>CM057344.1:376551162-377860850 GCA_030015575.1 Agapanthus africanus | reverse complement strand
AGGTTATATCGCATACAACCATTCGATACATTCATCGCGAGAATGAAATACGGTATCACATACACGCATTATTCTCGGTCCCGCACATATCTCATATGCGCTCCTATTTCGTTTCGCTTGAGCCAGGAAACCTCTGTGTAGGACTCTAAAGACTCGTCAATACGCCGGCAGCAGATGATGATCATATCAAGCACCCACAAGCCGCAAGCGGTCTGCTAAACGTAACGGCCACCCGGGTATTGAGCGATCAGAAGATCGACGAGCAAGCCCGCTCACACTCCTGTGAATCCAACCAGTAACACTTACCGTACAGTCCGGTCTGTTCGTCTGATATGTCGCATATCTTGCCTAGGGGGTGGTAAACGTCAGACCCCAGTAGCTCGACAAGTCGTGTCGATATGAGGTCTATAACAGTTCGAGAAACTACTGGTAACACTTACCAGTAAATCTCAGCAACCATGGCTAGGGATTCCGGTTATAGCCAATCGAACACTGTGCAACATCAACCCCCTATACCGGGAGAGACGAATCCCCTCCTATCGCTCATTGCCTCCATGTGACTCGGGACTGTACCCAAAAACCACCGTTTTGCACGCCCTCTTGAACGTGGTAAGATGGAAATCAAAGCACAGTGGGAACCACACAAGACTCTATGACGATCTCGGGTCAACAGACTACTCTGTACCAGTGTCACCAGAGAACTGCCATCTGACGTAAGGTATAATACCATCTGGGAGTTCTCGGCGAGTCCGTCCAGTGTACCCTGTCTCCACTAAGCACCCGTATATCATCTCTGATGTCAAACACAATGGATATGGGATCATCCATCGCCCATCTGTATGGGTCGAGAAGGTATACGCTAGTCTACTATGGTATATCGATGCCCCGTCTCGATATACCCACGACTAGGGACCTTGAAGGATGCACTTATGGACTACCCATGTCCCCACTAGTATGATCCGCATCATAGTCCAGGTAGTCAAGTACACATCCTAAGGGCTTTACCAATATGTAACAGAGAGACAATCAGTGTACACGTTAAGGTAAAGAGTAACCAGATAGCATACTATCATGTCGAGCAAGAAAGTCCTCCCTATATACGTCCTAGCATCCACTACATTATACATCATATGTACAGTAATGGCCTCTAGGGGCATACATATAACTAACACAAACTAACCTGTACAAGTGTCACCTGAAAACTGCTATCCGACGATAGATATAATACCATATAGCGAGTTCTCGGCGAGTCCATTCGGTGTACCCAGTCTCCACTGAGCTCCCAGTCTCCACTGAGCACCCGTATACAATCTTTGATATCAAACACCAATGGATATGGGATCATCCATCGCCCATCAAGATGGGTCAAGAAACGTATATGCTAGTCTACTCTGGAATATCGATGCCCCTTCTCGATACACCCACGACTAGAAACATTTAAGGATATGCTTATAAACTACACATGTCCCACTAGTATGATCTGCATCATAATCACAGTGGTCAAGCGAATATCCTAAGGCTTTATCAACATGTATCAAATGAACATTATACACAATCAAGTGAACATGTTAAGATAAAGAGTGACAAGATAGCATACAATCATGTCGAGTAAGAAAGTCCTCTGAATATAATATATAATATATACATGGCTATACATCCACTATCAAATAATGGCCTCTAGGGCATACATATATCCAACAATCTCCCACTTACATTAAGGCCACTTATTGGCATATCTCATACCCAACATCCCTAAACGTCGCTCATCTTGCGGTTCTGGAAACGGCCTTGGTGAGTGGATCCACGGTGTTATTCTCTATGTCTACTCTCCTAATCTCGATCACGCGGCGATCAAATATCTCCCGAATCTAATGATATTACCTCAGGATGTGTCTGGATCACTGATGGGACCTGGACTCTTTGACAATTCCATAGCCCCATTATTATCACAATACAATGGTATTGGATCATAATGTCTGGAACTACTCCTAGTTCCGCATCCAAACAGCTTCCTAGGAAGTATCATTTGCAGCAATGTACTCAGCTTCCAACGTTGAGTCTGTAACGGTATCCTATTTGGAACACTTCCAACAAACCGCCCCTCCACTGAGGGTAAATACAGTCCCTGAGAAAAATTTGACCAATTGTAGCATAGGAATGTCGTTTCCTATCAGGAGAATGTCATCCATATACAATACTAAGAATGTGACAGTACTCCCTACAATCTTTTTATAAATCCATGGTTCATCTATATTTTTGATAAAATCAAACTCTTTGATCGCATCATCAAAACAGATGTTCTAACTCCGTGATGCCTACTTCAATCCATAAATGGATTTAAGAAACCTACATGCTTTCTCGCTGCTCCCACTATCAACGAAGCCCTCTGGCTGATCCATATAAACGCATTCTTCTAAATCACCATTTAGAAATGCAGTTTTAACGTCCATCTGCCAGATTTCATAGTCGTAGTGAGCAGCAATAGCAAGTAGGATCTGAACAGATTTAAGCATTGCTATAGGAGAGAAAGTTTCATCATAGTCCAATCATGGTCTTTGACAAAATCCTTTCGCTACATGCCTTGCCTTATAGGTCTCTTCCTGTCCATCTACACCGATATAAAAGATCCATTTACATCCTACGGGTTTTACCCCAGAGGGTACAACTTCCAAAGTCCATACTTTGTTGGTGTACATAGACTCCATTTCGGATCTCATGGCATCCAGCCACTTCACAGAGTCACCACTCGTGAAAGCTTGCGGAAAACTAGTAGGGTCATCATCATCCATGATGCAATCTTCTTTATCACCATCAATGAGAAAACCGTAGTATCTCTCCTGTGGGCGAGAAGTCCTACTAGATCTACGGAATGGTCGAGGTTCATAAGATTCTATTGCAACATCTGGTTCGACCAAATCGTCATTAGTAACTTGTGTCTCTAGAACTTCTTCTAGTTCTACCGCATTGCCATCAGAATTATCTGTAAAAAAATTCATTTTCTAAAAATGTGGCATACTGAGAAACAAACACTCTTTGTTCCTCTTTGTGGTAGAAAAGATATCCATACGAATATTTTGGATATCCCACAAATATACACTGAACCGATCGTGTCTCGAGTTTGTCTGGATTCTGCTTTTTGACAATAGCCGGACAACCCCATATACTAACTCGTTTAAGAGATGGTCTCTTCGTACACCATATCTCATATGGAATGGTAGACACGGTCTTGGTTGGAATCCTATTCAACAGATATGCAGCAGTCTCCAATGCATGCCCCCAAAAGGAGAGTGGTAACTCAGCATCACTCATCATGGATCGCACCATATTTAATAAGGTATGATTCCGCCATTCTGACATACCGTTGTGTTGTGGTGTGTAAGGGGGAGTGAGCTGAGAGAGAATCTTATTCTCTTTTAGAAAGTCTGAAAACTCTGTACTCAGATACTCTCCACCTCGATCTAATTGAAGTTTCTTGATGCTCAAACCAGTTTGTTTTTCAACTTCAAGTTTGTACTCTTTGAATTTCTCGAAAGCTTTAGACTTATGCTTTAACAAAAACACATGTCTGAATCTTTAGAAATCATTAGTAAAAGTTATGAAGTAAGAAAAACCACATCTAGCATGTGTAGATATTGGTCTGCATACATCACTATGTATGAGGCCTAAGAGTTCTGTAGCTCTCTCTCCGTGTCCAGTAAATGGAGTTTTGGTCATTTTACCTTTGATACAAGACTGACAAGTCGCATAAGATTTATTTTCAAAAGGATTTAAATATCCATCTTTATGTAGCTTGTTTAGTCTTTTTTCGTTAATATGACCAAGTCTACAATGCCAAAGAAAAGCTTCATTTATATCTGAAAAATTTCTTTTATTTGTGTGTTGTATATTGAAAACTGTGTGTTGATTTAGGACGTATATCCCGTTATTAGTAAATATGTTCCTCCTCATGTCAACATATTTTATTTTCTAAGGGGGATCACACTTTTAGTGTACCATACCCAATCAACTGTTGATTTAGGTTAATATTCATAACATTATTTTGCAACACAAAATGATATCCTTCATTGTCTAACAAAGAAACAGATATTATATTACACAGCATATTTGGTACATAATAACACGGGTTCAAAACCAATATACATCCCGATGGCAACCCCAGGTGTTACTCTCCCCACTGACACCGCATGTACATTAGAACCTTTTCCAACCCGGAGAGTGTGATCACCAGTCTTCAAAAATCTGCTATTTCTCAATCCCTGAATACAATTGCAGATGTAAGAACCCGAACCGGTATCCAATACCCAGGAAGCAGAGTTTATAGAAAAAAGTTTTCAGTCACGAACACACCTGAAGCGGAAGCATCACCATGCTTCTTTTTCTTGAGATCAGTGAGGTACTCAATACAATTTCACTTCCAGTTTCCCGATTTGTGGCAGTAAAAACATTCCCCTTTTCCCGATGCTTCAGTCCTGGATTTGTCTCTCTCTTTTGCCTTTTTAACTCCACCTTTCGGTCTGGTGGGTTTCTTCTTCTCCTTTCCCTTAGCCTTAGCTTTTGGGAGAGAAGAGGAAGATGGCCCAGCAAGCAGAGCAGGAGTATTCACTGACTTGAGCATGCTCTCTGCACTTCTCAACATATTGAGAAGTTCAGGTAGTGACTTCTCTATGTTGTGCATGTTGAAATTTACTATGAACTGAGCAAAGGCAGGGGGAAAGACTGTAGAACAATATCAACATATTGTTCGTTCTCCATTGTCCATTCGAGGCCCTCAAGCTCTTTAATAAGAGCTATCATCTACAAGACATGATCACCTACTAGTGTGCCAGGAGCCATTCTCATCTGAAATAGCTTTCTAGATGCCTCATAGCGCAGGGTACGAGATTGCTCTCCATACAACTCCTTTGTATGAAGAAAGATGGATTGAACATACATCTTCTTATGCTGCTTTTGATGTACATTATCCATCGAACCAAGCGTGAGGCATTTGGCAGTGACACAATCAATATCCCATGTCTTGTGGATCTCCCTATCCGCAACAGAAGATTCAGGGCCTGGGATGGGAGGGGCTGGGGCAGTGAGGACATATGATACCTTATCATATGCAAGGGCAATGTTTATGTTCCTCGGCCAGTCTTTACAATTGGGTCCCGTCAGTTTATTTTTCTCTAATAGAAGCTTAAGTCCAGTCATGGTATCTGCCGTTAGGAGAGAGAAAAGAATACACTCAGCGAAAGCTCTTGCAAAGATTAGATTGGTTATTATCTTATCTAATCGATGTCTCCCACTACTTATATCAAAATTTCATTCAAACCTTAAAAAAAATTAGCCAGGATTAATTACATTTTACAAGTTCGCTAACAGGTCAGCCATTCCAATGTCGGTACTTTAAGGGAGGTTTCCCGTGCTTTCGCACGGACCTAATTAAAGTAAACATCGTTTTCCCAGAGGCATAACCCCATTGACACCTTTCTAGACACCTAATGGGTTAGCTAACTGTAAAGTGCAAAACTCTCTTGGGAGTAACTCTTACTCACAGTGGGATCAGGATCCAACTATCATATAGAAGGTATGCAATCTCATTGCAAATTTCAACTCTTGAAACTCCCGATACTGTTTTTACCCCTAGCAGCTTATGACCTTAACTATGGTCAACATATCATAAGCACTAGTCAAGTTATACCTGTCATTTCGTGATTAATTAGACTCATTCACATGACCCTTAACTATGGTCAACATAATCATATGAATGTCCTAACTAATCGCATCATATGCTGTGTAGGAAGACATCACTTAGCTACCATACACTATGCCTTAACTATGGTCAACAAACGTAACATGAATACTGAAAGTCTACCCTAGCACCACCATGGGTTCCAGTGGCATCAAGCATGCTAAATTCAAATTTTATGGCGCTAGGCTAGACTAACCAAGGATTCTAACTAGATGATTAGGGTTTAGATTGATATCATCACAAAACTAGCTAAGATAAAGAAGGTTATACCCTTGAAAATCGAGTCCTTCTCTCCTCTAGCTCCGGGTTGTGGTCCACGCGACTCTACTAGGCTCCTCTTCAAGATGAAAGAACCTCCTTTGTGATCTTTGCGCCAAATACGATCCACCCGAAGTCCACAAGCTCAAGCTAACCCTTCACTAATCTCATTAGTGAAGGCAACACTCCACATCAAATTACTAATCTAATGTGAGATGGTGAAGTAGGGGTTTATTTTGCTCACTAGGTTTTTCACAAGTTCAATGATTCACATCACATGTGAGGGTTTGAACTTGGAAGTGAGGTGAAGAAAATTGTAGAGAGTAAGAAAGAGCAAGAGCTCAAGAAATGGCTAAGGCATGAACTCAAGAAAGTGTGCAAGCATAGAATGAGAAAATGAATACCTATCTCCTCACTTATTCGAGCATGGAATAAAATGCAATAATAAATTGCAACCATACTTGAATAGTGAGTCAAGAGTAATATACAAATAATAAAACACATGCCTTGCCCATTCCTTAAATATCTCCACAATTTACATCTCATTTTTCTATTTTCTCAAAATAGAAAAACATGCTATGTTTCATATAATAATATATATATTTATATATATATATCAAATATACATTAATATATATATATATATAAATAAAGCAATTAGTGAGCTAATGATATTAGTTAATATATAATTATATCATATATAATATATATCACATTATTAAATCAACACTTGATTTAATAATCCGGTTAAATCACATATAACCGACTAATATCATTTATCTCTTTATCACATTATCAAAACAACACTTGATTCGATAATCTGGTTGTATCACATATAACCTAACCGATAACAGATAACTGCCAGATTACAATACGATATCACATACTCGTATTTAATCAGGCCTACACACATATCACATATGTGTCCTACTTCGTTTCGCATGAACCAGGAAACTTCTGTGTGGGACTCTAAAGACTCATCAATACACCAGCAGTAGGTAATAATCACATTAATCACCTACAAGCCGTCAGCGGTACTAGCTGAACGTAACGGCTACCCGGGTATTGAGCGATTTGAAGATCAACAAGCAAGATCGTCCATACTCTCCATGAATCCTATCATTAACACTACTGTACAGTCCGGACACTTCGTCTGATATGTCGCATATCATGTCTAGGGGTGGTAAACGGTAGACCCCAGTAACGTGATAAGTCATGCCGATGTCTGGCTCATAACAGTTTGAGAAACTACTGATAACTCTTATCAGTAAATCTCAGCAACCCTGGTCAGGGATTTTCAGTTATAGCCAATCGAGCATAGCGCAGCATCAACTCCCAATACCGGGAGAGACGAAACCCCTCCTATCGCTTATTGCCTCCATGTGACTCGGGACTGTACCCAAAATCCACCTATTTGCACGACTCCTTTAAGCCGTGGTAGGGAGAAAATCAAAGCACAATGGGAGCCACACAACACTCTATGACGATCTCGGGTCTACAGACTAACCTGTACCAGTGTCACCAGAGGACTGCTATCTGACGATAGGTATACTGCCAACTAGGAGTCCTCGGCGAGTCATGTTCGGTGTACCCATTCTCCAGTAAGCACCTGTATACAATCTTTGATGTCATACACCAATGGTTGTGGGATCGACCATCGCCCTCTAATGGATAAGAAACGTACACACTAGTCTACTCTGGAATATCGATGCCCTAGTCTCGATATTCCCACGACTAGGAACTGATTAAAAGATGTACTTTTGGACCACCCTGGCCCCACTAGTATGATCTCATCATAGTCCTGGTAGTCAAGTACATATCCTAAGGGCTTTATCAACATGTGAGAGCAAGACAGTAAAAAATACCAGTCAACATGTTAAGATAAAGAGTAACCAGATAGTATACTATCATGTCGAGCAAGAAAGTCCTCTATATATATGTCCAAGCATCCACTATGATATACATCACATGTACAATAATAGCCTCTAGGGCATACATATTCCTAACAAAATACTAAGTACTCTACTTCCTAAAATGACGGAGGGTTGCAGATGGTTTTTAAGAAAACCTTTAACACTTCGAACTTGATCTCATTGTAGAATCAAATAGTTTTAAAAGGAGTGGCTTAAGCTCCGCATTTTTGAAACTTGCTTTTTCATAAAAAGGCCGAGTGAGATTCAAATTCGATTCTACAACATCTTTTAGGTTTCTTTTTCTTTACATTAATCTCATTAATGTAGTCCCATCATTTAAATTCCTAAGCCATCACAGAAAAGAAACGAAAAATAGAACGTATGCTTATGCCATCCGCATTCGCCACAGTGTCCCGTTATGCACCGTTAGGTTACATAACTAACGGCATAGCAGGGGCAGGACTAGCACGGATGCAAAATATAAGCAACGCTTATTATATATCATATATATAATATCATTCGTCTCAGGCAGTAATATGATCTTATCATGGAACATCGCAGCAGAATCAGATATATGAATGCATAAGATATACTAGGAAGTCCGCATTTTAAATTAAGCCAACTATAAAAATATGGATTCCACGATCATGACGAACAGCCAAGCCCACACCCCTAGACCCCTACGAGAGTGACAAGCAACCCTACCAATTCTAGAGTTAGGAGACCCGGTCTTGACTCCTCTTGTCACGCCCCGCTTCCCACAGTACGCAAGATTGGGCACGTGATATAGCCAACCATGCTACCTGTGGGTAGGAAGTATCCATCCACAGTCACATTACGGCTGTAGAGATATCAAGAGCAAGAAAGTAAACTAACTACCTAGTACATGTCCATAAGCCAGAGTAAAAGAGTCAAGAGATAACAATATGCGGAAGCTAAAAGATACAATAAATGAAACACCTGGAGTGAAACTACGTACCGACAGGAACCTCACCGCTCGTCTAACAGCGGAAAAACTCCTAATCAGTCTGCAGCAAGGTAGAAGAATCTGGGCCATGCAAAACCCAGACGTCAGCACGTCAAGTCATCAAGCAATATAATATGAACAATGTAACAGGAAATGCAAAAATAAACATGAATAAAGCAATAATGTGAAACAAGCCGTGCAGGATAGTGTGCAGTGGGTAACTAAACTGTTCTATCAGGTTTTCTAGTCTAAAGTCTTTGAAATCAATTGATGAATCGTCGATGTAACTCAATAGTATCCCGTACATACCCGGGACCACGGCCACAATATTCTCGGCTGCAGCCGAGACATGCCGCTAGGCACAAAACAGGAATTTGTACACTTGATAGTATCCCGTACATACCCGGGACCACGGCCACAATATTCTCGGCCGAAACCGAGACATGCCGCTAGGCACAAAACAAGAATGTGTACACCAGAACAGGTAGTGAACTGTCGAGTTACAAGTCAGATTTCACCTTTGATTTCCCCATACCCCCAAGTTATGTGTGTAGGTCAAGTCAGGTATTCCGAAATCAAGAAACTAATGCCAACACAGGATCAGGTAAACAGGTTTGTCTGGATAGACAACAGGAACGGTCCATGAGGACTACATGTCAGATTTGTTGGCATTAGACACAGGATCAGGTAACGGGTCAGGTCATGGTACATCAGGTCAAGTCAACAGTAAACGGTACCATGTCAGGTGTATCAATATATACCATGTGTAACAAAGTCAAGTCGAGGTGTAACAATATCGTGGATGTGCTCACAAACAGATATATAATCGAACAGGGTATTTAACAACATGGAAATAAGCAATGAGTTAAACAACAATAAGCAGTTTCATTCAACCACAAGAGTGCAGTAATACAGTGCAGCCGTTTTACTATATTAACAGGTTTTGAGCACCCTTAGCGGTGCAATAGTTTAAATGATGATGCAATACAGTTATATCAAGCCTTTGAATACGAATGTCTGAATATACTAGAACTACATGGGTAAGGGCTATCATCTATTAAACAGTAAAATGTGATTAACAGGTAAACTTAGTTATTAGTTTAAATTGGCAAACTGTAAATCTTATGTTAACTGTAAAATGATATATGTCATATTGAAACCAAATGAGAAACGACTATACCAAATTAAGTTTTACAGGTTTAATGTGTCAAAACATATATAAATATATAGTATAGCATGTAGCAAGTGATACTTGCCTCGACGGGTCGCGAACCGGGAAAAACGGAACATAACGTCGGCGGGGAAACACGCGACGGACGCACGGTTCACGGATTGAACCCAAACGACGAACCAAGGGACCTCACGGGTCAGAGCACTCCGCTGGATCGTCGGGACACGTCACCGGCACGGCCGGATTCCGGCGAGCACAAAAACAGTAAATAGGGTTTCAAGCGGGTATAGACTTTGGAAAGAAGGAAAAGATCAGAGAAGAAGATGATGGGGGAAATACTCACTGGTCCAGAGGGTATTTGCGACGACGGCAAGATCGACGGCGGCGAGGACGGCGTCTCCGGCGATCTGCAAAACTTCCAGCGACTGTTTTCAGTTCTGGAAAAAGAAAAGAGGAAAGGAAAGGTGGAGGGGCACTTACAAGGTGTTTAGAGGTGGTTGGGGCTCGTCGGCGACGGCCGGGGGGCGCAGGGGGTCACCGACGACGTTTCAGGCAGCACAGGGAAGTCGCGGGGGTAGCCGGGGTCGCTGTTCTGGTCATGGGGGGTGCACCGGGAGAAGGAGAGTGATGGTGAGGGAACCACGGTGAGGTGTTGGTCGGCGGCGCGGAAGGCGACGACGAGGGCCGCCGGCGAGGAGGTTGCTGCAGGGAACTTCTGCAGGTGGGCGCGTCGAACAGGGTGCGCGGGGAAAAGAAGACAAGGTTGAGGGGAGGAGGCGAGGGCGACGGTGACGTTGGCGCCGGCGTCGGGGCTGCGGCGGCGACGGTGAAGGCGGCTAGGGTTAGGCTCGCTGGGTTCTCACGATGGGTTTCTCTGTGCTCGTGGTTCAAAATATGAAGGGGGAAAAAATATATATATGAGGGAGGGAGAGAGAGTTAGAGAAAGATAGAGAGAGAGAGGAAGAGATACGAGGGAGAGAGAGAAGGAGATGTGAGAGGTAGAGAGAGAGAGTTAAAGGAGGGGCCCACGGGGTGATAAGAAATCTCGTGATAGGCTGAGGAAGTGGTTAAAGGAAAATATACTAAAGATTTAAAAGATTTTTAGAAGATTATTCAGTAAGGAATACATGTGAAAGAAATAATATATGGTTTTAAAGATTATATTAATTTGGGATTTTGGCGCTAAATGAAACATTTCCAAATCGCGCCCGGGTCGGGTCCAAAAATTCAAAATTTAAATAATAGGATTTTAAGCGGGTTCCAAATTTTAAAATGACATTTTTTATGATTAAAAAGCATACCCCCAAGTCGAACACCTGTATGCCCGCGTAGCCGTCCAAACTCGCCCGTTTCACCGAACGGGACGAGAACTCGATGCACGGACGCTACCACGCGGTTAGGGGTGTCAAGTAGGCCAAGATGGATATTTTTAATTTTTATTTTAGGTGCTAAAATTTGTTATGTGCAGAAATGACTTAACCCGATAAAATTTCACGGCAAGTGTCAAACAGGCAAGCTAAATGAAATGAGTAATATCTAATGCTCAACCAGTAACAGAAAATGGTAGTATTGGGCTCGGGTGTTACACCTCTAGCCGGTCTTGACTCCTCGAGATGGTCTCCCACTGAACCCTAGAACCCAGTTACTTGTGCTCCCCTCCTTGGGTCTATCCTAATACGAAAAAGTAAATAATATACATCAATGGCGACATCATCGTCAACCCGGAAGTGTCCCAATAAAAGAATATTACATACAATGAATTTTATATGAATGAAAAGAAAATCTCCCATCTCACATAAAACCCCCGGCAATTCATTCACGATTATCTTATACACCATATCACCACAGCAACAGAATAATCATCACAGATCATCAACGTTAGTAAATATGCATATTCCCAACATCGTTGACATATAGAAACGAAATTAGGGATGCACATATTACACTTACGGTCGCAAAAAAGAAATGTAAAACAACACCATTTGGAATCCGCACAACACTTAGACATCACAAACCCGGTCTATCTCATATCCCGGATTTCATGCCTAACCATGTAGATCTTACATTTGGGTCTCAAAAATGAAAACACCTTTTCAAAAGAAATCAGGTAATTCAAAAAGATTCCCGATTCCGACCGAGACCGAAATGTTAGATTTACAAGCAACCAATTGATTTTCTCAAAACTAATTAGTATTGATTCCAAATATTGCATCATAATCAGAAAAACTAGGCGATGTTAAACATTTCGATCGATCCATCAAAACCCACATTTCTCAGAGACTTCAACACTTGAGACAGATTCAAAAATACCCAGACAGTGCCATTAGCACATATGGACCAGCACAAAAAGGCATGTCCCTGGTCTCACCAACGGCGCCATGGAACCGCCGCCAAAAGCATGTTTTGGTCGCGGTTCCGTGGTCGTTAAGTCGAGTTAAGGGGTCGTTTTTCTTGGGGGTCCATACAATACCCTGCACTATTTTCTGCATATTTTTAAACCCAAAAATTCCAACATTTGAAAATTTTCCAGAGAGCATCTAATGCGTGGTATCGATGTTCGTTCAAACACTTTAACGTCGTCTAGGTCACACCTAATACTCTAGCTTGGCTCTAATACCACTGTTGGGATTTGCTTAGCACCCTCACTAGGTTTTAACAAACATCAAGTATGCAACTTTAAAAATCTAGGGTGCTAATCAACCCAAACCTAGAATCGAACTAGAGGATTATGCGTATAACAAACAAGTATCACATACAAGTGTCTAACACTAAGAGAAAAAGAACTACAACCTTTGTAGACCACTCCTTCTCTTCAAAAGCTCTATGTAGATGTCCTTGACTCCTTGGTTCTACTCGAAGCTTCAACTGGTCCGCTTGAAGCCTTCGAAGTCCACGATGATCCACCACAGGATTCCTTGACTCAAGCTCCATGCTTCACTTAACCTAAGTCGAAGTGAGGCAAACAACCTACACTAGTGGGCTAGACTAATAGAGATTGATGAAGTGGGTAATTTTTCTCACTACTAAACCTTTCTTTTCTTTCTCTTTTACTCACTAGAAAATGGTAGAGAGCTTGGAGGAGGAAAGAGATGAAAATGGCTAAGCTTGAGCTTGGAGGAGGAAAGAGATGAAAATGGCTAAGCTTGAGCTTAAGAAAGATAAGCACAAGAATAATAATGATATGAGAGAGAGTCGCACTCACTCTTAACTAAGGCATGAAAATATCTAGATATTTTTAGTAGTTGAGTTAGTAGAGGATTAGAAATGAAACCATGGTTACATAAGATATTTTAAAAGAAATGTATAGAAACAAATATCAACCATGGATTAATTCCTAATTTCCATTAACTCAATAATTAAAATATCACAAATGTTTCCATGTGAGTCTTGCATAGCCATCTCCAATGTATCATCAACCATGACACATGTTTACATGCGTGCATATATATCAATGTAAACATACATGCATACTGTTGGCTATAGTGCCCTCAAGTCAATTATTGGATCGCAGACACGCGATTGTGATGATTGAAGGAGGACCTATACCGGTAGAACAGTCTTACTCGAGATGATAGTATGCTATCAGGTTTGTCTCTATCATCATGTATCTGCTTTAGGTGGCTTTACTGATCACTATTACATGTTGATAGAGCCCATAGGATTCTTTCTTGACTACCAGCATTATGATGGCGATCATATACATGGGAGCTGGGTGGTCTATAGGCATGTCCTTAAATGTCCCTAGTCATGGAAGTTTCGAGACTGGGCATCGATACTCCAGAGTAGACTAGTGTATACTGATCGAGACCCCGACGAGGGGCGGTGTCCAGTCTCACAAGCCATTGGTGTTAGTTTGTTCACCTAAGATGTATACAGGTGCCCATTAAATTACGAGTACACCGAACGGACTCGCCGGGAACATGCTAGTTGGTATTATACCTATTGTCAGATAGCAGTTCCCTGGTGACATGTGTACAGGTTAGTCTATCGACCTGAGATCGTCATTTGTCTCAAGTGAGTTCCCATTGTTCTTTGATTACTACCCTACCACGGATCAAAGGAGTCATGCAAACAGTTTTTAGTTGGGTATAGTCCCGAGCCATATGGAAGCAGTGAGCGGATCGTCGAGGGATTCGTCTCTCCCGGTATTGGGGGTTGATGTCGCGGTTGTGCATGGGTGGCCATCACCAGAAATCTTTGGCCAAGGTAGTCGAGAATTACCGATCTAGGATCGGTAGTTTATCAGGTGGTGATGGGCTTCATACCGACACTAAATATCGTGTTATTATGGGTTTGACTTTATCCACCCCCTAGACTCGATATGCGATACTCATAGACGAACGGACCGGACTGTATGGATATTGTCACTGTCAGGCTCAGTAGGGGTTTCAGGATGAGTTTGCTCGTCGGTCTCCCTTTTGCTCAATACCTGGGTAGCTGTTACGTACAGCTGTTAGTTATATGTATGCCCTAGAGGCCATTACTGTACATATGATGTATATTGTGGTGGATGCTAGGACGTATATAGGGAGGACTTTCTTGCTCGACATGATAGTATGCTATCTGGTTACACTTTACCTTAACGTGTATACTGATTGTCTCTCTGTTACATGTTGGTAAAGCCCTTAGGATGTGTACTTGACTACCTGGACTATGATGCGGATCATACTAGTGGGGACATGGTAGTCTATAAGTACATCCTTCAAAGTTCCTAGTCGTGGGTGTATCGAGACAGGGCATCGATATACCAGAGTAGACTAGCGTATACCTTCTCGACCCATACAGATGGGCGATGGATGATCCCATATCCATTGGTGTTTGACATCAGAGGAGATATACGGGTGCTCAGTAGAGACTGGGTACACTGGACGGACTCGCCGAGAACTCCCAGATGGTATTATACCTCACGTCAGATGGCAGTTCTCTGGTGACACTGGTACAGAGTAGTCTGTTGACCCGAGATCGTCATAGAGTCTTGTGTGGTTCCCACTGTGCTTTGATTTCCATCTTACCACGTCCAAGAGGGCATGCAAAACGGTGGTTTTTGGGTACAGTCCCGAGTCACATGAAGGCAATGAGCGATAGGAGGGGATTCGTCTCTCCCGGTATAGGGGGTTGATGTTGCGCTGTGTTCGATTGGCTATAACAGGAAATCCCTGGCCAGGGTTGCTGAGATTTACTGGTAAGTGTTACCAGTAGTTTCTCGAATAGTTATAGACCTCATATCGACACGACTTATCGAGCTATTGGGGTCTGACGTTTACCACCCCTAGGCGAGATATGCGACATATCAGACGATCAGACTGGACTGTACGGTAGTGTTACTGGTCGGATTCACTGGAGTGTGAGCGGGCTTGCTCGTCGATCTTCAGATCGCTCAATACCCGGGTGGCCGTTACGTTTAGCAGACCGCTTGCGGCTTGTGGGTGTTTGATATGATCATCGCCTGCTGCCGGCGTATTGACGAGTCTTTAGAGTCCTACACAGAGGTTTCCTGGCTCAAGCGAAACGAAATAGGAGCGCATATGAGATATGTGCGGGACCGAGAATAATGCGTGTATGTGATACCGTATTCCATTCTCGTGATGAATGTATCGATTAGGTTATATGCGATATACCCTAGTTATCGAATCAAAGGTTGATTCGATAAGCCGATACATTGGATACTAGTCGGTTATATGCGATATGACCGGATCGTTAAATCAAGTGTTGATTTAATGATTTAATGTATAATTATATATTTGATATATTACTTTTCATTAACTAGTATCGGTTCACTTTAAAATGGATTTTCTCACTCGGGTGTGCGCATTATATATGCGATATGATTTTGTGCACATGAATGTATCATGTTTGATGATGCATGCTAAATTGGTTAAGTGTAAAGATTAAACCATGGTTGTGAATGGTTAGGGTTATGTTTTCTTTTTCATTTATTTATTTATTAGTTATTCATTTGGAAAAGAAAATTAAAAGCAAAAAGGGAAAAATGGTTGCTATTTTGTTTTGTTCATGAATCTTCATGAAGCTTTGACTTAGTTAACCATTTTGTCTCATGCTTAACCCTAACCACTCCACTAACCCTAGTTCACTCTCTACAACTAACCATGGTCATGTTATGATAAGAATGAGTTTCTTTTCTAATTAAAATAATTCTTATCATATCATAACTTTTCTTCTTCTTCTTCATCTTCTTCTTTGAAGAAGCTTAAGGTCATCAATGGTGGATTGATGATTTGAGAGAGAAATCCAATTCTAAAGTCTACCCACTTCCTATTTCTTCATCCTCTACCTCTTGCCAAGTAGTAGAGTGTGTTTACTTCACAAGTTTCATGACTTGGTGAAGTTGTGAGCTTGATCTAGCGATGCTTCGACGTAGATCATCTTCGGCATGGACATCGACGACCTAGCTTGCCCATTCTCCGACGAAGCCGACGCTTGAGCCCGGATTTGATTTGGACAGCGGAGAGGACCTCGTTGCGGAGCTATGGAGGTGGAGCACCGGATCTACAAAGGTTGTATTTCCGTATCTTGTAGTTAAGTGTTAACTAGTTAGCTTTTTCGCCTAGTTTTCTAGCAAACGATCCGTAGTCGGGTCTCTCGGCACCGTTAAAATTTTTATTTGGCATGATCGATGCCTTGTGAGAACTCATTAGGGTGCCTAGGAACCCTACAGTGGTATCAGAGCCTGGCTAGAGCCTTAGGCGAAGTCTAGACGGATTTTGAACTCCGAACGAACTCGAAATCCCAATACAACCATGCTCTCTGTCCAATTTTCAAAAACTGGGATTTTTCCAAATTAAAAATATCCAGAAAACCCAGCAGGAAATTATAAGAATTACTGTGCAAATACGAGATTATTTGGACTTTAAACAGGCGCGGAACCGCGGCACGAGCATGCCTCGTGCGGCGGTTCCGCCGCCACTTGGTGACGTCACAGTTCCAGTTTTGCACAGTAATTCAATATTTCCAGTGTTGAGTTCTCTGGGTACTTTTTAAATTTATTCAAGAGTTGAATAATCTGGAGTTGTTTTGGGGATTCGGCGTTTCGATCGGAGTATCAAATTTTGTCTATTTGGCTTTCCGGATAAATTTTAGAATATGTTAAAAAGTTCGACCGGATATAAATACCCAATTTTTCCCCTGTCGGGAAATTTCCAAGTGTTGGATTTTTCCGTTGTTTAACGACGTTCTAAGTAGTGCAAGTGACGCGATGGTCCCTCTAGAAGACAACAAACCTTAACTCGATTATGTGACCGTCTTGAACTGCCCTTTGAACCTTCGGGTTTGGGGCAGTACGGCGTGCCACATGTGAGGCGTTGGCTTGACCCTTCTACGGCTGGACCGTTGGTACTGAGGCACGAACGGAATGTTATTAGACTTGTTTCATGTGTTGATCTGTATCGGGAAAACTTGGGTGTTCGATTGTTCGATCGGAAAGTTTAACATTTTCTGTTTATCTGGAATGTAATACAATAATTGGAATTCACAATAAGTTATGAGATAACTAAATGAATGTTATAAACACAGCAGTTTAGTCTCACTTGATCGGTTGCCACGGAATTTTGATGTGATCAAAAGTCTGTCGCAATCACGTAGCGTACGCGGATACTCGCCGGGTAAACTTAATAGACAGCCTCACCCCATAGCCCCGACCAAGTGACTGTAGGAGAACCCCGTCGCCGAAAGCATCCGTTCGGGTGCTCGCGGTAGCAGTGTTCCGCCTTGGTGCACTTCGTCGACGGTATCAGGGGTGCTGCCGCCTACTGAAGTTTGCGACGAGTATTCGATCAGTTTTTCGGGAATCTTGTTGAATTGCCCGACTTGATATTGAAAAGTGTTTTTGATAATGAGACTAAAATGCGGGGTTTATAATTGTTAGGCATGCGATGTCTAAGTAATTCATTTGGTCAGGCATGCGATGTCTGAGGTGGTTGCGGATTCCAACTGTTGTAGTTTTACACTTTCTTTTCTGTGACCGTAAGTGTAATATGTGATATCGCCGGTTTCGTTGCTATATGTCAACGACAATTGGGATGCGCATATTTACTTACGTTGATGACATGTGATGTTATGTGTTGCTGGATATGTTATATTGGATCGTCGTGTTTGAATAGCCGGGGGGTTTTTATGTGAGATGAGTGTTTTTCATTTTCATTCATGTAAAAACTTGTATGTAATATTCTTTTATTGGGGCGCTTCCAGGTTGCGGAAGTTGTCACCGTTTGTATATTATTTACTTTTCCGCACTAGGATAGACCCAAGGAGGAGGGCACAAGTAACCGGGTTCTGGAGTCCAGTGGGAGACCAACTCGAGGAGTCGGGTCCGGGTCTCCTAACTCCAGAATTGGTAGGGTTGCTTGCCGCTCTCGTAGGGGTCTAGGGGTGTGGGTTTGGCTATTCATCACGACCGTGGAATCCGTGTTTTATACTGGCTCGTATTGAAAACACGGACGTCCTAGTATATCCAATATTTCATATGTTTCTTCTGCTGTGTTTTATCTGTGATGAGATCATGTGATGTTCTGTGACAGGTATTATATATAGTATATATGATATATTATATAGACGTTACTTATGTTTTACACCCGCGCTAGCCCTGCCCTGCTCTGTCGTTAGTTACCTAACCTAACGGTGCACGAGGGGACATCGAGGCGAATGCGGATGGCATAAGTGTACGTCATATCTATCTGTGATGTTTAGGTACTTAAATGATGGGACTTCATTAATGTGATTAATGAAATAAAAGAAACCTAAGATGTTGTAGAATCGAATTTCAAAATAAAACAGGTAGCTACAGTTCTTGCTTTGCACAGCGGTATATGTGATATATCCTGCACCTTATTCGATGAGGAAAGGACCGAGATCCCTTCACCGGGAGTGACTCCTTTAGCAATAACTGGCAGATGCTACACACTCGGTATGTCTTTTGATTGCTTTTAAGTGTTTTTGCTTTGCACAGTGATATATATGATATATCCAGCACCTCATTCGACGAGGAAAGGACCGACGATCCCTTCACCGGGAGTGATTCCTTTAGCAAAACTAGAAAAGCCTCAAAAGCACTCCATTTTAAAATCATTTGATTCTACAACGATATCAAGTTCATTACGCAATAGGTTTTCAGAAAAACCTGTCGTAGCCCTCCGTCATTTCAGATAAGTTGTATATAGTATTCGTGCTGCATTTGTTGGCTTTCGTCAAGGTGCAGTGTGCGGTAGCTATATGCTGCTTATCTGCTAGCATACGATGCGATTGGATTAGGGTAGTCGTGCGGCTTTGTTGGCTTTCGTCAAGGGTCGTGTGGGTGGGTTTAATTCGATCAAGAAATGTACGGGTTGAACTTGACTAGCGGGCTATGCTTTGTTGGCTTTCGTCAAGGTCATAGCACGTTAGGGGCAAAATATTATCGGGAATTTCAAGTGTTGAAATTTGCAATGAGATTGCATACCTTCTATGAGATAGTTGGATCCCGATACCCGCTGCAAGTAAGAGTTACTCCTGGGAGAGTTTTACATATTACAATTAGCCGATCAAGTAGGTGTCTAGAAAGGTGTTAACGAGGTTACGCCTCTGGGAAAACGAGGTTTACATTAATTAGGTTCGTGCGAAAGCACGGGGGACCTCCCTCAAAGTACCGACACTGGCCTGGCTGAAAGATTGGCGAACTTGTAGTGTGTAATTAATCCCGGCTAGTCTTTCCTTTTAGGGTTTGAAGGAAGATTTGATAAAAAGCAGTGGGAGCCATCCTGATTAGATAAAATAATAACCAATCTATTCTTGCAAGAGCGCACGCTGAGTGTTTTCTTCTTTCTCTCTCCAGGTAGCGACCATATCACGCCTTAATCAAGATAATAATACGGAATATTGACCGAACCCGCTTGTTATGCTGAGATGGGGAACGTTGGTCCCGCTCCAACTTATAATAGTTATAAGACAGAGCAGGAAATAGGGGATTACCAGAATTCCTGTGCCGCCCAAACGAAGAGAGTGCATGCTGATGCATCATCTTCGGGTGTGTTCATTACAGAACTGTTTCTCAGTATCCTTTACGTCCTGGGTATGTGATACCAGATCAGGATCCCAGATATGTAATCTGTTACATAGGGCTACAGATAGGTAGAGAACTGAGAACGGGTGATAAGTTTCATGAGGCAGAAAACGGGGCAAGTGTTGCAGCCAAGTCTGTTGGTCACTGTCATCCTGTATTACCAATACATTGATTCTGAACGAATGTTATTAGATACCGAACCTGATATACAAAATCATATCAGTCTCTTTATTAGTAAAGAAAGGATATAATTTTGTATTGTTGGATAATGTTTTGAACATTTCCTATATCAAAAGTTGATCGGTTCAGGCACGTTATCTAAAAGCGTTGATGTTCTAAATCAAACTACAGTTCTTAGTATATGGAACACACATAAGAGGAAGAGTTCAGAAATGAACGGATCCTTCTTAAGGTATTGTAGACTAGGTCAGATCAATGCGACCCGACTAGCAGAGTTACATAAAGATGCATATTTAAATCAGTTTGAATTTACATCTTGTGAAACTCGCCAGTCATGTCACAAAGATAAGATGACCAAAGCTCCGTTTATTGGAAACAGAGAAAGAGTTAATAAACTCTTGGGATGATACATGTTGATGTATGTAGGTCCCCAGTCTACAAATGCCAGGACTGGTTCTTTATACTTCTTTATATTCTCTGATAATCTCTCAAGATTCAGTCATATGTTCCCGTTGAAACATGAGTCCGAACCTTTTGAGATATTCACAGAATATAAGTTAGAAGTAGAGAACCAAAATACGGGTATAAGTATTATGTCCTTTAATGAGATCAGGGAGGAGAATACTTGTGCATGGAATTCCTGGACTATTCTAAAGGAGAATGAGATTCTCTCTCAGCATTACTCCTCTGAATACACCATAGCACGATGGTATATCGGGGTGGAGCAATTACACCCTATGTGATAAGGTGTGCTCTATGATGAGTACTACTGAGTTACCTGTTTCCTTTTTAGGAGATATGTGCTTGAGAAGCTGCATACCTATTGAATAGGGTTCGAATCAAATCAGTTGCCTACCACTTCATATGTGATATGGAAAGGGAAGAGCCCATATCTTAAGTTAGTTAAGATTTGGGGTTGCCCGGCCTATGTCTGAAAGCAAAATCCGGACAAGCTCGAGGCAAGGTCTGTAATGTAGAACTGGAAAGGTTCCAGCTATACAAACTGCAGCTGATGATTTGAAAAACCAAAGGATTCGATAGTTACCAACGAACCTCAGCCTCTCCGCCGATCTAGTAGGGTTCCTCACCCACCTGAGAGATACTTCGGTTTCTCTATGACAGTGGGAGCGAGGAATGCATCATGAGATGATGACCCAACTAGCTTCGAGCTGGCCATCAGGAGTAAGACTCTGTAAGAATGGCTGGATGCTTAGTGATCTGAGATGGAATCCTTATACACCAGCAAAGTATGGACTTTGGTTGCTATATCTGAAGGGTTAAATCCCCATCAGGAGCAAGTATATCTTGAGAAGATTACTTGGTGTACATCGAAAAGTTGAGACTTTCAAAGCTAGACTTGTTAAAAGTGTGTATCATTGACCAGGTGTGGATAATGATGAAACCTTTTCAAGTAGCTATGCTTAAGTCCATCCAGATCCTACTTGTCACGGCTACATACCATAACTACGATATCTGGTGGTTGGGTGTCATGACTGCTTTTCTAAATGATGTTTTAGAAGAGTGCGTCTATAAGTACACAGCCAGAGGGCTTCGTAAACAGTGGGAGCAGCGGAAACGTGTGCAAGATGCTTTATAGGATAAAGCAGGCATCGCGGAGTTGGAACATCTGTTTTGATGGATTAGTCAAAGAAGTTGACATCATCAAAATGGTAGATGAACCTTGTATAAACAAAAAGGGTAGTAGGGAGTATGGTGACGATCCTCGTAGAGTACGTGGATGACATACTCTTGATAGGGAAAGAGTTTCCTATGCTACGCTCGGTCAATCTCCGTTTATCACAAGGATTCTCCAGTAGGATCAAAGTGATACCTACTAAATCCTGGATTTTGGATCTATGAGATAGATCTAATTGGATGTTAGGATTCTCACTAGTAGTAGTGAGATGGTATCAGTTGATCCTGGGGAGAATCACTGGAAGGGTTCCAGGGTGATAAAGACGACTGAATGTCAGTCACAGGCATTGTCTTTACCCTCAGTGAAGGGACGGTATATTGGAAGAGTTCCAAGCTAGATACCGTGGCATACTAGACGATAAAGGAAGGATACATCGCTACTTAAGATGCTACCAAAGAGGCAGTCTGGGTGTATATTAGTTCATAAGATGAACTTTGTTCCTCCCATTGTGTGACAATGGAGTTGTGGCTTATGCCAAGGAACGCCGGTCCCATCAGTGATCCAGACATATTCTATGGCAGTATCACTTGATCATGGAGATGGTTGATCTCCAGGGAGATCGAGGTTAGGAGAGTAGACTCAGAGGACAACACAGCGGATCCACTCACAAAGGCCTGTTCCCAGAGAGAGACTTTTATGGGATGGTTGAGTATGAGATACTACAACCACTGCTACAGATGGCCCTAGTGCAAGTGGGAGATTGTTAGTTATATGTATGCCCTAGAGGCTATTACTGTACATATGATGTATATTGTAGTGGATGCTAGGACGTATATAGGGAGGACTTTCTTGCTCGACATGATAGTATGCTATCTGGTTACACTTTACCTTAACGTGTATACTGATTGTCTCTCTGTTACATGTTGGTAAAGCCCTTAGGATGTGTACTTGACTACCTGGACTATGATGCGGATCATACTAGTGGGGACATGGTAGTCCATAAGTACATCCTTCAAAGTTCCTAGTCGTGGGTGTATCGAGACAGGGCATCGATATACCAGAGTAGACAAGCGTATACCTTCTCGACCCATACAGATGGGCGATGGATGATCCCATATCCATTGGTGTTTGACATCAGAGGAGATATACGGGTGCTCAGTAGAGACTGGGTACACTGGACGGACTCGCCGAGAACTCCCAGATGGTATTATACCTCACGTCAGATGGCAGTTCTCTGGTGACACTGGTACAGAGTAGTCTGTTGACCCGAGATCGTCATAGAGTATTGTGTGGTTCCCACTGTGCTTTGATTTCCATCTTACCACGTCCAAGAGGGCGTGCAAAACGGTGGTTTTTGGGTACAGTCCCGAGTCACATGAAGGCAATGAGCGATAGGAGGGGATTCGTCTCTCCCGGTATAGGGGGTTGATGTTGCGCTGTGTTCGATTGGCTATAACAGGAAATCCCTGGCCAGGGTTGCTGAGATTTACCGGTAAGTGTTACCAGTAGTTTCTCGAATAGTTATAGACCTCATATCGACACGACTTATCGAGCTATTGGGGTCTGACGTTTACCACCCCTAGGCGAGATATGCGACATATCAGATGATCAGACCGGACTGTACGGTAGTGTTACTGGTCGGATTCACTGGAGTGTGAGCGGGCTTGCTCTTCGATCTTCAGATCGCTCAATACCCGGGTGGCCGTTACGTTTAGCAGACCGCTTGCGGCTTGTGGGTGTTTGATATGATCATCGCCTGCTGCCGGCGTATTGACAAGTCTTTAGAGTCCTACACAGAGGTTTCCTGGCTCAAGCGAAACGAAATAGGAGCGCATATGAGATATGTGCGGGACCGAGAATAATGCGTGTATGTGATACCGTATTCCATTCTCGCGATGAATGTATCGATTAGGTTATATGCGATATACCCTAGTTATCGAATCAAAGGTTGATTCGATAAGCCGATACATTGGATACTAGTCGGTTATATGCGATATGACCGGATCGTTAAATCAAGTGTTGATTTAATGATTTAATGTATAATTATATATTTGATATATTACTTTTCATTAACTAGTATCGGTTCACTTTAAAATGGATTTTCTCACTCGGGTGTGCGCATTATATATGCGATATGATTTTGTGCACATGAATGTATCATGTTTGATGATGCATGCTAAATTGGTTAAGTGTAAAGATTAAACCATGGTTGTGAATGGTTAGGGTTATGTTTTCTTTTTCATTTATTTATTTATTAGTTATTCATTTGGAAAAGAAAATTAAAAGCAAAAAGGGAAAAATGGTTGCTATTTTGTTTTGTTCATGAATCTTCATGAAGCTTTGACTTAGTTAACCATTTTGTCTCATGCTTAACCCTAACCACTCCACTAACCCTAGTTCACTCTCTACAACTAACCATGGTCATGTTATGATAAGAATGAGTTTCTTTTCTAATTAAAATAATTCTTATCATATCATAACTTTTCTTCTTCTTCTTCATCTTCTTCTTTGAAGAAGCTTAAGGTCATCAATGGTGGATTGATGATTTGAGAGATAAATCCAATTCTAAAGTCTACCCACTTCCTATTTCTTCATCCTCTACCTCTTGCCAAGTAGTAGAGTGTGTTTACTTCACAAGTTTCATGACTTGGTGAAGTTGTGAGCTTGATCTAGCGATGCCTCGACGTAGATCATCTTCGGCATGGACATCGACGACCTAGCTTGCCCATTCTCCGACGAAGCCGACGCTTGAGCCCGGATTTGATTTGGACAGCGGAGAGGACCTCGTTGCGGAGCTATGGAGGTGGAGCACCGGATCTACAAAGGTTGTATTTCCGTATCTTGTAGTTAAGTGTTAACTAGTTAGCTTTTTCGCCTAGTTTTCTAGCAAACGATCCGTAGTCGGGTCTCTCGGCACCGTTAAAATTTTAATTTGGCATGATCGATGCCTTGTGAGAACTCATTAAGGTGCCTAGGAACCCTACAACAGCTAGTGCCACTGACGTGCTTATGGTTAAACCCACTGCCAGCGTATTGACGAGTCTTTACTGTCCCATACAGAGAGTTTCCCTGCTTCGGGCGAAACTATGTAGAGGCCGTATGGTTTTACGGCAGGGGTTGATCACCTACGTGTACTTGTGCACGGATGATATTCGGATGGATAATACTAGTGAACTTTAGTTTAAACCGGATCTTAGTATTATATTTGTTGGATTATTTTCGTCTCTTTGTATTCGTATTCTTAGGAATACGGATGCGAGTATGTATATACGGTTGAGTGGTATTCTTGTAATTTATTACAAGATTGCTTTTAGAAGACTACACCTCATCATGGTTTAGACCTTTTTGGATTAAAAGGTTACTGAGGTGTTGTTGGAGATAGTGCCCTCAGAGTCAATTATTGGATCATAGGCACGTGATTGCAATGATTGAGGGAGGACCTATCCCGGTAGGACAGTCTTACTCGAGATGACAGTATGCTATCTGGTTTATCTTTATCATCGTGTACTGCTTTAGGTGACCAGACAGGTCACTATTGCACGTTGGTAGAGCCCTTAGGATTCTTGCTTGACTGCCAGCAGTATGAGGGCGATCATATACGTGAGAGCTGGTAGTCTATAAGCACATCCTTAAAAGTTCCCTAGTCGTGGGAGTTTCGAGACAGGGCATCGATACTCCAGAGTAGACTAGTGTATATAGTCGAGACCCCGACGAGGGGCGGTGGCCGGTCTCACAAGCTATTGGTGTCAGTTGGTTCACCTAAGATGTATACAGGTGCTCATTGGGTTATGAGTACACCGGACAGGACTCGCCGGGAACATGCTAGTTGGTCTTATACCTGACGTCAGATAGCAGTTCCCTGGTGACATGTGTATAGATTAGTTCATCGACCTGAGGATCGTCATTTGTCTCGTGTGAGTTCCCACTATACTTTGATTACTACCCTACCACGCTCAAAGGAGACGTGCAAACAGGTTTTAGTTGGGTACAGTCCCGAGCCACATGGAGGCAGTGAGCGGATCTTCGGGGGTTCGTCTCTCCCGGTATTGGGAGTGAGGTCGCGCTGTGTCTAGGAGAGCCAGAACATGAAAAGTCCTTGGCCAAGGCAGGAGATTTACTGGTAGGTATTCCAGTAGTATCTCAGGGTGTTGTGGGCTGATCTCTGACATGACTTGTACCGCTTTTGGGGGTCTGACTTTTACCAACCCCCTAGGCCCGCCATGCGATGCTCATGGACGAACGGACCGGACTGTACGGATATTGTCACTGACAGGCTCAGTAGGGTGTCAAGATGAGTTCGCTCATCGACGCCCCTTTTGGTCAATAGCTGGTAGCCCGTCACGTATGGCTAATACCTCTGACGTGCTAGTGGTTAAATCCACAGCCATAGTATTGACGAGTCTTTAGAGTCCCCCACATTCAGTTGCTCAAGTTTTCGGGCGAAACGCTGTAGAGGCCGTATGGAGATATGGCAAGGTTCGATCAGATACGTGCGGTATTGCACGGATCAGGATCAGACGGATATTACTAGCCGGCTTTGGTTTAAGCTGGATCCTAGTATAGTACAGTGTAGATTTTGTCTCATTGCATTTGTATTCGGTCGGAATACAGATGCGGGTGTGTATACACAGTGTCGGGGTTTTCCTGTAATTTATTACGGGACCAGTTTTCTGGAGTTGCCAGTTTGCTTTTCGTTTCGGCCATATTTCTTTGTATCCTTCATTGGCCGAAGATTGGTGGAGGAGGGCTAATTTGCACTTGTGCAAATTGGCAATTTGGAGGGTTGTTTTTGCAAGATGTAATGTCATGATAATTGCACCATACCTTGACTTTCTTGAGTTGATGATTGCTTGACTTTTTGAAGCAATCATGGTTGTTGATTGGTTGGTGGAGTGTGGGTTTTGATTGTGATCATGTTTCATGATAACTTTTTTCCTCTCCCTTGCATTATTATTGGTCTCCCTCATTTTTGTTACCCCATTTTCTCTCATTCCCAAGAGCATGGCCGGCCAAGTTCAAATGGGGGCTGTCCAAATTTGTAGGAGTGGGATTTTATCTCTTTTGGTTTTGGAAAAATCATATAGCTCCACAAAAATTCCATGTATCATCCCTCCACCATAAAGGCAACATCCTAAAACCCAAAGGAGACATAACACTACACCATTCTACAGCAAACCTTGGGCACGTCGGCTCGCCAACTTCGTGCCCGAGTTGCCTCGGTATAGAGGTGGGAGCCCGTAAAAGAAGCAGGCGACGTGGTGCCCTTCCGGCGAGGAGGTGGAGACCGGACATTCCGCGGGAGATCGGGACGACGGCGAGAAGACCGGAGGGCACGGATCGCTCGGTATATCTCTCTTCCCCATCTTGTTGTTAGCTAGGACTAGTTTAATAGCACGATCCGGGTTTTTAGTGCGCGGTGGTGCCGGTTCAAGAAAATTTAAAGTTAACCATCGCTTCCGCATTTGGCCTCGGGATGGAGGCCGGGGCGCCGCCGTGCACTTACAGTGGTATCAGAGCCTCGCCATTAACTTAGTCTAGCTTTGTCTAATATGTTTTACATTTCCGATTGAACAATTTTCCAAAAACCGTATTTTTCTTTGCATCGGTTTTCTGTCGATTTTTTTTCTGGCTCGAAAATTTTTTCAGGTAGTCTCAGAATACTGTGCAGGGAAGTATAAGCCTACTATAAAAATTTGGTCACGAGATCTTATTACTCGACTGCGGAACCGCGGCCAAACCCATGCTTGGGCCGCGGTTCCTCCGCAGTTTTGAGAGATCAGTACACCAATTTTTTACAGAGGCCTCCAGACTTGAAAATGTGGTTTCTGGAATGTTAATTTTGGGCCCAGAATTTCTTGATGTGCTACAGTAGTACTTGGGGCACACTTGTTATAATTTTGATCGATCGGATATTTTAAACACATTATTTCACAGTATTTACATTATATCTACGCCGTGAATGTCACTTGATCGGTAAATCCTGTCTAACTGCTATAGCCCGGTTAGACGGATTTGCGAACGTGATTTTCACGTTGATGTTATGTGTATTGCTGTGATGTTGCGGATCGGTCGTGGGGGATAGCCTGGATGCAATGCTAGTACAAGTTTTGTTGTATTATGTACATTTGATATTGCGGGGCGAGCGTCCGACATGTGGACTGCCGTCACTGCCTGTTTATATTATTATTTTGGGGCACGGCCAGGTTGCGGTCGATGTACCCATTGTATGTATAATTTACTTTCTGTACTAGGATTACCCCAAGGAGGGGTGCACGGATAGCCGGATTCTAGAAGGCAACAAGCCCACATCTCATGGCATTGGGACGGAGGGGGCTTCACTCTAGAATTGGCGGGCTATTCGCCGCACTCGTAGGGGGTACAGGTTGACCCAGGAGGGGTGCCCAAGTTACCGGATTCCGTGAAGTGCTGGGTGGTCCATTCACGTTGCTGAAGGGGGCTGCCTCGCTTCAGGTTTTGGAGGGTAACTTGCCGCGCCCGTAGGGGTCTAGGATTTCATTGCACAGGCTATCCACACGTCCAGGGGAACGTCGGGTTTCAGTAGTGGCTCTGTGAAACCCGGGGATCCCAGATATCTGTATTGTTCTGTGATGCTGTACATTTTTATGATGTTGCATTTTTATCACGCCTTGAGCGAAATATAATATATTGGTATATATATTAGTAGATGGTGTATATGTTTTGCATCCGCGCTAGTCCAGTCCCCGCTCTGTCGTTAGTTAGCTAACCTAACGGGGAATGACGGGACCCAGTGGCGAATGCGGATGGCATATACGTACGTCA
This sequence comes from Agapanthus africanus, assembly GCA_030015575.1. Lineage (NCBI taxonomy): Eukaryota > Viridiplantae > Streptophyta > Magnoliopsida > Asparagales > Amaryllidaceae > Agapanthus > Agapanthus africanus. The sequence goes on along the minus strand of CM057344.1, from coordinate 377,832,142 downwards.
TATTATTTTCGTTCTTTCTGGTGTGATCAATTGATGGGACTGTGTTGATTCGAATCAATGCAAGTTAAAAACAAACCTAATCTGATGTTGTTGGAACACTTTTCAAAAAGCTGTTATTGCAAGGACGTTCACTTTTGTTTTGCATCATGGTATTCAGTTGGAATATCCTGCTCCTCAGTCGACGAGGCAAGGGCCGAGATCCCTTCACCGGGAGTGACCCCTTGGACAAAAAGTTTGTGTCAGGGCAATGACTTCACTATAGCCGATTACTTTTGCTTTGCACCGTGGTATTCAGTTTGAATATCCTGCACCTCATTCTACGGGGAAAGAGCCGAGATCCCTTCACCGGGAGTGACCTCTTTAGCAAAGGTTTTCGTCACTATATTTTTAAAAAAAAAGCTATCCGTTCCTTCAATGATATCAAGTTCTTTACGTTAAAGGTTTTCGCCAGAAACCATTCGTAGCCCTCCATCATTTCAGTTAAATATTCGGTAGTATTCAAGCTATGTATTTTGACCTCAGGCCAAGGCATAGTGATTGGTAGCTGCCGGGTATTTATCTGTTGCATAGATAGATGCGTCGGTTTGGGATAGTCGTACTACTATTTTGGCCTACGTCAAGGGTATGTACGGGTGGGTTCAAATCAACCTGGATAATGATGGGTAGAACTTGACATGTGACTTATGATATTTTGACCTCACGCCAAGGTCATAAGAGCATGGGGCAGAAATCACATCGGGAGTTTCTAAAGAAATTGAAACTTGCCAGATATACGCATACCTTCTGGAGTGTGATGACGTGAGCGGATTCCGTCACGTTATCATGCGATGATAGTTGGATCCCGATTTCCACTGATGAGTTAGTTTACTCCTCGGGTGATCCCGACTAATTCTTTTTTCAGGTTTGGAGGAGAATTTGAGATGACAGTGGGAGGTTTCCAGATTAGATAAATTGGTAACCATTCTGATCTAGGTTAGAGTGCACGCTGAGTGTTTCTTTTCTTTCTCTCTTTGGCAGCGACCATTGACCCGACCCTAGACTATGACTCAGTGACCAAGTTGACCGAACCTTCTTAACACTGGCTTTTGAATTGTCAGAGTTGCGAACCTCATTGCCACTCCTACTTTTACCCTTTTCTCCAGGACACCCCGTATTACTACGAACGTCCACTTCCATTAGAAAAAACCATCGTATAGTTATATACGAACTCGAAGGTATTCGAGGATGGTTTCCGGTTCTGAAGAAAACGGATAGGATTATTCAGTTGTCTTTTCCTTTTACCTTCTCTCAGGTTGCGAGTGCTCCTTGGTTTAGAAGACAGTACACCTATTGCGCAAATTTGGATAGTCTTGTTCCAAACCATAGGCAGGTGCCGACCGGTAGGGAATGAAGAAAACCAATTAGCCTAACGATGGTGTACAGAAGGTATTAAGTAAAGACATATCAAGGGATTAGTAAGAGGGCAAAGTAAATTGCGACTGCTATTTACGACCAAACCAAGTATTTCATTAACACTCCCACTTCACCTTTGTATTTCTCCAGAACACTCCGTATCACTACGAAGATCCACAGTTTATTGGATATTCCATCGTATGGTTATATACGAACTCAAAAGGAACTTGTTCCAGTTCGGGGATGGATTCTGGTTCAGGAGAAATAGGAATAAGGTTTATTCAGGTGTCTTTTTCACCTTCTCTCGCATTGCGAGTGCTCCTAGGATTAGGACAGTACACCCATTATGCTTATTGGATAGTCTTCTTCCAAACCATAAGCTGGTGCCGAAAGGTAGGGAAGGAAGAAAACCATTTGGCCTAAAGGGGTGTACAGAAGGTAATGACTAAAGACATATAAAGGGATTTGGAGAGGTGGCAAAGAATTACACGGTTACAGTTGTGGATCTGGAAGAGGCATTACTAGGAATACCAGGATACCCCTACGAAACATTTCAATGTTTCAGCTTCACTGTGTACTGTTAAAAGAAAACTGATTTCCCTATTAGATACTTATTCCAGGGTATGTATTTACCAGGTATGATTCTCACATCTGTATGGTTTTACAGATGATGAGTGGGAGTAAGTTATTGGGAATTAGGTGATCATCCTCATTATATCAGGATTCATTGTAATCGGTGATATCTGAGGAAGTCACCTGGGTTGTTTGCCAGTCGGCAAGTATTTGGTTTTGAATATCCGCTGTTATGCACCAATTTCAAATCGATACATCTGTACATCTATTTTTATAGAGTGAGATATATCTTTTTGAAATTATGTCTGTGACATTTACCTATATCAGTGGATGGTTAGGTAAGGAGTATTAAACAGCGGTGTAATTCTTCTTAACCATAAGTGCAGTTTTCAACCTACGACACACAGTGAATGAGTTATCGGACTCAAGGGACTTATACAGAGTATTGTATGTTGTCCAGGGTCCATCAGGACAGAGGGGATGGTCCTCGTACTATATTCGGTTTACTTATGACTTCTCTAGTTTTTAGACAGGTGTTTCGTGGAAACACAGGGTCCGAATTTTGAGAAGTTATAGGTATTTGAATAAAGTAGAGAACCAGGTATTGCAAGTATCGGTATTCTTCAAGGTGATCGAAGATGTAGATACTTGTGTATGGTATCCAGTTGATAGTAATGGTTAAGAGAACTTGCTTCTCTTTCAGGTTACTCATAATTGAAAGCATTCCTAAGTTGAGTAACGCTGATCGGCCTCCTTCCATTTAGTTGACATGCACTGGAGACAGCTGCATGATTTGAATTTGGTTCAATTAAATCAGTGCCTCTGGTTCTATATTAGATATAGAACAGTTCATATCTTAACGATGTTAAGATACGGGGAGTTGTCTGGCTTATGATTAAAACCAGACTCTGGATAACTCAAGGCACGTTTCTGTAATGGCTGTTTGTGGGTTGACCCAGGCTATGGCGAGGGTTGACTTTCTACCATCTGGAAGATCAATAGTGATATTGTTCTATACTCGCCACAGTTTTAAATAAAATGGATTTTTTTTTCAGAAAACAGTAGTGGGAGTATGGTAGAACTGGAAGTGATTCCAGAACCACAAACGATTACTGAAGATTTTATAGGAACCTAAAGATTCAATCTGGTTTGACATTCCATTGGCCACTCCGCAGATACGGTGGGTAACTTCAGGCACCCGAGAGGTACTCCGGTAGCCTCAAGGACGGTGATAGGGAAGTTCTTGTTTATCCACACTTGCCATTGCTGTAGTTCCAGGCTGCAAGACCCGGCGGGAGGATGAGTATAGCGTCGTTCTGAACTGGCTTCAGAAGTGTACGTGTATATGACTCTGCCAGAGGGTTGTCGTAGTCAGTGGGAGCAGCGGAAGCATTGGTGGACAGGTGGCTTATGTCTATTTATAGACTAAAGCAGATATAGCGGAGATAGATCATCAATTTCTGATATGACAGTCATAGGTTTGACTTCATCAGAATAGGGGATGGATCTGTTGACAAGGTAGTAGGGTGTGATGTCCTGGTATTTGAATGACATACACAGAGTAGGAAGTGACATTCCTATACAACGATCGGTTATACTTTGGTCGTCACACAGTGGTTTCTCCACATGGGACTTGGACATTATATCAGGCATACTGGTTACTAGATCTATGGTTTTAGATCTAGATTTGGGTGGTTTCCCAATTAAGGGTACTTAGACAGCATTCTAAGAGTATTTAGAATGGACAACTCCTGGCTCGGTAGTGTACCTACAGGTGATGGAGTCACCCTCTCTAAAGGTGTCTTACAGACTAAAGGGGAGAGGGATGTGCATGATTGGCAGATCACTTGCTTAGGCAATTGAGTCAATTATGAGATGTCAAGTACCACACCAGATGTTGTTTTTGCACTAGATGCAATAAGTTGACATTGATCCAATCCTGGAGAAACAGTCGGAAGCAGTTTTAGAACATAAGTGGATGTTCTAGGGATATGATAACGACAGCCTCATTCGGGAGACAGTTATCATTCCAGGCTTCCAAGGTGACTTGGACAACAGGGAAGTTGTCAGAGTTATAGTTTTCCTTCTGACGAGGGGCAGTATTTTGGACAGGTGGTCCAAGGCAATACTGAGGGAGGCATGGTGCAGGATACTGATTAAGTTCAGTTGACAATACAGTCTAAGAAGTTTGGATTTGGAGTTCATTTATGAGCTAGGCCCCATCAGACATCCAGACACATTCTAAGACAGGTATTGCTCATTTCGGGAGATGGCTCTCTCCGCGAACATGAGATATAGAGAGACATAGAAGGAAACATCCAGGCGGATCCACTCACTGAGGCTATTCCTCGAACGCAATAGTTTCGCAAATGAGTTTTGTGAGACTGACAAGTAGAGGAGTTGGGTGTTCGGTATCACACGGGCTGTGAGTATGCGACATCGCAATAATTAGCCTTGAGTGCAAGTGGGAGATTGTTGGAGATAGTGCCCTCAGAGTCAATTATTGGATCACAGGCACGTGATTGCAATGATTGAGGGAGGACCTATCCCGGTAGGACAGTCTTACTCGAGATGATAGTATGCTATCTGGTTTATCTTTATCATCGTGTACTGCTTTAGGTGCCCAGACAGGTCACTATTGCACGTTGATAGAGCCCCTAGGATTCTTGCTTGACTGCCATCAGTATGAGGGCGATCATATACGTGAGAGCTGGTAGTCTATAAGCACATCCTTAAAAGGTCCCTAGTCGTGGGAGTTTCGAGACAGGGCATCGATACTCTAGAGTAGACTAGTGTATACAGTCGAGACCCCGACGAGGGGCGGTGGCTGGTCTCACAAGCCACTGGTGTCAGTTGGTTCACCTAAGATGTATACAGGTGCTCATTGGGTTATGAGTACACCGGACAGGACTCGCCGGGAACATGCTAGTTGGTCTTATACCTGACGTCAGATAGCAGTTCCCTGGTGACATGTGTATAGATTAGTTCATCGACCTGAGGATCGTCATTTGTCTCGTGTGAATTCCCACTGTACTTTGATTACTACCCTACCACGCTCAAAGGAGACGTGCAAACAGGTTTTAGTTGGGTACAGTCCTGAGCCACATGGAGGCAGTGAGCGGATCTTCGGGGGTTCGTCTCTCCCGGTATTGGGGGTGAGGTCGCGCTGTGTCTAGGAGAGCCAGAACATGAAAAGTCCTTGGCCAAGGCAGGAGATTTACTGGTAGGTATTCCAGTAGTATCTCAGGGTGTTCTGGGCTGATCTCTGACACGACTTGTACCGCTTTTGGGGGTCTGACTTTTACCAACCCCCTAGGCCCGCCATGCGATGCTCATGGACGAACGGACCGGACTGTACGGATATTGTCACTGACAGGCTCAGTAGGGTGTCAGGATGAGTTCGCTCATCGACGTCCCTTTTGGTCAATAGCTGGTAGCCCGTCACGTATGGTTAATACCTCTGACGTGCTAGTGGTTAAATCCACAGCCATAGTATTGACGAGTCTTTAGAGTCCCCCACATTCAGTTGCTCAAGTTTTCGGGCGAAATGCTGTAGAGGCCGTATGGAGATATGGCAGGGTTCAATCAGATACGTACGGTATTGCACGGATCAGGATCGGACGGATATTACTAGCCGGCTTTGGTTTAAGCCGGATCCTAGTATAGTACAGTGTAGATTTTGTCTCATTGCATTTGTATTCGGTCGGAATACAGATGCGGGTGTGTATACACAGTGTCGGGGTTTTCCTGTAATTTATTACGGGACCAGTTTTCTGGAGTTGCCAGTTTGCTTTTCGTTTCGGCCATATTTCTTTGTATCCTTCATTGGCCGAAGATTGGTGGAGGAGGGCTAATTTGCACTTGTGCAAATTGGCAATTTGGAGGGTTGTTTTTGCAAGATGTAATGTCATGATAATTGCACCATACCTTGACTTTCTTGAGTTGATGATTGCTTGACTTTTTGAAGCAATCATGGTTGTTGATTGGTTGGTGGAGTGTGGGTTTTGATTGTGATCATGTTTCATGATAACTTTTTTCCTCTCCCTTGCATTATTATTGGTCTCCCTCATTTTTGTTACCCCATTTTCTCTCATTCCCAAGAGCATGGCCGGCCAAGTTCAAATGGGGGCTGTCCAAATTTGTAAGAGTGGGATTTTATCTCTTTTAGCTTTGGAAAAATCATATAGCTCCACAAAAATTCCATGTATCATCCCTCCACCATAAAGGCAACATCCTAAACCCCAAATGAGACATAACACTACACCATTCTACAGCAAACCTTGGGCACGTCGGCTCGCCAACTTCGTGCCCGAGTTGCCTCGGTATAGAGGTGGGAGCCCGTAAAAGAAGCAGGCGACGTGGTGCCCTTCCGGCGAGGAGGTGGAGACCGGACATTCCGCGGGAGATCGGGACGACGGCGAGAAGACCGGAGGGCACGGATCGCTCGGTATATCTCTCTTCCCCATCTTGTTGTTAGCTAGGACTAGTTTAATGGCACGATCCGGGTTTTTAGTGCGCGGTGGTGCCGGTTCAAGAAAATTTAAAGTTAACCATCGCTTCCGCATTTGGCCTCGGGATGGAGGCCGGGGCGCCGCCGTGCACTTACAGGTGTAGGATGAGGTATTTATTGCATTTTTGTTGTATTGCTAATTAGTGACCCATGGTTACTATTCTAGCATGCTTAGGTTTTTGTTTGTTGTGAGGTTATGTTGACTTGAGATATTTTTTGTTAACTAAGATATTTTGGAGACATGGACATTTATGTGATGGCTCCATTATTTCTTATCACACACACAACAAATAAAAACACAAGCCATTATTCATTTTTCTTTTCTCTCTCTCTCTCTTGAGTTGCTCTCAACACCTCATCATCATGGCATCTTTTTCTTCCTCCACCTAAACCCTCTCAACACCCGGGTGACCTGAAAATTATTTAGCAAATACAGAGGAGTGCGCAGGCAACCTAGGACCCCCCACTGAAACCCTAACCCCTACTTCCCCTACTTGGCCGCAATTTTATTCTTCCTGGCCGCAATTTGCGTCCAGGCTAGGGAAGAATCCCTTCGTGTTGGTTCCAGGGCTTTATCTCCTGTACCCTCCATATGTGCAAAATTGGTTAAATTCACCTAGGGTAAAATCTGGGACCATTTTCTTGAGTTGCTGCCTTGTATTTCATGATGTTTTGAATTTAAGTTTTGGTATTTGTCATTGTATTTCTTCGTGTGGCATTTAAACGCCAACGACTAGGGTTATTGGTTGTGTTTTGCATGCGAGACTATAGGTTTTAACCTATCGGTGTTTCGTGCGACCTTTTGGTTTTCGTGCGTGATTTCGTTTACGTGATTTCATTTACGATGCTATATGTGATATGTAGGTACCTCACGAGGACTTCGATACGACAAGCAAGCGTGTGGCGACATCGGCATCGGCAAGCGAAGATCAAGGTGGGTAGATTTATATCTACGGTGGAAGTCGGGTGGATAGCGTATAGCACCCCCGCAATATCGTAAGAAATGATATATGCGATATAGATATACTTAGATGTGTTATTGAGGGATATAAACACTTAACAAGAAAAGCTTTAGGAGATTATGGGTTAGTGTTAGCGAGAATTGAAGAAAGGATTTAGTTGGTTTCTTAGTCGTGAACCCTAGAGTATGGTTGTACATATACATATACACACACGGGATATGGTTTTGGGTGTATATTATATATATATATATATATATATATATACATACATACACGTATACACGGATGTTGAGGATAGTATATGGTATTTGGAGATGAGTCGATGAGAGTGGACATGGTGCCATGAGTTCGGTGAGGTGATTTGGTTCGTATTAGGAGGTATGACATGATGGAGCGGATCTTTAGGCGATGTGTTTCAGACACACGCATAGATATTTGTTGATGGTATCAGTATGTACTAGGCTTAGATCAACACCCTAGTTCTTGATATATGATAATAAGGATACCAGATAAGTAATGAGATAAAAATGATATTTGACCTGTACCCAGATTTGGGATGCCGTACGATTGATTTACCGTACGAGATAAAATCATGATGATAGATCCGAACTCTTGATTCGAGGATGTCATATAATATATTGTATCGTACGTGATACTATTGAGACGAGATCACCGACTACTAGATATATATATAGGTCAACTCAGACTTAGATGGATATCCTTACCATTTCGACTGGGCTCAAGTCATACTTATTTTCAAATGCAGTATTGTTGTTACTATATCACTTTCTATAAATTCATGATGTTTCATCGCATTGCATGCTTGTACATATGTTGTCTGTAATTATTATGAAACCCTGCTGTCAGGACACCAGCACCATTACCGATGATGCGTATGTTCCACGTACACCTGCTTGCCGGCTCACACACATCATCATCGGTAATTTCTATGTCACGTACACTTTAGAAAATACTATTCATTGACATAGCTTGCTAGTTGATAGTTGCAATATGTTATAGCTTTCATATGCTAGTTTAACTATTGCATTTATTGCATGATATCAGATGCATTCATATATTCATTGGTCATGCAGTATTATAGAGATTTATGCCGGTATTCACTATTTATTGATATCATGATTTTTATGATTTCGGATCCTTCTTGAGATTTCTGGATTTGGAAACCGCATGTGAAAGTTTTATAAACTGATGATTTGTTTAAAGAGATAGATGCGGTTTTCCTTAATATGATGAGTATTGTCCACCATGATGTTTTCTCGGTTCTCAGATAGTTTTCGAGACCATATTCAAGGAGTTGGATGAACCGTCTGCGGGTACATGGTGGACCCGGTATGGTACCTCGGGGCAAGAAGCTCGAGTTGTAGACGATGAGCCCGGCAAGGGCAGACTGCCAACCGGTGATTGTCTGGCGCGGCGAATATCCGGAGGATACCGTTCGTGGTCGTGTGATTGATGATATGGGCCGATCCGGACGGACGGAGCCCGAGGTATTAAGATACTGAGATATTGAGATTTGAGACACTGAGATATTGAGATTTGATGATACAGGCCAGTCCGGATAGCCGGAGCCTGAGATATTGAGATTTATGTTTTGTGTCAATGCTTGACACTGATTTCTTTGTTGATTTCATTGATGATACTCGATTTATATACATACAGAAATCTCATTAAATAAAGAAAACAGTTGTCTCACTCCTGGTGTATTCTGTTTTCGTTCGTAATGCATTCATACATCATATATATCTGATATGTTGCTATTTGAGGCACTGACACGAGCACGTGGTTTTGCACTTATATGTAGATGGATCAAGATATTATTTGAGAATATTACTTGATATGACCTAGGATAGCGTCATACATGCGATTTCTTCTCTGTGATATTTTTTCTACTCACGAGTTGGCAACTCACCCCCGTTGTGCCACAGTTTCTTGCAGGTTTTGACATACAGGTGTCTTAACGGCTTTGCTGGCTCACTGCTTTCATTTCGGGTGATTGCTTTGGTAGGTGGGTTCACTTGCATCGTGACCACCATTGTACATTTATTATTCCAGTTGTATCTAGTAAACTCCATCAACCAGATTTGTATATTTGATAGAACTAGAAGACCAGTGTATATTATTTCGACCTTAGAGTCGCGCTTGTATTATTATGGATTTCTGGTGGATATGGGCTTTCTTTTGAGTTTTGATCCTCGCCCTTGGTGTTGTATATTATATTGCTTGCGTGGTTGTGACCGTCAATTGACGAAGAGCTAGCTCCCGCTTGGGGATGCCTTTATTCATATCATGCATGTTGTACCCCTTTTGGGGCCAGTATTTACAAAAGAAATTCTGCCGAAATTTTCAGAAAAGACTTGAGATTTTAAAAATGCATACTTCGGCTTATGTTGTTAAACTTCTTGCTTTAAAATTGGTTTTTCCTTTACTCTACTGCTTTACTTGGTTTGGATTTCTGGGTTTTGGCTTACTTAGATTGCGTACGCCTCGAGACGTTTCGTAGTTTAAGTGCCGGTCATGTTCCGTACTTTTCGGGTCATGACAGACATTCCATTAGCCACTCCGCAGATATGGTGGGTAATCTCAGGCGCCCGAGAGGTACTTCGGTATCCACAAAGACGGTGACAGTGAGGTACTTGTTTACCCAGACTTGTCATTACTGCTGTTTTAGACTATGAGACCCGGCAGGAGGATGAGTATAGCGTCGTTCTAAACTAGCTTTAGAAGTGCACGTGTATATGACTCTGCCAGAGGGTTTTTATAGTCAGTGGGAGCAGCGGAAGCATGGTGGACAAGTAGCTTGTGTCTATTTATACACTAAAGCAGGTATAGCGGAGATAGATCATCTATTTTTGATGTGACGGTCATAGGCTTTGACTTCATCGGAATAGGAGATGGATCTGATAAGAAGCTACTAGGGTGTGATGTCCTGGTATTTAGATGACATGCACTTTATAGGAACTGAAATTCCTATACACGATCAGTTACAGTATGGTTGTCACAAAGTGGTTTCTCCACATAGGATATACATATAATATCAGGGATTCTGGTGACTAGATCTATGGTTTTATATCTAGATTAGTGAAGTGTCCCAATTCGGGTACTTGACACTATTCTAAAGTGTTTTAGAATGGATGACTCCTCGCGTGGTGGTGTACCCGCAGGTGATGGAGTCACCCTCTCTAAAGAGATGTCTTCTAGACTGATGAAGAGAGGGATTTGCATGATTGACATATCACTAGCTTAGGTAATTGAGTCAATGATGAGATGTCAAGTACAGCACCAGATATTAATTTTGCACAGGCTGCAAAAAGTATATATTAATCCAATCCTGGAGAAACGTTGGGAAGCAGTTATGAACATAAGTGGATGTTCTTAGAATATGGTAACGGCAGCCTCTTTCGGGAGGCGGTTATCATTTCATGCTTCCAAGGTGACCTGGATGACAAAGTGATTGTCAGAGTTATAGTTTTCCCTCTTCTAAGGGGGCAGCAGTTTGGACAGGTGGTCCAAGCGGATACTGAGGAAGGCATGGCACAGGATACTGATTAAATTCAGTGGACGATACAGTCTAAGAAGTTTACTGGATTTGGAATTCATTTGTGAACTGGTTCCCATCATATATCCAGACATATTCTAAGACAGGTATTGCTCATTTCGGGAGATGGTTTTCTCCGCGAACTTGAGATAAAGAGAGATATAGAAAGAAACATTGGAGCGGATCCACTCACTGAAGCTATTTCTCGAACGCGATAGTTTCACAATAGCGCTTTATGAAACCGATTAATAGAGAAGTTGGGTGTTCGGTATCACACAGGCTGTGAGTATGCGACACCGCAATAATTAGCCTTAAGGAAAAGTGGGAGATTGTTGGCTATAGTGCCCTCAAGTCAATTATTGGATCGCAGGCACGCGATTGCGATGATTGAAGGAGGATCTATACCGGTAGAACAGTCTTACTCGAGATGATAGTTTGCTATCCGGTTTGTCTTTATCATCATGTATCTGCTTTAGGTGGCTTTACTGATCACTATTACATGTTGAGGGAGCCTATATGATTCTTTTTTGACTACCAGCATTATGATGGCGATCATATACGTGGGAGCTGGGTGGTCTATAGGCAAAACCTTAAATGTCCTTAGTCGTAGGAGTTTCGAGACTGGGCATCGATGCTCCAGATAGACTAGTGTATACTGATCGAGACCCGACGAGTGGCGGTGGCCGGTCTCACAAGCCATTGTTGTTAGTTTGTTCACCTAAGATGTATACAGGTGCTCGTTGGGTTATGAGTATACCGGATGGACTCAGTGAAGACTGGGTACACTGGACGGACTCACCGAGAACTCCTAGATGGTACTATACCTCACGTCAGATGGCAGCTCTCTGGTGACACTGGTACAGATTAGTCTGTAGACTTGAGATCGTCATAGAGTCTTATGTGATTCCCACTGTGCTTTGATTTCCATCTTACCACGTTCAAGAGATCGTGGAAAACGGTGGTTTTTGGGTACAGTCCCGAGTCACATGGAGGCAATGAGCGATAGGAGGGAATTTCGTCTCTCCCGGTATTGGGGGTTGATGTTGTGCTGTGCTCAATTGGTCATAACAGGAAATCTCTGGCCTGGGTTGTTGAGATTTACTGGTAAGTGTTATCAGTAGTTTCTCGAACCGTTATTGGCCTCACATCGGCATGACTTATCAGGATATTGGGGTCTGACGTTTACCACCCCCAGGCTGATATATGCGACATATATGATGAAGAGACCGGATTGTACGGTAGTGTTACTTATTGGATTCGCAAGAGTATGAGCAGGCTTGCTTGTTGATCTTCTGATCGCTCAATACCCGGATGGCCGTTACGTTTAGCAGACCGCTGACGGCTTGTGGGTGATTGATATGATCACCACCTACTGCCGGCATATTGACGAGTCTTTAAAGTCCTACACAAAGGTTTCCTGGCTCAGGCGAACGAAGTAAGAGCATATATGTGATATGTGCGGGACCGAGATTAATATGAGTATGTGATACCGTATTCTATTCTCGCGATATGTGATATCGGTCGGTTATATGTGATATAGTTGGGTTATCGAATCAAGTGTTGATTCGTTAAGTTGTTACATATGATATTAGTCGGTTATATGTGATATAGCCGAATTATTAAATCAAGTGTTGATTTAATAATTTAATGTATAATTATATATTTGATATATTAACTTATATTTACTAATATTAGCTCACTTAAGATTTCTTTTTCTCACTTGTGTACACTTAGTATATATGTGATATATATTGATGTACATTCTTTTGTGTGTCATGCTAGATGATACATGTTACATGGTTGTATAAGACTCACACCATGATTAACATAATGAAGGGTTTTATTTATTTAAAGTAAATCAAATTAGTTGGAAATTAGTCACATGGTTGAAGCTTGTGGAACCATTGACCAAGTCCACTAATTTTGTTTTACTTGAGATATTTATTAACCCAACCATTATGATTAGCCATGGTTTAGTCTCTACATGAGTTAGTATATGATATTAACTAACCCATGGTTGCCATTAAACACTTAGTTTTTTCCATGGTTGCTTTTCTTCATCTCCTTCCTCAATCTCTCTAGCTTTTTGGGAGGTGAAGAAAATGAGTGAGAAAAATATTTCTAAAGTGAGAATAATCCTACTTCATCATCCTCTACTAGACTAGACATTTAGTTTAGGGTGTTTGCGTCACTAATTCCATATTAGTGAAGAGGTAGCTTGAGTTTGTGTCTCCTCGACGTAGATCATCTTCGACCTCGAAGACTTCAAGCAAGCTTGTTCCTTTCATCTTGTGGAGCCTTTCTAGAGTCCGGGAGTCCACTACATGGAGAGAAGGGTGTAACATTTTGAAAATCGTTTCGGTGAAATTTCGAAAAAACGGTAAAATAAGGGGGTTTTCTGTAAAAAGTCAAAATGCAAATATCTTTATTATAAAATTAAATATACATATTCTAGCTATGTAATTGCTAGTATTTGGTGTTTATTGAGCCACTGCTGAAATTTCAAATTTTCTGAAAATTTTTCCGAAATTAATTATTTTAATATTATTTTAAGCCGGTAAGAAAATACATTAAATTAGCGATAAATACAAACTTAAATGGGCTAATTTTAATCTTTAAAATCATGTTAGTTAAAATCTAGATGTAATATAATTTTTTGGTATTTTATTTCAAGTTTTAATTGATTTATTATATGGAAAACAAAAATATAGTTATTTTGAACTAAAACTTGCAAATATGGTATTGTGGGGGGTATTTTTGCATAGAATTTTTTTGAAAAGTCTCTCACACTCATCCTCACTCCCCATGGCCGGCCCCACACTATTGTAGCAGCCTAAGAATTTTATTTCCCTCTTTTTGACCTTAAATCATGTGAGAAATGGGTTAAAATAAGGTTTTTATATATAGTAAAGTAGGTGGGGGTATTATGGTAATTTGGGAGGGGCTTTGACTTGGATTCTTTTCCAAAACTCCCCCACACCTCTCCCCACTCCCTCTTCAGCCGAAATTTTGCTACAACAGCCCCCATCTTTTTCCCCCATTTTCCATCTCTTTTGCTTCAAAAATTGCCTCAAAATCCATCAAATAAATCCCAAAATCCAAATCCAACTCCTACCCATTTCTCAATAGCCAAACTTACATGGATCTAGGAGCATGGAAGCTACTTTTGGAGGCTAGAATTTGCATGCTAGATCCTTGATCTTGTGAGGTATAAATCAAGACCTTTTGTTAAATTGTTGTTTGAATACCTTAAATCAAGCATTATTAGTTATTAATTTGGGTTTAATTGTATGTTTGGAAAAACTTAGTAAGGGTTTATGAAATTCAAGTTAGGTTTTTGTGTATGTAATTGTGGTTGCAATTGTAATTCTTCATATTGTGAAATGAAAACCTAATCAAATTTCTAGTTGCAAATTGTTAGTTTGGAATTGTAATATTTAAGCTATATTGCTAGCTAGGTTTTTGTAAACCATGAATTTGATTATGAGAAAAATATAATTAGATTTTTTCATGACTTCATTAACATTATTAAGTGTATTTTAATACTTTAGTTCATGAAAATCCAAGCTAGATTGTAGTTTGTGCATTTTGCTATAAAATTGTTAAAATTGGTTAATATTGCAAACTAGGTTTTTGAAATCGAATTAAATTGTGGGTTTAAAATTTATGTAATGGTTTCTATGGTATAATTAAGATATTAAGTTATCATCTTGGTCACTAGAATTGTTAAAACATCATGTTTTGTACAAAAACGACGAATTGTGCTTGCTAGATTTTCGGAAAAATGACTTTTTAAGTGAAATTGGGGTTTTTGTGAATTTTAACCTATTTTATATTAAAATTAGTGTTCGTGAATGTGAAAATGAGTGTGTTGGGAGTTTTCTCGATGGTTTGGCGTTTGTACACCGACATCGAGGGTTTTTGGGTCGATTTGCGAAAGCAACCATAGGTTTTGACCTATGTGGGATTCGTGCGTGGTTTTGGTCATCAGTCGGATTTTAATGCGGTATGGTGCGTTATGATATGTAGGTATCCCATGTGGACTTCGAGATGACAAGCAAGAGCGTAGCGACGTCGGCACCGGCGAACGAGGACCAGGTGAGTAGATTTATATCCACGGGGAGAAGTCGGGTGGATGGCGTATAGCACCCCCGCAGTCCGTGGTGGTGTATACGGATGCGTATACACACCAACAATTAGTATATATTATTTGGGTTTAATAACGATGTTAGGATGGATATTGGTGTGTTGGATTACTTTAGTGTTGCGAACCCTAGGGTAGTGTTGCACTACACATACACACATACATACTTGCATACATTCCTTTTTATATGTGCTCATGAGATTCTTTATAGTTATGTGTTCATATGGGTATGGGACTATGTGTTCATATACGGATTTGAGGATGATACTTGGGATTGAGCTGAGTCGATGAGATTTGTTTTGTGGTTGTGATATCGGTGATATGGCAGGATTCGTACTTGAGGTACGTCCTGGTGTTATAGCGGATCTTGGGGCGGCGATACGGGTGAATAGTGTTATAAATAAAATGGTCGACATGTGATCGTGATATGAGGCATGATATGCTAGGATATTGATATTAGGCCGTATCGGGCGATGTATACCCTTGATGATGCTATGTGCTGACGGTATCGGTTTGTACGAGATTGTCGATCTGTAGTCAGATCATGGGTATATTGAGGATATTAGTATTGTACTAGACATAGGTCAGTACCCTAGACTATGATCTTGAATAAAGAGGATACCAGAGGAATGGTGTGAGGAATATGATATTGACCCGTACCCAGATTTGGGGATGCCGTACGACGGATTTACGTACGAGCTATATCTTGATGACTGATCCGCTCTCTTGACTTGGGATGGCTGATTGTAGATATGGTATCGGATATGATATTATTGAGGCGGGATCACCGACTAATATTTATACAGGTATGTATATGGATCGACTCAGATGTTAGGCGGTTTCCTTACCTGTAGTCCAGCTTGTTAGCTTAGCCCTTTAGTTTAGTTTAGTTGTTAGATTAGATTCGATTCTTACCTATTTCAAAAACTAACGAATCGTGGGTATTTTAAAAGACAGCCTAAGGGATTCTACGGATATTTCAAAAGACGTATCTTTTCATAAAAACACCGTAGCCCCTATTTTCAGAACCCCATGATTCGTGTTATTTCAAAAGGCATCATTTGTAGGACTTATATTAGATTAATGCAGGTTAGTTACAGTTGTGTCTAGTATTCAGCTCCCGCTTATTATTGTGGTTCGCTTCGCATCGCATACTTATGTTATAATTTCTTATTGCAATGTTGATATCATATTGTTAGGACACCAGCACCATTACCGATGATGCGTATGTACCACGTACACTTACTTGCCGGCTCACACACATCTTCATCGGTAATTGCCATGTCACGTACACCTTAGAAAATATTATTGCTTGACTTAGCTTGTTAGTTAGTAATTTGACATGATATTAGTGTGCCTACCTTATATGCCAGCTTAACATTGTAGTATTTACTTGTCACTTCATGCATACTGTTATTCATTGTTATGCCTATATTCATGGTTTTTACATGCTATTGATGATTTGGATTCGGATTTCCATGAAATTTTCTGGATTTGGGGGGAAAACCGCAAAATTTATATAAACTGATTTCTCTCTTTTTAAATAAAAAGTGCGGTTTTTCCCATGATGTATGAGTCGTCCACCATAAGTTTGCTGATGAATTTCGAGACCCGATTCGAGGAGACGGATGAACCGTTTCGGGTACATGGTGGACCCGGTAAGATACCCCGGGGCAAGAAGCACGTGATGATGACGATGAGAGCCTAGCAGGGGAGCACTACCTACCGGTGATTTTACCCGACGCGTCGGATATCTGGAGGATACCGTCGTGGTCTTGAGATGGATGGTAGGGGCCGGTCTGGACTGACGGCGCCCTAGATATTGTGATTGAGACATTGAGATTTCGAGATATTGAGGTACAGAGACTGTGATACAGAGATATCGAGATATTGGGATTACGTTTTGTGCCGATGCTAGGCACTGTTTTATGCTGATTTCATTATGATACCTCATTTTAACAATACAAAGGAAATCTCACTAAATTATGAAAACAGTTCTTCATTTACATGTATTCTATTTTCATGCATTCATACCTTATTCATATGATATATTGCTACTTGAGGCACTGACACGGGCACATGAGATTACACTCGGGTTAGATATTTACCCTAGCCTTGTTATAGGCTACGTGTTATTCATATATTTGAGGATATATTATGATCATTGACCTAGGTTGCGTTATTTATGCGATTTCTGTGCGTAGATATTTTTCTATTCACGAGTTGGCAACTCACCCCCGTTGTGCCCCAGTTTCTTGCAGGTTTGCCGTACAGGTTTCATTACGGCTTTGCGGGCATAGTTTCCTTCGGGTGATTTGCTAGTAGGTGGGTTTACTTGTATCGTACCCCCATTATATATCTTGTATATCATTATTCTGTTGTATCTAGAAGTTCCATCAACCAAACATGTATTTATTTGAGATAGAGACCAGTGATGTTTATTCTTTCGACCTTAGAGTCGTGCGTTGTATTTATGTGGTTTTCTTGTGGTTTTTGAGTTTCCTTTTGAATTTTGATCCTCGCCCTTGGCGTTGTATATTATATTGCTTGTGTGGTTGTGACTGTCGATTGACGAAGAGCTAGCTCCCGCTTGGAGATGCCTTTTTATTGATTTCGTATACTATTCATGTTGTATCCCATTTGGGGGCCAGTATTTTCAAAAGAGACTCTGCCGAAATTTTCGGGAAATTTTTGATGTTTTTTAAAACCGCCTAATTCGGCTTATGCTATTGAAACTACTAGCTTTAAGTTGGTTTTTCCTGCACTCTACATCTTTCTTGGTTTGGATTTCTGGGTTTTCGGTTTACTTAGATTACGTACGCCTCGAAACGTTCGTAGTTTAAGTGCCGGTCATGTTCCGTACTTTCGGGTCATGACAAAGTTGGTATCAAAGCATTAGGTTTTACCTTCGGAGCGTAGGATGACCCTTGGTTGATGGAATAGATGACTAAAGTAGAGTGGCGTACCGTGGGTATGTTCCGCGGCATATTTACGATACGCTACTCCACTTAAGAAGCCTTAGGATGTACATTTCTTTGCTCAGTATTATATTCATTCCGATCTAGCTTCATCAGTACTAGTTATGGTTTTGCTACCACGATTACGGGCAGGGAGAGCTACGGCTAGAGTTGCGGTCAGCACGAGCTCGTCACGAACGAGGACTGACCAGGGCGAAATTCCGGCGACACTCGATTGCGGAGATGTGTCTTTTTACTGTGTTTCCGCGCCACGAGCGTTTGGCGGATCGCCTTTATTAGAATTCTCGGACGTGCCGATCAGTATCAGAGGATTGGGCCACTGACAGAGGCCAGCAAGATTTTGATGACCGTTGGTGTGTTGCTTATCCATGATGGTCGAGCACTGTTCAGCGTGCAGACGAGCGAGCCAGTTATTGCTGCGAACGACAAGATATTGCCCCAGATGCTGGCGTTAGTGCAGAACGAGTTGTACTAAGAGATGATAGAAGGTCGGTAGTCATCGAGGATGAATGACTAGGACATGTGGATCGTTCGCCTACCCCGATGCGAGGTCATCAGATAGATTGATTCCAGCTAGAGACGACTTCACGCGGAGACGTTGGGAGTCGACAGAGACGATCGAATGTCAGAAACCTATTATTCCAAGTTTAAAGTAATCGGAAAGACATGCAGGCAATTCTATGGTCCCTCTAGAAGAATGAAACCCTAACTCGACTTAATGACCGTGTGAAAGCCTTTGAACCGTCGGGTTTGCGGCAGTTCTACGGCGCCATTAGTGAGGCTTGGGTTTGCCCTTCTACGGCTGGACCACCGATGCTGTGGTATGTACTCGATACTATTAAACTGTGTCCAAGATGTTGAGCACTTAGGGGATTATGAGGTTTTGACGACTCGATCGGATGGCTCGACTTAATTCGGATGCTAGGTGGTGAGATGCATTTCTTGGAAGACTCCAGGTACGAGGATAGCCGTTGGAGCTCAGTCCATGCAGCCGCGACGAGACGAGTCCAAAGAAGACGACATTAGAGGAAAGTGAAGTAAGAGGTTCGTACCAGATCTAGATGAGATGACGTTCCACTCCGCCGACATCAGAGATGCGATGCGCATGCCGAGGAATGGTACTTGGATTTACCTTCCAGAAGGAGTCGTGATGAGTATGCAGCCGTTCTGGAACGAGAACAGATCTAGTAAGGAACGATGACTTTCGGATAGTTCGGCAGAGGCGAGATTTGGGAGAGACCTCGACAGGACCTTTCTGGGACAAATTATGAGAAGACTTGGACCCAGGAGTGGTCGTGTTACGTACACCAACAGGCCAGAGTTCATGATCATCGACGAGACGTCCCACTAGTGACCGCGACAGTTGGCCCGAGATTCTTAGAGGATGCACTTGAGCGGTACTATTCCGCCATTATTGATTTCGATGTTTTGGGTGATTTATTCGCATGATTTGATTTTGATGATTGAGGATTTACGATCTTTGCACAGTGTTGCACTTGATATCGTTTTCGTGCTTGGTTTCACATGTTTGCGATTTTACGGTTTTAGACATTTGAGTTGATTTTGTGCGTATGTACACACACGATTTGGTTTTTGCACGCGGTATAGTTCATATATGCTTGCAGTGCAGTGTTACGTATGTTGTGCATTTAGATGCCCTGGACTTTGATTTCGATGGTGATGTTCGATATTTATTTTGTGCACCTTGTGCACCTGATTTGATTTTGCGCATGTTCGGCACTTGATATTGGATTTCATGATTTCGTGCACGATGGATGCACCTGATTTGGATTTTCGCGCATGTTGGGCGCATATTTTGAAGTGTGATTTTGGTGCACACCAGATGCACTAAATCGAGATTTTTCGTGCATGTCAGATGCACCTGATTTTGCTGTCAGGCACACATGTTGCCTATGACAGATGTTTCGTGCACACCCGATGCAATTAGATGTTATTTCTGTGCATATGTATGGCACATATTTGGATTTTGATTTCCGTGCGCACAAGACGCACGTAGTATTCATACGAGTATTTTGGGGATTGATTTTTCTTATAGAGCAGTACGTTTTTATGATATTGCTATGCGTTTTCGTACTGTGCAGGACTAGTCAGAGGACAGTACCTGAATATATTTTAAATGTATAGTTTCGAGTTATATCATATTGGTTTTGCTTTGGATTTGGTATTGATGTCTTCCCCATGACTCCGATGATTGCGGGATGCTTGACAGAGTTCTGGTTTGAGTTATATGCTCATTTTTCATGCGCATGCGTTACGCTACGATTTGTTTTATGTATTTATGATTTCGGAGCCCCGGCGGTTTGATGGTTTTGGCAGAAATATTTTAGTATTTGGGGGAAGTTTTAATTTAAATTCGGGGACCAAATTTCTTTAAGGGGGAAGATTGTAACGTTTTGAAAATCGTTTCGGTGAAATTTCGAAAAAACGGTAAAATAAGGGGGTTTTCTGTAAAAAGTCAAAATGCAAATATCTTTATTATAAAATTAAATATACAAATTCTAGCTATGTAATTGCTAGTATTTGGTGTTTATTGAGCCACTGTTGAAATTTCAAATTTTCTGAAAATTTTTCCGAAATTAATTATTTTAATATTATTTTAAGCCGGTAAGAAAATACATTAAATTAGCGATAAATACAAATTTAAATGGGCTAATTTTAATCTTTAAAATCATGTTAGTTAAAATCTAGTTGTAATATAATTTTTTGGTATTTTATTTCAAGTTTTAATTGATTTATTATATGGAAAACAAAAATATAGTTATTTTGAACTAAAACTTGCAAATATGGTATTGTGGGGGGTCTTTTTGCATAGAATTTTTTTGTAAAGTCTCTCACACTCACCCTCACTCCCCTTTTCCGGCCCCACACTATTGTAGCATCCCAAGAATTTTATTTCCCTCTCTTTGACCTTAAATCATGTGAGAAATGGGTTAAAATAAGATTTTTATATATAGTAAAGTAGGTGGGGGTATTATGGTAATTTGGGAGGGGCTTTGACTTGGATTCTTTTCCAAAACTCCCCCACACCTCTCCTCACTCCCTCCTCAGCCAAAATTCTGCTACAACAGCCCCCATCTTTTTCCCCCATTTTCCATCTCTTTTGCTTCAAAATTGCCTAAAAATCCATCAAATAAATCCCAAAATCCAAATGCAACTCCTACCCATTTCTCATTAGCCAAACTTACATGGATCTAGGAGCAAGGAAGCTACTTTTGTAGGCTAGAATTTGCATGCTAGATCCTTGATCTTGTGAGGTATAAATCAAGACCTTTTGTTAAATTGTTGTTTGAATACCTTAAATCAAGCATTATTAGTTATTAATTTGGGTTTAATTGTATGTTTGGAAAAACTTAGTAAGGGTTTATGAAATTCAAGTTAGGTTTTTGTGTATGTAATCGTGGTTGCAATTGTAGTTCTTCATATTGTGAAATGAAAACCTAATCAAATTTCTAGTTGCAAATTGTTAGTTTGGAATTGTAATATTTAAGCTATATTGCTAGCTAGGTTTTTGTAAACCATGAATTTGATTATTAGAAAAATATAATTAGGTTTTTTCATGACTTCATTAACATTATTAAGTGTATTTTAATACTTTAGTTCATGAAAATCCAAGCTAGATTGTAGTTTGTGCATTTTGCTATAAAATTGTTAAAATTGGTTAATATTGCAAACTAGGTTTTTGAAATCGAATTAAATTGTGGGTTTAAAATTTACGTAATGGTTTCTATGGCATAATTAAGATATTAAGTTATCATCTTGGTCACTAGAATTGTTAAAACATCATGTTTTGTACAAAAACGATGAATTGTGCTTTCTAGATTTTCGGAAAAATGACTTTTTAAGTGAAATTGGGGTTTTTGTGAATTTTAACCTATTTTATATTAAAATTAGTGTTCGTGAATGTGCAAATGAGTGTGTTGGGTGTTTTCTCGATGGTTTGGCGTTTGTACGCCGACATCGAGGGTTTTTGGGTCGATTTGCGAAAGCAACCATAGGTTTTGACCTATGTGGGATTCGTGCGTCGTTTTGGTCATGAGTCGGATTTTAATGCGGTATGGTGCGTTATGATATGTAGGTACCCCATGTGGACTTCGAGACGACAAGCAAGCGCGTGGCGACGTCGGCACCGGCGAACGAGGACCAGGTGAGTAGATTTATATCTACGGGGAGAAGTCGGGTGGCTGGCGTATAGCACCCCCGCAGTCCGTGGTGGTGTATACGGATGCGTATACACACCAACAATTAGTATATGTTATTTGGGTTTAATAACGATGTTAGGATGGATATTGGTGTGTTGGATTACTTTAGTGTTGCGAACCCTAGGGTAGTGTTGCACTACACATACACACATACATACTTGCATATATTCCTTTTTATATGTGCTCATGAGATTCTTTATAGTTATGTGTTCACATGGGTATGGGACTATGTGTTCACATACGGATTTGAGGATGATACTTGGGATTGAGCTGAGTCGATGAGATTTGTTTTGTGGTTGTGATATCGGTGATATGGCAGGATTCGTACTTGAGGTACGTCCTGGTGTTATAGCGGATCTTGGGGTGGCGATACGGGTGAATAGTGTTATAAATAAAATGGTCGACATGTGATCGTGATATGAGGCATGATATGCTAGGATATTGATATTAGGCCGTATCGGGCGATGTATACCCTTGATGATGCTATGTGCTGACGGTATCGGTTTGTACGAGATTGTCGATCTGTAGTCAGATCATGGGTATATTGAGGATATTAGTATTGTACTAGACATAGGTCAGTACCCTAGACTATGATCTTGAATAAAGAGGATACCAGAGGAATGGTGTGAGGAATATGATATTGACCCGTACCCAGATTCGAGGATGCCGTACGACGGATTTACGTACGAGCTATATCTTGATGATTGATCCGCTCTCTTGACTTGGGATGGCTGATTGTAGATATGGTATCGGATATGATATTATTGAGACGGGATCACCGACTAATATATATACAGGTATGTATATGGATCGACTCAGATGTTAGGCGGTTTCCTTACCTGTAGTCCAGCTTGTTAGCTTAGCCCTTTAATTTAGTTTAGTTGTTAGATTAGATTCGATTCTTACCTATTTCAAAAACTAACGAAACGTGGGTATTTTAAAAGACAGCCTAAGGGATCCTACGGATATTTCAAAAGACGTATCTTTTCATAAAAACACCGTAGCCCCTATTTTCAAAACCCCATGATTCGTGTTATTTCAAAAGGCACCATTTGTAGGACTTATATTAGATTAATGCACGTTAGTTACAGTTGTGTCTAGTATTCAGCTCCCGCTTATTATTGTGGTTCGCTTCGCATCGCATACTTATGTTATAATTTCTTATTGCAATGTTGATATCATATTGTTAGGACACCAGCACCATTACCGATGATGCGTATGTACCACGTACACTTACTTGCCGGCTCACACACATCTTCATCGGTAATTGCCATGTCACGTACACCTTAGAAAATATTATTGCTTGACTTAGCTTGTTAGTTAGTAATTTGACATGATATTAGTGTGCCTGCCTTATATGCCAGCTTAACATTGTAGTATTTACTTGTCACTTCATGCATACTGTTATTCATTGTTATGCCTATATTCATGGTTTTTACATGCTATTGATGATTTGGATTCGGATTTCCATGAAATTTTCTGGATTTGGGGGGAAAACCGCAAAACTTATATAAACTGATTTCTCTCTTTTTAAATAAAAAGTGCGGTTTTTCCCATGATGTATGAGTCGTCCACCATGAGTTTGCTGATGGATTTCGAGACCCGATTCGAGGAGACGGATGAACCGTTTCGGGTACATGGTGGACCCGGTATGGTACCCCGGGGCAAGAAGCGCGTGATGATGACGATGTGAGCCTGGCAGGGGAGCACTACCTACCGGTGATTTTACCCGACGCGTCAGATATCCGGAGGATACCGTCGTGGTCTTGAGATGGATGGTAGGGGCCGGTCTGGACTGACGGCACCCTAGATATTGTGATTGAGACATTGAGATTTCGAGATATTGAGGTACAGAGACTGTGATACAGAGATATCGAGATATTGGGATTACGTTTTGTGCCGATGCTAGGCACTGTTTTATGCTGATTTCATTATGATACCTCATTTTAAAAATACAAAGGAAATCTCACTAAATTATGAAAACAGTTCTTCATTTACATGTATTCTATTTTCATGCATTCATACCTCATTCATATGATATATTGCTACTTGAGGCACTGACACGGGCACATGAGATTACACTCGGGTTAGATATTTACCCTAGCCTTGTTATAGGCTACGTGTTATTCATATATTTGAGGATATATTATGATCATTGACCTAGGTTGCGTTATTTATGCGATTTATGTGCGTAGATATTTTTCTATTCACGAGTTGGCAACTCACCCCCGTTGTGCCCCAGTTTCTTGCAGGTTTGCCGTACAGGTTTCATTACGGCTTTGCGGGCATAGTTTCCTTCGGGTGATTTGCTAGTAGGTGGGTTTACTTGTATCGTACCCCCATTATATATCTTTTATATCATTATTCTGTTGTATCTAGAAGTTCCATCAACCAAACATGTATTTATTTGAGATAGAGAACAGTGATGTTTATTCTTTCGACCTTAGAGTCACGTGTTGTATTTATGTGGTTTTCTTGTGGTTTTTGAGTTTCCTTTTGAATTTTGATCCTCGCCCTTGGCGTTGTATATTATATTGCTTGTGTGGTTGTGACCGTCGATTGACGAAGAGCTAGCTCCCGCTTGGGGATGCCTTTTTATTGATTTCGTATACTATTCATGTTGTATCCCATTTGGGGGCCAGTATTTTCAAAGGAGACTCTGCCGAAATTTTCGGGAAATTTTTGATGTTTTTTAAAACCGCCTAATTCGGCTTATGCTATTGAAACTACTTGCTTTAAGTTGGTTTTTCCTGCACTCTACATCTTTCTTGGTTTGGATTTCTGGGTTTTCGGTTTACTTAGATTACGTACGCCTCGAGACGTTCGTAGTTTAAGTGCCGGTCATGTTCCGTACTTTCGGGTCGTGACAAAGGGACTACTACATGGAGCTATTGAAGTGAAGGACTGGTCTACAAAGGTTGTACTCCTTATTCACTTAAATGTAAAGATATTTACATGCATGTTTCGTTCAATTCTCTAGTTAAGATTCTTGGTCAGGGTTCTTTAGCACGCCAATTTTTTTAAAAACGGCATGGTCGATGCCTCCCGAAACCTAGCGGCCACCCTAGGGAACCCAGGAATGGTATCAGAGACAGTCTACAGAATTAGACGATATTTGTAGAATTACGAAACCGAAACCGAGACTTGTCAAAATTTTCAGAGTGTCTAAAAATTTTTTAAGCAGCTGCAGAATGTTACATGAGATGTTACATGAACATCACAGGAAAATGAACCGCTCTCGCCGAAATTTGACCGGCCACATGTTGAAAAATACCGGCCCCACCGGTTTTTTAGACTTGTTATGGCTTCGTTTTCGTGTGGTGTTCCAGTCTCTGGGTTTTGGTGTTTCAGGTGTTGTTTATTTTTACAGAAAGTGCATGTGATGTTATCTTTACGTAAAGGCAATTCGGAGTGTTTCGTAGTCGTAATTCTAACATCATTTCGGGTAATTTAGACGACGTTAAAATTATCGAACGAATATCAATAACCCAATTTTTCCCTCGCAGGAAATTTTCCAATAGTTGGATTTTTCCAAGTTTAAAATCTTCGGAAAATCATGCAAGTAATTCTGTGGCTCTAGAAGAACGATACCCAAACTCGACTCTTTGACTGCGGAACCGCGGGCAAACCCTAGGGTTTGTGGCAGTTCCGCGGCGCCATGAGTGAGGCGTGGGTCTGCCCTTCTACGGTTGGTCCATAGGTACTGTGGCATGTTTTGGGTATTTGTTAAACTGTGCTCAAGTGTTGAGCTCTTTGGGAAATTTTGGGTGTTTATTGATTTGATCGAAATGTTTGACATCGTCTAGCTATCTGTGATTGTGATACAATATTTGGAATCCACATTAATCAATTTTGTGAAAACTGATTTGAATTTTATAAATCTAGCAATTTAGACTTATTTGATCGGTTGCCACGGGATTTTGATGTGGATCAAAACTCCGTCGCAATTACGTAGTGTACGCGAATATTCGCCGGGTAACCTTACTAGATAGCCATGCCCCATAGCCCCGACCAAGTGACTGTAAGAGAACCCCGTTGCCAAAAGCATCTGTTCGGGTGCTCGCGGTCGCGGTGTTCCACCTAAGTGCACTTCGTCAACGGCATCGGGGGGTGCAGACGTGTACTAAAGTTTCCGACGAGCATTCGATTAGGATGTCGGGAATCTTGTTGAATTGTCCGACTTGTTATTGGAAAGTGTTTTCAATATCGAGGCTAAAATGCGGGGTTTATAATTGTTAGGCATGAAATTCGGAATATGAGATATTCCGGGTTTATGATGTCTAAGGAATTCATTTGGTTAGGCATGAAATCCAAAGTATGTGATACATTGGGTTTATGATGTCTAAGGTGGTTGCGGATTCCAATTGTTGTAGTTTTTCACTTTCTTTTCTGCGACCGTAAGTATAATATGTGGTGTATCACCGGTTTTGTTGCTATATGTCAATAACAATTGGGATACACATATTTACTTACGTTGATGACATGTGATGTTATGTGTTGCTGGGATATGTTATATTGGATCGTCGTGTTTGAATAGCCGGGTTTTTTTATGTGAGATGAGAGTTTTTCATTTTCATTCATGTAAAAACTTGTATGTAATATTCTTTTATTGGGGCACTTCCGAGTTGAGGATGATATCACCATTGATGTATATTATTTACTTTTTCGCATTAGGATAGACCCAAGGTGGGGAGCACAAGTAACCGGGTTCTAAAGTCCAGTGGGAGACCATCTCGAGGAGTCGAGACCGGGTCTCCTAACTCTAGAATTGGTAGGGTTGCTTGACGCTCTCGTAGAATTAGTAGGGTTCCATTCGAACTTAGTTTGGAGATAATTGCTCTACTCTAATCCACTTTTTATTCATAGTTACAAGTTATCACGACATAATGGATTAGTGAATCAATGTTTGGAGAAAGGGAGAGGAGAGATTGTCAATCATGGAAAAAATCGATAGAGAAAAAAGCCGGCTATCGGAATCGAACCGATGACCATCGCATTACAAATGCGATGCTCTAACCTCAGAGCTAAGCGAGTTCACATAACAGAAATAGAAATTATGTATAGGAATTCAAGAAACTACCGGACCGGATCTTAGCTATTATCTATGAATTTAATATGAACTATATATTATAGTTCATAATTGTTTCCATAGTTATTGTTATAAATAATATAACTAATTATATAATATATCTAGGGATGTGGGTTTGGCTATTCATCACGATCGTGGAATCCGCGTTTTTTACTGGCTTAATTAAAACACGGAATTCCTAGTATATCCAATATTTTATATGTGTTCTTCTGCTGCTGATATTCTGTGATGTGATCACTTTATATGATGAGACGAATGCTTGTATTATATATATGATATATAATAAATATTGTTGCTTTCATTTCTTCTGTGATACTTAGGAAGCATAATTGATGGGACTTCATTAATGAGATTAATGAAAAAGAAAGAAACCTAAAGATGTTGTAGAAACCTGTTCTAAAAACTGGTAGCTCTAGTTTTTACTTTGCATAGCAGTATTCCTTGTAGAATATCCATCACCTTAATCGATAAGGAAAGAGCCGAGATCCCTTCACCGGGAGCGACCTCTTTAGTGAAACTGGCAAATCCTACAACCCACTCGGTTTTGTTTTTGATTGACTTTTTTAGTTCATGCTTTGCATAGTGGTATTTGTGGAATATCCAGCACCTCATTCGATGGGGAAAGAGACGAGATCCCTTCACCGGGAGTGACCTCTTTAGCGAAACTAGTAAAAGCCTCAAAAACACTCCTTTTCAAAATCACTCAATTCTACAACGATATCAAGTTCATTACGCAAAAGGTTTTCTTAAAAACCTGTCGTAGCCCTCCGTCATTTCAGATAAGTACTGCTTTGTATTCGTGCTACGTTTGTTGGCCTGCGTCAAGGCGTAGTGTGCGGTAGCTGATTAGTGCTTATCTGCAAAGCATATGATGCGATTGGATTAGGGTAGTCATGCGACTTTGTTGGCCTGCGTCAAGGGTCGTGCGGGTGGGTTTAATTTAATCAGGAAATGTACGGGTTGAACTTAGCTAGCGGACTATGGTTTGTTGGCCTGCGTCACGGTCATAGGACGCTAGGGGCAAAATATTATTGGGAATTTCAAGTGTTGAAATTTGCAATGAGATTGCATACCTTCTATGAGATAGTTGGATCGCGATACCCACTGCGAGTAAGAGTTACTCCTGAGAGAGTTTTACACATTACAATTAGCCGATCAAGTAGGTGTCTAGAAAGGTGTTAACGGGGTTACACCCCTGGAAAAATGAGGTTTATTTTAATTAGGTCCGTGCGAAAGCACGGGGAACCTCCCTCAAAGTACCGATACTGGCATGGCCGAAAGATTGGCGAACTTATAGGGTGTAATTAATTCCGGCTAGTCTTGCCTTTTAAAGTTTGAAGGAAGATTTGATAAAAACAGTGGGAGCCATCCTAATTAGATAAAATAATAACCAATCTGATCTTGCAAGAGCATATGCAGAGTGTTTTCTTCTCTCTCTCTCTCTCTCCTGGTAACGACCGTGACATGCCTTAATCAAGATAATAATATGGATGTATTGACCGAACTTGCTTATTATACTGAGCTGGGGAACGTTGGTTCCGCTCTATCTTATAATTGTTATAAGTCCGAGCAGGAAATAAAGGAATATCCGGATTCCTACGCAACCTAAATGAGGAATGAGCATGCTGATGCATATTCTTCGGGTGTCTTTATTACCGAAAACTATTTCTCAATATACTCTACGTCCTGGGTATGAGATACCGGAACAGGATCCCACATATGTAAGATGTTACGTGGGCTAAAGAAAGGCAGACAACTGAGAAAAGGCGATCATTCTCTAGAGTAAGGAATGGTACAAATGTTGCAGCCAAAGCAGTTGGCGAATATCACCTTGTATTACCAAATGGTAAATACATTGATTCTGAACAAATGTTATTACATACCGAACCTGATATACAACATTACATCAGTTTCTTTATTAAGTTAAAGAAGGGTATAATTTTGTATTGCTGGATAATATTGTGAACATTTTCCTTAATCGAGAGTTGATTGGATCAGGCACGTTATATAATAGCATATACATTCTAAATTAAACCACAGTTCAAAATATATAGAACACACACAAGAAGGAGTCGTTCAGAAATGAACGAATCCTTCTTATGGCATTGTAGACTAGGTCATATCAATGCGACACAACTAGCTAAGTTACGCAAGGATGAATATTTGAATCCGTTTGAATTTTCATCTTATGAAACTTGCCAGTCATGTCTCAAAGGTAAAATGACCAATACACCGTTTACTGGAAATAGAGAAAGAGTTGCTGAACTCTTGGGACGGATAATGATGATGTATACGGTCCTATGTCTACACATGCCAGGGTTGGTTCTTTGCACTTCATTACATTTATCGACGATCTTTCAAAATTCGAACATGTGTTCATGTTGAAACACGAGTCTGAAACTTTTGAGAAATTCAAGGAATATAAGCTTGAGTTGAGAACCAGACGGGTAGAAGTATTAAAGTCCTTCGATGCGATCGGAGAGGCAAATACTTGGGCACGGAGTTCCTGGATTTTATAAACGGAGAATGGGATTCTCTCTCAGCTTACTCCTTCGTATACACCATAGCACAACGGTGTATCGGAGCGGAGGTATCACGCCCTATGAGATATGGTGCGCTCTATGATGAGTACTGCTGAGTTACCTGTTTCCTTTTAAGGTTATGCATTTGAGAAGCTGCATACCTATTGAATGGGGTTCCATCCAAATCAATGCTTACCACTCCATATGAGATATGGAATACGAAGAGACCATGTCTTAAACGAGTTAAGATATAGGGTTGTCAGGCCTATATTGAAAAGCAAAATCCGGACAAGTTCGAGGCAAGGTCAGTTTTGTAAGTTTGTTGGATATCCCGAACATTCGCGAGGGTATATCTTCTACCAAACTGAGGAGAAAAAGATATTTTGTTTCTCAGCATGCCACCTTTATAGAAAATGAATTTCTTATGGAAGAAATTTGTGGTCATGAGGTAGAACTGGAAGGAGTTCCAGCTGGACAAACTAACAGCTGATGACTTGGTGAAACCAAAGGATTCAATAGTCTCCAACGAACCTCGGCCTCTCCGCGAATCTGGTAAGGTTCCTTATCCACCTGAGAGATACTACGGTTTCCTCGGTGATGATGGGAATGAGGATTGCATCATGGTTGATGATGACCCAACTATGTTCAGGCAGGCCATCATGAGTGGGGACTCTGTGAAATGGCTGGATGCTATGCGATCAAAGATGGAATCCATATACACCAACAAAGTATGACTTTGAATGTTGCAACTAAAGGGGTAAACCCATCGGGAGTAAGTGGGTCTTAAGAAGATTCTTGGTGTAAATGGAAAAGTTGATACTTTCAAAGCTAGACTTGTAGTAAAAGGCTATCGTCAATAACCATGTGTGGTTTATGATGAAACCTTTTTCTCCAGTGGCTATGCTTAAGTCCATCAGGATTAAAGCACGCATCGCGGAGATGGAACATCTGTTTTGATGTGGCAGTCAAAGAGTTTGACTTCATCAAAAAGGTAGATGAACCTTGTATATACAAGAAGGTTGTAGAGAGTAAAGTTGTCTTCCACGTATTGTACGTAGATGACATACTCTTGATAGGAAATGGTTTCCTATGCTACACTCGGTCAAGCTCCTCTTATCACGAGGATTCTCCATGGAAGATATGGATGATACCTACTGCATCTTGTGGATGATAATCTATGTGATAGATCTAAGTGGATGTTGGGAGTGTCCCAAATCCAGGTACATTAACACCATTCTAAAGGGGTTTAGTATAGAAGATTCTAAGCGTGGTGGTTCGCCCACTAACTCATGACTCACTCTCTCCAAAAAGACGTCTCCCAAGACTGATTTGGAGAAAGCTCGCGTGCAAGGGATACCCTATGCTTCGGCAGTAGGCTCTATCATGTATGCAATGTAATGTACCAGACCAGATGTAGCTGATTCACTAGGAGTAGTGATCAGGAATCAATCGGATCTTGGGAGAATCACTGGAAAGCTGTGAAGGACATTCTTAAGTACTTGAGAAGCACTAAATTAATGTTCTTGGTGTTTGGTAACGGTGAACACCGGTAGGAGTCTTTTACCAATTCGGGCTTCCAGAGTGATAAGGTTGACTGAAAGTCAGTCACAGGCTTTGTCTTTACCCTCAGTGGAGGGACGGTATGTTGGAAGAGTTCCAAGCTAGATACCGTGGTTGACTAGACGATAAAGGCTGAATACATCGCTACCAACGATGCTGCCAAAGTGGATGTCTGGATATTTCTTATTCATGAGATGAACATGGTTCCTACCATTGAGCGTACAATAACTGTTATTGTGACAACAATGGAGTTGTGGCTTTGGCCTAGGAACGCCGGTCCCATCAGCGATCCAGACAAATTCTGAGGCAGTATCACCTGATCAGGGAGATAGTTGATCTCCAAGGGATCGAGGTTAGGAGAGTTAATGAGA
The DNA here is from genome assembly GCA_030015575.1 of Agapanthus africanus. NCBI lineage: Eukaryota > Viridiplantae > Streptophyta > Magnoliopsida > Asparagales > Amaryllidaceae > Agapanthus > Agapanthus africanus. The sequence goes on along the minus strand of CM057344.1, from coordinate 377,800,265 downwards.
AGGATAACACGGCTAATCCACTCACAAAGGCCTTTCCAGAGAGAGACTTCTATCAGACGTTGAGTATGAGATATTACAACAAATGGCCCTAGTGCAAGTGGGAGATTGTTAGTTATATGTATGCCCTAGAGGCCATTATTGTACATATGATGTATATTATAGTGGATGCTTGGACATATATAGAGAGGACTTTCTTTCTCGACATGATAATATGCTATCCGGTTGCTCTTTATCTTAACATGTACACTTTCTGTCTCTCTATTACATGTTGATAAAGCCCTTAGGATGAGTGCTTGACTACCAGGATTATGATGCAGATCATACTGGTGGGGCAAGGGTGGTCAGTAAGTACATCCTTCAAATGTTTCTAGTCGTGGGAGTATCAAGACGGGGCATCGATATTCCAGAGTAGACTGCGTATATGCTTCTCGACCCATATGATGGGCGATGGATGATCCCATATCCATTGGTGTTTGACATCAGAGATGGTATACGGGTGCTCAGTGAAGACTGAGTACACTGGACAGACTCGCCGAGAACTCCTAGATGGTATTATACCTCACGTCAGATGGCAATTCTCTGGTGACACTGGTACAGGTTAGTCTGTAGACCCAAGATCGTCATAGAGTCTTGTGCGATTCCCACTGTGCTTTGATTTCCACCTTACCACGTTCAAGAGATCGTGCAATACGGTAGTTTTTGGGTACATTCCCGAGTCACATGAAGGCAATGAGCGATAGGAGTGGATTTCGTCTTTCCCAGTATTAGGGGTTGATGTTGCGCTATGCTCGATTGACCAAAACAGGAAATCCCTGGCCAGGGTTGTTGAGATTTACTGGTAAGTGTTATCAGTAGTTTCTCGAACCGTTATGGGCCTCACATCGGCATGACTTATCAGGCTATTAGGGTCTGACGTTTACCCCCCAGGATGAATTATGCGACATATCTGATGAAGAGACCGGACTGTACGGTAGTGTTACTTATTGGATTCGCAGGAGTATGAGCAGGCTTGCTTGTTGATTTTCTGATCGCTCAATACCCGGGTGGCCGTTACGTTTAGCAGACCGCTAACGGCTTGTGGGTGAATGATATGATCACCACCTACTGCCTACATATTGACGAGTCTTTAGAGTCCTACACAAAGGTTTCCTGGCTCAGGCGAAACGAAGTAGGAGCACATATGTGATATATGCGGGACCGAGATTAATACGAGTATGTGATACCGTATTCTATTCTCGCGATTTGTGATATCGGTCGGTTATATGTGATATAGCCGGGTTATCGAATCAAGTATTGATTCGATAAGTTGTTACATATGATATTAGTCGATTATATGTGATATAGCCGGATTATTAAATCAAGTGTTGATTTAATAATTTAATGTATAATTATATATTTGATATATTAACTTATATTAACTAATATTAGCTCAGTTAAGATTTCTTTTTCTCACTTATGTACACTTAGTATATATGTGATATATATTGATGTACATTCTTTTGTGTGTCATGCTAGATGATACATGCTACATGGGTGTATAAGACTCACACCATGCTTAACATAATGTCACGACCCAAATATGGCACGTGACCGGCACTTAAAGCACGTGACATCTAAAGACGTCGACGCGGTTCAAATAAGTCAAAACCCGGAATCTAAACCCTTTTTAAAAATATTGAAGATGTAGTTTACAATAGTCATCAGATGGAATCAGTTTAAAATAACATTTAAGTTTAACTAAGTATGTTTGAAAAACATCTATAACGTTTTGAAATTTGACAGCACCTCCTTTACATTTTTGTATAAACCGATACCACATAATAATATAAATAGCATCCCAACGGGAGCTAGCTTCCACGCCCAAACAGTGGAGCAACCAAGCTAACAATATACGACGTACAATGGCGAAGAAAAGAAAAACGAAACAAAATCAACAATCTAAATGAGGACAACTCCAATGAGTACGACCCCACAACACACAAACTCTAGGTCTCGCTTCTAAGTCCACAATATACCCTTTCTAAGTTGATGGAGTTTTCACTAGATACAAGAATATATGAATAATCAAGTGTGAGTACGATACAATAGTAACCCACTTACCAATAAATCACCGAAAAGAATGTGTGCCTAAACCGCTGATAATCCAAGCGGTAAAACCTGCAAGAAAACTGTAGCACAATGAGGATGAGTTGCCAACTCAGTGAATAGAACTACATCTAAAGGTAGAAATCGAAATGCCTGACGATACCAAGGTCAATAGTACAGTACTATCATAATCTATACAATATACTATATGATATGCATATGTATCATAGTGCAACACTAAATATCATGCAATTCCAAGTAGAATATATCACATGCAATGACCTGTATCTAAGTATAAGCCCAATATAACCGAAAATATGTATATATAAACCTCTTCTTTAAAATAGCCGCGGAATAGATATGTCTTGGCATAAAGCAGACGTGATAGTATGAAATATAATAGATATCTTATTTAAGATACACGTCCTGCTATTTTAATGAATAGTGTTAAGAGGTTTACAATTTTAAAAATTTCAGAGTCATATAATACACGTCAAAATAATGAGGCTATAGCTCAATTTGAAATCCATTTTATATGCAACTACTCGTAAAAAGGTATGCAGGTACGGTCCCCCGGATCAGTCCTGATCAGCTACTATGACTATGATATAACTGTGTACTGCATGATAGTAGCATATCAATATATATGGATGTCCAGCATCAATGCCCGAAATCAGAAATCTCTCGTGTCCATCACCGACATGTAAATGCAGATACCGTTGACACCATCTCAACATATGATCGCCACTTGATATCCCCGGCTCCGAACGGTATCCCCTGGATATCCACCGTGCCTAATCGAACCCCGGTCAGTATCCCCTGGATATCTGCCATGCTCATCTATCTCCGATATCGAGTATCCTCGTAAGGCTCCCCGCCAATAATGCGGCTATCCTGCCCCTCGGTCTCGAACTGGGTCCACCATGTATCCCGCTGTATAGCTACCCCACTCAGTACGGAAAAGTCACACATCCGAAACCGTATTACTACCCCACTCTGTTCGGAATAAAAACTCAGAAAACATAAAATCATGGTGGACTCCAACTCATCATATCCAGAAATATCAAGTAAGAATGAGAATACTTACATAGACCATTCTGATGATATATTATATATATACATATTTAACAGCGTCCCATACCACTGATATAAATCATGAGTAAATATCCAGAAAATCCATAAGAATCAAATACAACATTTATAGTACTGATATTTGTAATTTACAACAGGAAATAAGGAAAGACTGCTTAATTAAATCATATAGGCATAATGATATCAATCCTACTGTGTCATGGCACTACTAATGATGTGTAGTGTAGCATACGCATCTGTGCTCGTGCAGCATGCAATCATTAGTATTTGTGCAAGTGTTATAAAAGTGTAATAGCCTACTCCTATCGATATCTACATATGCAATATATCATAACGTTCCTACAGTGACATGGCAGTACCAATGAGGTGTAGTGTAACATAGGTATACGTGCTTGTGCAGTATAGTACTCATTGGTAGTTGTGCAGTATTCTATCAGAGTGTTTGTATCACGGAAACGTATAACAATGATAAATATAACACGAATGTGTAAAATAAATTTAAGCGTAACTGATAACTGTAATTACTTACTATGAGTTTATACCATTATCTTTGAAAAGGGAACGAAACGTTGGTTTTAAGATAAGGAAGCTGTAGGGTTCCTAGGCACTCTAATGAGATCTCAAAAGGCATCAACCATGCCAATTTCAAATTTTACGGTGCCGAGAAACCCTAGACTACGGATCGTTAACTAGAAATCTAGGCGACCAAAGCAACTAGTTTACAACTAAACTAAAAGAACGGAAATACAACCTTTGTAGATCCGTTTCTCCACCTCCATAGCTCCATGATGAAGTGCTCTCCGCTGTCCAAATCGAACCATGACTCTAGCATCGGCTTCAACGGAGAAAAAGCGGGCTAGGTCATCGACGACGATGCCGAAGATGATCTACGTCGAGGCATCACTAGATCAAGCTCCACCTTCACCAAGCCATGAAAACTTATGAAGGAAACACCCTATACTACTTGGCAAGAGGTAGAGGATGAAGAAATAGGAAGTGGGTTCACTTTAGAATTGGATTTCTCACTCATTTTCATCAATCACCATTGATGGAATCAAGGTTCTTCATCTTAGTTAGGTGTAGAGAATAGACTAGGGTTAAGTGGAATGGTTAGGGTTAAGCATGAGACAAAATGGTCACTAAGTCAAACCTTCATGAAGCTTCATAATACAAACAAAGTTAGCAACCATTTTTTTCTCTTTATGCTTTTTATTTTCCATAAAGAATAAATCAATAAATAAATAAATAAGAAAATGAAAGGAAAACCCTAACCATTACACAACCATGGTTTAATCTTTACACATGCTCAAGTTAGCATGTATCATCAAACATGATACAAACTTGTGTACAAAAGTATATCACATATACAATGTGTACAATCCAAGTGAGAAAATCCATTTAAAATGAACCAATACTAGTTAATGCAAAGTAATATATCAAATATATAATTATACATTAAATCATTAAATCAACACTTGATTCAATGATCCGGTCATATCGCATATAACCGACTAGTATCCAATGTATCGACTTATCGAATCGATCTTCGATTCGATAAGTAGGTTATATCGCATACAACCAATCGAAACATTAATCGCAAGAATGAAATACGGTATCACATACACGCATTATTCTCGGTCCCGCACATATCTCATATGCGCTCCTATTTCTTTTCGCTTGAGCCAGGAAACCTCTGTGTAGGACTCTAAAGACTCGTCAATACGCCGGTAGTAGATGATGATCATATCAAACACCCACAAGCCGCAAGCGGTCTGCTAAACGTAACGGCCACCCGGGTAATGAGCGATCAGAAGATCGACGAGCAAGCCCGCTCACACTCCAGTGAATCCAATCAGTAACACTACCGTACAGTCCGGTCTGATCGTCTGATATGTCGCATATCTCGCCTAGGGGTGGTAAACGTCAGACCCCAATAGCTCGATAAGTCGTGTCGATATGAGGTCTATAACAGTTCGAGAAACTACTGGTAACACTTACCAGTAAATCTCAGCAACCCTGGCCAGGGATTTCCGGTTATAGCCAATCGAACACAGCGCAACATCAACTCCCTATACCGGGAGAGACGAATCCCCTCCTATCGCTCATTTCCTCCATGTGATTCGGGACTGTACCCAAAAAACCACGGTTTTGCACGCCCTCTTGGACGTGGTAAGATGGAAATCAAAGAACAGTGGGAACCACACAAGACTCTATGACGATCTCGAATCAACAGACTACTCTGTACCAGTGTCACCAGAGAACTGCCATCTGACGTAAGGTATAATACCATCTGGGAGTTCTCGGCGAGTCCGTCCAGTGTACCCAGTCTCTACTGAGCACCCGTATATCATCTCTGATGTCAAACACCAATGGATATGGGATCATCCATTGCCCATCTGTATGGGTCGAGAAGGTATACGCTAGTCTACTCTGGTATATCGATGCCCCGTCTCGATACACCCACGACTAGGGACTTTGAAGGATGTACTTATGGACTACCATGTCCCCACTGGTATGATCCGCATCATAGTCCAGGTAGTCAAGTACACATCCTAAGGGCTTTACCAACATGTAACAGAGAGACAATCAGTATACACGTTAAGGTAAAGAGCAACCAGATAGCATACTATCATGTCGAGCAAGAAAGTCCTCCCTATATATGTCCCAGCATCCACTATAATATACATCCAATGTACAGTAATGGCCTCTAGGGCATACATATAACTAACAATCTCCCACTTGCACTAGGGCCATCTGATAGCAGTGGTTGTAGTATCTCATACTCAACCATCCCATAAAAATCTCTCTCTGGGAACAGGCCTTTGTGAGTGGATCCGCTGTGTTGTCCTCTGAGTCTACTCTCCAAACCTCGATCTCCTTGGAGATCAACCATCTCCATGATCAGGTGATACTGCCTTAGAATATGTCTGGATCACTGATGGGACCTGCGTTCCTTGGCACAAGCCATAACTCCATTGTCACACAATGGTAGGAACGTAGTTCATCTCATGAACCAATATACATCCAGACTGCCTCTTTGGTAGCATCTTAAGTAGCGATGTATCCAGCCTTAATCGTCTAGTATGCCACGGTATCTAGTTTGGAACTCTTCCAACATACCGCCCCTTTACTGAGGGTAAAGACAATACCTGTGACTGACACTCAGTCGTCTTTATCACACTGGAACACTTCCAGTGACTCTTCCCAGGATCGATTGATACCATCTTACTACTACTAGTGAGATTCCTAACATCCAATTACATCTATCTCATAGATGATAACTCAGGATTTAGGAGGTATCAATTTGATCCTATATGGAGAATCATTGTGATAAGTGGAGATTGATCGAGCGTAGCATAGGAAACTCCTTCCCTATCAAGAGTATGTCATCCACGTACTCTACGAGGATCATCACCATACTCCCTACTACCTTTTTGTATATACAAGGTTCATCTACCATTTTGATGATGTCAAACTCTTTGACTAATTCATCAAAACAGACGTTCCAACTCCGCGATGCCTGCTTTATCCTATAAAACATCTTGCACACGTTTCCGCTTCTCCCACTGTCTACGAGGCCCTCTGGCTATGTACTTATAGACTCCCTCTTCTAAAACATCATTTAGAAAAGCTGTCATGACACCTAACCACCAGATATCGTAGTCATGGTATGTAGCCGTGGCAAGTAGAATCTGGATGGACTTAAGCATAGATATGGGAAAAAGGTTTCATCATTATCCATGCCTGGTCAATGACGAAAACCTTTAACAAGTCTAGCTTTGAAAGTCTCAACTTTTCTATCTACACCAAGTAATCTTCTCAAGATATACTTGCTCCTGATGGGGATTTAACCCTTCAGATATAGCAACCAAAGTCCATACTTTGTTGGTGTATAAGGATTCCTTCTCAGATCGATAAACATCCAGCCATTCTTACAGAGTCTTACTCTCGATGGCCAGCTCGAAGCTAGTTGGGTCATCATCTCATGATGCAATCCTCGCTCCCACTATCATAGAGAAACAGAAGTATCTCTCAGGTGGGTGAGGAACCCTACTAGATCGGCGGAAAGGCTGAGGTGTTAGTTATATGTATGCCCTAGAGGCCATTACTGTACATTGGATGTATATTGTAGTGGATGCTGGGACATATATAGGTAGGACTTTCTTGCTCAACATGATAGTACGCTATCTGGTTGCTCTTTATCTTAACATGTATACTTCCTGTCTCTCTGATTACATGTTGATAAAGCCCTTAGGATGAGTACTCAACTTCCAGGACTATGATGCAGATCATACTAGTGGGGCCTGGGTAGTCAATGAGTACATCCTTCATTGTTCCTAGTCGTGGGAATATCGAGACGGGGCATCGATATTCCAGAGTAGACTAGCGTATATCTTCTCGACCTATGTGATGGGCGATGGATGATCCCATATCCATTGGTGTTTGACATCAGAGATGGTATACGGGTGCTCAGTGGAGACTGGGTACACTGAACGGACTCGCCGAGAACTCCCAGATGGTATTATACCTCACGTCAGATGGCAGTTCTCTGGTGACACTGGTACAGCTTAGTTTGTTGACCCGAGATCGTCATAGAGTCTTGTGTGTCTCCCACTGTGCTTTGATTTCCACCCTACCACGGCTCTACTGAGTCGTGCAAACAGGTGGTTTTTGGGTACAGTCCCGATTCACATGGAGGCAATGAGCGATAGGAGGGGATTCGTCTCTCCCGGTATTGGGGGTTGATGTTGTGCAATGCACGACTGGCCATAACAGGAAATCCCTGGCCAGGGTTGCAGTGATATACTGGTAAGAGTTATCAGTAGTTTCACGAATGTTATGGACCTCAAGTCGGCATGACTTATCGAGCTACTGGGGTCTGACGTTTACCACCCCTAGGCGAGATATGCGACATATCAGACGAACAGACCGGACTGTACGGTAAGTGTTACTAGTTGGATTCACAGGAGTGTGAGCGGGCTTTCTCGTCGATCTTCTGATCGCTCAATACCCGGGTGGCCGTTACGTTTAGCAGACCGCTTGCGGCTTGTGGGTGTTTGATATGATCATCACCTGCTGCCGGCGTATTGATGAGTCTTTAGAGTCCTACACAGAGGTTTCCTAGCTCAAGCGAAACAAAATGGGAGCGCATATGAGATATGTGCGGGACCGAGAATAATGCGTGTATGTGATACAGTATTTCATTCTCGCGATGAATGTGTCGAATGGTTGTATGCGATATAACCTAGTTATCGAATCAAGGATTGATTCGATAAGCCGACACATTGGATACTAGCCGGTTATATGCGACATGACCGGATCATTGAATCAAGTGTTGATTTAATGATTTAATGTATAATTATATATTTGATATATTACTTTGCATTAACTAGTATTGGTTCACTTTAAATGGATTTTCTCACTTGAATTGTGCAAGTTGTATATGTGATATACATTTGTGCACATGATTGTATCATGTTTGATGATACATGCAAGCTTGGGTTTGTGTAAAGAATTGACCATGGTTATATGAATGGTTAGGGTTTCATTTTATTTACTTATTCTTTTATTTATTCTTTTTGTTTATTTTGGAAAAAGAAAATGATAAAGAAAATGAAATGGTGGCTTATTTTGTTTGTAGTTGAAGTTTCTTGAAACTTTGACTAAGTGACCATTTTGTCTTCTTTCTTAACCCTAACCCTTCAAACTAACCTTAGTCAATTCTCTATACCTAACTAAGGTTAATGATATGATAAGTATTATATTTTCTTTTCTATTTTAATTAACTTATCATATCTTCTTCTTCTTCTTCATCTTCTTCCTCCATGAAGAAAGCTTGCTACTCCAATGGCAAGTGATGAAAACTAGTGAGAAATCCAATTCTAAAGTGAACCCACATCCTATTTCTTCATCCTCTACCTCTTTCCAAGTAGTATAGGGTGTTTCCTTCACAAGTTTTCTTGACTTGGTGAAGTTGGAGCTTGATCTAGCGATGCCTCGACGTAGATCATCTTCGGCATCGTCGTCGATGACCTAGCCCGTTTTTCCTCCGATGAAACTACCGTGAGAGTCATGGTTCGATTTGGACAGCGGAGAGGACTTCATCACGGAGCCTAGGAGGTGGAGGACCGGATCTACAAAGGTTTTAGCCCCTTCCCTTTAGATATATTTCCGTTTACTTGCTTGCATCGCCTATATATCTAGTTAACGATCCGTATTAGGGTTTGTAGGCACTTGTAAAATTTCAATTGGCCATGTTTGATCACTTGTGAGACTCCATTAGAGTGCCTAGGAACCCTACAGTGGTATCAGAGCCTAGCTAGAGCCTTAGGCGAAGTCTAGACGGAATTAGAACTCCGATCGAATCAAAACCCAAACCCTAATATTGCTCTCTGTACTTTTTCTGAAATCGTGGAATTTTGAGAATTAAAAATATGCAGAAAAATCAGCAGGGGATTGTAAGGGTTACTGGAAAATTCGATGGCCAGATTCCTTAAACTCAACGCGGATCCGCGGCATGAGCTTGCTCATGCGGCGGTTCCGCGGCACTTTTGTCGTTTTGTGCATCGAAGTTTGCACAGTAATTCTTAGTAAGCAGTGCTGGTTTTCCTGGGAATATTTTAATATTTATTCCAGAGTTTTATTTTCTGGGTTGTATTGGGGATTCGGAGATTCGATCGGACTATCTAATTTTGTCTGTGCGAGTTTCCGGGTATTTTTAGAATATGTTAAAAAGTTCGATCGGATATAAATACCCATTTTTTCCCCTGCCGGGAAATTTCCAATTGTTGGATTTTTCCGTAGTTTAACGACGTTCTAAGTAGTGCAAGTAACGCGATGGACCCTCTAGAAGACAACAAACCTTAACTCGATTATGTGACCGTCTTGAACTGCCCTTTGAACCTTCGGGTTTGGGGCAGTACGGCGTGCCACATATGAGGCGTTGGCTTGACCCTTCTACGGCTGGACCGTTGGTACTGAGGCGCGAACTGAATGTTGTTAGACTTATTTCATGTGTTGAGCTGTATCGGGAAAACTTGGGTGTTCGATTGTTCGATCGAAAGGTTTAGCGTTTTCTATTTATCTGGAATGTGATACAATAATTGGAATTCACAAGTAGTTATGAGATAACGGAATGAATATTATAAACATAGCAGTTTAGTCTCACTTGATCGGTTGCCACGGAATTTTGATGTGATCAAAAGTCCGTCGCAATCACGTAGCGTACGCGGATACTCGCCGGGTAAACTTAATAGACAGCCTCACTCCATAGCCCCGACCAAGTGACTGTAGGAGAACCCCGTCGCCGAAAGCATCCGTTCGGGTGCTCGCTGCAGCGGTGTTCCGCCTTGGTGCACTTTGTCGACGGCGTTAGGGGTGCGGCCGCCTACTAAAGTTTGCGACGAGCATTCGATCAGTTTTTCGGGAATCTTGTTGAATTGCCCGACTTGATATTGGAAAGAGTTTTCGATAATGAGACTAAAATGCGGGGTTTATAATTGTTAGGCATGCGATGTCTAAAGAATTCATTTGATCAGGCATGCGATGTCTGAGGTGGTTGCGGATTCCAACTATTGTAGTTTTACACTTTCTTTTCTGTGACCGTAAGTGTAATATGTGATATCGCCGGGTTTCGTTGCTATATGTCAACGACAATTGGGATGCGCATATTTACTTACGTTGATGATATTTGATGTTATGTGTTGCTGGATATGTTATATTGGATCGTCGTGTTTGAATAGCCGGGGGGTTTTTATGTGAGATGAGTGTTTTTCATTTTCATTCATGTAAAAACTTGTATGTAATATTCTATTATTGGGGCACTTCCAGGTTGCGGAAGTTGTCACCGTTGATGTATATTATTTTCTTTTCTGCACTAGGATAGACCCAAGGAGGAGAGCACAAGTAACCGGGTTCTAGGGTCCAGTGGGAGACCATCTCGAGGAGTCGAGTCCGGGTCTCCTAACCCTAGAATTGGTAGGGTTGCTTTCCGCTCTCGTAGGGGTCTAGGGGTGTGGGATTGGCTATTCATCACGACCGTGGAATCCGTGTTTTATACTGGCTCGTATTGAAAACACGGACGTCCTAGTATATCCAATATTTCATATGTTTCTTCTGCTGTGATTTATCTGTGATGTGATCATGCGATGTTCTGTGACAGATATTGTATATAGTATATATGATATATTATATAGACGTTGCTTATGTTTTACACCCGCGCTAGCCCTGCCCCGCTCTGCCGTTAGTTACCTAACCTAACGGTGCAGACGGGACATCGAGACGAATGCGGATGGCATAAGCGTACGTTATATTTATCTGTGATGTTTAGGTGGATCTTAATGATGGGATATTTATTAATGAGATTAATGAAAGAAAATAAACCTAATTGATGTTGTGGAATTGAATTTCAAAATAAAAACAGGTAGCTACAGTTCTTGCTTTGCATCGCGGTGTTCATTATAGAACATCCTGCACCTTATTCGATGAGGAAAGGACCGAGATCCCTTCACCGGGAGTGACTCCTTTAGCAATAACTGGCAGATGCTACAACCCTCGGTTTGTTTTTGATCGCTTCTATAGTTTCCGCTTTGCACAGTGATATATATGATATATCCCGCACCTCATTCAACGAGGAAAGGGCCGACGATCCCTTCACCGGGAGTGACCCCTTTAGTAAAACTAGAAAAGCCTCGAAGACATTCCATTTAAAAACCATTTGATTCCGCAACGAGATCAAGTTCAAAGCGTTAAAGGTTTTCACAAAAACCATTCGCAACCCTCCGTCATTTTAGGAAGTAGAGTACTTAGTATTCGTGCTGTGTTTGTTGACCATAGTCAAGGCACAGTGTACGGTAGCTAAGTGATGTCTTCCTACACCGCATATGATGCGATTAGTTAGGACAGTCACGTGACTTTGTTGACCTTAGTTAAGGGTCATGTGGGTGGGTCTAATTAATCACGAAATGACGGGTAGAACTTGACTAGTACTTATGATTTGTTGACCATAGTTAAGGTCATAGGTGCTAGGGGTAAAAATCTTTATCGGGAGTTTCAAGTGTTGAAATTTGCAATGAGATTGCATACCTTCTATGTGATAGTTGGATCCCGATACCCACTGCGAGTAATTGTTACTCCTGGGAGAGTTTTGCACTTTGCAATTAGCCGATCAAGTAGGTGTCTAGAAAGGTGTCAACGGGGTTATGCCTCTGGGAAAACGAGGTTTACTGTAATTAGGTCCGTGCGAAAGCACGGGGAACCACCCTCAAAGTACCGACACTGGCCTGGCTGAAAGATTGGCGAACTTGTAGAGTGTAATTAATCCCGGCTAGTCTTTCCTTTTAAGGTTTGAAGGAAGATTTGATAAAAACAGTGGGAGCCATCCTGATTAGATAAAATATATAACCAATCTGATCTTGCAAGAGCGCACGCAGAGTGTTTTCTTCTCTCTCTCTCCTGGTAGCGACCATATCACGCCTTAATCAAGATAATAAAATGGATGTATTGACCGAACCCGCTTGTTATACTGAGCTGGGGAACGTTGGTCCCGCTCCAACTTATAATTGTTATAAGACAGAGCAGGAAATAGAGAATAACAGAATTCCTATGCTGCCCAAACGAAGACAGTGCATATGATGCATCTCCTTCGGGTGTGTTCATTACAAAGAACTGTTTCTCAGTATCCTCTGCATCCTGGGTATATGATACCGGATCAGGATCCCAGATATGTAATCTGTTACATAGGGCTACAAAAGGGTAGAAAAACTGAGAAATGGTGATAAGTTTCATGAGACAGAAAACGGGGAAAGTGTTGCAGCCAAGTCTGTTGGTCACTGTCACCCTGTATTACCAATACATTGATTCTGAACAAATGCTATTAGATACCGAACCTGATATACAAAATCATATCAGTCTCTTTATTAGTAAAGAAATGATAAAATTTTGTATTGATGGATAATGTTTTGAACATTTCCTATATCAAAAGTTGATCGGTTCAGGCACGTCATCTAAAAGCATTGACGTTCTAAATCAAACTACAGTTCCTTGTATACTGAACACACACAAGAAGAAGAGTTCAGAAATGAACGAATTCTTCTTGAGGCATTGTAGACTAGGTCATATCAATGCGACCCGGCTGGCTGAAGTTACATTTTAGATGCATATTTAAATCAGTTTGAATTTACATCTTGTGAAACTTGCCAGTCATGTCACAAAGATAAGATGACCATAGCTCTGTTTATTGGAAACAGAGGAAGAGTTAGTAAACTCTTGGTACTGATACATGATGATGTATGTAAGGTCTCCTGTCTACATATGCCAGGACTGGTTCTTTATACTTCATTATATTCTCTGATAATCTCTCAAGATTCTGACATATGTTCCTGTTGAAACACAAGTCCGAACCTTTTGAGATATTCACAGAATATAAGTTAGAAGTAGAGAACCAATAACCGGGTATAAGTATTATGTCCTATGATGAGATCAGGGAGGAGAATACTTGTGCATGGCATTCCTGGACCATTCTAAAGGAAAATGAGATTCTCTCTCAGTATTACTCCTCTGAATACACCATAGCACAACGGTGTATCGGGGGGGAGCAATCACACAATATTAGATATCGTGTGCTCTATGATGAGTATTACTGAGTTACCTATTTCCTTTTGGATGTTATGCGCTTGAGAAGCTGCATACCTATTGAATTAGGTTCGAATCAAATCACTGCCTACCACTTCATATGTGATATGGAAAGGGAAGATCCTATCTCTTAAGTAAGTTAAGATTTGGGATTGTCCGGCCTATGTCAAAAGCGAAATCCGGACAAGATCAAGGCAAGGTCAGTTCTGTAGAACTGGAAAGGTTCCAGCTATACGAAACTACAGCTGAAGATTTGACAGAACCAAAGGATTCTATAGTCCCCGACGAACCTCAGCCTCTCCGCCGATCTGGTAGGGTTCCTCGCCTGCCTGAGAGATACCTCGGTTTCTCGATGACAGTGGGAGCGAGGATTGCATCATGAGATGATGACCCAACTAGATTCGAGCAGGCCATCAAGAGTAGGGACTCTGTAAGAATGGCTGGATGCTTAGCGGTCTGAGATGGAATCCATATACACCAACAAAGTATGGACTTTGGTTGCTATATCTGAAGGGTTAAATCCCCATCAGGAGCAAGTATATCTTGAGAAGATTACTTGGTGTACATGGAAAAGTTGAGACTTTCAAAGCTAGACTTGTTAAAGTTTTTCGTCATCAACCAGGCACGGATAATGATGAAACCTTTTCCAGGGACTATGTTTAAATCCATTCAGATCCTACTTGCCACGGCTACATACCATACTACGATATCTGGTGGTTGGGTGCCATGACTACTTTTCTAAATATTGATTTAGAAGAGAACGTCTATAAGAACACAGCCAGAGGGCCTCGTAGACAGTGGGAGCAGCAGAAACGTGTGCAAGTTACTTTATAAGATAAAGCAGGCATCGCGGAGTTGGAACATCTGTTTTGATGGATTAGTCAAAGAAGTTGACATCATCAAAATGGTAGATGAACCTTGTATAAACAAAAAGGTAGTAGGGAGTATGGTGACGATCCTCGTAGAATACGTGGATGACATACTCTTGTTAGGGAAGGAATTTCCTATGCTACGCTCGATCAATCTCCGCTTATCACAATGATTTTCCATATAGGATCAAAGTGATACCTACTAAATCCTAAGCTTTGGATCTATGAGATAGATCTAATTGGATGTTAGGATACTCACTAGTTGTAGTGAGATGGTATCAATCGATCCTGGGGAGAATCACTGGAAGGGTTCCAGAGTGATAAGGACGACTGAATGTCAGTCGCAGGCATTGTCTTTACCCTCAGTAAAGGGACGGTATGTTGGAAGAGTTCCAAGCCAGATACCGTGACATACTAGACGATAAAGGCAGGATACATCGCTACTTAAGATGCTACCAAAGAGGCTGTTTGGGTGTATAATGGTTCATGAGATGAACTAGGTTCCTATCATTGTGTGACAATGGAACTGTGGCTTTGGCCTAGGAACCCTGGTCCCATCAGTGACCCAGACATAATCTGAGGCAGCATCACCTGATCATGGAGATACTTGATCTCCAGGGTGATCAAGGTTGGGAGAGTAGACTCAGAGGAGAACACGGCGGATCCACTCACGAAGGCCTTTTCCCAAAGAGAGACTTTTAGGGGATGGTTGAGTATTAGATACTGCAACCACTGCTACAGATGGCCCTAGTGCAAGTGGGAGATTGTTAGTTATATGTATGCCCTAGAGGCCATTACTGTATATTGGATGTATATTGTAGTGGATGCTGGGACATATATAGGTAGGACTTTCTTGCTCAACATGATAGTACGCTATCTGGTTGCTCTTATCTTAACATGTATACTTCCTGTCTCTCTGATTACATGTTGATAAAGCCCTTAGGATGAGTACTCGACTTCCAGGACTATGATGCAGATCATACTAGTGGGGCCTGGGTAGTCAATGAGTACATCCTTCATTGTTCCTAGTCGTGGGAATATCGAGACGAGGCATCGATATTCCAGAGTAGACTAGCGTATATCTTCTCGACCCATGTGATGGGCGATGGATGATCCCATATCCATTGGTGTTTGACATCAGAGATGGTATACGGGTGCTCAGTGGAGACTGGGTACACTGAACGGACTCGCCGAGAACTCCCAGATGGTATTATACCTCACGTCAGATGGCAGTTCTCTGGTGACACTGGTATAGCTTAGTTTGTTGACCCGAGATCGTCATAGAGTCTTGTGTGTCTCCCACTGTGCTTTGATTTCCACCCTACCACGGCTCTACTGAGTCGTGCAAACAGGTGGTTTTTGGGTACAGTCCCGATTCACATGGAGGCAATGAGCGATAGGAGGGGATTCGTCTCTCCCGGTATTGGGGGTTGATGTTGCGCAATGCACGACTGGCCATAACAGGAAATCCCTGGCCAGGGTTGCAGTGATATACTGGTAAGAGTTATCAGTAGTTTCACGAATGTTATGGACCTCAAGTCGGCATGACTTATCGAGCTACTGGGGTCTGACGTTTACCACCCCTAGGCAAGATATGCGACATATCAGACGAACAGACCGGACTGTACAGTAAGTGTTACTGGTTGGATTCACAGGAGTGTGAGCGGGCTTGCTCGTCGATCTTCTGATCGCTCAATACCTGTTGCGCCACGGCAGCGCCCCGGCCGTCTATCCGAGGCCAAAATACGGAATCAAAATTTTCTTAACTTTTAAACTGGCGCTACCGCGGACAATAAACCCGGATCGAAACCATTAACCGATACTAGCAATCAAGAGCAGGGGTGAGAGATATACCGAGTGATCCGAGTCCTCCGGTCTTCTCGTCGTCGTCCCGATCTCCCGCGGAAACTCCGGTCGTCGCATCCTTGCCGGAAGAGCACCACATCGTCTGCATCTTTTACAGGCTCCCGCCTCAATACCGAGGAAACTCGGGCACGAAGCTGGCAAGTCGACGTGCCCAAGATTTGCTGTAGATTGTGTAGTGCTTTGTCTCTTTGGGGTTATGTTTCCTTGATGGAGGAATGAGGTTGAGAAATGAACTTGGGGATTTTTGTGGCAATGGAAAAATGATATGAATGAATAATTTTTCCCACACCCTCACAAAAATGAAATGAACCATTCTCCTCTCATCTAATGTGGCCGGCCAAAACTTCCAAGGAAAATGGTGGAGGGAAACAAAGTATATCACAAGAGGGAGGTGATGGTAGGATAAAGCAAGAGGTGACCTTAAACAAAACATTATCATCACAAACTTACATCCAAACCATACCCTCTCAAATCACAATTAATGCAAGTGATGGAGCAAAAGAAATGATGCTATCATAATCAAAGCATTTGCAAGAAACCCCCTCCTCAAATGTTATTTGCACAATTGCAAATAACCCCCTCCATCGGAAAAGTCCGGCCGGGAAAGAACAAAGGAAAACCGGCCGGAACGGAATGCAAACTGGCAACTCCAGAAAACTGGTCCCGTAATAAATTACAGGAAAACCCCGACACTGTGCATACACACCCGCATCTGTATTCCGACCGGATACAAATGCAATGAGACAAAATCTACACTGTACTAAACTAGGATCCGGCTTAAACCAAAGCCGGCTAGTAATATCCGTTCGATCCTGATCCGTGCAATACTGCACGTATCTGATCGAACCCTGCCATATAACCATACGGCCACTAGTACAAACCGTCCGATCCTGATCCGTGCAATACCGCACGTATCTGATCGGACCCTGCCATATCTCCATACGGCCTCTACAGCGTTTCGCCCGAAAGCTTGAGTAACTGTAAGTGTGGTGGACTCTAAAGACTCGTCAATACAATGGCTGTGGATTTAACCACTAGCACGTCAGAGGTATAAGCCAATACGTGACGGACCACCAGCTATTGACCAAAAGGGACGTCGATGAGCGAACTCATCCTGACACCCTACTGAGCCTGCCAGTGACAATATCCGTACAGTCCGGTCCGTTCGTCTATGAGCATCGCATGGCGGGCCTAGGGGGTTGGTAAAAGTCAGACCCCCAAAGGCGGTACAAGTCGTGTCGGAGTGTAGCCCAGAACGCCCTGAGATACTATTGGAATACCTACCAGTAAATCTCCTGCCTCGGCCGAGGGCTTTACATAATGGCTCTCCTAGACACTGCGCGACCTCACCCCCAATACCGGGAGAGACGAACCCCTGCAGATCCGCTCACTGCCTCCATGTGGCTCGGGACTGTACCCAACTAAAACCTGTTTGCACGACTCCTTTGAGCAGTGGTAGGGTAGTAATCAAAGCACAGTGGGAACTCACACGAGACAAATGACGATCTCAGGTCGATGAACTAACCTGTACACATGTCACCTGGGAACTGCTATCTGACGTCTGGTATAATCCCAACTAGCAGGTTCCCGGCGAGTCCTGTCCGGTGTACTCATAACCCAATGAGCACCTGTATACATCTTAGGTGAACCAACTGACACCAGTGGCTTGTGAGACCGGCCACCGCCCCTCGTCGGGGTCTCGACTGTATACACTAGTCTACTAATGGAGTATCGATGCCCAGTCTCGAAACTCCCATGACTAGGGACCTTTTAAGGATGTGCTTATAGACCCCAGCTCCCACGTGTATGATCGCCATCATACTGCTGGTCATCAAGCAAGAATCCTAGGGGCTCTATCAACGTGTAATAGCGACCTGTAAGGTCACCTGAAACAGTACACGATGATAAAGGTAAACCAGATAGCATACTATCATCTCGAGTAAGACTGTCCTACCGGGATGGGTCCTCCCTCAATCATTGCAATCACGTGCCTGTGATCCAATAATTGACTCTGAGGGCACTATCTCCAACAATCTCCCACTTGCACTCAAGGCTAATTATTGCGATGTCGCATACTCACAGCCCGTGTGATACCGAACACCCAACTCCTCTACTAGTCAGTCTCACAAAGCTCGTTTGCGAAACTATTGCGTTCGAGGAATAGCCTCAGTGAGTGGATCCGCTGTGATGTTTCTTTCTATGTCTCTCTATATCTCAAGTTCGCAGAGAAAGCCATCTCCCGAAATGAGCAATACCTGTCTTAGAGTATGTCTGGATATCTGATGGGACCTAGCTCATAAATGAATCCAAATCCAAACTTCTTAGACTGTATCGTCAACTGAACTTAATCAGTATCCTGCGCCATGCCTCCCTCAGTATTGCCTTGGATCACCTGTCCAAAATACTGCCCCTCGTCAGAGGGAAAAACTATAAATCTGACAACCTCCTTGTCGTCCAGGTCACCTTGGAAGCCTGGAATGATAACCGTCTCATAAAGGAGGCTGCCGTTATCATATCCCTAGAACATTCACTTATGTTCTAAAACTGCTTCCGACTGTTCCTCCAGGATTGGATCAATATCAACTTATTGCATCTAGTACAAGAACAACATCTGGTGTGGTACTTGACATCTCATGATTGACTCAATTGCCTTAGCAAGTGATCTGCCAATCATGCACATCCCTCTCTACTTTAGTCTATAAGACACCTTTAGAGAGGGTGACTCCATTACCTGCAGGTACACTACCATGCCAGGAGTCGTCCATTCTAAATACTCTTAGAATGCTGTCAAAGTACCCTGATTGGGAAACCACCCAAATCTGGATCTAAAACCATAGATCTAGTAACCAGAATGTCTGATATAATATCCAAGTCCTGTGTGGAGAAAACACTGTGTGACAACCAAAGTATAACCGATCGTAGTATAGGAATATCACTTCCTACTCTGTGTATGTCATCCAAAACCAGGACATCACACCCTACTACCTTCTTAACAGATCCATCCTCTATTCTGATGACGTCAAACCTATGACTGTCACATCAGAAATAGATGATCTATCTCCGCTATATCTGCTTTAGTCTATAGACATAAGCCTGATGTCCACCAATGCTTCCGCTGCTCCCACTGACTACGACAACCCTCTGGCAGAGTCATATAGACGTGCACTTCTAAAGCTAGTTTAGAACGACGCTATACTCATCCTCCTGCCGGGTCTCGCAGCCTGGAACAACAACAATGGCAAGTGTGGGTAAACAAGAACTTCCCTGTCACCGTCCTTGAGGCTACCGGAGTACCTCTCGGGTGCCTGAAGTTACCCACCTTATCTGCGGAGTGGCCAATGGAATGTCAAATTAGATTGAATCTTTAGGTTCCTTATCAAATGTTCAGTAATCGTTTGCGGTTCTGGAATCGCTTCCAGTTCTACCATACTCCCACTACTGTTTTCTGAAAAATAACCATTTCTTTTTAAAATGTGGCGAGTTAAGAACAATATCACTATTGATCTTCCAGATGGTAGAAAGTCAACCCTCGTCATAGCCTGGGTCAACCCACAAACAGCCATTACAGAAACGTGCCTTGAGTCGTCCAGTGTCTGGTTTTAATCATAAGACGGACAACTCCCCGTACCTTAACAATGTTAAGATATGAACTGTACTATATCCAATATAGAACCAGAGGCACTGATTTAATTGAACCAGATTCAAATCATGCAGCTATCTCCAGTGCATGTCAACTAAATGGAAGGAGGCCGATCAGTGCTACTCAACTTAGGAATGCTTCCAATTATGAGTAACCTGAAAGAGAAGCAATTTCTCTTTATCATTACTATCAACTGAATACCATACACAAGTATATACATCTTCGATCACTTTGAAGAATCCCGATACTTGCTATACCTGGTTCTCTACTCTATTCAAATACCTATAACTTCTCAAAACTTAGACCCTGTGTTTCTACGAAACACATGTCTAAGAACTAGAGAAGTTAAAAGTAAACAGAATATAGTATGAGGACCAACCCCTCTGTCCTAATGGACACTGGACAACATACAATACTCTGTATAAGTCCGCTGAGTCTAACAACTCTTTCACTGTGTGTCGTAGGTTGAAAACTGTACTTATGGTTAAGAAGAATTACACCGCTGTTTAATGCTCCTTACCTAACCATCCACTGATATAGGTAAATGTGATCGACATAATATCAAAAGGTATATCTTACTCTATGAAAATAGACGTACAGATATATCAATTTGAAATTGGTGCACAACAGCGGATATTCAAAACCATATATTTGCCGACCGGCAAACAGCCCAGATGATCTCCTCATAAATCACCGATTACAACGAATCCCGATATAATGAGGATGATCACCCTATTCCCAATAACTTACTCCCACTCACCATCTGTAAAACCATACAGATGTGAGAATCAAACCTGGTAAATACATACCCTGGAGCAAGTGTCTAATCGGGAAATCAGTTTTCTTTTAACATTACACAGTTGAACTGAAACATTGAAATGTTTCGATGGGGTATCCTGGTATTCCTAGTAATGCCTCTACCATTATCCAGATTCACAACTGTAACCGTATATCTCTTTGCCATCTGTCCAAATCCCTTTATATGTCTTTAGTCATTACCGTCTGCACACCCCTTTAGGCCAAATGGTTTTCTTCCTTCCCTACCGTTCGGCACCAGCCAATGGTTTGGAAGAAGACTATCCAATAAGCATAATGGGTGTACTGTCCTAATCCTAGGAGCACTCGCAATGCGAGAGAAGGTGAAGATAAAAGACAACCGAATAAACCTTATTCCTATTTCTCCTGAACCAGAATCCATCCCCGAACTGGAACAAGTTCCTTTCGAGTTCGTATATAACCATACGATGGAGTATCCAATAAACTGTGGATCTTCGTAGTGATACGGAGTGTCCTGGAGAAATACAAAGGTGATTTAGGATTGGCGAATAAGTACTTGGTTTGGTCGTGAATAGTAGTCGCAATTTACTTTGCCCTCTTACTAATCCCTTTCTTTGTCTTAACTTAATACCTTCAGCACACCATCGTTATGCTAATTGGTTTTCTTCCTTCCCCACCATTCGGCACCAGCCTAAGATTTGGAAGAAGACTTTCCAATTTGCGTAATAGGTGTACTATCTCCTAAACCAAGGAGTACTCGCAATGAGAGAAGGTGAAAAGAAAAGACAACTGAATAATCCTATTCGTTTTCTCCAGAACCAGAAACCACCCTCGAAGTCCTTCGAGTTCGTATATAACCATACGATGGTTTTGTCCAATGGAAGTGGACGTTCGTAGTAATACGGGGTGTCCTGGAGAAAAGGGTAAAAGTAGGAGTGGCAATGAAGTTTGCAACTCTGACAATCCAAAAGCCTGTGTTAAGAAGGTTCGGTCAACTTGGTCACTGAGTCATAGTCTTAGGGTCGGGTCAATGGTCGCTGCCAGAGAGAGAGAAAAGAAACACTCAGCGTGCACTCTAACCTAGATCAGAATGGTTATCACTTTGTCTAATCAGGAAACCTCCCACTGTAACCTCAAATTCTTCCCCAAACCTGAAAGAAGAATTAGTCGGGATCACCCGAGGAGTAAACCAACTCATCAGTGGGAATCGGGATCCAACTATCACCGCATGATAACTTGACGGAATCCACTCAAGTCACCACACTCCAGAAGGTATGCGCATGCCTGGCAAATTTCAGTTTCTTTAGAAACTCCCGATGTGATTTTTACCCCTAGGACCCAAGTGACCTTGACGAATAATCAACAAATCAAAAGGTCCAAGTCAAGTTCAACCCGTCATTATCTTGATTGCGTTAAACCCACCCGCACGACCCTTGACGAATAATCAACAAAGTCGTACGACTGTCCTAACCAATCCACATATCCATGCGACAGAATAGCACAACAAAGCTACCGCACACTACGCCTCGGCGAATAGCAACGACAAACGTAGCGCGAATACTAAGCAATACTAATCTGAAATGACGAAGGGCTACGACTGGTTTTTGGCGAAAAACCTTTAACGTAATGAACTTGATATCGTTGAAGGAACTGGATAATTTTTTATAAAAATATAGTGACGAAAACCTTTACTAAAGAGGTCACTCCCGGTGAAGGGATCTCGGCTCTTTCCCCGTAGAATGAGGTGCAGGATATTCCAACTGAATACCACGATGCAAAGCAAAAGGAAATCGGCTATAGTGAAGTTAATGCCTTGACGCAAACTTCTGTCCAAGGGGTCACTCCCGGTGAAGGGATCTCGGCCCTTGCCTCGTCGACTGAGGAGCAGGATATTCCAAATGAATACCATGATGCAAAACAAAAATGAACGTCCTTGCAATAACAGCTTTTTGAAAAGTGTTCCAACAACATCAGAATAGGTTTGTTTATCTTGCATTGATCCGAATCAACGCAGTCCCATCAATTGATCACACCATAAAGAACGAAAATATACTGACGTACGTATATGCCATCCGCATTCGCCACTGGGTCCCGTCATCACCCGTTAGGTTAGCTAACTAACGGCAGAGCGGGGACTGGACTAGCGCGGATGTAAAACATATACAACATCTACAAATATATATACCAATATATTATATTTCGCTCAAGGCGTGAATAAAAAAGCAACATCACAGAAATGTACAGCATCACAGAACAATACAGATATCTGGGATCCCCGGGTTTCACAGAGCCGCTGCTGAAACCCGACGTTCCCCTGGTCGTGTGGATAGCCTGTGCAATGAAAACCTAGACCCCTACGGGCGCGGCAAGTCACCCGCCAAAACCTGAAGCGAGGCAGCCCCCTTCAGCACCGTGAATGGACCACCCAGCACTTCATGGAATCCGGTAACATGGGCACCCCTCCTGGGTCAACCTGCACCCCCTACGAGTGCGGCAAATAGCCCGCCAATCCTAGAGTGAAGCCCCCTCCGTCTCAATGCCATGAGATGCGGGCCCGTTGCCCTCTAGAAACCGGCTATCCGTGCACCCCTCCGCGGGGTAATCCTAGTACAGAAAGTAAAATATACATACACCGGGTACATCGACCGCAACCAGGTCGTGCCCCAAAAGAATAATACAAACAGGCAGTGACGGCAGTCCACATGTCGGACGCTCGCCCCGCAATATCAAATGTACATAATACAACAACACTGTACTAGCATTGCATCCAGGCTATCCCCACCGACCGATCCGCAACAACACAGCAAAATCACAAAACATCAACGTGAAAGTCACGTTCGTAAATCCGTCTAACCGGGCTATAGCAGTTAGACCAGATTTACCGATCGAGTGACATTCACGGTCGCAGATATAATGTAAATACTGTGAAATAATGTGTTTAGAATATCCGATCAATCAAAAATTAACAAGTGGGCCCCCAAGCAATACTGTAGCACTCACAGAAAATCTGGGCCCAATTTTAATATTCCAAAACCCCTATTTTTAGCCCACAAGCCCACTGCAAAAAAACGATGACATGATCCCTCATTCCTGCGGCGGATCCGCGGCCCAAGAAAGGTCAATGGCCGCGTTTCCGCGGTCTAACTGAGGGATCGTGTTGTCGAATTTTTCCAGTGTTCTTAGAACTCCCTGCACATCATTCTGAGACAACCTGAAAAAATTTTCGAGACCAAAAAATTTCAACAGAAAACTAATGTGAACAAAAATGCAAGTTTTGGAATTTTGGTCGATCGGAAATGTAAAACACATCAGAAAAAGCTAGGCAAGGTTAATGGCGTGGCTCTGATACCATGTTGCGCCACGGCAGCGCCCCGGCCGTCTATCCGAGGCCAAAATGCGGAATCAAAATTTTCTTAACTTTTAAACTGGCGCTACCGCGGACAATAAACCCGGATCGAAACCATTAACCGATACTAGCAATCAAGAGAAGGGGTGAGAGATATACCGAGTGATCCGAGTCCTCCGGTCTTCTCGTCGTCGCCCCGATCTCCTGCGGAAACTCCGGTCGTCGCATCCTTGCCGGAAGGGCACCACATCGTCTGCATCTTTTACGGGCTCCCGCCTCAATACCGAGGCAACTCGGGCACGAAGCTGGCAAGTCGACGTGCCCAAGATTTGCTGTAGATTGTGTAGTGCTTTGTCTCTTTGGGGTTATGTTGCCTTGATGGAGGAATGAGGTTGAGAAATGAACTTGGGGATTTTTGTGGCAATGGAAAAATGATATGAATGAATAATTTTTCCCACACCCTCACAAAAATGAAATGAACCATTCTCCTCTCATCTAATGTGGCCGGCCAAAACTTCCAAGGAAAATGGTGGAGGGAAACAAAGTATATCACAAGAGGGAGGTGATGGTAGGATAAAGCAAGAGGTGACCTTAAACAAAACATTATCATCACAAACTTACATCCAAACCATACCCTCTCAAATCACAATTAATGCAAGTGATGGAGCAAAAGAAATTATGCTATCATAATCAAAGCATTTGCAAGAAACCCCCTCCTCAAATGTTATTTGCACAATTGCAAATAACCCCCTCCATCGGAAAAGTCCGGCCGGGAAAGAACAAAGGAAAACCGGCCGGAACGGAATGCAAACTGGCAACTCCAGAAAACTGGTCCCGTAATAAATTACAGGAAAACCCCGACACTGTGCATACACACCCGCATCTGTATTCCGACCGGATACAAATGCAATGAGACAAAATCTACACTGTACTAAACTAGGATCCGGCTTAAACCAAAGCCGGCTAGTAATATCCGTTCGATCCTGATCCGTGCAATACCGCACGTATCTGATCGAACCCTGCCATATAACCATACGGCCACTAGTACAAACCGTCCGATCCTGATCCGTGCAATACCGCACGTATCTGATCGGACCCTGCCATATCTCCATACGGCCTCTACAGCGTTTCGCCCGAAAGCTTGAGTAACTGTAAGTGTGGTGGACTCTAAAGACTCGTCAATACAATGGCTGTGGATTTAACCACTAGCACGTCAGAGGTATAAGCCAATACGTGACGGGCCACCAGCTATTGACCAAAAGGGACGTCGATGAGCGAACTCATCCTGACACCCTACTGAGCCTGTCAGTGACAATATCCGTACAGTCCGGTCCGTTCGTCTATGAGCATCGCATGGCGGGCCTAGGGGGTTGGTAAAAGTCAGACCCCCAAAGGCGGTACAAGTCGTGTCGGAGTGTAGCCCAGAACGCCCTGAGATACTACTGGAATACCTACCAGTAAATCTCCTGCCTCGGCCGAGGGCTTTGCGTAATGGCTCTCCTAGACACTGCGCGACCTCACCCCCAATACCGGGAGAGACGAACCCCTGCAGATCCGCTCACTGCCTCCATGTGGCTCGGGACTGTACCCAACTAAAACCTGTTTGCACGACTCCTTTGAGCCGTGGTAGGGTAGTAATCAAAGCACAGTGGGAACTCACACGAGACAAATGACGATCTCAGGTCGATGAACTAACCTGTACACATGTCACCTGGGAACTGCTATCTGACGTCTGGTATAATCCCAACTAGCAGGTTCCCGGCGAGTCCTGTCCGGTGTACTCATAACCCAATGAGCACCTGTATACATCTTAGGTGAACCAACTGACACCAATGGCTTGTGAGACCGGCCACCGCCCCTCGTCGGGGTCTCGACTGTATACACTAGTCTACTAATGGAGTATCGATGCCCAGTCTCGAAACTCCCACGACTAGGGACCTTTTAAGGATGTGCTTATAGACCCCAGCTCCCACGTGTATGATCGCCATCATACTGCTGGTCATCAAGCAGGAATCCTAGGGGCTCTATCAACGTGTAATAGCGACCTGTAAGGTCACCTGAAACAGTACACGATGATAAAGGTAAACCAGATAGCATACTATCATCTCGAGTAAGACTGTCCTACCGGGATGGGTCCTCCCTCAATCATTGCAATCACGTGCCCGTGATCCAATAATTGACTCTGAGGGCACTATCTCCAACAATACCCGGGTGGCCGTTACGTTTAGCAGACCGCTTGCGGCTTGTGGGTGTTTGATATGATCATCACCTGCTGCCGGCGTATTGACGAGTCTTTAGAGTCCTACACAGAGGTTTCCTGGCTCAAGCGAAACGAAATAGGAGCGCATATGAGATATGTGCGGGACCGAGAATAATGCGTGTATGTGATACCGTATTTCATTCTCGCGATGAATGTGTCGAATGGTTGTATGCGATATAACCTAGTTATCGAATCAAGGATTGATTCGATAAGCCGACACATTGGATACTAGCCGGTTATATGCGACATGACCGGATCATTGAATCAAGTGTTGATTTAATAATTTAATGTATAATTATATATTTGATATATTACTTTGCATTAACTAGTATTGGTTCACTTTAAATGAATTTTCTCACTTGAATTGTGCAAGTTGTATATGTGATATACATTTGTGCACATGATTGTATCATGTTTGATGATACATGCAAGATTGGGTTTGTGTAAAGAATTGACCATGGTTATATGAATGGTTAGGGTTTCATTTTATTTACTTATTCTTTTATTTATTCTTTTTGTTTATTTTGGAAAAAGAAAATGATAAAGAAAATGAAATGGTGGCTTATTTTGTTTGTAGTTGAAGTTTCTTGAAACTTTGACTAAGTGACCATTTTGTCTTCTTTCTTAACCCTAACCCTTCAAACTAACCTTAGTCAATTCTCTACACCTAACTAAGGTTAATGATATGATAAGTATTATATTTTCTTTTCTATTTTAATTAACTTATCATATCTTCTTCTTCTTCTTCATTTTCTTCCTCCATGAAGAAAGCTTGCTACTCCAATGGCAAGTGATGAAAACTAGTGAGAAATCCAATTCTAAAGTGAACCCACATCCTATTTCTTCATCCTCTACCTCTTGCCAAGTAGTATAGGGTGTTTCCTTCACAAGTTTTCTTGACTTGGTGAAGTTGGAGCTTGATCTAGCGATGCCTCGACGTAGATCATCTTCGGCATCGTCGTCAATGACCTAGCCCGTTTTTCCTCCGATGAAACCACCGTGAGAGTCATGGTTCGATTTGGACAGCGGAGAGGACTTCATCACGGAGCCTAGGAGATGGAGGACCGGATCTACAAAGGTTGTAGCCCCTTCCCTTTAGATATATTTCCGTTTACTTGCTTGCATCGCCTATATATCTAGTTAACGATCCGTATTAGGGTTTGTAGGCACTTGTAAAATTTCAATTGGCCATGTTTGATCACTTGTGAGACTCCATTAGAGTGCCTAGGAACCCTACATGAGGTTCGTTGGAATCTACTGAATCCTTTGGTTCTATCAAATCATCAGCTGCAGTTTGTATAGCTGGAACCTTTCCAGTTCTACATTACAGACTTTGCCTTGAGCTTGTCCGGATTTTGCTTTCAGACATAGGCCGGTCAACCCCAAATCTTAACTAGCTTAAGACATGGGCTCTTCCCTTTCCATATCATATATGAAATGGTAGGCGACTGATTTGATTGGAACCCTATTCAATAGGTATGCAGCTTCTCAAGTGCATAACACCCAAAAGGAAATAGGTAATTCAGTAGTACTCATCATAGAGCACACCTTATCATATAGGGTGTGATTGCTCTGCCCCGATATACCATCGTGCTATGGTGTATTCGGAGGAGTAATGCTGAGAGAGAATCTCATTCTCCTTTAGAATAGTTCAGGAATTCCGTGCTCAAGTATTCTCCTCCCTGATCACATCAAAGGACATAATACTTTTACCCGTATTTGGTTCTCTACTTCTAACTTATATTCTGTGAATATCTCAAAAGGTTCGGACTTGTGTTTCAACAGGAACATAGGTCTGAATCTCGAAAGATCATCAGAGAATGTAATGAAGTACAAAGAACCGGTCTTGGCATGTGTAGACAGGGGACCTTTATACATCAACATGTATCATCCCAAGAGTTCACTAACTCTTTCTCTGTTTCCAATAAACAGAGCTATGGTCATCTTATCTCTGTGACATGACTCGCAAGTTTCATAAGATGTAAATTCAAACTGATTTAAATATGCATCTACATGTAACTTCAGCTAGTCGGGTCACATTGATATGACCTAGTCTACAATGCCTCAAGAAGGATTCGTTCATTTCTAAACTCTTCCTCTTGTGTGTGTTCAGTATACTAAAGAACTGTAATTTGATTTAGAACATCAATGCTTTTAGATAACGTGCCTGAACCGATCAACTTTTGATATAGGAAATGTTCAAAACATTATCCAACAATACAAAATTTTATCCTTTCTTTACTAATAAAGAGACTGATATGATTTTATATATCAGGTTCGGTATCTAATAACATTCGTTCAGAATCAATGTATTGGTAATACAGGGTGACAGTGACCAACAGACTTGGCTGCAACACTTGCCCCGTTTTCTGCCTCATGAAACTTATCACCCGTTCTCGGTTCTTTACCTTTCTGTAGTCTTATGTAACATATTACATATCTGGGATCCTGATCTGGTATCACATACCCAGGACGTAGAGGATACGGAGAAACAGTTCTTTGTAATGAACACACCCGAAGATGATGCATCTCATACACTTTCTTCGTTTGGGCGGCACGGGAATTCTGGTATTCCCCAATTTCCTGCTCTGTTTTATAATAATTATAAGTAGGAGCGGGACCAACGTTCCCCAGCTCAGTATAACAAGCGGGTTCGGTCAATAATCCGTATTATTATCTTGATTAAGGCGTGATATGGTCGCTACCTGGAGAGAGAGAGAAGAAAACACTCAGCGTGCGCTCTTGCAGGAATAGATTGGTTATTATTTTATCTAATCAGGATGGCTCCCACTGCTTTTTATCAAATCTTCCTTCAAACCCTAAAAGGAAAGACTAGCCGGGATTAATTACACACTACAAGTTCGCCAATCTTTCAGCCAGGCCAGTGTCGGTACTTTGAGGGAGGTCCCCCGTGCTTTCGCACGAACCTAATTAATGTAAACCTCGTTTTCCCAGAGGCGTAACCTCGTTAACACCTTTCTAGACACCTACTTGATCGGCTAATTGTAATGTATAAAACTCTCCCAGGAGTAACTCTTACTCGCAGCGGGTATCGGGATCCAACTATCTCATAGAAGGTATGCAATCTCATTGCAAATTTCAACACTTGAAATTCCCGATAATATTTTGCCCCTAGCGTCCTATGACCTTGACGCAGGCCAACAAACCATAGTGCGCTAGTCAAGTTCAACCCGTCATTTCCTGATTGAATTAAACCCATCCGCACGACCCTTGACGCAGGCCAACAAAGTCGCACGACTACCCTAATCCAATCTGCATCATATGCATAAGCAGATAAATACTAGTTAGCTACCGCACACTACGCCTTGACACAGGCCAACAAACGTAGCACGAATACTAACTACCACTTATCTGAAATGACGGAGGGCTATGACAGGTTTTTCTGAAAACCTATTACGTAATGAACTTGATATCGTTGTAGAATCAAATGATTTTAAAATGGAATGTTTTTGAGGCTTTTCTAGTTTTGCTAAAGGAGTCACTCCCGGTGAAGGGATCGTCGGTCCTTTCCTCGTCGAATGAGGTGCGGGATATATCATATATATCACTGTGCAAAGCAAAAACACTTAAAAGCAATCAAAAGACAAACCGAGTGTGTAGCATCTGCCAGTTATTGCTAAAGGAGTCACTCCCGGTGAAGGGATCTCGGTCCTTTCCTCATCGAATAAGGTGCAGGATATATCACATATGCCTCTGTGCAAAGCAAGAACTGTAGCTACCTGTTTTATTTTTTAAATTCGATTCTACAACATCTTAGGTTTCTTTTTCTTTCATTAATCATATTAATGAAGTCCCATCATTTAAGTACCTAAACATCACAGATAAATACGACATACACTTATGCCATCCGCATTCGCCTCGATGTCCCCTCGTGCACCGTTAGGTTAGGTAACTAACGGCAGAGCGGGGCAGGGCTAGCGCGGGTGTAAAACATAAGTAACGCCTATATAATATATCATATATACTATATACAGTATCTATCACAGAACATCACATGATCACATCACAGATATCGCAGCAGAAATAACATATGAAACATTGGATATACAAGGACGTCCGTGTTTTCAATATGAGCCAGTATAAAACACGGATTCCACGGTCGTGATGAATAGCCAAACCCACACCCCTAGACCCCTACGAGAGCGGCAAGCAACCCTACCAATTCTAAAGTTAGGAGACCCGGACTCGACTCCTCGAGTTGGTCTCCCACTGGACTCCAGAACCCGGTTACTTGTGCTCCCCTCCTTGGGTCTATCCTAGTGCGGAAAAGTAAATAATATACAAAAGGGTGACATCTTCCGCAACCTGGAAGTGCCCCAATAAAAGAATATTACATACAAGTTTTTACATGAATGAAAATGAAAAACACTCATCTCACATAAAAACCCCCGGCCATTCAAACACGACAATCCAATATAACATATCCAGCAACACATAACATCACATGTCATCAACGTAAGTAAATATGCGCATCCCAATTGTCGTTGACATATAGCAACGAAACCGGCGATATCACATATTACACTTACGGTCACAGAAAAGAAAGTGTAAAACTACAACAGTTGGAATCCGCAACCACCTCAGACATCTCATGCCTGACCAAATGAATTACTTAGACATCGCATGCCTAACAATTATAAACCCCGCATTTTAGTCTCAAAATCGAAAACACTTTTCAATACCAAGTCGGGCAATTCAACAGGATTCCCGACAATTTGATCGAATGCTCGTCGCAAACTTCAGTAGACGGCCGCACCCCCGATACCGTCGACGAAGTGCACCAAGGTGGAACACCGCTACCGCGAGCACCCGGACGGATGCTTTCGGCGACGGGGTTCTCCTACAGTCACTTGGTCGGGGCTATGGAATGAGGCTGTCTATTAAGTTTATCCGGCGAGTATCCGCGTACGCTACGTGATTGCGACGGACTTTTGATCACATCAAAATTCCGTGGCAACCGATCAAGTGAGACTAAACTGCTATGTTTATAACATTCATTCAGTTATCTCATAACTACTTGTGAATTCCAATTGTTGTATCACATTCCGGATAAATAGAAAATGTTAAACTTTTCGATCAAATAGTCGAACACCCAAGTTTTCCCGATATAGATCAACACATGAAATAAGTCTAACAACATTCAGTTCGTGCCTCAGTACCAACGGTCCAGCCGTAGAAGGGTCAAGCCAACGCCTCACATGTGGCACGCCGTACTGCCCCAAACCCGAAGGTTCAAAGGGCAGTTCAAAACGGTCACATAATTGAGTTAAGGTTTGTTGTCTTCTAGAGGGACCATCGCGTTACTTGCACTACTTAGAACGTCTTTAAACCTCGGAAAAATCCAACATTTGGAAATTTCCCGACAGGGGAAAAGTTGGGTATTTATATCCGGTCGAACTTTTTAACATATTCTAAAATTATCCGGAAAGCCACATAGACAAAATCTGATAATCCGATCGAATCTTTGATTCCCAAAACAACTCAGAATATTCAACTCTTGAATAAATATTAAAAATTCCCAAAAAATCCAGCACATACAGAAACTAATTACAGTGCAAACCACGTGCATTGATTCAGTATTATGGCCGCGGAACCGCCGCGCAAGCCAGGGTGGGGCCGCGGTTCCGCGGCTATTCTGTCGAATCAATTGCACGTGCTTCACAGTAATTCATCATATTCCCTGCTGAATTTTTTAGCAATTTTTAATTCACAAAAATCCAAAAATTCAGAAAATTTCCAGAGAGCAATTTTTGGGTTAGGGTTTCGGTTCGTTCGGATTTCAAACTCCGTCTAGACTTCGCCTAAGGCTCTAGCTAGGCTCTGATTCCACTGTAGGGTTCCTAGGCACTCTTAAGAGGTCTCACAAGGCATCGACCATGCCAATTTCAAACATTACGGTGCCGAGAAACCCTAATACGGATCGTTGGCTAGATAAATAGGCAACCAAAGCAACTAGTTTACAACTAAACTAAAAGAACGGAAATACAACCTTTGTAGATCCATTTCTCCACCTCCATAGCTCCATGATGAAGTCCTCTCCGCTGTCCAAATCGAACCATGACTCTAGCATCGGCTTCAACGGAGAAAAAGCGGGCTAGGTCATCGACGACGATGCCGAAGATGATCTACGTCGAGGCATCACTAGATCAAGCTCCACCTTCACCAAGCCATGAAAACTTATGAAGGAAACACCCTATACTACTTGGCAAGAGGTAGAGGATGAAGAAATAGGAAGTGGGTTCACTTTAGAATTGGATTTCTCACTCATTTTCATCAATCACCATTGATGGAATCAAGGTTCTTCATCTTAGTTAGGTGTAGAGAATAGAATAGGGTTAAGTGGAATGGTTAGAGTTAAGCATGAGACAAAATGGTCACTAAGTCAAAGCTTCATGAAGCTTCATAATACAAACAAAGTTAGCAACCATTTTTTTTCTCTTTATGCTTTTTATTTTCCATAAAGAATAAATCAATAAATAAATGAATAAGAAAATGAAAGGAAAACCCTAACCATTACACAACCATGGTTTAATCTTTACACATGCTCAAGTTAGCATGTATCATCAAACATGATACAAACTTGTGTACAAAAGTATATCACATATACAATGTGCACAATCCAAGTGAGAAAATCCATTTAAAATGAACCAATACTAGTTAATGCAAAGTAATATATCAAATATATAATCATACATTAAATCATTAAATCAACACTTGATTCAATGATCCGGTCATATCGCATATAACCGACTAGTATCCAATGTATCGACTTATCGAATCGATCTTCGATTCGATAACTAGGTTATATCGCATACAACCAATCAAAACATTAATCGCGAGAATGAAATACGATATCACATACACGCATTATTCTCGGTCCCGCACATATCTCATATGCGCTCCTATTTCGTTTCGCTTGAGCCAGGAAACCTCTGTGTAGGACTCTAAAGACTCGTCAATACGCCGGTAGCAGATGTTGATCATATCAAACACCCACAAGCCGCAAGCGGTCTGCTAAACGTAACGGCCACCCGGGTATTGAGCGATCAGAAGATCGACGAGCAAGCCCGCTCACACTCCAGTGAATCCAACCAGTAACACTACCGTACAGTCCGGTCTGATCGTCTGATATGTCGCATATCTCTCCTAGGGGTGGTAAACGTCAGACCCTAATAGCTCGATAAGTCGTGTCGATATGAGGTCTATAACTGTTCGAGAAACTACTGGTAATACTTACCAGTAAATCTCAGCAACCCTGGCCAGGGATTTCCGGTTATAGCCAATCGAACACAGCGCAACATCAACTCCCTATACCGGGAGAGACGAATCCCCTCCTATCGCTCATTGCCTCCATGTGATTCGGGACTGTACCCAAAAACCACCGTTTTGCACGCCCTATTGGACGTGGTAAGATGGAAATCAAAGCACAGTGGGAACCACACAAGACTCTATGACGATCTCGGGTCAACAGACTACTCTGTACCAGTGTCACCAGAGAACTGCCATCTGACGTAAGGTATAATACCATCTGGAAGTTCTCGGCGAGTCCGTCCAGTATACCCAGTCTCTACTGAGCACCCGTATATCATCTCTGATGTCAAACACCAATGGATATGGGATCAACCATCGCCCATCTGTATGGGTCGAGAAGGTATACGCTAGTCTACTCTGGTATATCGATGCCCCGTCTCGATACACCCACGACTAGGGACTTTGAAGGATGTACTTATGGACTACCATGTCCCCACTGGTATGATCCGCATCATAGTCCAGGTAGTCAAGTACACATCCTAAGGGCTTTACCAACATGTAACAGAGAGACAATCAGTATACACGTTAAGGTAAGAGCAACAAGATAGCATACTATCATGTCGAGCAAGAAAGTCCTCCCTATATATGTCCCAGCATCCACTATAATATACATCCAATGTACAGTAATGGCCTCTAGGGCATACATATAACTAACAGAAGCTGTCTTAGATTAAAATAGATATTCGTTTTGGAAATTGGCACCGTATCCTTGTATTTTATCATTTAAAAGAGAAACGAATCATATTTTTTAAAAGAATATAGCCCACACAAGTATTACATCCTAAAACAGAATAAAACCTAACTCTACGAGTCTAAAGCGAACTTGGCCGTTATTCGGCACACGAATCTCATCATTTCCAATACGTATAATTTCTCGTATAGCATCTCATCGTATCTCCATATCTGTATCATCTTAAATACGGCATGATCCCTCATACAAATCCATCGAACCATATCCATTGTTCTACGGATCTAATGTCACGTAAGTATGTCATAAAAACTATGTATGAAACTATATGCAAATGTGGAACATACTATATGTGATACTATATCAATAACATTAACATCTAACTCGATATCATACTATTTTATTTATAAGATTGCGGGGGTGCTATACGTCATCCACCCGACTTCCGTCCGTAGATATAAATCTACTCACCAACTTAATAAGTTTGCTGAAATCCATGCTCCTATATCCTCCAACTCTGTCTCGAAAACCTTCGCAATCGCACCTATAATCGTATTTATGAAATATCGGCGTAAATATCATATCCAATTCAAAACAAAGAGTTAAGTATCCATAGGTTAGAAGCTACAGCATACTAAATCCAAAAACGACAAATGCTACTGAATTCAACGTACAAACGTTAACAGTTCAAGCGCAGGACAAAATACGGAAAACCCGTATTGGAATATCGGAAAACTTGATAAACCTTAACTAATCATTCCCAGATTTCTCTGTAAGAATACTGGAGAAAATCAAATAATACCATAGCTTATAAAATACCAAAACAAAGCTACAGGAGAGAAACGAACACCAAAATCCCAAAGGGGGCCGGCGTCGCCGGATTTTTGTTGCATGTCGCCAGACCGTGTAGGGAGTTAGGGTCTCGAATTTTAAGTGGTGTCTCCTAGTAGTCTCATTATACTTTTGGTATTGCAAGATTTTCTAGTGATTATACCTATTAGTTCGAGATTCAATTAAACTCTCATAAATATCACAAAAGTTCATGTTTTCTGTTCTGCATATGAAAACTGATACTTGAATAGAATTGATTTAGTAAAGAAAGGAGAAGATATACCTATTGGGATGATTTGCAAGAGAACACCAGCTCAAGGATTGCTTATGGAAGCATCTAGGATTTGTAATGGATCAAGCTTGGTGATGTGCACAAGTTGATAAAGGGATCAAGATTTCATCATTTGGATTGATGAACACTTAGGAAATTTCTTGGTTTGGGGCTGAAGAGTATATTGTTTCAGTTGGGATAGCTAAAGAAATTTCTAAGTATTATGTGTAAATGGGGTGAGGAGGAATGTAGAGAAAGCAGGAGGTGCATGTTGAGAGGTGGAGGTGGCATGAGAGGAAGAAGGAGGTGTCACACTTGAAATAAGGTGGTGTGTTCATGCAAGGAGGAGGTGGAGAATGTTGAGCATGGTGAGGATATGTTATATGTGAGGGTTTTAACCTAGGTTATAATATCCTAACTATTAACAAAAGACTTAAAACAAAAGAAGCCCTTTTATGTAAAACCTACATCCATGTTTAAAAAATATAATACTTATTATAACACTTAATTATCATTATCTTAATGTAAAATACAATGTCATGTTACAACAATAAAAATATCATTTTCATGATATCAGCCACTTTATTCATATTTATCAAAATAATTACATTTTTCGGATATGATTCCGATACCCAAATTCATAAGCGATATCATTTTTGTAAACTAATAAAATTCAATATTTTTATATTTAAAATTATAAACAAATATTTAAAATTTTCCAAAATGTTACAGTCTCTCCCTTTAAAGAAATTCGGTCCCCGAATTTAAATTAACCCCCTTTCTTAAAACATTTTTCTCAATCTATTCACTCATTTCAAAACAATTTTCCGGGGTCCAAATTTTAAAACCCATCATCCGCTCGATACGACGGAACTCTGAATTCCCACACGAGCTAAAACGCATCATATCGCAATTGTGTGCGTGAAAATTCAAAAGATATACTTTCAAATAACTGTAACTCTAGCAGTTGCTATGAGAATTACTCCAGTTATTATGCACATTGCCAAATACGAAAACCATTGTGTATCTTAAATACATGATAATTGCCACAATCGTAGTGCAATATCAATGCACCCGACCAAGGGAAAATTCTTTCATATAAATCAAATCTATAATATATTCTATCAAGTGCAAAGCACGAAAACAAAATCAACCCTAATGGGTTTGTATGTAAATCTCAAACCACACGTCACGGTGTGCATGAAAACAAAACAGCGTTAAGTGCAACAGGAGTGCACGAAACGATATCCACTGCATCTATTGTGCACGAAACAAAAGTGTACAAAATAGTATCAAGTGCATCGGGGTGCACAAAATAAATCTCAAGTGCATCGGAGTGCATAAATCAACATCAAGTGCATCAGAGTGCACAAAATCAAAATCATGTATACCTAGGGTATATATATATATAAAATCTTTTAACCATGTGTATCTGATGTACACGAAAATATCAGTGTACTGCATCTGGTGTACATAACACTCTAATCGAGTGTAGTAACCTCATACGAAAATCTCAATAAGTGCACCTGGTGTGCACAAAACATAAATCAAGTGAAATTACTGTAAACAGAAATCTCATCAAGTGCACCTGGTGTGCACAAAACATAAATTGACCCTCAAATCCTCAAAATACATATATCAAAATAATGGACGTTGAGTTGTCCTTTCTCTAACGTTGAAAATGAAATGTTTTAGATTATAAAACGCAAATCGAACTCAAAGGATATCGAAGCCTATCCTCTTCAAAGTCGGAAGGTGTTTATACCACCGGAATTGGCATAGCAAGGATTACTACTTGCCATCTGCCACGTTCTAACGTTCTCTGTCTCTGAATTCTGATTCTTCTTGCGGATCTCTTATACCATGGCTTCTTTATGCGATCGTCCGGTGAAGAGTAACGACACAATCAGTCCTACTGCTGATACCTCTCAACAAATCTTCTTGTCCAGTAGTCCAGTCTCTCGTAACGCAACTTGTTAATGACGGAAATATCTATTCTCAGCTTCTGTGCTAACAACTGATCCTGGTTCCAATCTTACTTTTTATCAACTTTCAGAAAGAACCCCTTCAAGTCTCCTGCTGATCTCAGCTATCCAGCCTGCCCGGAACTAGCACTCATTTCTGAATCCACTTTCTCTTTAGTAACGACTGTCATTCCTTTCTAATTTCCTCCTGAAAGTGTAGTCGTACGCTTCTCAGTATATGCATCAAATCTTTAATATCAACGGTGAAGAACAACTGTCTGCTGAAACTTCGCACCAATCTCCTGTTCCATAAATTTCCAATATCAACCACTTAAGGAGCGTATCTCGATTATCCGGCGAGTTGCAAGTCATACTCGATTATGACCATGCCCGGAGCCTTACAAGACTTCCAAAAACACGAATCCGGCATCTTTGATACTTTGCAGAAGAATCTGGCTAAGTTCACCTTCGAAAACTAGTCCCAATTCGTCGAAGGAAAACTTACTGCACGATCTCTTTCTTGAGCGACTTGCATCAGGTCTGAGCAAGATCCATCGGAAGAAGCAATCAATTTCACCGATCTTGTATCGGAGCGCCACAATGGATTAAAAGTCCTAACCATCCCACATCTGAACGGCTATAAATCCTTCTGATCCGTCTACACTTGTAAACATCGTCAACCATTAACTTCATGGACTCTGGAAACAACATTTTGATAACCTCAGCTATGTTTGTTACCGCTATCTGAACAGTATGCGACACCACAATCTTCAGAGAGGGGAAACATCATGCCTTAAGTCCGACAAATCTCCAACAATGACTCGACCATCTGGTACGGGTCCCCAAGAAACTCGCTTTAGTATTAGAACTCGATCAAATATATATAAACGACGTGTCTCTATATCATCGAAATGTCATCCTGGTCAGTCGTGGTCCTAGACAAGTCTGCTCTGACCGTAACTCTAACCGCAGCACTCTCAGCTTCCATAAACATGGTGACCGAAACAATCAACATGCATTGACGAGGATAGATCAACGGAATGAATAGAAGGAAGATCTCAAGATATATATCCTAAGGTAACTTAGGTGGAGTATCATATCGTAAATATGCCGCAGAATATATGTACAGTACGTCACTCTACTTAGTTCCTACTCCATCAACCAAGGTCATCCTACATAACGAAAGTTCGCGTATAAGACCCCCAAAGTCAAGTCTAAGTCCTATAATGTAAAGTCTAGGTAACAAAAGGTATGCCCAGACTCCATATAGTCAAACCTAGACTCGAACAATGGTTAAACCAAACGCTCTGATACCAACTTTGTCATGACCCAAATATGACACGTGACCAGCACTTAAAGCACGTGACATCTAAAGACGTCGACGCGGTTCAAGTAAGCCGAAACCCGGAATCTAAATCCTTTTTGAAAATATTGAAGGTGTAGTTTAAAATAGTCATCAGATGGAATCAATTTAAAATAACATTTAAGTTTAACTAAGTATGTTTGAAAAACATCTATAACGTTTTGAAATTTGACAGCACCTCCTTTACATTTTTATATAAATCGATACCACATAATAATATAAATAGCATCCCAACGGGAGCTACCTTCCACGCCCAAACAGTGGAGCAACCAAGCAAACAATATACGATGCACAATGGCGAAGAGAAAAAAACGAAACAAAATCAACAATCTAAATGAGGTCGACTCCAATGAGTACGACACCACAACATACAAACTCTAGTCTCGCTTCTAAATCCACAATATACCCTTTTTAAGTTGATGGAGTTTTCACTAGATACAAGAATATATGAATAATCAAGTGTGAGTACGATACAATAGTAACCCACTTACCAATAAATCACCGAAAAGAATGTGTGCCTAAGCCGCTGATAATCCAAGTGGTAAAACCTGCAAGAAAACTGTGGCACAACGGGGATGAGTTGCCAACTCAGTGAATAGAAGTACATCTAAAGGTAGAAATCGAAATGCCTGACGATGCCTAGGTCAATAGTATAGTACTATCATAATCTATACAATATACTATATGATATGCATATGTATCATAATGCAACACTAAATATCATGCAATCCCAAGTAGAATATATCACATGCAATGACCTGTATCTAGGTATAAGCCTAAAGTAACCGAAAATATGTATATATAAACCTCTTCTTTAAAATAGCCGCGGAATAGATATGTCTCGGCATAAAGCAGACATGATAGTATGAAATATAATAGATATCTTATTTAAGATACACGTCCTGCTATTTTAATGAATAGTGTTAAGAGGTTTACAATTTAAAAGATTTCAGAGTCATATAATACACATCCAAATAATGAGGCTATAGCTCGATTTGAAATCCTTTTTATATGCAACTACTCTTAAAAAGGTATGCGGGTACTGTTCCCCGGATCAGTCCTGGTCAGCTACTATGACTATGATATAACTGTGTACCTCATGATAGTAACATATCAATATATATGGATGTCCAGTATCGACACCCGAAATCAGAAATCTCTCGTGT
The DNA here is from genome assembly GCA_030015575.1 of Agapanthus africanus. Taxonomy (NCBI): domain Eukaryota; kingdom Viridiplantae; phylum Streptophyta; class Magnoliopsida; order Asparagales; family Amaryllidaceae; genus Agapanthus; species Agapanthus africanus. The sequence continues at coordinate 377,760,083 of CM057344.1, read as the reverse complement.
CCATCACCGACACGCAAATGGTCAAATCTCTCGTGTCTATCACCGACACGCAAATGCTCAAATCTCTTGTGTCCATCTCCAACACGTAAATGCAGATACCGTTGACACCATCTCAACAGATGATCGCCACCTGATATCCCCGTCTCCGATCGGTATTCCCTGGATATCCGTCGTGCCTAATCAAACCCCGGTCAGTATCCCCTGGATATCTGCCGTGCACATCTCTTTCTCCGGTATCGAGTATCCTCATTAGGCTCCCCGCCTATAATGCGGCTATCCTGTACCTCGACCTCGAACCGGGTCCACCATGTATCCCGCTGTATAGCTACCCCACTTAGTACGGATAAGTCACACATTCGAAACCGTATAGCTACCCCACTCGGTTCGGAATAAAAACTCAGAAAACATAAAACTCATAGTGGACTCCAACTCATCATATCCAGAAATATCAAGAAAGAATGAGAATACTTACATAGACCATTCTGATGATATATTGTATATATACATATATAACAGCGTCCCATACCACTGATATAAATCATGAGTAAATATCCAGAAAATCCATAAGAATCAAATACAACATCTATAGTACTGATATTCATAATCTACAATAGGAAATAAGGAAAGACTGCTTAATTAAATCATATAGGCATAATGATATCAATTCTACTGTGTCATGGCACTACTAATTATGTGTAGTGTAGCATACGCGTCTGTGCTCGTGCAGCAAGGCAATCATTAGTATTTGTGCAAGTGTTCTAAAAGTGTAATAGCCTACTCCTATCGATATCTACATATGCAATATATCATAACGGTCCTACAGTGACATGACAGTACTAATGAGGTGTAGTGTAACATAGGTATACATGCTTGTGCAGCATAGTACCCATTGGTAGTTGTGCAGTGTTCTATCAGAGTGGTCATATCACGGAAACGTATAACATTGATAAATATAATGCGAACGTGTAAAATAAATTTAAGCGTAACTGATAACTGTAATTACTTACTATGGGCTATACCATTATCTTTAAAAAGGGAACGAAACGTTGGTTTTAAGATAAGGAAGCTGCCTTAGATTAAAATAAATATTCATTTTGGAAATTGGAACCGATTCCTTGTATTTTATCATTTAAAAGAGAAACGAATCGTAGTTTTTAAGAGAATATAGCTCACACAAGTATTACATCATAAAACGGAATAAAACCTAACTCTACGGGTCTAAAGGAAACTTGGTCGTTATTCGGCACACGAATCTCATCATTTCCAATACGTTTAATTTCTCGTATAGCATCTCATCATATCTCCATATCTGTATCATCTTAAATACGGCATAATCTCTCGTACAAATCCATCGAACCATATCCATTGTTCTATGGATCTAACGTCACATAAGTATGTCATAAAAACTATGTATGAAACTATATGCAAATGAGGAACATACTATATGTGATACTATATCAATAACATTAACATCTAACTGGATATCATACTATTTTATTAATAAGATTGCGGGGGTGCTATACGCCATCCACCCGACTTCCCTCGTATATATAAATCTACTCACCAACTTAATAAGTTTGCTGAAATCCTTGCTCCTATATCCGCCAACTCTGTCTCGAAAACCTTCGCAATCGCACCTATAATCGTATTTATGAAATATCGGCGTAAATATCATATCCAATTCAAAACAACGAGTTAAGCAACCATAGGTTAGAACCTACAGTATGCTAAATCCAAAAATGACAAATGCTACTAAATTCAACGTACAAACGTTAACAGTTCAAGCGCAGGACAAAATACGGAAAACCCGCATCGAAATATCGGAAAACTTGATAAACCTTAACTAATCATTCCCAGATTTCTCTGTAAGAATACTGGAGAAAATCAAACAATACCATAGCTTATAAAATACCAAAACAAAGCTACAGGAGAGAAACTAACACCAAAATCCCAAAGGAGGCCGGCGTCGCCGGATTTTTGTTGCATGTTGCCGGACCGTGTAGGGAGTTAGGGTCTCGGATTTTAAGTGGTATCTCCTAGTGGTCTCATTATACTTTTGGTATTGCTAATTTTTTTAGTGATTATACTTATTAGTTCCAGATTCAATTAAACTCTCATAAATATCACAAAAGTTCATGTTTTCTGTTCTGCATATGAAAACCGATACTTGAACATAATTGATTTAGTAAAGAGATGAGAAGATATACCTATTGGGATGATTTGCAAGAGAACACCAGCTCAAGGATTGCTTATGGAAGTATTAGAATTTGTAATGGATCAAGCTTGGTGATGTGCACAAGTTGATAAAGGGATCATGATTTCATCATTTGGATTGATGAACACTTAGGAAATTTCTTGGTTTGGGGCCGAAAAGTATATTGTTTCAGTTGGGATAGATAAAGAAATTTCTAAGTATTATGTGTAAATAGGGTGAGGAGGTATGAATAGAAAGTATGAGGTGCATGTTGAGAGGTGGAGGTGGCATGAGAGGAAGAAGGAGGTGTCACACTTGAAGTGAGGTGATATGTTCATGCAAGGAGGAGGTGGAGAGTGTTGAGCATGGTGAGGATATGTTATATGTGAGGGTTTTAACCTAGATTATAGTATCCCAACTATTAACAAAAGACTTAAAACAAAAGAAACCCTTTTATGTAAAACCTACATCCATGTTTAAAATATAATACTTATCATAACACTTAATTATCATTATCTTAATGTAAAATACAATGTTATGTTAAAACAATAAAAATATCATTTTCATGATATCACCCACTTTATTCATATTTATCAAAATAATTACATTTTCGGATATGATTCCGATACCCAAATTCAGAAGCGATATCATTTTTGTAAACTTATAAAATTCATTATTTTTATATTTAAAATTATAAACAAATATTTAAAATTTTCCAAAATGTTACAGTCTCTTTCCCCTTAAAGAAATTCGGTCCCCGAATTCAAATTAAACCCCTTTCTTAAAATATTTTTCTCAATCTATTCACTCAAACCCCTTTCTTAAAACATTTTTCTCAATCTATTCACTCTTTTCAAAACAATTTTCCGGGGTCCAAATTTTAAAACCCATCGTCAGCTCGATACGACGGAACTCCGAAGTCCCATACGAGATAAGACGCATCATATCGCAACTGTGTGCGTGAAAACTCAAAAGATATACTTTCACATAACTGTAACTCTAGCAGTTGCTATGAGAATTACTCCAGTTATTATGCAAATTGCCAAATACGAAAACCATTGTGTATCCTAAATGCATGATAATTGCCACAATCGTAGTGCAATATCAATGCACCCGACCAAGCGAAAATTCTTTCATATAAATCAAATCTATAATATATTCTATCAAGTTCAAAGTACGAAAACAAAATCAACCCTAATGGGTTTGTATGTAAATCTCAAACCACACGTCACGGTGTGCATGAAAACAAAACAGCGTTAGGTTCAACAGGCATGCACGAAACGATATCCACCGCATCTATTGTGCACGAAACAAAAGTGTACAAAATAGTATCAACTGCATCGGGGTGCATAAAATAAATCTCAAGTGCATCGGGGTGCACAAATCAACATCAAGTGCATCAGAGTGCACAAAATCAAAATCAAGTATACTTAGGGTATAAATATATAAAATCTTTTGACCATGTGTATCTAATGTGCACGGAAATATCAGTGTAGTGCATCCGTTGTACATAACACTCTAATCGATTGTAGTCACCTTGTACGAAAATCTCAATAAGTGCACCTGTTATGCACAAAACATAAATCAAGTGAAATTACTGTACACGGAAATCTCATCAAGTGCACCTGGTGTGCACAAAACATAAATTGACCCTCAAATCCTCAAAATACATATATTAAAATAACGGACGTTGAGTTGTCCCTTCTCTAACATTGAAAATGAAATGTTTTAGATTATAAAACGCAAATCGAACTCAAAGGACATCGAAACCTATCCTCTTCAAAGTCGGAAGGTGTTTATACCACCGGAATTGGCATAGCAAGGATTACTACTTGCCATCTGCCACGTTCTAACGTTCTCTGTCTCTGAATTCTGATTCTTCTTGCGGATCTCTTATACCGTGGCTTCTTTATGCGATCGTCCGGTGAGGAGTAACGACACAATCAGTCCTACTGCTGATACCTTTCAACAAATCTTCTTGGCCAGTAGTCCAGTCTCTCGTAACGCAACTTGTTAATAACGGAAATCTCTATTCTCAGCTTGTGTGCTAACAACTAATCCTGGGTCCAATCTTACTTATTATCAACTTTCAGAAAGAACCCCTTCAAGTCTCCTGCTGATCTCAGCTATCCAGCCTGCCCGGAACTAGCACTCATTTCTGAATCCACTTTCTCTTTAGTAACGACTGTCATTCCTTTCTAATTTCCTCCTGAAAGTATAGTCGTACGCTTCTCAGTATATGCATCAAATCTTCAATATCAACTGTGAAGAACAACTGTCCACTGAAACTTCGCACCAATCTCCTGTTCCATAAATTTCCAATATCAACCACTTAAGGAGCGTATCTCGATTATCCGGCGAGTTGCAAGTCATACTCGATTATGACCATGCCCGGAGCCTTACAAGACTTCCAAAAACACGAATCCGGCATCTTTGATACTCTGCAGAAGAATCTGGCTAAGTTCACCTTCGAAAACTAGTCCCAATTCGTCGGAGGAAAACTTACTGCACGATCTCTTTCTTGAGCGACTTGCATCAGGTCTGAGCAAGATCCATCGGAAGAAGCAATCAATTTCTCCGATCTCGTATCGAAGCGCCATAACGGATTAAAAGTCCTAACCATCCCAAATCTGAATGGCTACAAATCCTTCTGATCCGTCTACACTTGTAAACATCGTCAACCATTAACTTCGTGGACTCTGGAAACAACATTTTGATAACCTCAGCTATGTTTGTTACCGCTATCTGAACAGTATGCGACACCACAATCTTCGAAGAAAGGAAACATCATGCCTTAAGTCCGACAAATCTCCAGCAATGACTCAACCATCTGGTACGGGTCCCGAAGAAACTCACTTTAGTATTAGAACTCAATCAAATATATATAAACGGCGTGTCTCTATATCATCGGAATGTCATCCTGGTCAGTCGTGGTCCCAGACAAGTCTGCTCTAACCGTAACTCTAACCGCAGCACTCTCGGCTTCCATAAATATGGTGACCGGAACAATTAACATGCATTGACGAGGATAAATCAACGGAATGAATAGAAGGAAGATCTCAAGAAATATATCCAAAGGTAACTTAGGCGGAGTATCATATCGTAAATATGCCGCGGAACATATGTACGGTACGTCACTCTACTTAGTTCCTACTCCATCAACCAAGGTCATCCTACATAACGAAAGTTCGGGTATAAGACCCCTAAAGTCAAGTCTAAGTCCTCTAAGGTAAAGTCTAGGTAACAAAAGGTATGCCCAGACTCCATATAGTCAAACCTAGACTCGAACAAAGATTAAACCAAACACTCTGATACCAACTTTGTCACGACCCAAATATGGCACGTGACCGGCACATAAAGCACGTGACATCTAAAGACGTCGACGCGGTTCAAGTAAGCCGAAACCCGGAATCTAAACTCTTTTTTAAAATATTGAAGGTATAGTTTAAAATAGTCGTCATTTGGAATCAGTTTAAAATAACATTTAAGTTTAGCTAAGTATGTTTGAAAAACACCTATAACGTTTTGAAATTTGACAGCACCTCCTTTACATTTTTGTATAAACCGATACTACATAATAATATAAATAGCATCCCAACGGGAGCTAGCTTCCACGCCCAAACAGTGGAGTAACCAAGCAAACAATATACGACGCATAATGGCGAAGAAAAGAAAAACGAAACAAAATCAACAATCTAAATGTGGTCGACTCCAATGAGTACGACACCACAACACACAAACTCAAGGTCTCGCTTCTAAGTCCACAATATACCCTTTCTAAGTTGATGGTTTTTTCACTAGATACAAGAATATATGAATAATCAAGTGTGAGTACGATACAATAGTAACCCACTTACCAATAAATCACCGAAAAGAATGTGTTTCCAAACCACTGATAATCTAAGCGGTAAAACCTACAAGAAAACTGTGGCACAACGGGGATGAGTTGCCAACTCAGTGAATAGAAGTACATCTAAAGGTAGAAATCGAAATGCCTGACGATACCTAGGTCAATAGTGTAGTACTATCATAATCTATACAATATACTATTGTCACGTCCCGAAAGTACGGAATATGACCGGCACTTAAACTACGAAACGTCTTGAGGTGTACATAGTCTAAGTAAGCCGAAAACCCAGAAATCCAAACCAAGAAAAGTAGTAGAGGATAGGAAAACCAATGTAAATCCAATAGTTGCAACATATGCCGAAATATGCATTTTAAAATCACAAGTCTTTTCTTAAAAATTTCGGCGGAGTTTCCTTGGTAAAAACTGACCCCAAACGGGTACAAAACCTGATAAAGCATATAATGAGAAAAATGCATCCCCAAGCGGGAGCTAGCTCTTCGTCAATCGACGGTCACAACTACGCAAGCAATATTTTACAATGCCTAAAGGCGAGGATCACAACAGAAAAGGAAACTCAAACAGCGTGAAATCCAGAAAAATGTAACGCGCGACTCTAAGGTCGAAAGAATGAACAACACTAGTCTCTGTCTGAAATAAATACATGTTTGGTTGATGGAACTTCTAGATACAACTGAAATATAATATACAATGTATAATGATTGGTATGATACAATAAACCCACCTACTAGCAAGTCACCCGAAAGAAGCAGTGCCCACAAAGCCGTAATGAAACCTGTACGGCAGAACCTGCAAGAAACTGGGGCACAACGGGGGTGAGTTGCAAACAGTTGACAACTCGTGAGTAGAAAAAGATCTACGAACAGAAAATCGCATGTATGACTCAATCCTAGGTCATATGATCATAAAATATAATCCTCAAATATATAACCAGCAGCCTAACAATGGCTAGGGTAAATATCCAACCTAAGTGTAATCCCATGTGCCCGTGTCAGTGCCTCACGTAGCAATGTATCATATGGATGATATATGAATGCATGAAACAGAATGCATATACTGAAGAAAACTGCTTTCATAAATTAGTGAGATTTCTGTATTTTAAAATGATGTACTATAAATGAAATCAGCATAAAACAGTGCCCAGCATCGACACAAAACAAGTGTCCAAATATCTCGATATCTCTGTGTCACAATCTCGGTACCTCAATATCTCAAATCTCAATGTCTCAATCACAATATCTAGGGCGCCGTCAGTCCAGACCGGCCCCTACCATCCATCTCAAGACCACAACGGTATCCTCCGGATATCCGACGCGTCGGGTAAAATCACCGGTCGGTAGTGCTCCCCTGCCAGGCTCAACGCCATCTCCTGCGATCCTCTTGCCCTGGGGTACCGCACCGGGCCCACCATGTACCCGAAACGGTTCCTCCACTCCTCGAATCGGGTCTCGAAATCCATCAGCAAACTCATGGTGGACGACTAATACATCATGGGAAAACCGCACTTTTTATTTAAAAAGAGAGAAAGTAGTTTATATAAGTTTTGCGGTTTTCCCCCAAATCCAGAAAAATATCATGGAAATCTGAATCATCAATAGCATGTAAAAACATGAATATAAGCATGAGAATCCATGAATGCGGTATATAATGAACAACAGTATGCATGAAGTGACGGGTAATAACTACAATGTCAAGCTGGCATATCAGGCAAGTATACTAATGTCATGTCACTACCAGCTAACAAGCTAAATCAAGCAATAATATTCTCTAAGTGTACGTGACATGGCAATTACCAATGAAGATGTGTGTGAGCCGGCAAATAAATGTACGAAGTACATACGCATCATCGGTAATGGTGCTGGTGTCCTAACAGCATGATGTCAACAATGAAATATGAATCATAATAAGCATGCGATGCGGAGCAACAATAATAATGTGCGGGAGCTGAATGCTAAACACAAGGGGTAGCTAAACTGCATCTAATGTCATAAGAGTCATATAGCTACACCAACTAAAAGGCTGAGCTAAAGCTAACAGTAGGTAAGGGAAACCGCCTAACCTCTGAGTCGATACATATATATACATATATAGTTGGTGATCCCGCCTCGATAATATCACATCCGATACCATATCTCTATAATCAGTTATTCCCAAGTTAAGAGTGCGGATCAAACATCAATATATAGCTCGTACGTAAATCCGTCGTACGGCATCCCTAAATCTGGGTACGGGTCGATGTCACAATCATCAAGTCATTCATCTAGTATTCTCTTTATCCAATATCATAATCTGGGTACTGACCTACGTCTAGTACAATGCTAATATCATCACTATAATCATGCTCTGGCTACTGATCGACAGTCTCGTATAAATCGATATCATCAGCACGTCTCATCACAAGGAGTATATATCGCCCAATGCGGCCTATCATAATATCTGGTCATATCATATCATATCATATCTCGTAACTTAATCACATGTCGATCATTTTATATGTATAAATCACTATGCACATGGCATCGTCATCCAAGACCCGCTATCATATCAGGACGTATCTCATATACGAATTTCACCATATCACCGATATCATACTCTCGGATCAAATATCATCGACTCATCTTAATCCCAAGTATCATCCTCAAATCCGTATGTGAACACATAGTCCCATACCCATGTGACCACATAACTATATAGAACCCCATAAGCACATATGAAATAAGGATGTATGCAAGTATGTATGTGTGTATGTGTATGTGTAGTGCACCCACTACCCTAGGGTTTCGTAACCTTTCACCAATCCAACACACCAATATCCATCTTAAACATCATCATAAATCATAATTAACATATAATAATTGTTGGTGTGTATATGCATCCGTATACATCACCACGAACTGCGGGGGTGCTATACGTCATCCACCCGACTTCTCCCCGTAGCAGATATAAATCTACTCACCTTGCTTATGTGTGCCGATGCCGATGTCGCCATTTGCATTTCCAATGCCTCGACGCCACGTGGGGTATCTACAAGGACATCACACGCTAAAACACATGAAAACCGTGTCGGAAACCAAAATGGTACACGCTGCGTCTATAAGTAAAAACCTATAGTCTCACGTGCAAACACAGCCAATGTCTCTCTGCCGTTGGAGTTCAAACGCCACCCGACAGAAACGAATCATCGAATACCAAAATCCATACGAAAACAAGTTGTAAATCATGCGCCAACTCAAGAAAATCAACCCAGATTCTACACTGATTGGAACCAGACAAAACTAGATATACCCAGGGTCAAGTTTACAGGTAAAAGTGCCGTGCACCAAAAACGAGGGGGTTTCCCCTGCTCTGGCCGCAAATTGCGGCCAGGGGGAATATATCTGCGGCCTGGAATGGGTTCTGGGGGTTAGGTCTTTGGGTGTTGGTTTCTATCTGCCCGCATATCTCACTGCCAAGTCAATTTTATTTTAGGGTATCCGGGTTGTAGAAGATTCCAGAAAGGTCACAAAATCGACAAAATTGCTAATTTACGCCAAGTCGAATAAATCTGGTATTTTACGGGAATCTGGGGTAGATCTAGGTTAAACTGGTCTCAACAGTACCTAATTAGGCTACACTAATCATCACAACCATCATTTGGCCAAATCTCACTCAATTTACCTAAACTAGCACTAAACCACATAATAACACTAAATTTCAGATATATAACCAGAACTTGGCAAGATAGGAGTTAGGTTGCGGAATTATACCTCAAGGGGTCCTAGAATGAAGGAGAAAGGAAGGAGGAAGGAGGAAGGGCTGTTGCTGGACTGCTGAGTTGCTCCTACAGCTACTGGTGTTGTTCCTATAGCAGCTGATGTTGTTGCTGTTTTTCAACAGCAGTTTGTTGCTGCTGCTGCTGCTTTGGTTGCTGCTGTACTAGCAGCTGAAGTATTTGTGGCTGAGGTTTTTGTGGCTAGAGTGTTGTGTAGCTGTTCCGGCAGTAGCTACTGCTGTTGATGTTGTTGTATTTGAGGGCTGATGTTGTTGTGTTGAGGGCTGATGTTTGTGTTGGGGCTGATATTGTGTTGGCTGATGTTATGTTGGCTGATTGGCTGATGTTGTGTTGGCTGATGTTGTGTTGGGGCTGATGTTGTGTTGGTTGATTGGCTGATGTTGTGTTGGCTGATGTTGTGTTGGGGCTGATGTTGTGTTGGCTGATTGTCTGATGTTGTGTTGGCTGATGTTGTGTTGGGGCTGTTCTTGCTGCTGTTGCAGCAGCTATAAGCTGATGGGGTTGATGTTATGGTGTTGTTGCAGCAACTGCTACTGTGGCTGAAGTTATTTTGTGGTTGTTTTGTGGTTGGGGTTGTTGCTATTGATGGTGCTACTGCTGAGGCAGCTGATGTCTGTTGGGTGGCTGAAATGTGCTGATGTTGGGCTGAAGTGTGTGTTTGCTGAAGTCAGGGGTTATGTAGCTGATGTTGATGATATTAGGGCAGGATGGGGTTGGGCTGCTGATGCAGCTGCTGCTGAGTTGCTAATGTTACTGTTGCTTATAGCAGCAGCTGATGTTGGTGTGTTGGTTGTGTTTGATGATGGTGAGTGTATGTGAGTGAGAGGGAGAGATGTGAGAGGCAAAAAGTTTTGAAATGACATGGAGGGTGATATAACCTTAGCCACCTCTCTCTCTCTCTTAATAAATGTTAGCACACACAAGCTATCATGGTTCACTCTCTCACCCCAAGTCAAGCCTAACCCTAATCACCCTTAAACAAGGCCAAAACCCTTAGTTAAAACTAATTATCCTAACCAAATGGGTTAGACCACCATGGTCACCTAAGCATGGTTTAACCCTAGGCTACCATGAATCCAAAACATGAAACAAGTGTGACAAGTGTGGAAAATGTTATGTGCACATTTTGCACAAAAAGCCAAAAATCCAATTAGCGATTTTTAATCGCGATTAACACTAAAATAGCATATACTTAACCATAAAAACTTTAAAATGGCATATTTCCACAAAATATCCTATTTTAGAATTTCCAAAAAAAAAAATCCAGAATTTTCCCCATTTATCGGTATTTAATTATACCGAAATATTGAAATGCTCATTAAAAATTAATATTAAATTATAAAAATTCCCAAAAATAATATTTTATTTTTTTGAAATGTTACAATCTTCCCCCCTTAAAGAAATTCGGTCCCCGAATTTAAAATTAAACCCCAAAATTCTAAAACATTTCAATAAAATGCCCAAGTCAACGGGGCTCCGAAGTCATCAATACATAAAACGCATCGTAGCGCAATACATGCGCATGAGTAATGAGCAGATAACTCGAAATCAAAACTCCGTCAACCATCCCGCAATCATCGGAGTCAAGGTGAAAACACGAATGCCAATTCCAAAGCAAAACCGATATGCTATAATTCGAAACTATACACGTAAATGTTTTAAGGAAATGCATGCAAAACACACTCAGGTACTGTCCTCTGACTAGTCCTGCTCAGTACGAAACAAATCGCAATATCATGAAAATGTATTGCTCCATAAGAATCAATCCCAAAAAGTGCATATGAAAACCCTGTGCGTCCGGTGCGCAAGGAAATCAAAATCCATGAATGTGCCATACATGTGCACAGAAACAACATCAAGGTGCAACGGTGGTGCACACAACATCGGTCATAGGCAACGTGTGTGCCTGACAGCAAAATCAGGTGCATCTGACATGCACGAAAAATCTCGATTTAGTGCATCTGGTGTGCACCAAATCGCATCTCATAACATGCGCCCAACATGCGCTAAAAATCCAAATCCGGTGCATCCATCATGCACAAAATCATGAAATCCAATATCAAGCACCGAACACGCGCAAAATCCAATCAGGTGCACAAGGTGCACAAAACAAATATCGAGCATTACCATCGAAACCGAAGTCCAGTGCATCCTAGTGCACAAAATACAAATCACTGCACTGCAGCATATGTGAACTATATCGAGTGCAAAAACCAAAGCGTGTGCGTACATATGCACAAAATCAACTCCACTGTCTGAAACCTATAGAATCATAAACATGCGAAACCAAGGCACGAAAACAACATCAAGTGCAACAACTGTGCGAAAATCGTAAATACTCACTAAGTGAAATCATGGTGCATGAAAACAAATGTCATGAAACTCAATCATCAAAATCAGTCATGCGAATAGATCACCCAAAACATCGAAATCAAGTATGGCGGAATAGTCCCGCTCAAGCACATCCTCCAAGAATCTCTGGCCAACTGTCGTGATCACTCATAACATATCTCGTCGACGATCCTGAACTCTGGCCTGCTGGTGTGCGTACCATGACCACTACTGGGTCTAAGTCTTCTCTGTAGATTACCAATCTCACGATCCATCGGCTCATCGGCCCTGTCAGGTGTGCTAACGGGGACGATTCCGTTTTGGCACTTCTCTGGTCATCTCTCGGTCAAACCTCACGGCCACTCATAAGCAGCATGTCACTGGCGTCGGCCTCTGGCTCTCTAAATGCACGTGACACAACTGATCCTGGATGCAAATATCCTTGCAGCAGTGTCCTGGAATGAATCCTGCTCAAGGTCTCTTCCAAGTCTCATCGCTGCCGAACTGTCCGGAAATCATCGTCCTTTACTATATCTGTTTCTTGCTCCGGAGCGGCCGCATACTCATCGCGACTCCTTTTGGAAGGTATATCCACTATTATGCCTCGGAATGCGTATCGTATCTCTGATGTCGGCGGAGTGGAACGTCATCTTATCCAGATCTTGCACGAACCTCTTACTCCACTTTTCTCTAATGTTGACTGCTTCGAACTCGTCTCGTCGTGGCTGCATGGACTGAGCTCCAATGGCTATCCTCGTATCTGGAGTCTCCCAAGAAATGCATCTCACCATCTAGCATCCGAATGAAGTCGAGCCATTCATTCGATTTGTCACAACCTCATAATCCCCCAAAAGCTCAACATCTTGGGTACAGTATAATAGCATCGAGTATATACCACAACATCGGTAGTCCAGCCGTAGAAGGGCAAACCCAAGCCTCACTAATGGCGCCGCAGAACTGCCGCAAACCCTAAGGTTCAAAGGCTTTCACACGGTCATTAAGTCGAGTTAGGGTTTCATTCTTCTAGAGGGTCCATAGAATTGCCTGCTTGTCTTTCCGACTACTTTAAACTTGGAATATTAGGTTTCTGACATTCGATCATCTCTGTTGACTCTCAACGTCTCCGCGTGAAGTCGTCTCTAGCTGGAATCAATCTATCTGATGACCTCGCATCGGGGTAGCGAACGATCCACATGTCCTAGTCATTCATCCTTAGTGACTAGCGACCTTCTATCATCTCTTAGTACAATCTCGTACTGCAATAGCTCTAACATCTGGGGCAATATCTCGACGTTCGCAGCAACAACTGGCTCACTCGTCTGCATGCTGAACGGTGCCTCATTCCTCATGAGTAAGCCATACACCAACGGTTATCAAAATCTGGCTGGCCTCTGTCAGTGGCACAATCCTCTAGTGCTGATCGGCACGTCCAAGTAATCTGAAACAGCGATCCGTTAAATGCTCGTGGCGCGAAAATATCATAAAAAGACACATCTCCGCAATCGTGTGTCGCCAGAATCACGCCCTGGTCAGTCCTCGTTCGTAATGAGCTCGTGCTGACCGCAACTCTAGCCGTAGCTCTCCCTGCCCGTAATCGTGGCAGCAAATCCATAACTGGTACCGATGAAGCTAGATCATAGGAAGGAATATAAAACTGAACAAGGAAATGTACATCCTAAGGTTTTTTAAGTGGAGTGGCGTGTCGTAAATATGCCACGGAACATACCCACGGTACATCACTCTACTTTAGTCACCTATTCCATCAACCAAGGGTCATCCTACGCTCCGAAGGTAAAACCTAACGCTCCGATACTAACTATGTCACGTCCCGAAAGTACGGAATATGACCGGCACTTAAACTACGAAACGTCTCGAGGCGTACGTAGTCTAAGTAAGCCGAAAACCCAGAAATCCAAACCAAGAAAAGTAGTAGAGGATAGGAAAACCAATGTAAATCCAATAGTTGCAACATATGCCGAAATATGCATTTTAAAATCACAAGTCTTTTCTTAAAAATTTCGGCGGAGTTTCCTTTGTAAAAACTGACCCCAAACGGGTACAAAACCTGATAAAGCATATAATGAGAAAAATGCATCCCCAAGCGGGAGCTAGCTCTTCGTCAATCGACGGTCACAACCACACAAGCAATATTATAAAATGCCTAAAGGCGAGGATCACAACAGAAAAGGAAACTCAAATAGCGTGAAATCCAGAGAAATGTAACGCGCGACTCTAAGGTCGAAAGAATGAACAACACTAGTCTCTGTCTGAAATAAATACATGTTTGGTTGATGTAACTTCTAGATACAACTGAAATATAATATACAATGTATAATGATGGGTATGATACAATAAACCCACCTACTAGCAAGTCACCCGAAAGAAGCAGTGCCCACAAAGCCGTAATGAAACCTGTACGGCAGAACCTGCAAGAAACTGGGGCACAACGGGGGTGAGTTTCTAACTCATGAGTAGAAAAAGATCTACGAACAGAAAATCGCATGTATGACACAATCCTAGGTCATACGATCATAAAATATAATCCTCAAATATATAACTAGCAGCCTAACAATGGCTAGGGTAAATATCCAACCCAAGTGTAATCCCATGTGCCCGTGTCAGTGCCTCAGGTAGCAATATATCATATGGATGATGTATGAATGCATGAAACAGAATGCATGTACTGAAGAAAACTGCTTTCATAAATTAGTGAGATTTTTGTATTTTAAAATGAGGTACCATAAATGAAATCAGCATAAAACAGTTCCCAGCATCGACACAAAACAAGTGTCCAAATATCTCGATATCTCTGTGTCACAATCTCTGTACCTCAATATCTCAAATCTCAATGTCTCAATCACAATATCTAGGACGCCGTCAGTCCAGACCGGCCCCTACCATCCATCTCAAGACCACGACGGTATCCTCCGGATATCCGACGCGTCGGGTAAAATCACCGGTCGGTAGTGCTCCCTGCCAGGCACAACGCCTCTCCTGTGATCCTCTTGCCCCGAGGTACCGCACCGGGCCCACCATGTACCCGAAACGGTTCCTCCACTCCTCGAATCGGGTCTCGAAATCCATCAGCAAACTCATGGTGGACGACTAATACATCATGGGAAAACCACACTTTTTATTTAAAATGAGAGAAAGCAGTTTATATAAGTTTTGCGGTTTTCCCCCAAATCCAGAAAAATATCATGGAAATCCGAATCATCAATAGCATGTAAAACCATGAATATAAGCATGAGAATCCATGAATGCGGCATATAATGAACAACAGTATGCATGAAGTGACAGGTAATAACTACAATGTCAAGCTGGCATATCAGGCAAGTACACTAATGTCATGTCACTACTAGCTAACAAGCTAAATCAAGCAATAATATTCTCTAAGTGTACGTGACATGACAATTACCGATGAAGATGTGTGTAAGCCGGAAAATAAGTGTACGTGGTACATATGCATCATCGGTAATGGTGCTGGTGTCCTAACAGCATGATGTTGTAAGTCCACGTTGCTCACCCCGGTTCTTACGGGGAGGCGGAAACGGCGAAAAACAATAATTTGGCACAAGGCAACATGGACTCAAAAGCAAGGATCTTGGCTAAACTAGAAACTAGCAAACAAGTAGAGGCTTTAACTACTATGCTGTAGAAAGTATACCTCACGAAACCGGTCCTTCGGGTCTTCATTCCGCTGTCTCGCTCGTCCATCCTAGCTCCAAGTGTCGATCCGGACCTTGGGCACCTCCGCGGCCTTCTTGAGTCGAAGACGATCCACCCGAGAGTTGTACACTAAGCTCCGCCTCAAGCCAAGGCAACTAGGGCAAACAGATTGCTAATCAAGAAGCCTTAGGATGTGTAGAGGAGATGTATGGATGTGTTTGTCTTTGTGGGATCTTTTTCTCTCAACACATGAGATCAAAAGATGAGATCAAGAGGAGGAAGAAGAAGGAGAAACTTAGCAACCATGGAGCTTTTCTTTTTCTTCTCACTTCAAGAGAGAGAATGAGAAGAGAATAATGAAAAGATTAACCCAAATGAAATGAACCATGGTTGCAATAATACACTAAAATCATTATTACTAATCCTATCATGATAAAGTTGATGGCACATTGAATTGACCATTATCATAACTCAAGAATTAAAAAGAAAATGAAAAAAGAGTGTAGATCTCTCTTGAAGGTCAATGGTCAACACGGTCAACGGGTCAACAAAGTCAAGAGAGGTCTAAGTGGTCAAATGGTCAATGCAATTAGCCATCACTAAACTATCACTAAAAGGATTAGTAAACAATGTCTCCGGCTCATAATGGTTCTGACCAAACGAATTGTCAAAACCCTAATGAGTGTGCCATATTACGGTTTTGGCCGAACCAACTGCCAAAACCCTAATGGGGCACCTCCTCCTTCATCGCTCCTCAAAACTGTGCATACACACCCGCATCCGCTTTCTGTAGAATGCGGATGCACAGAAGACAAATCAAATCCATCCGTGCAATACTAGGATCTGGCTTAAACCAAAGCCCACTAGTATTGCCTTCCCGAACATCATACGCACACA
The DNA here is from genome assembly GCA_030015575.1 of Agapanthus africanus. Taxonomy (NCBI): domain Eukaryota; kingdom Viridiplantae; phylum Streptophyta; class Magnoliopsida; order Asparagales; family Amaryllidaceae; genus Agapanthus; species Agapanthus africanus. The sequence continues at coordinate 377,743,352 of CM057344.1, read as the reverse complement.
AGTGCGCGTAAGTGATCGTAGCCCTGCCGTAAAACCATACGGCCTCTACACGTTTCACTCAGCGCAGGGAAACTCTCTGTGTGGGACTCTAAAGACTCGACACTACGCTGGCAGTGGGTTTAACCACAGACCGCAAGCGGCACTAGCTGTACGTAACGGTCCCCAGGCAGATGTCGATAAGAAGGCCAATGAGGTAAACCTATCCGAACTCCTACTGAGCCTGTATGAGACAATCTCCGTACAGTCCGGTCTGTTCGTCTGATACATCGCATGGCGGGCCTAGGGGGCGGTAAACGTCAGTCCCCTAATAGCGGTACAAGTCGTGTCGGAGTGAAGCCCAGAATACCCTGAGATAACACTGGAAACCTACCAGTATATCTCGCTTGCCCTGGCCAGAGACTACTCGTGTAATGGCTCTCCTAGACACAGCGCGATGTCAATCCCCAATACCGGGAGAGACGAATCCTGTCTAACCGTCACTGCCTCCAAGTGCTTCGGGACTGCACCCAACTACTACCTGTTTGCACGATTCCTTTGAGCCGTGGTAGGGTAGTAATCTAAGTACAGTGGGAACACACTCGAGGCGAAGTGACAGTGTCAAGTCGGTGGACTAAGCTGTACTCATGTCACCTGGGAACTGATAACTGACGATAGGTATAATACCAACCAACAGTTCCCGACGAGTCCTGTCCAGTGTACTCGTAACCTAACGAGCACCCGCATACTATCTCAAGTACGACTTACTGACGGCTGTGGGACAGACCGTCTCCCCCGCTGGGATGAGAAGCGCATACGCTAGTCTACTCCGGAGTATCGATGCCCTGTCTCGATAGTCCTACGACTAGGGACCTGTATAAGGATGTGCTTATGGATTACCCAGCCCCCACGAGTGTGAGCGCCATCACAACGCTGGTAATCAAGCAAACATCCTAAGGGCTCTACTAATATGTATATAAGCGATATGCTAAAAGAAACACATGCACATATAGATGTAGAGACAAACCAAGTAGCATACTACCATTTTGAGCAAGATTGTCTATACAACTGTGAATATCCCAAGCTTCCATTAAATAATATACAAGCTAGTATGATACAGTAATGGCCTCTAGGGCATATACACTAACAGATGTCAACAATGAAATATGAATCACAATAAGCATGCGATGCGGAGCAACAATAATAATGTGCGGGAGCTGAATGCTAAATACAAGGGGTAGCTAAACTGCATCTAATGTCATAAGAGGCATATAGCTACACCAACTATAAGGCTGAGCTAAAGCTAACAGTAGGTAAGGGAAACCGCCTAACCTCTGAGTCGATACATATATATATATACATATATAGTTGGTGATCCCGCCTCGATAATATCACATCCAATACCATATCTCTATAATCAGTTATTCCCAAGTCAAGAGTGCGGATCAAACATCAATATATAGCTCGTACGTAAATCCGTCGTACGGCATCCCCAAATCTGGGTACGGGTCGATGTCACATTCATCAAGTCATTCATCTAGTATTCTCTTTATCCAATATCATAATCCGGGTACTGACCTACGTCTAGTACAATACTAATATCATCACTATAATCATGCTATGGCTACTAATCAACATTCTCGTATAAACCGATATCATCAGCACGTCTCATCACAACGAGTATATATCGCCCAATGCAGCCTATCATAATATCTGGTCATATCATATCATATCATATCTCGTAACTTAATCACATGTCGATCATTTTATATGTATAAATCACTATGCACATGGCATCGTCATCCAGACCCGCTATCATATCAGGACATATCTCAAATACGAATTTCACCATATCACCGATATCATAATCTCGGATCAAATATCCTCGACTCATCTCAATCCCAAGTATCATCCTCAAATCCGTATGTGAACACATAGTCCCATACCCATGTGACCACATAACTATATAGAATCCCATAAGCACATATGAAATAAGGATGTATGCAAGTATGTATGTGTGTATGTGTATGTGTAGTGCACCCACTACCCTAGGGTTTCGTAACCTTTCACCAATCCAACACACCAATATCCATCTTAAATATCATCATAAATCACAATTAACATATAATAATTGTTGGTGTGTATACGCATCCGTATACATCACCACGAACTGCAGGGGTGCTATACGTCATCCACCCGACTTCTTCCAGTAGATATAAATCTACTCACCTTGCTTATGTGTGCCGATGCCGATATCGCCATTTGCATTTCCAACGCCTCAACGCCACGTGGGGTACCTACAAGGACATCACATGCTAAAACACATGAAAACCGTGTCGGAAACCAAAATGGTACACGCTACGTCTATAAGTAAAAACCTATAGTCTCATGTGCAAACACAGCCAATGTCTCTCTGCCGTTGGCGTTCAAACGCCACCCGACAGAAACGAATCATCGAATACCAAAATCCATACGAAAACAAGTCGTAAATCATGCGCCAACTTAAGAAAATCAACCCAGATTCTACCCTGATTGGAACCAGACAAAACTAAATATACCCAGGGTCAAGTTTACAGGTAAAAGAGCCGTGCACCAAAAACGAAGGGGTTTTCCCCTGCTCTGGCCGCAAATTGCGGCCAGGGGGAATATATCTGCGGCCTGGAATGGGTTCTGGTGGCTAGGCCTTTAGGTGTTGGTTTCTATCTGCTTGCATATCTCACTGCCAAGTCAATTTTATTTTAGGGTATCTCGGGTTGTAGCAGATTCCAGAAAGGTCACAAAATCGAAAAAATTGCTAATTTACGCCAAGTCGAATAAATCTGGTATTTTACAGGAATCTAGGGTAGATCTAGGTTAAACTGGTCTCAACAGTACCTAATTAGGCTACACTAATCATCACAACCATCACTTGGCCAAATCTCACTCAATTTACCTAAACTAGCACTAAACCACATAATAACACTAAATTTCAGATATATAACCAGAACTTGGCAAGATAGGAGTTAGGTTGCGGAATTATACCTCAAGGGGTCCTAGAATGAAGGAGAAAGGAAGGAGGAAGGAGGAAGGGCTGCTGCTGGACTGCTGAGTTGCTCCTACAGCTGCTGGTGTTGTTCCTGTAGCAGCTGATGCTGTTGTTGTTTTTCAACAGCAGTTTGTTGTTGTTGCTGCTGCTTTGGTTGCTGCTGTTCTAGCAGCTGAAGTATTTGTGGCAGAGGTTTTTGTGGCTGGAGTGTTGTGTAGCTGTTCCAGCAGCAGCTACTGCTGTTGATGTTGTTGTATTTGAGGGATGATGTTTGTGTTGGGGCTGATGTTGTGTTGGCTGATGTTGTGTTAGCTGATTGGCTGATGTTGTGTTGGCTGATGTTGTGCTGGGGCTGATGTTGTGTTGGCTGATTAGCTGATGTTGTGTTGGCTGATGTTGTGTTGGGGCTGTTCTTGCTGCTGTTGCAGCAGCTACAAGCTGATGGGGTTGATGTTATGGTGTTGTTGCAGCAACTGCTGCTGTGGCTGAAGTTATTTTGTGGTTGTTTTGTGGTTGGGGTTGTTGCTATTGTTGGTGCTACTGCTGAGGCAGCTGATGTCTGTTGGGTGGCTGAAATGTGCTAATGTTGGGCTGAAGTGTGTGTTTACTGAAGTCAGGGGTTATGTAGCTGATGTTGATGATATTGGGGCTACTATTCAGGATGGGGTTGGGCTGCTGATGCAGCTGCTGCTGAGTTGCTAATGTTACTGTTGCTTACAGCAGCAGCTGATGTTGGTGTGTTGGTTGTGTTTGATGATGGTGAGTGTATGTGAGTGAGAGGGAGAGATGTGAGAGGCAAAAAGTTTTGAAATGACATGGAGGGTGATATAACCTTAGCCACCTCTCTCTCTCTCTTAATAAATGTTAGCACACACAAGCCATCATGGCTCACTCTCTCACCCCAAGTCAAGCCTAACCCTAATCACCCTTAAACAAGGCCAAAACCCTTAGTTAAAACTAATTATCCTAACCAAATGGGTTAGACCACCATGGTCACCTAAGCATGGTTCAACCCTAGGCTACCATGAATCCAAAACATGAAACAAGTGTGACAAGTGTGGAAAATGTTATGTGCACATTTTGCACAAAAAGCCAAAAATCCAATTAGCGATTTTTAATCGCGATTAACACAAAAATAGCATATACTTAACCATAAAAACTTAAAAATGGCATATTTCCACAAAATATTCTATTTTAGAATTTCCAAAAAAAAATTTCCAGAATTTTCCCCATTTATCGGTATTTAATTATACCGAAATATTGAAATGCTCATTAAAAATTAATATTAAATTATAAAAATTCCCAAAAATAATATTTTATTTTTTTGAAATGTTACAACTATATGATATGCATATGTATCATAATGCAACACTAAATATCATGCAATCCCAAGTAGAATATATCACATGCAATGACCTGTTTCTGGGTATAAGCCCAATGTAACCGAAAATATGTATATATAAACCTATTCTTTAAAATAGCCGCGGAATAGATATGTCTCGGCATAAAGCAGACGTGATAGTATGAAATATAATATATATCTTATTTAAGATACACGTCCTGCTATTTTAATGAATAGTGTTAAGAGGTTTACAATTTAAAAGATTTCAGAGTCATATAATACACATCAAAATAATGAGGCTATAGCTCGATTTGAAATCCTTTTTATATGCAACTACTCATAAAAAGGTATGCGGGTACTGTTCCCCTTGATCAGTCCTAGTCGGCGACTATGACTATGATATAACTGTTTCCCTCATGATAGTAACATATCAATATATATGGATGCCCAGCATCGACACCCGAAATCAGAAATCTTTCATGTCCATCACCGACACGCAAATGCTCAAATCTCTCGTGTCCATCACCGACACGTAAATGCAGATACCGTTGACACCATCTCAATAGATGATCGCCACCTGATATCCCCGGCTCCGATAGGTATCCCCTGGATATCCGCCGTGCCTAATCAAACCCCGGTCAGTATCCCCTGGATATCTGTCGTGCTCATCTTTATCTCCGGTATCGAGTATCCTCGTTAGGCTCCCCGCCTATAATGCGGCCATCCTGCCCCTCGGCCTCGAACCGGGTCTACCATTTATCCCGCTGTATACCTACCCCACTCAGTACGAATAAGTCACACATCCAAAACCGTATAGCTACCCCACTCGGTTCGGAATAAAAACTCAGAAAACATAAAACTCATAGTGGACTCCAACTCATCATATCCAGAAATATAAAGTATGAATGAGAATACTTACATAGACCATTCTGATGATATTATATATATATATAACAGCGTCCCATACCACTGATATATATCATCATTAGTAAATATCCAGAAAATCCATAAGAATCAAATACAACATCTATAGTACTGATATTCGTAATTTACAACAGGAAATAAGGAAAGACTGCTTAATTAAATCATATAGGCATAATGATATCAATCCTACTGTGTCATGGCACTACTAATGATGTGTAGTGTAGCATACGCGTCTGTGCTCGTGCAGCATGGCAATCATTAGTATTTGTGCAAGTGTTCTAAAAGTGTAATAGCCTACTCCTATCGATATCTACATATGCAATATATCATAACGGTCCTACAGTGACATGGCAGTACCAATGAGGTGTAGTGTAACATAAGCATACGTGCTTGTGTAGCATAGTACTCATTGGTAGTTGTGCAGTGTTCTATCAGAGTGTTCATATCACGGAAACGTATAACATTGATAAATATAACGCGAACGTGTAAAATAAATCTAAGTGTAACTGATAACTGTAATTACTTACTATGAGCTATACCATTATCTTTGAAAAGGAAAAGAAACGTTGGCTTTAAGATAAGGAAGCTGCCTTAGATTAAAATAGATATTCGTTTTGGAAATTGGCACTGCATCCTTGTATTTTATCATTTAAAAGAGAAACGAATCGTAGTTTTTAAAAGAATATAGCTCACATAAGTATTACATCCTAAAACGGAATAAAACCTAACTCTACGAGTCTAAAGGGAATTTGGTCGTTATTCGGCACACGAATCTCATCATTTCCAATACGTATAATTTCTCGTATAGCATCTCATCGTATCTCCATATCTGTATCATCTTAAATACGGCATGATCTGTAACGTTTTGGAAATCGTTTAGGCGATTTTCCGTTTTAAGGGTTATATAGTCGGTGTTTTCCGTAAAAACCTAGAAGCGATCTTTTTGCAGTATAAAATTCATTGCACCTAGTTTAGCTAGGAAATTGCTAGTTTGTGGGTTTTTGTAGGTCACTTGTAATTTTGGTGCATTTTAATAATTTTCCTTAATTAAAGTATTATTTTAAATTGTTAAGTATTCAATTAATTCATGGTAATTACATTTTTGTTTGGGTTAATTTCTACTAAAGTGAATCTATGCTATGTTAATCACTAGATTTTAACTTAATTCCATCCATCCAAAATATCTAGATTTTTGTGAATTAAAATGAATTTTTAATGAGAAAGGAAAGAGGTGGAATGAGATATTTAGTGCATTAATTAGCATTTATTGCATTTTTGCTAGATTTTTCTTCATAATTTGCACAGCCCCCCCTACTCCTTGCTTGGCCGAGCCCTTCCCCCATTTCTGCCCTCTATTTCTTTTGCTTCAATTCACTCTCTCCAAGCTCAAATAAATCCTCAAAAATCATCAATTATTCACACAAACTCATAATCAAATCATTACCCATTATTCTTCATCTCAAATCAAGCTTGGATCTTGGAGGCAAATTTTGGAAATTAGTTGCTAGTTTTTGGAATCATTTGAGGTATAAATCCGAACCCTAAGCTCAAGTTCTTGTTTTAATACCTTAAACTAGTTAATTAGATGTTTAATTTAAACTTTTAATTGCATGTTTAGAAATTCAAATATGGTTTTTAGTAATCAAGTTAGGGTTTTGATTAGTGAAAAGATTAATTGATAAGTTAAGACTTGATGAAAGCTTAACCTAGTTGCTAGATTTGTTATATGTTATTTTCCTAATTGTATATTTAAGCTAATTAGCAAACTAAGGTTTTACTAAATCCTAATTAGGTAAGATTAAAATTCTAGTAAGGGTTTTTATGGTTTAAACATGCTATATTATGATGTTTGTGATTTCTAATTTTGGTAAAACTTGTAGTTTTGAGCTAAATGTTATAAGTTGCTTACTAGATTTTGGTAAAGTTTAAGCGTGGGTTTCTTTTGACGTTGCGACGTTATGTTTATGTTAGATTCCACGTTTTATTGTGTTGTGAATGCGCGATCGGTACGATCGGGGTCTAGGCTTGTTGGTTGCGTAGTTTTGCGTTCCTAACTAGGGTTGTGCCGATATAGTGCGCATTTTGTGCAGTGAGTGCAAAGTGTGTTTATCTTGTAGACGTTATCCTTGCGTTTCGTTGTTTTGTGTCAACGCAGGATATTTAGCCTTATGTGGTGTGTTTGTGATTTTAGGATCGCAGGCGAGGACTTCGGACGCTGCGAAGAAGGAAAAGCAAGTGGTTGGCTTTACTTAGCCAGGATCGATTGTGAGTATATTTAACATCTATAGGGGAATCGCCCGCATGGCGTTATACGTCAGAGGTAGATATGATATGATATTAGCCGCATGTTTATATTGCACATATAGAGATTGTGCATAAAACTTCATTGCATATTATTGCTTGTTGTACTTAGACTTGTACCCTTGGACACTGCACTATTATTGACGGTTCATGTTGCACGAGTACTGATTGTATGCCACTCACACCGTCAATAATTGCCATGACACGCACAACACCTATGCATACGTGATATTGTATTGGCTAGGGACTTGAGACAATATCCTTATTTTTATTGTGCATATGACATATAGCATACCTGTATACCTACATGCTTACACATATGCCTTGATATGCCTACATGCTAGTTACCTATATACCTATATGGTATTGTACCATTAGTGATAGGTATATACATACATGAGACATAGCTACGTGTACATCATGCATACATACTTGTACATATACCTGGAGGGTATTACATCATTATTGATAGGTAGATACACATATCTTGCTCTGCCGACGTAGTTACGTATACCTGGCTATAGCTACATGTTCACCTTTATTTGATGTTGTATGGACTTGGAGAAATTAGAAACCGCATGATATATAATAACTTGTTGCAGTTAGATAGCAGTTTTTCCTTCATATGCTCACATTACTGTTTTATGTTGCATATATTATATTCATGGATTTTCGCATTGAGATATGAATTTCACATGATGTTTTCTGGATTTGAGAACCGTGATGGTGTCACGACCCGAATTTGGCACGTGACGGCCCTTAAACTACGCAACGTCTACAGGCGTAACGCAATTTAAGTAAGCCGAAAACCCAGCAATTTAAACCAACAAAAGTAGTAAGAAATAAGAACATTGTTAAAACTTTTGAAATCTTAACCCAAATTCTTTAAAGTCCCAATTTTATTTCCTTAAAAATTTTGGCAGCACCTCCTTTGTAAAAACTAACCCCAAAAATGGGTACAACATAAATATAAGTAAAGCATTCCCAACGGGAGCAAATCCATGCCCAACGGCGGAAAACAACCACCACAACAGATATACGACGCCGTAGTGAAGAAATAAAAGACGATAGAAGTAAAACTGCATAAAAGACCTCCCAGTCACAAAATAATATACAATATCGTCCTGTAAGTGCACGGCAGCGCCCCGGCCGTCGGAACGAGGCCAAAATGCGGAACCGAAACTTTTCTTTAACTTTAAAACCGGGGCTACCACGGACTGTAAACCCGGATCAGGCCATTAACCTAATGCTAGCTAACTAAAGAATGGGTAGAAAGCTATACCGAGCGATCCGTGTCCTTCGGTCTTCGGCCTCCATCCCGATCTCCTCGCGGAATCTCTGGTCTTCATCTCCTCGTCGGAAAGGGCACCACATCGCCGGGTTCTTTTACGGGCTCCCACCTCTGGACCGAGGCAACTTGGGCACGAAGTTGGCGAGCCGACGTGTCCAAGAATGCTGTAGGCTAAGTGTAGAATGGTTTTGTCTCATGGGGTTATTGAAGTTGCCATTTGGAAGTGGGAAAGGAGATGCAAGCTTTTTGGATGAACTAAGGGATTTTTTGCAAGCAAGAAGGAGCAATTTTCTACTCCCAAATTTTTGGACAGCCCCCTCCATCAAATGGCCGGCCCTGCTTGGAGAGCATGAGAGAGGGAGAAAATGTCAAAGGGGTGAGAAGCAATAATGCAAGCAAGAGAAAAAGGGTCATGATTAGGAATCATCATCACAACCAAATCCAAAACCCATCACTCAACCCATCATAGCAAGCAATGATGAACACAAAGAAGTCAATGGAAGCTACAACCATGTGCCACAAAAAGTCTTCTCCCTTATTAATTGCACAATTGCAAATAACCATCTCCACCAAATTTCAGCCAAAGAAAGAAACAAAGGAAAATGGCCGAAACCGGAAAGCAAACTGGCAACTTCAGAAAAACGATCCCGTAATAAATTACAGGAAAACCCCGCGACTGTATATACATACCCGCATTTGTATTCCGACCGAATACAAATGCAATGAGACAAAATCTACACTGTACAATACTAGGATCCGGCTTAAACCAAAGCCCGCTAGTATTATCCGTCCGATCATGATCCGTGCAATACCGCACGTACATGATCGAACCCTGCCATATCTCCATACGGCCTCTACAGCGTTTCGCCCGAAACTTGAGAAACTGTCTGTGGGGGAGACTCGTCAATACCTTGGCTGTGGATTTAACCACTAGCACGTCAGAGGTATTAGCCATACGTAACGGGCTACCAGCTATTGACCAAAAGGGACGTCGATGAACGAACTCATCCTGACACCCTACTGAGCCTGTCAGTGATAATATCCGTACATTCCGGTCCGTTCGTCTATGAGCATCGCATGGCGGGCCTAGGGGGTTGGTAAAAGTCAGACCCCCAAAAGCGGTACAAGTCGTGTCGGAGTGTAGCCCAGAACACCCTGAGATACTACTGGAATACCTACCAGTAAATCTCCTGCCTTGGCCAAGGACTTCATGTAATGGCTCTCCTAGACACAGCGTGACCTCACCCCCAATACCGGGAGAGACGAACCCCTGTAGATCCGCTCACTGCCTCCATGTGGCTCGGGACTGTACCCAACTAAAACCTTTTTGCACGACTCCTTTAAGCCGTGGTAGGGTAGTAATCAAAGTATAGTGGGAACTTACACGAGACAAATGACGATCTCAAGTCGATGAACTAACCTGTATACATGTCACCAAGGAACTGCTATCTGACGCTAGGTATAATACCAACTAGCATGTTCCCGGCGAGTCCTGTCCGGTGTACTCATAACCCAATGAACACCTGTATACATCTTAGGTGAACCAACTGACACCAGTGGCTTTTGAGACTGGCCACCGCCCCTCATCGGGATCTCGACTGTATACACTAGTCTACTCTGGAGTATCGATGCCCTGTCTCGAAACTCTCACGACTAGGGACCTTTTAAGGATGTACTTATAGACCCCAGCTCCCACGTATATGATCGCCATCATACTGCTGGCCGTCAAGCAAGAATCATAGGGTCTCTATCAACGTGCAATAGTGATCAGTAATGTCACCTAAAGCGGTACACGATGATAAAGGTAAACCAGATAGCATACTATCATCTTGAGTAAGACTGTCCTACCGGTACAGGTCCTCCCTCAATCATTGCAATCACGTGCCTCTGATCCAATAATTGACTCTGAGGGCACTATCTCCAACAATCTCCCACTTGCACTCAAGGCTAATTATTGCGATGTCGCATACTCACAGCCCGTGTGATACCAAACACCCAACTCCTCTACTAATTAGTCTCACAAAACCCGTTTGCGAAACTATTGCGTTCGAGGAATAGCCTCAGTGAGTAGATCCGCTCTGATGTTTCTTTCTATGTCTCTCTTACTCTCAAGTTCGCGGAGAAACCCATCTCCCGAAATGAGCAATACCTGTCTTAGAATATGTCTGGATGTCTGATGGGACCTAGTTCATAAATGAACTCCAAATCCAAACTTCTTAGACTGTATCGTCAACTGAACTTAATCAGTATCCTACGTAATGCCTCCCTCAGTGTCTGCTTGGATCACCTGTCCAAAACACTGCCCCTCGTCAGGGGGAAAACTACAACTCTTATAGTCACTCTGTTATCTAGGTCACCTAGGAAGCCTGGAATGATAACCGTCTCCCGAAAAAGGCTGTTGTTATCATATCCCAAGAACATCCACTTATGTTCTAAAACTGCTTCCAAATGTTTCTCCAGGATTGGATCAATATCTACTTACTGCATCTAGTGCAAAAACATCTAGTGTGGTACTTGACATCTCATGATTGACTCAATTTCCTAAGCAAGTGATCTTCCAATCATGCACATCCCTCTCCCCTTTAGTCTATAAGACACCTTCAGAGAGGGTGACTCCATCACCTGCAGGTACACTACCGTGCCAGGAGTCGTCCATTCTAAAACACCTTTAGAATGCTATCTAAGTACCCAGATTGGGAAACTACCCAAATCTAGATCTAAAACTATAGATCCAGTAACCAGAATGTCTGATATAATATCCAAGTCCTATGTAGAGAAACTACTATGTGACAACCAAAGTATAACCGATCGTAGTATAGGAATATCACTTCCTACTCTGTGTATGTCATCCAGATACCAGGAAATCACACCCTACTACCTTCTTAACAGATCAATCCCCTATTCTGATGAAGTCAAACCTATGACTGTCACATCAGAAATAGATGATCTATCTCCGCTATATCTGCTTTAGTCCATAAATAGACATAAGCTACCTGTCCACTATGCTTCCACTGCTCCCACCGACTACGACAACCCTCTGGCAGAGTCATATAGACGTACACTTCTAAAGCTTGTTTAGAACGACGCTATACTCATCTTTCTGCCGGGTCTCATAGCCTGGAACAACAGTAGTATCAAGTCTGGGTAAACAAGAACCTCCCTGTCACCATTTTTGAGCATACCGAAGTACCTCTCGAGTACCTAAGGTTACCTACCACATCTGCGGAGTGGCTAATGGAATGTCAAACCAGATTGAATCTTTAGGTTCTTATCAAATCTTCAGTAATCGTTTGCGGTTCTGGAATCACTTCCAGTTCTACCATACTCCCACTACTGTTTTCTGAAAAAATCCATTTCTTTTAAAACTGTGGCGAGTCTAGAGCAATATCACTATTGATCTTCCAGATGGTAGAAAATCAACCCTCGTCATAGCCCGGGTCAACCCATAAACTGCCATTACAAAAAACGTGCCTTGAGTTATCCAGAGTCTGGTTTTAAGCATAAGCTGGACAACTCCCCGTACCTTAACAATGTCAAGATATGAACTGTTCTATATCCAATATAGAAACAGAGGCACTGATTTAATTAAACCAGATTCAAATCATGCAGCTGTCTCCAGTGCATGTCAACTAAATGGAAAGAAGCCGATCAGCGTTACTCAACTTAGGAGTGCTTCCAATTATGAGTAACCTGAAAGAGAAACAAGTTTCTCAAAACCATTACTATTAACTGAATACCATACACAAGTATCTACATCTTCGATCACCTTGAAGAATCCCGATACTTGCAATACCTGGTTCTCTACTTTATTCAAATACCTATAACTTCTCAAAACTTAGACCTTGTGTCTGTACGAAACACTTGTCTAAGAGCTAGAGAAGTCACAAGTAAACCGAATATAGTACGAGCACCAACTCCTCTGTCCTAATGGACACTGGACAACATACAATACTCTGTATAAGTCCCCTAAGTCTAATAACTCAAACTCTGTGTGTCGTAGGTTGAAAACTGTACTTATGGTTAAGAAGAATTACACCGCTGTTTAATGCTCCTTACCTAACCATCCACCGATATAGATAAATGTCATGGACATAATTTCAAAAAGGTATATCTCACTCTATAAAAATAGACGTACAGATATATCAATTTGAAATTGGTGCATAACAGCGGATATTCAGAACCAAATATTTGCCGTCGGGCAAACAACCCAGGTGACTTCCTCAAATATCACCAATTACAACGAATCCCGATATAATGAGGATGATCACCCAATTCCCAATAACTTACTCCCACTCATCATCTGTAAAACCATACAGATATGAGAATTATACCTGGTAAATACATACCCTGGAGCAAGGGCTAATTGGGAAATCAGTTTTCTTTTAACAGTACACTGTAAAACTGAAACATTGAAATGTTTCGTAGGGGTATCCTGGTATTCCTAGTAATGCCTCTTCCATTATCCAGATTCACAACTGTAACTGTATATTTCTTTTCCATATCTCCAAATCCCTTCATATGTCTTTAGTCATTACCTTCTGTACACCCTCTTAGGCTAAATGGTTTTCTTCCTTCCCTACCTTTCGGCACCAGCCTATGGTTTGGAAGAAGACTATCCAATAAGCATAATGGGTGTACTGTCTTAATCCTAGAAGCACTCGCAATCCAAGAGAAGGTAAAGATAAAAGACACCTGAATAAACCTTATTCCTATTTCTCCTGAACCAGAATCCATCCCCGAACTGGAACAAGTCCCTTTCGAGTTCGTATATAACCATACGATGGAGTATCCAATAAACTGTGGATCTTCGTAGTGATACAGAGTGTTCTGGAGAAATACGAAGGTGAAGTGGGAGTGGTAATGAAATACTTGGTTTGGTCGTGAATAGCAGTCGCAATTTACTTTGCCCTCCTTTATTTGTCTTAACTTAATACCTTCTGTACACCACACTTAGGCTAATCGGCTTTCTTCATTCCCTACCGTTCGGCACCAGCCTAAGGTTTGGAAGAAGACTATCCAATAGGCGTAACGGGTGTACTGTTCCCTAATCCAAGGAGCACTCGCAACCTGAGAGAAGGTAAAAGGAAAAGACAACTGAATAGTCCTATTCGTTTTCTCCAGAACCGGAAACCATCCTCAAATAAATTCCTTCGAGTTCGTATATAACCATACGATGGTTTTATCCAATGGATGTGGACTTCGTAGTAATACGGGGTGTTCTGGAGAAAAGGGTAAAAGTAGGAGTGGCAATGAGGTATGCAACTCTGACAATCCAAAAGCCAGTGTTATAAGAAGGTTCGGTCAACTTGGTCACTGAGTCATAGTCTAGGGTCGGGCCATGGTCGCTGCCAAAGAGAGAGAAAAGAAACACTCAGCGTGTACTCTAACCTAGATCAGAATGGTTGTCACTTTATCTAATCAGGAAACCTCCCACTGTAACGTCAAATTCTCCTCCAAACCTGAAAGAAGAATTAGTCGGGATCACCCGAGGAGTAAACTAACTCATCAGTGGGAATCGGGATCCAACTATCATCGCATGATAATGTGATGGAATCCACTCACGTTATCACACTCCAGAAGGTATGCGCATATCTGGCAAGTTTCAGTTTCTTTAGAAACTCCCGATGTGATTTTTACCCCATGCTCTTATGACCTTGACGTAGACCAACATATCATAAGTCACATGTCAAGTTCTACCCGTCATTATCCAGGTTAATTTGAACCCACCCGTACATACCCTTGACGTTGACCAAAATAGTAGTACGACTGTCCCAAACTAACGCATTTATCTATGCAACAGAAAAGTAACAAATACCTACAATACACTATGCCTTGACGTAGGCCAACATACATAGCATGAATACTAAGTGCTACCTTTCTGAAATGACGGAGGGCTACGAATGGTTTTTGGCGAAAAACCTTTAACGTAATGAACTTAATAACGTTGAAGGAACCGGATAGCTTTTATAAAAATATAGTGACGAAAACCTTTGCTAAAGAGGTCACTCCCGGTGAAGGGATCTCGGCTCTTTCCCCGTAGAATGAGGTGCAGGATATTGCAACTGAATACCACGATGCAAAGCAAAAGTAATCGACTATAGTGAAGCTATTGCCCTGACGCAAACTTCTGTCCAAGGGGTCACTCTCGGTGAAGGGATCTCGGCCCTTGCCTCGTCGACTGAGGTGCTGGATATTCATAACCGAATATCACTGTGCAAAACAAAAGAGAGCGTCATTGCAATAACAGCTTTTTGAAAATTGATCCAACAACATCAGAATAGGTTTGTTTAGCTTGCATTGATCCAAATCAATGCAGTCCCATCAATTGATCACACCAATAAAGAACGAAAATAATGATGTACGTATATGCCATCCGCATTCGCCACTGGGTCCCGTCATCACCGTTAGGTTACTTAACTAACGACAGAGCGGGGACTGGACTAGCGCGGATGCAAAACATATACACCATCTACTAGTATATATATCAATATATAATATTCCCTCAAGGCGTGATAAAATGCAACATCACAGAAATGTAATAAGCATCACAGAACAATACAGATATCTGGGATCCCCGGCTTTCATAGAGCCACTACTGAAACCCGACGTTCCCCTAGTCGTGTGGATAGCCTGTGCAATGAAATCCTAGACCCCTACGGGCGCGGCAAGTTACCCGCCAAAACCTGAAGCGAGGCAGCCCCCTTCAACAAAGGGAATGGACCACCCAGCACTTCATGGAATCCGGTAACTTGGACACCCCTCCTTGGGTCAACCCATACCCCCTACGAGTGCGGCGAATAGCCCGCCAATTCTAGAGTGAAGCCCCCTCCGTCTCAACGCCATGAGATGCGGGCCCGTTGCCCTCTAGATCCCGGCTATCCGTGCACCCCACCTTAGGGTAATCCTAGTACAGAAAGTAAAATATACAACGGGTACATCGACCTCAGCCCGGTCGTGCCCCAAAAGAATAATATACAAACAGGCAGTGACGGCAGTCCACATGTCGGACGCTCGCCCCGCAATATCAAATGTACATATACAACCAAACTGTACTAACATTGCATCCAGGCTATCCACCACGACAAATCCGCAACATCACAGCACAACACAGAACATCAACGTGAATGTCACGTTCGCAAATCCGTCTAAAAGGGCTATAGCAGTTAAACAGGATTTACTGATCAAATGACATTCACGGTCGCAGATATAATGTAAATACTGTGAACTAACATGTTTGAAATTTTCGATCAAATAAATTTCCCGAAGTAGGCCCCAAGCACTACTGTAGAACTCAAAATAAATCTGGGCCCAAACAGAACATAACAAAAACCCTATTTCCATGTCAGAAGCCCACTGTAAAAATTTGGTGTTGTGAACAGTTTAAATGGCGGCGGAACCGCGGCCAATGCGTGGGTTTGGCCGAGGCTCCGCGGTGGAACAGTTCCATCAAGCTACCAAATTTTCACAGAATGCATAAAAAACCCTACACGTATTTTTACAAAGTACCAAATAATTTTTAGAGCACTAGAAAAATTCGACAGAAACTTGACATGGAAACGCGGTTTTTGGAAAATCCGTTCGATCGAACTTGTAAACACGTTAGAGCAAGCTAGACTAGGTTAATGGCGTGGCTCTGATACCAGTGTAAGTGCACGGCAGCGCCCCGGCCGTCGGAACGAGGCCAAAATGCGGAAACGAAACTTTTCTTTAACTTTAAAACCGACGCTACCGCGGACTGTAAACCTGGATCGGGCCATTAACCTAATGCTAGCAAACTAGAGAATGGGTAGAAAGCTATACCGAGCGATCTTCAACCTCCATCCCGATCTCCTCGCGGAATCTCCGGTCTTCATCTCCTCGTCGGAAAGGGCACCACATCGCCGGGTTCTTTTACGGGCTCCCACCTCTGGACTGAGGCAACTCGGGCACAAAGTTGGTGAGCCGACGTGTCCAAGAATGCTGTAGGCTAAGTGTAGAATGGTTTTTTCTCATGGGGTTGTTGAAGTTGCCATTTGGAAGTAGGAAAGGAGATGCAAGCTTTTTGGATGAACTAAGGGATTTTTTGCAAGCAAGAAGGAGCAATTTTCTACTCCCAAATTTTTGGACAGCCCCCTCCATCAAATGGCCGGCCCTGCTTGGAGAGCATGAGAGAGAGAGAAAATGTCAAAGGGGGATGAGAAGCAATAATGCAAGCAAGAGAAAAAGGGTCATGATTAGGAATCATCATCACAACCAAATCCAAAACCCATCATAGCAAGCAATGATGAACACAAAGAAGTCAATGGAAGCTACAACCATATGCCACAAAAAGTCTTCTCCATTATTAATTGCACAATTGCAAATAACCCCTCCACCATATTTCAGCCAAAGAAAGAAACAAAGGAAAATGGCCGAAACCGGAAAGCAAACTGGCAACTTCAGAAAAACGATCCCGTAATAAATTACAGGAAAACCCCGCGACTGTATATACATACCCGCATTTGTATTCCGATTGAATACAAATACAATGAGACAAAATCTACACTGTACAATACTAGGGTCCGGCTTAAACCAAAGCCCGCTAGTATTATCCGTCCGATCATGATCCGTGCAATACCGCACGTACATGATCGAACCCTGCCATATCTCCATACGGCCTCTACAGCGTTTCGCCCGAAACGTGAGAAACTATCTGTGGGGGAGACTCGTCAATACTTTGGCTGTGGATTTAACCACTAGCACGTCAGAGGTATTAGCCATACGTAACGGGCTACCAGCTATTGACCAAAAGGGACGTCGATGAGCGAACTCATCCTGAAACCCTTCTGAGCCTGTCAGTGACAATATCCGTACAGTCCGGTCTGTTCGTCTATGAGCATCACATGGCGGGCCTAGGGGGTTGGTAAAAGTCAGACCCCCAAAAGCGGTACAAGTCGTGTCGGAGTGTAGCCCAGAACACCCTGAGATACTACTGGAATACCTACCAGTAAATCTCCTGCCTTGGCCAAGGACTTCGTGTAATGGCTCTCCTAGACACAGCGCGACCTCACCCCCAATACCGGGAGAGACGAACCCCTGCAGATCCGCTCACTGCCTCCATGTGGCTCGGGACTGTACCCAACTAAAACCTGTTTGCACGACTCCTTTGAGCCGTGGTAGGGTAGTAATCAAAGTACAGTGGGAACTCACACGAGAAAAATGACGATCTCAGGTCGATGAACTAACCTGTACACATGTCACCAGGGAACTGCTATCTGACGCTAGGTATAATACCAACTAGCATGTTCCCGGTGAGTCCTGTCCGGTGTACTCATAACCCAATGAGCACCTGTATACATCTTAGGTGAACCAACTGACACCGGTGGCTTGTGAGACCGGCCACCGCCCCTCGTCGGGGTCTCGACTGTATACACTAGTCTACTCTGGAGTATCGATGCCCTGTCTCGAAACTCCCACGACTAGGGACCTTTTAAGGATGTGCTTATAGACCCCCGCTCCCACGTATATGATCGCCATCATACTGCTCGCCGTCAAGCAAGAATCCTTGAGGCTCTATCAACGTGCAATAGTGATCAGTAATGTCACCTAAAGCAGTACACGATGATAAAGATAAACCAGATAGCATACTATCATCTTGAGTAAGACTGTCCTACCGGTACAGGTCGTCCCTCAATCATTGCAATCACGTGCCTGTGATCCAACTATCTCCAACATGTCCTCATATCAAGTCTCTAAATCATACAAGATAATCGTAGATGGAGAGTACAGGATACAACGAATATACAATAAATATGAACGGATAACCACAAAACCCACCTAAAGCAACACTGCACACTGTGAGCCGAAGTGGTATCCGCAACAAAAGATGATATGATAGATGAATAGCCCTGCCTCTGACTACTGTGAGGAACGGCCTGCAAAACACTGTGGCACAATGGGGGTGAGTTGCCAACTCGTGAATAGTAAATAACATATGCAGTTAATCGCAAGTATGCACGTACAGCGCGAATCTAACATATGTAAGCTAAGCAATAAATGGTCATATGAATGCAATAGTCATGAAACATACTCTAGCAGGTACATCTAATACATGAAGCAATAATATGACAATCTGTATGCAACAGTCATGTATGGTACTCTATCAGGTACAACTAATACATGAAGCGATGATATGACAATATATATATATATATATGCAATAGTCATGAAAGGTACGCTATCAGGTACAACTAATACATGAAGCAATGCATATAAAATAAGCATGTAAATGCAACAGTCATGAAAGGTACTTTATCAGGTACTACTAATACATGAAGCAGTGCATAAACAATAAATGTGGAGAATGGGGTGAAACATGTCATTTTTACGGAATCCTGACATCGTGGTAGGACTGAAGTCCATCAAGACAATCCAAATCCCAATTCCTCAAATCAGCCCCCAAATTGGCTCTCATATCATATAAGTCTCACAAATCCTGAATGTACAATATCAAGTAAATCTCATATATCCCGAATGTACAAAATCAAGTAAATCTCACATATCCTGAATCCAACATCAAGTGAATCTCATATATATCCTGTATCCAATATCAAGTGAATCTTAAATATCCAGAATCCAATATCAAGTGAATCTCAAATAACCTAAGTATATTTGCATGAATAATTATGATGAAGTATATGAATTTATATGTATACATATATATTAGCGTCTCATTCCACTAATATATATATGCATATATAACAGCATCCCATTCCACTGTTATATATACTTAGGAGTAAAAATATCATGAAAACCTGTGCCAAGCATCGACACATAAAGGCTGATCTATCAGGTGTTGTCACCACGATTGGCACCCTGATAGGTACGTATCATACGCTATACCGAAAGCTCGAGTGCCTAGCTCTGACCCTCGCCTTTCGACGTATCCATACGCACATGACTCCCGTCGGTATCCCCACGATAACCGCCGAGTCATAGGTACTGTCACCAGTAGGTATGGTTCCCCTGTCAAGCTCAATCGGCAAGGTCCTTCAATCGTCTTGCCCTGGGGTACCTCCGGGCCACACCATGTACCCTCATACAGCCCACTACGCCTCCTCGCATGGGGTATATATATCAGAACCGATAAAACTCATGGTGGCTGCTGAAATATCATATCAAGAGAAACCGGGTTTTTCAAATAATGCATAATTTCATGAAACTACCACGGTCCTCAAATCCAGAAAACATCATGAAAAATCCATATCTCAATGCGAAAATCCATGAATATAATATATGCAACATAAAACTGTAATGTGAGCATATAAAGGAAAAACCGCTATTTAACTGCAACAAGTTAAAATATATATATGCGGTTCCTAATTTCTCCAAGTCTATATAACATCAAATAAAGGTAAACATGTAGCTATAACCAGGTATGTGTGTAAACATGAAGGTATAGCAAGGTATATGTATCTACCTATCAATAATGATTTAATATACCCTCCAGGTATAAGTGAAGTATGTATGCAAGTTATACATGTAGCTATGTCATTATGTGTGTGTGTACCTATCGCTAATGGTACCATACCCTATAGGTATACGGGTAACTAGTATGTAAGCATGTCAAGGCATATGTGTAAGCATGTAGATATGCAGGTATGCTATATGGCATATGCATAAAGAAATATGAATCAATGTCTCAATGTCCCTAACCAAACAATATCATATAGATATGTGTGTTGTGCATGTCATGGCAATTATTGACGGTGTGTGTGGCATACAATCAGTGCTCGTGCAACATGAGCCGTCAATAATAGTGCAGTGTCCTAAAGGTACAAGTCCAAGCACAACAAATAACTAAGCAATAAGGTATATGCGCAACTCTATATATGAAATAGAATATGCGACAATTCATAACATCTCTAGCCCAGACGCATAACGCCATGCGGGTGATTCCCCTGTAGATATTAAATCTACTCACAACGCTCCTGGCTAAGTAAAGCCTACCACTCGCCTTCCCCTGTTCGCAGCGCCCGTAGTCCCCGCCTGCGATCCTGAACACATATAACAATAAAACAAGCGTTTATAAGCAATCGACCAAAAATACGTACAACTACGTTTAACCGACGCACCAACACAAAACTTACTCTCAAGTGTTTGTATTCTTTGCTTGATATTTGGATGCATCCACTCAGAGATTTGTTTTAAACCGGTACGCGATCGAGAGTGTCGATGTTGGGGCACTTAAGATTCAGAGGACGTATATACCGATACGTGGAACACAAGTGTCGAGGTGAGACACTTGGGTTTTGAGGAACGTATAGATATCAGAAAACCGATACGTGGATCACGGGTGTCGATACCGGACACTTACGATTCGAGGAACGTATGAATATGAGAAAGACCGATACGTGGTGTTAGTTATATGTATTCCCTAGAGGCCATTACTGTACATATGATGTATATTGTAGTGGATGCTAGGACGTATATAGGGAGGACTTTCTTGCTCGACATGATAGTATGCTATCTGGTTACACTTTACCTTAACGTGTAGACTGACTGTCTCCCTGTTACATGTTGGTAAAGCCCTTAGGATCTGTACTTGACTACCTGGACTATGATGCGGATCATACTAGTGGGGACATGGTAGTCCATAAGTACATCCTTCAAGGTCCCTAGTCGAGGGTGTATCGAGACGGGGCATCAATATACCAGAGTAGACTAGCGTATACCTTCTCGACCCATACAGATGGGCGATGGATGATCCCATATCCATCGGTGTTTGACATCAGAGATGATATACGGGTGCTCAGTAGAGACTGGGTACACTGGACGGACTCGCCGAGAACTCCCAGATGGTATTATACCTCACGTCAGATGGCAATTCTCTGGTGACACTGGTACAGAGTAGTCTGTTGACCCGAGATCGTCATAGAGTCTTGTGTGGTTCCCACTGTGCTTTGATTTCCATCTTACCACGTCCAAGAGGGCGTGCAAAACGGTGGTTTTTGGGTACAGTCCCGAGTCACATGGAGGCAATGAGCGATAGGAGGGGATTCGTCTCTCCCGGTATAGGGGGTTGATGTTGCGCTGTGTTCGATTGGCTATAACAGGAAATCCCTGGCCAGGGTTGTTGAGATTTACTGGTAAGTGTTACCAGTAGTTTCTCGAATTGTTATAGACCTCATATCGACACGACTTATCGAGCTATTGGGGTCTGACGTTTACCACCCCTAGGCAAGATATGCGACATATCAGACGATCAGACCGGACTGTACGGTAGTGTTACTGGTTGGATTCACTGGAGTGTGAGCGGGCTTGCTCGTCGATCTTCAGATCGCTCAATACCCGGGTGGCCGTTACGTTTAGCAGACCGCTTGCGGCTTGTGGGTGTTTGATATGATCATCACCTGCTGCCGGCGTATTGACGAGTCTTTAGAGTCCTACACAGAGGTTTCCTGGCTCAAGCGAAACGAAATAGGAGCGCATATGAGATATGTGCGGGACCGAGAATAATGCGTGTATGTGATACCGTATTCTACTATCGCGATGAATGTATCGAATGGTTGTATACGATATAACCTAGTTATCGAATCAAGTATTGATTCGATAAGCCGATACATTGAATACTAGTCGGTTGTGTGCGATATGACCGGATCGTTAAATCAATTGTTGATTTAATGATTTAATGTATAATTATATATTTGATATATTACTTTGCATTAACTAATATTGGTTCACTTTAAATGGATTTTCTCGCTCGGTTGTGCACATTGTATATTCGATATATTTTCGTGCACTTGATTGTATCATGTTTGATATTACATGTTTAACTATAGTTAAGTGTAATGGATTAAGCCATGGTTAAACTAATGATTAGGGTTTTCTTTTCTTACTTATTTATTTATTTATTTATTTTGAATAGATAAGCAAAGAATGGTTGCTAATTTTGGTGTTTAGTTGAAGCTTCATGAAGCTTTGACTTTGTAACCATTCTTGTCTTCATCTTTAACCCTAACCATTAATCTAACCTTAGTTAATTCTCTACACTTGACCATGGTTCTAATATGATAAGTATTCATTTTCTTTTCCAATTTATAATTAACTTATCATATCATTTCTTCTTCTTCTTCCTTGAACTCAAGAAGAAAACCTTGCATCCATCAATGGTGATTGATGAATTAGAGTGAGAAATCCAAATCTAAAGTCCACCCACTTCCTATTTCTTCATCCTCTACCTCTTGCCAAGTAGTAGAGTGTGTTTTCTTCACAAGTTTCTTGACTTGGTGAAGTCGAAGCTTGATTTAGCGATGCCTCGACGTAGATCATCTTCAGCATGGACATCGATGACCTAGCCCGTCCATTCTCCGATGAAGCCGACGCTAGAGCCCGGGACTTGTTATGGACAGCGAGGAGACTTCATTGCGGAGCTATGGAGGTGGAGAACCGGATCTACAAAGGTTGTATTTCCGTATCTCTTAGTTAAGTGTTAACTAGTTTACTTTTTCGCCTAGAAATCTAGCCAACGATCCGTTCTAGGGTTTCTCGGCACCGTTTAAATTTGAAATTGGCATGGTTGATGCCTTGTGAGACCTCATTAGGATGCCTAGGAACCCTACAGTGGTATCAGAGCCAAGCTAGCGCCTTAGGCGAAGTCTAGACGCAATTTGAAGTCCGATCGAACCAAAACCCGAACCCGGATCATGCCCTCTGGACAATTTCTAAAATCTGGTCTTTTTCAAAATTAAAAATATGCAGAGAACACATCACAAACATCTAAGAGTTACTGTGAAATTCGAGAGTCAAATTCCACTAAGGAGCCGCGGATCCGCGGCATGAGCAATGCTCATGCGGCGGTTCCGCGGCCGTACGGCCACATTATTTAAAGTTGTTTGCACAGTAATTCTTAGTTTCCTGTGATGCTTTTCCTGGGAATTTTTAATATTTTTTCTACAGTTGAGGATTCTGGGTTTGTTTTGGGAGTTTGTATATTTGATCGGATTATCAAACTGTGTCTATGTGTTTTCCGGATAAATTTTAGAATATGTTAAAAGGTTCGACCGGATATAAATACCCAATTTTTCCCCTGTCGGGAAATTTCCAAGTGTTGGATTTTTCCGTAGTTTGACGACGTTCTAAGTAGTGCAAGTAACTCGATGGACCCTCTAGAAGACAACAAACCTTAACTCGATTATGTGACCGTCTTGAACTGCCCTTTGAACCTTCGGGTTTGGGGCAGTACGGCGTGCCACATATGAGGCGTTGGCTTGACCCTTCTACGGCTGGACCGTCGGTACTGAGGCACGAACTGAATGTTGTTAGACTTATTTCATGTGTTGATCTGTATCGGGAAAAATTAGGTGTTCGATTGTTCGATCAAAAAGTTTAACATTTTCTGTTTATCTGGAATGGGATACAATAATTGGAATTCACAAGTAGTTATGTGATAACTGAATGAATGTTATAAACATAGCAGTTTAGTCTCACTTGATCGGTTGCCACGGAATTTTGATGCGATCAAAAGTCCGTCGCAATCACGTAGCGTACGCGGATACTCGCCGGGTAAACTTAAGAGACAGCCTCACTCCATAGCCCCGACCAAGTGACTGTAGGAGAACCCCGTCGCCGAAAGCATCCGTTCGGGTGCTCGCGGTAGCGGTGTTCCGTCTTGGTGCACTTCGTCGACGGTATCGGGGGGTGCGGCCGCCTACTGAAGTTTGCGACGAGCATTCGATCAGGATGTCGGGAATCCTGTTGAATTGCCCGACTTGATATTGAAAAGAGTTTTCGATTTTGAGACTAAAATGCGGGGTTTATAATTGTTAGGCATGCGATGTCTAAGTAATTCATTTGGTCAGGCATGCGATGTCTGAGGTGGTTGCGGATTCCAACTGTTGTAGTTTTACACTTTCTTTTCTGTGACCGTAAGTGTAATATGTGATATCGCCGGTTTCGTTGCTATATGTCAACGACAATTGGGATGCGCATATTTACTTACGTTGATGACATGTGATGTTATGTGTTGCTGGATATGTTATATTGGATCGTCGTGTTTGAATAGCCGGGGGGGTTTTATGTGAGATGAGTGTTTTTCATTTTCATTCATGTAAAAACTTGTATGTAATATTCTTTTATTGGGGCGCTTCCAGGTTGCGGAAGTTGTCACCGTTTGTATATTATTTACTTTTCCGCACTAGGATAGACCCAAGGAGGGGAGCACAAGGAACCGGGTTCTGGAGTCCAGTGGGAGACCAACTCGAGGAGTCGAGTCCGGGTCTCCTAACTCTAGAATTGGTAGGGTTGCTTGCCGCTCTCGTAGGGGTGTAGGGGTGTGGGTTTGGCTATTCATCACGACCGTGGAATCCGTGTTTTATACTGGCTCGTATTGAAAACACGGACGTCCTAGTATATCCAATGTTTCATATGTTTCTTCTGCTGCGATATCTGTGATGTGATCATGTGATGTTCTGTGATAGATACAGTATATAGTATATATGATATATTATATAGGCGTTACTTATGTTTTACACCCGCGCTAGCCCTGCCCTGCTCTGCCGTTAGTTACCTAACCTAACGGTGCACGAGGGGACATCGAGGCGAATGCGGATGGCATAAGTGTACGTCATATTTATCTGTGATGTTTAGGTATATACATGATGGGACTTCATTAATGTGATTAATGAAAGTAAAACAAACCTAAGATGTTGTAGAATCGAATTTCAAAATAAAACAGGTAGCTACAGTTCTTGCTTTGCACAGCGGTATATGTGATATATCCTGCACCTTATTCGATGAGGAAAGGACCGAGATCCCTTCACCGGGAGTGACTCCTTTAGCAATAACTGGCAGATGCTACAACCCTCGGTTTGTATTTTGATTACTTTTAAGAGTTTTTGCTTTGCACAGAGATATATGTGATATATCCCGCACCTCATTCGACGAGGAAAGGACCGACGATCCCTTCACCGGGAGTGACTCCTTTAGCAAAACTAGAAAAGCCTCAAAAGCACTCCATTTTAAAATCATTTGATTCTACAACGATATCAAGTTCATTACGCAATAGGTTTTCAGAAAAACCTGTCGTAGCCCTCCGTCATTTCAGATAAATCCTGTTTAGTATTCGTGCTGCGTTTGTTGACCTTGTCAAGGCGCAGTGTGCGGTAGCTAACCAGTATTTATCTGCTTATGCATATGATGCAGATTGGGTTAGGGTAGTCGTGCGGCCTTGTTGACCTTGTCAAGGGTCGTGCGGGTGGGTTTGATTCAATCAAGAAATGACGGGTTGAACTTGACTTGCGGTCTATGGTTTGTTGACCTTGTCAAGGTCATAGATCGTTCCGGGCAAAATATTATCGGGAATTTCAAGTGTTGAAATTTGCAATGAGATTGCATACCTTCTATGAGATAGTTGGATCCCGATACCCGCCGCGAGTAAGAGTTACTCCTGGGAGAGTTTTACGCATTACAATTAGCCGATCAAGTAGGTGTCTAGAAAGGTGTTAACGGGGTTACGCCTCTGGGAAAACGAGGTTTACATTAATTGGGTTCGTGCGAAAGCACGGGGGACCTCCCTCAAAGTACCGACACTGGCCTGGCTGAAAGATTGGCGAACTTGTAGTGTGTAATTAATCCCGGCTAGTGTTTCCTTTTAGGGTTTGAAGGAAGATTTGATAAAAAGCAGTGGGAGCCATCCTGATTAGATAAAATAATAACCAATCTATTCTTGCAAGAGTGCACGCTGAGTGTTTTCTTCTCTCTCTCTCCTGGTAGCGACCATATCACGCCTTAATCAAGATAATAATACGGATTATTGACCGAACCCGCTTGTTATGCTGAGATGGGGAACGTTGGTCCCGCTCCAACTTATAATTGTTATAAGACCGAGCAGGAAATTGGGGAATACCAGATTTCCCGTGCCGTCCAAACGAAGAGAGTGCATGCTGATGCATCATCTTCGGGTGTGTTCATTACAAGAATTGTTTCTCAGTATTCTTTACGTCCTGGGTATGTGATACCAGATCAGGATCCCAGATATGTAATCTGTTACATAGGGCTACAGAAAGGTAGTAAACTGAGAACGGGTGATAAGTTTCATGAGGCAGAAAACGGGGCAAGTGTTGCAGCCAAGTCTGTTGGTCACTGTCACCATGTATTACCAATACATTGATTCTGAACGAATGTTGTTAGATACCGAACCTGATATACAAAATCATATCAATCTCTTTATTAGTAAAGAAATGATAAAATTTTGTATAGTTGGATAATGTTTTGAACATTTCCTATATCAAAAGTTGATCGGTTCAGGCATGTTATCTAAAAGCATTGACGTTCTAAATCAAACCACAGTTCTAAGTATATGGATCACACACAAGTGGAAGAGTTCACAATTGAACGATTCCTTCTTGAGGTATTGTAGACTAGGTCAGATCAATGTGACCCGACTAGCTAGAGTTACATAAAGATGCATATTTAAATTAGTTTGAATTTACATCTTGTGAAACTCGCCAGTCATGTCACAAAGATATGATGACCATAGCTCCGTTTACTGGAAACAGAGAAAGAGTTAGTAAACTCTTGGGATGATACATGTTGATGTATGTAGGTCCCCTGTCTACACATGCCAAGACTGGTTCTTTATACTTCATTACGTTCTCTGATGATCTCTTTAGATTCAGACATATGTTCTTGTTGAAACAAAAGTCCGAACCTTTTGAGATATTCACGGAATATAAGTTAGAAGTAGAGAACCAATATACGGGTATAAGTATTATGTCCTTTGATGTGATCAAGGAGGAGAATACTTGTGCACGGAATTCCTGGACTTTTTCTAAAGGAGAATGAGATTCTCTCTCAGCATTACTCCTCCGAATACACCATAGCACGATGGTATATCGGGGCGGAGCAATCACACCCTATATGATAAGGTGTGCTCTATGATGAGTACTACTGAGTTACCTATTTCCTTATGGGAGTTATGCACTTGAGAAGCTGCATACCTATAGAATAGGGTTCAAATCAAATCAGTTGCCTACCACTTCATATTTGATATGATAAGGGAAGAGCCCATCTCTTAAGTTAGTTAAGATTTGGGGTTGTCTGGCCCATGTCTGAAAGCAAAATCTGGACAAGCTCGAGGCAATGTAAGTAATGTAGAACTGGAAAGGTTCCAACTATACAAACTACAGCTGATGATTTGGTAGAACCGAAGGATTCAATAGTTACCAACGAATCTCATCCTCTCCGCCGATCTAGTAGGGGTTCCTCACCCACCTGAGAGATACTTCGGTTTCTCTATGACAGTGGGAGCGAGGATTGCATCATGAGATGATGACCCAACTAGTTTCGAGCTGGCCATCAGGAGTAAGACTCTGTAAGAATGGCTGGATGCTTAGTGATCTGAGATGGAATCCATATACACCAACAAAGTATGGACTTTGGTTGCTATATCTGAAGGGTTAAATCCCCATCAGGAGCAAGTATATCTTGAGAAGATTACTTGGTGTACATGGAAGAGTTGAGACTTTCAAAGCTAGACTTGTTAAAGGTCTACATCATTGACCAGGTATGGATGATGATGAAACCTTTTCTAAGTAGCTATGCTTAAGTCCATCCAGATCCTACTTGTCACGGCTACATACCATGACTACGATATCTGGTGGTTGGGTGTCATGACTGCTTTTCTAAATGATATTTTAGAAGAGTACGTCTATAAGTACACAGCCAGAGGGCTTCATAGACAGTGGGAGCAGCGGAAACGTGTGCAAGATGCTTTATAGGATAAAGCAGGCATCGCGGAGTTGGAACATCTGTTTTGATGGATTAGTCAAAGAAGTTGACATCATCAAAATGGTAGATAAACCTTGTATAAACAAAAGGGTAGTAAGGAGTATGGTGATGATCCTCGTAAAGTACGTGGATGACATACTCTTGATAGGAAAAGAGTTTCCTATGCTACGCTCGATCAATCTCCGCTTATCACTAGGATTCTCCATATAGGATCAAAGTGATACCTACTAAATCCTGGATTTTGGATCTATGAGATAGATCTAATTGGATGTTAGGATTCTCACTAGTTGTAGTGAGATGGTATCAATCGATCCTGGGGAGAATCACTGGAAGGGTTCCAGGGTGATAAAGACGACTGAATGTCAGTCGCAGGCATTGTCTTTACCCACAGTAAAGGGACGGTATGTTGGAAGAGTTCCAAGCTAGATACCGTGACATACTAGACGATAAAGGCAGGATACATCGCTACTTAAGATGCTACCAAAGAGGCAGTCTGGGTGTATATTGGTTCATGAGATGAACTACGTTCCAACCATTGTGAGACAATGGAGTTGTGGCTTATGCCAAGGAACGTCCGTCCCATCAGTGATCCAGACATATTCTAAAGCAGTATCACCTGATCATGGAGATGGTTGATCTCCAAGGAGATCGAGATCAGGAGAGTAGACTCAGAGGACAGCACAGCGGATCCACTCACAAAGGCCTGTTCCCAGAGAGAGATTTTTATGGAATGGTTGAGCATGAGATACTACAACCACTGCTACAGATGGCCCTAGTGCAAGTGGGAGATTGTTAGTTATATGTATGCCCTAGAGGCCATTACTGTACATATGATGTATATTGTAGTGGATGCTAGGACGTATATAGGGAGGACTTTCTTGCTCGACATGATAGTATGCTATCTGGTTACACTTTACCTTAACGTGTACACTGACTGTCTCTCTGTTACATGTTGGTAAAGCCCTTAGGATCTGTACTTGACTACCTGGACTATGATGCGGATCATACTAGTGGGGACATGGTAGTCCATAAGTACATCCTTCAAGGTCCCTAGTCGAGGGTGTATCGAGACGGGGCATCGATATACCATAGTAGACTAGCGTATACCTTCTCGACCCATACAGATGGGCGATGGATGATCCCATATCCATCGGTGTTTGACATCAGAGATGATATACGGGTGCTCAGTAGAGACTGGGTACACTGGACGGACTCGCCGAGAACTCCCAGATGGTATTATACCTCACGTCAGATGGCAGTTCTCTGGTGACACTGGTACAGAGTAGTCTGTTGACCCGAAATCGTCATAGAGTCTTGTGTGGTTCCCACTGTGCTTTGATTTCCATCTTACCACGTCCAAGAGGGCGTGCAAAACGGTGGTTTTTGGGTACAGTCCCGAGTCACATGGAGGCAATGAGCGATAGGAGGGGATTCGTCTCTCCCGGTATAGGGGGTTGATGTTGCGCTGTGTTCGATTGGCTATAACAGGAAATCCCTGGCCAGGGTTGTTGAGATTTACTGGTAAGTGTTACCAGTAGTTTCTCGAATTGTTATAGACCTCATATCGACACGACTTATCGAGCTATTGGGGTCTGACGTTTACCACCCCTAGGCAAGATATGCGACATATCAGACGATCAGACCGGACTGTACGGTAGTGTTACTGGTTGGATTCACTGGAGTGTGAGCGGGCTTGCTCGTCGATCTTCAGATCGCTCAATACCCGGGTGGCCGTTACGTTTAGCAGACCGCTTGCGGCTTGTGGGTGTTTGATATGATCATCACCTGCTGCCGGCGTATTGACGAGTCTTTAGAGTCCTACACAGAGGTTTCCTGGCTCAAGCGAAACGAAATAGGAGCGCATATGAGATATGTGCGGGACCGAGAATAATGCGTGTATGTGATACCGTATTCTACTCTCGCGATGAATGTATCGAATGGTTGTATGCGATATAACCTAGTTATCGAATCAAGTATTGATTCGATAAGCCGATACATTGAATACTAGTCGGTTGTGTGCGATATGACCGGATCGTTAAATCAATTGTTGATTTAATGATTTAATGTATAATTATATATTTGATATATTACTTTGCATTAACTAATATTGGTTCACTTTAAATGGATTTTCTCGCTCGGTTGTGCACATTGTATATTCGATATATTTTCGTGCACTTGATTGTATCATGTTTGATGATACATGTTTAACTATAGTTAAGTGTAATGGATTAAGCCATGGTTAAACTAATGATTAGGGTTTTCTTTTCTTACTTATTTATTTATTTATTTATTTTGAATAGATAAGAAAAGAATGGTTGCTAATTTTGGAGTTTAGTTGAAGCTTCATGAAGCTTTGACTTTGTAACCATTCTTGTCTTCATCTTTAACCCTAACCATTAATCTAACCTTAGTTAATTCTCTACACTTGACCATGGTTCTAATATGATAAGTATTCATTTTCTTTTCCAATTTATAATTAACTTATCATATCATTTCTTCTTCTTCTTCCTTGAACTCAAGAAGAAAACCTTGCATCCATCAATGGTGATTGATGAATTAGAGTGAGAAATCCAAATCTAAAGTCTACCCACTTCCTATTTCTTCATCCTCTACCTCTTGCCAAGTAGTAGAGTGTGTTTTCTTCACAAGTTTCTTGACTTGGTGAAGTCGAAGCTTGATTTAGCGATGCCTCGACGTAGATCATCTTCGGCATGGACATCGATGACCTAGCCCGTCCATTCTCCGATGAAGCCGACGCTAGAGCCCGGGACTTATTATAGACAGCGAGGAGACTTCATTGCGGAGCTATGGAGGTGGAGAACCGGATCTACAAAGGTTGTATTTCCGTATCTCTTAGTTAAGTGTTAACTAGTTTACTTTTTCGCCTAGAAATCTAGCCAACGATCCATTCTAGGGTTTGTCGGCACCGTTTAAATTTGAAATTGGCATGGTTGATGCCTTGTGAGACCTCATCAGGATACCTAGGAACCCTACACGTGGATCACGGGTGTCGATACCGGACACTTACGATTCGAGGAACGTATGGATATGAGTATTTATATGTCGATGCTAGACACTTGTTTTCATGATATTTTTACTCCTAAGTATATATAACAGTGGAATGGGACGCTGTTATATATGCATATTTATATATATATATTAGTGGAATGGGACGCTAATATATATATATATATATATATATATATATTATATATATATATATACACACACACATACCTAATTTATATACATCATCATAATAATCTTGCAAATATACTTATTCATTACATGAGATTTACTTGATATTGGACACTCAGGATATATGAGACTTACAGGATATGAGGGCCAATTTGGGGGCTGATTTGAGGAAATTTGGGATTTAGATTGTCTTGATGGACACTGGTCTAGCCACGATGAGGATTCGTGAGGATGACATGTTTTATCCCATACTCCGCATTTATTTGATATGCATTGCTTCATGTATTAGTAGTACCTGATAGAGTACCTTTCATGACTGTTGCATATACATATTGCTATTTATTGCTATCAGCTTGCATATGATAGATTAGCGCAGTACGCGCATACTTGCGATTACCTGCATATGTTATTTATTATTCACGAGTTAGCAACTCACCCCCGTTGTGCCACAGGGTTGTACAGGTTGTCCCTCAGAGCAGTCAGAGGCAGGACTTTCATCTATCGTATCATCTTTTGCAGCGGATACCGCTACGGCTGACTGGGCGCAGTTTTTGTATATGTAGGTTTTGCGGTTATCCGATATTGCTCATTTTATATTCGTTGTATCTAGTACTCTCCATCTACCACTTTCATGTATTGACTTAGAGACGAGATGTGAGAACGATATTGTATTTTTGTGACTCAGGATGTCTTTTATGCAGTTTTCATTTATATCGTCTTTTATTTCTTCGCTACGGTGTCGTATATCTGCTATGGTGGTTGTTTCCGCGTTTGGGCATGGATTTTGCTCCCGTTGGGGATGCTTTACTTATATATTTGTATGCACCCATTTTTGGGGCTAGTTTTTACAAAGGAGGTGCCAAAATTTTCAAGAAAGTAAATTGGACTTGAAAGAATTTGTACTTGAAAACTTCAAAAGTTTTAACAATGTTCTTATCACTTACTACTTTTGATAGTTTAGATTGCTGGGTTTTCGGTTTACTTGAATTGCGTTACGCCTGTGGACGTTACGTAGTTTAAGGGCCGTCACGTGCCAAATTTCGGGTCGTGGCATGATCCCTCGTACAAATCCATCAAACTATATACATTGTTCTACGGATCTAATGTCACGTAAGTATGTCATAAAAACTATGTATGAAACTATATGCAAATAAGGAACATACTATATGTGATACCATATCAATAACATTAACATCTAACTAGATATCATACTATTTTATTTATAAGATTGCGGGGGTGCTATACGCCATCCACCCGACTTCCCCCGTAGATATAAATCTACTCACCAACTTAATAAGTTTGCTGAAATCCATGCTTCTATATCCTCCAACTCCGTCTCGAAAACCTTCGCAATCGCTCCTATAATCGTATTTATGAAATATCGGCGTAAATATCATATCCAATTCAAAACAACGAGTTAAGCATCCATAGGTTAGAACCTACAGTATACTAAATCCAAAAATGACAAATGCTACTGAATTCAACGTACAAACGTTAACAGTTCAAGCGCAGGACAAAATACGGAAAACCCTGTCACGACTCGAAATTTAGCTCGTGACCGGCACTCGAATCACGCAACGTCTAAAGGCATAACGTAATTCAAGTAAGCCGAAACCCAGAAACCTAAACCTTTTTAAGAAAATAAAAGAGGTGAATTTTTGAAATAAAGGTATGGTGAAATCAATGCTTTCTAAATGCATAAGTAAAAGAATATGACAAAAAATGCAAGTGGAATTTATTAGTTGAAAAACATGTTTCGTCTTTTAAAATTTGGGCAACACCTCCTTTATATATTTTAATCCAAAACCACAATACATGATAATATAGAAGGCATCCCCAAGCGGGAGCTAGCTCTTCGCCAAACAGCGGATCCACAACCTTGCAAAGCATAAATATAAGTATACGACGTCCAACGGCAAAGTTCACCACAAAAGATAAAGAAATAAGCAAGCCATCAAAACCACAAGTAGCGGAAAACTTCTCGCTCTAAGTCCCGCAACCACAAGTCTCACTAAGCCTCATTAATTATACAATTACTAGTTTGATTGATGGAGTTGACTAGATACAATATGAATAATAAGTACAGGAGTGGATACGATACAAATGTCCCACCTACCAAGCAAAACACCCAAATGAAGCTATGTGCCAGCGATGCCGCTACGGATCCATACGGTCAACCTGCAAGAACTGTGGCACAACGGGGGTGAGTTGCCAACTCGTGAGTAGAAAAACATCAACAAGTAGAAATCGAATAAACAACGACTCATAGGTCAACTATATCATGAAGGTAATACTATGATATCTAGGGTGACCGTATCTGCATATGTGCCAAATAAACGCCTATCAGCATGTGGATATCATCCAACCAAATAATCAATGCATGTAAGCAGGTGGATCTCGTCCACGTGTCAACCGATGACACAACAACATCATGCATGTAAATATCATAAAAGCATATGCATGAAAGTTGTTGGGTTAGCCTAGCACCTCATGAAGGGTTTGAAAGCATCACATGAACCAAAGGTGGAGTCTTTAGGGTGCTAAGTTAACAAACATCGGATCGTGCCTAGAAAATTAGGGTTTCTAAAATTTTCACATCAACATATGAAAGAATAGATGGGGTTTAGAGAGTACAACCTTTGGAGCTCCCTACGCTAGACTCCTCGGCTACTTGGGGTTTGAAAAAGCTTCGCTTGAACTCCTCGAGGTCACCGATGATCCACCCGGAGTCCGCTTTGTCTAAGCTTGCAACTTTATCCGATCAAGTGAACGAAATCAAGCTAACACTCCAAACAAGTGGGCTAGACTTGTGTAGAATGGTGTTGTGGTTCTTTTTCTCACTTCAAAATCCAATCTTGATGAGTATATTGCTCACTACAAAGAACTAGAGAGCAACATGAGAGAGGAAGAATAAGATGATGGCAATATCTTTTTTCAAGAGTGAAAAGGATAACTCTCTTTAAGAAAAATGAAAATATATGTTTATATATTTTCTTGTTCTCATCTCAAACCATGGTTTAAACAATGAATTCATTATTTAACTTGAGTTAAAACACAAAAGGAAACTTTACCTAAGGTTAAAAGGTGGGTGAGAATGGTTAGGTCAAAAGAAGAGTGTAGAAACAAATCAATAATGAACCTTTTCTTTCCTTTTATGTTTTAATATAAATATAATAATAATCCATATTAAAACCATGGTGTGAGTCTTATATTGCCATCATATTCCATGTATAAGCAACCATGAAGGATGATGCATGTATGTATGTGTATATGTACATCCATATGTGCATGAATCAAAAAAGAAACTATACATGCATGCATACATCCAACATACCCAAGAAAGGATTTCAAGTGAGAAGCTAATGGTTAAATGATAAATAAACACTTGATTTATCAATCTGGCCATATCACATATGACCCCTACCAAAAGCAAGCCGCCCGACCAATATACGGTATCCTATACGCGCATTTTAATCGGGTCCATGCGCATATCGCATACGCGCACCACAACGTTTCGCCTGGACTAGAAAACTCCATTGTGGGACTCTGAGACTCGTCAATACGCCGGCAGTGGGTGATGATCATATCAAGCACCCCAAGCCGCAAGCGGTCAGCTAAACGTAACGGCCACCCGGGTATTGAGCGATCAGAAGAGAACAAGCGAACCTGCTACAACTCCCGTCGAGCAGATCGGCAACACTTTCCGTACAGTCCGGTCTCCTCTTCTGATATGTCCCATATCAAGTCTAGGGGTGGTAAACGTCAGACCCCAATAACCGATAAGTCGTGCCGATGTGAGGCTCATAACGGGTCGAGAAACTACTGGTAACACTTACCAGCAAATCTCTGAATCAGCCCTGGCCAGGGACTTCCCTGTTACGGCCAATCGAGCACAGTACAACATCAACCCCCAATACCGGGAGAGACGAAACCCCTCCTATCGCTCATTGTCTCCAAGTGACTCGGGACTGTACCTAAAAACCACCGTTTTGCACGCCTCATGGACGTGGTAAGGTGGAGATCAAAGCACAGTAGGAATCACACAAGACTCTATGACAATCTCGGGTCTACAGACTAACCTGTACAAGTGTCACCTGAGAACTGCCATCTGACGTGAGGTATAATACCATCTGGGAGTTCTCAGCGAGTCCGTCCAGGGTACCCAGTCTCCACTGAGCACCCGTATACCATCTCTGATGTCAAACACCAATGGATATGGGATCATCCATCACCCATCTCATGGGTCGAGAAGCGTATACGCTAGTCTACACTGGTATATCGATGCCCCATCTCGATACACCTACGACTAGGGACCTTGAAAGATGTAGTTATGGACTACCATGTCCCCACTAGTATGATCTACATCATAGTCCAGGTAGTCAAGTACACATCCTAAGGGCTTTACCAACATGTAACTATAAGACAGTTTAAAGAGACTAGTATATATGTTAAGATAAAGAGCAACCAGATAGCATACTATCATATCGAGCAAGAAAGTCATCTCTATATATGTCCAAGCATCCAATATAATATATATCATCTGTACAATACTGGCCTCTAGGGCATACATACAATTAACAATCTCCCACTTGCACTAGGGCCAGCTGCTGTAGTATCGCATACCGAGCATCCCGAAGAGTCTCTCAAACTGTATCTGGGGAATGGCCTTCGTGAGTGGATCCGCCGTGTTGTTCTTCGTGTCAACCCTCCTGATCTCGATCTCCCGGCGATCAACTATCTCCCGGATCAGGTGATACCGCCTCAGAATATGCATGGATCGCTGATGGGACCTGGGTTCCTTGGCCAAAGCTACTGCTCCATTGTTATCGCAATACAAAGGTATTGGATGTTCAATGGATGGAACCACTCCAAGTTCAGTAATGAACTTCTTGATCCAAACAGCCTCTTTAGCAGCATCGTTGGCAGCGATGTATTCAGCCTCCATCGTCGAGTCTGCCACGGTTTCCTGCTTGGAACTCTTCCAGCTAACCGCCCCTCCGTAAAGGGTAAAGACAAATACCGACTGCGACTTAGAGTCGTCCTTATCACTCTGGAAGCTCGAATCGGTAAAGGACTCTACTTGGAGTTCTCCGTTACCATACACCAAGAGCATCTCTTTAGTCCTTCGCAAGTACTTGAGAATGCTCTTCACAGCTGTCCAGTGACTCTCTCCAGGATCAGCTTGATACCTACTCACTACACTTAGTGAGTATGCTACATCGGGTCTGGTACATAACATCACGTACATGATAGAGCCTACAGCCGAAGCATAGGGTATCCCTTGCAAGCGAGCTCTCTCCAAATCAGTCTTGGGAGATGAGAGAGTAACTCCAGAGATCATGGGTAAGTTCCCACGCTTGGATTCTTCCATACTAAACCTCTTTAGTATGGTGTCAATGTACCTGGATTGGGACAATTCCAATATCCGTTTGGATCTATCTCTATAGATCCTTATTCCCAATATGCAGGAGGCATCACCAAGATCTTTCATTGAGAATCTTTGTGATAAGAAGAGCTTGACCGATTGCAGCATAGGAATATCATTTCCTATCAAGAGTATGTCGTCCACGTACAATACGAGGAAGACAACCTTACTCTCTGCCACCTTCTTGTAGATACAAGGTTCATCTGGGTTTTTGACGAAATCAAACTCTTTGATAACGACGTCAAAGCAGATGTTCCAACTCCGCGATGCTTGCTTTAATCCATAAATGGATTTAAGCAGCTTGCACACCTTCCCGCTGCTCCCACTGTCTACGAAGCCCTCTGGCTGAGTCATGTACACGCACTCTTCTAAATCACCGTTTAGAAAGGCGGTCTTAACATCCATTTGCCAGATTTCGTAATCATGATATGCAGCGATGGCAAGCATGATCCGGATGGATTTAAGCATAGCCACTGGAGAAAAGGTTTCGTCATAGTCCACACCTGGTCTTTGACGAAAACCCTTTGCAACAAGTCTAGCTTTGAAAGTCTCCACTTTCCCATCTACACCAAGTTTTTTCTTGAAGATCCACTTGCTCCCAATGGGTTTTACCCCTTCAGGAGCAACTTCCAAAGTCCACACTTTGTTGGTGTACATGGATTCCATCTCGGACCGCATTGCATCCAGCCATTTCACTGAGTCCCTACTCGTGATGGCCTGCTCGAAGCTAGCTGGGTCATCATCCTCCATGATACAATCCTCGCTCCCACCATCCATGAGAAAACCGTAGTATCTCTCAGGTTGGCGAGGAACCCTACTAGATCGGCGGAGAGGCTGAGGTTCGTTGGGAGCTACTGAATCCTTTGGTTCCACTAAATCTTCTGTTGTGTTTTGTTCAGCTGGAACCTCTTCCAGTTCTACCTCAGAGCCACTAATCTCTTTTGCAAGAAATTTCTTTTCTAAAAAGGTGGCATGTTGAGCAACAAATACTCTTTGTTCCTCACTGTGGTAGAAGATATACCCTCGCGAATGCTTGGGATATCCAACAAATTTACACAAAACAGACCTTGCCTCGAGTTTGTCCGGTTTTTGTCTTTTGACATAGGCCGAGCAACCCCATATCTTTATAAAATTAAGATATGGTCTCTTCCCCTCCCATATCTCATATGGTGTGGGAGGCACTGATTTGGTAGGAACCCTATTCAGTAGGTATGTTGCTGTTTCCAATGCATATCCCCAGAAGGAAATAGGTAACTCAGCTACACTCATCATAGAGCGCACCATATCTAATAGGGTGCGGTTCCTCCGTTCTGATACACCGTTGTGCTGTGGTGTATATGGAGGAGTTAGCTGAGAGAGAATCCCATTCTCTTTTAGGAAGTCCAGGAATTCAATGCTCAAGTATTCACCTCCTCGATCAGATCGTAGGATTTTAATACTTTTTCCTGTTTGGTTCTCAACTTCTTGTTTATATTCTCTAAATTTCTCAAAAGCTTCTGATTTGTGTTTCATCAGGAACACATACCCGAACCTAGAGAGATCGTCAGTGAATGTAATGAAGTATGAAGAACCATCCCTGGCATGTGTAGACATAGGACCGCATACATCACTATGTATCAGTCCCAAGAGTTCAGTAACTCTTTCTCCGTGTCCCGTAAACAGAGTTTTGGTTATCTTGCCTTTGAGACATGACTGGCAAGTGTCATAAGATGAAAATTCAAACGGATTCAAATATCCATCCTTATGCAACTTAGCCGGTCGTGCCGCATTAATGTGACCCAGTCTACAATGCCATAAAAAGGATTCGTTCAGTTCTGAACTCTTCCTCTTATGTGTGTTTGTTATGCTCAGAACTGTTGATTGATTTAGAACATAAATGCCATTACATAACGTGCCTGATCCAACCAACTTTTGGTTACGGAAAATGTTCATAACATTATCCTGTAATACAAAATTATATCCCTCTTTACTCAACAAAGAAACCGATATAATGTTGCATATTAGGTTCGGCATGTAATAGCATTCGTTCAGAACCAAAGTATTACCAGCAGGTAATGCAAGGTGATATTCCCCGACAGTCTTGGCTGCAACAATTGCACCATTTCCAACTCTTATGTCTTTATCACCTTCTCCAAGTTCTCTACCGTTTCTAAGCCCATGTAACTGATTACATATATGGGATCCTGATCCGGTATCTAATACCCAGGACGTAGGGCAAATGGAGAAACAGTTTTCTGTAACGAACACACCCGAAGAAAATGCATCATCATGTACTTTCTTCATTCGGGTGGCTTGGGAATCCTGGTATTCCCCTATGTCCTGTTCATTCCTATAACTCTTATAAGAAAGAACGGAACCAATGTTCCCCAGCACAGTATAACATACGGGTTCAGTCAATACATCCATATTATTATCTTTATTATGGCATGGCATGGTCGCTACCTGGAAAGAGAGAGAAGAAAACATTTTAGCGTATGCTCTTGCAAGATCAGATTGGTTATTATCTTATCTAATCTGGATGGCTCCCACTGGTTTTTATCAAATCTTCCTTCAAACCCGAAAAGGAAATACTAGCTGGGATTAATTACACCCTACAACTTCGCCGATCTTTCAGCCAGGCCAGTGTCGGTACTTTGAGGGAGGTTCCCCGTGCTTTCGCACGGACCTAATTAAAGTAAACCTCGTTTTCGCAGAGGCGTAACCCCGTTGACACCTTTCTAGACACCTACTTGATCGGCTAATTGTAAAGTGTAAAACTCTCTCAGGAGTAACTCTTACTCGCAGTGGGTATCGGGATCCAACTATCTCATAGAAGGTATGCAATCTCATTGCAAATTTCAACACTTGAAATTCCCGATAATATTTTACCCCAAGCATCATATGACCTTGACGGAGGTCAACAAACCACAGGATGCAAGTCAAGTTCAACCCGTCATTTCTTGATTGAATCAAACCCACCCGCACGACCCTTGACGGAGGTCAACAAGGTCGTACGACTACCCTAATCCAATCTGCATCACATGCATAAGCAGATAAATACTAGTTAGCTACCGCACACTACGCCTTGACGGAGGTCAACAAACGTAGCACGAATACTAACTAGGATTTATCTGAAATGACGAAGGGCTACGTCAGGTTTTTCTGAAACCTATTGCGTAATGAACTTGATATCGTTGTAGAATCAAGTGAAGTTTTGAAATGGAGTGATTTTGATGCTTTTCTAGTTTTGCTAAAGGAGTCACTCCCGGTGAAGGCATCGTCGGCCCTTTCCTCGTCGAATGAGGTGCGGGATATATCATATATATCACTGTGCAAAGTAAAACTCCAAAAGCAATCAAAAGCAAACCGAGTGTGTAGCATCTGCCAGTTATTGCTAAAGGGGTCACTCCCGGTGAAGGGATGTCGGCCCTTTCCTCATCGAATAAGGTGCAGGGTATATCATATATACCGCTATGCAAAGCAAAACTGTAGCTACCCTTTTTATTTAAAATTTGATTCTACAACATCTTTTAGGTTTTTTTGTTTCATTAATCACATTAATGAAGTCCCATCATTTAAGTCACCTAAACATCACAGATAAATACGACGTACACTTATGCCATCCGCATTCGCCTCGATGTCCCCTCTGTTAGTGTATATGCCCTAGAGGCCATTACTGTATCATACTAGTTTGTATATTACTTGATGGAAGCTTGGGATATTCACCTTGTATAAACAATCTTGCTCAATATAGTAGTATGCTACTTGGTTTGTTTCTACTTCAATGTGTACATGTGTTTATATTAGTATATCACCTATACGCATTAGTGGAGCCCTTAGGATCTTTGCTTGATTACCAGCGTTGTGATGGCAGTCACACTAGTGGGGGCTGGGTAATCTATAAGCACATCCTTATACAGGTCCCTAGTCGCAGGACTGTCGAGACAGGGCATCGATACTCCGGAGTAGACTAGCGTATGCGCTTCTCATCCCAGTGTGGGAGATGGTCTGTCTCACAGCCATCAGTACGTCGTACTGGAGATAGTATACGGGTGCTCGTTGGGTTACAAGTACACTGGACAGGACTCGTCGGGAACTGACAGGTTGGTATTATACCTATCGTCAGTTATCAGTTCCCAGGTGACATGAGTACAGCTTAGTCCGCTGACTTGACACTGTCACTTCGCCTCGAGTGTGTTCCCACTGTACTTTGATTACTACCCTAACACGGCTCAAAGGAGTCGTGCAAACGGGTAATAGTTGGGTATAGTCCCGAAGCACTTGGAGGCAGTGACGGTTAGACAAGATTCGTCTCTCCCGGTATTGGGGGTTGACATCGCGCTGTGTCTAGGAGAGCCATTACACGAGTAGTCCCTGGCCAGGGCAAGCGAGATATACTGGTAGGCTTCCAGTGTTATCTCAGGGTGTTTTGGGCTTCACTCCGACACGACTTGTACCGCTATTAGGGGACTGACGTTTTACCGCCCCCTAGGCCCGATATGCGATGTATTAGACGAACAGACCGGACTGTACGGAGATTGTCACATTCAGACTCAGTAGGAGTTCAGATGGGGTTCACCTCGTCAGCCTTCTTGTCGGCATCTGCCTGGGGACCGTTACGCACAGCTAGTGCCGCTTGCGGTCTGTGGTTAAACCCACTGCCAGCGTAGTGTCGAGTCTTTAGAGTCCCACACAGAGGGTATTCGCCTCTGGGCAAAACAGAGTAGAGGTCGCATGGTTTTGCGACAGGGTTCGTTCTCATCCGCGCACTTGTGCACTTTTGGAGTCCGGACGGATATTACTGGCTGGCTCTGGTTTGAGTCAGATACTGGTATAAGTTTTGGGGTTGCTTTTATCTCTCAGTATTCATGTTCCTCGGAACAAGAATGCAGGTGTGTATGCACAGTTGTTTGAGGAGGAGGAAGAGGACTTTCATTAGGGTTTCGGAACGGGTGCGTATGCACAGTTGACAGTCGTCTTTTTCCAAACCCTAATGGATTTATGTTATATCAATTAATAATATTAATAAAATGAAATTGTGTCATGGTTGGATTTTGTTGACTAGTTGACCATGGTTGACTTGTTGACCATGGTTGAAGGTTTGACCATCATCATTACAAAAGAAAGATGCTCTTTGATTCTAGCAAATTCATTTAATGTTTGAAATGATAATGGTCATTCCTAAAAACCTTCCATCAACTATTTCATTTTCATTATTATTATTATTTTGATAATTCTTTTTCTTTTGTGATATGGTTGCAAGAAAGAAAAAGATAGCTCATTCTATCATTTAGCTTCTCTCTCCTCACTTCATCTTCTTCTTCCTCTAGCTCAAGGAGAATCCTTCTCATGTGTTGAGAATCCCTCTCTTTGAAAGATAAACACCCCTTAGACACTCTCTACTCACTCTAGGATCAAAGGTTTAGCAAGCCGAAGATTCTAGTTCTCTCCAATTCGAGAAAACCGAAGGTTGAACCCTCAGGTGGATCCATCTTTGACGGAAGAAGGCAACGAGGAAAGCACCATCAACCTCTACAAAAGTTTGAAGACGAAGGAGTTCAAGTTAGGTATAACCATCTTTCCGAGTAGCTAACTCTCTTTAGCTTGTTTGCTAGTTTAGTTTGGAAAAGATCCCGACTTTGTTAGTCCATGTTGCCCCATGCGCCAAAAATTTGATTTTTATACCGTTTCCGCCTCCCCGCAAGAACCGGGGGTCGCAACGTGGACTTACAGTGGTATCAGAGCCTAACTAAACTTAAACTAGCAAGGTAGTGAAGTGTAACGAAGTTCGGAACCGAAAAATCCAAAAACCAAACTTTTCAAAAACCCTACTTTCTGTTAAAAAATTTTCTGGTCAAAACAAAATTTGTTATATACCAAAAATTATCTCAGGGGTTTTTAAAGATAACCACCAAAAACGAGCCAGAGATCTGACCAAACGACCGCGTTTCCGCGGCGACAGCAAGCTATGTCGCCGCGGATCCGCGGCCGTCTTGTCTTTTCTCTGCCTCGATTTTGGTGCAGTGTATCTCTGTATTGGTTTTAGGATTTTTAAGATATATTATATGTGCCCAGATTTTCCAGAATAGAGATTTGTTTTTGGGGGCCTATAATTCCGTATTTTTCCGGACTTCACTACACTTTGACTATGATGGTTATATCTGTGATGTTTGTATGTATTGAACGTCGGCTAATCGCTATAAGTCGATTAGTCGGGGTTATACATCTCTGTGATCTGTATTTGATATTGAAATGTGTATATGAATGTGTTGGACTGTCGCGGGTGAATAGCCGGGGTGGATATGAGATGAGCTTTTGTTTTTCTTTCATTCA
Organism: Agapanthus africanus; assembly: GCA_030015575.1. Lineage (NCBI taxonomy): Eukaryota > Viridiplantae > Streptophyta > Magnoliopsida > Asparagales > Amaryllidaceae > Agapanthus > Agapanthus africanus. Next base: position 377,699,812 of record CM057344.1, on the reverse strand, counting down.
TTTGTAATATGTAAATTGATGTAATATTATTATTTGTATGGCCGCACAACCGGGTCGGGGTTGTAGCCGTCATTGTATAATTCTTTTTACTGTTTTTGCTCCTAGGATAGACCCATGGAGGGGTGCACAAACTGCCGAGTACTTGGCGGGTAGTTTGCCGCACCCGTAGGGGTCTTGGGTGGGGTATTGGCTATTCACCGCGACCGTGTAATCCGTTTTTCGTTGCAGGCTCGAACGGATTGCGGATTCCTAGTATATCCAATGTATTCATCTGTGATCTGTAATGTCTATCATTGCTATATTTATAACTATTTAGACGTTGCTTATGTTTTACAGCCGCGCTAGCCCAGCCCCCGCTCTGTCGTTAGTTAAGTAACCTAACGGGTGATGACGGGGCCCCGTGGCGAATGCGAATGGCATAAGCGTACGTCATATTTTGGTTGTTTTCTGCAATGGTAGGATTTAAATGATGGGACGCATTAAAAGAACTAATGCAAGAATATCACGCATTAAAAGAACTAATGCAAGATAATAACCCAAGCAAAGTCGTTGGAACACTTTCGAAAAACCACTCGGTTCTTTTCAAAACTAACTTTTAAAATGCGGAGCTTGAGCCACTCCTTTTAAAAGCTATCTCGTTCCATCGATTATATCAAGTTCACTACGTTCACGGTTTCGCCAAAACCATTCGTAGCCCTCCGTCGTTTCATATGAATATTCAATAGTATTCAAGCTATGTTTGTTGACCTTCGTCAAGGCGTAGTGATTGGTAGCTGTTGGGTGTTCATATGTAGCATAGATAGATGCGTTGGTTTGAGACAGTCATATTGCCTTGTTGACCTTCGTCAAGGGTATATACGGGTGGGTTCAAATTAACCTGGAAAATGACGGGCAGAACTTGACATGTGACTTATGATTTGTTGACCTTCGTCAAGGTCATAAGAGCATGGGGCAAAAATCCACATCGGGAGTTTCATAAGTACTGAAACTTGCTAGATTTGCATACAATTTGGAGTGTGGTGATTCTGGTAGGATTCCTTCAGTTTCGTCACACGATGATATTTGGATCCCGATCCTACTGTGAGTATATGCTACTCCTCGGGAAATTTCTCGCTAAACGATCAATGCAATAAACCAAGTAGGTGTCTAGAAAGGTGTTAGCGGGGCTACGCCCCCAGGGAAAAGAGGTTATTTAATTAAGGAACTTCGCGAAAGCGTTGGAAAACCTCCCTCGAAGTACCGACACTGGCCTGGCTGAACGGTTAAGCAAGTATTGTGCGGTGGGATTGATCCCGACTAATTCTTCCTTTATGGTTTGAGGAGGGATTCGAGAGACAGTGGGAGCCATCCTGTTTAGACAAATTAAAAACCACTCTAAACTTGCAAGAGCATCATGCTAAAGTGTTTCTTCTCTCCCCCCTGCAGCGACCAAATCGAAATGACTGGACTTAAGTTACTTCTAGATAAAAACATACTGACAGGGCCAAACTACAAAGATTGGCTCAGGAATGTCAAAATGGCAATCACTTACGACAAGCTGGGGTATCTTCTTACCACCAAAGCTCCCCCCGTCCCAGGTCCCACCTCCAGCGTCGTGGATAAGGAAATCCGTAAGACTTAGGAGATTGATTGCGCGAAGGCCAAGTGCCTCGTGCTTGCCTCTATGGACAACGAACACCAGAGGAGGCACGAGAATATGGACCTGGAATCCATATTTCTTCATACAAAAGAACTGTATGGAGAGCAATCTCGTATCGCAAGATACGAAGTGTCGAAAAAGTTATTTTCGGCAAAATTGGCCGTCGGATCATCGGTAGCGGACCACGTGCTTAAGATGATTGGCTACATTGAGGAGCTCGCGGAACTTGGGACCACGTTGGAAAGTGAACTTTATACGGATTTAATTCTCCAGTCCCTTCCATCCACTTACGCCCAGTTTATACTGAACTTCAACTTACAAGAAAAGGAAGTTGAACTTTCAGAACTCCTCAACATGCTGAGGAGCGCAGAGGGCACCCTACAGAAGGGTAGGGAAACACCCGCTTTGTTTGTAGGAGGATCTTCTTCCTCTAGGTCCAAGGCGAAAGCCAAGGGAAAGAGGAAGAAAGCCCCCGCCAAACCAAGAGGCGGTGTTAGTAAAGTGGGTACGAAGGGAAAGGAAAAGGCAACAAAGATTGCGGGGAAGCTTGTGGGAAAGGAAGAATGCTTCTATTGTCATAAGAGTGGACACTGGAAGAAAGATTGCAGGGCTTGGAAAGCCAGGACACAGGAACTGAAGCAGGTTGCGGCTTCAGCTTCAGGTGTGTATGTTATTGAAAACTGTCTTTCGATAAACTCTACTTCCTGGGTATTGGATACCGGATCAGGATCTCATATCTGTAATTCTTTGCAGGCGTTGAGAAACCGTAGGTTTTTTAAGGCAGGTGACATGACCCTCAGAGTTGCGAACGGAGCTAGCATGGATGCTAAAGCCGTGGGGGACTATCACCTGGGAATGTCAGATGGACATGTTTTGATTTTGCGTAATTGCTTTTTTGTACCCAACGCAACTTGTAATATCATTTCTGTATCTTTGGTTTCTAAAGAAGGTTATGAATTTTCGTTTGTAAGTAATGTTGTAAACATTCACCTTAATCAAGTTCTGATTGGGTCAGGTACATTGAGCAATGGTATATACGTATTAAACCAACCACAGATTTTCAATGTCCAGAATACACACAAAAGAAAGTCTCCAGATATCAATCAGGCTTTCTTATGGCATTGTAGACTGGGTCACATCAATGAGACACGGTTGACTAAGTTACATAAAGAAGGATACTTGGATCCGTTCGAGTATCAGTCTTATGCCACTTGTGAATCTTGTCTCATGGGAAAGATGACAAAGACTCCGTTCACTGGACACGGAGAAAGAGCGAGCGAGCTCTTGGGACTCATACACAGTGACGTGTGTGGTCCAATGTCTACACATGCGCGAAGCGGTTATTTATACTTCATTACTTTCACAGACGATTTCTCTAGGTATGGACATGTCTTCTTAATGAAGCACAAATCCGAGGCCTTTGAGAAATTTTGGGATTACAAGAATGAAGTTGAAAAACAAACAGGCAAAAGTATTAAGATTCTAAGATCGGATCGAGGTGGTGAATACTTGAGTGCCGAGTTCCTGGACTATTTAAAAGAGAATGGAATTCTCTCTCAGCGTACTCCTCCATACACTCCGCAACATAACGGTGTATCGGAAAGGAGGAATCGAACCCTATTGGATATGGTTCGTTCCATGATGAGTAAGGCTGAGTTACCGCGATCTTTCTGGGGCTATGCACTAGAAGCAGCTGCATATCTCTTGAACAAGGCTCCCACCAAGACTGTGCCTACCACTCCATATCAGATGTGGAGTGGGAAGAAACCCTGTCTTAAGTACCTTAAGATATGGGGATGTCCAGCTTTTGTAAAAAAGCAGCATGCGGACAAGCTCGAGGCACGTTCAGTACAGTGTAAGTTTGTGGGATACCCAAAGAACTCCAGGGGGTATCTGTTCTATTCCGCTGAGGAACAAAAGGTTTTTGTTTCTCAACATGCCCGCTTCTTGGAAACTGAGTTTTTGGAAACCCAGATAAGTGGGAACGCAATAGAACTGGAAGAAATTCCAGAACCACAAGCTATTACTGAAAGCTTGGAAGAGCCAGTAAGTTCAAAAGAACAGGACATTCCTACGCCGCTCCGCAGGAGTAGTAGGCAGTCTCATCCGCCCGAGAGATACTACGGTTTTCTCATAGACGGGGATAGAGAGAATTGCATCATAGATTATGATGAGCCTACTAGCTTCTAGCAGGCCGTTCAGAGCATTGACTCGGTAAAATGGCTGGATGCAATGCGGACCGAAATGGAGTCCATGTACACCAACAAAGTATGGACGTTGGACATTGCTCCAGACGGGGTAAAACCCGTAGGATGCAAGTGGATCTTCAAAAGGAAGATTGGTGTAGATGGACAGGTTGAGACCTATAAAGCTAGACTTGTAGCAAAGGGTTTCCGTCAAAGACCTGGCTTGGACTATGACGAAACCTTTTCTCCAGTGGCTATGCTGAAATCCATTCGGATCCTTCTTGCCATTGCTGCCTTCCACGATTATGAGATTTGGCAGATGGACGTAAAAACCGCTTTTCTAAATGGAAATTTAGAGGAGTGTGTCTATATGGACCAGCCAGAGGGTTTCATTCAGAGTGGGAGCAGCGGAAAGGTGTGCAAGTTGCTTAAGTCCATCTATGGACTAAAGCAGGCATCGCGGAGTTGGAACATCTGTTTTGATGAGACGGCCAAGGAATTTGGCTTTATCAAAAATCCAGATGAACCATGCATCTATAGTAGATTTGTAGCGAGAACTGTAGTATTCCTCGTTTTATACGTGGATGACATTCTCTTAATAGGAAATGACATTCCTATGCTACAATCTGTCAAGGGGTTCTTGTCGCACAGGTTCTCCATGAAAGACCTGGGTGATGCCTCATACATCCTGGGGATCCGGATCCATCGTGATAGATCCAAGAGGATATTAGGACTTTCTCAGTCCAGGTACATCGACACCATAGTGAAAAGATTCAGTATGGAAGATTCCAAGCGCGGTAACCTACCGGCTTGTCACGGGATCACCCTCTCTAAAGAGATGTCTCCCAAGACTGATTTGGAGAGGGATCGCATGTCTATTATACCCTACGCTTCTGCGGTAGGCTCTATAATGTATGCGATGTTGTGTACCAGACCGGATGTAGCTTATGCACTGAGTGTGGTAAGCCGGTATCAGTCAAACCCTGGGGAGAAACACTGGATAGCGGTAAAGAACATTCTCAAGTACCTGAGAAGGACTAAGGAGATGTTCTTGGTGTATGGCGAAAAAGACCTCCAGATCGAGGCCTTTGCTGACTCCAGCTTCCAGAGTGACAAGGATGATTCCAAGTCCATGTCGGGTTTCGTCTTTACCCTCAATGGAGGGGCGGTGTGTTGGAAGAGCTCCAAACAGGAAACCGTTGCAGACTCGACTATGGAAGCGGAATATATCGCTGCATCTGATGCCGCAAAAGAAGCTGTCTGGATGAGGAAGTTCTTAAAAGAACTTCAGGTGGTTCCGTCCATTGTTGACCCAATACCTCTGTATTGCGACAACAACGGGGCTATAGCTTTAGCGAAGGAACCCAGGTCCCATCAGAGATCCAGGCACATCTTGAGGCGGTATCACCTGATCAGGGAGATCGTGGATCGCAAGGAGATCGAGGTTCGGAGGGTTGCTTCAGAAGAAAACACTGCAGATCCATTCACCAAGGCACTGCCCCAGACTCAGTTCGAGCGGCTGATCGAGATGATAGGTCTTCGATACGCCAGTACATGGCCTTAGTGCAAGTGGGAGATTGTTAGTGTATATGCCCTAGAGGCCATTACTGTATCATACTAGTTTGTATATTACTTGATGGAAGCTTGGGATATTCACCTTGTATAAACAATCTTGCTCAATATAGTAGTATGCTACTTAGTTTGTTTCTACTTCAATGTGTACATGTGTTTATATTAGTATATCACCTATACGCATTAGTGGAGCCCTTAGGATCTTTGCTTGATTACCAGCGTTGTGCTGGAAGTCACACTAGTGGGGGCTGGGTAATCTATAAGCACATCCTTATACAGGTCCCTAGTCGTAGGACTGTCGAGACAGGGCATCGATACTCCGGAGTAGACTAGCGTATGCGCTTCTCATCCCAGTGTGGGAGATGGTCTGTCTCACAGCCATCAGTACGTCGTACTGGAGATATTATACGGGTGCTCGTTGGGTTACGAGTACACTGGACAGGACTCGTCGGGAACTGACAGGTTGGTATTATACCTATCGTCGGTTATCAGTTCCCAGGTGACATGAGTACAGCTTAGTCCGCTGACTTGACACTGTCACTTCGCCTCGAGTGTGTTCCCACTGTACTTTGATTACTACCCTACCACGGCTCAAAGGAGTCGTGCAAACGGGTAATAGTTGGGTACAGTCCCGAAGCACTTGGAAGCAGTGACGGTTAGACAGGATTCGTCTCTCCCGGTATTGGGGGTTGACATCGCGCTGTGTCTAGGAGAGCCATTACACGAGTAGTCCCTGGCCAGGGCAAGCGAGATATACTGGTAGGCTTCCAGTGTTATCTCAGGGTGTTTTGGGCTTCACTCCGACACGACTTGTACCGCTATTAGGGGACTAACGTTTTACCGCCCCCTAGGCCCGACATGCGATGTATTAGACGAACAGACCGGACTGTACGGAGATTGTCACATTCAGACTCAGTAGGAGTTCAGATGGGGTTCACCTCGTCAGCCTTCTTGTCGGCATCTGCCTGGGGACCGTTACGCACAGCTAGTGCCGCTTGCGGTCTGTGGTTAAACCCACTGCCAGCGTAGTGTCGGGTCTTTAGAGTCCCACACAGAGGGTATTCGCCTCTGGGCAAAACAGAGTAGAGGTCGCATGGTTTTGCGACAGGGTTCGTTCTCATCCGCGCACTTGTGCACTTTTGGAGTCCGGACGGATATTACTGGCTGGCTCTGGTTTGAGTCAGATACTGGTATAAGTTTTGGGATTGCTTTTATCTCTCGGTATTCATGTTCCTCGGAACAAGAATGCAGGTGTGTATGCACAGTTGTTTGAGGAGGAGGAAGAGGACTTTCATTAGGGTTTCGGAACGGGTGCGTATGCACAGTTGACAGTCATCTTTTTCCAAACCCTAATGGATTTATGTTATATCAATTAATAATATTAATAAAATGAAATTGTGTCATGGTTGGATTTTGTTGACTAGTTGACCATGGTTGACTTGTTGACCATGGTTGAAGGTTTGACCATCATCATTACAAAAGAAAGATGCTCTTTGATTCTAGCAAATTCATTTAATGTTTGAAATGATAATGGTCATTCCTAAAAACCTTCCATCAACTATTTCATTTTCATTATTATTATTATTTTGATAATTCTTTTTCTTTTGTGATATGGTTGCAAGAAAGAAAAAGATAGCTCATTCTATCATTTAGCTTCTCTCTCCTCACTTCATCTTCTTCTTCCTCTAGCTCAAGGAGAATCCTTCTCATGTGTTGAGAATCCCTCTCTTTGAAAGATAAACACCCCTTAGACACTCTCTACTCACTCTAGGATCAAAGGTTTAGCAAGCCGAAGATTCTAGTTCTCTCCAAGTTCGAGAAAGAGCCCGAAGGTTGAACCTCAGGTGGATCCATCTTTGACGGAAGAAGGCAACGAGGAAAGCACCATCAACCTCTACAAAAGTTTGAAGACGAAGGAGTTCAAGTTAGGTATAACCATCTTTCCGAGTAGCTAACTCTCTTTAGCTTGTTTTCTAGTTTAGTTTAGAAAAGATCCTGACTTTGTTAGTCCATGTTGCCCTATGCGCCAAAAATTTGATTTTTATACCGTTTCCGCCTCCCCGTAAGAACCGGGGGTCGCAACGTGGACTTACACCCTCGTGCACCGTTAGGTTAGGTAACTAACGACAGAGCAGGGCAGGGCTAGTGCGGGTGTAAAACATAAGTAACGCCTATATAATATATCATATATACTATATACTGTATCCATCAGAACATATCAAATGATCACATCACAGATATCGCAGCAGAAACATAGATATAATGTGGGATATACTAGGACGTCCATATTTAGTATTTAGCCAGCAATAGAAAATAAGGATTCCACAGTCGCGATGAATAGCCAAGCCCACACCCTGGACCCTTACGAGAGCGGCAAGCGACCCTACCAATTCTGGAGTTTAGGAGACCCAGTCTGGACTCCTCGAGATGGCCTCCCACTGAACCCCAGAACCCGGTCACCTGTGCTCCCCTCCTTGGGTCCATCCTAATACGGAAAAGTAAATAATATACAACACAGGTGGCATCGACCTCAACCCGGAAGTGCCCCAAATAAAAGAATATTACATTACATTTGAATTTACATGAATGAAAATATAAAACTCTCATCTCACATAAAACCCCCGGCTATTCAATCGCGACAATCCTGCACATCATATCTCAGCAACACATAATATCTCAAATCATCAACGTAAGTAAGTATGCATACACCGATTGTCGTCGACGTATAGCAACGACAATCGGCAATACCACTACATACTACACTTACGGTCACAGAAAAGAAAGTGTAAAACTGCAATATCTGGAATCCACATTCTCTTTAGACATCGTAAATGCGAAGTATCACATACCTCGTATTTCATGTCTTATAATGTGAATTCCACACATTGCATCACATTCCAGATAATTAGACAGTATTAAAGTTTTCGAACGAACGATCAAATACCCAAGATTCACTAAAGCTCAACACTTGAGCGAAGTTCAAAAACTTGGAGTGTGACACAGTAGTAGCGGTCCAGCCGTAGAAGGGTCAAGCCAACGCCTCACATGTGGCACGCCGTACTGCCCCAAACCCTAAGGTTCATGTAACCCTTCGAAAATCGTTTAGGCAGTTTTTCGGTAATCGGCTAATTTTTCGACTTTTTCCGTAAAAAGTCAAAATAGGTATTTTTCATTGTAGACCTAATTATACAAAATTTAGATAAGATATTACTATAATTTTGTCACTAAAATGTCACTTATAATTTTCTAGTTAAATAAATTTTTTTTCGTAATTAATTATTTTTAATATTATTTTAAGCTTTTAAAAATACATTAAATTAGTGATAAATACAAATTTAATTAGGTAAATTACACACTTAGGAACCATTATAAACTAAAATATATTAGTAACAAAAATTTTACCAAAACATTCCAAGAATTTTGGTTCTATGGTTTAAAAATGCATTAAAAAGGGTTTTTTTTTGTAAAAAATGATGTAACATTCATTAATTGACTTTGGAAGATAGCTTTTGTGTAGAAATTTCTACACAATTCCCTCACCACTCACCTCCTACACCTCAGGCTGAGCTCCCTTGCTTCAGTTCTCATTTTTCCCCTCACTTCTTGCTTCATAATTCCTTCAAAAATCTTCAAAAATCCACCGAAATCAACAAATTTCTTCACAAATTCAAACCTAATCCTTATTCCACCTCTTTCCAAACCCTAATTAGTTCAAAACTTGAAGAAAGGAGACTTCTTTGGTGGCTTGAGCATGCTAGGATTCAACTTGTGAGGTGAAATTTCTAAACTAGTTGTTAAATTGTAGATTGAATGTGCTAAAAATTGAATTTTGAAGTATTAATTTAGTTGTAATTACTTGTTCATGAAAATCAAGAGAGGGATTTGATTTCAAATTATGGTTTATAGCATGGTTGATGGAGTTAAGTTAGGGTTTGGTTATCTAATTGGTTAGAGTGGTTAATTGTGCGATTTTGCGCTCGCTAAGTCGTTAAATTGCGACGTTTGCATCGAATCGGGTTGAAATTTGCTTACTAGATTTTTACAAAAATTAGAATGCGATAAAATTGTGTTATGTTAGCGATATTATTAGCTTCGTATAGGACTATTAGAGTGCGCGAACGCGGGGTTTCGTCTAGTCGGGTTTTAGTTTTGTCGATTTCCCCGAAATGACGATTCTAGTTAACGATTAGCGATTTTCGTGCGTTTTCCCGCGCACCGAGTGTATGTTATGTTTAATTCGAGAGCGTCGATAATTGTATATTGTGACTTGCATCATTTTAGGTTTTGTAATCTTATGCTTGGTGTTGTGCAAATATAGGATCGGTCGGGGAAACATCGGACACGGCACGTAAAGGCAAGGCGGCGGTCGGATCGGGTTAGCGGGGATTTCAGGTGAGTAGATGTATTCATCTATGGGGGAATCGTCTGAATGGCGCGAGGCACCCCCCTAGTTAGGATTACCCTACTTTTTGCAAGATTTATATTGTTAGCTAGCTTATCCATTTATGTACACTGCATACCCTTATAGCGAACAGTATATTAGATTGCATGGACATTCATCTATACTTATGCGATATCACTTCGTAGGACACGAACACCATTACCATTGGCATCTGTTGCACGTGCACTATTCATGTGACACACACGCCTTTGGTAATTGCCATGCCACGTGCACTATAGAACCTGTTTAACTTAATAACGCCATTTGCATTCATACATGATATATGGAATTGCATAACATGCATATACCTCGCATTACCATCATATCTACATAGATTTCTAGCCAAAACTCACATCATATACATTGGTATCATAGACATTATCATATATAACATGTGAACATTATAATTTTCTTGAGGATTTCAGTATTGCTGCGATTTCTGGATTTCTGGGGAAAACCGCATGAATTTAACAAAAGCTTATATTTATCATTTTTAAAACAAAGTTGCGGTTTTCTCGTGATGTATGTGTCGTCCACCATGAGTTTTCATGTTTTCTGTTGGATTTCGAGACCCGATTCGAGGAGTGGATGAACCGTCTCGGGTACATGGTGGGCCCGGTATGGTACCCCGAGGCAAGAAGATCGAGATGTAGACAATGAGCCTGGCAGGGGAAGACTACCTACCGGTGATGTCTGGCGCGGCAGATATCCGGAGGATACCGACCGTTGTCGTGAGATTGGATGATATGGGCCGATCCGGACTGACGGAGCCCGATATTGAGACAGATATGATTCCTATTTGGTGTCGATGCTTGACACGGGTTTTCAGATGATTTCTTGATGGTACTTAGCTATTATACAGATATTCATTTTTCTAAAAGTTAAGAACGCGGTACCCTTAGCATTTAAAACACTTAAAGAGTTAGAAATGACATTGCATACATGTGCATGCATACTAGAGCTATTATATCACATATGGACATGCATGTTGTAGTGCATTGCGTGCATTCTTACGATTGCCTCATCAGATGTTATATTTACTCACGAGCTGGCAACTCACCCCCGTTGTGCCACAGTGTCTTGCAGGTCGGACCCGTCACCCTTGTGGCGGCGGGCTATCCTATCATCAGCTCCTTTTGCTCAGACTCGCGACATCGCCCGTAGGTGGGTTGCGAGCACACTTTATTTCTTTTTGCTTTATCATTGTATCTAGTATTCTCCATCTACCACTTTATATTGTATATGTGACTTAGTGATGAGACTGAGAGATTTGTATATTTGTGGTTTCTTTGGGGTCGAGCTCACTTGAGCCGGCGTTGTGTTTTCTGATATTTTGCGTTTCTTTTTACTCTTTTCTTGATATTACTTATATATTGCATGTGGTTGTGATCCGCCTTGGGCGAAGAGCTAGCTCCCGCTTGGGGATGCCATTTATGATTACAGGTTATATATATCTTGTTGTACCCATTTTGGGGGATAGAAAATACAGGGGAGACTCTGCCGAAATTTTCGGAAATTTTTTATGTTTTTTTTAAAAGGGATTCTATGCAACTTAATTGATTTTAAAAAACGTTTTCATTAAAGGTTTTCCTTCACTCTCTTTTGATTTTGGTTTAAATTTTCTGGGCTTTGGCTGACTTAGGTTACGGTACGCCTTTAGACGTCTCGTAATCTAAGTGCCAGTCACGTTCCGTACCTTCGGATCGTGACAAAGTTGATATCAGAGCGTAGGTTTTACCTTTCTGAGTGTAGGATTACCTTGGTAGATGGAGTAGGTGACTTAAGCAGAGTGGCGTAGCGTGGGTATGATCCGCGGCATACTTACGATACGGTACTCCGCCTAAGTGACCTTAGGACATAATTGCTTGTATTTCCTTTCTTGATTCCTTGCATTCCTTGATTCAATTGCAATGATCTTATCAGTCCTGTTTCTTATTCTAGCTTCGATGCCGCCAATGACTACGAGAGCTCAGCGGGCTGCCGCTAGGGATGAGATTCGGGCGGGCCCATCTGAGGCGAGGATCGAGCGGGATGATATGCCTGTCCCTCAGGGTCATATTGATCCACCTTATCCAGACCGTATTGCCAGATTAGAGGCCGGTATGCAGGAGTTGCGACAGATGATGGGATCTTTAGTTGAGTCCAGTCGGACACAGAGATCTGAGGACGTTCCTTCCACCGCACAGACCACGATTGTACCTGCTGCACAGATGGTCGCTCCTGCTACTACGGAGACTATCCCTGTTTCACTACAGGAGTTCATGAGATTGAGACCTCCAGCTTTTACCGGTACAGATGCGACAGAGGACCCACAGGCATTTCTCGATAGGATGGCTCGGATTTGCCGTTCGTTGAGCTGTTCTGATGATAGATTGGTGGAGTTTGCGAGTTTTCGTCTGGAGGGTCTTGTCCAGACATGGTACGATTCAGTAGAGAGAGGCCGAGCTGCAGGTCTACCTTCTATGACCTGGGACGAGTTTACAGCTGCATTTCTTGCCCGTTTTCTTCCGGAGAGTGTCCGAGATGCTCGAGCCCGTAGTTTTGAGTCTTTGCGCAAGACTCCTGGGATGACAGTGTCGGAGTATGATATACAGTTTACCCAGTTGTCTCGATATGCTCCGTACCTAGTAGACACAGAAGAGAAGAGAATAAAGAGGTTTGTGCGAGGGCTTGATACACAGCTATTCCTTGCCATCGGCACCCAGCACTTTGATACATACGCAGCCGCGATGGATGCAGCCTTACTTTTGGAGGAGCGTATTTCTGAGACTCCGGTCGTTTCTGGGCCGAAGAGGATTCGTACTGATACGCCAGCTCAGCGACAGATGGGTAGACACCGCGATAGATTATTTCCGGGAGATGGTGGAGGCAGAGGATTGAGACGAGGTCAGTTATTTAGTTCATATCCACAGACCCAGCAGTCGTCTCCAGGATGTTTTCGGTGTGGGAGTCATTACCACCGTGTCAGAGACTGTACCATGGGACGTCCGGGCGCGGCGACAGTCCCGCATGTGACTTTACCACCCTCACCACCTTCTCAGAGAGCTTTACTTCCTACTCCTGACGATGCTCCAAGTCAGTCAGATGCTTCTAGAGGCCGTGGGCGTGGCGGTCCAGTTCCGAGAGGACGAGGCGACAGAGGCAGAGGCAGAGGCCGAGGTAGAGGCAGAGGATAGCCAGCTATTAGTGGTGGACAGGCCCGAGTGTTCGCATTGACTCCTCAGGATGCACAGGCATCCAATGCCGTCGTGACAGGTACTCTGCCAGTATGTTCTTTTGATGCACGGGTATTATTTGATCCAGGCTCCACACATTCCTTTGTATCCACGTATTTTGCACCGAGGTTGGGCCGAGAGTCTTCTCCGTTAGATCAGCCGCTTGTCGTTATTACCCCGGTAGGCGAGTCTTATGTTTCCCGTTTTGTGTACCGATCATGTTCCGTTCGTATCGGGGAGAGAGATTCTTCAGTTGATTTGATTCTCCTCGATATGCTTGACTTTGACGTTCTTCTTGGTATGGACTGGCTAGCCACCTGTTATGCATCCGTGGACTGCCGTGAAAAAGAAGTCAGATTCAGTTTTCCTGGTGAGCCGGTTCTTATTATTCAGGGAGATCGTAGTGCTACCCTTCCCAGCTTGATTTCTTCTCTTCGCGCTGGTCAGCTCTTAAGGAAAGGGTGTCATGGATTCTTAGCCTATATTTGTGATACTAGCTCCACAGAGGTTCCGTTGGACCAGGTCCCTGTTGTGAGAGAGTTTCCTGATGTATTTCCCAACGAGCTGCCTGGTCTGCCACCAGAGCGCGAGATTGAGTTCTGTATTGACTTGATCCCCGGCACGGGGCCTATCTCTATACCGCCTTATCGGATGGCCCCGGTGGAGCTAAGAGAGCTAAAGGATCAATTACAGGACTTGCTGGACAGAGGGCTTATCCGACCGAGTGTGTCACCTTGGGGTGCTCCCGTCTTGTTTGTTAAGAAGAAGGACGGAAGTATGCGTTTGTGCATTGATTATCGTCAGCTGAACCGGGTTACTGTGCGGAACAGGTATCCCCTACCTCGCATTGATGACTTATTCGATCAGCTCCAGGGTGCAGGGTTTTTCTCGAAGGTTGATTTACGGTTAGGTTATCACCAGTTGCGGGTTCGGAAGGAGGATATTCCGAAGACCGCTTTCCGTATTCGATATGGTCATTATGAGTTCTTGGTGATGTCGTTCGGGCTCACTAATGCCCCGGCAGCATTTATGGATTTGATGAACCGTGTATTCAGGCCGTATCTCGATCAGTTCATTATTGTGTTCATTGACGACATCTTGGTTTATTCTCGGAGCCGGGAGGAGCATGAGCAGCACTTACGTATCACATTGCAAACTTTGAGGGAGCATCAGCTGTTCGCCAAATTTTCCAAGTGCGCATTCTGGTTAGACAGTGTCGACTTCTTGGGTCATGTGGTGACGAGAGATGGTATTTGTGTGGACCCGAAGAAGATCGAGGCAGTTCAGCGTTGGCCTAGACCAGTATCAGTTACAGAGGTTCGCAGTTTTCTAGGTCTGGCCGGCTATTATCGACGTTTTGTCCAGGATTTCTCCCGCATTGCTGCACCGTTGACCGGATTGACCCGGAAGGGGTTTCTTTTGATTGGACCCATGCATGTGAGGATAGTTTCCAGCAGTTGAAGACTCGTCTGACTACTGCACCAGTGTTAGCATTGCCTTCAGGATCAGGCGGGTTCGTGGTATATTGTGATGCTTCTCGAGTGGGGCTGGGCTGTGTATCGATGCAGCACGACAAAGTTATCGCGTATGCTTCTCGGTAGCTGAGGAAACACGAATAGAACTACCCCACCCATGATTTAGAGATGGCTGCAGTAGTATTTGCACTTAAGATCTGGAGACATTACCTATACGGTGAGTCATGCCAGATATTCACTGACCACAAGAGTTTGAAGTATATCTTCCAGCAGCGAGACCTGAACCTGAGACAGCGCCGTTGGATGGAGTTGGTGAAGGATTATGACTGCGAGATTTTATACCATCTGGGCAAGGCGAATGTGGTGGCAGATGCGTTGAGTAGGAGGCCCGGAGGTAGCTTATCTTGTTTGAGCGCAGTACAGATGCAGTCGACGGCGGATTGGCAGGTTTTATATGATAGCAGAGTGTAGATCGAGTTTACTCCAACAGGGGGGACAGCTGGCCCATTTCAGAGCACGCCCACAGTTACTTGACCGTATCCGCGAGGCACAGTCCGGCGATGCCCGTATCTTAGAGATTATTGAGCAGATTCGGCAGGGCAGAGTTTCTGAGTTCGTGATTGATGATCAGGGGATACTTCGATTTGGGACTCGACTGTGCGTGCCAGATTCAGAGGGACTGAGGCGTGATATTCTCGAGGAGGCATATAGATCGGTATACAGTGTTCACCCAGGTTCCACCAAGATGTACCGTGATTTGAGAGAGGTTTACTGGTGGGACAGGATGAAGAAGGATGTTACAGACTTTGTGTCGAGATGCCTGACTTGTCAGCAAGTCAAGGCCGAGCACCAGAGGCCAGCCGGCGAGTTACAGCCTTTGCTTATCCCTGAGTGGAAGTGGGAGCAGGTCTCCATGAACTTCATTGTGGGTCTACCCAGGACCAGTCGAGGGTATGACTCTATTTGGGTGATTGTGGATCGACTGACGAAAGCGGCTCACTTCCTGCCAGTGAAGACCACTTTTGGATTTTCTCAGTACGCCCAGGTTTATATTGATGAGATCGTGCGACTGCATGGTGTTCCGACTTGCATCGTGTCCGACCGGGGCACCCAGTTTACCAGCCGATTGTGGCAGAAACTCCAGGAAGCATTGGGCACCCGATTGAGTTTTAGTACAGCCTTTCATCCGCAGACTGACGGTCAGTCGGAGCGTACTATTTAGACTCTTGAGGACATGCTCAGAGCTTGTGTTTTAGATTTCGGTGGTAGCTGGGATAGTCATTTGCCTTTGATCGAGTTTTCCTACAATAATAGCTTCCAGGAGGCGATTCAGATGGCACCTTTCGAGACTTTATATGGGAGGAGATGTCGATCGCCTGTATGTTGGACAGAGCTTAGGGAGAGTAGTATTTTGGGGCCGCAGATTGTACAGGAGACGACCGAGAAGATACAGCTGATTCGGGACAGGATGAGAGCGGCACAGAGCAGGCAGAAATCATATGCTGACAGGCGCCGTCGCCGACTCGAGTTTGCTATTGGCGATCATGTTTTCCTGAAGGTCTCTCCGATGAAAGGCGTGATGAGATCTGGGCGGAAAGAGAAACTGAGTCCTAGATATGTTGGTCCTTTCGAGATCTTAGAGCGTGTTGGTCCAGTCGCTTATCGGTTAGCTCTTCCGCCCAGCTTTCCCGATGTTCACCCCGTGTTCCATGTCTCGATGCTCCGCAAGTACCTTCATGATCCTTCCCATGCAATTCAGCACCAGAAGATCCAGCTAGAGCGTGATCTTTCATTCACCGAGCAGTCGGTGGTCATTCTGGATCGGCAGGTGAAGAAATTGAGGTCGAAGGTTATACCTTCCGTCAAGGTCCTTTGGTGTGGCCCGAACAGCGAGGAGGTCACCTGGGAGACCGAGGTCGAGATGAGGAAAAGATATCCCCATCTTTTTGAAGGTACGCGTAGTTAAATTCTAAATTCGGGGACCGAATTTCTTTAAGGGGGGAAGATTGTAACCCTTCGAAAATCGTTTAGGCAGTTTTTCGGTAATCGGCTAATTTTTCGACTTTTTCCGTAAAAAGTCAAAATAGGTATTTTTCATTGTAGACCTAATTATACAAAATTTAGATAAGATATTACTATAATTTTGTCACTAAAATGTCACTTATAATTTTCTAGTTAAATAAATTTTTTTCGTAATTAATTATTTTTAATATTATTTTAAGCTTTTAAAAATACATTAAATTAGTGATAAATACACATTTAATTAGGTAAATTACACACTTAGGAACCATTATAAACTAAAATATATTAGTAACAAAAATTTTACCAAAACATTCCAAGAATTTTGGTTCTATGGTTTAAAAATGCATTAAAAAGGGTTTTTTTTTGTAAAAAATGATGTAACATTCATTAATTGACTTTGGAAGATAGCTTTTGTGTAGAAATTTCTACACAATTCCCTCACCACTCACCTCCTACACCACAGGCCGAGCTCCCTTGCTTCAGTTCTCATTTTTCCCCTCACTTCTTGCTTCATAATTCCTTCAAAAATCTTCAAAAATCCACCGAAATCAACAAATTTCTTCACAAATTCAAACCTAATCCTTATTCCACCTCTTTCCAAACCCTAATTAGTTCAAAACTTGAAGAAAGGAGACTTCTTTGGTGGCTTGAGCATGCTAGGATTCAACTTGTGAGGTGAAATTTCTAAACTAGTTGTTAAATTGTAGATTGAATGTGCTAAAAATTGAATTTTGAGATATTAATTTAGTTGTAATTACTTGTTCATGAAAATCAAGAGAGGAATTTGATTTCAAATTATGGTTTGTAGCATGGTTGATGGAGTTAAGTTAGGGTTTGGTTATCTAATTGGTTAGAGTGGTTAATTGTGCGATTTTGCGCTCGCTAAGTCGTTAAATTGCGACGTTTGCATCGAATCGGGTTGAAATTTGCTTACTAGATTTTTACAAAAATTAGAATGCGATCAAATTGTGTTATGTTAGCGATATAATTAGCTTCGTATAGGACTATTAGAGTGCGCGAACGCGGGGTTTCGTCTAGTCGGGTTTTAGTTTTGTCGATTTCCCCGAAATGACGATTCTAGTTAACGATTAGCGATTTTCGTGCGTTTTCCCGCGCACCGAGTGTATGTTATGTTTAATTCGAGAGCGTCGATAATTGTATATTGTGACTTGCATCATTTTAGGTTTTGTAATCTTATGCTTGGTGTTGTGCAAATATAGGATCGGTCGGGGAAACATCGGACACGGCACGTAAAGGCAAGGCGGCGGTCGGATCGGGTTAGCGGGGATTTCAGGTGAGTAGATGTATTCATCTATGGGGGAATCGTCTGAATGGCGCGAGGCGCCCCCCCTAGTTAGGATTACCCTACTTTTTGCAAGATTTATATTGTTAGCTAGCTTATCCATTCATGTACACTGCATACCCTTATAGCGAACAGTATATTAGATTGCATGGACATTCATCTATACTTATGCGATATCACTTCGTAGGACACGAACACCATTACCATTGGCATCTGTTGCACGTGCACTATTCATGTGACACACACGCCTTTGGTAATTGCCATGCCACGTGCACTATAGAACCTGTTTAACTTAATAACGCCATTTGCATTCATACATGATATATGGAATTGCATAACATGCATATACCTCGCATTACCATCATATCTACATAGATTTCTAGCCAAAACTCACATCATATACATTGGTATCATAGACATTATCATATATAACATGTGAACATTATGATTTTCTTGAGGATTTCAGTATTGCTGCGATTTCTGGATTTTTGGGGAAAACCGCATGAATTTAACAAAAGCTTATATTTATCATTTTTAAAACAAAGTTGCGGTTTTCTCGTGATGTATGTGTCGTCCACCATGAGTTTTCATGTTTTCTGTTGGATTTCGAGACCCGATTCGAGCAGTGGATGAACCGTCTCGGGTACATGGTGGGCCCGGTATGGTACCCCGGGGCAAGAAGATCGAGATGTAGACGATGAGCCTGGCAGGGGAAGACTACCTACCGGTGATGTCTGGCGCGGCGGATATCCGGAGGATACCGACCGTTGTCGTGAGATTGGATGATATGGGCCGATCCGGACTGACGAAGCCCGATATTGAGACAGATATGATTCCTATTTGGTGTCGATGCTTGACACGGGTTTTCAGATGATTTCTTGATGGTACTTAGCTATTATACAGATATTCATTTTTCTAAAAGTTAAGAACGCAATACCCTTAGCATTTAAAACACTTAAAGAGTTAGAAATGACATTGCATCCATATGCATGCATACTAGAGCTATTATATCACATATGGACATGCATGTTGTGGTGCATTGCATGCATTCTTACGATTGCCTCATCAGATGTTATATTTACTCATGAGCTGGCAACTCACCCCCGTTGTGCCACAGTGTCTTGCAGGTCGGACCCGTCACCCTTGTGGCGGCGGGCTATCCTATCATCAGATCCTTTTGCTCAGACTCGCGACATCGCCCGTAGGTGGGTTGCGAGCACACTTTATTTCTTTTTGCTTTATCATTGTATCTAGTATTCTCCATCTACCACTTTATATTGTATATGTGACCTAGTGATGAGACTGAGAGATTTGTATATTTGTGGTTTCTTTTGGGTCGAGCTCACTTGAGCCGGCGTTGTGTTTTCTGATATTTTGCGTTTCTTTTTACTCTTTTCTTGATATTACTTATATATTGCATGTGGTTGTGATCCACCTTGGGCGAAGAGCTAGCTCCCGCTTGGGGATGCCATTTATGATTACAGGTTATATATATCTTGTTGTACCCATTTTGGGGGATAGAAAATACAGGGGAGACTCTGTCGAAATTTTCGGAAATTTTTGATGTTTTTTTTAAAAGGGATTCTATGCAACTTAATTGATTTAAAAAATCGTTTTCATTAAAGGTTTTCCTTCACTCTCTTTTGATTTTGGTTTAGATTTTCTGGGCTTTGGCTGACTTAGGTTACGGTACGCCTTTAGACGTCTCGTAATCTAAGTGCCAGTCACGTTCCGTACCTTCGGGTCGTGACAGTTCAAAGGGCAGTTCAAGACGGTCACATAATCGAGTTAAGGTTTGTTGTCTTCTAGAGGGACCACCACAAAACTTGCACGAACCACCGAAGGATTTAAACCCCGTGAAAAGTGAGCAAATGATACTCGTTCAAACACTTCAATACTTTCCAATTTACCCGGAAAGAAACATAACAAAATTAAATACTCCGATCAAATCGATGGTAACAAAATGAACCCCTAAATTCTCAACACTTGAGTCAGTTTAAAAATACCCATAAAATAAAACATTCAGACACAAGAATTACAGTGCAAACAAACTGCAATGATCTCACTTTAGGGTCGCAGTTCCGTGGCCCAAGCAGGTTATTGCCGCGGAACCAGGCGGTTCGTACAGATCAATAAAAAAATTTTGCGCCGTAATTCTCATAATTCCCTGCTTTATTTTTTAAGTATTTTTAATTGCCAAAAATCCCAGATTTTAGAAATTGCCCAGAGAGGGGTTGATTTTGTCGATATCGGGTTCAATCGGGGTTTTAACTTCGTTAAAGTGTCGCCTAATGTTCTAGGTCGGCTCTGATACCACTGTTGGGTTAGCCTAGCACCTCGTGAAGGGTTTGGAAGCATCACATGAACCAAAGGTGGAGTCTTTAGGGTGCTAAGTTAACAAACATCGGATCGTGCCTAGAAAATTAGGGTTTCTAAAATTTTCACATCAACATATGAAAGAATAGATAGGGTTTAGAGAGTACAACCTTTGTAGCTCCCTACGCTAGACTCCTCGGCTACTTGGGGTTTGAAAAAGCTTCGCTCGAACTCCTCGAGGTCACCGATGATCCACCCGGAGTCCGCTTTGTCCAAGCTTGCAACTTTATCCGATCAAGTGAACGAATTCAAGCTAACACTCCAAACAAGTGGGCTAGACTTATGTAGAATGGTGTTGTGGTTCTTTTTCTCACTTCAAAATCCAATCTTGATGAGTATATTGCTCACTACAAAGAACTAGAGAGCAACATGAGAGAGGAAGAATAAGATGATGGCAATATCTTTTTTCAAGAGTGAAAAGGATAACTCTCTTTAAGAAAAATGAAAATATATGTTTATATATTTTCTTGTTCTCATCTCAAACCATGGTTTAAACAATGAATTCATTATTTAACTTGAGTTAAAACACAAAAGGAAACTTTACCTAAGGTTAAAAGGTGGGTGAGAATGGTTAGGTCAAAAGAAGAGTGTAGAAACAAATCAATAATGAACCTTTTCTTTCCTTTTATGTTTTAATATAAATATAATAATAATCCATATTAAAACCATGGTGTGAGTCTTATATTGCCATCATATTCCATGTATAAGAAACCATGAAGGATGATGCATGTATGTATGTGTATATGTACATCCATATGTGCATGAATCAAAAAAGAAACTATACATGCATGCATACATCCAACATACTCAAGAAAGGATTTCAAGTGAGAAGCTAATGGTTAAATGATAAATCAATACTTGATTTATCAATCTGGCCATATCACATATGACCCCTACCAAAAGCAAGCCGCCCGACCAATATACGGTATCCTATACGTGCATTTTAATCGGGTCCATGCGCATATCGCATACGTGCACCACAACGTTTTGCCTGGACTAGAAAACTCCATTGTGGGACTCTGAGACTCGTCAATACGCCGGCAGTGGGTGATGATCATATCAAGCACCCCCAAGCCGCAAGCGGTCAGCTAAACGTAATGGCCACCCGGGTATTGAGCGATCAGAAGAGAACAAGCGAACCTGCTACAACTCCCGTCGAGCAGATCGGAAACACTTCCCGTAAGTCCGGTCTCCTCGTCTGATATGTCGCATATCAAGTCTAGGGGTTGTAAATGTCAGACCCCAATAACCGATAAGTCGTGCCGATGTGAGGCTCATAACGTGTCGAGAAACTACTGATAACACTTACCAGCAAATCTCTGAATCAGCCCTGGCCAGGGACTTTCCTGTTACGGCCAATCGAGCACAGTACAACATCAACCCCCAATACCGGGAGAGACGAAACCTCTCCTATCGCTCATTGCCTCCATGTGACTCGGGATTGTACCCAAAAACCACCGTTTTGCACGCCCTCATGGACGTGGTAAGGTGGAGATCAAAGCACAATGGGAATCACACAAGACTCTATGACGATCTCGGGTCTACAGACTAACCTGTACAAGTGTCACCTGAGAACTGCCATCTGACGTGAGGTATAATACCATCTGGGAGTTCTCGGCGAGTCCGTCCAGTGTACCCAGTCTCCACTGAGCACCCGTATACCATCTCTGATGTCAAACACCAATGGATATGGGATCATCCATCGCCCATCTCATGGGTCGAGAAGCGTATACGCTAGTCTACACTGGTATATCGATGCCCCGTCGCGATACACCTACGACTAGGGACCTTGAAGGATGTACTTATGGACTACCATGTCCCCACTAGTATGATCTACATCATAGTCCAGGTAGTCAAGTACACATCCTACGGGCTTTACCAACATGTAACTATAAGACAGTTTAAAGAGACTAGTATACATGTTAAGATAAAGAGCAACCAGATAGCATACTATCATATCGAGCAAGAAAGTCATCTCTATATATGTCCAAGCATCCAATATAATATACATCATCTGTACAATACTGGCCTCTAGGGCATACATACAACTAACAAAAGTATGAGGATATAAATCAACGTGTGCCCCTCGCGACACATCAAAATCATAAAACCTGAGTGCCCAGCATCGACACTCTAAATATCATGAAACCCGTGTCCAGCATTAACACGTAAATCCTCATATCTCGGGCTCCGTCAGTCCGGATCGGCCCCCGGGCTCCGTCAATCCGGATCGGCCCATATCATCTCTCGACTCCGGTCGGTATCCTCCAGATATCCGCCAAGCCCAAATACTATCACCGGTAGGGAGTGCTTCCCTGCCAGGCTCACCGTCTAACAATATGAATCTTCTTGTCCCGGGGTACCTCACCGGGTCCACCATGTACCCACAGACGGTGCCTACCGCTCCTCGAATCGGGTTACACATGTCAATCTCAGAACCGAGAAAACACATGGTGGATACACTGAAATATCATATCAAGAGAAACTGGGTTTTTAAAACAGTACATGCTTTCCTTTGAAATAGCCACGGTTCTCAAATCCAGAAATCTCATGAAAACAGCATATCTCGATGCGTAAAAGCGTAAAGCATGATGTATGCGACATATAACAGAAATGTAAGCATATCCGTATATCATGCAACATGGAACAGTAATATGCACATATCAAGGGAAAACCGCTCTTTTACATGAATCCAGTTTAAAAATTATATCCCGCGGTTCCCAAATTCTCCAAAGTCTAATCAACATCGTATAAAGGTGCATATGCAACTGCAGCAAGTTATGCAAGGAATCATATCATGATGCAGCAATCCTACTGTGTAGTGACATGGCAATTATCGATGATGAAGTGTGTGAGCCGGCCAATCTGTGTACGTGTAACATACGCATCATCGATAATGCTGCAAGAGTACTAGCACAGGTAGATGTAATGCAATGAGAATAACATAAATGCAGCATAATGTAAAACATCACCTAAAAGCTATAAGGTATACTCTACATGATCGAGTCGGTGAATCTATCAATCGGCATCCAGCCTCACAACATCACGTACGGTATAATCCATCATACGGCATCCTCTAGTCAAGGGTATGGATCAATCATCAAGCCCAACTCATCACGTACGGAAAATCATCATACGACGGCATTAAACCATCAGGGATCCTATATCCTATGTGACAATGAGGGGTACGGACCTAACGTCTCGTACGGCATATCACTCATAATTCACGACATTTTATATATATCTATATACCTATGTCCCAGGTCACATCCATAACAAACTCATATCAGGGGACCGGCAAGGGTATCAATCATCTCAATCGACTCGCATCCGTATACCAACATACCATCAAGTCATCATATCACATCGTATATTCCTTTCATCGCATTTATATCTCACATCAAGTCAATATATATATATATACATTCTACCCTATACATCAAATGTCATGTTACTTTAAAATTCATACTTATTCTAGTGTAACTGTATATCTACAAGTCGTGATTCACATTCACTTTTCATATCGTTATAGCTTTCATCTCATATCTTCATAAGTATATATTCAATCATTCATCTTTAACTATCTTTTTAACCATATTCCTAGTTTTCAATCTAGGTTTCTACATCTGTACCCTATAGATCGGTTTCCATCAAAAACTTGCGGGGGTGATATACGCCATCTACCCGACTTCCCCCGTAGATATAGATCTACTCACCTTGATCCTCGATTGCCGAAGCCGATGACGCCATGCTCCGTCGTCTCAGAATCCACGCGAAGGTACCTACAATAATACACAATCGTAGTCGCTATTAAAATTGAGTCCGGAAAAACCGAAACGGCACACGGATTGCCTATAGGTTAGAACCTAAAGCCCACGCATGCAAAACCAACAAATTACCCCTAGTCGTTGATGTACAAACATCCAACAACCAAATACGAATCCAAATATCAAAACTCATCATTCAAAATACGGAAGACATATCCAAAAATCACACTAATGTGCTCCCATATTTTGACTCAGGCCAAAAGGAGTTGCACAAACAAGTATAGGGTGCTGTACATGAAGTATATAAGCTACTGGACCAACCTAGACACCAAATGCCACCAAGTGGCCGGCCACATTTCTAGGAAATCTGGCGAGCTCGGCCAGGCTAGCTCCGTTGGGGTTCGTCTGGTCAATGTGGTCTCTTAGTGCCCTAATTTGGTCCCTGGTATTGTTTGGGTAACTCAAAAACTCTCCGGGTCATCCCAGATTCCCTGTAGTCACACCAATATCCACAAAACCGACACGGTTAATAGAATAAATCCGTATTTTGGTTTCTAAACTCAATCCCAGCCTCTGAATTCAATCCCTAAGGTCTTGTAACAGCCACTACACAACTCAAATCCACACAATCACTCAAACCCTTCTCTAGAATTTTCCAACTTCACAAATCACCACCAATTCTAAACTAAAACTAGAATATAAGGAAGCTTAAAACTAACTAAATGGAAGAAGCTATACCTCATTTGGGCCACTCAAGACAGCCCTAGCTTCTCAATGTTGTCAAAATCCCACTTTGCTTGGTCCATTGTGTAGATGAAGAGGTGGGGATTAATTTTTGTGAAGGGAGTATAAGGTTTTGGTGATTATTTGGAGATGGATCTAAGGGTAGAAGTGGAGGGAAGTGAGCTTGAGGAAGATGGAGAAGGAGAAGAAAATGATGGGGGAAAGAGTATGGCAGCAGCCCCCCCCCCTCTCTCACTTATTCTCTCTCTCTCTCTCTCTCTCTCTCTCTCTCTCTCTCCAATCATTCACTTTTTTCCCTTTTTAACTCTTTAACATTTCTTTTTCTTTTCTCTTTGCTTCCCACAAACAAAACAAAATACAATATGAAACCAACAAACACAAATGAACCACATGCAACCAAATGCAACATGACATGGTGCACTAGCCATGGAAAACTGTAAAAACACGGATTTGGCTTAATTGCGATTAGCAGTGCACTAATCGGGTTTTTATCCAAACTGCATATAATAAATTTTAAAAATACCAAATCCAATAAATATATTCTAAAAATGAATAAATCATTTTAATTTCTGATTATTTCACAAATATTGATATATATTTATACCTTTTTTCGAAAACCCCAATTTCGCAAATCGGGCGATTTTCGGGAAATATATTATTTTAATATTAAATTCCAAAAATAACATTTTATATTTTCTGAAATGTTACAGTCTTCCCCCTTAAATAAATTCGGTCCCCGAATTTAAATTTAAACCCCCAAATGCTAAAACATTTCAATAATCAACTCAAATCAACAGGGCTCCGAAATCACAGAAGATACAGAATAACACAGCGCGTCAAGTGCGCATGAAAACGAGTACAAAACTCAAAAACCGAACTCCGTCCAGCGTCACACAAATCATCGGATTCGCACGCATATCCTCGGAGTTACAATGGAGATACAGATCTCGCTACTGAAATCCAACGTACACTAGCCAAATATTGTAATATGTATATAGTACGCATCCTTGAAAAATCTTCAAAAATTGAATAAAATACATGCAAAATCTTTTCTGAATCGCCGTGTGATGCGTAACTCACGGCACAAGTGACGGACGCTCATTTGTAAAGTAATAAATATATGCCCATATTGGTTTTGCTAAACATACGTTCCGCTTTTTTGAAATATCCCAAAAGGTTTTCCTTGTAAACATTCGTGTCGCTCACGGACACGTAGGAAAATAGCAAGACTATAACTCCTTTTTGAAAACCTCTGGTTAAACGTTTAATGCATGTAAAATACTCAGGTACTGTCCTCAGATCAGTCATGTTCGGCTACTACATAATATAGAACCCATCATGAAAACAAAGTGCCACAAAGCAAAAAATCAGCCTCAAAAGGCGTATCCAATAATCATGTGCGTCTGGTGCGCACGGGAATCAAATCCAAATACAAGTTCTACGAACTTGCACAAAATCAAAACTAAGTGCAACGGGTGTGCACGAAAGTATCTGTCCAGTGCAACGGGTGTGTGCGACAACAACATCTAGTTCATCTATAGTGCATGAAAATCTCAATCCAGTGCAACTAACATGGACGAATGAAAATCCCAAATCGAGTGCATCCGGTGTGCACAAAATCCAATATCGAGTGCCGAATATGCACAAAATCCAATCCAAGCGCGTCAGGTTCGTAAAAAGAATCTAGTGCGGTAGCATGTACGAAAACGCACGGCAAGTGCCAACGCGCAGGAAAAACACAAATCTGGTAAAACGAATGCTCAAGGCATAAATCGGGTATAACTAATGTACGTAGTCTAAATCCGGTGCAACCAATGCACGAAATACCAAGATGGTGCAACAATGCACAAAATATGAATCCGGTGCAACAAATGCACAAAACACAAATCGAGTGAATCCCGTGCACAAAATACAAATCCGGTGCATGCAAATGCACAAAGTACAAATCTGGTGCAATAAATGCATGGAACTCATCAATAACTCAAATGTGTATAAAAGAAACAAAGAGTGTACCAAAGTGTATGAAATCTCACGTCCCGAAGGTACGGAACGTGACCGGCACTTAAATTACGAAACGTCTAAAGGCGTAACGTAATCTAAGCAAGCCGAAGCCCATAAATCTAAACCATTTAAAAGAAGAAGTGTAGGAAAACAAGTTTTTAAAGCAAAATCAAATTTTCTCAAAAATTTCGGCAGAGTCTCCTTTGTAAAAACTGGCCCCAAATGGGTACAAAAAGAATATATACAAAAGCAATAATAAAGGCATTCTCAAGCGGGAGCTAGCTCTATTCCAATTAGCGGAAACAACCACGCAAGAAAAATAATATACAACGCTGAAGGGCGAGGCTCAAAACTCAAAAGAAAACCAAATCCACCGGAAACCCATAATAATACAAGTGCGACTCTAAGGTCGAAATAAAAACAACTGGTCTTCTAAATCTACCAATAATACAAGTCTGGTTAATGGAGCTTACTAGATACAACTGAAATAAATAAATGTAGAACGGCGGTCACGATACAAGTGAATCAACCTACCAAGCAATCACCCTGAATGAAATGATGTGCCAACAAGCCGCCAAGGAAACCTATACATCTGAACCTGAAAGAAAATTTGGCACAACGGGGGTGAGTTGCCAACTCGTGAGTAGAAGACATCTACGAGTAGAAATCACATGCACGACACCCTCCTAGGTCATATAATATACTCAACATAATCTTAGACATCTAATAGTGATAGGGTAATAGGCTATGCATAAGTGTAACACTTAGTGCTCGTGTCAGTGTCACTAAGTAGCAATATGTCATATGTATGCGTATGATGTATGAATGCATCATGAATGAAACAATCCGCCAAGAAATCTGGATAATCTGATATAAGAAAATATGTATTTTTATCTCGGTAAAATTCTTCTGAAATAACTTAAGTATCATCAATGAAATCCATGGAAATCCGTGTCAAGCATCGACACAAAGCATGTAAATCTCAAAGTCTCGATATCTCATATCTCTGTATCTCAATCTCACATCTCTATATCTCAAATCTCATATCTCTGTATCTCAAATCTCAATATCTCGGGCTCCGGCCGTCCGGATCGACCCATATCATCAAATCACACGACTACAGTCGGTATCCTCCGGATATCCGCCGCGTAACAAATAACCGGTAGGTAGTGCTCCCCTACCGAGCTCAACGCCATCATCTGCGATCTTCTTGCCCCAGGGTACCATACTGGGCCCACCATGTACCCGCAAACGGTGCATCCCCCTCCTTGAATCGGATATACGATACTGCTCAAGAACCGAGAAAACTCATGGTGGACAGCACACACATCACATCATGAGAAAAATGCAGATTTGTTTTTTTTAAATAATAACAAGTTTGAAAGTGTTGCGGTTTTCCCCAAAACCCAGAAATCTCACTGAAAATCCGAAATCCCAAGAATCATGAGTAAATAAATAATAAGTATCGGCATAAGCCCCATAATACTGCATGATAGTATGAATATGTAAATGCATGAAGTGTCTAAGTAATATATGCAATGTCTAAACTAGCACATGAGAGTAATCGCACAATATTATGTTGGAGCTAGCATTTAGCTGATTATATCAATAAAAATAATATGTTCTAAAGTGTACGTGACATGGCAATTACCGATGATGATGTGTGTGAGCCGGCAAATAAGTGTACGTGGAACATGCGCGTCATCGGTAATGGTGCTGGTGTCCTAACAGACAGGGTTTCATATTAGTAAGGAAATATATGTACGAACATGCAATGCGATGAATACAACATGAGTATAACGGTGAATATGTAGTAAACACACAATTAGAGTATACATACTAATTACGAGTCATACAGTTTGTTGTTTGAAAAAGCACGAATCGTGGTTTTTAGAAAAGTAAGGGCTACGGGGTTTTATAGAATAGATATGTCCCTTGAAAATCCGTAGTATCCCTCAGGCTGTCTTTAAAAATGCGCACGATTCGTTAGTTTTGAAAATAAGTATGACTCGAGCCTAAACTAGCATCTATCTAACCAACTAAGGGACTAAACTAAAGAAACTATTCAAAAAGTAAGAAGAATCCTCCTAAAGTCTGAGTCAATATCTCTAGTAGTCGGCGATCCAGCCTCAATAGCGTCACGTACATGGTACGATTTCCTCAAGTCAAGAGTGCGGATCAATCATCACATCTATACTTCGTACGGTAAAATCCATCGTACGGCATCCCAAAATCGGGGTACGGTCAACTATCATATATATATCATCATTCGTATAATATCATCATCAAACAATATCACGGTCAAGGGTACTATACTATAATCGCATCATCAAACAATATCATGGTCAAGGATATTATACTACAATTACATATATTCTAATATCATCAAACATACATCATCTGTGTAGATATACATCGTCAAATGATCCACTAAAATATCATGTCATATATCATACTGTGATTAAGTCACATATTACTGTTAGTTGTATGTATGCCCTAGAGGCCAGTATTGTACAGATGATGTATAGTATATTGGATGCTTGGACATATATAGAGAGGACTTTCTTGCTCGATATGATAGTATGCTATCTGGTTGCTCTTTATCTTAACATGTATACTTGTCTCTTGATATTGTCTTAAAGTTACATGTTGGTAAAGCCCTTAGGATGTGTACTTGACTACCTGGACTATGATGCGGATCATACTAGTGGGGACATGGTAGTCCATAAGTACATCCTTCAAGGTCCTTAATCGTGGGTGTATCGAGACGGGGCATCGATATACCAGTGTAGACTAGCGTATACGCTTCTCGACCCATGAGATGGGCGATGGATGATCCCATATCCATTGGTGTTTGACATCAGAGATGGTATACGGGTGCTCAGTGGAGACTGGGTACACTGGACGGACTCGCCGAGAATTCCCAGATGGTATTATACCTCACGTCAGATGGCAATTCTCTGGTGACACTTGTGCAGGTTAGTCTGTAGACACGAGATCGTCATAGAGTCTTGTGTGATTCCCACTGTGCTTTGATTTCCACCTTACCACGTCCATGAGGGCATGCAAAACGGTGGTTTTTGGGTACAGTCCCGAGTCACATAGAGGCAATGAGCGATAGGAGAGGTTTCGTCTCTCCCGGTATTGGGGGTTGATGTTGCGCTGTGCTCGATTGGCCGTAACAGGGAAGTCCCTGGCCAGGGCTGATTAGAGATTTGCGGGTAAGTGTTACCAGTAGTTTCTCGACCCGTTATGAGCCTCACATCGGCATGACTTATCGGTTATTGGGGTCTGACGTTTACCACCCCTAGACTTGATATGCGACATATCAGACGAGGAGACCGGACTGTACGGGAAGTGTTACCGGCAGGCTTTTTACAGGAGTAGGAGTGGGCTTGCTTGCTGATCTTCTGATCGCTCAATACCCGGGTAGCCGTTACGTCCATCTAGTACCGCTGACGGCTTATGGGTGCGTGATGTGATCATCACCTACTGCCGGCGTATTGACGAGTCTTTAGAGTCCTACACAGAGGTTTTACTGGCTCAGGCAAAAACGAAATAGGAGCACGTATGTGATATGTGCGAGACCGAGAATAAATGCGTGTATGTAATACCGTATTCTATTCTCGCGACTTTTAGTATCGGTCGGTTATATATGATATGACCGGGTTATCGAATCAAATGTTGATTCGATAAGTCGATACGATGTATGTTAGCCGGTTATATGAGATATGACCGGATTATTAAGTCAAGTGTTGATTTAATAATTAAGTGTATAATTGTATATTAGATATACTAATTTACATTTGCTAACACTTGTTCACTTTAGGGTTTTTCTCACATGTACACTACTTTAACATATATATGATATATGTTAAAATGTGTTATCATATTGTATCATGGTTGATGATACATTAAACATGGGTGTGTATGACTTACACCATTCTATATTTAAATGGTGATTAATAATTATTTAAAGTAATTACAAATTAGTGGACATTTTTTTCATAAGCTTGAAGCTTGTGGATACTTTGACAAAGTCCACTAGATTTGTTTTACCTTAGATTTTTATTAACCTAACCATTTAGACTTAACCATGGTTATGTCCCACCATGAGTTAGTATATGATACTCACTCACCATGGTTAGAATTCTCACTTAATCATTATCCTTTCCTCTTTCTTTTGTTCATCTTCTTCATTGTGAAAAGGAGAAAGAAAACTAGGGTTTGATCCAAAGTGAGAAAGCGTGTGAGAAACAAAATTCTAAAGAAAACCCACTTCCTATTTCTCCATCCTCTACTAGACTAGCACTTTAGTTTAGGATGTTTACTTCACATTTCTCTAGTTAGTGAAGTAGGAGCTTGAGTCGGAATTCTCTCGACGTAGATCATCTTCGGCCTCGGAGACTTCAAGCAAGGTCGCACCTTTTCGCCTCGTGAAGCCATGCAAGGGTCTGGGAGAACCACGATCGCAGCGAAGAGACTTCATCAAGGAGCTAAAGAAGTGGAGGACCGATCTACAAAGGTTGTATTTCGTGATCTCTTAGAGTAAAGATGTTTACTTGCCTTTCGATTCGCCTAAACTCTAGTATACGATCTTGCTTAGTGTTATTCGGCACATAAAATTTTAATTTTGGCATGGTCGATGCCTTGTAGAGCCTTGTTAGTGTGTCTAGTAACCCTACAGTGGTATCAGAGCCTAGCTAGAGCATTAGGCGATGTGTTAACGAAGTTAAAACTTCGAACGAACCCGAATACATCGAAATCAAACCCTCACTGTACAATTTTTAAAATCTGGGATTTTTCCAAATTAAAAATGCTTAAAAAAATCAGCAGGAAAATATAAGGAATACTGTGCAAAACGACACTGTTTAGAGCCCAAAGCGTCGCGGATCTGCGGCACGAGCATGGCTCATGCGGCGGTTCCGCGGCCATATTGTGACGTCACCTTCAACTGTTTGCACAGTAATGTTCCTATTCAATTTCCTGATATTTTTCTGGGCATTTTTATCTGACTCAAGTGTTGAGTATTTTGGGGTTTATTTTGAAATTGTCGATTCGATCGGAGAATTTAATTTTGTTCTGTTATTCCGGATAATTTAGAAAGTATTAAAATGTTCGAACGGATATTATTAACTCAATTTTTTCCCGGCACGAAAAACATTCAAGTGTTGAATTTTTATCGGGTTTTAAATCTTTCGGAAAAACGTGCATGTGATGTGACGGACCCTCTAGAAGACAACAAACCTTAACTCGATTATGTGACCGTCTTGAACTGCCCTTTAAACCTTAGGGTTTGAGGCAGTACGGCGTGCCACATGTGAGGCGTTGGCTTGACCCTTCTACGGCTGGACCGTTGCTACTGTGACGTATTCTGGAATTTTTGAACTCCGCTCAAGTGTTGAGCTATTGAGGAAATCTTGGGTATTTGATTATTCGATCGAAAAGTTTAATACTGTCTATTTATCTGGAATGTGATACAATATGTGGAATTCACACGGTTAGGCATGAAATGCGAAATATGTGATATTTCGGATTCACGATGTCTAAAGAGATTGTGGATTCCAAATGTTGTAGTTTTATACTTTCTTTTCTGCGACCGTAAGTGTAATATGTGATATCGCCGGTTTCGTTGCTATATGTCAACGACAATTGGGATGCGCATATTTACTTACGTTGATGACATGTGATGTTCTGTGTTACTGGATATGTTATATTGTATCGTCGCGTTCTGAATAGCCAGGGGTTTTTATGTGAGATGAGAGTTTTTATTTTCATTCATGTAAAATTTAAATGTATGTAATATTCTTTTATTGGGGCACTTCCGGGTCGAGGTTGATGTCACCATTTGTATATTATTTACTTTTCCGCACTAGGATAGACCCAAGGAGGGGAGCACAAGTAACCGGGTTCTAGGGTCCAGTGGGAGACTAACTCGAGGAGTCGAGTCCGGGTCTCCTAACCCTAGAATTGGAAGGGTTGCTTGCCGCTCTCGTAGGGGTCTAGGGGTGTGGGTTTGGCTATTCATCGCGACCGTGGAATCCGTGTTTTATAGAGCCTCAAAATAAAACACGGACGTCCTAGTATATCCAATGTTTCATATGTTTCTTCTTCTGCGATATCTGTGATGTGATCATTTGATGTTCTGTGATAAATACTGTATATAGTATATATGATATATTATATAGGCGTACTTATGTTTTACACCCGCGCTAGCCCCGCCCTGCTATGCCGTTAGTTACCTAACCTAATGGTGCACGAGGGGACATCGAGGCGAATGCGGATGGCATAAATATATGTCGTATTTATCTGTGATGTTTAGGTGACTTAAATGATGGGACTTCATTAATGTGATTAATGAAAGAAAAGAAACCTAAAAGATGTTGTGGAATCAAATTTTCAAATAAAAAGGATAGCTACAGTTTTGCTTTGCATAGCGATATATATGATATATCCCGCGCCTTATTCGATGAGGAAAGAGCCGAGATCCCTTCACCGGGAGTGACCTCTTTAGCAAAAATGGCAGATGCTACAACACTCGGTTTGCTTTTGATTGCTTTTGGAGTTTTGCTTTGCATAGTGATATATATGATATGTCCTGCACCTTATTCGATGAGGAAAGAGCCGAGATCCCTTCACCGGGAGTGACCTCTTTAGCAAAACTAATGAAAGCCTCAAAAACACTCCATTTCAAAATTTCACATGATTCTACGACGATATCAAGTTCATTACGCTCATGGTTTTCTGAAAAACCTGCGTAGCCCTCCGTCATTTCAGATAAAGACTAGTTAGTATTCGTGCTACGTTTGTTGACTATGTTAAGGCGTAGTGTGCGGTAGCTAATTAGTACTTATCTGCTAAAACATGAGATGTGATTGGATTAGGGTAGTTGTACGACTTTGTTGACTATGTTAAGGGTCGTGCAGGTGGGTTTAATTCAATCGGGAAATGACGGGTTGAACTTGACTAGCAATTATGATTTGTTGACTATGTTAAGGTCATAAATTGCTAGGGGAAAAATATTTTCGGGAATTTCAAATGTTGAGATTTGCAATGAGATTGCATACCTTCTATGAGATAGTTGGATCCCGATACCCACTGCGAGTAATTGTTACTCCTGAGAGAGTTTTACATAGGACAATTAGCCGATCAAGTAGGTGTCTAGAAAGGGGTCAACAGGGTTATGCCTCTGGGAAAACGGGGTTTACTATAATTAGGTCCGTGCGAAAGCACGGGGAACCTCCCTCAAAGTACCGACACTGGCCTGGCTGAAAGATTGGCGAAGTTGTAGGGTGTAATTAATCCCGGCTAGTCTTTCCTTTTAGGGTTTGAAGGAAGATTTGATAAAAAACAGTGGGAGCCATCCAGATTAGATAAGATAATAACCAATCTGATCTTGCAAGAGCATACGCTAAAGTATTTTCTTCTCTCTCTCTCCAGGTAGCGACCATATCATGCCTTAATAAAGATAATAATATGGATGTATTGACCGAACCCGCATGTTATACTGTGCTGGGGAACGTTGGTTCCGTTCTTTCTTATAAGAGTTATAAGACTGAACAGGATATAGGGGAATACCAGGATTCTCATGCCACCCGAATAAAGAAAGTACATGTTGATGCATTTTCTTCGGGTGTGTTCGTTACGGAGAACTGTTTCTCCATTTGCTCTACGTCCTGGGTATTAGATACCGGGTCAGGATCCCATATATGTAATCAGTTACATGGGCTTAGGAAAGGTAGAGAACTTGGAGAAGGTGATAAAGACATAAGGGTTGGAAATGGTGCAATTGTTGCAGCTAAAACCGTCGGGGAATATCACCTTGTATTGCCAACTGGTAATACATTGATTCTGAATAAATGCTATTACATGCCGAACCTGATATGCAACATTATATCGGTTTCTATGTTGAGTAAAGAGGGATATAATTTTGTATTACAGGATAATGTTATGAACATTTTTCTAAACCAAAAGTTAGTCGGATGTTCATAACAGAATACTGCATTTTATACCACCCATTCTTATGCTCGTGTGTTTATAGGTAGGTGCTTTTAATCCGTGTTTGTTCCATATTTACAGAGTACAGGTTTCCAGTCCAAATATTGCAAATCAAGACAAAATCTCCACAGTTACGCCAAAAGCAGAACATCTGTTGACAGCAGATAAAAGCCGGGTTCCGGTCATCCATATCCGTCCAGTGCCGAGTACCAGTTCCTGAGACAAGACATATGACAGTGGTCATTCGTGTCTGGGACAAGCACAGAGCACGAGGGGGGTAGCACAAGAATCAATGGGTGCGCGGAGCTCGAGAGAGATAGAAGTCAAAAGTGAAGAAAAGATAACAATCTTGGACTAAGAATTCTGAAGATATTCTGGAAAGATTATCAGAAAATACATGTACCAGACAACAGGGGACAGCAGACCAGGGCCGTACAGAAAAGCCCATGCCCTGAACCCACTATAGTGCGGCGGATCCGCGGCCAATAGGGGGTCTAGGCCGCGGATCCGCGGCCGTACTGGTGCCGCAGCTGGTCAAATTTCAGGGGTATTTGGGTCTTTTTATGTAGGTTCTGAATGTTGCCCTAGATTTCCAGCTCCCTGCCTATAAATACTCCAGAACTGAGCCAAGCCAAAGTGTTCATTCTTTGTTCTTCTTTTTGTTAGGATTTAGACTTTTTCTTCTTCTTCTTCATCTTTTCTCCATGAAAATTGTAGTGAGAGCTTTTTGAGTGGAAGATCAATGAAGATGAGGGCTTTTGTATCATTCTCTTTTGTTTAACTTCCCCTTGAGATTCTTGCTTCCTCTTGATCTTTCAACCTCTTCATTGAGCTTGAAAGGTTAAGGGTTAGTTATTGATCTCAAGGGTCGTATTTTCTTATGAAATTAGCACTTCATTTCACATGCGTTCTCTACCCTTCTCTTGATCTTGCAACCTCTTGATTGAGCTTGCAAGTTTAAGGGTTGGCTATTGATCACATGCTTGTCTTGAGTTCTAGTTTCTAATTCTTTTTATTGCTTATTTATTACTTGCTTTTTATTACCTTGCTTTACTTTCTTGCAATTTATATTCATGCACTTAATTACTTGTAATCTTTTCTTTTCTTTGTTCTTTTCTTTTTGTTCTCTCTTTTTGGTTCTTTTTTGTGAATGAATGTAATTATCGTTGTTAAGAATAAATACGGTATTGTAAGTTAAGATTTTCTTTTCTCATTTCCTTTTCCCGTTATTTTCCATTGAACTCCGCCCAAACCATACGCAAGCGCTCCGTTAGGCACCCTACCCTAACAAGGTAACGGTGATTCCTAACCGCGACCGGTTGCGTTCGGTTTGGCCGGAGGCGAAAGCAAGAGACAAGAACGGCAGGACAAGGGTAAATAAGCCATATTCCACGAATACCGCGCTTAAATCCCCTAATCCACGTTGTTGCCGATTGCTCTAGCTTCAATTGGTCAAGACTCGGCTCAAAGGTTTTGAGTACGGATTTCTTTAGCTTACAATTTCGTATCTTTTTCTTAACAACTTTATACTTGCAAATAATACACATAGGATAGTCTCGAACAAACATACACAAATTCTTTATTGACTCGTCTAAGACAAGAACGGACATACAACCATCTCCCTGTGGATCGACCCGTGCTCAACCGGCTAGCTGCATAGCGACACCGTCTTGATTGCGGTTAACTTAAATTCTTTCAATCAAATGGCGCCGTTGCCGGGGAGACGGTAGCGTATTTTCTTTCTCGTTATTCGGGTTAATATTCTTTTTGTATATATTTATAATAAAAAAAAATTAAAAAAAAAATCTTTTTGTTATTTTTGATCATTTTTGTGGGCAAGAGTGCAGATTTTTGCGGATTTGCAAACTGCGATTGTGGGGAGCAAAGTGTACGTTCAAAGTTAAGGTGATTACGAAGTACAGTGCCAAAGATCCGGGTAGTTTGACCCGCGCAAACGAACTTTCCAAGCTTACCGGATTTGATTCAACGGGGGTTTCCTAACCCAAAAACGTAACGGTACGTATTTCTTAAACACCTTCTTCTCAAATCCGACGCATCCAATATTCTATTCTTTGCAGGATTCTTTGCAAGTTCGCTAGCAAACGCTAAAAAATTGACTAACCCGTATTTGTTGCAGTGCCGCGCTTAAACTAAAAAACGATTGTTTGATTCTTTATAGAATTTTTATTGAATTGCGCATTGCATACATTAATACGGACTTAAGGGCAAGCGAACCCCACAACATATGGTAAAGGATTTCATCACCTTTTCCGTGGCCCACAAATCACGAACTTGAGCATAACGTTTACCCGCACAAATTTTAAAAGAAATTAGACTTTAAGCCTTAAGGACTTCGCGCTCACTAAGAGAAGTTAACTGTGTTTAGAACCTCGCTTAACGGTATATTGTTTACGGGGTGTCTAGGAAAGTGTTAACGGCGCAACCGCCAAAAGAGAAAGGGTTATTTAATTAAGGAACTTCGCGAAAGTGTTGGAAAACCTCCCCTTATCTCTGCACTTACCTGGCCTCGTGATCAGTGTATCTTGAGCCCGTTTCTCGACACAGTTTTACTTCGACAATCAAGTTCTGGAGCAGGCCTAGTTGACCTAGGTGAACCCTAGAACGATTAGGTGTGTGGTATTTTTGTGTCGTGATTGTTTTTGTCCATATTCTTTTTGTGTGTATATTTCATTCTTCTGTTAATATATAAACTATAAAAAAAAAATACCACATTCTTTTTCCCCTCCTTTTCTCTACCTTTCTTTCTCTCTCTTCATATCATGGGTACCCCACCTCGAAAAACTCTTGCCGAACTTTGGTACCCCCAACCAGACATTACTTCTTACGGTTCTTGCTTTGGCCGAACTTCGAACGATCCATCCATGCCAAAAATTTCATTGAGAGATCGGATAGACGCGTCTAGGACAAACAATTTGACTCCGCAATCAACTTCGTATCAACCATTTCAAACATTCACCCCTTCTTACGTTGATACCCCTTCTTCGAGTCATGTTGCAACTCCAAGACCTATGTCTATTGCAGAACGTATTGAACAATCTCGTAGCCGATCTTTCACTCCTGTCACCACTTCAAATTCTTGGGATCAACAATTTCATTCACCTTCTTATCCAAATGTTGATCCTACCCCTGTCCAACCATTCAATTCCTACCAGTCCTACCCTACTTTTTCACCTTCCCTAGACATTGTTTCTGAACCGCCATTTGGGAATTTTCAGTATCCAAACAACTTTGAATCTTTTACTGAAACCCCTTCACAACCAATGTCTAGTCTAGAACAGTCCTTGGAAGACTTTAGGGTAGCGTCAAGCCAACAGATGATGGATTTGAATGCGTCCATGGCCGCCCTCATACAACCTAGTGACCCGGTAGCTAGTTTTCAACTAGCTCCAAATTTTCCAATGTATGAAGAGGCGGTAGGACAGGATGTGAATTTGAGTGGAGAAAGTGAGCTGTATACCCTTCCAAATCAAATCTACCCGTCTCAAATTGAATCCCACAACTCCTGTGTTGAAAGTCTATCAAGTGTCCCAAATGAATTATCAGTTGAAGATAGAATGTTTAATGAGTTGTGCGACTTTGTAGTATTTGATTTGCCAAATTGTGAAGGGACCTTGCCAAGTGAAACCACACCCAATCCTTTTGACCTCTACACCTCCATCTTAGAACCTGAATTGATTAAAATCCATGCTTTTGATGAGGTGTCTGAGAAAATTGACTTTCACTTGATTAAGGATATTGACGCTGGGACTATTTTGGATGATGAACCCGTAGATTTGACTGAGTTTTTCTCTCCAATTCATCATCCCGAGTCATTAAATGTTTTTCCCGAACAACATATGCGTCTGGACTTTGATGAAATATGCATGGATGAGCTTAACTTTGAGGAGAATTTTGAGGATATTTTTGAGGATGAAACAGTTCTAGATGATGAGTCGGATTTTCCAATTCATCCTGTTCCTTTCACTGACTGTGTACACCCTCCAAGACCCTTAACCGATACCCTTCCTCAACCACTTCCCTCCATCCTTTCCATCGTTCCGACCTTGCAAGAACCCATACCATTTTCACTTCCTGTGTCTGGTTTACCAAGTTCGGCGTACCCATGGGTTCTTACGAATCTTGAGGGATTTGACCCAATCTCTCGCCGGGTTAATAGATTAGCACAATCGCTGTTTACACATCGCTCATCACAAATTGTGCTAATCTATTCACTCCATTTCCTCCCTCAAGTTCGTATTCCACTTCTTTTTCCCTTCCGCCATTCTTCTTCCTCTCATATACCGAGACCGTATCCCGCTTCTCTCCGCATACGGTCTCGCGTATTCTCCATTTCTTTCCTCTTCACCTTCTTTCACCAGCCACTGCTTTATCACGATAAGATCTTTCAATAGTTGGTACTAACTTTTGGCATGTGTAAGGCCTTGTATAGCTTGATACTGTTCTTTCCCCCCTAAACCTGAACTTCAACGCCTAACAGTGGAAACACTGTTTTACTTAAGTTTTGGGGGGAACACCTTTTTTGTATATATTTTTGGTTTTTCTTTTTGTATATAATTTGTTTTTAGGGGGAGCGCCGACAATTTTGACCCTCTTGGTATAGCCTGACGGTGAGGGCACTGTCAAGTTTAAGTTTGGGGGTGTGCTCGGTAAAGCTTTCTTCCTTCGTATTCATTTGTATATTTTGCAATTGCATACCTCATTAAAAACCCACAAAAATTGAAAATTTTCCAAAAAATATAAAAAAAAACTTTGTCGTCAAGTTAGCTAATAGGGTAACTTAGATCTTTATTCCGAAAGTTTAGTTGATATGATAGAAATAACTAAATTCTAGGCTTAGGATTTGAAAACCCTAAAAATAACCCTCATTATGTCTAACTTTGGTAAATATACGTCCTTACAGTTTTTTTTGAGAAATAGGTAATCTTGAGTTCAGTTCTTGAGTCAAGTCAAGATGAAGGGAAAATATTGAAGCTTTACTGGAGGATAAGTCTGAAAAATAGTTTCTTTTCTCGAGTTCAAATTTAGAAAGTATATACCCTACAAACTGCACTTACACGCACCTTGAAACTTGGGATAGTAGAGGATACCTAGAAATACTCTTGCCTGAAAACCTAGTATGAAAGAAAAAACGGTATTTAAAGCTAAACACCAAAAGAGCATATTGAAAAATATATCCGGTCTTGAAAAAGAAAAAGGAAAAAAAAAAGAAAAAATAGAATAAAATCAAGACCTGGAAACTGCTATTTACGCTTTAAAGTTCACACATTCAGTAATCGGTCGTTAGTGCCTCAAGAAGCATTAATAGTCGCATGAAAGGTGTGTGAGCAAATCCGTCCATCCTTAATGAAAAGAAGTAGTATTAGGTATTAGGGCAAGGGTATTATAGCTTGAATTGAATTCTTGAGTGTAGGGGTGCAAATATACACACACGTAGGGGTATACAATTGATGTTTGGATAAGAGATAGAAATAAAGAATAAGACTTGTGTTTTCTGTAAAGTTGATAAAAATCCCTGATTTGAGGCCGCACTTTAGAAGGAAAACTCAGGAGAACCAACATCTTTCTAAACTTTTTTGGAACGTATAGGACCTAAGGTTAAATAGATAGGAGGTGTGAAAAATAAGGGTTGGATATTTCTAACTTAGGATGATAGAATTTCTAACGTAATTACTGAACTGTAGGAGTAGAATCGATGTTAACTTATGACACTAGCTTGACGGGATTTTGTGGGTGTAATCCGCTGAAAACCCTCAGGAGACAACACCCCTCCTACTAGGGACACCTAGAGGTTTAACGGCTTGTTGCACGTGCTCAGTGCAATCGCGTTCCCTGCGAAAGTGCGGTTAGGATTTTATTTTTGTGAATAATTGGTTTTGCTCGGGACGAGCAAAAGTTAAGTTTGGGGGTATTTGTTCATAACAGAATACTGCATTTTATACCGCCCATTCTTATGCTCGTGTGTTTATAGGTAGGTGCTTTTAATCCGTGTTTGTTGCATATTTACAGAGTACAGGTTTCCAGTCCAAATATTGCAAATCAAGACAAAATCTCCACAGTTACACCAAAAGCAGAACATCTGTTGACAGCAGATAAAAGCCGGGTTCCGGTCATCCATATCCGTCCAGTGCCGAGTACCAGTTCCTGAGACAAGACATATGACAGTGGTCATTCGTGTCTGGGACAAGAACAGAGCACGAGGGGGGCAGCACAAGAATCAATGGGTGCGCGGAGCTCGAGAGAGATAGAAGTCAAAAGTGAAGAAAAGATAGCAATCTTGGACTAAGAATTCTGAAGATATTCTGGAAAGATTATCAGAAAATACATGTACCAAACAACAGGGGACAGCAGACCAGGGCCGTACAGAAAAGCCCATGCCCTGAACCCACTATAGTGCGGCGGATCCGCGGCCAATAGGGGGTCTAGGCCGCGGATCCGCGGCCGTACTGGCGCCGCAGCTGGTCAAATTTCAGGGGTATTTGGGTCTTTTTATGTAGGTTCTGAATGTTGCCCTAGATTTCCAGCTCCCTGCCTATAAATACTCCAGAACTGAGCCAAGCCAAAGTGTTCATTCTTTGTTCTTCTTTTTGTTTGGATTTTAGTCTTTTTCTTCTTCTTCTTCATCTTTTCTCCATGAAAATTGTAGTGAGAGCTTTTTGAGTGGAAGATCAATGAAGATGAGGGCTTTTGTATCATTCTCTTTTGTTTAACTTCCCCTTGAGATTCTTGCTTCCTCTTGATCTTTCAACCTCTTCATTGAGCTTGAAAGGTTAAGGGTTAGTTATTGATCTCAAGGGTCGTATTTTCTTATGAAATTAGCACTTCATTTCACATGCGTTCTCTACCCTTCTCTTGATCTTGCAACCTCTTGATTGAGCTTGCAAGTTTAAGGGTTGGCTATTGATCACATGCTTGTCTTGAGTTCTAGTTTCTAATTCTTTTTATTGCTTATTTATTACTTGCTTTTTATTACCTTGCTTTACTTTCTTGCAATTTATATTCATGCACTTAATTACTTGTAATCTTTTCTTTTCTTTGTTCTTTTCTTTTTGTTCTCTCTTTTTGGTTCTTTTTTGTGAATGAATGTAATTATCGTTGTTAAGAATAAATACGGTATTGTAAGTTAAGATTTTCTTTTCTCATTTCCTTTTCCCGTTATTTTCCATTGAACTCCGCCCAAACCATACGCAAGCGCTCCGTTAGGCACCCTACCCTAACAAGGTAACGGTGATTCCTAACCGCGACCGGTTGCGTTCGGTTTGGCCGGAGGTGAAAGCAAGAGACAAGAACGGAAGGACAAGGGTAAATAAGCCGTATTCCACGAATACCGCGCTTAAATCCCCTAATCCACGTTGTTGCCGATTGCTCTAGCTTCAATTGGTCAAGACTCGGCTCAAAGGTTTTGAGTACAGATTTCTTTAGCTTACAATTTCGTATCTTTTCCTTAACAACTTTATACTTGCAAATAATACACATAGGATAGTCTCGAACAAACATACACAAATTCTTTATTGACTCGTCTAAGACAAGAACGGACATACAACCATCTCCCTGTGGATCGACCCGTGCTCAACCGGCTAGCTGCATAGCGACACCGTCTTGATTGCGGTTAACTTAAATTCTTTCAATCATCGGATCAGACACGATGTGCAATGGTATTTATGTTCTAAATCAATCAACAGTTCTGAGCATAACAAACACACACAAGAGGAAGAGTTCAGAACTGAACGAATCCTTCTTGTGGCATTGTAGACTCGGTCATATAAATGCGACACGGCTAGCTAAGTTGCATAAGGATGGATACTTGAAACCGTTCGAATTTTCATCTTATGACACTTGCCAGTCATGTCTCAAAGGCAAGATGACCAAAACTCCGTTTACGGGACACGGAGAAAGAGTTACCGAACTCTTGGGACTGATACATACTGATGTATGTGGTCCCATGTCTACACTTGCCAGGGATGGTTCTTCGTACTTCATTACATTCACTGACGATCTCTCTAGATTCGGATATGTGTTCCTAATGAAACACAAATCAGAAGCTTTTGAGAAATTTAGAGAATATAAACAAGAAGTCGAGAACCAAACCGGAAAAAGTATTAAAATCCTACGATCTGATCGAGGAGGTGAATACTTGAGCAATGAATTCCTGGACTTCCTAAAAGAGAATGGGATTCTCTCTCAGCTGACTCCTCCATATACACCACAGCACAACGGTGTATCGGAACGGAGGAATCGCACCCTATTAGATATGGTGCGCTCGATGATGAGTACAGCTGAGTTTCCTATTTCCATCTGGGGTTACGCGCTTGGGACAGCAGCATACCTATTGAATCAAGTTCCATCTAAATCTGTACCTACCACACCATATGAGATATGGAGTGGGAAGAGACCATATTTTAAAGGAGTTAAGATATGGGGTTGTCCGGCCTATGTCAAAAAGCAAAATCCAGACAAACTCGAGGCACGGTCAGTTCTTTGCAAGTTTGTGGGATATCCTAAGAATTCCCAAGGATATTTTTTCTACCACGCTGAAGAACAAAAAGTGTTTGTTTCTCAACATGCCACCTTTTTGGAAAAGGAATTTCTTGCAAAAGAAATTAGTGGCAAAGTGGTAGAGCTGGAAGAGGTTCCAGATACACAAACTGCAACTGAAGATTTAGTGGAACCAGAGGATTCGGTAGTTCCCAACGAACCTCAGCCTCTCCGCCGATCTAGTAGGGTTCCTCACCCACCTGAGAGATACTACGGTTTTCTCATGGATGGTGGGAGCGAGGAATGTATCATGGTTGATGATGACCCAACTAGCTTCGAGCAGGACATCACGAGTGCGGACTCAGTGAAATGGCTGGATGCAATGCGGTCCGAGATGGAATCCATGTACACCAACAAAGTGTGGACTTTGGAAGTTACTCCTAAAGGGGTAAAACCCATTGGGAGCAAGTGGATCTTCAAGAAAAAACTTGGTGTAGATGGGAAAGTGGAGACTTTCAAAGCTAGACTTGTTGCAAAGGGTTTTCGTCAAAGACCAGGTGTGGACTATGACGAAACCTTTTCTCCAGTGGCTATGCTTAAATCCATCCGGATCATGCTTGCCATCGCTGCATATCATGACTAAGAAATCTGGCAAATGGATGTTAAGACCGCCTTTCTAAACGGTGATTTAGAAAAGTGCGTGTACATGACTCAGCCAGAGGGCTTCGTAGATAGTGGGAGCAGCGGGAAGGTGTGCAAGCTGCTTAAATCCATTTATGGATTGAAGCAAGCATCACAGAGTTGGAACATCTGCTTTGACGTCGTTATCAAAGAGTTTGATTTCGTCAAAAACGTAGATGAACCTTGTATCTACAAGAAGGTGGCGGGGAGTAAGGTTGTCTTCCTTGTATTGTACGTGGACGACATACTCCTGATAGGAAATGACATTCCTATGCTACAATCGGTCAAGCTCTTCTTATCACAAAGATTCTCAATGAAAGATCTAAGTGATGCCTCCTGCATATTGGGAATCAGGATCTATAGAGATAGATCTAAAAGGATATTGGGATTGTCCCAGTCCAGGTATATTGACACCATACTAAAGAGGTTTAGTATGGAAGAGTC
This sequence comes from Agapanthus africanus, assembly GCA_030015575.1. NCBI lineage: Eukaryota > Viridiplantae > Streptophyta > Magnoliopsida > Asparagales > Amaryllidaceae > Agapanthus > Agapanthus africanus. Next base: position 377,655,455 of record CM057344.1, on the reverse strand, counting down.
CAAACGTGGGTTTTACCCACGATCTCAGGGCTCACTCTCTCCAAAGAGATGTCTCCCAAGACTGATTTGGAGAGAACTCGCATGCAAGGGATACCCTATGCTTCGGCAGTAGGCTTTATCATGTATGCGATGCTATGTACCAGACCCGATGTAGCATACTCACTAAGTGTAGTGAGTAGGTATCAAACTGATCCTGGAGAGAATCACCGGACAGCTGTGAAGAGTATTCTCAAGTTCTTACGAAGGACTAAAAAGATGCTCTCGGTGTATGGTAACGGAGAACTCTAAGTGGAGTCCTTTACCGATTCGAGCTTCCAGAGTGATAAGGACGACTCTAAGTCGCAGTCGGGATTTGTCTTTACCCTTTACGGAGGGGCGGTTAGCTGGAAGAGTTCCAAGCAGGAAACCGTGGCAGACTCGACGATGGAGGCTGAATACATCGCTGCCAACGATGCTGCCAAAGAGGCTGTCTGGATCAAGAAGTTCATTACTGAACTTGGAGTGGTTCCATCCATTGAGCATCCAATACCTTTGTATTGCGATAACAATAGAGCGGTGGCTTTGGCCAAGGAACCCAGGTCCCATCAGCGATCCAGGCATATTCTGAGGCAGTATCACCTGATCCGGGAGATAGTTGATCGCCGGGAGATCGAGGTCAGGAGGGTTGACACGAAGAATAACACAGCGGATCCACTCACGAAGGCCATTCCCCAGATATAGTTTGAGAGACTCTTCGGGATGCTCGGTATGCGATACTACAGCAGCTGGCCCTAGTGCAAGTGGGAGATTGTTAGTTGTATGTATGCCCTAGAAGCCAGTATTGTACAGATGATGTATATTATATTGGATGCTTGGACATATATAGAGAGGACTTTCTTGCTCGATATGATAGTATGCTATCTGGTTGCTCTTTATCTTAACATGTATACTTGTCTCTTGATATTGTCTTAAAGTTACATGTTAGTAAAAACCTTAGGATATGTACTTGACTACCTGGACTATGATGCGGATCATACTAATGAGGACATGGTAGTCCATAAGTACATCCTTCAAGGTCCCTAGTCGTGGGTGTATCGAGACGGGGCATCGATATACCAGTGTAGACTAGCGTATACGCTTCTCGACCCATAAGATGGGCGATGGATGATCCCATATCCATTAGTGTTTGACATCAGAGATGGTATACGGGTGCTCAGTGGAGACTGGGTACACTGGACGGACTCGCCGAGAACTCCCAGATGGTATTATACCTCACGTCAGATGGCACTTCTCTGGTGACACTTGTGCAGGTTAATCTGTAGACCCGAGATCGTCATAGAGTCTTGTGTGATTCCCACTGTGCTTTGATTTCCACCTTACCACGTCCATGAGGGCGTGAAAAACGGTGGTTTTTGGGTACAGTCCCGAGTCACATGGAGGCAATGAGCGATGGAGGGGTTTCGTCTCTCCCGGTATTGGGGATTGATGTTGCGCTGTGCTCGATTGGCCGTAACAGGGAAGTCCCTGGCCAGGGCTGATTAGAGATTTGCTGGTAAGTGTTACCAGTAGTTTCTCGACCCGTTATGAGCCTCACATCGGCACGACTTATCGGTTATTGGGGTCTGACGCTTACCACCCCTAGACTTGATATGCGACATATCAGACGAGGAGACCGGACTGTACGGGAAGTGTTACCGGCAGGCTTTTTACAGGAGTAGGAGCGGGCTTGCTTGCTGATCTTCTGATCGCTCAATACCCGGGTAGCCGTTACGTCCAGCTAGTACCGCTGACGGCTTGTGGGTGCGTGATGTGATCATCACCTACTGCCGGCGTATTGATGAGTCTTTAGAGTCCTACACAGAGGTTTTACTGGCTCAGGCAAAAACGAAATAGGAGCACGTATGTGATATGTGCGAGACCGAGAATAAATGCATGTATGTAATACCGTATTCTATTCTCGCGACTTTTAGTATCGGTCGGTTATATATGATATGACCGGGTTATCGAATCAAGTGTTGATTCGATAAGTCGATACGATGTATGTTAGCCGGTGTAAGTCTATGCTACCTCTCCCGGTACTTTCGGGCATGCAGAATTTGATGAAAAACAATTTTCTAGAGGCGGTAACATGGACTCAAAACCGGATCTTTGTTAAACATCTAACTAGCAACCTAACTAGGAGTTGTTAACTACTCGGTTAGGGGGTTATACCTTTCTTTCTTGAACTCCTTCGTCTTCAAGCCTCGATGGTTGTACGGATCGGCTTCACCTCGTCGTCTCCTTGCGCCGAAGATGGATCCACCCGAAAGCTTCTACTTTTGGCTTCTTCTTCGAACTTTGAAGAAACTAGATCACTTGGCTTGCTAGACCTTGTGAACTAGAATGAGTAGAGGAATGTTTTGGTGTCTTTTTATCTCTAAGGCAATGAGTCTCAACACATGAGAATGGTTTGCCTTGAGATAGAGAGAGCAAGAGGAAGAGGGAAAGCTTGAGACTGAGAGAGCTCAAGAGAGAGAAAGCAAATGATAGAATGAACCATACTCTTCTCATTCTCACCTCTCATAATCCAAAAGCCATCATAACAAAAATAGTAATCAAGTATTGTGTAAATGGTTTAAGTCAAAATGGCTATATCATTTCATGCACTCATTTTGCATAAATAAAGCAAGCAAAAGTCTTTGCCATGGAATGATAGCCATTGTCATGATGATGGTCAACTAGTCCAACCTAGTCATCCGGTCAACAAAGTCAACAAGTCAACAAAGTCAACCCCTCAACAACCATGTCACTATAATACTTAATTAATATTAATGTTAATCATATATCTTATTCTCATTAGGGTTAAGCAAAAGTCAACTGTCAACAGTCAATAGTCAACAACCCCAATGAGAATACTCTGCCTCTGTCTCTCTGTCAACTGTGCATACACACCCGCATCCGCGTTCCGAGGAACACGAATACAAACGAGATAAAATCAATCCCAAAACGTACACTAGGATCTGGCTTAAACCAAAGCCCGCTAGTGTTAACTGTCCGGACACTGTACGTGCACAAGTGCACGGATGTGACCGGACCCTGTCGCAAAACCATGCGACCTGTCGCAAAACCATACGACCTCTACTCTTTTGCCTAAAGGCGAATAGCTTTCTGTGTGGGACTCTAAAGACTCGACACTACGCTGGCAGTGGGTTTAACCACAGACCGCAAGCGGCACTAGCTGTGCGTAACGGTCCCCAGGTAGATGCCGACAAGAAGACTGACGAGGTGAAACCCATCTGAACTCCTACTGAGCCTGAATGTGACAGTCTCCATACAGTCCGGTCTGTTCGTCTGATACATCGCATGGCGGGCCTAGGGGGCGGAAAACGTCAGTCCCCTAATAGCGGTACAAGTCGTGTCGGAGTGAAGCCCAAAACACCCTGAGATAACACTGGAAGCCTACCAGTATATCTCGCTTGCCCTGGCCAGGGACTACTCGTGTAATGGCTCTCCTAGAAATAGAGCGATGTCAACCCCCAATACCGGGAGAGACGAATCATGTCTAACCGTCACTGCCTCCAAGTGTTTCGGGACTGCACCCAACTACTACCTGTTTGCATGACTCCTTTGAGCCGTGGTAGGGTAGTAATCTAAGTACAGTGGGAACACACTCGAGGCGAAGTGACAGTGTTTAAGTCAGCGGACTAAGCTGTACTCATGTCACCTGGGAACTGATAACTGACGATAGGTATAATACCAACCGGTCCGTTCCCGACGAGTCCTGTCCAGTGTACTCATAACCTAACGAGCACCCGCATACTATCTCCAGTACGACGTACTGATGGCTGTGGGACAGACCATCCCCCACACTGGGATGAGAAGCGCATGCGCTAGTCTACTCCGGAGTATCGATGCCTGTCTCGATAGTCCTGCGACTAGGGACCTGCATAAGGATGTGCTTATAGATTACCCAGCCCCCACTAGTGTGACTGCCATCACTGTTAGTTATATGTATGCCCTAGAGGCCATTACTGTACATTGGATGTATATTGTAGTGGATGCTTGGACATATATAGGGAGGACTTTCTTGCTCGACATGATAGTATGCTATCTGGTTGATCTTTACCTTAACGTGTATACTGTTTGTCTCTCTGTTACATGTTGGTAAAGCCCTTAGGATGTGTACTTGACTACCTGGACTATGATGCGGATCATACTAGTGGGGACATGGTAGTCTATAAGTACATCCTTCAAAGTCCCTAGTCATGGGTGTATCGAGACGGGGCATCGATATACCAGAGTAGACTAGCGTGTACCTTCTCGACCCATACAGATGGGCGATGGATGATCCCATATCCATTGGTGTTTGACATCAGAGATGATATACGGGTGCTCAGTGGAGACTGGGTACACTGGACGGACTCGCCGAGAACTCCCAGATGGTATTATACCTTACGTCAGATGGCAGTTCTCTGGTGACACTGGTACAGAGTAGTCTGTTGACCCGAGATCGTCATAGAGTCTTGTGTGGTTCCCACTATGCTTTGATTTCCATCTTACCACGTCCAAGAGGGCGTGCAAAACGGTGGTTTTTGGGTACAGTCCCGAGTCACATGGAGGCAATGAGCGATAGGAGGGGATTCGTCTCTCCCGGTATAGGGAGTTGATGTTGCGCTGTGTTCGATTGGCTATAACCGGAAATCCCTGGCCAGGGTTGCTGAGATTTACTGGTAAGTGTTACCAGTAGTTTCTCGAACTGTTATAGATCTCATATCGACACGACTTATCGAGCTATTGGGGTCTGACGTTTACCACCCCTAGGCAAGATATGCGACATATCAGACGATCAGACCGGACTGTACGGTAGTGTTACTGGTTAGATTCACTGGAGTGTGAGCGGGCTTGCTCGTCGATCTTCAGATCGCTCAATACCCGGGTGGCCGTTACGTTTAGCAGACCGCTTGCGGCTTGTGTGTGTTTGATATGATCATCGCCTGCTGCCGGCGTATTGACGAGTCTTTAGAGTCCTACACAGAGGTTTCCTGGCTCAAGCGAAACGAAATAGGAGCGCATATAAGATATGTGCGGGACCGAGAATAATGAGTGTATGTGATACCGTATTCCATTCTCGTGATGAATGTATCGATTAGGTTATATGCGATATACCCTAGTTATCGAATCAAGGATTGATTCGATAAACCGATACATTGGATACTAGTCGGTTATATGTGATATGACCGGATCGTTAAATCAAGTGTTGATTTAATGATTTAATGTATAATTATATATTTGATATATTACTTTGCATTAACTAGTATCGGTTCACTTTAAATGGATTTTCTCACTTGAAGTTCACAAGTTGTATATGTGATATACTTTTGTGCACTTGCATGTATCATGTTTGATGATACATGTTAACTTGGTTAAGTGTAAAGTTTAAACCATGGTTAAGTTAATGATTAGGGTTTTGATTATCTTATTTATTTATTTATTTATATATTCATTTTGGAAATTATTTAAGGATGGTGGCTTATTTTGTTTTATGTTGAAGCTTCTTGAAGCTTTGATCAAGTCAACCATTCTTATCTCATCCTTAACCCTAACCATTCCAACTAACCTTGGTTTAATCTCTACACTTGACCATGGTTTACATTATGATAAGTTTTCATTTTCTTTTCATTTTTAAAATAACTTATCATAACACTTTCTTCTTCTTCTTCATCTTCTTCAATGAAGAAAGCTTCACTTCATCAATGGTGGATTGATGAAATGAGTGAGAAATCCAATTCTAAAGTGAACCCACTTCCTATTTCTTCATCCTCTACATCTTGCCAAGTAGTAGAGTGTGTTTTCTTCACAAGTTTCATCACTTGGTGAAGTTGGAGCTTGATCTAGCGATGCCTCGACGTAGATCATCTTCGGCATGGACATCGACGACCTAGCTCACCATTTCTCCGACGAAGCCGACGCTAGAGCCCGGGAATTTATTTGTACAGTGAGGGGACTTCGTTGCGGAGCTATGGAGGTGGAGCACCGGATCTACAAAGGTTGTATTTCCGTTTACTTGTAGTTAAGTGTTAACTAGTTTATTGTTTCGCCTAGAAATCTAGCCAACGATCCGTTCTAGGGTTTCTCGGCACCGTTTAAATTTGAAATTGGCATGGTTGATGCCTTGTGAGACCTCATTAGGGTGCCTAGGAACCCTACAGTGGTATCAGAGCCTAGCTAGAGCCTTAGGCGAAGTCTAGACGCAATTTGAAGTCCGAACGAACCCGAAACCCAATTCCAAACATGCTCTCTGTCCTTTTTCTAAAATCTGGGATTTTTCAACATTAAAAATATGCAGAAAAATCAGCAGGGATATCTAAGAGTTACGGTGAATTTTGATGACCTAATTCCATCATTACGCCGCGGATCCGCGGCACGAGCATGGCTTGTGCGGCGGATCCGCGGCCGTTTTGTCGTATTGCTCATCGAAATTTGCACCATAATCAATAATAGTCAGTGCTGGTTTTCCTGGGAATATTTTAATATTTATTCCAGAGTTTTATTTTCTGGGTTGTTTTGGGGATTCGGTGTTTCGATCGGAGTATCAAATTTTGTCTGTGTGGCTTTCCGGATAAATTTTTGAATATGTTAAAAAGTTCGACCGGATATAAATACCCAATTTTTCCCCTGTCGGGAAATTTCCAAGTGTTGGATTTTTCCGTAGTTTAACGACGTTCTAAGTAGTGCAAGTAACGCGATGGACCCTCTAGAAGACAACAAACCTTAACTCGATTATGTGACCGTCTTGAACTGCCCTTTGAACCTTAGGGTTTGGGGCAGTACGGCGTGCCACTTGTGAGGCGTTGGCTTGACCCTTCTACGGCTGGACCGTTGGTACTGAGGCACGAACTGAATGTTGTTAGACTTGTTTCATGTGTTGATCTGTATCGGGAAAACTTGGGTGTTTGACTGTTCGATCGAAAAGTTTAACATTTTCTATTTATCTGGAATGTGATACAATAATTGGAATTCACAAGAAGTTATGAGATAACTGAATGAATGTTATAAACATAGCACTTTAGTCTCACTTGATCGGTTGCCACGGAATTTTGATGCGATCAAAAGTCCGTCGCAATCACGTAGCGTACGCGGATACTCGCCGGGTAAACTTAATAGACAGCTTCACTTCATTGCCCCGACCAAGTGACTGTAGGAGAACCCCGTCGCCGAAAGCATCCGTTCGGGTGCTCGCGGCAGTGGTGTTCCGCCTTGGTGCACTTCGTCGACGGCGTTAGGGGTGCGGCCGCCTACTGAAGTTTGCGACGAGCATTCGATCAGGATGTCGGGAATCTTGTTGAATTGCCCGACTTGATATTGAAAAGTGTTTTCGATAATGAGACTAAAATGCGGGGTTTATAATTGTTAGGCATGCGATGTCTAAGGAATTCATTTGGCTAGGCATGCGATGTCTAAAGAGTTTGCGGATTCCAACTGTTGTAGTTTTACACTTTCTTTTCTGTGACCGTAAGTGTAATATGTGATATCGCCGGTTTCGTTGCTATATGTCAACGACAATTAGGATGGACATATTTACTTACGTTGATGACATGTGATGTTATGTGTTGCTGGATATGTTATATTGGATCGTCGTGTTTGAATAGCCGGGGGGTTTTATGTGAGATGAGTGTTTTTCATTTTCATTCATGTAAAAACTTGTATGTAATATTCTTTTATTGGGGCACTTCCAGGTTGCGGAAGATGTCACCCTTTGTATATTATTTACTTTTCCGCACTAGGATAGACCCAAGGAGGAGGGCACAAGTAACCGGGTTATGGAGTCCAGTGGGAGACCAACTCGAGGAGTCGAGTCCGGGTCTCCTAACTCTAGAATTGGCAGGGTTGCTTGCCGCTCTCGTAGGGGTCTAGGGGTGTGGGTTTGGCTATTCATCACGACCGTGGAATCCGTGTTTTATACTGGCTCGTATTGAAAACACGGACGTCCTAGTATATCCAATATTTCATATAATTCTTCTGCTGCGATATCTGTGATGTGATCATGTGATGTTCTGTGATAGATACTGTATATAGTATATATGATATATTATATAGGCGTTACTTATGTTTTACACCCGCGCTAGCCCTGCCCCGCTCTGCCGTTAGTTACCTAACCTAACGGTGCACGAGGGGACATCGAGGCGAATGCGGATGGCATAAGTGTACGTCGTATTTATCTGTGATGTTTAGGTAATTTAAATGATGGGACTTCATTAATGAGATTAATGAAATAAAAGAAACCTAAGATGTTGTAGAATCGAATTTCAAAATAAAACAGGTAGCTACAGTTCTTGCCTTGCACGGCGGTATATGTGATATATCCTGCACCTTATTCGATGAGGAAAGGACCGAGATCCCTTCACCGGGAGTGACTCCTTTAGCAATAACTGGCAGATGCTACACACTCGGTTTGTCTTTTGATTGCTTTTAAGAGTTTTTGCTTTGCACAGTGATATATATGATATATCCCGCACCTCATTCGACGAGGAAAGGACCGACGATCCCTTCACCGGGAGTGACTCCTTTAGCAAAACTAGAAAAGCCTCAAAAACACTCCATTTCCAAAATTCATTCGATCCTACAACGATATCAAGCTCATTACGCAATAGGTTTTCAGAAAAACCTGTCGTAGCCCTCCGTCATTTCAGATAAGTTCTATATAGTATTCGTGCTGCATTTGTTGGCTTTCGTCAAGGTGCAGTGTGCGGTAGCTATATGCTGCTTATCTGTCAGCATACGATGCGATTGGATTAGGGTAGTCGTGCGGCTTTGTTGGCTTTCGTCAAGGGTCGTGCGGGTGGGTTTAATTCAATCAAGAAATGTACGGGTTGAACTTGACTAGCGGGCTATGGTTTGTTGGCTTTCGTCAAGGTCATAGCACGTTAGGGGCAAAATATTATCGGGAATTTCAAGTGTTGAAATTTGCAATGAGATTGCATACCTTCTATGAGATAGTTGGATCCCGATACCCGCTGCGAGTAATTGTTACTCCTGGGAGAGTTTTACACATTACAATTAGCCGATCAAGTAGGTGTCTAGAAAGGTGTTAACGAGGTTACGCCTCTGGGAAAACGAGGTTTACATTAATTAGGTTCGTGCGAAAGCACGGGGGACCTCCCTCAAAGTACCGACACTGGCCTGGCTGAAAGATTGGCGAACTTGTAGTTTGTAATTAATCCCGGCTAGTCTTTCCTTTTAGGGTTTGAAAGAAGATTTGATAAAAAGCAGTGGGAGCCATCCTGATTAGATAAAATAATAACCAATCTATTCTTGCAAGAGCGCACGCTGAGTGTTTTCTTCTCTCTCTCTCCAGGTAGCGACCATATCACGCCTTAATCAAGATAATAAATCGGATTATTGACCGAACCCGCTTGTTATACTGAGCTGGGGAACATTGGTCCCGCTCCAACTTATAATTGTTATAAGACAGAGCAGGAAATTGGGGATTACCAGAATTCCCGTGCCGCCCAAACGAAGAGAGTGCATGCTGATGCATCATCTTCGGGTGTGTTCACTACAAAGAACTGTTTCTCTGTATCATCTACGTCCTGGGTATGTGATACCAGATCAGGATCCCAGATATGTAATCAGTTACATAGGGCTACAGAAAGGTAGAGAACTGAGAACGGATGATAAGTTTCATGAGGCAGAAAACGGGGCAAGTGTTGCAGCCAAGTCTGTTGGTCACTGTCACCCTGTATTACAAATACATTGATTCTGAACGAATGTTATTAGATACCGAACCTGATATACAAAATCATATCAGTCTCTTTATTAGTAAAGAAAGGATAAAATTTTGTATTGTTGGATAATGTTTTGAACATTTCCTGTATCAAAAGTTGATCGGTTCAGGCACGTTATCTAAAAGCGTTGATGTTCTAAATCAAACTACAGTTCTTAGTATACGGATCACACACAAGTGGAAGAGTTCAGAAATGAACGAATTCTTCTTGAGGTATTGTAGACTAGGTCATATCAATGCGACCCGACTAGCTAAGTTACATTTAGATGCATATTTAAATCAGTTTGAATTTACATCTTATGAAACTTGCGAATCATGTCACAAAGATAAAATGACCTCAGCTCTGTTTATTGGAAACAGAGAAAGAGTTAGTAAACTCTTGGGATGATACATGTTGATGTATGTAAGGTCTCCTGTCTACATATGCCAAGAATGGTTCTTTATACTTCATTACATTCTCTGATGATCTTTCGAGATTCAGACCTATGTTCCTGTTGAAACACAAGTCTGAACCTTTCGAGATATTCACAGAATATGATTTAGAAGTAGAGAACCAATAAGGGTATAAGTATTATGTCCTTTGATGTGATCAAGGAGGAGAATAATTGAGCACGGAATTCCTGGACTATTCTAAAGGAGAATGGGATTCTCTCTCAGCATTACTCCTCCGTATACACCATAGCACGATGGTATATCGGGGCGGAGCAAACACACCCTATATGATAAGGTGTGCTCTATGATGAGTACTACTGAGTTACCTATTTCCTTTTGGGTGTTATGCACCTGAGAAGCTGCATACCTATTGAATAGGGTTCCAATCAAATCAGTTGCATACCACTTCATATGTGATATGGAAAGGGAAGAGCCCATATCTTAAGTTAGTTAAGATTTGGGGTTGTCCGGCCTATGTCTAAAAGCAAAATCCGGAAAATCTCGAGGCAAGGTTAGTTATGTAGAACTGGAAAGGTTCCAGCTATGCAAACTACAGAAGATGTTTTGATAGAACCAAAGGATTCAGTAGATTCCAACGAACCTCAGCCTCTCCGCCGATCTAGTAGGGTTCCTCACCCACCTGAGAGATACTTCTGTTTCTCTATGACAATGGGAGCGAGGATTGCATCATGAGATGATGACCTAACTAGTTTCGAGCTGGCCATCGAGAGTAAGACTCTGTAAGAATGGCTGGATGCTTAGCGATCTGAGATGGAATCCTAATACACCAACAAAGTATGGACTTTAGTTGCTATATCTGAAGGGTTAAATCCCCATCAGGAGCAAGTATATCTTGAGAAGATTACTTGGTGTAGATGGAAAAGTTGAGACTTTCAAAGCTAGACTTGTTAAAGATTTTCGTCATCGACCAGGCGTGGATAATGATGAAACCTTTTCAAGTAGCTATGCTTAAGTCCATCCAGATCCTACTTGCCACGGCTACGTACCATGACTACGATATCTAGCGGTTGGGTGTCATGACTGCTTTTCTAAATGATGTTTTAGAAGAGTGTGTCTATAAGTACACAGCCAGATTGCTTCGTAGACAGTGGGAGCAGTGGAAACGTGTGCAAGATGCTTTATAGGATAAAGCAGACATCGCGGAGTTGGAACGTCTGTTTTGATGAATTAGTCAAAGAGTTTGACATCATCAAAATGGTAGATGAACCTTGTATAAACAAAAAGGTAGTAGGGAGTATGGTGACGCTCCTCGTAGAGTACGTGGATGACATACTCTTGATGGGGAAGGAGTTTCTTATGCTACGCTCGGTCAATCTCCGTTTATCACAAAGATTCTCCGTGTAGGATCAAAATGATACCTCCTAAATCCTGAGTTTTGGATCTATGAGATAGATTTAATTGTATGTTGGGATTCTCACTAGTTGTAGTGAGATGGTATCAATCGATCCTGGGGAGAATCACTGGAAGGGTTCCAGGGTGATAAAGACGACTGAATGTCAGTCGCAGGCATTGTCTCTACCCTCAGTAAAGGGACGGTATGTTGGAAGAGTTCCAAGCTAAATACCGTGACATACTAGACGATAAAGGCAGGATACATCGCTACTAAAGATGCTACCAAAGAGGCTGTTTGGATGTATAATGGTTCATGAGATGAACTATGTTCCTACCATTGTGAGACAATGGAGTTGTGGCTTATGCCAAGGAACGCCGGTCCCATCAGTGATCCAGACTTATTCTAAGGCAGTATCACCTGATCATGGAGATGGTTGATCTCCAGGGTGATCGAGGTAAGGAGAGCAGACTCAGAGGATAACACGGCGGATCCACTCACGAAGGCCTATTCACAGAAAGAGACTTTTATGGGATGGTTGAGTATGAGATACTACAACCACTGCTACAGATGGCCCTAGTGCAAGTGGGAGATTGTTAGTTATATGTATGCCCTAGAGGTCATTACTGTACATTGGATGTATATTGTAGTGGATGCTTGGACATATATAAGGAGGACTTTCTTGCTCGACATGATAGTATGCTATCTGGTTGATCTTTACCTTAACGTGTATACTGTTTGTCTCTCTGTTACATGTTGGTAAAGCCCTTAGGATGTGTACTTGACTACCTGGACTATGATGCGGATCATACTAGTGGGGACATGGTAGTCTATAAGTACATCCTTCAAAGTCCCTAGTCGTGGGTGTATCGAGACGGGGCATCGATATACCAGAGTAGACTAGCGTGTACCTTCTCGACCCATACAGATGGGCGATGGATGATCCCATATCCATTGGTGTTTGACATCAGAGATGATATACGGGTGCTCAGTGGAGACTGGGTACACTGGACGGACTCGCCGAGAACTCCCAGATGATATTATACCTTACGTCAGATGGCAGTTCTCTGGTGACACTGGTACAGAGTAGTCTGTTGACCCGAGATCGTCATAGAGTCTTGTGTGGTTCCCACTGTGCTTTGATTTCCATCTTACCACGTCCAAGAGGGCGTGCAAAACGGTGGTTTTTGGGTACAGTCCCGAGTCACATGGAGGCAATGAGCGATAGGAGGGGATTCGTCTCTCCCGGTATAGGGAGTTGATGTTGCGCTGTGTTCGATTGGCTATAACCGGAAATCCCTGGCCAGGGTTGCTGAGATTTACTGGTAAGTGTTACCAGTAGTTTCTCGAACTGTTATAGACCTCATATCGACACGACTTATCGAGCTATTGGGGTCTGACGTTTACCACCCCTAGGCAAGATATGCGACATATCAGACGATCAGACCGGACTGTACGGTAGTGTTACTGGTTGGATTCACTGGAGTGTGAGCGGGCTTGCTCGTCGATCTTCAGATCGCTCAATACCCGGGTGGCCGTTACATTTAGCAGACCGCTTGCGACTTGTGGGTGTTTGATATGATCATCGCCTGCTGCCGGCGTATTGACGAGTCTTTAGAGTCCTACACAGAGGTTTCCTGGCTCAAGCGAAACGAAATAGGAGCGCATATAAGATATGTGCGGGACCGAGAATAATGCGTGTATGTGATACCGTATTCCATTCTCGCGATGAATGTATCGATTAGGTTATATGCGATATACCCTAGTTATCGAATCAAGGATTGATTCGATAAACCGATACATTGGATACTAGTCGGTTATATGTGATATGACCGGATCGTTAAATCAAGTGTTGATTTAATGATTTAATGTATAATTATATATTTGATATATTAATTTGCATTAACTAGTATCGGTTCACTTTAAATGGATTTTCTCACTTGAAGTTCACAAGTTGTATATGTGATATACTTTTGTGCACTTGCATGTATCATGTTTGATGATACATGTTAACTTGGTTAAGTGTAAATTTTAAACCATTGTTAAGTTAATGATTAGAGTTTTGATTATCTTATTTATTTATTTATTTATATATTCATTTTGGAAATTATTTAAGGATGGTGGCTTATTTTGTTTTATGTTGAAGCTTCTTGAAGCTTTGATCAAGTCAACCATTCTTATCTCATCCTTAACCCTAACCATTCCAACTAACCTTGGTTTAATCTCTACACTTGACCATGGTTTACATTATGATAAGTTTTCATTTTCTTTTCATTTTTAAAATAACTTATCATAACACTTTCTTCTTCTTCATCTTCTTCAATGAAGAAAGCTTCACTTCATCAATGGTGGATTGATGAAATGAGTGAGAAATCCAATTCTAAAGTAAACCCACTTCCTATTTCTTCATCCTCTACCTCTTGCCAAGTAGTAGAGTGTGTTTTCTTCACAAGTTTCATCACTTGGTGAAGTTGGAGCTTGATCTAGCGATGCCTCGACGTAGATCATCTTCGGCATGGACATCGACGACCTAGCTCACCATTTCTCCGACGAAGCCGACGCTAGAGCCCGGGAATTTATTTGGACAGCGAGGGGACTTCGTTGCGGAGCTATGGAGGTGGAGCACCGGATCTTCAAAGGTTGTATTTCCGTTTACTTGTAGTTAAGTGTTAACTAGTTTATTGTTTCGCCTAGAAATCTAGCCAACGATCCGTTCTAGGGTTTCTCGGCACCGTTTAAATTTGAAATTGGCATGGTTGATGCCTTATGAGACCTCATTAGGGTGCCTAGGAACCCTACAATCACAACGCTGGTAATCAAGCAAAGATCCTAAGGGCTCCACTAATGCGTATAGGTGATATAATAAATACATGTACACATTGGAGTAGAAACAAACCAAGTAGCATACTACTATTTTGAGCAAGATTGTATATACAAGGTGAATATCCCAAGCTTCCATTAAGTAATATACAAACTAGTATGATACGGTAATGGCCTCTAGGGCATATACACTAACAATCTCCCACTTGCACTAAGGCCATGCACTGGCGTATCGAAGACCTATCATCTCGATCAGCCGCTCGAACTGAGTCTGGGGCAAGGCCTTGGTGAATGGATCTGCAGTGTTATCTTCTGAAGCAACCCTCCGAACCTCGATCTCCTGGCGATCCACGATCTCCCTGATCAGGTGATACCGCCTCAAGATGTGTCTGGATCTCTGATGGGACCTGGGTTCCTTCGCTAAAGCTATAGCCCCGTTGTTGTCGCAATACAGAGGTATTGGATCAACAATGGACGGAACCACCTGAAGTTCTTTCAAGAACTTCCTCATCCAGACAGCTTCTTTTGCGGCATCAGATGCAGCGATGTATTCCGCTTCCATCGTCGAGTCTGCAACGGTTTCCTGTTTGGAACTCTTCCAACACACCGCCCCTCCATTGAGGGTAAAGACAAAACCCGACATGGACTTGGAATCATCCTTGTCACTCTGGAAGCTGGAGTCAGCAAAGGCCTCGATCTGGAGGTCTTTTCCGCCATACACCAAGAACATCTCCTTAGTCCTTCTTAGGTACTTGAGAATGTTCTTTACCGCTATCCAGTGTTTCTCCCCAGGGTTTGACTGATACCGGCTTACCATACTCAGTGCATAAGCTACATCTGGTCTGGTACACAACATCGCATACATTATAGAGCCTACCGCAGAAGCGTAGGGTATAATAGACATGCGATCCCTCTCCAAATCAGTCTTGGGAGACATCTCTTTAGAGAGGGTGATCCCGTGACAAGCCGGTAAGTTACCGCGCTTGGAATCTTCCATACTGAATCTTTTCAGTATAGTGTCGATGTACCTGGACTATGAAAGTCCTAATATCCTCTTGGATCTATCACGATGGATCCGGATCCCCAGGATGTATGAGGCATCACTCAGGTCTTTCATGGAGAACCTGTGTGACAAGAACCCCTTGACAGATTGTAGCATAGGAATGTCATTTCCTATCAAGAGAATGTCATCCACGTATAAAACGAGGAATACTACAGTTCTCGCTACAAATCTACTATAGATGCATGGTTCATCTGGATTTTTGATAAAGCCAAATTCCTTGACCGTCTCATCAAAACAGATGTTCCAACTCCGCGATGCCTGCTTTAGTCCGTAGATGGACTTAAGCAACTTGCACACTTTTCCGCTGCTCCTACTCTGAATGAAACCCTCTGGTTGGTCCATATAGACACACTCCTCTAAATTTCCATTTAGAAAAGCGGTCTTTACGTCCATCTGCCAAATCTCATAATCGTGGAAGGCAGCAATGGCAAGAAGGATCTGAATGGATTTCAGCATAGCTACTGGAGAAAAGGTCTCGTCATAGTCCAAACCAGGTCTTTGACGAAAACCCTTTGCAACAAGTCTAGCTTTATAGGTCTCAACCTATCCATCTACACCAATCTTCCTTTTGAAGATCCACTTGCATCATACAGGTTTTACCCCGTCTGGAGCAATGTCCAACGTCCATACTTTGTTGGTGTATATGGACTCCATTTCGGTCCGCATTGCATCCAGCCATTTTACCGAGTCAACGCTCTGAACGGCCTGCTGGAAGCTAGTAGGCTCATCATAATCTATGATGCAATCCTCTCTATCCCCGTCTATGAGAAAACCGTAGTATCTCTCGGGCGGATGAGACTGCCTACTACTCCTGCGGAGCGGCGTAGGAATGTCCTGTTCTTTTGAACCCTCTGGTTCTACTAAGCTTTCAGTAATAGCTCGTGGTTCTGGAATTTCTTCCAGTTCTACTGTGTTCCCACTTATCTGGTTTTCCAAAAACTCAGTTTCCAAGAAGTAGGCATGACGAGAAACAAAAACCTTTTGTTCCTCTTCGCAGTATAAGAAATATCCCTTGGAGTTCTTTGGATATCCCACGAACTTGCACTGTACTGAGCGTGCCTCGAGTTTGTCCGCATGCTGCTTTTTGACAAAAGCTGGACATCCCCATGTCTTAATGTGCTTAAGACAGGGTTTCTTCCCACACCACATCTCATATGGTGTGGTAGGCACAGTCTTAGTGGGAACTCGGTTCAAAAGGTATGCAGCTGATTCTAGCGCATACCCCCAGAATGATCGCGGTAACTCAGCGTTACTCATCATGGACCGCACCATATCCAATAGGGTTCGGTTCCTTCTCTCCGATACACCGTTATGTTGCGGAGTGTATGGAGGAGTAAGCTGAGAGAGAATTCCGTTCTCTTTTAAATAGTCCAGGAACTCGGCACTCAAGTATTCACCACCTCGATCCGATCTTAGAATCTTGATACTTTTGCCGGTTTGTTTTTCTACTTCATTCTTATATTCCTGGAACTTTCCAAAGGCTTCGGACTTATGTTTCATTAAGAAGACATAACCGTACCTTGAAAAGTCATCCGTAAAAGTAATGAAGTATGAAAAACCGCTTCGCGCATGTGTAGACATTGGACCGCACACGTCGCTGTGTACGAGTCCCAAGAGCTCGCTCACTCTTACTCCGTGTCCAGTGAACGGAGTCTTTGTCATCTTTCCTTTGAGACAGGATTGACAAGTGGCATACGATTGATATTCGAACGGATTCAAATATCCTTCTGTATGTAACTTAGTCAATCTTCTCTCATTGATGTGACCCAGTCTACAATACCATAAGAAAGTCTGATTGATTTCTGGAGACTTTCTTTTGTGTGTATTCTGGACATTGAAAATCTGTGGTTGGTTTAATACGTATATACCATTTCTTAATGTACCTGACCCAATCAGAACTTGATTAAGGTGAATGTTTACAACATTGCTTACAAACGCAAATTCATAACCTTCTTTAGAAACCAAAGATACAGAAATGATATTACAAGTTGCGTTGGGTACAAAAAAGCAATTACGCAAAACCAAAACATGTCCATCTGACATTCCCAGGTGATAGTCCCCCACGACCTTAGCATCCATGCTAGCTCCGTTTGTAACTTTGAGGGTCATGTCACCTGCCTTCAAAAACCTACGGTTTCTCAACGCCTGCAAAGAATTACAGATATGAGATCCTGATCCGGTATCCAATACCCAGGAAGTAGAGTTTATTGAAAGACAGTTTTCAATAACATACACACCTGAAGCTGAAGCCGCAACCTGCTTCAGTTCCTGTGTTCTGGCCTTCCAAGCCCTGCAATCATTCTTACAGTGTCCCTTCTTATGACAATAGAAGCATTCTTCCTTATCCACAAGCTTCCCCACTTTCTTAGTTGCTTTTGCCTTTCCCTTCGTATCCACTTTACTAACACCGCCCCTTGGTTTGGCGGGGGCTTTCTTCTTCTTTCCCTTGGCTTTCGCCTTGGACCTAGAAGAAGAAGATCCTCCTACAAACAAAGTGGATGTTTCCCTACCTTTCTGTAGGGTGCCCTCTGCGCTCCTCAGCATGTTGAGGAGTTCTGAAAGTTCAACTTCCTTTTCTTGTAAGTTGAAGTTCAGTATAAACTGGGCGTAAGTGGAAGGAAGGGACTGGAGAATCAAGTCCGTATAGAGCTCATTCTCCAACGTGGTCCCAAGGTCCGCGAGCTCCTCAATGTAGCCAATCATCTTAAGTACGTGTTCCGCTACCGATGATCCGACGGCCAATCTTGCCGAAAATAACTTCTTCGACACTTCGTATCTTGCGATACGAGATTGCTCTCCATACAGTTCTTTTGTATGAAGAAATATGGATTCGAGGTCCATATTCTCGTGCCTCCTCTGATGTTCGTTGTCCATAGAGGCAACCACGAGGCACTTGGCCTTCGAGCAGTCTATCTCCCAAGACTTACGGATTTCCTTATCCGCGACGCTGGTTTTGGGACCTGGGACAGAGGGAGCTTTGGTGGTAAGAAGATACCCCAGCTTGTCGTAGGTGATTGACATCTTGACATTCCTGAGCCAATCTTTGTAATTTGGCCCCGTCAGTATGTTTTTATCTAGAAGTAACTTAAGTCCAGTCATGTCGATTGGTCGCTGCAATTAGAAGAGAGAAGAAACACTCAGCATGATGCTCTTGCAAGTTTAGAGTGGTTTTTAGTTTATCTAAACAGGATGGCTCCCACTGTCTCTCGAATCCCTCCTCAAACCAAAAAGGAAGAATTAGTCGGGATCAATCTCACCGCACAATACTTGCTTAACCGTTCAGCCAGGCCAGTGTCGGTACTTCGAGGGAGGTTTTCCAACGCTTTCGCGAAGTTCCTTAATTAAATAACCTCTTTTCCCTGGGGGCGTAGCCCCGCTAACACCTTTCTAGACACCTACTAGGTTTATAGCATTGATCGTTAAGTGAGAAATTTCCCGAGGAGTAGCATATACTCACAGTAGGATCGGGATCCAAATATCATCGCGTGACGAAACTGAAGGAATCCTACCAGAATCATCACACTCCAAATGGTATGCAACACTAGCAAGTTTCAGTTCTTTTGAAACTCCCGATGTGGATTTTTGCCCTATGCTCTTATGACCTTGACTTTGGCCAACAAATCATAAGTCACATATCAAGTTCTACCCGTCGTTCTCCAGGTTAATTTGAATCCACCCGCACCTACCCTTGACTTTGGCCAACAAGGCAGTACGACTGTTCCAAACCAACGCATCTATCTATGCTGCACATGAATACCCAATAGCTACCAATCACTATGCCTTGACTTTGGCCAACAAACATAGCTTGAATACTATTGACTATTCATGTGAAACGACGGAGGGCTACGAATGGTTTTGGCGAAACCGTGAACGTAGTGAACTTGATATAATCAATGGAACGAGATAGCTTTTAAAAGGAGTGGCTCAAGCTCCGCATTTAAAAGTTGGTTTTGAAAAGAACCGAGTGGTTTTTCGAAAGTGTTCCAACGACTTTTACTTGGTTTATTTTCTTGCATTAGCTCTTTTAATGCATGATATTCTTGCATTAGTTCTTTTAATGCATCCCATCATTTAATCCTACCATTGCAGAAAACAACCAAAATATGACGTACGCTTATGCCATTCGCATTCGCCACGGGGCCCCGTCATTACACGTTAGGTTACTTAACTAACGACAGAGCGGGGGCTGGGCTAGCGCAGCTGTAAAACATAAGCAACGCCTAAATAATATCATATATAGATATATTGCAATGATAGCCATTTCAGATCACAGATGAACACATTGGATATACTAGGAATCCGCAATTCGTACGAGCCTGTAACGAAAAGCAGATTACACGGTCGCGGTAAATAGTCAATACCCCACCCAAGACCCCTATGGGTGCGGCAAACTACCCGCCAAGTACCCGAAGCGAAGCAACCTCCCTCAACTCCGTGAGTAGGCCACTCGGCACTTCGGGATACCCGGTAGTTTGTGCACCCCCTCCATGGGTCTATCCTAAGAGCAAAAACAGTAAAAAGAAATTATACAATGATGGCTACAACCCCGACCCGGTTGTGCGGCCATACAAATAATTATTACATCAATTTACAAATTTACATGAATTGAAAGAAAAGAAAACTCTCATCTCACAACCCCCGGCTATTCACCCGCGACAATCCAATGAATTCATATACACATTCCAATGACATTACAGATCACAGATTTGTATAACTCCCACTAATCGACATATAGCGATTAGCAGACGTTCAATACAAATGTCACATCACAGATAAAAAACCCGTCAGCTTAAGTCTTTAGAAGTTCGATCAAAAATACGGATTTTTAGGCCCCAAACATAAAATTTTCGTTCTGGAAAATCTAGGCTGAAAAGACATATTTCAAAAATCCCAAAACAACCCCAGAAATACACTGCACAAAATTTGGACCTCGGCCGAGTCAACTCGGCCGCGGAACCGCGGCGGGAGCGTGCTCCCGCCGCGTTTCCGCGGCGCTTTGATCGGTTCGTGGGACCAATTTTTTTGGTTATTCAATAAAAAGCCTGAGCCGATTTTTAAGATGAAATTTATCAATTTTTCAACAGAAAAAAATCGGCAGAAACTTGACATATCGGGTTCGTTTCGTGACCTTTTCTTTGATCGATCTTCTAATTACTTTGCTAACATGTTAGACAGAGTTTAACTAGTCTCTGATACCACTATAAGTCCATGCTACCTCTCCCGGTACTTTCGGGCATGCGGAATTTGATGAAAAACAATTTTCTAGAGGCGGTAACATGGACTCAAAACCGGATCTTTGTTAAATATCTAACTAACAACCTAACTAGGAGTTGTTAACTACTCGGTTAGGGGGTTATACCTTTCTTTCTTGAACTCCTTCGTCTTCAAGCCTCGATGGTAGTCCGGATCGGCTTCACCTTGTCGTTTCCTTGCACCGAAGATGGATCCACCCGAAAGCTTCTACCTTTGGCTTCTTCTTCGAACTTTGAAGAAACTAGATCACTTGGCTTGCTAGGCCTTGTGAACTAGAATGAGTAGAGTAATGTTTTGGTGTCTTTTTATCTCTAAGGCAATGAGTCTCAACACATGAGAATGGTTTGCCTTGAGATAGAGAGAGCAAGAGGAAGAGGAAGAGCTTGAGAATGAGAGAGCTCAAGAGAGAGAAAGCAAATGATAGAATGAACCATACTCTTCTCATTCTCACCTCTCATAATCCAAAAGCCATCATAACAAAAATAGTAATCAAGTATTGTATAAATGGTTTAAGTCAAAATGGCTATATCATTTCATGCACTCATTTTGCATAAATAAACAAGCAAGCAAAATTCTTTGCCATGGAATGATAGACATTGTCATGATGATGGTCAACTAGTCCAACCTAGTCAACCGGTCAACAAAGTCAACCCTTCAACAACCATGTCACTATAATACTTAATTAATATTAATGTTAATCATATATCTTATTCTCATTAGGGTTAAGCAAAAGTCAATGGTCAACAGTCAACTGTCAACAGTCAACAGTCAACAACCCCAATGAGAATACTCTGCCTCTGTCTCTCTGTCAACTGTGCATACACACCCGCATCCGCGTTCCGAGGAACACGAATACAAACGAGATAAAATCAATCCCAAAACGTACACTAGGATCTGGCTTAAACCAAAGCCCGCTAGTGTTAACTGTCCGGACACTATACGTGCACAAGTGCACGGATGTGACCGGACCCTATCGCAAAACCATGCGACCTGTCGCAAAACCATGCGACCTGTCGCAAAACCATGCGACCTCTACTCTTTTGCCTAAAGGCGAATAGCTTTCTGTGTGGGACTCTACAGACTCGACACTACGCTGGCAGTGGGTTTAACCACAGACCGCAAGCGGCACTAGCTGTGCGTAACGGTCCCCAGGTAGATGCCGACAAGAAGACTGACGAGGTGAAACCCATCTGAACTCCTACTGAGCCTGAATGTGACAGTCTCCGTACAGTCCGGTCTGTTCGTCTGATACATCGCATGGCGGGCCTAGGGGGCGGAAAACGTCAGTCCCCAGCGGTACAAGTCGTGTCGGAGTGAAGCCCAAAACACCCTGAGATAACACTGGAAGCCTACCAGTATATCTCGCTTGCCCTGGCCAGGGACTACTCGTGTAATGGCTCTCTTAGACACAGCGCGATGTCAACCCCCAATACCAGGAGAGACGAATCCTTTCTAACCGTCACTGCCTCCAAGTGTTTCGGGACTGCACCCAACTACTACCTGTTTGCACGACTCCTTTGAGCCGTGGTAGGGTAGTAATCTAAGTACAGTGGGAACACACTCGAGGTGAAGTGACAGTGTCAAGTCAGCGGACTAAGCTGTACTCATGTCACCTGGGAACTGATAACTGACGATAGGTATAATACCAACCGGTCAGTTTCCGACGAGTCCTGTCCAGTGTACTCGTAACCTAACGAGCACCCGCATACTATCTCCAGTACGACGTACTGATGGCTGTGGGACAGACCATCTCCCATACTGGGATGAGAAGCGTATGCACTAGTCTACTCCGGAGTATCGATGCCCTGTCTCGATAGTCCTACGACTAGGGACCTGCATAAGGATGTGCTTATAGATTACTCAGCCCCCTCTAGTGTGACTGCCATCACAACGCTGGTAATCAAGCAAAGATCCTAAGGGCTCCACTAATGCGTATAGGTGATATAATAAACACATGTACACATTGAAGTAGAAACAAACCAAGTAGCATACTACTATTTTGAGCAAGATTGTATATACAAGGTGAATATCCCAAGCTTCCATTAAGTAATATACAAACTAGTATGATACAGTAATGGCCTCTAGGGCATATACACTAACAGCCGGTTATATGAGATATGACCGGATTATTAAGTCAAGTGTTGATTTAATAATTAAGTGTATAATTGTATATTAGATATACTAATTTACATTTGCTAACACTTGTTCACTTTAGGGTTTTTCTCACATGTACACTACTTTAACATATATATGATAAATGTTAAAATGTGTTATCATATTGTATCATAGTTGATGATACACTAAACATGGGTGTGTATGACTTACACCATTCTATATTTAAATGGTGGTTAATAATTATTTAAAGTAATTACAAATTAGTGGACATTTTTGTCATAAGCTTGAAGCTTGTGGAAGCTTGTGGAAGCTTGTGGATACTTTGACAAAGTCCACTAGATTTGTTTTACCTTAGATTTTTATTAACCTAACCATTTAGACTTAGCCATAATTATGTCCCACCATGAGTTAGTATATAATACTCACTCACTATGGTTAGAATTCTCACTTAATCATTATCCTTTCCTCTTTCTTTTGTTCATCTTCTTCATTGTGAAAAGGAGAAAGAAAACTAGGGTTTGATCCAAAGTGAGAAAGAGTGTGAGAAACAAAATTCTAAAGAGAACCCACTTCCTATTTCTCCATCCTCTACTAGACTAGCACTTTAGTTTAGGGTGTTTACTTTACTATTTCTCTAGTTAGTGAAGTAGGTGCTTGAGTCGGAATTCCCTCAACGTAGATCATCTTCGGCCTTGGAGACTTCAAGCAAGGTCGCACCTTTTCGCCTCGTGAAGCCATGCAAGGGTCCGGGAGAACCACGATCGCAGCGAAGAGACTTCATCAAGGAGCTAAAGAAGTGGAGGACCGATCTGCAAAGGTTGTATTTCGTGATCTCTTAGAGTAAAGATGTTTACTTGCCTTTCGATTCGCCTAAACTCTAGTATACGATCTTGTTTAATGTTATTCGGCACATAAAATTTTAATTTTGGCATGGTCGATGTCTTGTAGAGCCTTGTTAGTGTGCCTAGTAACCCTACAATTACAGTCTGGGTTCTATTCTAGAGTCTCGTACATTTCAATGTCATCAACACATTTTATCGTTTATATATAAATATATATTATACATTCTCATTTCCCAATGATCTGCTAATATCATAACACATCTCATGTCATAACTCGATCATATAACCAATATCTCACTGCATCATGCTCAGTCATATCGACTCGTCTCCATGTATCATATAATATCTTCATATCATGTGTATATGTTATATATATATATAGAGAGAGAGAGAGAGAGATAGATAGATAGATATAGAAACCTACACACATTCATATATATACACACACACACACACATATACACCAAGCCAAGTGTATGTGTGTGCATGTGTGTGTGTGTGTGTCAACCTATACTCTGGGGTCTCGCGACTAAGAACCAGGCTAAAATACTATGATCCCACTTACACAATTTCCGATCCGTGGTCTCCTAAAACCTTTCTTACTAAGTATTCATATCTCGCAATAACATATCTATATATAACTATCTCAATACCACGTCATATCCTACGAAGTTACGGGGGTGCTATACGCCATCCACCCGACTTCCCCCGTAGATATACATTTACTCACCTGGTCCTCGCTTGCCGAAATCGATGTCGCCATCCTTCTCTTCATCGTCCAAAGTCCACATGAGAGGTACCTATATGCAAACAAATATAATATCGTAAACCGAAATCGCGGATCAAACCCAAAACAGCACACGAAACGCGCATATGTTAAAACCTATGACCCGCTTATGCAAAAAAACCAAATAACCCTCAACATCGGCGTACAAACGCCGATTGATCAAGAAAAACCCAAACACACCAATCGTGGTTTCATAAATTACTGATTATAATATGAAATAAGTTGTAACTCATAAAAAAACCTCAAAATAAATCAATTCGATTTATTTCCGAAAACCTAGAAAGCCTCAAATAACCGTTTTAATTCGAAACTTGATGTTTTAACGAAACTAATGGCCATAATATTCACTAAATATCATAACTAAGTCATACAAACCATTACTTAAATTTAATCTCATCAATTTCCTTTAAACCCAAAATTCTAGTTTGCAAAATTATCAAATTTTAACACCTTTAAAGCAAAATTTGACAAATCATCAACTAAACTAAGTTTTGCATGATCTAAGTTGCTAAACAACAAATTAAAATGTTAATAATGTCATAAAAACCATAATTAGATTTTAATCTCAATTATTTAATCAATTTCTAAAAACCTAGTTTGCAAAATAGCATAATTATCACAATTTTAAACTAACAAATTAGCAACTAGTAACTAGATTAGGTTTTGCATTCCACTAACATGTTAATCCACTCATTAAAACCATGAATAATTGATAAAAACCCTAACTTGATCACAAACCCTTTCTTGAATTTTTTTAATTTAGCAATTAGATCCATAATTAAATACCGAAATCCATTAAATTAAAGTAATTAGCCTATAATTAACACTAGGGTTAGGATTATACCTCAATAAACATGAGATCAAACATGAAAATCACAGCCTCCAAAGTGCTAACTTTGCTCCAAGATCCATGCTAGATAGGCCAAAGAATAATGGGTGGAGATTGGATTTGGAATTTGAGGTTTTATTTTGGAATTTTAATGGATTTTTGAAGAATTTTGAAGCAAGTGAAGTGGGGGAAAATTTTTTGGGCAGCCAAGATGAGGGCTCGGCCAAGGAGAAGGGAGAGAGAGAGTGAGGTGAAAATATGTGGTATTGTGTAGAAGACTTCTATAATAATTACATCCTTTATGTCATTTCACATTTATTTGATTTTATTTATTTTCTTACTTCAATTTATCCTAGAAAACTCTAGAATTATGGATACAACTCAAGAAGAGAAAAACATGTTACAAACTAAATTCTAATATGTCATGGCTCATTTTGTTAAATTAACCCATTTCTAATTTATAATTTGCACTAATTTAATGTATATTTAAAAGCTTAAAGCATTATTCAAAATAATTAATTTTGGAAAATATTTTAGTGAACTAGAAATTTACAAGTGACTAAATAAATACCAATTACTAGCAATTACATAGTTAAAATAGGCGTATTTAAATCTATATTGAAAAATAATTATTGTTAAGTTTTACGGAAAATACGGTTTATTTTACCGATTATCAGAAAATTCACCTAAACAATTTTATTCGTTTAATTATTTATTTATTTATTTTTAAAAAGTTACAATAAACATGTGCAACCGCATGCACAAAACACGTATCAATGCACTACAAGCATATGTGAGCTATACCGAGTGCAAAATCAAATCGAGTGTATACCACATGCACAAAAATCAAATCAACTATTTGAAATCCACGAAATCATAAACACGTGCAGCCAAGGCATAAAATCGACATCAAGTGCAATAGATATGAACAAATCGCAAATCAACACAGCGGTGTATAAAATATATATATCAAGTGCAATGACTATGCACAAAATGCAAATACCCAGTAGGTGCAGCCATGGTGCACGAAATCGACATCATGAAACTCAATCATCAAAACTCAAAATCCAAACGATATAAGCATGATACTCGGATCACAAACGCAAATCGCAATAAATGACATTGAGGTACACCTCCTACAATGTCGAAAAAAGTGTCGGTGCACCCAAAACTGGCAGAGCAAGAACATCCGCTTACCTCCTGCTCACGATCTGGCGTCTTCTGTCTCTGGGTCCTCATTTTCTCTGTGGATTACCAATCTCGCAATCCATCGGCTCGTCGGCCCGGTCAGGTGTGCTAACGGAAATGATTCCGCTGTGGCACTTCTCTGGTCATCTCTCGGCCAATTATCACGACCCCTCATAAAGCAGCACGTCACTGGCGTCGGCCTCTGGCCCTCTGAATACACATCACACATCTGATCCTCAGTGCAAATCTCATCGCAGCAGTGTCCTGGAAAGAACCTGCTCGAAGTTTCTTCCGATCTCGCCTATGCCGAACTATACGGAGGCTGGTACTCTTGCATAATCCTTTCTCGTTTTCTAGACATCTACGTTCTCAGCATAACATCTCCTCGGGAACTGGTCGTATCTCAATGCCTCTGTACCCATATCTGATCTCTAATCTCGACGGGGAGTAACAACAGCTCATCGGCATCTCACACGAACCTCTGGTTCCACTCATCAATATTATTGTCCGCTTCGATGTCACGTCATGCTATCTGTGTACTGCTATGTCTTCGGCTACAGTCAATCTAGAGTCTCTCACACGGACTCGAAATCACGAACTCGGTATCTTCATCGCTCTGTAGAAGATCTCTAGCCGAACACGCTCTCGAGAACTCGTCCCAATCAGTGGAAGAATACTCCTTACTCGTCCGTTCTTGATCAACTCACAACGCATCTGGGTGAGGTCCTCTATCTGGTAAGCCTAGTAGTCTCCTATCACAAGATATCCGAACGACGTTAAACTTTTCGATCGAGTCATCAAAGTCCCCAGATTTCCCAAAAGCTCAACACCTGAGCACAGTCAAATAATATCCAATACATGCCACAGTACCTATGGACCAACCGTAGAAGGGAAACCCAGTTGGGATTCCTTATCACCTAGCTTAGGGTTTGCAAGCATCACATATGCCACAACAAAAATTTTAAGTTGTGCTAAGCAATCTAACTAAAGATCATACTAGAAAACTAGGGTAACATAACATGTAATCTAACATTACAAAAGGAAGTAAATGAAAATACAACCTTTGTAGATCCGGTCCTTCACTTCTAAAGCTCCGTGTTGACGTCCCTTCGCTGCGATCATCGAGATCCCGGACTCTAGTAATGGTTTTCTTGGAGAAATGAACGGGCTAGCTCGTTGACTTCGAGGCCGAAGATGATCTACATCGAGGAGACTCAAACTCAAGCTCTATCTTCACTAGGTCAAGAACTTTGTGAAGAGAACACCCTAAACTAAATGGCAAGTAGTAGAGAATGATGAAATAGGAAATGGGTTCAGTTTAGATTTTGATTTCTCACTTTATTTCTTCACTTGAAAATTTCTAGCAAGCTTTTCTTCTTGATGAAGAAGAAGAAGAAGAAGAAAAAGAAAGAATAATGAATAAAAATAAATATAATAATAAGTGAAGTTTATCATAATGCAACCATGGGTGAGTTAACCTTTGTATAGACTAAACCATAGTTTAAGTTAGTGGTTTGGTTAATAAATATCTTTAATGAGACAAAGTTAGTAGACTTGGTCAAATGATGCTAAAAGCTTCATGAAGCTTCAAGCATGACAAAGTGCACACTAATTTTGAATTACAAAATAAATATAAACCTTTTTCACTAACTTAAATATGGTATAAGTCACTCATACACCCAAGTTTGCATGTATCATCAAGCATGATACAATCTAGTGCACAAACATATATCACATATACAACATGTGCACATTAAGTGAGAAAATCAATCTTAAGTAAACAAATACTAGTTCATGTAAAGTAATATATCAAATATATAATTATACATTAAATCATTAAATCAACACTTGATTTAATGATCCGGTCATATCTCATATAACCGACTAATATCTAGTGTATCAATATATCGAATCAACACTTGATTCGGTAACCCGGCTATATCACATATAACCGACCGATGATACAAATCGCGAGAATAGAATACAGTATCACATACTGGTATTATTCTCGGTCCCGCGCATATCTCATATGCGCTCCTATTTCGTTTCGCTTGAGCCAGGAAACCTCTGTGTAGGACTCTAAAGACTCGTCAATACGCCGGCAGTAGGTGGTGATCATATCAGTCACCCACAAGCCACAAGCGGTCTGGTAAACGTAACGGCCACCCGGATATTGAGCGATCAGAAGATCAATGAGCAAGCCTGCTCACACTCCTGCGAATCCAATCAGTAACACTTAACGCACAGTCCGGTCTATTCGTCTGATATGTCGCATATCTCGCCTAGGGGTGGTAAACGTCAGACCCCAGTAGCTTGATAAATCAAGCCGATGTAAGGTCCATAACATTCGTGAAACTACTGATAACACTTACCAGTAAATCACAGCAACCCTGGCCAGGGATTTCCAGTTATGGCCAGTCGAGCATAGCGCAAAATCAACCCCCAATACCGGGAGAGACGAATCCCCTCCTATCGCTCATTGCCTCCATGTGACTCGGGACTGTACCCAAAAACCACCTGTTTGCACGACTCAGTAGAGCCATGGTAGGGTGGAAATCAAAGCACAGTAGAAGACACACAAGACTCTATGACGATCTCGGGTCAACAGACTAAGATGTACTAGTGTTACCAGAGAACTGCCATCTGATGTGAAGTATAATACCATCTGGGAGTTCTCGGCGAGTCCGTTCAGTGTACCTAGTCTCCACTGAGCACCCGTATACCATCTCTGATGTCAAACACCAATGGATATGGGATCATCCATCGCCCATCACATGGGTCAAGTAGATATACGCTAGTCTTCTCTGGAATATCGATGCCCCATCTCGATATTCCCACGACTAGGAATATTGAAGGATGTACTCATAGACTTCCCAGGCCCCACTAGTATGATCTGCATCATAATCCTGGATGTCGAGTACACATCCTAAAGGCTTTATCAACATGTAATAGAGAGACAGTAAGTATATATGTTAAGATAAAGAGCAACCAGATAGCGTACTATCATGTCGAGTAAGAAAGTCCTCCCTATATATGTCCCAGCATCCACTACAATATACATCTCATGTACAGTAGTAATGGCCTCTAGGACATACATATAACTAACAATCTCCCACTTGCACTAGGGCCATCTGTAACAGTGGTTGCAGTATCTCATACTCAACCATCCCATAAAAGTCTCTCTCTGGGAAAAGGCCTTTGTGAGTGGATCCGCCGTATTGTTCTCTGAGTCTACTCTCCTAACCTTGATCTCCCTGGAGATCAACTATCTCCATGATCAGGTGATACTGCCTTGGAATATGTCTGGGTCACTGATGGGACCGGGATTCCTAGGCCAAAGCCACACCTCCATTGTCACACAATGGTAGGAACCTAGTTCATCTCATGAACTAATATACACCCAAACTGCCTCTGTGGTAGTATCTTTAGTAGCGATGTCACCAGCCTTAATCATCTAGTCTGCCATGGTATCTAGCTTGGAAATCTTCCAACATACTGTCCCTACACTGAGGGTAAAGACAATGCATGCAACTGACCTTCAGTCTTCCTTACCACCCTGGAAGCTATCCAGTGATTCTCCCCAGGATCGATTGATACCATCTCACTACACCTAGTGAGAATCCTAACATCTATTTAGATCTATCTCATAGATCCAAAACTCAGGATTTAGGAGGTATCACTTTGATCCTATATGGAGAATCCTTGTGATAAGAGGAGATTGACCGTGCGTAGCATAGGAAACTCCTTTCCTATCAAGAGTATAGCATCCACGTACTTTACAAGGAAGACCACCTTACTCTCTACTACCTTTTTGTATATACAAGGTTCATCTACCATTTTGATGAAGTCAAACTCTTTGACTACCACATCAAAATAGATGTTCCAACTCCGCGATGCCTGCTTTATCCTTTAAGGCAACTTGCACACGTTTCCGCTACTCCCACTATTTACGTAGCTCTCTGGCTGTGTACTTATAGACGCTCTTTTCTAAATCATAATTTAGAAAAGCAGTCATGACACCCAACCACCAGATATCGTAGTCATGGTACGTAGCAATGGCAAGTAGGATCCGGATGGACTTAAGAACAGCCACTGGAAAAGGTTTCATCATTATCCATGCCTGGTCGATGATGAAAACCTTTAACAACTCTAGCTTTGAAAGTCTCAACTTCTTCATCTACACCAAGTAATCTTCTCAA
Organism: Agapanthus africanus; assembly: GCA_030015575.1. NCBI lineage: Eukaryota > Viridiplantae > Streptophyta > Magnoliopsida > Asparagales > Amaryllidaceae > Agapanthus > Agapanthus africanus. Next base: position 377,624,834 of record CM057344.1, on the reverse strand, counting down.
GATATACTTGCTCCTGAAGGGGATTTAACCCTTCAGATATAGCAACCAAAGTCCATACTTTGTTGGTGTATATAGATTCCATCTCAGATCGCTTAGCATCCAGCCATTCTTACAGAGTCCCCACTCTTGATGGCCTGCTCTAAACTAGTTGGGTCATCATCTCATGATGCAATCCTCGCTCCCACCGTCATCGAGAAACCGAAGTATCTCTCAGGCGGATGAGGAACCTTACTAGATCGGCGGAGAGGCTGAAGTTCGTCAGGAACTATTTAATCCTTCGATTCTACCAAATCATTAGCTGTAGTTTGTATAGCTGGAACTCCTTCCAGTTCTACAGAACTGACCTTGCCTCGAGCTTGTCCGTATTTTGCTTTTAGACATAGGCCGGACAACCCTAAATCTTAACTTGCTTAAGAGATGGGCTCTTCCCACACCATATCTCATATGGAGTGGTAGGCACCGATTTCATTTGAACCCAATTCAATAGGTATGCGGCTTCTCGAGTGCATAACCCCCAAAAGGAAACAGGTAACTCAGTAGTACTCATCATAGAGCGCACCATATCATATAGGGTGTGGTTGCTCCGCTCCGATATACCGTTGTGCTGTGGTGTGTACGGAGGAGTAATGCTGAGAGAGAATCTTATTCTCCTTTAGAATAGTCCAGGATCTCCATGCCTCAGTATCCTCTTCCCTGATCACATCAAAGGACATAATACTTATCCGGTTTTGCTTCTCTACTTCTGACTTATATTCTTTGAATTTCTCAGAAGGTTCAGATCTGTGTTTCAACAGGAACATGTGTCTGAATCTTGAGAGATCATCAGTGAATGTAAGGAAGTACAAAGAATCAGTCCTGGCATATATAGATCGGGGCCCTTCATACATTACTATGTATCAGTCCCAAGAGTTCACTAACTCTTTCTCTGTTTCAAGTAAACGGAGCTATGATCATCTTATTTTTGTGACATGACTGGCAAGTTTCACAAGATGTAAATCCAAACTGATTTAAATATGCATCTAAATGTAACTTAGCTAATCGAGTCGCATTGATATGACCTAGTCTACAATGCCTCAAGAAGGATTCGTTCATTTCTGAACTCTTCCTCTTGTGTGTGTTCTGTACGTTAGGAACTGTGGTTTGATTTAGAATGTATATGCTTTTAGATAACGTGCCTGAACCGATCAACTCTTGATATAGGAAATGTTCAAAACATTATCCAACAATACAAAATTATATCCTTCTTTAATAAATAAAGAAACTGATATAATGTTGTATATCAGGTTCGGTATCTAATAACATTCGTTCAGAATCAATGTATTTGGTAATACAGGTTGATAACTGCCAACACCTTGGCTGCAACAATTGCACCATATTCAACTCTTAAAACTTATCACCCGTTCTCAGTTCTCTACCTTTCTGTAGCCTATGTAACAAATTACATATTTGGGATCCTGATCCGGTATCTAATACCCAGGACGTAGAGGATACTGAGAAACAGTTCTATGTAATGAACACGCCCGAAGAAGATGCATCATCATGCACTTTCTTTGTTTGGGCGGCATGGGAATTCTGGTATTCCCCTATTTCCTGCTCAGTCTTATAACAATTATAAGTTGGAGCGGGATCAACGTTCCCCATCTCAGTATAACAAGCGGGTTCGGTCAATACATCCATATTATTATCTTGATTAAGGCGTGACATGGTCGCTACCTAGAGAGAGAGAGAAGAAAACACTCTGCGTGCGCTCTTGCAAGATTAGATTGGTTATATATTTTATCTAATCAGGATGGCTCCAACTTTTTTTATCAAATCTTCCTTCAAACCCTAAAAGGAAAGACTAGCTGGGATTAATTACACCCTATAAGTTCGCCAATCTTTTAGCCAGGCCAGTACCGGTACTTTGAGGGAGATTCCCCGTGCTTTCGCACGGACCTAATAAAAATAAATCTCGTTTTCCCAGGGGCATAACCCCGTTGACACCTTTCTAGACACCTACTTGATCGGCTAATTGCAAAGTCCAAAACTCTCCCAGGAGTAACAATTACTCGCAGTGGGTATCAGGATCCAACTATCTCATAGAAGGTATGCAATCTCATTGCAAATTTCAACACTTGAAACTCCCGATAATGGTTTTTACCCCTAGCATCTATGACCTTGGCTATGGTTAACAAATCATAAGCACTAGTCAAGTTCTACCCGTCATTTCGTGATTAATTAGACCCACCCATATGACCCTTGGCTAAGGTCAACAAAATCATATGACTGTCCTAACTATTCGCATCATATGCTGTGTAGGAAGACATCACTTAGCTACCGTACACTATGCCTCGGCTATGGTCGACAAACGCAGCACGAATACTAAGTACTCTACTTCCTAAAATGACGGAGGGTTGCGGATTGTTTTTAAGAAAACGTTTAACGTTTTGAACTTGATCTCGTTGCAGAATCAAATGGTTTAAAATGGAGTGTTTTTGAGGCTTTTGCTAGTTTCGCTAAAGAGGTCACTCCCGGTGAAGGGATCTCGGCTCTTTCCTCGTCGAGTGAGGTGCAGGATATTCACAATACCACTATGCAAAGTAAGAACTAGAAAAGCAGTCAAAAGACAAACTGAAGGTTGTAGCATCTGCTAATTATTGCTAAAGAGGTCACTCCCGGTGAAGGGATCTCGGCTCTTTCCTCGTCGAATGAGGTGCTGGATATTCTACAAAGAATACCGCTATGCAAAGCAACAACTAGAGCTACCTAATTTTTGAAATTCGATTCCACAACATCTTTTAGGTTTATTTTCTTTCATTAATCTCATTAATGAATGTACCGTCATTTAAGTCACCTAAACATCACAGATAAATACAACGTACGCTTATGTCATCTGCATTCGCCTCGATGTCCCGTTATGCACCGTTAGGTTAGGTAACTAACGGCATAGCGGGGCAGGGCTAGCACGGGTGTAAAACATAAGCAACGTCTATATAATATATCATATATACTATATATAGTACCTATGTGAACATATCACATGATCACATCACAGATAACGCAGCAGAAAACAACATATTAAATATTGGATATACTAGGATGTCCGTGTTTTATTTTGAGCCTATATAAAACACGGATTCCACGGTCGTGATGAATAGCCAAACCCACATCCCTAGACCCCTACGAGAGCGGCAAGCAACCCTGCCAATTGTAGAGTTAGGAGACCCAGACCCGACTCCTCGAGATGGTCTCCCACTGGACTCTAGAATCCGGTTACTTGTGCTCCCCTCCTTGGGTCTATCCTAATGCGGAAAAGTAAATAATATATATCAACGGTGACATCTTCCTCAACCCGGAAGTGCCCCAATAAAAGAATATTACATACAAGTTTTTACATGAATGAAAATGAAAAACACTCATCTCACATAAAAACTCCTGGCTATTCAAACACGACGACCCAATATAACATATCCAGCAATACATAACATCTCATGTCATCAACGTAAGTAAATATGCGTATCCCAATTGTCGTTGACGTATAGCAAAGAAACCGGCGATACCCCACATATTACACTTACGGGCGCAGAAAAAAAAAGTGAAAAACTACAACAGTTGGAATCCGCAACAACCTTAGACATCATAAACCCATAATATCACATATTGCGGATTTCATGCCTAACAATATGAATTCCTTAGACATCGCATGCCTAACAATTATAAACCCCGCATTTTAGTCTCAATATTGAAAACACTTTCCAATATTCAGTCGGGCAATTCAACAAGATTCCCGACATCCCGATCGAATGCTCGTCGGAAACTTTAGTAGACGGCCGCACCCCCCGATACCGACGACAAAGTGCACTTAGGCGGAACGCCGCGGCCGCGAGCACCCAGACGGATACTTCTTGGCAACGGAGTTCTCCTACAGTCACTTGGTCGGGGATATGGGGCGTGGCTATCTAGTAATGTTACCCGGCGAGTATCCGAATACACAAAGTGATTGCGACGGATTTTTGATCGCATCAAAATCCCGTGGCAACCAATCAAATGAGACTAAATTGCTAGACTTATAAAATTCAAATGTTGTTGATTCCAAGTATTGTATCACAATGTACTAGACTATGTTTAAACATTTCAATCGAATCAACCAATCCCCACAACTCCCAATGAGCTCAACACTTGAGCGAAGTTAAAGTATCCAAAACATGCCACAGTACCTATGATCCAGCCGTAGAAGGGGTAAACCAACGCCTCACCTATGACACCGCGGAACCACGGCAAACCCTAAGGTTTAAACCGCGGTTCCGAAGGCATAGAATCGAGTTAAGGTTTATATGTTCTTCTAGAGGGTCCATAGAGTTACTTGCACGAACATCGAATATAATTAACTTAGAAAAGTTCCAACACTTGGAAATTTCAGAGGGGGTCATGTGGTGAAGTTTGAATTTCGTTCAAAATGTTAAACACGGTCTAGGTTACCAAAACAATGCTAAAAATACAAATACGAAATACTCCGCAAAGAGTCCATAACACAATTATCATCACATGAAAATTTGGACTAAACAAACAATACCAAAAACCCCAGAATATGAGTAAAAGACCACAGGAGCAAAACGAGGGGAAGTGGAGACAAAGGGGTCGGCGACGCCGGAAAATTCCACTTGACCGCCGGCCAAAAACCGGTCACCCCCTCTCATGTTGCACCAGTGTTCTTAAATAATCTTAAATGTCACTCTGCAGTTGCTTAAATAATTTTTAGGCCACTTTTAAAAAATTTTCCAGAGAGCAAATCCATGGGTTTCTAAAATCGTATTTTTGCGGAGTTTTTCGGTTTCGCATTGTCTTAAAATCGTCTGAGTTTCTAGTTAGGCTCTGATACCATGTTGGGATTCCTTAGCACCTAACCTAAGGTTTTCAAGCATCACATATGCGACAACAAAAATTTTAGGGTGTGCTAAGCAATCTAACTAAAGATCATACTAGAAAACTAGGGTAACATAACATGTAATCTAACATTACAAAAGGAAGTGAATGAAAATACAACCTTTGTAGATCCGGTCCTTCACTTCTAAAACTCCGTGTTGACGTCCCTTCACTGCGATCATCGAGATCCCGGACTCTAGTGATGGTTTCCTCAGAGAAATGAACGGGCTAGCTCGTTGACTTCGAGGCCGAAGATGATCTACGTCGAGAAGACTCAAACTCAAGCTCCATCTTCACTAAGTCAAGAAATTTGTGAAGAGAATACCCTAAACTAAATGGCAAGTAGTATAGGATGATAAAATAGGAAATGGGTTCACTTTAGATTTTGATTTCTCACTTTATTTCTTCACTTGAAAAATTCTAGCAAGCTTTTCTTCTTGATGAAGAAGAAGAAGAAGAAGAAAGAATAATGAATAAAAATAAAAATAATAATAAGTGAAGTTTATCACAATGTAACCATGGGTGAGTTAACCTTTGTATAGACTAAACCATAGTTTAAGTTAGTGGTTTGGTTAATAAATATCTTTAGTGAGACAAAGTTAGTGGACTTGGTCAAATGATGCTAAAAGCTTCATGAAGCTTCAAGCATGACAAAGTGCACACTAATTTTGAATTACAAAATAAATATAAACCTTTTTCACTAACTTAAATATGGTATAAGTCACTCATACACCCAAGTTTGCATGTATCATCAAGCATGATACAATCTAGTGCACAAACATATATCACATATATAACATGTGCACATTAAGTGAGAAAATCAATCTTAAGTGAACAAATACTAGTTAATGTAAAGTAATATATCAAATATATAATTATACATTAAATCATTAAATCAACACTTGATTTAATGATCCGGTCATATCTCATATAACCGACTAATATCTAGTGTATCAATATATCGAATCAACACTTGATTCGGTAACCCGGCTATATCACATATAACCGACCGATGATACAAATCGCGAGAATAGAATACAGTATCACATATTGGTATTATTCTCGGTCCCGCGCATATCTCATATGCACTCCTATTTCGTTTCGGTTGAGCCAGGAAACCTCTGTGTAGGACTCTATGTTGGAGATAGTGCCCTCAGAGTCAATTATTAGGTCACAGGTACGTGATTGTAATGATTGAGGGAGGACCTATCCCGGTAGGACAGTCTTACTCGAGATGATAGTATGCTATCTGGCTTACCTTTATCATCGTGTACTGCTTTAGGTGACCTGACACGTCGCTATTACACGTTGATAGAGCCCCTAGGATTCTTGCTTGACCACCAGCAGTATGAGGGCGATCATATAAGTGGGAGCTGGGGTCTATAAGCTTATCCTTAAAAGGTCCCTAGTCGTGGGAGTTTCGAGACTGGGCATCGATACTCCATTAGTAGACTAGTGTATACAGTCGAGACCCCGACGAGGGGCGGTGGCCGGTCTCACAAGCCACTGGTGTCAGTTGGATCACCTAAGATGTATACAGGTGCTCATTGGGTTATGAGTACACCGGACAGGACTCGCCGGGAACATGCTAGTTGGTCATATACCAGACGTCAGATGGCAGTTCCCTGGTGACATGTGTGCAGGTTAGTTCATCGACCTAGGGATCGTCATTTGTCTCGTGTGAGTTCCCACTGTACTTTGATTACTACCCTACCACGGCTCAAAGGAGTCGTGCAAACAGGTTTTAGTTGGGTACAGTCCCGAGCCACATGGAGGCAGTGAGCGTATCTTCAGGGGTTCGTCTCTCCCGGTATTGGGGGTGAGGTCGTGCTGTGTCTAGGAGAGCCATTACACAAAGTCCTTGGCCAAGGCAAGGAGATTTACTGGTAGGTATTCCAGTAGTATCTCAGGGTGTTCTGGGCTACACTCCGACACGACTTGTACCGCTTTTGGGGGTCTGACTTTTACCAACCCCCTAGGCCCGCCATGCGATACTCATAGACGAACGGACCGGACTGTACGGATATTGTCACTGACAGGCTCAGTAGGGTTGTCAGGCTGAGTTCACTCACAGACGTCCCTTTTAGTCAATACTTGGTAGCCCGTTACGTATTGGCTTATACCTCTGATGTGCTAGTGGTTAAATCCACAACCGAGGTGTTGACGAGTCTTTAGAGTCCCCCACATTCAGTTACTCAGCTTTCGGGCGAAAGGTTGTAGAGGCCGTATGGAGATATGGCAAGGTCCGATCAGATACGTGCGGTATTGCACGGATCAGGATCGGACAGTTTGTACTATAGGCCGTATGGTTATATGGCAGGGTTCGATCAGATACGTGCGGTATTGCACGGATCAGGATCGAACAGATATTACTAGCCGGCTTTGGTTTAAGCCGGATCCTAGTATAGTACAGTGTAGATTTTGTCTCATTGCATTTGTATTTCGGTCGAAATACAGATGCGGGTGTGTATGCACAGTATCGGGGTTTTCCTGTAATTTATTACGGGACCAGTTTTCTGGAGTTGCCAGTTTGCTTTCCGTTTCGGCCGATTTCCATTGTTCCGTTCATTGGCCGAAGATTGGTGGAGGAGGGCTTATTTGCATTGTTGCAAATAAGTTTTTGGAAGGGGGTCCTTTGCATATTATTTGTATCATGATGGTTTTCATGATATGCACCATTCCTTGACCTTGACCTCTTCATGATGGCTTGACTTTTTGAAGTCATCATGCTTGATGATTGTTGATGATGGGAGATGGTATGGTTGTAGAGTGAGGACTTTTCTTGGTGATGGGCCGGCCACTGTGGGGTATGGTATGAGGATTATTGTATAGTGGATTAATTTTCTTTGTATGGAATGAATGATTATTGAGTGTGCTGGAATGTTTTTGATGTGGATTAATTTATTAGAAAAGGGGAGAACAAATGTGTGTGTGCTGGAGATTCTTGAGGAGTGTGGGTTAATTATTATAAGAGGCTCATTCACAGCATGTGAGAGAGAGGTGCTTCATTTCATTTTTCCAGAGAGCTCTATGGGCTGGCCGAGCTCTTTTGAGGAGGGGATTATTCTATTTGTTTGGATGCTCCATTTTTCCTTCAAGCCTTCATGAAAAATCCTTGTGAAAAATTCCTCCATCATGGCAACCATATTAAACCCCAAAGAGACAACGATTCTACATTATTCTACAGCAAATCTTAGGCACGTCGAGTAGCCGGCTTCGTGCCCGAGTTGCCTCGGCATTGAGGTGGGAGCCCGTAAAACATGGAGACGATGTGGTGCCCTTCCGGCAAGGTGGCGACGACCGGAGATTCCGCAGGAGATCGGGACGATGATGAGAAGACCGGAGGACTTGGATCGTCGGTATATCTCTATTCCCCTTCTTGTAGATAGCTAGGACTAATTAATGGTTCGATCCGGGTTTTAGTGCGCGGCGGTTTGCCAGTTTAAGAAAAAATTTAAAGTTTATCACCGCTTCCGCTTTTGGCCGTCGGATTGACGGCCGGGGCGCCGCTGTGCACTTACAGTGGTATCAGAGCCTCGCCATTAACTTAGTCTAGCTTGGTGTAGTGTGTTTTTCTGTTTCGATCGATCGAATGTTCCAAAACTACATTTTTGTTAGCATCAGTTTTCTGTTGGAAATTTTTGGTGTCGAAAAATTTTTCAGGTTGTAAAATATTGATGTACTGGAAAATCTAAGAACTCTGTAAAATTTCGATGAAGTGAATCCACAGTGGGAGCGCGGAACCGCCGCATATACCCCCATTCCGCCGCTCTTCCGCCGCACACTGTGGAGATCACTTCACCAATTTTTTTTTCAGAGGCTTTCTGGGCTTAAAATATGGGTTTTGGAATATTAAAATTGGGCCCAGGTTTTCTGTGAGTGCTACAGTTTTGATTGGGGGCCCACTTTTTAATTTTTGATCGATCGGATATTTTAAACACATTATTTCACAGTATTTACATTATATCTGCGACCGTGAATGTCACTTGATCGGTAAATCCGGTCTAACTGCTATAGCCCGGTTAGACGGATTTGCGAACGTGACTTTCACGTTGATGTTTTGTTTTTGCTGTGATGTTGCGGATCGGTCGTGGGGGATAGCCTGGATGCAATGCTAGTACAGTTTTGTTGTATTATGTACATTTGATATTGCGGGGCGAGCGTCCGACATGTGGACTGCCGTCACTGCCTGTTTGTATTATTATTTTGGGGCACGACCAGGTTGCGGTCGATGTACCCGGTGTATGTATATTTTACTTTCTGTACTAGGATTACCCCGCCGAGGGGTGCACGGATAGCCGGGTTCTAGAAGGCAACAAGCCCGCATCTCATGGCATTGGGACGGAGGGGGCTTCACTCCAGGATTGGCTGGCTATTCGCCGCACTCGTAGGGGGTATAGGATTTCATTGCACAGGCTATCCACACGACCAGGGGAACGTCGGGTTTCAGTAGTGGCTCTGTGAAACCCGGGGATCCCAGATATCTGTATTGTTTCTGTGATGCTGTACATTTCTGTGATGTTGCATTTTATTCACGCCTTGAGCGAAATATAATATATTGGTATATATATTAGTAGATGTTGTATATGTTTTGCATCCGCGCTAGTCCAGTCCCCGCTCTGTCGTTAGTAAGCTAACCTAACGGGTAATGACGGGACCCAGTGGCGAATGCGGATGGCATATACGCACATCAGTATATTTTCGTTCTTTTTGGTGTGATCAATTGATGGGACTGCATTGATTCGGATCAATGCAAGTTAAAAACAAACCTAATCTGATGTTGTTGGAACACTTTCCAAAAAGTTGTTATTGCAAGGACGTTCACTTTTGTTTTGCATCGCGGTATTCATTTAGAATATCCTGCACCTCAGTCGACGAGGCAAGGGCCGAGATCCCTTCACCGGGAGTGACCCCTTGGACAAAAGTTTGCGTCAGGGCAATGACTTCACTATAGCCGATTACTTTTGCTTTGCACCGTGGTATTCAGTTAGAATATCCTGCACCCCATTCTACGGGGAAAGAGCCGAGATCCCTTCACCGGGAGTGACCTCTTTAGCAACGGTTTTCGTCACTATATTTTTAAAAGCTATCTGTTCCTTCAACGATATCAAGTTCATTACGTTAAAGGTTTTCGCCAGAAACCATTCGTAGCCCTCCGTCGTTTCATATGGATAGTCAATAGTATTCAAGCTGTGTTTGTTGGCCAAAGTCAAGGCACAGTGTTTGGTAGCTGTTGGTTATTCATATGCAGCATAGATAGATGCGTTCGTTTGGAACAGTCGTACTGCCTTGTTGGCCAAAGTCAAGGGTATGTACGGGTGGATTCAAAACAACCTGGAGAATGACGGGTAGAACTTGACATGTGACTTATGATTTGTTGGCCAAAGTCAAGGTCATAAGAGCATGGGGCAGAAATCACATCGGGAGTTTCAAAAGAACTGAAACTTGCCAGATATGCGCATACCTTCTGGAGTGTGATACCGTGAGCGGATTCCGTCACGTTGTCATGCGATGATAGTTGGATCCCGATTCCCACTGATGAGTTAGTTTACTCCTCGGGTAACCCCGACTAATTCTTCTTTCAGGTTTGGAGGAGAATTTGAGGTACAGTGGGAGGTTTCCAGATTAGATAAATTGGTGACCATTCTGATCTAGGTTAGAGTGCACGCTGAGTGTTTCTTTTCTCTCTCTCTTTGGCAGCGACCATTGACCCGACCCTAAGACTTTGACTCAGTGACCAAGTTGACCGAACCTTCTTAAACACCGGCTTTTGGATTGTCAGAGTTGCAAACCTCATTGCCACTCCTACTTTTACCCTTTTCTCCAGGACACCCCGTTTTACTACGAACGTCCACTTCCATTGGACAAAACCATCGTATGGTTAGATACGAACTCGAAAGAATTTATTCGAGGATGGTTTTCGGTTCTGGAGAAAACGGATAGGATTATTCAGTTGTCTTTTCCTTTTACCCTCTCCCAGGTTACGAGTACTCCTTGGTTTAGGGGTAGTACACCTATTACGCAAATTGGATTGTCTTCTTCCAAACCTTAGGCTGGTGCCGACCGGTAGGGAATGAAGAAAACCAATTAGCATAACGATGGTGTGCAGAAGGTATTAAGTTCAGACAAAGCAAGGGATTAGTAAGAGGGCAAAGTAAATTGCAACAGATATTCACGACCAAACCAAATATTTCGTTACCACTCCCACATCACCTTTGTATTTCTCCAGGACACTCCGTATCACTCCGAAGATCCACAGTTTATTTGGATACTCCATCGTATGGTTATATACGAACTCGAATGGAACTGGTTCCAGTTCGGGGATGGATTCTGGTTCAGGAGAAATAGGAATAAGGTTTATTCGGGTGTCTTTTATCTGCACCTTCTCTCGCATTGCGAGTGTTCCTAGGATTAGGACAGTACACCCATTATGCTTATTGGATAGTCTTCTTCCAAACCATAGGCTGGTGCCGAACGGTAGGGAAGGAAGAAAACCATTTGGCCTAAAGGGGTGTGCAGAAGGTAATGACTAAAGACATATGAAGGGATGTGGAGAGATGGCAATGAATTATACGGTTGTAGTTGTGAATCTGGATAATGGAAGAGGCATTACTATGAATACCGGGATACCCCACGAAACATTTCAATGTTTCAGTTTCACTGTGTACAGTTAAAGGAAAACTGATTTCCCGATTAGACACTTGCTCCAGGGTATGTATTTACCAAGTATGATTCTCACATCTGTATGGTTTTACAGATGATGAGTGGGAGTAAGCTATTGGGAATTAGGTGATTGTCCTCATTATATCGGGATTCGTTGTAATCGGTGATATTTGAGGAAGTCACCTGGGTTATTTGCCGGACGGCAAGTATTTGGTTTTGAATATCCGCCGTTATGCACCAATTTCAAATCGATGTATCTGTACGTCTATTTTCATAGAGTGAGATATACCTTTTTGAAATTATGTCTATGACATTTACCTATATCAGCGGATGGTTAGGTAAGGAGCATTAAACAGCGGTGTAATTCTTCATAACCAAAGGTACAGTTTTCAACCTACAACACACAGGGAATGAGTTGTCAGACTCAAGGGACTTATACAGTGTATTGTATGTTGTCCAGTGTCCATTAGGACAGAGGGTTTGGTTCTCATACTATATTCGGTTTACTTATGACTTCTCTAGTATTTAGACAAGTGTTTCGTGGAAACACAGGGTCCGAATTTTGAGAAGTTATTGGTATTTGAATAAAGTATAGAACCAAGTGTTGCAAGTATCGGGATTCTTCAAGGTGATCGAAGATGTAGATACTTGTGTATGGTATTCAGTTGATAGTAGTGATTAAGAGAAATTGCTTCTCTTTCAGGTTACTCATAAATGGAAGCATTCCTAAGTTGAGTAACGCTGATCGGCCTCCTTCCATTTAGTTGACATGCACTGGAGACAGTTGCATGATTTGAATCTGGTTCAATTAAATCAGTGCCTCTGGTCCTATATGGGATATAGAACAGTTCATATCTTAACGATGTTAAGGTACGGGGAGTTGTCCGGCTTATGCTTAAAACCAGACACTGGACAACTCAAGGCACGTTTCTGTAATGGCTGTTTGTGGGTTGACCCAGGCTATGACGCGGGTTGATTTTCTACCATCTGGATGAACAATAGCAATATTGTTCTAGACTCGCCACAGTTTTAATAAAAATGGATTTTTTTCAGAAAAACAGTAGTGGGAGTATGGTAGAACTGGAAGTGATTCGAGAACCACAAACGATTACTGAAGATTTGATAAGGAACCTAAAGATTCAATCTGGATTGACATTCCATTGGCCACTCCGCAGATAAGGTGGGTAACTTCAGGCACCCGAGAGGTACTACGGTAGCCTCAAGGACGGTGACAGGGAAGTTCTTGTTTACCCACAATTACCATTGCTGTTGTTCCAGGCTGCGAGACCCGGCGGGAGGATGAGTATAGCGTCGTTCTAAACTAGTTTTAGAAGTGCACGTCTATATGACTCTGCCAGAGGGTTGTCGTAGTCAGTGGGAGCAGCGGAAGCATTGGTGGACAGGTAGCTTATGTCTATTTACAGACTGAAGCACCAGTAGCGGAGATAGATCATCTATTTCTGACGTGACAGTCATAGGTTTGACTTCATCAGAATAGGGGATGGATCTGTTGAGAAGGTAGTAGGGTGTGATATCCTGGTATTTGGATAACATACACAAAGTAGGAAAGGAAACTCCTATACTACGATCGGTTATACTTTGGTCGTCACACAGTGGTTTCTCCACACAGGACTTGGACATTATATCAGACATACTGGTTACTGGATCTATGGTATTAGATCTAGATTTGGATGGTTTCCCAATCAGGGTACTTGACAGCATTCTAAGAGTATTTAGGATGGACGACTCCTGGCACGGTAGTGTACCTGCAGGTAATGGAGTCACCCTCTCTAAAGGTGTCTTACAGACTAAAAGGGAGAGGGATGTGCATGATTGGCAGATCACTTGCTTAGGCAATTGAGTCAATCATGAGATGTCAAGTACCACACCAGATATTGTTCTTGCACTAGATGCAATAAGTTGACATTAATCCAATCCTGGAGAAACAGTTGGAAGCAGTTTTAGAACATAAGTGGATGTTCTAGGGAGATGATAACGACAGCCTCATTCAGGAGACAGTTATCATTCCAGGCTTCCAAGGTGACATGGACGATAAGGAGGTTGTCAGAGTTATAGTTTTCCTTCTGATGAGGGGCAGTATTTTGGACAGGTGGTCCAAGGCAATACTGAGGGAGGCATGGCGCGCAGGATACTGATTAAGTTCAGTTGACGATACAGTCTAAGAAGTTTGGATTTGGAGTTCATTTATGAGCTAGGTCCCATCAGACATCCAGACATATTCTGAGACAGGTATTGCTCTTTTCGGGAGATGGCTTTCTCCGCGAACTTGAGATATAGAGAGACATAGAAAGAAACAACTAAGCGGATCCACTCACTGAGGCTATTCCTCGAACGCAATAGTTCCGCAAACGAGCTTTGTGAGACTGACTAGTAGAGGAGTTGGATGTTCGGTATCACACGGGCTGTGAGTATGCGACATCAAAAAAATTAGCCTTGAGTGCAAGTGGGAGATTGTTGGAGATAGTGCCCTCAGAGTCAATTATTAGGTCACAGGTACGTGATTGTAATGATTGAGGGAGGACCTATCCCGGTAGGACAGTCTTACTCGAGATGATAGTATGCTATCTGGCTTACCTTTATCATCGTGTACTGCTTTAGGTGACCTGACACGTCGCTATTACACGTTGATAGAGCCCCTAGGATTCTTGCTTGACCACCAGCAGTATGAGGGCGATCATATAAGTGGGAGCTGGGGTCTATAAGCTTATCCTTAAAAGGTCCCTAGTCGTGGGAGTTTCGAGACTGGGCATCGATACTCCATTAGTAGACTATTGTATACAGTCGAGACCCCGACGAGGGGCGGTGGCCGGTCTCACAAGCCACTGGTGTCAGTTGGATTACCTAAGATGTATACAGGTGCTCATTGGGTTATGAGTACACCGGACAGGACTCGCCGGGAACATGCTAGTTGGTCATATACCAGACGTCAGATGGCAGTTCCCTGGTGACATGTGTGCAGGTTAGTTCATCGACCTGGGGATCGTCATTTGTCTCGTGTGAGTTCCCACTGTACTTTGATTACTACCCTACCACGGCTCAAAGGAGTCGTGCAAACAGGTTTTAGTTGGGTACAGTCCCGAGCCACATGGAGGCAGTGAGCGTATCTTCAGGGGTTCGTCTCTCCCGGTATTGGGGGTGAGGTCGTGCTGTGTCTAGGAGAGCCATTACACAAAGTCCTTGGCCAAGGCAAGGAGATTTACTGGTAGGTATTCCAGTAGTATCTCAGGGTGTTCTGGGCTACACTCCGACACGACTTGTACCGCTTTTAGGGGTCTGACTTTTACCAACCCCCTAGGCCCGCCATGCGATACTCATAGACGAACGGACCGGACTGTACGGATATTGTCACTGACAGGCTCAGTAGGGTTGTCAGGCTGAGTTCACTCACAGACGTCCCTTTTAGTCAATACTTGGTAGCCCGTTACGTATTGGCTTATACCTCTGACGTGCTAGTGGTTAAATCCACAACCGAGGTGTTGACGAGTCTTTAGAGTCCCCCACATTCAGTTACTCAGCTTTCGGGCGAAAGGTTGTAGAGGCCGTATGGAGATATGGCAAGGTCCGATCAGATACGTGCGGTATTGCACGGATCAGGATCGGACAGTTTGTACTATAGGCCGTATGGTTATATGGCAGGGTTCGATCAGATACGTGCGGTATTGCACGGATCAGGATCGAACAGATATTACTAGCCAGCTTTGGTTTAAGCCGGATCCTAGTATAGTACAGTGTAGATTTTGTCTCATTGCATTTGTATTTCGGTCGAAATACAGATGCGGGTGTGTATGCACAGTATCGGGGTTTTCCTGTAATTTATTACGGGACCAGTTTTCTGGAGTTGCCAGTTTGCTTTCCGTTTCGGCCGATTTCCATTGTTCCGTTCATTGGCCGAAGATTGGTGGAGGAGGGCTTATTTGCATTGTTGCAAATAAGTTTTTGGAAGGGGGTCCTTTGCATATTATTTGTATCATGATGGTTTTCATGATATGCACCATTCCTTGACCTTGACCTCTTCATGATGGCTTGACTTTTTGAAGTCATCATGCTTGATGATTGTTGATGATGGGAGATGGTATGGTTGTAGAGTGAGGACTTTTCTTGGTGATGGGCCGGCCACTGTGGGGTATGGTATGAGGATTATTGTATAGTGGATTAATTTCCTTTGTATGGAATGAATGATTATTGAGTGTGCTGGAATGTTTTTGATGTGGATTAATTTATTAGAAAAGGGGAGAACAAATGTGTGTGTGCTGGAGATTCTTGAGGAGTGTGGGTTAATTATTATAAGAGGCTCATTCACAGCATGTGAGAGAGAGGTGCTTCATTTCATTTTTCCAGAGAGCTCTATGGGCTGGCCGAGCTCTTTTGAGGAGGGGATTATTCTATTTGTTTGGATGCTCCATTTTTCCTTCAAGCCTTCATGAAAAATCCTTGTGAAAAATTCCTCCATCATGGCAACCATATTAAACCCCAAAGAGACAACGATTCTACATTATTCTACAGCAAATCTTGGGCACGTCGAGTAGCCGGCTTCGTGCCCGAGTTGCCTCGGCATTGAGGTGGGAGCCCGTAAAACATGGAGAAGATGTGGTGCCCTTCCGGCAAGGTGGCGACGACCGGAGATTCCGCAGGAGATCGGGACGATGATGAGAAGACCGGAGGACTTGGATCGTCGGTATATCTCTATTCCCCTTCTTGTAGATAGCTAGGACTAATTAATGGTTCGATCCGGGTTTTAGTGCACGGCGGTTTGCCAGTTTAAGAAAAAATTTAAAGTTTATCACCGCTTCCGCTTTTGGCCGTCGGATTGACGGCCGGGGCGCCGCTGTGCACTTACACTCTAAACACTCGTCAATACGCCGGCAGTAGGTGGTGATCATATCAATCACCCACAAGCCGCAAGCGGTCTGCTAAACGTAACGGCCACCCGGGTATTGAGCGATCAGAAGATCAACGAGCAAGCCTGCTCACACTCCTGCGAATCCAATCAGTAACACTTAACGCACAGTCCGGTCTGTTCGTCTGATATGCCGCATATCTCGCCTAGGGGTGGTAAACGTCAGACCCCAGTAGCTTAATAAGTCATGCCGATGTAAGGTCCATAACGTTCGTGAAACTACTGATAACACTTACCAGTAAATCACAGCAACCCTGGCTAGGGATTTCCAGTTATGGCCAGTCGAGCATAGCGCAACATCAACCCCCAATACCGGGAGAGACAAATCCCCTCCTATCGCTCATTGCCTCCATGTGACTCGGGACTGTACCCAAAAACCACCTGTTTGCACGACTCAGTAGATCCGTGGTAGGGTTGAAATCAAAGCACAGTGGGAGACACACAAGACTCTATGACGATCTCGGATCAACAAACTAAGATGTACCAGTGTCACCAGAGAACTGCCATCTGACGTGAGGTATATACCATCTGGGAGTTCTCGGCGAGTCCGTTCAGTGTACCCAGTCTCCACTGAGCACCCGTATACCATCTCTGATATCAAACACCAATGGATATGGGATCATCCATCGCCCATCACATGGGTCGAGTAGATATACGCTAGTCTACTCTGGAATATCGATGCCCCGTCTCGATATTCACACGACTAGGAACATTGAAGGATGTACTCATGGACTTCCCAGACCCCATTAGTATGATCTGCATCATAATCCAGGAAGTCGAGTACACATCCTAAAGGCTTTATCAACATGTAACAGAGAGACAGTAAGTATACATGTTAAGATAAAGAGCAACCAGATAGCATACTATCATGTCGAGCAAGAAAGTCCTCCCTATATATGTCCCAGCATCCACTACAATATACATCTCATGTACAGTAATGGCCTCTAGAGCATACATATAACTAACAAACCCAAGCCTCACTGATAGCATCGCTAAACTGCCGCAAACCCGAAGGTTCAAAAAGCGGTTCTATGGTCATCATATCAAGTTAGGGTTTCATTCTTCTAGAGGGTCCACACAATCACTTGCATGTTCCTCTAAATTCCTTAAACTTGGAAAAATGGGTTTTCTGATATTCATTCGAACTTTTCAACTCCGCCAAGACGACATGTGGACACCCTTCGTCCGTATGCTAAACAATGCCTAAATCCTCAAGGATAGACGATACACCAACGGTCATCTCTGGATTGGTCTACTCTAGACCTGAGTAAGACTCTCCACACTGGAAATCTTCAACTCAACTGGGCCTGCGTCAGCACATCAATATGATGAATCACTTTCATCTCTCAACTCGGGATAAACTAGCTATCATCTGTTGCATCTCTGCCTGGGAGCTCCAGCGATCTCAGCTCGTAAGCTCTGGAAGCGACATCCTATCAATCTCAGCAACAGCTAGGTCATCTGTCTGTACGGTAGACGACATCATAATCTCTGAGGTATGCTGTACATCAACAGTCCTCTCGCAACTGGCAGCCTCTAACAATGGCCCGATCTTCCAGTGTAAAACCAAGCACTCGCCTCAACAAGAGATCACAACAAAACACTACATCGAGACGTTTCCATGTCACCAGAAAACACAATAGTCAGTCCTCGTCAATGACGAGCTCGTCCTGACCGCATCACTAGCAGCAGCACAAACTGCACTCAAACCATGGTGACAGGAACCTCAAGCGTGTATTGATGAAAACAGATCAAGGGCATGAAAGGGAGCAACAGATCCAGAATGGATACACGATCATAAAAAGAAACAACATCAATGAAAGTATGATCATGGAAACGAACAGAATCAAGGATCTCAAATGGATGTATAATCATGGGTACGAAGAGAATCACATATCTCAAAATATGTACATCCTAAGGTTTCTTAAGTGGAGTATCGTATCGTAAATATGACGCGGAACATACGTACGGTACGTCACTCTACTCAAGCTACCTACTCCATCAATCAGGGTCAGCCTATGTAACGAAAGTTCGGGTCTAATATCCCCCCCCCCCGCCGTTCAAGTCTAAGTTCCGTAAGGTCAAGCCTAGGTTCCGAAACACATACCCGCCGTAGACTCCGCATAGTCAAACATAAGCTCGAACCAAGGTTAAACCTAGCGCTCTGATACCAACTTTGTCACGACCCGAAATTTAGCTCATGACCGGCACTCGAATCACGCATCATCTAAAGGCGTAACGTAATTCAAGTAAGCCGAAACCCAGAAATCTAAACCTTTTTAAGAAAATAAAAGAGATGAAGTTTTGAAATAAAGGTAGAGTGAAATCAATGCTTTCTAAATTCATAAGTAAAAGAACATGAAAATGCAAGTGGAATTTATTAGTTGAAAAACATGTTTCGTCTTTTAAAAATTTGGGCAGCACCTCCTTTGTATATTTTGATCCAAAACCATAATACATGATAAAATAGAAGGCATCCCCAAGCGGGAGCTAGCTCTTCGCCAAACGGCGGATCCACGACCACGCAAAGCATAAATATAAGTATATGACGCCCAACGGCAAAGTTCACCACAAAAGATAAAGAAATAAGCAAGACATCAAAACCACAAGTAGTGGAAAACTTCTCGCTCTAAGTCTCGCAACCACAAGTCTCACTAAGCCTCATTACTTATACAATTACTAGTTTGATTGATGGAGTTGACTAGATACAATATGAATAATAAGTACAAGAGTGGGTACGATACAAATTTCCCACCTACCAAGCAAAACACCCAAATGAAGCTATGTGCCAGCGATGCCGCTACGGATCCATGCGGTCAAGCTGCAAGAACTGTGGCACAACGGGGATGAGTTGCCAACTCGTGAGTAGAAAAATATCAGCAAGTAGAAATCGAATAAACAACGACTCCTAGGTCAACTATATCATGAAGGTAATACTATGATATCTAGGGTGACCGTATCTACATATGTGCCAACAACATAAATAAGCGCCTATCAGCATGTGGATATCATCCAACCAAATAATCAATGCATGTAAGCAGGTGGATCTCGTCCACGTGGCAACCGATGACACAACAACATCATACATGCAAATATCATAAAAGAATATGTATGAAAGTATGAGGATATAAATCAACGTGTGCCCCTCGCGACACATCAAAATCATGGAACCTGAGTGCCCAGCATCGACACTCTAAACATCATGAAACCCGTGTCTAGCATCGACACGTAAATCCTCATATCTCAGGCTCCGTCGGTCCGGATCGGCCCTAGGGCTCCATCAGTCTGGATCGGCCCATACCATCTCTCGACTCCGGTCGGTATCCTCCGGATATCCGCCGAGCCCAAATACTATCACCGGTAGCTAGTGCTCCCCTACCAGGCTCACCATCTAACAATACGAGTCTTCTTGCCCCGGGATACATCACCGAGTTTACCATGTACCCACAGACGGTGCCTACCGCTCCTCGAATCGGGTTACACATGCCAATCTCAGAACCGAGAAAACGCATGGTGGACGCACTGAAATACCATATCAAGAGAAACTGGGTTTTTAAAACAGTACATGCTTTCTTTTGAAATAGCCACGGTTCTCAAATCCAGAAATCTCATGAAAACAGCATATCTCGATCCGTAAAAGCGTAAAGCATGATGTATGCGACATATAACAGAAATATAAGCATATCCGTATATCATGCAACATGGAACAGTAATATGCACATATCGAGGGAAAACCGCTCTTTTACATGAATCTAGATTAAAAATTATATCCCGCGATTCCCAAATTGGAAAGTCCAATGCAACATCGTATAAAGGTGTATATGCAACTATAGCAAGTAAATTATACAAAGAATCATATCATGATGCAGCAATCCTACTGTGTAGTGACATGGCAATTATCGATGATGAAGTGTGTGAGCCGGCCAATCTGTGTACGTGTAACATACGCATCATCGATAATGGTGCAGGTGTACTAGCGCAGGTATATGTAGTGCAATGAGAATAACATAAATGCAGCATAATGTAAAACATCAGCTAAAAGTTATAATGTATACGTATCTACATGATCGAGTCAGTGAATCTATCAATCGGCATCCAGCCTCACAACATCACGTACGGTATAATCCATCGTAGGAGATTTTCTAGTCAAGGGTATGGATCAATCATCAAGCCCAACTCATCACGTACGGAAAATCATCGTACGGCGGCATTAAACCATCGGGGATCCTGTCATCCTATGTGACAATGAGGGGTATAGACCTAACGTCTCGTACGGCATATCACTCAAGATTCACGACATTCTATACATATTTATATACCTATGTCCCAGGTCACATCCATAACAAGCTCATATCAGGGGACCGGCAAGGGTATCAATCATCTCAATCGACTCGCATCCGTATACCAACATACCATCAAGTCATCATATCACATCGTATATTCCTTTCATCGTATTTATATCTCACATCAAATCAATATATATATACACGTTCTACCCTATATATCAAATGTCATGATACTCTAAAATTCATACTTATTCTAGTGTAACTATATATCTACAAGTCGTGATTCACATTCCCTTTTCATATCCTTATAGCTTTCATCACATATCTTCATATGTATATATTCAATCATTCATCTTTAACTATATTTTTAACCATATTCCTAGTTTTCAAATCTAGGTTTCTACATCTGTACCCTATAGATCAGTTTCCATCAAAAACTT
Source organism: Agapanthus africanus (assembly GCA_030015575.1). Lineage (NCBI taxonomy): Eukaryota > Viridiplantae > Streptophyta > Magnoliopsida > Asparagales > Amaryllidaceae > Agapanthus > Agapanthus africanus. The sequence goes on along the minus strand of CM057344.1, from coordinate 377,603,625 downwards.
GCGGGGGTGCTATACGCCATCCACCAGACTTCCCCCATAGATATAGATCTACTCACCTTGATCCTCTGTCACGACCCAAATGTGGCACGTGACCGGTACTTAAATCATGTGACATCTAAAGACGTCGACGCAGTTCAAGTAAGCCGAAACCCGGAATCTAAACCCTTTTTGAAATTAATGAAGGTGAGGTTTAAATAGTCATCCGATGAAATCAATCTTAAAAATAACATCTAATTTTAACTAAGTATGTTGAAAAAAAACATTTATGACATTTTGAAACTTGACATCACCTCCTTTGCATTTTTATAAAAACCTGATACAACATAAAAATAAAATAGTATCCCAACGGAAGCTAGTCTCCACGTCCAAACGATGGAGCAACCAACAATCTAAATCAGAAATCGACTCCAAAGAGTACGACATCACCACACATAAACTCTAAGTCTTGCTTCTAAGTCCCTAATATACCGCTTCTAAGTCCATAATATACCGCTTCTAAATTGATGGAGTTTCCACTAGATACAAGAATATATGAATAATCAAGAGTGAGTATGATACAATAATAACCCACTTACCAATCAAGCCCCGAAAAGAATGTGTGCCAAGCCGCTGAGAATCCAAGCGGTAAAACCTGCAAGAAACTGTGGCACAACGGGGATGAGTTGCCAACTCAGTGAATAAAAGTACATCTAAAGGTAGAAATCGAAATGCATGACGATACCTAGGTCATAAGTATAGTCCTATCATAATCTATACCAATATACTATATGATATACATATGTGCAATACTAACTATCATGCAATCCCAAGTATAATATCTTAATAACATATGAGTCAAAATCATGAATCTATAGTTCATGTTAGAATCCCTTTTTATATGAATGTCTGTACAAATATATGCAGGTACTGTCCTACGGATCAGTCATGGTTGAATCCACTAAATAATATCCAACTGTGTACCTTATGACATGTTGGATATAGTGCCCTCAGAGTTAATTATTGGATCACAGGCACGTGATTGCAATGATTGAGGGAGGACCTATGCCGGTAGGACAGTCTTACCCAAGATGATAGTATGCTATCTGGTTTGCATTTATCATCGTGTAATGTTTCAGGTGACCTTACAGGTCACTATTGCACGTTGATAGAGCCCTTAAGATTCTTGCTTGACGGCCAGCAGTATGATGGCGATCATATACGTGGGAGCTGGGGTCTATAAGCACATCCTTAAAAGGTCCCTAGTCGAGGGAGTTTCGAGACAGGGCATCGATACTCCAGAGTAGACTAGTGTATACAGTCAAGACCCCGACGAGGGGTGGTGGCCGGTCTCACAAGCTACTGGTGTCAGTTGGTTCACCTAAGATGTATACAGGCGCTCATTGGGTTATGAGTACACCGGACAGGACTCGCCGGGAACATGCTAGTTGGTCTTATACCAGACGTCAGATAGCAGTTCCTTGGTGACATGTGTACAGGTTAGTTCATCGACCTGAGATCGTCATTTGTCTCGTGTGAGTTCCCACTGCACTTTGATTACGACCCTACCACGGCTCAAAGGAGTCATGGAAACAGGTTTTAGTTGGGTACAGTCCCGAGCCACATGGAGGCAGTGAGCGGATCTGCAGGGGTTCGTCTCTCCCGGTATTGGGGGTGAGGTCGCGCTGTGTCTAGGAGAGCCATTACAAAAAGCCCTCGGCCGAGGCAGGAGATTTACTGGTAGGTATTCCAGTAGTATCTCAGGGTGTTCTGAACTACACTCCGACACGACTTGTACCGCTTTTGGGGGTCTGGCTTTTACCAACCCCCTAGGCCCGCCATGCGATGCTCATAGACGAACGGACCGGACTGTACGGATATTGTCACTGACAGGCTCAGTAGGGTGTCAGCATGAGTTCACTCACAGACGCCCCTTTTGGTCAATACCTGGTAGCCCGTTACGTATGGCTAATACCTCTGACGTGCTAGTGGTTAAATCCACAACCAAAGTATTGACAAGTCTTTAGAGTCCCCCACAGACCGTTTTCACAAGTTTCGGGCGAAACGCTGTAGAGGCCGTATGGAGATATGGCAGGGTTCGATCATGTACGTGCGGTATTGCACGGATCATGATCGGACGGATAATACTAGCGGGCTTTGGTTTAAGCCGGATCCTAGTATTGTACAGTGTAGATTTTGTCTCTTTGCATTTGTATTCGGTCGGAATACAAATGCGGGTATGTATATACAGTCGCGGGGTTTTCCTGTAATTTATTACGGGATCAGTTTTTTGAAGTTGCCAGTTTGCATTCCGTTTCGGCCAGTTTTCCTTTGTTCCTTCATGGCCGGATTTTTCTGGTGGAGGGGCTAATTTGCAAGTGTGCAAATTAGCAATTGTGGAGGTTTTATTTGTAAATGAGTGATTATGATGGTTCAAGCATCTTTGCTTTTTCATTCATCATGGTTTTGCATTAATGAGAAAAGATTGGAAATTAGATTGATAAGGATTATGATGTGAGGCTTGCTTTATGGCTTATGGTCACCATTTCTTACACTCACCTCCCTTGTATATTTTCCTCTTCTCAAATTTATGATGGCCGGCCACTTCTTGTGGGAGAGAGAGGGTTCATTTTTGGTGTGGGAGAAATTATCATTTCATATTATGCTTTGCCACAAAAATCCATAGCCATCTCAAAAGCTCATCTTCTTCTTCCCTCCTTCAAAGGCAACTTCACTACCCATAAGAGACAAAGCATTCTACACCGATCCTACAGCACCCTTGGGCATGTCGGCTCGGCAACTTCGTGCCCGAGTTGCCTCGGTCCAGAGGTGGGAGCCCGGTAAAGAACCCGGCGATGTGGTGCTCGTTCCGATGAGGAAATGAAGACCGGAGATTCCGCGAGGAGATCGGAGTGGAGGCCGAAGACCGAAGGACACGGATTGCTCGGTATAGCTCTCTACCCTTTCTCTAGTTAGCTAGCATTAGGTTAATGGTTCGATCCGGGTTTTTAGGATGCGGTAGTGCCGGTTTTAAAGTCAAGAAAAAATTTCGTTTCCGCATTTTTGGCCTCGGATAGACGGCCGGGGCGCTACCGTAGTCCTACATGACAATGATCATATCAATATATATAGAGATGTCCAGCATCGACATCGAAATCCAAAATCTCTCCTTTCCATCATCGACACGTAAATGAAAATACCGTCGACACCATCTCAACAGATGATCTATTAGTTATATATATGCTCTAGAGGCCATTGTTGTACATATGATGTATATTATAGTGGATGCTTGGATATATATAGAGAGGACTTTCTTGCTCAACATGATAGTATGCTATTTGGTTTCACTTTGTCTTAACATGTTGACTTGTATTAGTTTACTGTCTTGCTCTCACATGTTGATAAAGCCCTTAGGATATGTACTCGACTACTGGGACTATGATGAGATCATACTAGTGGGGCAACGGTAGTCTATGAGTACATCCTATAATTGTTCCTAGTCGAGGGTGTATCGAGACAGGGCATCGATACACCAGGGTAGACTAGCGTATACGCATCTTGACCCATATGATGGGTGATGGATGATCCCATATCCATCGGTGTTTTGACAACAAAGATGGTGTACGGATGCTCAGTGGAGACTGGGTACACTGAACGGACTCGTCGAGAACTCCTAGATGATATTATACCTCACGTCAGATGGCAGTTCTCTGGTGACACTGGTACAGGTTAGTCTGTAGACCCGAGATCGTCATAGAGTCTTGTGTGATTCCTACTGTGCTTTGATTTCCACCTTACCACATCCAAGAGGGCGTGCAAAACGGTGGCTTTTGGGTTCTGTCCCGAATCACATGGAGGCAATGAGCGATAGGAGGGGTTTCGTCTCTCCCGGTATAGGGAGTTGATGTTGTGCTGTGTTCGATTGGCTATAACTGGAAGACCCTGGCCAGGGCTGATATAGAGTGCTACTGGTAAGTGTTATCAGTAGTTTCTCGACCTGTTATGATCCTCACATCGACACGACTTATCGGTTACTGGGGTCTGACGTTTACCACCCCTAGACTAGATATGCGACATATCAGATGAAGAGACCGGACTGTACGGTAGAGTTACTGATTGGATTCACAGGAGAATGTACAGGCTTGCTTGTTGATCTTCTGATCGTTCAATACACGGGTGGCTGATACGTTTAGCTGACCGCTTGCAGCTTGTGGGTGTGTGATATGATCATCACCTACTGCCGGCGTATTGACGATTCTTTAGAGTCCTACACAAAGGTTTCCTGGCTCATGCAAAACGGAGTAGGAGCACATATGTGATATGTGCGGGACCGAGAATAATGCGATATGAGATACCGTATTCTATTCTCGCGATATATGATATCGGCTGGGTATATGTGATATAGCCGGGTCATCGGATCAAGTGTTGATTCGATGAATCGGTACATGTTATATTAGTCGGTTATATGCGATATAGCCGGATTGTCGGATCAAGTGTTGATTCGATAATTTAATATATAATTATATATGTGATATATTACATTACATTATCTAATATAAGCTCACTTTATTGATTCATTTTTCTCACCGGATAATACATTGATATATATATGCGATATATGTTAATTGTATTATTATCTTTTGTTACAAAAATATATTATATATGTGATATATAATATTGTAACAAGTTATGATTACAAATGCAACATGATTTGTGGAGATTAAACATAGTTAGGGTTTGATTTGGGTTAGCATTTTCATGAAGCTTCTAGAAACTTTACTTTTGTTTTATGCTTAGATATTTTGGATTGATATTTTGTGTTGATATTTTCTAACCCAACCCAAACCCTTTACCAAGGTTAATTCTCTACATGGGTTAAGCCCTTCTTACTTAACCAATGGTTGATTTGTAACCATAGATAATAATTCATTATTCATCACAAAAGACATCATCTTCTTCTTCCTCCTTGAAAAGCTTACTAGCTTTTGGTTTTGTGATGATGGTGTGTGAGAAATTGATAATAAAAGAGAGCATAATTCCTATTTCATCATCCTTATCTATTCTAGCCACTTAGATTAGGGTGTTCACTTCATTAATACTTGATCAGAGAAGTGAGAGCTTGAGTTAAAGATTCTTCAAGGTAGATCATCTTCGAAAAGGAAGACTTCAAGCAAGCATGGATCGTTCGGCTTATGGATCCTCTCTAGAGTCCGGAAGTTCATGGATCGCGGCGAAGGGACTACTACTCGGAGCTTATGAAGCGAAGGAACGGACTAAAAAGGTTGTAATCCCTTTCTCTTAGATGTAAAGATGTTTACATGCTTTGTTAACCCTAATTATCTAGCAAAGATCCTCGCTTTAGGTTGTTCGACACTTGTAAATTTAAAATCGGACATGGTTGATGCCTTATAGACCCTTGTGACAGTGCCTAGTAACCCTACATGATCGCCACCCAATATCCTAGCTACGATCAATATCCCCTGGATATCCGCCGTGCCCAATCGAATCTTGGACAGTATCTCCTGGATATCTGCCGTGCTCATTTCTATCTCCGATATCGAATATCCTCGTTAGGCTCCCCGCCTATAATGCAGCTATCCTGACCCTCGGCCCCGACCGGGTCCACCATGTATCCAACTGTATGCCCCCAATTCAGTCTGGATAACTTGTAAATCCGTAACCGTATGACCCCCAACTCGGTTCGGGATCAAAATCAGAAAACACAAAACTCATGGTGGACGTTTAACTCATCATATCAAAATATCAGGTAAGGAATAAGAATACTTGTATAGATTATATTGATGATATATTATATATATACATATATAACAGTGTCCCATACCACCGATATATATCATCAGGAGTAAATTATTCAGAAAATCCATAAGAATCAAATACAGAATCTATAGTACTAATATTCGTAATTTACAACAGGAATAAAGAAGGACTACGTAATTATATTGCATAGGCATAATGATCTCAATTCTACTGTGTCATGGCAATACTAATAATGTGTAATATAGCATACGCGTCTGTGCTCGTGCAACATGGCAATCATTAGTATTTGTGCAAGTGTTCTACGGTGTAACAACCATTTATTTTACACATGTATATTTACGCATTATACAACAGAATGGTTCTACAGTGACATGGCAGTAACAATGAGGTGTAGTGTAACATATAGCTTGTGCAGTATAGTACTCATTGTTATTTGTGCAGTGTTCTATCAGAATGTGTGTAACGCAGAAACGTATAATATAGTTAATATAATGCAAACATGCAAAGTAATCTAAACGTAACTATTGTAATTACTTGCTATGAGCTATACAATTATCTTTAGAATTGATCAAAATGTTTAGTTTGAAATAAGAAGGCTGCCCTAGATTTAAAATAGATATCCGTTTTAGAAACTGGCACACATCCTAGTAATTTATTTAAAAGACAAACGAATCGTAGTTTTTAAAAGAATATAGCTCACACAAGTATTACATCCTAAAACAGAATATAACCTAACTCTACGAGTCAAAGGAAAAATTTGGCTTTATTCAGCATACAAATTTCATCATTTCCAATACGTATAAATCCTTGTATTATATCTCATCATATCGCTATATCTGTATCATCTTAAGTACGACATGATCCCTCGTACAAACTCATCGATTGATATCCATGTCGTACGGATCTAACATCATGTACATGTCTCACTTAAAACCATAAATGAACTCTATGCAAATGAAGGACATATAAGATGCGATATTATATCAATACCTTGAATAACTACTATACTAACTAGAAATCATAATAATATTTATAAGGTTGCGGGGGTGCTATACGCCATCCACCCGACTTCCCCTGTAGATGTAAATCTACTAACCAACTTAAAATCTCACTGAATCCATGCTGCTACATCGCCAACTCCATCTCGGAATTCTCGAATTGTACTTATATTCGTATTTAAATCGCATTGATGTAAATATCATATCGAAAACCAAAACAACAAGCTAAACGCCCGTAGGTTAGAACCTACAACACACTTAACCCAAAAACGACAACAAAATTCTATCGTTAACATATAAACGTCAACGGTTCAGCTGCAACATCAAAATACGAAAACTCCGTATCGTAAATATCTGAAATTTGATAAAACCATTTCTAAAACATTCCCAGATTTTACTGAGTACATATTTAAACAACACAAGCAATACAGAGACTTGTAAAATACCAACTCAAAGCTACAGAAAAATAATCAACACCAAATGCCTAGGTAAGGCCGGTGTCGCCGGATTTCAAGGTTGCTTCGCTGGATTTTGTGGAAAGTTTGGGGCTCAGATTTTAAGTGGAGTCTTTTAGTTGGCTCATTATACTTGTGGTCTTGCTAGTTTTTCTAATGATTATACCTATTAGTTCCAGATTCATTTACAGTGAACTAGATAACACAAAAACCTAGTTAATGATACTGCACAACTAAACATGCCATGTGATGATATCGTGAGTTACTGAACTTAAGTTAATCTGAGCTAACCCTTCCCTGGTCATGCCATATAAAAACAGAACTCATGGTACGATATATCCGTGTCGTATCTAAGGATCTTAACCCCAAAACTGATATTTGCTCCATGATTTCCTATACTGCTAAAACAACTTAAACAAACAATATCAAATAGATTAATACACATATATAGACTGATCAGTCGAAAATACTGCATTTCTAACACGGCAATTTCCCTACCTTTTGCACTCATATAGAAGTGTTCGGTATTCATAATTGCACATATTACCAAATCATCTCTGAAATACCAAATTGCATGTGTTAGACTTTTTAACCGGCACTTTAAAGGAAATTAACTGTGTTTCATGGCATCGCATCATCCTTGTATTGCGCAACTCTTGTCTTGGAGTCTATGCAGGAAATTCCGGAAGCAGAGCCCAAAATTGGGAAAAGATCTAATAAAAGATGCGCCAACTCAAAGGCTGAAAATCTGGTAGTAATACAGAAGGCCAAATAAAAATCCATATATCAGAAAAAGGCCCACAAGAAAGCCCAAGAGTTACTGTAAAAAAATCAAGCCCTAAGGCCTCTAAAGCGCCGCGGTTCCGCGGCGGGAGCCTGCTTGTGCCGCGGAACCGCGGCACTTTGATGACATCATCGGCTCCAATTTTCTCCACATGTCTAAAATAACGGCCAAAGCTTCCAGAATACTGTAGAAACTCCACGTGGCACATCTAGAAGGCTCGGCTTAACAAACTCTTGGAGGGAAATTCAAATTTTCGGCTTAACTAACTCTTGGAGGGAAATTTAAATCTTTTGGTTAACTAACTTGTGGAGGGAATTCAAATTTCAATTCTAGATCTAGAGGTCTATAAAAAGGAGCCTAGATCTAGGGTGCAAATTGTTCAAGAATCACCACCATCTTCAACCCACAAGTTTAGTGACAAAAACTTGTGCCTCAAATTCAACCCCAATTCAAAATCAAGATCAAGATTCCGAGAGCAATTCAAGCAAGAGTGCCTTCAACCTTTAGAAGCGACGCCGGATTCATTTACAGTGAACTAGATAACACAAAAACCTAGTTAATGATACTGCACAACTAAACATGCCATGTGATGATATCGTGAGTTACTGAACTTAAGTTAATCTGAGCTAACCCTTCCCTGGTCATGCCATATAAAAACAGAACTCATGGTACGATATATCCGTGTCGTATCTAAGGATCTTAACCCCAAAACTGATATTTGCTCCATGATTTCCTATACTGCTAAAATAACTTAAACAAACAATACCAAATAGATTAATACACATATATAGACCTACCCTAAAACCCACAACATCCAATTCCTCTAAACATCCAGCGAGATCGGATATTTCTTGATGGTCGCTGGCCAAAATCCGAGCACTGGGGTTCGTTTTCTTATGGTTACTTCTAAGTCTAGATTATAAGATCAAGGTACTGTTTGATCAATTTATTTATCATCTAAACTATAACAGATCTTCTCAGAGCTAAACTTTGCCTAAAATACGATATTCGATTTCTAAACAAAATATTACTAACTTAAGTTACAGGGTTTGAAGTTATACCTACTGAAAGACCACTAGAAAGGCTTCCTCCAAGATGCACAAGCTCAATCTATTCTAGCTTGATGGTGGTGGTAGTGACCTTAGTACTTAGTCTCATCTTTCCTTTTCTTCTCTTTGATTTGATGAAGGATTTAAATTTGGGGAATGAGGTGTTTGGCTCAGTTTGAGATATAGTGTTTTATTTAGAAGATAAGAATAGGTGTGAGAATTTGTGGTAGAGAAAGGAGGAGGTGGCATGGAGGAAGGAGGATGTGTCATGAGGATGAGACATGGTGCATTCATGCAAGGAAGAGGTGGCAAGTTATGAAGGAGGAGGTGGAAAGATAATAAGGAGGAGGTGTTAGCTTATAATTAAGGGTGTAATGAGGTGTTTTGTGTGAAGGTTAACATATACTAATATATGTCATCCATGATAAAATATAACAATAAGTAAAAACCTTCATATCATAAATCAATTTCATAAAAGATATGAAATGATAAATCTATCACTTAATTATTATTAGCTAAATGACAAATACAATGTCATATTAAAATAATTAAAATATCATTTTCTTGATATCACCCACTTTATTCATAATTATCAAAATAATTACATTTTTCGGATATGATTCCGATACTCAATTCCATAAACGATATCATTTTCGTAAACTTATCAATTTTGTTATTTTTATAATAAAAATATAATTTAATATTATAAAAAATTTCCAAAATGTTACAATCTTTCCCCCTTAAAGAAATTCGGTTCCCGAATTTAAATTAAACCTCTTTCGTAAACATTTTCTTAATCCAATCAACTTATTTCAAAACAATTTCCTGAGGTCCAATTTTAAAACATAAAATTTGCTCGATATCACAAGACTCCAAAGTCCCATATGAGCTAAAATGTATCATAACGCAACCGTGTGTATGAAAACTCAAAAGATAAAACTTTCATAACTGTAACTCTAGCTGTTGCTATGAGAATTACTCTAGTTATGACAAAAATTTTGTCAAATACGAAAACCATTATGTATCCTAAGTACACAAAATCAATGCCATGATCGCAGTGCAATATCAGTGCACACGACCAAGCGAAAATATAAAAATCAAATCTATCACATAACCTATCAAGTGCAAAGCACGAAAACAAAATCAACCCTAATGGGTTTGCATGTAAGTCTCAAACCACACTTCACGGTATGCACAAAAACAAAACAACGCTAAGTGGAACAGGCATACACGAAACGATATCCACTGCATCCACTGTGCATGGAATAAAAGTATACAAAATAATACCAAGTGTATCGGGGTGCACAAAAATCAAATCCAAGTGCATCAGGGTGCACAATTAAATCTCAAGTGCATCGGAATGCACAAAACTAAAATCAAGTGTATCAGAGTGCACAAAATTAAAACGTGCAACTAGTGCATAAAATCAAACCAAGTATACATAGGATATATATATAAATTCCTAACCATGTGCATAATCAGTGTAGTGCATCCGGTGTACACAACACTCCAATCGAGTGCAGTCATCTCGCACTAAAATCTCAACAAGTGCACCTAGTGTGCACAAAGCATAAGTCAAAGTAACATTACTGTACATAGAAATCTCATCAAGTGCACCTGGTGTGCACAAAACATAAATTGATCCTCAAATCCTTAAAATACATATATCAAAATCACGGACGTCGAGTTGTCCTTTCTCCAACGTTGAAAATGAAAGTTTTAGATTATAAAAACGTAAATCGAATTCAAAAGACATCGAAGCATATTCTCTTCAATGTCGGAAGGTGTTTATACAACCGGAATTGGTATAGCAAGAATTACTACTTGCCGTCTGCCACGTTCTAACGTCTTCTGTCTCTGAATTCTGGTTTTTCTTACAGATCTCTAATATCATGGCTTCTTGATGCGATCGTCTGGTGAGGAGCAACGACACCATTCGTCTTATTACGGATACATCCCTTCACACCTTCTTGATCAGTAGTCCAGTCTCTTGTAACGCAACAGGTTTGATAACGGAAATCTCTGTCCTCAACTTATGTGCTAACAACTAATCCTAGTCCAATCTTATTTATTATAAACTTCTGGGAGAAAATCTATCAAGTCCCCTGCTAAAATCATTTATCTAGCCTGCTCGGAACTAGCACTCATTTCTTAACCTATTTTCCCTTTAATAACCATTGTCATTCCTTTTTGATTCCCTCCTGAAAGTGTAGTCATACATGTCATCAAATCTTCAATATCAACCACTTAAGGAACGTATGTGCATAGTTACGCGTATTGCAAGTCATACTTGGTTATAACCAAACTCGGAGTCTTTCAAACTAGGAAACACGAATCCGTTACTTCTGATACTCTGTAGAGAAATCTGGCTAATCTCACTTTCGAAGACTCTTCCCAATTTGTCGGAGGAAAACTTACTGTACGATCTCCTTCTTGAACTACTTGCATCTGGTCTGAACAAGCTCCATTGGAAAAAGTACATCAACTTCACCGATCTCGTATCGAAGCGCCACAATGGATTAAAAGTCTTAACTACCCCACACCTAAATGGCTATGAATCCTCCTGATCCATCTATACTGGTAACATCGTCAACCTTTAACTTCATGAATTCTGGGGGTAACATCTCGATAATCTCAGCAATGATTGGTACCGCTGTCTGAACAGTACACAACACCATAATCTTCGGAGAGGGAAAACCATCACTTCTCAAGTCCGTCTGATCTCTAACAATGACTCTACCATCTGGTGCAGATTCCGAAGAAACTCGCTTCAATATTAAAACTCGATCAATATCAATAAACGACGTGTCTCTATATCACTGGAATGCCATCCTGGTCAGTCCTTGTCCCAGACAAGTCTGCTCTGACCGTATCTTTAACTGCAACCCTCCCGGCTCCCATAAACATGATGACCGAAACAATCAACATGCATTGACGAAGATAGATCAATGGAATGAATAGAAGGAAGATATCAAGATATAAATCCTAAGGTAACTTAGGCGGAGTATCATATCGTAAATATGTCGCGGAACATATGTACGGTACGTCACTCTACTTAGTACCTACTCCATCAACAAAGGTCATCCTATATAACGAAAGTTCGGGTATAAGACCCCAAAAGTCAAGTCTAGGTCGTATAAGGTCAAGCCCAGGTAACAAAATGTATGCCCAGACTCTATATAGTCAACCTAGACTCGAACAAAGGTTAAACCAAACGCTCTGATACCAACTTTGTCACGACCCAAATATGGCACGTGACCGGCACTTAAATCACGTGACATCTAAAGACGTCGACGCAGTTCAAGTAAGCCGAAAACCGGAATCTAAACCCTTTTTGAAATTATTGGAGATGAGGTTTAAATAGTCATCCGATGAAATCAATCTTAAAAATAGCATCTAATTTTAACTAAGTATGTTGAAAAAAAACATTTATGACGTTTTGAAACTTGACATCACCTCCTTTGCATTTTTATAAAAACCTGATACAACATAAAAATAAAATAGTATCCCAACGGAAGCTAGTCTTCATGTCCAAACGATGGAGCAACCAACAATCTAAATCAGAAATCGACTCCAAAGAGTGTGACATCACCACACATAAACTCTAAGTCTTGCTTCTAAATCCTTAATATACCGCTTCTAAGTCCATAATATACCGCTTCTAAATTGATGGAGTTTCCACTAGATACAAGAATATATGAATAATCAAGAGTGAGTATGATACAATAATAACCCACTTACCAATCAAGCCCCGAAAAGAATGTGTGCCAAGCCGCTGAGAATCCAAGCGGTAAAACCTGCAAGAAACTGTGGCACAACGGGGATGAGTTGCCAACTCAGTGAATAAAAGTATATCTAAAGGTAGAAATCGAAATGCATGACGATACCTAGGTCATAAGTATAGTCCTATCATAATCTGTACCAATATACTATATAATATGCATATGTGCAATACTAACTATCATGCAATCCCAAGTATAATATCGCAATGACATATGAGTCAAAACCATGAATCTATAGTTCGTGTTGGAATCCCTTTTTGTATATGAATGTCTGTACAAATATATGCAGGTACTGTCCTCTGGATCAGTCCTGGTTGAATCCACTAAATAATATCTAACTGTGTACCTCATGACAATGATCATATCAATATATATAGAGATGTCCAGTATCGACATCGAAATCTGAAATCTTTCGTGTTCATCATCGACACGTAAATGCAGATACCATCGACACCATCTCAATAGATGATCGCCACCCGATATCCTGGCTACGATCAGTATCCCCTGCATATCCGTCGTGCCCAATCGAACCTCGGTCAGTATCTCCTGGATATCTGTCGTGCTCATTTCTATCTCCGGTATCGAAGATCCTCGTTAGGCTCCCCGCCTATAATGCGGCTATCCTGTCCCTCGGCCCCGACCGAGTCCACCATGTATCCAACTGTATGCCTCCCGACTCGGTCTGGATAACTTGTAAATCCGTAACCGTATGACCCCCAACTCGGTTCGGAATCAAAATCAGAAAACACAAAACTCATGGTGGACGTTTAACTCATCATATCAAAATATCAGGTAAGAAATAAGAATACTTGCATAGATTATATTGATGATATATTATATATATACATATATAACAGTGTCCCATACCACCCATATATATCATCAGGAGTAAAATATCCAGAAAATCCATAAGAATCAAATACAGAATCTATAGTACTAATATTCGTAATTTACAATAGGAATAAAGAAGGACTACGTAATTATATCGCATAGGCATAATGATCTCAATTCTCTGTGTCATGGCAATACTAATGATGTGTAGTGTAGTATATGCGTCTGTGCTCATACAACATGGCAATCATTAGTATTTGTGCAAGTGTTCTACGGTGTAACAACCTATTTATTTTACACATGTATATTTACGCATTATACAACAGAACGGTTCTACAGTGATATGGCAGTACCAATAAGGTGTAGTGTAACATATATTTACGTGCTTGTGCAGTATAGTACTCATTGGTATTTGTGCAGTGTTCTATCAGAATGTACGTAACGCAGAAACGTATAATATGGATAATATAATGCAAACATGCAAAGTAATCTAAACGTAACTATTGTAATTACTTGCTATGATCTATACCATTATCTTTAGAATTGATCAAAACGTTAAGTTTGAAATAAGAAGGCTGCCCTAGATTTAAAATAGATATCCGTTTTAGAAACTGGCACGCATCCTAGTAATTTATTTAAAAGACAAACGAATCATAGTTTTTAAAAGAATATAGCTCACACAAGTATTACATCCTAAAACAGAATATAACCTAACTCTACGAGTCAAAAGATAAATTGGCCGTTATTCGGCAAACAAATTTCATCATTTCCAATACGTATAAATCCTTGTATTATATCTCATCATATCGTTATATCTGTATCATCTTAAGTACGGCATGATCTCTCTTACAAACTCATCAATTCATAACCATGTCGTACGGATCTAAAATTACGTACATGTCTCACTTAAAACCATAAATGAACTCTATGCAAATGAAGGACATATAAGATGCGATATTATATCAATACCCTGAATAACTACTATACTAACTAGAAATCATAATAATATTTATAAGGTTGCGGGGGTGCTATACGCCATCCACCCGACTTCCCATGTAGATGTAAATCTACTCACCAACTTAAAAGCTCGCTGAATCCACGCTGCTATATCGCCAACTCCGTCTCGGAATCCTCGAATCGTACCTATATTCGTATTTAAATCGCATTGATGTAAATATTGTAGGGTTCCTAGGCACTCTAATGGAGTCTCACAAGTGATCAAACATGCACAAATCAAAAATTCCTTGTGCCTACAAACCCTAATACGGATCGTTAACTAGAAATCAAGGCGATGCAAGCAAGTAAACGGAAATATAGCTAAAGGGAAGGGGCTACAACCTTTGTAGATCCGGTCCTCCACCTCCTAGGCTCCGCGATGAAGTATCCTCGCTGTACAAATCGGATCTTGGGCTCTAGCATCGGCTTCATCGGAGAAAAAGCGGGCTAGGTCATCGACGACGATGCCGAAGATGATCTACGTCGAGGCATCGCTAGATCAAGCTCCAACTTCACCAAGTCAAGAAAACTTATGAAGGAAACACCTTATACTACTTGGCAAGAGGTAGAGGATGAAGAAATAGGAAGTGGGTTCACTTTAGAATTGGATTTCTCACTAGTTTTCATCACTTGCCATTGGAGTAGCAAGCTTTCTTCATGGAAGAAGAAGATGAAGAAGAAGAAGATATATTAAGTTATGTAAATTAGATAAATAAATCAATACTTATCATTTACTAACCCTTGGTTAAGTTTAAAGAATGTACTATGGTTAGTTCATATGGTTAGGGTTAAGCATGAGACAAGAATGGTGACTTAGTCAAAGTTTCATGAATGTTCAACTAAAAACAAAACTAGCAACCATTCTTTTCTCTTTATCTTTTTCTTTTGCCCAAAATAAACAAGATAAATAAATAGATAAATAAGTAAATGGAAAAACAAAACCCTAACCATTAGTTTAACCATGGTTTAATTCTTTACACTAACCCTAGCTTGCATGTATCATCAAACATGATACAATCTTGTGCAAAAAAGTATATCACATATACAACTTGCACATTTCAAGTGAGAAAATCCATTTAAAGTGAACCAATACTAGTTAATGCAAAGTAATATACCAAATATATAATTATACATTAAATCATTAAATCAACACTTGATTCAATGATCCGGTCATATCGCATATAACCGGCTAGTATCCAATATATCGGCTTATCGAATCAATCCTTGATTCGATAACTAGGTTATATCGCATATAACCAATCGACACATTCATCGCGAGAATGAAATACGGTATCACATACACGCATTATTCTCGGTCCCGCACATATCTCATATGCGCTCCTATTTCGTTTCGCTTGAGCTAGGAAACCTCTGTGTAGGACTCTAAAGACTCGTCAATACGCCGGCAGCAGATGATGATCATATCAAACACCCACAAGCCGCAAGCGGTCTGCTAAACGTAACGGCCACCCGGGTATTGAGCGATCAGAAGATCGACGAGCAAGCCCGCTCACACTCCTGTGAATCCAACCAGTAACACTTACCGTACAGTCCGGTCTGTTCGTCTGATATGCCGCATATCTCGCCTAGGGGTGGTAAACGTCAGACCCCAATAGCTTAATAAGTCATGCCGACGTAGGGTCCATAACATTCGTGAAACTACTGATAACTCTTACCAGTATATCACTGCAACCCTGGCCAGGGATTTCCTGTTATGGCCAGTCGTGCATTGCGCAACATCAACCCCCAATACCGGGAGAGACGAATCCCCTCCTATCGCTCATTGCCTCCATGTGAATCGGGACTGTACCCAAAAACCACCTGTTTGCACAACTCAGTAGAGCCGTGGTAGGGTGGAAATCAAAGCACAGTGGGAGACACACAAGACTCTATGACGATCTCGGGTCAACAGACTAAGCTGTACCAGTGTCACTAGAGAACTGTCATCTGACGTGAGGTATAATACCATCTGGGAGTTCTCGGCGAGTCCGTTCAGTGTACCCAGTCTCCACTGAGCACCCGCATACCATCTTCGATGTCAAACACCAATAGATATGGGATCATCCATCGCCCATCGCATGGGTCGAGAAGATATGCGCTAGTCTACTCTGGAATATCGATGCCCCGTCTCGATATTCCCTCGTCTAGGAACATTTCAAGGATGTACTCATGGACTACCCAGGCCCCACTAGTATGATCTGCATCATAGTCCTGGAAGTCGGGTACACATCCTAAGGGCTTTATCAACATGTAATCAGAGAGACAGAAAGTATACACGTTAAGATAAAGAGCAACCAGATAGCATACTATCATGTCGAGCAAGAAAGTCCTATCTATATATGTCCCAGCATCCACTACAATATACATCCAATGCACAGTAATGGCCTCTAGGGCATACATATAACTAACAATCTCCCACTTGCACTAGGGCCATCTGTAGCAGTGGTTGTAATATCTAATACTCAACCATCCCCTAAAAGTCTCTCTTTGGGAAAAGGCCTTCGTGAGTGGATCCGCCGTGTTCTCCTCTGAGTCTACTCTCCTAACCTCGATCACCCTGGAGATTAACTATCTTCATGATCAGGTGATGCTGCCTCAGAATATGTCTGGGTCACTGATGGGACCAGGGTTCTAGGGCCGAAGCCACACTTCCATTGTCTTACAATGGCAGGAACCTAGTTCATCTTATGAACCAATATACACCCAAACTTCCTCTTTGGTAGTATCTTTAATAGCGATGTTACCAGCCTTTATCGTCTAGTTTGTCACGGTATCTAGCTTGGAAATCTTCCAACATACCGTCCCTTTACCGAGGGTAAAGACAATGCCTGCGACTGACATTCAGTCGTCCTTATCACTCTGGAACCCTTCCAGTGATTCTCCCCAGGATCGATTGATACCATCTCACTATAACTAGTGAGTATCCTAACATCCAATTAGATCTATCTCATAGATCCAAAGCTTAGGATTTAGTAGGTATCACTTTGATCCTGTATGGAAAATTATTGTGATAAGCAGAGATTGATCGAGCGTAGCATAGGAAACTCCTTCCCTAACAGGAGTATGTCATCCACGTACTCTACGAGGATCGTCACCATACTCCCTACTACCTTTTTGTTTATACAAGGTTCATCTACCATTTTGATGATGTCAACTTCTTTGACTAATTCATCAAAACAGATGTTCCAACTCCGCGATGCCTTCTTTATTCTATAAAGCATCTTGCACACGTTTCCGCTGCTCCCACTGTTTACGAAGCCCTCTGGCTGTGTACTTATTGACGTTCTCTTCTAAATTAGCATTTAGAAAAGTAGTCATGACACCCAACCACCAGATATCGTAGTCATGGTATGTAGCAATGGCAAGTAGGATCTGGATGGACTTAAGCACAGTCCCTGGAAGAGGTTTCATCATTATCCATGCCTGGTTAATAACGAAAAACTTTAACAAGTCTAGCTTTGAAAGTCTCAACTTTTCCATCTACACCAAGTAATCTTCTCAAGATATACTTGCTCCTGATGGGGATTTAACCCTTCAGATATAGCAGCTAAAGTCCATACTTTGCTGGTGTATATGGATTCCATCTCAGATCGCTAAGCATCCAGCCATTCTTACAGAGTCCCTACTCTCGATGGCCTGCTTGAAAATGGTTGGGTCATCATCTCATGATGTATTCCTTGCTCCCACTGTCATCGAGAAACCGAGGTATCTCTAAGGCGGATGAGGAACCCTACCAGATCGGCAGAGAGGCTGAGGTTCGTCGGGAACTATTGAATCCCTTGGTTCTGTCAAATCATCAGCTGCAGTTTTGTATAGCTGGAACCTTTCCAGTTGCTACAGAACTGACCTCGTCTCGATCTTGTCCGGATTTTGCTTTTGACATAGGCCGGACAATCCCAAATCTTAACTAACTTAAGATATGGGCTCTTCCCTTTCCATATCACATATGAAGTGGTAGGCAGTGATTTGATTCGAACCTAATTCAATAGGTATGCAGCTTCTCAAGCGCATAACATCCAAAAGGAAATAGGTAACTCAGTAATACTCATCATAGAGCACACGATATCTAATATTGTGTGATTGCTCTGCCCCGATACACCGTTGTGCTGTGGTGTATTCAGAGGAGTAATACTGAGAGAGAATCTCATTTTCCTTTAGAATAGTCCAAGGATTCCATGCACAAGTATTCTCCTCCCTGATCTCATCATAGGACATAATACTTATACCCGTATTTTGGTTCTCTACTTCCTACTTATATTCTGTGAATACCTCAAAAGGTTCGGACTTATATTTCAACAGGAATATATGACTGAATCTTGAGAGATTATCAGAGAATATAATGAAGTATAAAGAACCAGTCCTGGCATGTGTAGACAGGAGACCTTACATACATCATTATGTATCAGTCCCAAGAGTTTACTAACTCTTTCTCTGTTTCCAGTAAACAGAGCTGGTGTCATTATATCTTTGTGACATGACTGGCAAGTTTCACAAGATGTAAATTCAAACTGATTTAAATATGCATCTAAATGTAACTTCAGCTAGTCGGGTCGCATTGATATGACCTAGTCTATAATACCTCAAGAAAAATTTGTTCATTTCTGAACTTTTCTTCTTGTGTGTGTTCTATATACTAGGAACTGTAGTTTGATTTAGAACGTCAATGCTTTTAGATAACGTGCCTGAACCGATCAACTTTTGATATAGGAAATGTTCAAAACATTATCCATCAATACAAAATTTTAACATTTCTTTACTAAATAAAGAGAGTGATATGATTTTGTATATCAGGTTCGGTATCTAATAGCATTTGTTCAGAATCAATGTATTGACAATACAGGGTGACAGTGACCAACAGACTTGGCTGCAACACTTGCCTCGTTTTCTGCCTCATGAAACTTATCACCCGTTCTCAGTTTTTCTACCCTTTTTGTAGCCCTATGTAACAGATTACATATCTAGGATCCAGATCCGGTATCATATACCCAGGATGCGGAGGATACTGAGAAACAGTTCTTTGTAATGAACACACCCGAAGATGATGCATCATATGCACTTTCTTCGTTTGGGCGGCATAGGAATTCTGGTATTCACCTATTTCCTGCTCTGTCTTATAACAATTATAAGTTGGAGCGGGACCAACGTTCCCCAGTTCAGTATAACAAGCGGGTTCGGTCAATACATCCATTTTATTATCTTGATTAAGGCGTGATATGGTCGCTACCAGGAGAGAGAGAGAAGAAAACGCTCAGCGTGCGCTCTTGCAAGATTAGATTGGTTATATACTTTATCTAATCAGGATGGCTCCCACTGTTTTTATCAAATCTTCCTTCAAACCTTAAAAGGAAAGACTAGCCGGGATTAATTACACTCTACAAGTTCGCCAATCTTTCAGCCAGGCCGGTGTCGGTACTTTGAGGGAGGTTCCCCGTGCTTTCGCACGGACCTAATTACAGTAAACCTCGTTTTCCCAGAGGCGTAACCCCGTTGACACCTTTCTAGACACCTACTTGATCGGCTAATTGCAAAGTGCAAAACTCTCTCAGGAGTAACAATTACTCGCAGTGGGTATCGGGATCCAACTATCATATAGAAGGTATGCAATCTCATTGCAAATTTCAACACTTGAAACTCCCGATAAAGGTTTTTACCCCTAGCACTTATGACTTTAACTATGGTCAACAAATCATAAGCACTAGTCAAGTTCTACCCGTCATTTCGTGATTAATTAGACCCACCCACATGACCCTTAACTAAGGTCAACAAAGTCACGCGACTGTCCTAACTAATCGCATCATATGCGGTGTAGGAAGACATCACTTAGCTACCGTACACTGTGCCTTGACTATGGTCAACAAACACAGCACGAATACTAAGTACTCTACTTCCTAAAATGACGGAGGGTTGCGAATGGTTTTTGTGAAAACCTTTAACGCTTTGAACTTGATCTCGTTGCGGAATCAAATGGTTTTTAAATGGAATGTTTTTGAGGCTTTTCTAGTTTTGCTAAAGGGGTCACTCCCGGTGAAGGGATCGTCGGCCCTTTCCTCGTCGAATGAGGTGCGGGATATATCATATATATCACTGTGCAAAGCGTAAACTATAGAAGCAATCAAAGACAAACCGAGGGTTGTAGCATCTGCCAGTTATTGCTAAAGGAGTCACTCCCGGTGAAGGGATCTCGGTCCTTTCCTCATCGAATAAGGTGCAGGATGTTCTATAATGAACACCACGATGCAAAGCAAGAACTGTAGCTACCTGTTTTTGTTTTGAAATTCGATTCCACTACATCAATTAGGTTTATTTTCTTTCATTAATCTCATTAATGAATATCCCATCATTTAAGTCCACCTAAACATCACAGATAAATATAAATTACGCTTATGCCATCCGCATTCGCCTCGATGTCCCGTCTGCACCGTTAGGTTAGGTAACTAACGCCAGAGCGAGGCAGGGCTAGCGCGGGTGTAAAACATAAGCAACGTCTATATAATATATCATATATACTATATATAATATCTGTCACAGAACATCACATGATCACATCACAGATAAATCACAGCAGAAGAAACATATGAAATATTGGATATACTAGGACGTCCGTGTTTTCAATACGAGCCAGTATAAAACATGGATTCCACGGTCGTGATGAATAGCCAATCCCACACCCCAAACCCCTACGAGAGCGGCAAGCAACCCTACCAATTCTAGGGTTAGGAGACCCGGACTCGACTCCTGGAGATGGTCTCCCTCTGGACCCCAGAACCCGGTTACTTGTGCTCCCCTCCTTGGGTCTATCCTAATGCGGAAAAGTAAATAATATACAATGGGTGACATCTTCCGCAACCTGGAAGTGCCCCAATAAAAGAATATTACATACAAGTTTTTACATGAATGAAAAAGAAAAACACTCATCTCACATCAAAACCCCCGGCTATTCAAACACGACGATCCAATATAACATATCCAGCAACACATAACATCACATGTCATCAACGTAAGTAAATATGCGCATCCCAATTGTCGTTGACATATAGCAACGAAACCGGCGATATCACATATTACACTTACGGTCACAGAAAAGAAAGTGTAAAACTACAACAGTTGGAATCCGCAACCACCTCAGACATCGCATGCCTGACCAAATGAATTCCTTAGACATCGCATGCCTAACAATTATAAACCCCGCATTTTGGTCTCAAAATCGAAAACACTTTTCAATATAAAGTCGGGTAATTCAACAAGATTCCCGACATACTGATTGAATGCTTGTCACAAACTTTAGTAGGCGGCTGCACCCCCGACGCCGTCGACCAAGTGCACCAAGGCGGAACACCGCTACCGCAAGCACCCGAACGGATGCTTTCGGCGACGGGGTTCTCCTACAGTCACTTGGTCGGGGCTATGGGGTGAGGCTGTCTATTAAGTTTACCCGGCGAGTATCCGCGTACGCTACGTGATTGCGACGGACTTTTGATCTCATCAAAATTCCGTGGAAACCGATCAAGTGAGACTAAACTGCTATGTTTATAGCATTCATTCAGTTATCTCATAACTGCTTGTGAATTCCAATTATTGTATCACATTCCGGATAAACAGAAAATGTTAAACTTTCCGATCGAACATTCGAACACCCAAGTTTTCCCGATACAGCTCAACACATGAAATAAGTTTAACAGCATTTAGTTCGTGCCTCAGTACCAACGGTCCAGCCGTAGAAGGGTCAAGCCAACGCCTCACATGTGGCACGCCGTACTGTCCCAAACCCGAAGGTTCAAAGGGCAGTTCAAGAGGGTCACATAATCGAGTTAAGGTTTGTTGTCTTCTAGAGGGTCCATCGCATTACTTGCACTACTTAGAACGTCGTTAAACTATGGAAAAATCCAACACTTGGAAATTTCCCGACAGGGGAAAAAGTGGGTATTTATATCCGGTCGAACTTTTTAACATATTCTAAAAATTACCCGGAAAAACACACAGACAGAATTAGACAATCCGATCGGTACACCGAGTCCCCAATACAACCCAGAAAATTCAACTCTTGAATAAATATTAAAAATTCCCAGAAACACCAACAATAAACTATAAGAATTACTGTGCAGAAAAATGTGCCAGAGGAGACTAACTTGCCGCGGAACCGCCGCATTAGGCATGCATATGCGGCGGTTCCGCCGCACTATGAACGATTCAGAGCCCCCGTTTTAAACAGTAATTCTTATAATATTGCACTGAGGTTTCTGCATATTTTTAATCTGGAAAAAACCCAGTTTTTCAAAAATGTCCGGAGAGCATGTTAAAATCGGGGTTTCGGGTCGATCGGACTTCTAACTCCGTCTACGCATCGCCTAAGGCTCTAGCAAGGCTCTGATACCACTGTAGGGTTCCTAGGAACTCTAATGGAGTCTCACAAGTGATCAAACATGCACAAATCAAAAATTCCTTGTGCCTACAAACCCTAATACGGATCGTTAACTAGAAATCAAGGCGATGCAAGCAAGTAAACGGAAATATAGCTAAAGGGAAGGGGCTACAACCTTTGTAGATCCGGTCCTCCACTTCCTAGGCTCCGCGATGAAGTATCCTCGCTGTACAAATCGGATCTTGGGCTCTAGCATCGGCTTCATCGGAGAAAAAGCGGGCTAGGTCATCGACGACGATGCCGAAGATGATCTACGTCGAGGCATCGCTAGATCAAGCTCCAACTTCACCAAGTCAAGAAAACTTGTGAAGGAAACACCCTATACTACTTGGCAAGAGGTAGAGGATGAAGAAATAGGAAGTGGGTTCACTTTAGAATTGGATTTCTCACTAGTTTTCATCACTTGCCATTGGAGTAGCAAGCTTTCTTCATGGAAGAAGAAGATGAAGAAGAAGAAGAAGATATATTAAGTTATGTAAATTAGATAAATAAATCAATACTTATCATTTACTAACCCTTGGTTAAGTGTAGAGAATGTACTATGGTTAGTTCATATGGTTAGGGTTAAGCATGAGACAAGAATGGTGACTTAGTCAAAGTTTCATGAATGTTCAACTAAAAACAAAACTAGCAACCATTCTTTTCTCTTTATCTTTTTCTTTTGCCCAAAATAAACAAGATAAATAAATAGATAAATAAGTAAATGGAAAAACAAAACCCTAACCATTAGTTTAACCATGGTTTAATTCTTTACACTAACCCTAGCTTGCATGTATCATCAAACATGATACAATCTTGTGCAAAAAAGTATATCACATATACAACTTGCACATTTCAAGTGAGAAAATCCATTTAAAGTGAACCAATACTAGTTAATGCAAAGTAATATATCAAATATATAATTATACATTAAATCATTAAATCAACACTTGATTCAATGATCCGGTCATATCGCATATAACCGGCTAGTATCCAATATATCGGCTTATCGAATCAATCCTTGATTCGATAACTAGGTTATATCGCATATAACCAATCGACACATTCATCGCGAGAATGAAATACGGTATCACATACACGCATTATTCTCGGTCCCGCACATATCTCATATGCGCTCCTATTTCGTTTCGCTTGAGCTAGGAAACCTCTGTGTAGGACTCTAAAGACTCGTCAATACGCCGGCAGCAGATGATGATCATATCAAACACCCACAAGCCGCAAGCGGTCTGCTAAACGTAACGGCCACCCGGGTATTGAGCGATCAGAAGATCGACGAGCAAGCCCGCTCACACTCCTGTGAATCCAACCAGTAACACTTACCGTACAGTCCGGTCTGTTCGTCTGATATGCCGCATATCTCGCCTAGGGGTGGTAAACGTCAGACCCCAATAGCTTAATAAGTCATGCCGACGTAGGGTCCATAACATTCGTGAAACTACTGATAACTCTTACCAGTATATCACTGCAACCCTGGCCAGGGATTTCCTGTTATGGCCAGTCGTGCATTACGCAACATCAACCCCCAATACCGGGAGAGACGAATCCCCTCCTATCGCTCATTGCCTCCATGTGAATCGGGACTGTACCCAAAAACCACCTGTTTGCACAACTCAGTAGAGCCGTGGTAGGGTGGAAATCAAAGCACAGTGGGAGACACACAAGACTCTATGACAATCTCGGGTCAACAGACTAAGCTGTACCAGTGTCACCAGAGAACTGCCATCTGACGTGAGGTATAATACCATCTGGGAGTTCTCGGCGAGTCCGTTCAGTGTACCCAGTCTCCACTGAGCACCCGCATACCATCTTCGATGTCAAACACCAATGGATATGGGATCATCCATCGCCCATCGCATGGGTCGAGAAGATATGCGCTAGTCTACTCTGGAATATCGATGCCCTGTCTCGATATTCCCTCGACTAGGAACATTTCAAGGATGTACTCATGGACTACCCAGGCCCCACTAGTATGATCTGCATCATAGTCCTGGAAGTCGGGTACACATCCTAAGGGCTTTATCAACATGTAATCAGAGAGACAGAAAGTATATACGTTAAGATAAAGAGCAACCAGATAGCATACTATCATGTCGAGCAAGAAAGTCCTATCTATATATGTCCCAGCATCCACTACAATATATATCCAATACACAGTAATGGCCTCTAGGGCATACATATAACTAACAAATATCATATCGAAAACCAAAACAACAAGTTAAACGCGCGTAGGTTAGAACCTACAACACACTTAACCCAAAAACGACAACAAAATTCTGTCGCTAACGTATAAACGTCAACGGTTCAGCTGCAACATCAAAATATGAAAACTGTAAGTGCACGGCGGCCCCCCGGCCTCCATCCCGAGGCCAAATGCGGAAGCGATGGTTAACTTTAATTTTTCAAACCGGCACCACCGCGCACTAAAACCCGGATCGGGCCATTAACTAGTCCTAGCTAACTACAAGATGGGAAAGAGAGATATACCGACTGATCCGTGTCCTCCAGTCTTCTCATCGTCGTCCCGATCTCCCGCGGAAGCTCCGGTCTCCACCTCGTCACCGGAAGGGCACCACATCGCCGGCTTCTTTTACGGGCTCCCACCTCTATACCGAGGCAACTCGGGCACGAAGTTGGCGAGCCGACGTGCCCAAGGTTTGCTGTAGAATGGTGTAGAACCATGTCTCATTTGGGGTTATGGAGTTTGACATTTGGTGGAGGAATGAACTATACTTTGGAGGTGGAACTATGGGATTTTTGTGAAGCTAAAAGACCAAAAATCCCCCCATGAAATATTGGGACAGCCCCTACCATATGATGGCCGGCCATGGTGAATGGGGAGAGTGAGAATGAAAGAGGGAGAGAGTGAAAAAGGATAGCCACAAGAATAATCAAGTGAAAGGAAAATGGTTATCATATTCAACCATCGCCAAAAGCATGATGACTCCAAAGTCAAGCAATGATCACTAACAAAACCACACTCCACCAACTAATCAACAACCATGATTGCTACAAAAAGTCAAGCAATCATGAACCATAGAAAGTCAAAGGATGGGGCTCCATCATGAAACCATCATGACACAAAAGTATGCAAAGAACACCCTCCATATTGCTTATTTGCACAAATGCAAATAAGCCCTCCTCCACCAATCTTCGGCCAATGGAGGATACAAAGAAATATGGCCGAAACGAAAAGCAAACTGGCAACTCCAGAAAACTTGTAGGGTTCCTAGGCACTCAAATGAGGTCTCACGTGGCATCAACCATGCCATTTTCAAATTTTGCGGTGCCGAGAAATCCTAGATACGGATCGTTGGCTAGAATTTAGGCGACAAAGGAAACTAGTTAACAACTTAACTAAATGGTAAACGGAAATACAACCTTTGTAGATCCGGTTCTCCACCTCCATGGCTCCGCGATGATGTCTCCTCGCTGTACAAATCGGATCTTGGGCTCTAGCGTCAGCTTCATCGGAGAAAAGGCGGGCTAGGTCATCGACGACGATGCCGAAGATGATCTACGTCGAGGCATCGCTAGATCAAGCTCCAACTTCACCAAGTCATGAAACTTGTGAAGAAAACACACTCTACTACTTAGCAAGAGGTAGAGGATGAAGAAATAGGAAGTGGGTTCACTTTAGAATTGGATTTCTCACTCATTTGCAAGAGTTGCCATTGATGAAGCAAGCTTTCTTCAAGTCAAGAAGAAGAAGAAGCAAGAAAGAATATAATGATAATATTATGATAAGTGTTAATTGAATAGAAAAGAATAATAAATCTTATCATAATATAACCATGGTCAAGTGTAGAGAATGAATCATGGTTAAGTGGAATGGTTAGGGTTAAGCATGAGACAAAATGGTGACTTAGTCAAAGCTTCATGAAGCTTCAAGATGTATCCAAAGAAAGCCACCATTTTTCTTTATGCTAAGCATTTTCCAAAAATCAATAGATAAATAAAAAAGTGAATAAAACAAAACCCTAACCATTATCATGTAACCATGGTTTGATCTTTACACAAAAACCCTAGCAAACATGTATCATCAAACATGATACAATCAAGTGCACAAAAATATATCACATATACGATGTGCACATGCGAGTGAGAAAATCCATCTTAAGTGAACCGATACTAGTTAATGCAAAGTAATATATCAAATATATCATTATGCATTAAATCATTAAATCAACGCTTGATTTAATGATCCGGTCATATCGTATATAACCGACTAATATCAACAGTAACAACTTATCGAATCAACACTTGATCCGATAACCCGGCTATATCACATATAACCGATCAATGTCACAGATCGCGAGAATCGAATACAGTATCACATACCGGTATCATTCTCGGTCCCGCACATATCTCATATGCGCTCCTATTTCGTTTCGCTTGAGCCAGGAAACCTCTGTGTAGGACTCTAAAGACTCGTCAATACGCCGGCAGCAGGTGATGATCATATCAAGCACCCACAAGCCGCAAGCGGTCTGCTAAACGTAATGGCCACCCGGGTATTGAGCGATCAGAAGATCGACGAGCAAGCCCACTCATACTCCTGTGAATCCAACCAGTAACACTTACCGCACAGTCCGGTCTGATCGTCTGATATGTCGCATATCTCGCCTAGGGGTGGTAAACGTCAGACCCCAATAGCTTGATAAGTCGTGTCGATATGAGGTCTATAACAATTCGAGAAACTACTGGTAACACTTACCAGTAAATCTCAGCAACCCTGGCCAGGGATTTCCGGTTATAGCCAATCGAACACAGCGCAACATCAACTCCCTATACCGGGAGAGACGAATCCCCTCCTATCGCTCATTGCCTCCATGTGACTCGGGACTGTACGCAAAAACCACCGTTTTGCACACGCTCTTGGACGTGGTAAGATGGAAATCAAAGCACAGTGGGAACCACACAAGACTCTATGACGATCTCGGGTCAACAGACTACTTTGTACCAGTATCACCAGAGAACTGCCATCAGACGTAAGGTATAATACCATCTGGGAGTTCTCGGCGAGTCCGTCCAGTGTACCCAGTCTCCACTGAGCACCCGTATATCATCTCTGATGTCAAACACCAATGGATATGGGATCATCCACCGCCCATCTGTATGGGTCGAGAAGGTATACGCTAGTCTACTCTGGTATATCGATGCCCCGTCTCGATATACCCACGACTAGGGACTTTGAAGGATGTACTTATGGACTACCATGTCCCCACTAGTATGATCCGCATCATAGTCCAGGTAGTCAAGTACACATCCTAAGGGCTTTACCAACATGTAACAGAGAGACAATTAGTATACACGTTAAGGTAAAGAGCAACCAGATAGCATACTATCATGTCGAGAAAGAAAGTCCTCCCTATATATGTCCAAGCATCCACTACAATATACATCCTATGTATAGTAATGGCCTCTAGGGCATACATATAACTAACAATCTCCCACTTGCACTAGGGCCATCTGATAGCAGTGGTTGTAGTATCTCATACTCAACCATCCCATAAAAGTCTCTCTCTGGGAAAAGGCCTTTGTGAGTGGATCCGCCGTGTTGTCCTCTGAGTCTGTTCTCCTAACCTTGATGACCCTGGAGATCAACCATCTCCATGATCAGGTGATACTGCCTTAGAATATGTCTGGATCACTGACGGGACGGACGTTCCTTGGCATAAGCCACAATTCCATTGTCACACAATGGAAGGAACTAAGTTCATCTCATGAACAAATATACATCCAGACTGCCTCTTTGGTAGCATCTTAAGTAGCGATGTATCCAGCCTTTATCTTCTAGTATGCCACGGTATCTAGCTTGGAACTCTTCCAACATACCGTCCCTGTACTGAGGGTAAAGACAATGCCTGTGACTGACATTCAGTCGTCTTTATCACCCTGGAACCCTTCCAGTGATTCTCCCCGGGATCGATTGATACCATCTAACTACAACTAGTGAGAATCCTAACATCCAATTAGATCTATCTCATAGATCCAAAATCCAGGATTTAGGAGGTATCACTTTGATCCTATATGGAGAATCATTGTGATAAGCGGAGATTGACCGAGCGTAGCATAGGAAACTCCTTTCTTATCAAGAGTATGTCATCCACGTACTCTACGAGGATCATCACCATACTCCCTACTACCTTTTTGTTTATACAAGGTTCATCTACCATTTTGATGATATCAAACTCTTTGACTGACACATCAAAACAGATGTTCCAACTCCGCGATACCTGCTTTATCCTATAAAGCATCTTGTACACGTTTCCGCTGCTCCCACTGTCTACGAAGCCCTCTGGCTGTGTACTTATAGACGTTCTCTTCTAAAACATCATTTAGAAAAGCAGTCATGGCACCCAACCGCCAGATATCGTAGTCATGATATGTAGCCGTGGCAAGTAGGATCTGGATGGACTTAAGCATAGCCACTTGAAAAGGTTTCATCATAATCCACGCCTGGTCGATGACGAAAAGCTTTAACAAGTCTAGCTTTGAAAGTCTCAACTTTTCCATTTACACCAAGTAATCTTCTCAAGATATACTTGCTCCTGATGGGGATTTAACCCTTCAGATATAGCAACCAAAGTCCATACTTTGTTGGTGTACATGGATTCCATCTCAGATCGCTAAGCATCCAGCCATTCTTACAGAGTCCCACTCCTGATGGCCAGCTCGAAACTAGTTGGGTCATCATCTCATGATGCAATCCTCGCTCCCACTGTCATAGAGAAACAGAAGTATCTCTCAGGTGGGTGAGAAACCCTACTAGATCGGCGGAGAGGCTGAGGTTCGTTGGTAACTATTGAATCCTTTGGTTTTATCAAATCATCTGCTGTAGTTTGTATAGCTGGAACCTTTCCAGTTCTACATTACAGACCTTGCCTCGAGCTTGTCCGGATTTTGCTTTTCAGACATAGGCTGGACAACCCCAAATCTTAACTAACTTAAGAGATGGGCTCTTCCCTTATCATATCACATATGAAGTGGTAGGCAACTGATTTGATTCAAACCCTATTCAATAGGTATGCAGCTTCTCAAGTGCATAACTCCCAAAAAGGAAATAGGTAACTCAGCAGTACTCATCATAGAGCACACCATATCACATAGGGTGCTATTGCTCCGCCCCGATATACCATCGTGCTATGGTGTATACGGAGGAGTAATGCTGAGAGAGAATCTTATTCTCCTTTAGAATAATCCAGGATTTCCGTGCTCAAGTATTCTCCTCCTTGATCTTATCAAAGGACATAATACTTATACCCGTATTTTGGTTCTCTACTTCTAACTAATATTCTGTGAATATCTCAAAAGGTTCGGACTTGTGTTTCAACAGGAACATAGGTCTGAATCTCGAGAGATTATCAGAGAATGTAATGAAGTACAAAGAACCGGTCTTGGCATGTGTAGACAGGGGACCTTACATACATCAACATGTATCATCCCTAGAGTTCATCAACTCTTTCTCTGTTTCCAGTAAACAGAGCTATGGTCATCGTATCTTTGTGACATGACTGGCAAGTTTCATAAGATGTAAATTCAAACAGATTTAAATATGCATCTAAATGTAACTTCAGCTAGTCAGGTCGCATTGATATGACCTAGTCTACAATGCCTCAAGAAGGATTCGTTCATTTCTGAACTCTTCCTCTTGTGTGTGTTCCGTAGACTAAGAACTGTAGTTTGATTTAGAACATCAATGCTTTTAGATAACGTGCCTGAACCGATCAACTTTTGATATAGGAAATGTTCAAAACATTATCCATCAATACAAAATTATATCCTTTCTTTACTAATAAAGAGACTGATATGATTTTGTAAATCAGGTTCGGTATCTAATAACATTCGTTCAGAATCAATGTATTTGGAATACAGGGTGACAGTGACCAACAGACTTGGCTGCAACACTTGCCCCGTTTTCTGCCTCATGAAACTTATCACCCGTTCTCAGTTCTCTACCTTTCTGTAGCCCCATGTAACAGATTACATATCTGGGATCCTGATCCGGTATCATATACCCAGGATGCAGAGGATACTGAGAAACAGTTCTTTGTAATGAACACACCCGAAGATGATGCATCAGCATGCACTCTCTTCGTTTGGGCGGCACGGGAATTCTGGTAATCCCCAATTTCCTGCTCTGTCTTATAACAATTATAAGTTGGAGCGGGACCAACGTTCCCCAGCTCAGTATAACAAGCGGGTTCGGTCAATATTCCATATTATTATCTTGATTAAGGCGTGATATGGTTGCTACCTGGAGAGAGAGAGAAGAAAACACTCAGCGTGCGCTCTTGCAAGAATAGATTGGTTATTATTTTATCTAATCAGGATGGCTCCCACTGTTTTTATCAAATCTTCCTTCAAACCCTAAAAGGAAAGACTAGCCGGGATTAATTACACACTACAAGTTCGCCAATCTTTCAGCCAGGCCAGTGTCGGTACTTTGAGGGAGGTCCCCCGTGCTTTCGCACGAACCTAATTAATGTAAACCTCGTTTTCCCAGAGGCGTAACCTCGTTAACACCTTTCTAGACACCTACTTGATCGGCTAATTGTAATGTGTAAAACTCTCCCAGGAGTAACTCTTACTCGCAGCGGGTATCGGGATCCAACTATCTCATAGAAGGTATGCAATCTCATAGCAAATTTCAACACTTGAAATTCCCGATAATATTTTTCCCCTAGCGTCCTATGACCTTGACGGAGGCCAAACTACCCATAGTCCGCTAGTCAAGTTCAACCCGTCATTTCCTGATTGAATTAAACCCACCCGCACGACCCTTGACGGAGGCCAAACAACGCCGTACGAATACCCTAATCCAATCGCATCAT
Organism: Agapanthus africanus; assembly: GCA_030015575.1. Classification (NCBI taxonomy): domain Eukaryota; kingdom Viridiplantae; phylum Streptophyta; class Magnoliopsida; order Asparagales; family Amaryllidaceae; genus Agapanthus; species Agapanthus africanus. The sequence goes on along the minus strand of CM057344.1, from coordinate 377,571,723 downwards.
ATGCTAGCAGATAAGCACTAGTTAGCTACCGTACACTACGCCTTGACGGAGGCCAAACTACCGCAGCACGAATACTAACTAGTACTTATCTGAAATGACGGAGGGCTACGACAGGTTTTTTTGAAAACCTATTGCGTAATGAACTTGATATCGTTGTAGAATCAAATGATTTTGAAATGGAGTGTTTTTGAGTCTTTTCTAGTTTTGCTAAAGGAGTCACTCCCGGTGAAGGGATCGTCGGTCCTTTCCTCGTCGAATGAGGTGCGGGATATATCATATATATCACTGTGCAAAGAAAAAACTTTTAAAAGCAATCAAAAGACAAACCGAGTGTGTAGCATCTGCCAGTTATCGCTAAAGGAGTCACTCCCGATGAAGGGATCTCGGTCCTTTCCTTATCGAATAAGGTGCAGGATATATCATATATACCGCTGTGCAAAGCAAGAACTGTAGCTACCTGTTTTATTTTGAAATTCGATTCTACAACATCTTTAGGTTTCTTTTTATTTCATTAATCACATTAATGAAGTCCCATCATTTAAGTACCTAAACATCACAGATAAATACGACGTAGACTTATGCCATCCGCATTCGCCTCGATGTCCCCTCGTGCACCGTTAGGTTAGGTAACTAACGGTAAAGCGGGGCAGGGCTAGCGCGGGTGTAAAACATAAGTAACGTCTATATAATATATCATGTATACTATATACGGTATCTATCACAGAACATCACATGATCACATCACAGATATCGCAGCAGAAGAATCATATGAAATATTGGATATACTAGGACGTCCGTGTTTTCAATATGAGCCAGTATAAAACACGGATTCCACGGTCGCGATGAATAGCCAAACCCACACCCCTAGACCCCTACGAGAGCGGCAAGCAACCCTACCAATTCTAGAGTTAGGAGACCCGGACTCGACTCCTCGAGTTGGTCTCCCACTGGACTCCAGAACCCGGTTACTTGTGCTCCCCTCCTTGGGTCTATCCTAGTGCGGAAAAGTAAATAATATACAAAAGGTGACATCTTCCGCAACCTGGAAGTGCCCCAAATAAAAGAATATTACATACAAGTTTTTACATGAATGAAAATGAAAAACACTCATCTCACATAAAAAACCCCGGCTATTCAAACACGACAATCCAATATAACATATCCAGCAACACATAACATTACATGTCATCAACGTAAGTAAACATGCGCATCCCAATTGTCGTTGACATATAGCAACGAAACCGGCGATATCACATATTACACTTACGGTCACAGAAAAGAAAGTGTAAAACTACAACAGTTGGAATCCGCAATCTGCATAGACATCGCATACCTAATCAAATGAATACCTTAGACATCACATGCCTAACAATTATAAACCCCGCATTTTAGTCTCAATTATCGAAAACACTTTTCAATGTCAAGTCGGGTAATTCAACAAGATTCCCGACATCCTGATCGAATGCTCGTCGCAAACTTCAGTAGACGGCTGCACCCCCGATGCCGTCGACGAAGTGCACCAAGGCGGAACACCGCTGCCGTGAGCACCCGGACGGATGCTTTCGGCGACGGGGTTCTCCTACAGTCACTTGGTCGGGGCTATGGGGCAAGGCTGTCTATTAAGTTTACCCGGCGAGTATCCGTGTACGGTACGTGATTGCGACGGACTTTTGATCACATCAAAATTCCGTGGCAACCGATCAAGTGAGACTAAAGTGCTATGTTTATAACATTCATTCAGTTATCTCATAACTTCTTGTGAATTCCAATTATTGTATCATATTCCAGATAAATAGAAAATGTTAAACTTTTCGATCGAACAATCGAACACCCAAGTTTTCCCAAAACAGATCAACACATGAAACAAGTCTAAAAACATTCTGTTCATGCCTCAGTACCAACGGTCCAGCCGTAGAAGGGTCAAGCCAACGCCTCACATGTGGCACGCCGTACTGCCCCAAACCCTAAGGTTCAAAGGGCAGTTCAAGACGGTCACATAATCGAGTTAAGGTTTGTTGTCTTCTAGAGGGACCATCGCATTACTTGCACTACTTAGAACGTCTTTAAACCACGGAAAAATCCAACACTTGGAAATTTCCCGACAGGGGAAAAGTTGGGTATTTATATCCGGTCGAACTTTCTAACATATTCTAAAATATCCGGAAAAACACATAGACGAAGTCTGATAATCCGATCGAAACTCCGAGTCCCCAATACAACCCAGAAAATTCAACTCTTGAATAATTATTAAAAATTCCCAGGAAAACCGGCACTGAAAAATAAGAATTACTGTATAAATTTCTACAGCTGATGTGACATAATGGCCGCGGAACCGCCGCACGAGCCATGCTCGTGCCGCGGTTCCGCCGCGCTTTGGATGAATCAAAGGTACGTGCTGCACAGTATTTCTTACAATTCCCTGCTGATTTTTCTGCATATTTTTAATATGGAAAATTCCACAATTTTGAAAAAAGTCCAGAGAGCGGGTCGGATTAGGGTTTCGGGGTTTATTCGGATTCGAAATTCCGTCTACGCATCGCCTAAGGCTCTAGCTAGGCTCTGATACCACTGTAGGGTTCCTAGGCACTCAAATGAGGTCTCACGTGGCATCAACCATGCCATTTTCAAATTTTGCGGTGCCGAGAAACCCTAGATACGGATCGTTGGCTAGAATTTAGGCGACAAAGGAAACTAGTTAACAACTTAACTAAATGGTAAACGGAAATACAACCTTTGTAGATCCGGTTCTCCACCTCCATGGCTCCGCGATGATGTCTCCTCGCTGTACAAATCGGATCTTGGGCTCTAGGGTCGGCTTCATCGGAGAAAAGGCGGGCTAGGTCATCGACGACGATGCCGAAGATGATCTACGTCGAGGCATCGCTAGATCAAGCTCCAATTTCACCAAGTCATGAAACTTGTGAAGAAAACACACTCTACTACTTGGCAAGAGGTAGAGGATGAAGAAATAGGAAGTGGGTTCACTTTAGAATTGGATTTCTCACTCATTTGCAAGAGTTGCAATTGATGAAGCAAGCTTTCTTCAAGTCAAGAAGAAGAAGAAGCAAGAAAGAATATAATGATAATATTATGATAAGTGTTAATTGAATAGAAAAGAATAATAAATCTTATCATAATATAACCATGGTCAAGTGTAGAGAATGAATCATGGTTAAGTGGAATGGTTAGGGTTAAGCATGAGACAAAATGGTGACTTAGTCAAAACTTCATGAAGCTTCAAGATGTATCCAAAGAAAGCCACCATTTTTCTTTATGCAAAGCATTTTCCAAAAATCAATAGATAAATAAAAAAGTGAATAAAACAAAACCCTAACCATTATCATGTAACCATGGTTTGATCTTTACACAAAAACCCTAGCAAACATGTATCATCAAACATGATACAATCAAGTGCACAAAAATATATCACATATACGATGTGCACATGCGAGTGAGAAAATCCATCTTAAGTGAACCGATACTAGTTAATGCAAAGTAATATATCAAATATATCATTATGCATTAAATCATTAAATCAATGCTTGATTTAATGATCCGGTCATATCGTATATAACCGACTAATATCAACAGTAACAACTTATCGAATCAACACTTGATCCGATAACCCGGCTATATCACATATAACCGATCAATGTCACAGATCGCGAGAATCGAATACAGTATCACATACCGGTATCATTCTCGGTCCCGCACATATCTCATATGCGCTCCTATTTCGTTTCGCTTGAGCCAGAAAACCTCTGTGTAGGACTCTAAAGACTCGTCAATACGCCGGCAGCAGGTGATGATCATATCAAGCACCCACAAGCCGCAAGCGGTCTGCTAAACGTAACGGCCACCCAGGTATTGAGCGATCAGAAGATCGACGAGCAAGCCCGCTCATACTCCTGTGAATCCAACCAGTAACACTTACCGCACAGTCCGGTCTGATCGTCTGATATGTCGCATATCTCGCCTAGGGGTGGTAAACGTCAGACCCCAATAGCTTGATAAGTCGTGTCGATATGAGGTCTATAACAATTCGAGAAACTACTGGTAACACTTACCAGTAAATCTCAGCAACCCTGGCCAGGGATTTCCGGTTATAGCCAATCGAACACAGCGCAACATCAACTCCCTATACCGGGAGAGACGAATCCCCTCCTATCGCTCATTGCCTCCATGTGACTCGGGACTGTACCCAAAAACCACCGTTTTGCACACCCTCTTGGATGTGGTAAGATGGAAATCAAAGCACAGTGGGAACCACACAAGACTCTATGACGATCTCGGGTCAACAGACTACTTTGTACCAGTGTCACCAGAGAACTGCCATCTGACGTAAGGTATAATACCATCTGGGAGTTCTCGGCGAGTCCGTCCAGTGTACCCAGTCTCCACTGAGCACCCGTATATCATCTCTGATGTCAAACACCAATGGATATGGGATCATCCACCGCCCATCTGTATGGGTCGAGAAGGTATACGCTAGTCTACTCTGGTATATCGATGCCCCGTCTCGATATACCCACGACTAGGGACTTTGAAGGATGTACTTATGGACTACCATGTCCCCACTAGTATGATCCGCATCATAGTCCAGGTAGTCAAGTACACATCCTAAGGGCTTTACCAACATGTAACAGAGAGACAATTAGTATACACGTTAAGGTAAAGAGCAACCAGATAGCATACTATCATGTCGAGCAAGAAAGTCCTCCCTATATATGTCCAAGCATCCACTACAATATACATCCTATGTATAGTAATGGCCTCTAGGGCATACATATAACTAACAAAACTGGTCCCGTAATAAATTACAGGAAAACCCCGATACTGTGTATACACACCCGCATCTGTATTCCGACCGAAATACAAATGCAATGAGACAAAATCTACACTGTACTATACTAGGATCCGGCTTAAACCAAAGCCGGCTAGTATTATCCGTTCGATCCTGATCCATGCAATACCGCACGTATCTGATCGAACCCTGCCATATCTCCATACGGCCTCTACAGAGTTTCGCCCGAAAACTTGAGCAACTGAATGTGGGGGACTCTAAAGACTCGTCAACACCTTGGTTGTGGATTTAACCACTAGCACGTCAGAGGTATAAGCCAATACGTAACGGGCTACCAGGTATTGACCAAAAGGGACGTCGATGAGCGAACTCATCCTGACACCCTACTGAGCCTGTCAGTGACAATATCCGTACAGTCCGGTCCGTTCGTCTATGAGCATCGCATGGCGGGCCTAGGGGGTTGGTAAAAGTCAGACCCCCAAAAGCGGTACAAGTCGTGTCGGAGTGTAGCCCAGAACACTCTGAGATACTACTGGAATACCTACCAGTAAATCTCCTGCCTCGGCCGAGGGCTTTGTGTAATGGCTCTCCTAGACACAGCGCGACCTCACCCCCAATACCGGGAAAGACGAACCCCCGAAGATCCGCTCACTGCCTCCATGTGGCTCGGGACTGTACCCAACTAAAACATGTTTGCACGTCTCCTTTGAAAGTGGTAGGGTAGTAATCAAAGTACAGTAGGAACTCACACGAGACAAATGACGATCCTCAGGTCGATGAACTAACCTGTACACATGTCACCAGGGAACTGCTATCTGACGTCAGGTATAAGACCAACTAGCATGTTCCCGGCGAGTCCTGTCCGGTGTACTCATAACCCAATGAGCACCTGTATACATCTTAGGTGAACCAACTGACACCAGTGGCTTGTGAGACCGGCCACCGCCCCTCGTCGGGGTCTCGACTGTATACACTAGTCTACTCTGGAGTATCAATGCCCTGTCTCGAAACTCCTACGACTAGGGACCTTTTAAGGATGTGCTTATAGACCCCAGCTCCCACTTATATGATCGTCCTCATACTGCTGGTGGTCAAGCAAGAATCCTATGGGCTCTATCAACGTGTAATAGCGACATGTCAGGTCACCTATAGCAGTACACGATGATAAAGATAAACCAGATAGCATACTATCATCTTGAGTAAGACTGTCCTACCGGGATAGGTCCTCCCTCAATCATTGCAATCACGTGCCTGTGATCCAATAATTGACTCTGAGGGCACTATCTCCAACAATCTCCCACTTGCACTCAAGGCTAATTATTGCGATGTCGCATACTCACAGCCCGTGTGATACCGAACACCCAACTCCTCTACTTGTCAGTCTCACAAAGCTCGTTTGCGAAACTATTGCGTTCGAGGAATAGCCTCAGTGAGTGGATCCGCTTTGATGTTTCTTTCTATGTCTCTCTATATCTCAAGTTCGCGGAGAAAGCCATCTGCCGAAATGAGCAATACCTGTCTTAGAATGTGTCTGGATGTCTGATGGGACCTAGCTCATTAATGAACTCCAAATCCAAACTTCTTAGACTGTATCGTCAACTGAACTTAATCAGTATCCTGCGCCATGCCTCCCTCAGTATTGCCTTGGACCACCTGTCCAAAATACTGCCCCTCGTCAGAAGGAAAAACTATAACACTGACAACCTCCTTGTCGTCCAGGTCACCTTGGAAGCCTGGAATGATAACTGTCTCCCGCATGAGGCTGTCGTTATCATATCCCTAGAACATCCACTTATGTTCTAAAACTGCTTCCGACTGTTTCTCCAGTATTGGATCAATGTCAACTTATTGCATCTAGTGCAAGAACAACATCTGGTGTGGTACTTGACATCTCATGATTGACTCAATTGCCTAAGCAAGTGATCTGCCAATCATGCACATCCCTCTCCCCTTTAGCCTGTAAGACACCTTTAGAGAGGGTGACTCCATAATCTGCAGGTACATTACCGTGCCAGGAGTCGTCCATTCTAAATACTCATAGAATGCTGTCTAAGTACCCTTAATTGGGAAACCACCCAAATCTAGATCTAAAACCATAGATCTAGTAACCAGTATGTCTGATATAATGTCCAAGTCCCATGTGGAGAAACTACTGTGTGACGACCAAAGTATAATCGATCGTAGTATACGAATATCACTTCCTACTCAGTGTATGTCATCCAAATACCATGACATCACACCCTACTACCTTCTCAACAGATCCATCCCCTATTCTGATGAAGTCAAACCTATGACTGTCACATCAGAAATTGATGATCTATCTCTGTTATATCTGTCTATAAATAGACATAAGCCACCTGTCCACCAATGCTTCCGCTGCTCACACTGACTACGACAACCCTCTGGTAGAGTCATATACACGTACACTTCTAAAACAAGTTTAGAACGACGCTATACTCATCCTCCTGCCGGGTCTCACAGTCTGGAACAACAGCAATGGCTAGTGTGGGTAAACAAGAACCTCCCCGTCACCGTCCTTGAGGCTACCGGAGTACCACTCGGGTGCCTGAGGTTACCCACCAAATCTGCGGAGTGGCCAATGGAATGTCAAACCAGATTGAATCTTTAGGTTCCTATCAAATCTTCAGTAATCGTTTGTGGTTCTGGAATCACTTCCAGTTCTACCATACTCCCACTACTGTTTTCTGAAAAAATCCATTTTTAATAAAACTGTGGCGAGTCAAGAACAATATCACTATTGATCTTCCAGATGGTAGAAAGTCAACCCGCGTCATAGCCTGGGTCAACCCACAAACAGCCATTACAGAAACGTGCCTTGAGTTATCCAGAGTCTGGTTTTAAGCATAGGCCGGACAACTCCCCGTACCTTAACATCGTTAAGATATGAAATGTTCTATATCCAATATAGAACCAGAGGCACCGATTTAATTGAACCAGATTCAAATCATGCAGCTGTCTCCAGTGCATGTCAACTAAATGGAAGAAGGACGATCAGCGTTACTCAACTTAGGAATGCTTCCAATCATGAGTAGCCTGAAAGAGAAGCAAGATCTCTTAATCATTACTATCAACTGAATACCATACACAAGTATCTACATCTTCGATCAACTTGAAGAATCTCGATACTTGCTACACCTGGTTCTCTACTCTATTCAAATACCTATAACTTCTCAAAATTCGGACCCTGTGTTTCCACGAAACACCTGTCTAAAAACTAGAGAAGTCATAAGCAAACCGAATATAGTACGAGGACCAACCCCTCTGTCCTGATGGACCCTGGACAACATACAATACTCTGTATAAGTCCCTTGAGTCTGATAACTCATCCACTGTGTGTCGTAGGTTGAAAACTGTACTTATGGTTAAGAAGAATTACACCGCTGTTTAATGCTCCTTACCCAACCATCCACTGATATAGATAAATGTCATAGACATAATTTCAAAAAGGTATATCTCACTCTATGAAAATAGACGTACAGATATATCGATTTGAAATTGGTGCATAACAGCGGATATTCAAAACCAAATATTCGCCGACCGGCAAACAGCCCAGGTGATTTCCTTAAATATCACCGATTACAACGAATCCCGATATAATGAGGATGATCACCCAATTCCCAATAACTTACTCCCACTCATCATCTGTAAAACCATACAGATGTGAGAATCATACCTGGTAAATACATACCCTGGAGTAAGGACTAATTGGGAAATCAGTTTTCTTTTAACAGTACACAGTGAAACTGAAACATTGAAATGTTTCAATGTGGTATCCCGGTATTCCTAGTAATGCCTCTTCCAGATTCACGACTGTAACCGTATAATTCTTTGCCACCTCTCCAAATCCCTTTTTATGTCTTTAGTCATTACCTTCTGCACACCCCTTTAAGCCAAATGGTTTTCTTCCTTCCCTACCGTTCGGCACCAGCCTATGGTTTGGAAGAAGACTATCCAATAAGCGTAATGGGTGTACTGTCCTAATCCTAGGAGCACTCGCAATGCGAGAGAAGGTGAAGATAAAAGACACCTGAATAAATCTTATTCCTATTTCTCCTGAACCAGAATCCATCCCCGAACTGGAACAAGTTCCTTTCGAGTTCGTATATAACCATACGATGGATTATCCAATAAACTGTGGATCTTCGTAGTGATACGGAGTGTCCTGGAGAAATACAAAGGTGATTTGGGAGTGGTAATGAAATACCTGGTTTGGTCATGAATATCAGTTGCAATTTACTTTGCCCTCTTACTAATCCCTTGCTTTGTCTTTACATAATACATTCTGTACACCATCGTTAAGCTAATTGGTTTTCTTCATTCCCTACCGTTCGGCACCAGCCTAAGGTTTGGAAGAAGACTATCCAATTTGCGTAATAGGTGTACTATCTCCTAAACCAAGGAGTACTCTCAACTTGAGAGAAGGTAAAAGGAAAAGACAACTGAATAGTCCTATTCGTTTTCTCCAGAACCGGAAACCATCCTCGAATAAATTCCTTCGAGTTCGTATATAACCATACGATGGTTTTGTCCAATGGAAGTGGACGTTCGTAGTAATACGGGGTGTCCTGGAGAAAAGGGTAAAAGTAGGAGTGGCAATGAGGTTTGCAACTCTGACAATCCAAAAGCCAGTGTTTAAGAAGGTTCGGTTAATTTTGGTTACTGAGTCATAGTCTTAGGGTCGGGTCAATGGTCGCTGCCGAAGAGAGAGAGAAAAGAAACACTCAGCGTGCACTCTAACCTAGATCAGAATGGTTACCAATTTATCTAATCTGGAAACCTCCTACTGTCACCTCAAATTCTCCTCCAAACCTGAAAGAAGAATTAGTCGGGGTCACCCGAGGAGTAAACTAACTCATCAGTGGGAATCGGGATCCAACTATCACCGCATGATAACGTGACGGAATCCGCTCACGTCATCACACTCCAGAAGGTATGCGCATATCTGGCAAGTTTCAGTTCTTTTGAAACTCTCGATGTGATTTCTGCCCCATGCTCTTATGACCTTGGCGTGAGGTCAAAATATCATAAGTCACATGTCAAGTTCTACCCATCATTGTCCAGGTTAATTTGAACCCACCCGTACATACCCTTGACGTAGGCCAAAATAGTAGTACGACTGTCCCAAACCAACGCATCTATCTATGCAACAGATAAATACCCGGCAGCTACCAAACACTATGCCTTGGCGTGAGGTCAAAATACATAGCTTGAATACTACCGAATATTTAACTGAAATGATGGAGGGCTACGAATGGTTTCTGGCGAAAACCTTTAACGTAATGAACTTGATATCGTTGAAGGAGCCGGATAGCTTTTAAAAATATAGTGACGAAAACCTTCGCTAAAGAGGTCACTCCCGGTGAAGGGATCTCGGCTCTTTCCCCGTAGAATGAGGTGCAGGATATTCCAACTGAATACCACGATGCAAAGCAAAAGTAATCGGCTATAGTGAAGTTATTGCCCTGACGCAAACTTCTGTCCAAGGGGTCACTCCCGGTGAAGGGATCTCGGCCCTTGCCTCGTCGACTGAGGAGCAGGATATTCCAACTGAATACCACGATGCAAAACAAAAGTGAACGTCCTTGCAATAACAGCTTTTTGAAAAGTGTTCCAACAACATCAGATTAGGTTTGTTTTTAACTTGCATTGATCCGAATCAACGCAGCCCCATCAATTGATCACACCACAAAGAACGAAAATAATATGACGTACGTATATGCCATCCGCATTCGCCACTGGGTCCCGTCATTACCCGTTAGGTTAGCTAACTAACGACAGAGCGGGGACTGGACTAGCGCGGATGCAAAACATATACAACATCTACTAATATATATACCAATATATTATATTTCGCTCAAGGCGTGACAAAATGCAACATCACAGAAATGTACAGCATCACAGAACAATACAGATATCTGGGATCCCCGGGTTTCACAGAGCCACTACTGAAACCCGACGTTCCCCTGGTCGTGTGGATAGCCTGTGCAATGAAATGCTAGACCCCTACGGGCACGGCAAGTTACCCGCCAAAACATGAAGCGAGGCAGCCCCTTCAGCAACATGAATGGACCACCCAGCACTTCACGGAATCCGGTAACTTGGGCACCCCTCCTGGGTCAACCTGTACCCCCTACGAGTGCGGCGAATAGCCCGCCAATTCTAGAGTGAAGCCCCCTCCGTCTTAATGCCATGAGATGCGGGCTTGTTGCCCTCTAGAACCCGGCTATCCGTGCACCCCTCCGCAGGGCAATCCTAGTACAGAAAGTAAAATATACATACAATGGGTACATCGACCGCAACCTGGTCGTGCCCCAAAAGAATAATACAAACAGGCAGTGATGGCAGTCCACATGTCGGACGCTCGCCCCGCAATATCAAATGTACATAATACAACCAAAAAACTGTACTAGCATTGCATCCAGGCTATCCCCCACGACCGATCCGCAACATCACAGCAATACACAGAACATCAACGTGAAAGTCACGTTCGCAAATCCGTCTAACCGGGCTATAGCAGCTAGACAGGATTTACCGATCAAGTGACATTCACGGTCGCAGATATAATGTAAATACTGTGAACTAATGTGTTTAAAATATCCGATCGATCAAATTTTACCAAGTGAGCCCCAAGCATTACTGTAGCAACTAAAGAAATTCTGGGCCCAAAAAGAATGTTCCAAAATCCTATTTTCAAGTCAGGAGGCCTCTATAAAAAATTGGTGCACTGATCACTCAAAACGCGATTCCACGGTCGAATAATAAGATCTCGCCACCAAATTTTTACAGTAGGCTTATAATTCCATGCACAGTATTCTGAGACTACCTGAAAAAATTTTCGAGACAAAAAAATTTCGACAGAAAACTGTTGTTTTGAAAAACACGGTTTTGGAACATTTGTTCCATCGGAAGTGTAAAACACATTAGACAAAGCTAGACTAGGTTAATGGCGAGGCTCTGATACCACTGTAAGAGCACGGCAGCGCCCCGGCCTCCATCCCGAGGCCAAATGCGGAAGCGATGGTTAATTTTAATTTTTCAAACCGGCACCACCGCGCACTAAAACCCGGATCGGGCCATTAACTAGTCCTAGCTAACTACAAGATGGGAAAGAGAGATACACCGACTAATCCGTGTCCTCCGGTCTTCTCGTCGTCGTCCCGATCTCCCGCAGAAGCTCCGGTCTCCACCTCGTCGCCGGAAGGGCACCACGTCGCCGGCTTCTTTTACGGGCTCCGACCTCTATACCGAGGCAACTCGGGCACGAAGTTGGCGAGCCGACGTGCCCAAGGTTTGCTGTAGAATGGTGTAGAACCATGTCTCATTTGGGGTTATGGAGTATGACATTTGGTGGAGGAATGAACCATATGATGGCCGGCCATGGTGAATGGGGAGAGTGAGAATGAGAGAGGGAGAGAGTGAAAAAGGATAGCCACAAGAATAATCAAGTGAAAGGAAAATGGTTATCATATTCAACCATCACCAAAAGCATGATGACTCCAAAGTCAAGCAATGATCACTAACAAAACCACACTCCACCAACTAATCAACAACCATGATTGCTACAAAAAGTCAAGCAATCATGAACCATGGAAGGTCAAAGGATGGGGCTCCATCATGAAACCATCATGACACAAAAGTATGCAAAGAACACCCTCCATATTGCTTATTTGCACAAATGCAAATAAGCCATCCTCCACCAATCTTCGGCCAATGAAGGATACAAAGAAATATGGCCGAAACGAAAAGCAAACTGGCAACTCCAGAAAACTGGTCCCGTAATAAATTACAGGAAAACCCCGATACTGTGTATACACACCCGCATCTGTATTCCGACCGAAATACAAATGCAATGAGACAAAATCTACACTGTACTATACTAGGATCCGGCTTAAACCAAAGCCGGCTAGTATTATCCGTTCGATCCTGATCCGTGCAATACCGCACGTATCTGATCGAACCCTGCCATATCTCCATACGGCCTCTACAGCGTTTCGCCCGAAAACTTGAGCAACTGAATGTGGGGGGACTCTAAAGACTCGTCAACACCTTGGTTGTGGATTTAACCACTAGCACGTCAGAGGTATAAGCCAATACGTAACGGGCTACCAGGTATTCACAAAAAAGGACGTCGATGAGCGAACTCATCCTGACACCCTACTGAGCCTGTCAGTGACAATATCCGTACAGTCCGGTCCGTTCGTCTATGTGCATCGCATGGCGGGCCTAGGGGGTTGGTAAAAGTCAGACCCCCAAAAGCGGTACAAGTCATGTCGGAGTGTAGCCCAGAACACTCTGAGATACTACTGGAATACCTACCAGTAAATCTCCTGCCTCGGCCGAGGGATTTGTGTAATGGCTCTCCTAGACACAGCGCGACCTCACCCCCAATACCGGGAGAGACGAACCCCCGAAGATCCGCTCACTGCCTCCATGTGGCTCGGGACTGTACCCAACTAAAACCTGTTTGCACGTCTCCTTTGAGCGTGGTAGGGTAGTAATCAAAATACAGTGGGAACTCACGATCCTCAGGTCGATGAACTAACCTGTACACATGTCACCAGGGAACTGCTATCTGACGTCAGGTATAAGACCAACTAGCATGTTCCCGGCGAGTCCTGTCTCATAACCCAATGAGCACCTGTATACATCTTAGGTGAACCAACTGACACCAGTGGCTTGTGAGACCGGCCACCACCCCTCGTTGGGGTCTCGACTGTATACACTAGTCTACTCTGGAGTATCGATGCCCTGTCTCGAAACTCCTACGACTAGGGACCTTTTAAGGATGTGCTTATAGACCCCAGCTCCGACTTATATGATCGTCCTCATACTGCTGGTGGTCAAGCAAGAATCCTATGGGCTCTATCAACGTGTAATAGCGACATGTCAGGTCACCTAAAGCAGTACACAATGATAAAGATAAACCAGATAGCATACTATCATCTTGAGTAAGACTGTCCTACCGGGATAGGTCCTCCCTCAATCATTGCAATCACGTGCCTGTGATCCAATAATTGACTCTGAGGGCACTATCTCCAACAAAAACTCCGTATCGTAAATATCTGAAATTTGATAAAACCATTTTTTAAACGTTCCCAGATTTTACTGAGTACATATTTAAACAACACAAACAATACAGAGACTTGTAAAATACCAACTCAAAGCTACAGAAGAAGAATCAAGACCAAATGCCTAGGTAAGGCCGGCGTCGCCGGATTTCAAGGTTGCCTCGCCGGATTTTGTGGAAAGTTTGGGGCTCAGGTTTTAAGTGTAGTCTTTTAGTTGGCTCATTATACTTTTGATCTTACTAGTTTTTCTAGTGATTATACCTATTAGTTCCAGATTCATTTACAGTGCACTAGATACAACACAAACCTAGTTAATGATACTGCACAACTAAACATGCCATGTGATGATATCATGAATTACTGAACTTAAGTTAATCTGAGCTAACCCTTCCTTGGTCATGCCATATAAAAACAGAACTCATGGTACGATATATCCGTGTCGTATCTAAGGATCTTAACCCCAAAACTGATATTTGCTCCCTGATTTCCTATACTGCTAAAACAACTTAAACAAACAATACCAAATAGATTAATACACATATATAGAACAACCCTAAAAACTACAGCATCCAATTCCTCTAAACATCCGGCGAGATCGGATATTTCTTGATGGTCGCCGGCCAAAATCCGAGCACTGGGTTCGTTTTCTTATAGTTACTTCTAGGTCTAAATTATAAGATTAAGGTACTGTTTGATCAATTTATTTATCATCTAAACTATAGCAGATCTTCAAAGAGCTAAACTTTGCCTAAAATACAATATCCGATTTCTAAACTAAACATTACTAACTTAAGTTACAAGGTTTGAAGTTATACCTACTGAAAAACCACTAGAAAGGCTTCCTCCAAGATGCACAAGCTCAATCTATTCTAGCTTGATGGTGGTGGTGGTGACCTTAGTACTTAGTCCCATCTTTCCTTTTTCTTCTCTTTGATTTGATGATGGATTTAAATTTGGGGAATGAGGTGTTTGGCTTAGTTTGAGATATAGTGTTTTATTTAGGAGATAAGAATAGGTGTGAGAATTTGTGGTAGAGAAAGGAGGAGGTGGCATGGAGGAAGGAGGATGTGTTATGAGGATGAGACATGGTGCATTCAGTGGCAGGTTATGAAGGAGGAGGTGGAAAGATAATAAGGAAGAGGTGTTAGCTTATAATTAAGGGTGAAATGAGGTGTTTTGTGTGAAAGTTAACATATAATGATATATGCCATCCATGATAAAATATAACAATAAGTAAAAACCTTCATATCATAAATCAATTTCATAAAAGATATGAAATGATAAATCTATCACTTAATTCTTATTAGCTAAATGACAAATACAATGTCATATTAAAATAATTAAAATATCATTTTCTTGATATCACCCACTTTATTCATAATTATCAAAATAATTACATTTTTCGGATATGATTCCGAAACTCAATTCCATAAACGATATCATTTTCGTAAACTTATCAATTTTATTATTTTTATAATAAAAATATAATTTAATATTATAAAAAATTTCCAAAATGTTACATCCTCGATTGCCGATGTCGATGACGCCACGCTCCGTCGTCTCGGAATCCATGCGAAGGTACCTACAATAATACACAATCGTAGTCGCTACTAAAATCGAGTCCGGAAAAACCAAAACGGCACATGGATTGCATATAGGTTAGAACCTATAACCCACGCATGCAAAACCAACAAATTACCCCTAGTCGTTGATGTACAAATATCCAACAACCAAATACAAATCCAAATATCAAAACTCATCATTCAAAATACGGAAGACATATCAAAAAATCACACTAATGTGCTCTCAGATTTTGACTCAGGCCAAAAGGAGTTGCACAAACAAGTATAGGGTGCTGTACATGAAGTATATGAGCTACTGGACCGACCTAGAAACCAAATGCTACCAAGTGGCCGGCCACATTGCTAGGAAATCCGGCGAGCTCGGCCAGGCTAGCTCCGTTGGGGTTCGTCTGGTCAGTGTGGTCTCCTAGTGCCCTAATTTGGTCCCTGGTATTGTTTGGGTAACTCAAAATCTCTCCGGGTCATCCCAGATTCCCTTTAGTCACACCAATCTCCACAAAACCGACACGGTTAATATTCTAAATCCGTATTTTGGTTTCTAAACTCAATCCCATCCCCTGAATTCAATTCCTAAGGTCTTGTAAACCCACACAATCACTCAAACCCTTCTCTAGAATTTTCCAATTTCACAAATCACCACTAAACCAATTCTAAACTAAAACTAGAATATAAGGAAGCTTAAAACTAACTAAATGGAAGAAGCTATACCTCATCTGGGCCACTCAAGACAGCCCTAGCTTCCCAATGTTGTCAAAATCCCACTTTTCTTGGTCCATTGTGTAGAGGAAGAGGTGGGGATTAATTTTTGTGAAGGGAGTATAAGATTTTGGTGATTATTTGAAGATGGATCTAAGGATAGAAGTGGAGAGAAGTAAGCTTGAGGAAGATGAAGAAGGAGAAGAAAATGATGGGGAAAAGAGTATGGCAGCAGCCTCCCCTCTCTCCATTATTCTCTCTCTCTCTCTCTCTCTCTCTCCAATCATTCACCTTTTTCCCTTTTTAACTCTTTAACATTTTTTTTTCTTTTCTCTTTGCTTCCCACAAACAAAACAAAATACAATATGAAACCAATAAACACAAATGAACCACATGCAACCAAATGCAACATGACATGGTGCACTAGTCATGGAAAACTGTAGAAACACGGATTTGGCTTAATCGCGATTAGCAGTGCACTAATCGGGTTTTCATCCAAACTGCATATAATAAATTTTAAAAATGCTAAATCCAATAAATATATTCTAAAAATGAATAAATCATTTTAATTTCCGATTATTTCACAAATATTGATATATATTTATACATTTTTTCGAACACCCCAATTTCGCAAATCGGACAGTTTTCGGGAAATATATTATTTTAATATTAAATTCCAAAAATAACATTTTATATTTTCTGAAATGTTATAAACCTGTATCGGAATATCGGAAAACTTGATAAACCTTAACTAATCATTCCCAAATTTCTCTGTAAGAATACTGGAGAAAATCAAACAATACCATGGCTTATAAAATACCAAAACAAATCTATAGGAGAGAAACCAACACCAAAATCCTAAAGGGGGCCGGCGTCGCCGGATTTTTGTTGCATGTCGCCGGACCGTGTAAGGAGTTAGGGTCTCGGATTTTAAGTGGTGTCTCCTAGTGGTCTCATTATACTTTTGGTATTGCTAGTTTTTATAGTGATTATACTTATTAGTTGCAGATTCAATTAAACTCTTATAAATATCACAAAAGTTCATGTTTTCTGTTCTGCATATGAAAACTGATACCTGAACAGAATTGATTTAGTAAAGTGAGGAGAATATATACCTATTGGGATGATTTGCAAGAGAACACTAGCTCAAGGATTGCTTATGGAAGCATCTAGGATTTGTAATGGATCAAGCTTGGTGATGTGTACAAGTTGATAAAGGGATCAAGATTTCATCATTTGGATTGATGAACACTTAGGTAATTTCTTGGTTTGGGGCTGAAGAGTATATTGTTTCAGTTATGATACCTAAAGAAATTTCTAAGTATTATGTGTAAATGGAGTGAGGAGGTATATAGAGAAAGCATGAGGTGCAAGTTGAGAGGTGGAGGTGGCATGAGAAGAAGAAGGAGGTGTCACACTTGAAGTGAGGTAGTGTGTTCATGCAAGGAGGAGGTGGAGACTGTTGAGCATGGTGAGGATATGTTATATGTGAGGGTTTTAACCTAGATTATAATATCCCAACTATTAACAAAAGACTTAAAACAAAAGAAACCCTTTTATGTAAAACCTACATCCATGTTTAAAAATGAAATACTTATCATAACACTTAATTATCATTATCTTAATATAAAATACAATGTCATGTTAAAACAATAAAAATATCATTTTCGTGATATCACCCACTTTATTCATATTTATCAAAATAATTACATTTTTCGGATATGATTCCGATACCCAAATTCATAAGCGATATCATTTTTGTAAACTTATAAAATTCATTATTTTTATATTTAAAATTATAAACAAATATTTAAAATTTTCCAAAATGTTACACATAATGAAGGGTTTTATTTATTTAAAGTAAATCAAATTAGTTGAAAATTAGGCACATGGTTGAAGCTTGTGGAAGCTTGTGGAACCACTGACCAAGTCCACTAATTTTGTTTTACTTGAGATATTTATTAACCCAACCATTATGATTAGCCATGGTTTAGTCTCTACATGAGTTAGTATATGATATTAACTCACCCATGGTTGCCATTAAACACTTAGTTTTTTCCATGGTTGCTTTTCTTCATCTCCTTCCCCAGGCTCTCTAGCTTTTTGGGAGGTGAAGAAAATAAGTGAGAAAAATATTTCTAAAGTGAGCAATAATCCTACTTTATCATCCTCTACTAGACTAACCTTTTAGTTTAGGGTGTTTGCTTCACTAATTCCATATTAGTGAAGAGATAGCTTGAGTTGGTGTCTCCTCGACATAGATTATCTTCGGCCTCGAAAACTTCAAGTAAGCTTGTTCCTTTCATCTTGTGGAGCCTTTCTAGAGTCCGGGAGTTCACTACTTGGAGCGAAGGGACTACTACATGGAGCTATTGAAGTAAAGGACCCCTTTACAAAGGTTGTACTCCTTGTTCACTTTGATGTAAAGATTTTTACATGCATGTTTCGTCCAATTCTCTAGTTAAGATTCTAGGTTAGGGTTTTTTAGCGTGCCAATTTTTTAAAAACGGCATGGTCGATGCCTCCTGAAACCCAGCGGCCGCCCTATGGAACCCTGCATATATATATATCCAATAGTTTCTAGTATTGTATATTTGATACACACACAGAACCAAAAGTCTAAAACCAATGCAATTATGTATAAAGACACTTGATTGCCTAATTCGATATTATTATTAATTAGAATGCAACACAAACCCTGATTGAACCAAAGGTCCAAAACCACTTGCAGTAAAATCTTAAACAAACAGACAAATCCTAATTGAACCAAAAATTTATTCAGTTCAACACAATTACAATTGCATAATCTTTAATTGTAAAATCAATGCAACACAGTTACAATTACACAAATCCTAGTTGCAAAATCAATGCAATTATACAACACAATCAATAACAATTTTTCAATTCATAAATTAGAGTCTAAATTAGCAAATTAGAAATCAGAATTTTTTTTTACCCGAGTCAATTTCGATGTCAAGGCCTCGACACGGCAGGCCGCAGGCAGTAGCAACACTCAGTAGGGTGTCGGCTAGTGCCTAGAGGCAACTCAGGCAAGGAGCCGAGGAAGACCCGAGCCCGAGAGAGACTGGGCGAGGGACGGAGGGAGGGCCGGACCGCCGGAGTAAGGTCACGAGGGCAAAGGGGCTCGAGCTTGAGGTCGCGTTGGCGAGGGAGAGGCCAGGGGCGCGTTGCGAGTTGCGAGGGCTAGGGTGCAAGCGAAGCGAGGGATGAAGAAGATGATCGCGGTGACGAGAAAGTGGCTGCCCGTTGTTGAGGATATGGGACACAGTTTGGATTAGGGATTTGAGATTCGGGAGATGAAAGAAAAGATGAAAGAGATGATTTAAATTGAATACTAAAAATTTTGTTTTTGCAAAAACCCAGTGGGGGCACACGCCCCCACTTGGGTCCGCCCCTGATTATAACCTCCAAATCAATTCGTAGCATATCATGTATCTTCTTTTTTTATAAATTAATAAAATAATTCCATATTTTGCAAATCTTTTAGATTTATATATTTTTCAAATCGTTGTACATCTTTTAATTTTTATTCCTGGAATTTCAATTCTGTAAAAATCGTTTAATTTTTTCGGACTTAAAAATATTTGCAAATGGTTGTAAATCTTCTAATATTTTTATTTTAGAATATATCAGAAATTAAAAATAAATCTTTTCAAATATTTTTAGCTTTTATTTATTAATACTTTTTAAATCCATCTCTTTTTAGATTAAAGTATTGGATTTTTAGATCTTTAAAAATTATTTAACTTATTTCTTTATTTAAGATTATTTGTTCGGATATGATTTTAATTAGACTTTTAAGCCATGAGTTTAGTTAGGATAATGATAAATTTTTAAACGGGATTATAAGAAGATAAAGAACGAGGATTTTAGTTGGACGGGGATTTTTCGTTAAGACAGAGAATTACTTAAGATATGTGATAGTACTCGATATTGGCGACCTCCAAGGTCGGAACAAGTGGCAGATGACGTGTCCCAAGGCTCAGAAGAAAGGGCCCACAAGGGCCGACCAGGCCACCCGGTGCTCAACCTGAGAGCACAAACTGGCCCACCTCGGGGCCCTCTGCGAATGTGCCTCCTCCGCCACTCAGCTCACCCCGAGCTGCCGTAAGACCAAGATGCCTCGGCCCTCCTGCTCTTTACCGAGCTCGCCTACCGAGGGCATCTCCCTCGGTTGTAACAACCCTAATTTTTCCTATACCCTTTTCTATACAATTTTTTTTTTAATTTTTAAAAATCCATAAAGGAGTATTTTAACCTGAGCACAATATATATATATAAGTAATTATTTTGTTTTTAAATAACTCTATTTTTAGTGTATATAAAATTGTTTTAAAAATTAAAGTATACTTAGGGTATTTAATGTTGCTGTTATCACTTTAAGTAGTTATTTTCCCACAATAATTACAAGAAGGAGCTTGTAGCTCATTGGTAACACCTTGCACTGCTGAACCAAGCCACCAGAGTTCAAATCCCATGCCCCACATTATTTTTGTATTTATTTTGTTTTAATTTCTTTTGGAAGTCAACAGTCAAAGTGCCATAACTCACAAAACTTGAACTGAAGAACAAAAAGTAAATATACCAAATTATACCCCAGAACTTTCTCCGGCCCCTGGAACCCTGACTTGGCCCAACTCGGCACCGCCGGCCGGCGAACCGGCCGACTCGGTCCGGTGCCGCCGGCCGGACTTGGCCAGACGGCCGATTCACCAACAGAGAAAAGATGCTCCTTGACTTGGTCAACCCTCCTGCACAGTTTTTATACCTGGATCGGTTATCAATTGCCCAATAAATCCCTTTTACTCCTAGGTTTAATGAGTTTTAATGAATTTTTATATAATTTTTATATATTTTATATTTTTTTATTAAAAACCCTAACCCTAGCTTAACCCTATATAAACCCCCCATACCCTCTACCCTCTCATCACTTTTTCTAAGTCCACTCTCTCAAAATCTCAAGAGAACTTGGTACGTTAGAAAACGAGTGAAAGGCGAAGCGCTGACGAAATCGACGGCGAAATTCCGGTGATCGTGCTAGGACCTCTTCACGACGTTTCGACGCACCGGAAAACCCACTACCTCCCTCTCACTCTTTAGCATTGTCCAAACCCGTAAGTCCCCCTTTTCTATCCTTCTTTTCTTTCATTAAAATACGAACTTAAAAACCCAACGGAAATCGGAATAACCCGATTTTCGATTCGGTTTTCTATCAAATCTCACTTATCACTAATTCCATAATGCTTAAACATCTTCATGTTGACTACTAATCACTTAAAAATTAATTTGAACAAGTTTTCACACATGAAATGATAGCTTTTGCAATATATCGTTTTCTTTCACTTAAATACCACCATGTTTAGTTTATCACATTTAACCCTTTAACATTGCTATACCTTAAAGTAGATCACGAGATAATGACCTACCTCCTCACACACTCATATGTAACCATAACACGCTACCTTGAATATTTAGAATACGACAAAACAGGATTTTACATTAAAATACCATTTTCTTAATAAAACCTTTTCTAAAAGTTCTAAGTTATATACAATTTTAAAACAATATCTTTAATAGGAAATACGATAAGTTGTGGACATCGATCGTTTGTCTAAACCTGACTTTGTGATGTCTAGGCAAGTGTGTCTAAGACGAGTGGTTACTTAATTAGGGTCACTACTTGTAGTGGAGAGCCTCCCACTCACCTGGCACTTACCTGACCGCAATTCTTGGTGAAGAGGCGATTTGAGCCTTCTAAGTTTAGACCATTTAGAAATAGGCTAGTTGGTTTAGGAAACCCTAGAATCTAAAATACGGAAATTTACACCCTTTTACAAATAAATACCTTATCTTTATAAAACCGTTTTCTAAATGATTAGTATTTATTAAATCTTTGCAAAGCGCCACTACAACCCACCTCTAGGGAACTCGTTAGGGATAGTACGGTTTATCGTGCACCCTCAGGCTTAGTAGTGCGAGATTCAGACCTCCGCAAGGAGCATTCGGTCTCGAAAGGTTTAAAATACGACATTTAAGAAAAATGAGATTTTTGGAAAATAAAATATTTATTAAAAATTATTTCTGTATAAACATATGTATATTTATCATTTAAACACCTATTTTATTATAAGATAAAGTTTTCACCTTTTTCTAAAAATTACAAGATTAAAAGTTACATTAAAATACCATGAATTTCAAATAATTCAATATTACAGATTGATACCTTTATTTATGTAATTAGGTTATTTTCACTAGAAATAACACAAAATAAAATTACACTCATTATAACTATAAAGACGAATAATAAATACTTGAGGTGTATCTTGAAAACTATATAAAAGTATTTTTACATAAAACCCCCTCAAGTTTTATAAATTACAATAATGACCCTAACAAATATAGAACTTCGACTTACATTTCTTTTAGTCTGACTCGGGTTTGAGTCTGATTATTTCTGACTTGAATATGATTCAAGTCAATCTATATTCTTTAATATTCCAACTCAATATGAATACATGAATTCCAGAATCCAGTTAACAATCTATACAACTTGACTGAATCAAACCATGGATATACATCCATTATTCCGTTATTCCATTTACCTGATTATGCAGTTACAATCTGTTCACTGATATCATGGTTTTGGTCTGTCATCCAACTTACACAATACAATACAATAATACTATCAAAACACTATGGAGTTTAAGGGGTAGATTGGTACGGAGGATGTTAAAAGTGGCACGAGACGGTCAAACTTAAGATACCTAACATGAATCCAATTGTCGTTGTTCCGGGCCTTCTAACGGAGCCCTGTACTCTATTTTCCGTTTGCCCTGGTCTCTAGCATATAGAGACCCTTCTCGTATACACTGGCATTCTTCTGTACCAAGCTACAAATAACAGCGTTAATACAACATTACAACAAATAGTATACAACTTTAGAAGATACCTCTTATTCTGTCTTTTCTAATTCTTCTTTATCTTTGGGACTTACCGAGCGACCTGTTCGCTGACGACATTCTATTTTTTTCTTCTTTGAATGTCGTCAGGTGCTTTGGACCCAGCAGAGATCGAGCCTACTGGTGAAGACTTGGATCAGTTTCACGAAGACCCCGAGCTCTAGACATTGTACCTTATTCTATTCAGTATTTTCATTTCCTGTTATGCCATTGTTTAAGTATCGCTTTTCATTCCAGTTGTATTTACTTTTCATGCATTGTACAAAAGAATGTTATTAATAAAGTTGCCGTTATTTCTATATCTCTTGTCTCTTGTGATTTACTTTTATATTGCTTAGATACGCTTAGCGTATGTACTTCTAAGTATATACGTAGCGGACCTCGTCGCGTCCCCTTCGCCGTACACTGGGAAGCGGGGCGTGACATCGGTCCCTCCGACCGACCAGCTCCACCGCTCACAGGCGTAACCGCCGCTCCGCGAATCTCGCCATGCGCAAATTCTCCGCCGGCAACATCCCACGTTCCACGCCATTTCGATCCCCATTAACGGGCGATCCGCTTATCACGCGGGCGTGACGTCGGGAACGTAACTGCCGGCTAGATTATCACGCCTGCTGCTGCGTGCTGCCGCCATGATATAAACCCCCATCACAGAGGGGTCAAGTAAGCCATTCTTTACACTTACGCTGTTACTCTGCTAGGATATCGTCACTGACTTGAGCGTCGGAGGGTCCTAGTTGGTACCCAACCACCCCAGGACTTCTTTGCAGGTACACGGCGGTAGCCTTCTCATCCCATTTGGTCCTCTTACTACCCATTGAGACCCACACGCATCAGAGGACAATCAACCCAGTTCACCTTGAGATCAAAGGAAGACAACATCTGACGGAGGCCCGAAAAGGAGCTCCATCAGTTGGCGCCGTCTGTGGGAAACCAATTCCCCAATATACAAAGTTGACCTTCCTATCTCCTCTCTCATGTCGGACGACCATCATGGGGATCCCGGTACCAGCCGCCGCCTTCCGCTCACCGAAGGCGAGGACGAACCTTCCCCCATGACCGTAATCAACGCCCTCGTAGGCCGGATAGATCGCCTACAATCCCTCGTAGAAGCTCTCGTCCGCGTCTAAAAGACTGCGCCCGGGCCCCAGATCGCTGCACCTCCGCCGCCAGAAGGCCCCGCCCCTGTCTGGGAGTCCAACCACCAGCAAGCTGCATCCCCTCGCTACCGGTCCCTCGAACCGGTGCTCCCTGAGGCCCGCTGGGTGCCCCATGGCTCCATGCCGAGATCCGCCGCCAGGGAGCCTCGGCCCAAGCCTCCTCGCTACCCCCACCCTCCTGAGGAAATGTCGGTCGCCTCTCCTAACAGCGAGCATGGCCGACCCCATCGTGGTCGGCAGGAATGCACGGAAGGAGCCCATCCTGACGGTACGCAGGCTTCCCCGTCCCGGGACCTGAAGCACCTCATCAGGAGAAACCGGGACCGCTCCCATGCACAGTCTGCCCAGAGCGGGGCCCGGGAGTCACAAGGTGCCGATTCCTCAAGGTACCACGGTCGGCTCGACGCCCTTGAGAAGAAGATTGAGGGCATGCGCCGGGAAGCCCACTCCTCGAGCGACGGAGCCAAATACACCTCCGATTCGCTCACGAGGCCATTCACCGAGGAATTGCTCACTGTACGCGTCTCCTTGCGCAACAAGCCCCCGAAGATCTCCCTGTTCGACGGGAAAACTGACCCGAAGGACCACTTGGACGCTTTCACCGCTGGAATGAGCTTCCAAGATCACTCCGACGCCCCCCAGTGCAGGGCCTTCCCGGCCACCCTCATCCACGCGGGTCGGGACTGGTTCCAGGGGCTCGAGCCCCGCTCAATCTCAACCTTCGGCGAACTGGCCACCCAGTTCCTCGGCCACTTCGTGGGGAACCGTCGACAGAAGAGTACGATCGACTATCTCTTTACGGTCAAGAGTGGGGACAAAGAAACCTTCAAGGCCTATATTGCCCGTTTCTACAACGCCCTCCTCGAAGTGCCCGAGCACCGCGACGAGACCGTCATAACGGCACTCAGATCAGGTCTGAGGCACAAATAGTGGCTGCGTTCCTTCGCGCTGGCCCAGCCTAAGACCATGGCCGAAGTCAAACCGTGGACCGAGCGCGAGGTCCAGCTGGAATCCGAAGTAAATGCCAACCTTCCCCGGGCGGATCGGACCGACCAGAAGAAAAGGATTCAGGAGGACAGGCCGGAGCGTCAGCAGCCCTACCACCCAAAGTTCCAAGAGTATGCCTCCCTCAACGTCTCCCTCGCGGTGTTGCTGGAGGAGTCCCAGAATGAGGAGTTCTTCAAGTTCCCGCCGGTCCCAAGCCAGTCCGCTAAAAGAACCCGGGGCCCCTACTGTGCTTTCCACCGGGTACTGGGCCACACCACGGAGGACTGCAAGCAACTGAGGGACTACGTCGAGGAGCTCATCCGGTCCGGGCACCTCACCACCTACCGAAGGGACAAGCGGCGGGCCGACCGCGAGCGAGAGCTGCCCCGCCCTTCCGGCGGCCAGACTGTCAGCCAGATCATGCTCGTCTCAGGGAGCAGCCGCCCCGGGGCCAAGGGGGCCGACAGCCCTTCGGGAAACTCAGCTCAGGCCGACCAAGTCATCCTTTAATCTGTACTTGTCCTTCCTCTTTCCCTTTTCTAAAACAATGTAAATTTATCTTAGGATCTACTGTTGACTGAATAAAAAGATCGAGGGAACATTGCGAAAAAGAAAGATCTTTGTTCATTCAAAGGGTATTATGGGCCCCCCGGCCATACAAAAATATATATAAAAAAAAAGAAAAAGGGGGGTTACAATAACGGGGGCAAGGGGTGCGCCGAGCACTGTTCATGATACTCGGCGAAGATCTCCATCAACCGGGGACGCGCAAGTTCCAGCCTCTGCTCCCGATTCCCCCCACGGGCGTCTACCCCGAGCCTTAGCTTATAGCATTCCCGGATGAGCGCCTCCGAGCGTGCCAGTCGGTTTGCGGAGATCAAGACGAAGCGCCTCAAGGACCGCAACTTGCCTACGGCCTCGTCGAAGAGCTGCTCTGACAGGGGGTTGTAAAGCCCCGGCGACGCCCTCCAGATGGAATACAACAACAGCTGCAGCAAGGAGGAACGCCTAGGGAGCAGCCGGCCGAAGTGCTCCTCGATGCGGGCAACCACCAGCTGCACCGTGTCCTCGGTGCGGCCGCGGTCATAGAGATACACGTCAGCGGAATTAATGATTTCGGCGATGGTGAAAGTGAAATCTTCCATTTTAATGGCTTACCTGCGAAAGGGAATCAACGGTGCCCTTTATATAGCCCGCTGTGCAGCCCAACGGCCGCCACGCGGCGCCCGTCGAGCATCCCCCGAACGAAACGAAGCGGCGTGCCACGTGGCGTCCAACGCTGGTTACCCGGGGGAAACAAAACGACGCATTCCGGCCGCTTCACCTCCCTCGGCGTTCGATGCGCTGGATGCACGCGCCGTTGCCTTGCCCGTTACCATTCCCCGCGCCTGCAGCCAGACGACCAGGCCGCACCTCGTGGAAGATTCGACTCAGCAGGCACCCCGGGCAGCTTCACTGCTGCAAGCACGGAGATCAAAAAGCCCTCCTACTGAGGCCCCCGAGCAGCTACCCTGCTCGGTCAATCAAAGGAAAGGAAAAAGAGGAACCGGAAAGCCCTCCCATAGGCAGTCGGGCGCGAGGTTCCCCCACTCGGCTATCCCCGGCGGGCAGCTTCCCTGCCGCAATGCCAGGGATCAAACAAGCCCTCCCAGAGGCAGTCGAGGCATGAGGTTCCCTCACTCGGCTATCCCCGGCGGGCAGCTTCCCAGCCACAACGCCGGGGATCAAACAAGCCCTCCCAAAGGCAGTCGAGGCACGAGGTTCCCTCACTCGGCTATTCTTCAGGACAAAAGCCCTCGCCAAGAGGCACTGGGCAGTAACGCTGCCCGGCTAAGGGTCTTTGGTGGCTCCCTATAGCCGTATAGCTTTCCTCGCGCCAAGGGCCAAAGTCCTCTCAGAGGCAGTCGGGTCATTACCCGGCTATCCCCGGCCGGTAGCTTCCTACCACAACCGACAGGGATCAAAGTCCTCGCCATGAGGCACTGGGTAGTAACCCTGCTCGGTCCCCATCCTGAAGGATCAGAAAGCCCTCCCAGAGGCAGTCGAGGCCCGAGGTTCCCTCGCTCGGCTATCCCCCGCGGGCAGCTACCATGCGAAAAAGCCGGGGATCAAAAAGCCCTCATACTGAAGCCCCCGAGCAGCTACCCTGCTCAGTCAAACAACAGGGCGCCCGCAAGGGATCAAAAGGTCCCACAAGAAGCATCGGAACGACTACCCCGACCGCGCAGCTACCCTGCCCGGCCAACCCCAGACGACGGCAGACACGCTATCTGAAAACCGAGGACAGGGCAGTTCTAATCTAAACGATCTCCCCTCGACTCCGGGGCCCATGGAGATACCTCCTTGGAAACGCTCGTCGGCAAGCGACTGCAGCCAACTCGACGAATGATCATTAGACAGAGGGTCGACCTGACAGGAAAGCACGATGGTGCAGGCAAGAATAAGTAGCATTCTTCATAAACAGGCAGAACATGGAAGCTAAGGAAGAACTTCTGTAACAACCGAGTTCATTTATACAAATTCCAGTTCCCGTATTTACTTATCTGTGGTATTTTCTTGATTTAACGGGTTTTGGGTGCGAATGGTATTTTTACATTTTACATTGTATTCGACCCAACCCGCTTGCTTGAACCTGTTTGATTCATATTTATAGATTAGCCTGACTTGTTATGTAGACTTGTGCATCGTCAACTTTATCGCATACTAGCATTTTACCTGGCATCGCACATTTAACCATATAACACTTTAGGTCGTGTAAAATAAATAAAAATTGCATTTCATAGCCTGCATGATACCCCTAACCCTGTGGTGGCATCCGCGCATCTTGTTCTCATCCCGTTCAGTGAAACGGACGTGTTTGGATGGCTACGTACACGTACGTGCATCCGTTCTTGGGGGTATACATTTTCGTTATCTGAGCATTCATTTTGAATTTTGAAAGTCGCACATATTTTTCGTATTTTAAATCTGAAACTTTAGACCCAACCCGGGCTCGTTTTGAAATATTTTTGTATTCCGCCAAAATTCAATTTATTTAATTTTAAAATTTAGTTTAAATATTTTCATACGATTTCTTTAACAAACTGAAACCTCTTATCTAAAATTTTAAATCTAAAAATCTTTTAAAATTTTAAATCTAATTTCCTAACAAACTAACAACCCCTTTATCTCTCTCTCTCCTCTGCATATATATATATATATATATATATTTTTTTATTTAATTTTTCTTTCCTTATTTAATACACAACTTCTTCTTCTTACTTCTTCTTCTGCTTTCTTCTTTCTTTTTCTTGATCTTGTTTCTTAATTCCGGTGATCGCCGCCGGAGCCGTGCTCGTCGCTGACGATCCGAGTGATCCAGTGAACGTACCTGACTTGCGTGATCACCCTCGTGCGTTGTTTGGAACCGTTCCGTATGCCGTGCGCGCGTCGCGACATTTCGCCGACGAAGGACGTTCCATACACATCCGTTCTTGTTCCGTCTAGGCAAGTTAATCTTGCTACATGCTATATAATTCATTTTATACCTATTTAAACAAATACAATACCTATAGTTTAAATCTAGTACCCCATGTTTAATTTTATAACGTTTTGATGTTCCGTTTGCATCCGTTTATATCATTTTAAAGCTAGATCATGAAAACTAATCTTGTGACATACTAGATTACATTATACTGCATCCATATCATTTAAAATATATATCGTCGTAATATTTCTTATTATTATTTTTAATTAGTTTATAATCTGCATTTTATAATGTTATACATTTGAAAATATTATAGTTTACACATGAAACGTCGTTGCAAAGCGAATACGACAAATCTGAAATTTACTATACACCTTACCTTATAAAATTCATTAGTATACGTTCTTTAGTTCATTACGAAGCTAACTCAGAATACTATAACTCTATGAAATATTTACTTACAAAATAAATTGTTAAAATAACGTAAAATGCAAATGAAAATGTATCTAAACTGTTGTCCAGGGAAATTCCAGCAGCAAACTTTCAATTTCGAATGTTCATAGTTTTTTGTAGGGACAACCTGAGATGTTTATACTTATAAAAATGAAAATCTTATTGAATTATCTTTGTTTTGGTATAAGACACGTCCCTTTTGGAGAACGTTTGTTATTTTTAAGCTGTTTTATAAATCATGGTGACGCTGAATTTCTGAACGGAACTTTCTTGTGCATGGTTAATCAATACCACTTTTATAGTTATTAATCGCTTTGAATATGCTATCCATATTAATATTATTATATCAATATTTATATCATATATTGCTTAGTTGTACATCCCACATTACCATTTTATAGTTTTATAACTTTTCGGATCCCCGTTTGCATCCATCGCATTTAAAATACATATAATTGCATCCATAGATCACATTACTACATAATATTGTGATATTAACACTCCATGTTTAATAAATTGCATCCTAATTAATATTGGAACTATAAATGTAACCCTAATCGATAACTGTGCATCCATATCCTTGAAATTATATCTATTTGCATACCATATCACATTATTCCATTTTATTGTTATATTAGTACCCCATACTTGTTTTGTGTACCCATACTTATTATAGTTTGATTATGAACACCCACGTGATACTTGTGCACCCCTGACATGACTTGATACACTACTACTTGACACGACTTGATACCTATGCACTCCTTGACATGATTGATACTTGTTCACTACCTGACATGACCTGATGTACCATAGCTTGACCTGTTACCTGATCTTGTTACTAATGCCAACAATCTTGACCTGTTGTCCCTACGGACATTTCCTGTTGTCTATTCAGACAAACCTGTACTTGCTTGATCCTGTGTTGGCATTAGCTCCAGATTTATCAATACCTGACTTGAACACACAACTTGGGGGTATGGGGAAATCAATGATGAAATCCTGACTTGTAACTCGACAGTTGCTTGCTTATACTGATCAGTTTTAGAGGCTAGGCCAGCCTCGGGATGATGCTGCTGACATCGTTCGTCTTTACATATTTCCTGTTTTAGTGCCTAGCGGCACGTCTCGATTTCAGCCCGAGAGTCTTAGACCGTGGTCCTGGGCATGCACGGGATACTATTGAGTTACATCGATGATTCATCAAATTGATTTCAAAGACTTGAGAGTAGTTAACCCAATAGACTAGTTTAGATTACTCACTGCACACTACCTTCCACTGCCCTGATTTATATTGTTGTCACACCTGCTTTACCATTTATGATCATACTTGCATGTCTTGCTGCCCTGTTTATATATTATTGCTTGATGTTATGACGCGCTGACGTCTGGGTTTTGCATGGCCCAGATCCTCTACCTTTGTTGCAGACTGATCAGGAGTTTTGCCGCTATTAGGCCAAGCGGTAGGGATTCTGTTGGTATCCAATCTTACCTTCCAGGTGTTTTTTGATCTTTTGCTTCCGCATACTATATTATTTCTTGACTCATTTATTCTGGCTCATGGACATGTACTAGATAGTTAGTTTACTTTCCTGCTCTTGATATCTCTACAGCCGTAATGTGACTGTGGAGGGATTTTTCCTATCCATAGGTAGCATGGTTGGCTATGTCACGTGCCCATCTTAGCGTACTCTAGGAAGCGGAGCATGACATGGTTTCCTTGGTATCAGAGCCATAAGATTTAGGTTAATCGGGTTTGATTCTTTTGTAGTTGGGTATTGGACCCAATACACGAATCGGAAAACTCGTAATTAGGAACATGTCCTGCCACCTTGTTCTCGTGATTCTTGAATCTTATCTTTCTCTTGATCGTTGTCTTGATGATATGCAAACCGCTTTGCATCTCAACTTGAAACCTTTTGGTTCCCTATTGTTTCTCCTTGTCCCTTGGATTCTGATACTAGGATTTGGGCGACTTGAGTGGAGTTATGTGATTGTAACTATGAACCGCAGCATGGTTACAATGCGGTACTCTATTTAAGTAACTTGGAATCTTAGTCTTGATTCACTTCCTTATTTCATGGTCGTTATATTACCTTGCTTCTCTTGCTTTCCAGTTCATGTTTTATCGCAAGCTTGAATTCTGTTTACCGTGCTTATCTTCTTCAGTGTTTAGCTTCAGATGAAATCGTTTCAGGTATCCTACTTGATCATGTCTTGCCCGCATTAGAATTATTCAATTCTGGTGCATCCCTTTGTTTGTTGTTGTCTTGGGAATGGATTTTCTCGGCACTTTCCATGCTCACATTGATTGTAGGGCAAAGAAAGTGATTTTCCAGATTCCCGGACATCCGGAGTTTGTTTTGCTGAAGGTAGCAGTTCTGTCGGGCTAGTCGAGTTTAGGGCTAGGCCGACAAGCAATGTTCTTTCATCAATGGAAGTAGATAAGGAAGAAGCGCCGGCTGTAGTTTGAGAGTTTATGGACGTGTTCGAGGACATCTCGGGTTTACCGCAAAACGAGATATGGAGTTCGTGATTGATCTTGTTCCTAGTGCAGCGCCAATCTCAAAGGCGTACTACCCAATGGCACCAGTGGAGTTAGAAGAAGTCAAAAAAAATCAGGTTACTGAATTGCTTGAGAAGGGTTGGATTCGCAGCAGCAATTTACCTTGGGAAGCTCCAGTTCTTCTAGTAAAGAAGAAGATGTCACAAGGAGGATGTCCATCGATTATCGAGAATTAAACCGGGTGACTATTAAGAACAAGTACCTGATCCCTCGCATTGGCGAATTATTTGAGCAGCTTAGTGGCGCGAGGGTATTCTCGAAGTTGGGTTTGTGATCCGGATATCATCAGGTCCGATTAAATCAGAGGATATTTGCAAGACTGCGTTCAGAACTCGGTATGGACATTACGAGTATTTAGTGATGCCCTTCGGAGTAACGAATGCACCAGCAATATTTATGGACTTGATGAACCGAATCTTTCACTATTCTTGGACCAGTTTACAGTAGTGTTCATCGATGATATTCCGGTCTACTCGAGGAGCATTGAAGAGCATGTGGAACACTAAGATCGCACTGCAGACATTGAGGCAAGAAAAATTGTATGCAAAGATGAGCAAGTGCGAGTTTTGGCTTGAAGAAGTGAAGTTTTGGGATATGTCGTGCCCAGAGATGGAATCGTCGTTGATCCCGAAAAGATTACATCAGTTCAAGATTGGCCGATTCCGAAGAATGTTGCTGAGATCAGAAGCTTTCTTGGACTTGCCGGGTATTACAGAAGGTTCGTGGAGAATTTTGCTCGTTTAGCTAAGCCTTTGACCAAGCTTACGCGCAAGGAAGTACCATTTGTGTGGATGGATAAGTGTGCGTCAGCTTTTGATGAGTTGAAGCAGAGATTGATAACCGCTCTTATTTTGACCATACCAGACAGTTCCAGAGGATTGGTGATTCACAGCGACGCATCTGGGAAAGGATTGGGATGTGTTTTGATGCAGCATGGGAAGGTTGTAGCTTATGCGTCGAGACAGTTGGAGATCCATGAGGAGAATTACCCAACTCATGACTTGGAGCTTGCGGCGGTGATATTCACTTTAAAGATTTGGAGACACTACCTATTGGGCGAAAGAGTCAAAGTATCTACAGACCACAAAAGCCTAAAGTACGTGTTCACTCAGAAGGAGCTATATATGAGACAGCGAAGATGGTTGAAGCCGATGGCTGACTACGGTCTTAGTCTCAAGAACCATCCGGAGGGAAGTTAATGTAGTGCCGGATGCGCTTAGTCAGGTACCAGCAATTCGGATGTTGGCTGCACAGAAGGAGCTTATTGAAGATTTTCGGAGATTCGAGTTGGAGATCGTATTACCGCATTCTTCAAGGCAGTTGATGCAGCTGCAAGTACAGTCGTCGTTGAACAAGAATATTAAAGCAGCGCAATTGCAGGACCCAAGATTGCAGAAGTTCGAGAACAGGTTGAAGCTGGACTTCAAACGGACTTGTTAATTCATGAAGATGGTTCGTTGCGATATGGTAGCCGTTTGTGTGTGCCAAAAGGAGATATTCACGAAGAAATTATGAAAGAAGCACACAGTTCTGCGTATTCCGTACATCTAGGAGGCATGAAGATTTACCGTGATCTACGACAGCATTTCTGGCGGGGAGGTATGAAAAGGGAGATTGCTCGCTTTGTAGCAAAGTGCTTGGTGTGTCAGCAAGTTAAGGCTGAACATAAAAAGGTTGCTGGTTTATTGCAACCACTTCCGATTCCTCAATGGAAGTGGGAACATATAACCATGGATTTCGTGACAGCTTTACCGCGGAGTCCAAAGGGCAACAATGCTGTTTGGGTGATTGTTGATCGATTGACCAAGGAAGCTCACTTCATACCGTTTTGAGTTGGGCAGTCAACGGAAGCGTTAGCAGAACGGTACATGCAGGAAATTGTGAGATTGCATGGAGTACCTGTGAGCATCGTGTCCGACCATGACACCCAATTCTTATCATACTTCTGGAGGAGCTTACAGGAAAGTTTGGGGACTCGATGGAAGTTTAGCACAGCTTATCATCCTCAAACAGATGGCCAGTCGGAGAGAACGATCCAAACTCTTGAAGACATGTTGAGAGCTTGCATGTTAGACATCAAGGGTTCATGGGAGGATCATCTACACTTGGTGGAGGTTTCGTACAACAACAGCTTTCAGGCGACTATTCAGATGGCTCCATTCGAAGCATTATATGGTCGCAAGTGTCGTTCACCTGTTTGTTGGGACGATGTTGAAGAACGAAGATTGTTGGGACCGGATTTGATCGTGCAAACAGTGGAGAAAGTTAACACTATCCGGAATCATATGAAGGCAGCGCAAGATCGGCAGAAGAGTTGGGTTGATACATCGAGAAAACCTCTAGAGTTCGCTGTTAGTAATTTGGTATTCTTGAAGATATCACCGACTAGAGGGGTGATTCGTTTTGGAAGTCGAGGAAAGCTTAGTTCTCAGTTTGTTGGACCTTTTGAAATTTTGGAGCATGTTGGAGAAGTAGCGTGTCGTTGGCGTTACCGCAATCCTTGGCGAATGTTCATGACGTATTTCACGTATCTCAACTCCGTAAATATGTTCGAGATGAACCACATGTGTTGGATCATTGTAAGTCGATGTACAACACCCCAGAACTTGTGGGGAGGCGGAAATTTCAAAAACGATCTTGTTTAGTGAACGAACATCGACTAACCGCTTGAATCGAAGCTAAACGATAACTAACCAAACATATAGTTGTTCTAAACTACTATGCTTAGGGATTATACCTATCGAAACTAGTCCTTCGTCTTTACGATCTCCTTGTTCTCCTCGGCCTTCTCTAGGTAGTAGACGATCCACCCGAGAGCAAAACTCCAAGCTAAACCTCTAAACTTGAGGCAACTAATCTTCTTGGATTGCTAATCAAAGAAGATAGAATGAAATAGAGTGATGGTTATGGATTGATTAGTCTTTCTAATCCTTTGATCTCAACACATGAGGTATAAGGATTAGGGTTTGAAGATGAGAGCTTGAGGAGAGAGAATGTGTAGATGATAATGAATGAATAAGTTATGAGTATCATAATATATTATGAAGCATTCTCATTAAAGAATAAATGAATAAATGTGATGAATAAGCATGCTTCATAAAATATCTAGTGGTGATTCATTAGCATGAGTCATTAAGCAATAAATGTGCATTAATGAGATGAATGAATCACCACCATGACTCATATAACTCATTCAATGAATATGACACATAACCCTCCTTAGTCACCATCTTCTAGAAGCTTCTCGTACAATTACGAGAACGCCCCTCCGATCCGCAAAAATACGGAAAAACTTTAGACTGTAAAAATCCAATAACCGGATACCAGTAACTGGCTTAAACCAAAGCTGACTGGTAAAAACTGTCCGAAAGTCGTACGCGCGTAAACGCACGTATGCGTACGAACCCTTTGTCGCAAAACCATGCAACCTCTATATCGTTTCTCCTGGAGTAGGAAACTCTCTATGTGGGACTCTAGAGACTCGACTACTACGCTGGCAGTGGGTTTAACCACAGACCGCAAGCGGCACTAGCTGTACGTAACGGTCCCCAGGTAGTTGTCGATAAGAAGGCCGATGAGGAAACCCATCCGAACTCCTACTGAGTCTGATGTGACAATCTCCATACAGTCCGGTCCGTTCGTCCAAGACTATCGCATATCGGGCCTAGGGGGGCGGCAAGCGTCAGTCCCCTAATAGCGGTATAAGTCGTGTCGGAGGGAAGCCCATTACACCCTGAGAAACTACTGGAACCTACCAGCAAATCTCGCTTGCCCTGGCCGGGGACTTTGCGTAATGGCTCTCTGACACAGCACGATATCTACTCCCAATACCGGGAGGGACGAATCCTGTCTAACCGCCACTGCCTCCAAGTGCTCGGGACTGCACCCAACTGCTACCTGTTTGCACGACTCATTTGAGCCGTGGTAGGGTAGCAATCTAAGAACAGTGGGACACACTCGAGGCGAAGCAGCAGTGTCAATTCTGCGGACTATGCTGTACTCATGTCACCTGGGAACTGCTCACTGACGACTGGTATCAAACCAACCAACAGTTCCCTGTGAGTCCTGTCCGGTGTACCCGTAACCTAACGAGCACCTGCATACTATCTCCAGTACGACGTACTGACGGCTGTGGGACAGACCATCTCCCCAACCGGGATGAGAAGCGTACACACTAGTCTACTCCGGAGTATCGATGCTCTGTCTCGATAATCCAACGACCAGGGACCTGAATAAGGATGTGCTTGTAGACTACCCAGCCCCCACTAGTGTGACTGTCATCACAACGCTGGTAGACAAGCAAGATCCTAAGAGCTCTATCAATACGTACACTCACATATTAAGATAGAAAAACCAAGTAGCATACTACCATGTTTAGCAAGACTGTTATATACATGTGAATATCCCAAGCTTCCATTAAGTAATATACAAACTAGTATGATACAGTAATGGCCTTCTAGGGCATAAACACTAACAATCTCCCACTTGCACTAGGGCCATGTACTGGCATATCGTAGACCGATGATCTCGAGTAGCCTCTCGAACTGAATCTGAGGTAGGGCCTTCGTGAATGGATCAGCAATGTTCTCTTCAGAAGCAACTCTCCGAACCTCGATCTCCTGACGATCAATGATCTCCCTGATCAGGTGATACCGCCTCAAGATGTGTCTGGACTTCTGATGGGACCTTGGTTCCTTCGCTAAAGCTATAGCTCCGTTGTTGTCGCAATACAGAGGTATTGGATCAACTATGGTAGGAACCACCTGAAGTTCTGTTAGGAACTTCTTCATCCAGACTGCTTCTTTTGCGGCATCGCAAGCAGCTATATACTCCGCTTCCATCGTCGAGTCAGCAACGGTGTCCTGCTTGGAGCTCTTCCAGCACACCGCCCCTCTATTGAGGGTAAAGACATAACCCGACATGGACTTGGAATCGTACTTATCACTCTGGAAGCCGGAATCAGCAAAGGCCTCCAACCTGAGGTCTTTTCCGCCGTAAACCAAGAACATCTCCTTAGTCCTCCTCAGGTACTTGAGAATATTCTTTACTGCTATCCAGTGTTTCTCCCCTGGGTCTGACTGATACCGGCTTACCACGCTCAGTGCGTAAGCTACATCTGGTCTGGTACACAACATCGCATACATTATAGAGCCTACCGCAGAAGCGTAGGGTATAATAGACATGCGTTCCCTTTCCAAATCAATCTTGGGAGACATCTCTTTGGAGAGGGTGATTCCGTGACAAGCCGGTAAATTACCGCGCTTAGAATCTTCCATACTGAATCTTTTCAGTACAGTGTCGATATACCTGGACTGCGAAAGTCCCAACATCCTCTTGGATCTATCACGATAGATCCGGATCCCCAGAATGTACGAGGCATCACCCAGGTCTTTCATGGAGAACCTGTGTGACAAGAATCCTTTGACAGATTGTAGCATAGGAATGTCATTTCCTATCAATAGAATGTCATCCACGTATAAGACGAGGAATACGACACTTCTGGCTACAACTTTACTATATATGCACGGTTCATCTGGATTTTTGATAAAGTCATATTCTTTGACTGTCTCATCAAAACAGATGTTCCAACTCCGCGATGCCTGCTTTAGTCCATAAATAGACTTAAGCAGCTTGCATACTTTCCCGCTGCTCCCACTCTGATTGAAACCCTCTGGCTGATCCATATAGACGCTCTCTTCTAAATTTCCATTCAGAAAAGCCGTCTTTACGTCCATCTGCCAGATTTCATAATCATGGAAGGCAGCAATAGCAAGAAGGACCCGAATGGATTTGAGCATAGCCACTGGAGAAAAGGTTTCGTCATAGTCCAAACCAGGTCTTTGACGAAAACCCTTTGCAACAAGTCTAGCCTTATAGGTTTCCACCTGTCCATCTACACCAATCTTTTTCTTGAAGATCCATTTGCATCCTATGGGTTTTACCCCATCTGGAGCAAAGTCCAAAGTCCATACTTTGTTGGTGTACATGGACTCCATTTCGGTCCGCATTGCATCTAGCCATCGTACCGAGTCGCCGCTCTGGATGGCCTGCTGGAAGTCAGTAGGTTCATCATCATCTATGATGCAATCCTCTCTATCCCCATCTATGAGAAAACCGTAGTATCTCTCAAGCGGATGAGACGGCCTACTACTCCTGCGGAGGGGTGCGGGAATGTCCTGTTCTTCTTAAACTACCGGTTCTACCAAACTTTCAGTATTAGTTTGTGGTTCTGGAATTTCTTCCAGTTCTATTTCGCTCCCACTTGATTCCTTTTCTAAAAACTGATGTTCTAGAAAATGGGCATTACGAGAAACAAATACCTTTTGTTCCTCTGCGTAATAGAATAGATATCCCCTGGAGTGCTTTGGATATCCCACAAAACTACACTTTACTGATCGTGCCTCGAGCTTGTCCACATGCTGCTTCTTAACAAAAGCTGGACATCCCCAAATCTTTATATACTGTAGATGGGGTTTCTTCCCGCTCCACATCTGATATGGAGTGGTAGGCACAGTCTTGGTAGGAACCATGTTCAAAAGATATGCTGCTGATTCTAGCGCATAACCCCAGAAAGATTGCGGTAACTCAGCATTACTCATCATGGATCGTACCATATCCAATAGGGTTCGATTCCGTCTCTCCGATACACCGTTATGCTGTGGAGTGTATGGAGGAGTAAGCTGAGAGAGAATTCCTTTCTCTTTTAGGTAACCTAGGAACTCGGCACTTAAGTATTCTCCACCTCGATCAGATCTTAGTGTCTTAATACTTTTGCCGGTTTGGTTTTCTACTTCATTCTTATACTCTTGGAATTTCTCAAAAGCCTCGGATTTATGTTTCATCAGATAAATGAATCCGTATCTTGAGTAATCATCCGTGAAAGTAATGAAATAGGAAAAACCACCTCTCGCATGTGTAGACATTGGACCGCATACATCGCTGTGTATGAGTCCTAAGAGCTTGCTCGCTCTTACTCCTTGTCCAGTAAATGGAGTCTTTGTCATCTTTCCTTTGAGACAAGATTGACAAGTGTCATAAGATTGATATTCGAACGAGTCCAAATATCCTTCTCTATGCAACTTAGTCAACCTTCTCTCATTGATGTGACCCAGTCTACAATGCCATAAGAAAGCTTTATTTAAATCTGGAGACTTTCTTTTTAGTGTGTTCTGGACATTGAAAATTTGGAGTTGGTTTAACACATATATGCCGTTATTTAGAGTACCGGACCCAATCAAACCATGATTAAGGTGGATGTTAACAACATCTCTTACAAACGTGAAATCATAACCTTTATTTGATAACAAGGAAACTGATATGATATTACACGTTAAACTTGGTACAAAATAACAGTTATGCAAAACCAAAATGTGTCCACTTGTCAATCCTAGGTGATAATCCCCGACGGACGCAGCTCCCACGCTAGCTCCGTTAGCAACCCTGAGGATCATATCACCTTCCTTCAGCACTCTACGGTTTCTCAGTGCCTGCAATGAATTGCAAATATGAGATCCTGATCCGGTATCCAATACCCAGGAAGTAGAGTTGATCGACAGACAATTCTCAATTACAAACACACCTGAAGTCGAAGCCACAGCTTGCTTCGGTTCCTGGTTCTTGGCGATCCACGCCTTGCAATCCTTCTTCCAGTGCCCTTTCCTGTGACAATGGAAGCACTCATCCTGGCCAACTACCGGTGCTGCAAACTTTTTCTTTCCCTTCCCTCCCACCTTACTAACACCTCCTCTAGGTTTGGGTGCGGCCTTCTTCTTCCTTCCTTTGGCCCTAGCCTTGGACCCGGAAGAAGATGCACCGCCAACAAACATAGCGGGTGTTTCCCTTACTTTCTGCAAGGTGCCCTCTGCACTCCTTAACATGTTCAGGAGTTCCGCAAGTTCAACTTCTTTTCCTTGAAGATTGAAGTTGAGGATAAACTGGGCGTAGGTGGGAGGAAGGGACTGGAGAATGAGGTCTGTATAGAGCTCATTATCCAAAGTCGTCCCAAGGTCTGCGAGCTCTTCAATATAGCCGATCATCTTTAGGACATGTTCACCTACCGATGACCCGACAGCCAACCTCGCTCGAAACAAGTTCTTAGAGGTCTCGTATCTTGCTATACGAGATTGCTCTCCATAAAGTTCTTTTGTATGGAGAAATATGCCATCTAGGGACATATCCTCGTGCCTCCTCTGATGTTCATTGTTCATTGAGGCAAGCACGATGCACTTGGCTTTCGCGCAATCTAAATCCCAGGTTTTGCGGATTTCCTTATCCGCATTGCTGGATTTGGGACCAGGGACAGCAGGTGCCGTAGCGGTGAGGACGTACCCCAGTTTGTCATAGGTCAAAGCCATTTTGACATTCCGCAGCCAATCTTTATAGTTTGGCCCTGTCAGTATATTTTTCTCTAAAAGTAACTTAAGTCCAGTCATTTTCAGGGTCGCTGCAATTAGGAGAGAGAGAAGAAAACTCTTTAGCATGATGCTCTTGCAAGTTTAGAGTGGTTTTTAGTTTATCTAAACTGGATGGCTCCCACTGTTTTTCGAATCCTTCCTCAAACCATAAAAGAAGAATTAGCCAGGACTATTCTCACCGTACAATACTTGCTTAACCGTTCAGCCAGGCCAGTGTCGATACTTCGAGGGAGGTTTTCCAACGCTTTCGCGAAGTTCCTTAATTAAATAACCTCTTTTCTCTGGGGGCGTAACCCCGCTGACACCTTTCTGGACACCTACTAGGTTTATAGCATTGATCGTTTAAGTGACGAATATCCTGATAAGTAGCATATACTCACAGTAGGATCGGGATCCAAATATCATCGTATGATAATGTTGAAGGAATCCTACCAACATCCATCAAACTCCAAATGGTATGCATCTCTTTGCAAATTTCAGTTTCTTTAGAAATTCCCGATATATATTTCTGCCCCATGCTCTTATGACCTTGGCGTTAGGTCAAAATGTCATAAGTCACATGTCAAGTTCTACCCATCATTATCTTGTCAATTTGAACCCATCCGTATATATCCTTGACGTTCGGCCAAAATGATAATACGACTGTCCCAAACTAACTCATCTACCTATGCAACAACTGAATACCCGGTAGCTACCAAACACTATGCCTTGGCGTTAGGTCAAAATACATAGCTTGAATACTACTGAATACCCAGATGAAATGACGGAGGGCTACGAATGGTTTTGGCGAAACCGTGAACGTAGTGAACTTGATATAACCGAAGGAACCTGATAGCTTTTTAAAAGGAGTGGTTAAAGCTCCGCATTTAAAAATATCTGTTTTTAAAATTAACCGAGTGGTTTCTTTTAAATTGTTCCAACGATTTAAACTTTGGTTTGTTTTTCTTTGCATTATAGATAATGCGTCCCATCATTAACCTATCATTGCAGAAAACTACGAAAATACAACGTCCTCTTATGCCATCCGCATTCGCCACGGGGTCCCGTCATCACCCGTTAGGTTACTTAACTAACGACAGAGCGGGGGCTGGGCTAGCGCGGGTGTAAAACATAAGTGACGTCTAAATAGCTACAATATATATAGATATTTTACATTCGTCTGACGCAATGATAAACATTCCAGAACACAGATAAACAATATTGGATTTGCAAGCAATCTATATTTCTTTTGAGCCTGCAAGAAAAGACAGATTACACAGTTGTGATGAATAGCCGTTACCCCACCCTCGACCCCTACGGGTACGGCAAACTACCCGCCCGGCAGTTTGTGTACCCCACCTTGGGTCAGTCCTAGGAGCAAAAACAGTAAAATGAAATAATACAACGGTGGCTACAACCGCAACCTGGATGTGCCCCGCAAAAATAATATTACAACAAATTACATTTACAACAAATGAATTAAACAATAACCCATTGCTAAACCCCGGCTATACACCACAACAGTCCAATACAGTTCATATGCACAAACAGATATAACCATTACAGAAATGTGCAACCCCCTGCCAACCGACATACTAGCAGTTAGGGGAGGTTTACGAACACATTAAACAATCACAGATATAATCCAATATGCAAATACTGTACAATTTCGATCGATTAAACATCTTTAATATTGCTCCAAAAACTGCTCTGTAACTGGAAACCTGAGCAAAATTAAAATATACCAGAAAACACCAAATACCAGAGAGGACCCACACATGAAAAATGAGTCCATGACTCGGCAACTCGGCCGCGGAACAGCGGCGGCTCAGTAGGGAACCGCCGCGCTTCCGCGGCTCTTTAGCCGATTCATGGGCTCAAATTTCATGGGTGTTCTCCTGGACCCTTTTCAAGCTTTCTGAGTGACCCTGAAAAATTTTTAGACTTCATTTTAATTTCGACAGAAACTTGACAGATTTAGGGTTTTCCGGCTTCGTTTTTCCGTTCGAAATTCGTACAAATTTGCAATTAAGTTATTTATTGTTTAGCGAGGCTCTGATACCACTGTAAGTCGATGTACAACACCCCAGAACTTGTGGGGAGGCGGAAATTTCAAAAACGATCTTGTTTAGTGAACGAACATCGACTAACCGCTTGAATCGAAGCTAAACGATAACTAACCAAACATATAGTTGTTCTAAACTACTATGCTTAGGGATTATACCTATCGAAACTAGTCCTTCGTCTTTACGATCTCCTTGTTCTCCTCGGCCTTCTCTAGGTAGTAGACGATCCACCCGAGAGCAAAACTCCAAGCTAAACCTCTAAACTTGAGGCAACTAATCTTCTTAGATTGCTAATCAAAGAAGATAGAATGAAATAGAGTGATGGTTATGGATTGATTAGTCTTTCTAATCCTTTGATCTCAACACATGAGGTGTAAGGATTAGGGTTTGAAGATGAGAGCTTGAGGAGAGAGAATGTGTAGATGATAATGAATGAATAAGTTATGAGTATCATAATATATTATGAAGCATTCTCATTAAAGAATAAATGAATAAATGTGATGAATAAGCATGCTTCATAAAATATCTAGTGGTGATTCATTAGCATGAGTCATTAAGCAATAAATGTGCATTAATGAGATGAATGAATCACCACCATGACTCATATAACTCATTCAATGAATATGACACATAACCCTCCTTAGTCACCATCTTCTAGAAGCTTCTCGTACAATTACGAGAACGCCCCTCCGATCCGCAAAAATACGGAAAAACTTTAGACTGTAAAAATCCAATAACCGGATACCAGTAACTGGCTTAAACCAAAGCCGACTGGTAAAAACTGTCCGAAAGTCGTACGCGCGTAAACGCACGTATGCGTACGAACCCTTTGTCGCAAAACCATGCAACCTCTATATCGTTTCGCCTGGAGTAGGAAACTCTCTATGTGGGACTCTAGAGACTCGACTACTACGCTGGCAGTGGGTTTAACCACAGACCGCAAGCGGCACTAGCTGTACGTAACGGTCCCCAGGTAGTTGTCGATAAGAAGGCCGATGAGGAAACCCATCCGAACTCCTACTGAGTCTGATGTGACAATCTCCATACAGTCCGGTCCGTTCGTCCAAGACTATCGCATATCGGGCCTAGGGGGGCGGCAAGCGTCAGTCCCCTAATAGCGGTATAAGTCGTGTCGGAGGGAAGCCCATTACACCCTGAGAAACTACTGGAACCTACCAGCAAATCTCGCTTGCCCTGGCCAGGGACTTTGCGTAATGGCTCTCTGACACAGCACGATATCTACTCCCAATACCGGGAGGGACGAATCCTGTCTAACCACCACTGCCTCCAAGTGCTCGGGACTGCACCCAACTGCTACCTGTTTGCATGACTCATTTGAGCCGTGGTAGGGTAGCAATCTAAGAACAGTGGGACACACTCGAGGCGAAGCAGCAGTGTCAATTCTGCGGACTATGCTGTACTCATGTCACCTGGGAACTGCTCACTGACGACTGGTATCAAACCAACCAACAGTTCCCTGTGAGTCCTGTCCGGTGTACCCGTAACCTAACGAGCACCTGCATACTATCTCCAGTACGACGTACTGACGGCTGTGGGACAGACCATCTCCCCAACTGGGATGAGAAGCGTACACACTAGTCTACTCCGGAGTATCGATGCTCTGTCTCGATAATCCAACGACCAGGGACCTGAATAAGGATGTGCTTGTAGACTACCCAGCCCCCACTAGTGTGACTGCCATCACAACGCTGGTAGACAAGCAAGATCCTAAGAGCTCTATCAATACGTACACTCACATATTAAGATAGAAAAACCAAGTAGCATACTACCATGTTTAGCAAGACTGTTATATACATGTGAATATCCCAAGCTTCCATTAAGTAATATACAAACTAGTATGATACAGTAATGGCCTTCTAGGGCATAAACACTAACAATCATTCGGAGCTGACTGTCCGAGAAGATTTGACTT
The DNA here is from genome assembly GCA_030015575.1 of Agapanthus africanus. Lineage (NCBI taxonomy): Eukaryota > Viridiplantae > Streptophyta > Magnoliopsida > Asparagales > Amaryllidaceae > Agapanthus > Agapanthus africanus. The sequence continues at coordinate 377,527,547 of CM057344.1, read as the reverse complement.
TTGAAGAGCGACCGATGTCGATTGTGGATCGAAGGGAAAAGGTTCTTAAGAACAAGGTTATCCCTCTTGTACTTGTTTCTTGGGGAAATCGCTCGCATGGAGAATCAACCTTGGAACGAGAAGATGAAATCCGGCAGAACTTTCCACATCTATTTTTGTAGTTTCTTGATTGTTTATCCTTTCTTATTTTTGGAATTTCGAGAACGAAATTCTTTCTGTAGTTGGGTATAATGTAACAACCGAGTTTATTTATACCAATTCCAGTTCCCGTATTTACTTATCTGTGGTATTTTCTTGATTTAACGGGTTTTGGGTGCGAATGGTATTTTTACATTTTACATTGTATTCGACCCGACCCGCTTGCTTGAACCTGTTTGATTCATATTTATAGATTAGCCTGACTTGTTATGTAGACTTGTGCATCGTCAACTTTATCGCATACTAGCATTTTACCTGGCATCGCACATTTTACCATATAACACTTTAGGTCGTGTAAAATAAATTAAAATTGCATTTCATAGCCTGCATGATACCCCTAACCCTGTGGTAGCATCCGCGCATCTTGTTCTCGTCCCGTTCAGTGAAACGGACGTGTTTGGATGGCTACGCACACGTACGTGCATCCGTTCTTGGGGGTATACATTTTCGTTATCTGAGCATTCATTTTGAATTTTGAAAGTCGCACATATTTTTCGTATTTTAAATCTGAAACTTTAGACCCGAACCGGGCGCGTTTTGAAATATTTTTGTATCCCGCCAAAATTCAATTTATTTAATTTTAAAATTTAGTTTAAATATTTTCATATGATTTCTTTAACAAACTGAAACATTTTATCTAAAATTTCGAATCTAAAAATCTTTTAAAATTTTAAATCTAATTTCCTAACAAACTAACAACCCCTTTATCTCTCTCTCTCCTCTGCATATATATATTTATATATTTTATTTATTTAATTTTTCTTTTCTTGTTTAATACACAACCTCTTCTTCTTACTTCTTCTTCTTCTTTCTTCTTTCTTTTTCTTGATCTTGTTTCTTAATTCCGGTGATCGCCGCCGGAGCCGTGCTCGTCGCTGACGATCCGAGTGATCCAGTGAACGTACCTGACTTGCGTGATCACCCTCGTGCGTTGTTTGGAACCGTTCCGTGTATCGTGCGCGCGTCGCGACATTTCGCCGACGAAGGACGTTCCGTACACATCCGTTCTTGTTCCGTCTAGGCAAGTTAATCTTGCTACATGCTATATAATTCATTTTATACCTATTTAAATAAATACCATACCTATAGTTTAAATCTAGTACCCCATGTTTAATTTTATAACGTTTCGATGTTCCGTTTGCATTCGTTTATATCATTTTAAAGCTAGATCATGAAAACTTATCTTGTGACATACTAGATTACATTATACTGCATCCATATCATTTAAAATATATATCGTCGTAATATTTCTTCTTATTATTTTTAATTAGTTTATAATCTGCATTTTATAATGTTATACATTTGAAAATATTATAGTTTACACATGAAACGTCGTTGCAAAGCGGATACGATAAATCTGAAATTTACTGTACACCTTACCTTATAAAATTCATTATAAATCATAGAAAAATCATTAGTATAAGTTCTTTAGTTCGTTACGAAGCTAACTTAGAATACTATAACTCTATGAAATATTTACTTGCAAAATAAATTGTTTAAATAACGTAAAATGCAAATGAAAATGTCTCTAAACTGCTGTCCAGGGAAATTCTAGTAGCAAACTTTCAATTTCGAATGTTCATAGCTTTTTGTAGGGACAACCTGAGATGTTTATACTTATAAAAATGAAAACCTTATTGAATTATCTTTGTTTTGGTATAAGACACGTCCCTTTTGGAGAACATTTGTTATTTTTAAGCTGTTTTACAAATCATGGTGACGCTGAATTTCTGAACGGAACTTTCTTGTGCATGGTTAATCAATACCACTTTTATAGTTATTAATCGCTTTGAATATGCTATCCATATTAATATTATTATATCAATATTTATATCATATATTGCTTAGTTGTACCAACATTACCATTTTATAGTTTTATAACTTTTCGGATACCCGTTTGCATCCATCGCATTTAAGATACATATAATTGCATCCATAGATCACATTACTACATAATATTGTGATATTAACACTCCATGTTTAATAAATTGCATCCTAATTAATATTGGAACTATAAATGTAACCCTAATCGATAACTGTGCATCCATATCCTTGAAATTATATCTATTTGCATACCGTATCACATTATTCCATTTTATTGTTATATTAGTACCCCATACTTGTTTTGTGTACCCATACTTATTATAGTTTGATTATGAACACCCACGTGATGCTTGTGTACCCCTGACATGACTTGATACACTACTACTTGACACGACTTGATACCTATGCACTCCTTGACATGATTGATACTTGTTCACTACCTGACATGACCTGATGTACCATAGCTTGACCTGTTACCTGATCTTGTTACTAATGCCAACAATCTTGACCTGTTGTCCCTACAGACATTTCCTGTTGTCTATTCAGACAAACCTGTACTTGCTTGACCCTGTGTTGGCATTAGCTCCAGATTTATCAATACCTGACTTGAACACACAACTTGGGGGTATGGGGAAATCAATGATGAAATCCTGACTTGTAACTCGACAGTTGCTTGCTTTTACTGATCAGTTTTAGAGGCTAGGCCAGCCTCGGGATGATGCTGCTGACATCGTTCGTCTTTACATATTTCCTATTTTAGTGCCTAGCTGCACGTCTCGGTTTCAGCCTGAGAGTCTTAGACCGTGGTCCCGGGCATGCACGGGATACTATTGAGTTACATCGATGATTCATCAAATTGATTTCAAAGACTTGAGAGTAGTTAACCCAATAGACTAGTTTAGATTACTCACTGCACACTACCTTCCACTGCCCTGATTTATATTGTTGTCACACCTGCTTTACCATTTATGATCATACTTGCATGTCTTGCTGCCCTGTTTATATATTATTGCTTGATGTTATGACGTGCTGACGTCTGGGTTTTGCATGGCCCAGATCCTCTACCTTTGTTGCAGACTGATCAGGAGTTTTGCCGCTATTAGACCAAGCGGTAGGGATTCTGTTGGTATCCAGTCTTACCTTCCAGATGTTTTTTGATCTTTTTCTTCTGCATACTATATTATTTCTTGACTCATTTATTCTGGCTCATGGATATGTACTAGATAGTTAGTTTACTTTCCTGCTCTTGATATCTCTACAGCCGTAATGTGACTGTGGAGGGATTTTTCCTATCCATAGGTAGCATGGTTGGCTATGTCACGTGCCCATCTTAGCGTACTCTGGGAAGCGGGGCGTGACAACTTAATCGCTACCAACAAAAACAGTTTTTGATTGTTTACAAAGGGTATTTTCCGGCCCCCCAGCCTTACAAAATTCAAACGAAAACAAAATAAAGACACGAGAGCGGGAGCTCTACGCCTCGGGGTCGGGCGCGACCTCGAGGTCCTCGATCTCCACCACTGGAGGCACCAGGTCCTCGTGCATCTCCTCACCGGGGACTGCTCCCCCTTGCTCGTCGGCGCCCACGAGGGGGAACTCGGCCCGCAGGTCCGCGTCGTCGAACTCTGGCATTCAGGACTTGACGGCATCAAGGGCGTCGTGCCAAATACGAGTCGTGGCCACGGCCAGGTCCTGGTAAAAATCCTTCGACCCCTTATAGGACGCCCCCGCCTTCGACTCAGCAGACTTAACCGCCTCGGCCGACGCCCCCAGCTCCTTCCGGAGGGTCTTCATCGTCTTCTTTAGGTTGCCGACGAGCACCTGAGAGTCCTCGAGCTTGCCCTCGGCGATCACGGTGGCCTCGTGATGTCGGGCGGCCTCCCTTTTACGGGCGTCCACCTCGCCCTCCAAGGCGGCGATTGTCACGACCCGCAGGGTACGGAACGTGACTGGCACTTAAGTTACGAAACGTCTCAAGACGTCCGTAAAATAAGTAAGCCAAAGCCCAGAAACCAAAACCAAATAAGCAAAAGAATGAAGGAAAACCAATCAATTGAAAGCGAGTTTATCAAATGAGTCACATCAAGCCTTTTTAAAAACAATATCAATTTTTCCGAAAATTTCGGCAGAGTCTCCTTTGTAAATACTGGCCCCCAAAATGGGTACAAAAAGAATATATATGAATCCAACAAATATGGCATCCCCAAGCGGGAGCTAGCTCTTCGCCACAAGGCGGTCACAAATCCCACGCAATATAAAACAACAACATGCGAAATAATCATAAAGAAGCATGAGAAAAACAGCACGTCGACTCAAGTGAGCTCGACCCCAAATACAGCATAAAAGTCCACAAACCTCACAGTCTCATCTCTAGGTCAATATACAATAATACTGGTAGATACAGTAGATGGAGTACACTAGATACAAAGAATATACAAGGTGGTACAAAAAAATGATATAACCCACCTAAGAGCAAAGCCTCGAGTCCAGGCAAAAGAGGCAAGAGAAGCAAGTGCGCCCGCCGCTACTGTACTGACGGAGCGGACCTGCAAAAGGCTGTGGCACAACGGGGGTGAGTTGCCAACTTGTGAGTAATAAATAACATCTACACAGGCTATCAATGCATGCACACAAGTATCCTAGCATCTATAATACAGGTATGGCAGGACATAATAGCAGGTATGTATGCAATATGAATATACTAGCAGATATGAATGCAATGTGAATCAACTCATGATCTGAATGTGTAAGTATAAGAATCATGTTTTTCCTTTAGGAACCTCTTTTGAAATACCAGCATAATACCACTAGAATCAACAAGAACCTGTGTCCAGCAACGACACCTCAAAACTATCACAAATCTCATATATCCATGTCATAGTATCTCTGGCCTCAGCCATCCGGCTGACCCATCACAATATCAATATCTCATCATTTCGCGGCCACGGTCGGTATCCTCTGGATATCCGCCGTCCCAAACAGTCACCGGTAGGTAATCCGCCCCCTGCCAGGCTCATCGTCAGCACCACGAGCTTCTTGCCCCGGGATACCTTACCGGGCCCACCATGTACCCGAGACGGTTCATCCAACTCCTCGAAACGGGTCTCAAAAACCACAGCAAACTCATGGTGGACGACACTTACATCACTAGAAAACCGCAATTTACATATTTTAAAAATATAATAAGTTTAGAAATTTTGCGGCTTTCCCCCGAAATCCAGAAATATCATAAAATCTCAAGAAATCCTCATAAGTGCATATGTCAATGATAATGAATGCATATGGTATCAATAATCAAGTTGCGATGTGTGATTAATAGACTAAGCATGAACAAATGATATGATGAGGTACATGTACATGAATAGCAATGCTACGATTTCATTTTAAGGAATTAAGGCAATAGCACAAGTTTAAGTATCGATTATAGTAAAAGGTTTCAATTTAAATGTTATCTAGTGTGGTGGCATGGCAATTACCAGGGCATGGGTGTAAGCATGAATAGTGCTCGTGCTGCATATAAAAACCCTGGCAATGGTGCAGGTGTCCTATAAAATGGTTTCGCATATGTATGTCAATATAAGGCATGAATGTAGCAAATAATCATACAAGTATTACACCCCTAATTACTAACATTACTAAGAATCTTTTAAGCTACTAAAACTATCGGGCGACTTGCGCCATCCAACGATAGTCCCCCGTAGATGTTACATCTACTCACCGGAATCCCTAGCTAGTCACGTCCAATCACCGCTTTCCCCTTTCGTGCCGCGTCTGACGTCTCCGCGACCGAACCTGGAATTTACATCAACACCAAACATAAGGTTACATACCAAGAACGACGCAAAACCCAAACGAAAATACTAACGTTCACAAGCTAAGTACAACGTGCACAAAGTGCACGGAAAACACGCGAAAATCGCAAAAAAAATCTATCTAAAATGTCGATTGGTCGCCCGACCAAACTAAAACCCGATTACTCAAAAATCCGCACTCACACATCCTAAATGTCATAGGATATGCCAAAAATATAATCTAGATATCGCAATTAATTCGTCACAATATTTTAATAAAAACCTAGTAAGCTAGAAATTTGCAATTTGGTGCAAACATCGAAAATTAGCGACAAAGTTAACACAATCCAACACAACAATCCAAACTAACCCACTAGATAGCCACTACACTAATTTTAAACCATTAACTATGCTTCAAAACATATTTTCCACAACCAACCCTTTTCTTGATTTTTAGTAATTAGCAAAACAAGGAAAATTTCACACAAGATTAACTTGGATTAGCATAACATCAAGCCACTTAAGAAAAGTAACCTTATAGATTGGTTAAGTAAACAACTAGATTAATTAAATAGATTTAATTAACTAAATAATGGTTTCCTAACCCTAACTAAAATTCAAGACATGAACTAAAAAAAACTAGATTAGAAATTAGCACTAAAATTAACACTAAACAACTCAATTAAAGAATTTTAACCATATGAACTTAAATGAGTAGAAATTATACCTCAAATTTTATAGATCTAACAAGAAGAATTTGCCTCAATGATGGCCTCATAGCACCATGATTCCAAGCAAGAGAGGCTAAGGAGAAAGGGGATGAAGAATGGGGTTTAATTTGTGAGTTTTAACTTGAAATTTGGAGCAAACTTGAAGAGTTTAACAAGAAGATGCAAAGAAAAAAAAATGAAGGGGGGCTGCTGGAATTCGGCCAGAACAAGGGAAGGGGGATGGTGTGGGGTGTGGGAAAAAGTCATGGTCAACCCCTACCAACCCACAAAAGACCCATACCCAATTAACAATTCAAAATCCTTTAAAAGAAAACCTCATTCCCATACAATATAAAAAGTCAAAGGAGCATGGAATTTTTTTCCATGAGCTGCTGGAAATGGGCCGGCCTAGGGTGAGGGAAAAGTGAGAGAGAGTGCACAAAAAAAAATTTATGCAAAAAGACCCCCTACAAGTCAAAAATTGCAAGTTTAAGCTAAAATTCAATAAATTTCGTTTTCTATAATAAAAATTAGTTAAAACTTAAAATAAATTACTAAAAATTTATGTTACAACTAGATTTTAATTAACATGATTTTAAAGCTTAAATTTAGCCTATTTAAATATGTATTTATCGCTAATTTAATGTATTTTCTTACCGGCTTAAAATAATATTAAAAATTAAAAATTTAAGGAAAATTTTTAAACGACCAGAATTTCATAAGTAACTCATTTGCTACTAAAAACAAGCAATTACCTATCCAAATTAGGTATAATTAGTCCTAAACTGCAAAATAACAAAAAGACGGTTTACGGAAAAATACCGAATTTCACCGATTTTCAGGAAAACACCAAAACGACTTTTCAAGGCGCTACAGCGATCCTCGCCGACATCACCTCCTGCTCCCGCCTGAAGCTCTCCTTCAACGCGGCGAGCTGGCCCGCGGCCTCCATCGCCGGGGCAACCACCTCGGTCTCCATGCGAAGGGCGAGGGCCACGTGCTGGAGAGTCTGGAAAGACACAAAAAGGGAAAGGATAAGGAATATGGAGGGGGATACTAATATCTTGTCGCGCACTGGGGGCTTACCTGCACGGCTTCTTGGGCGATTGACGCCAGTTGGGCCTTGAAGGTTCCCCCTGGAACCCGACCTCCCGCCAAGGTCTCTATCTCGTGGAGGAGGCTGTCTGTGATCGACAGCCCGGATGGCACCGTGAACTGGAGCCCCCTTCCTCTACCACGGTCGGCGAAGAACGACCCCGGGAGACTCTCCGATGACTCCTCCCAAGCGGTTCCGGCGGGGAGCCGATCTCCTCTTCGGACGCCGTGTCCTCCACGATCAGGGCCCGCTTCTGGCTCGACGCCCTGTTGGGGCCCGAGGCGGGATCCACCGCCGAGCGCCCTCGGGGGGCCGCCACCGTGGTGGTGGGAGCGGGGGCTGCCTGCGCCCGGGAAGAGCTAGCACCCCCGGCTGGCTGCCTTGGTTGGCGCATAGCTTCTCGGAGAATGCCGAAGTCCATGGATCCTGCACAAAACAAACACCCCACTTATCAGCAATGCGAGTAAAACATAAACCCAGGAAGTAAGCTTAACTTACCGACGAACTCGATGGGGCTGAGCCCGGCCCAGCTCAAGACCCTCTCGGACAGCAACACGTCATAACGGGGGATAGGCTCCCATGACGCCACTTTCACCGCGGCGGGGTCGTTGGACAGGTTCCCGGGCAGGCACTTTTCCCTCGACCATTTGGTGGGCACTGGCCAGTCCTCGCCCTCGGGAGGGGAAACGAAGAAAAATTTCTTTTTCCAATCATGAATGGAGGAGGGCAAGGCCACGACACCGGTCCCGGCAGCAACCCCGGGCCGTTTCCTAAAGGCAAAGTACACCCACTTGGGGTCGCCCGCTCGACCGCCGGGGTGACTTTTGAATACAAGGGAGGAATCGAGGAGGGAAAGACTAAAGGGAACCGCCTGCAGCCTCAGGCGGATCAAGAACCCGAGGAGAATCCTCCATGAATTTGGCACAAACTGGCCGGGGGCCAGACCGAAGAAGTTTAGAGTGGCGATGACCTCGGGAGAGAAGGGCAGGCGCATTCCGCCGCAAAAAGCTTCCAGGTACAGGGCAATCTCCCTGCCCCGCACCTAACCGGCCCTCTCTCCCTCCTTGGCCAGACGAAGCGTGAAATGCGGGGGGATGTGGAAGCGAGCCCGAGCGTTGGCGAGCTCGTCCTCATGCCTCACCCAGCACGGGGTGCTGGGGGCCACACCTACCGCCTCCTCCCTGAAGGCGGCCTCCGCCTCACGACCCCGGGGAGAAGGGCCAGCCCCTGCTCCTCTGGAAGAATCGGGCACATCTAAAGGAACCCTAGTACCTACCCTTACAACATCTACCAATTCTACAGAAGAAGAAGACATCTAATGTCACGACCCGAAAGAGCACGTGACTGGCCCTTGAACCATATGAAGTCTATAGGACCCCATCTGATCCAAGTAAGCCAAAAGCCCAGAAATCTAAAACCATTTAAAGAGTAAATAAGGAAAAACTGGTTTTTAAGAAGTAAAGAAATCGTGTTTCAAAAATCCAAGTTTTTAAATAACTAAGCCGAATATGTATTTTTAAAATGTGTAACCTTTCCTGAAAATTTCGGCAGAGTTTCCTTTGTAAAAACTGGCCCCGAACGGGGTACAACAAGAATAATATATGTGAAATGATAAAAGGCATCCCCAAGCGGGAGCTAGCTCTTCGTCAAATGACGGTCACAACCATGCAAGCAATAATAATATACAACGCCAAAGGGCGAGGATCAAAACCCAAAAAGAAACTCAAAACAGCCAGAAAACCGTAATACTACAAACGCGACTCTAAGGTCGAAATAATACAACACTGTTTTCTAAGTCTGAAGCAATATACAAGTTTTGGTTGATGGAAATTTCTAGATACAATAAATAATACAGGAACAATGGCGGTTCTGATACAAAAGAACCCACCTACCAACGCAAGTCACCCAAATGGAAGCAGTGTGCCAGAAATGCCGCTATGGAATCTGTACGGCAAAACCTGCAAGGACTGTGGCACAACGGGGGTGAGTTGCCAACTCGTGAATAGAAAAATATCTACAAGCAGAGATCGAATGCATGACCCAACCTAGGTCAATACGATCAGATATAAATAAACCTCAATATGAATAAAGCTGAAGCATGCTAAACTGGCAATGTAATCTCTATACATGAGTGTAGTGCCAAGTGCTCGTGCTAGTGCCTCAGGCAATAGCATATCATGAATGTGAGGTATGATCAATATAATCAAATCTGCATATACGTGGATCTCGTCCACTCGTCACCCAATGACAATAACCATCATGCATGTAAATATCATCAGCATATGCATGGAAATATGAGTATATAAACCACCCGTGTCCCTCGTGACGCGTCAAAATCATGGAACCGGAGTGCCCAGCATCGGCACTCGAAAACATCATGAAAACTGTGCCCAGCATCGGCACATAAATCCTCATACATCGGGCTCCGTCAGTCCGGATCGGCCCACGGGCTCTGTCTGCGGTATCGGCCCTCGGCCCCGGCAGTACGCCCATATCCATCTATCGACTCTGGTCAGTATCCTCCGGATAACTGCCAGGTCTAACCAATCACCGGTAGGTACTCGCCCGCCTCCAGGCTCAATCGGCAAAATCCTTCGATCATCTTGCCGAGGGGAACCATACCGGGTCCACCATGTACCCGCACTCGGCTCGTCCACTCCTCGAATCGGGTTTCACATGTCGCTCCCAGCACCGAGAAAACACATGGTGGACGCACTGAAATATCATATCACGGGTAACCGGGTTTTTAAAACAATTACATATCCTCTTTGAAACACCCACGGTTCCCAAAACCAGAAATATCATGGAAACAACATATCTCAATGCGTATAATCAGAAAACAGCATGTATGCGGCATATAGCGGAAAGGTAAGCATATCAATATGTCGTGCAAGGGTCATATCCTGAATGCAACAGTACTACAGTGTAGTGACATGGCAATTATCGATGATGAAGTGTGTGAGCCGGCAAACAAGTGTACGTGGAATATACGCATCATCGATAATTGTGCTGGTGTCCTAGCAGCATGACTGAAATATATCCACAATATAAGCGATGCAATGCAAACAGCATGAATATGCAGAATCGAGTAATCACGCAACAGTAAAGAACCTGCCTCAATAATTATATCATGCAACCTTGCCTTTTGAAATAAGACGAATCAGGGCTTTTGGGTAAAATAAGGGCTACGGTGTTTTAAGAAAAGATGCGTCGTTTGAAAATATCCGCATAAACCCTTTTTGCCTATCTTTAAAATATCCCCGATTCGTTACTTTTGAAATAGGTATGACTCGGGTCTAGCCTAACGCCTACTATGCGAACTACGAACCCAACAATCAAGCCAATCGAGAGGGGTATGAAAACCACCTAAATCTGAGTCGATATCATACCATCTCATCGCATGACAGGTATCGCTACCATCATATCGCATCTCCAATACGAACTCTGTCATGTCGCCAAATCTCACGGTCTCAATCGCATCTCATCGACTCATCTCAATCCCACGTATCATCCTCAAAACTCGTATATGAACACATAGTCGCATACCCATGTGTAGATATACACACCATCATATGCGCACAGATAATGAAAGAATGTATGCAAGTATGTGTGTATGTGTGAGTGCACCCACTACTCTAGGGTTTCGCACTACTAATCCAATACATCCTTTATTACCATCAATAATCCTAAACAACGTATAATAAATATATGTGTGTATACGTATTCGTATACATCACCACGGACTGTGGGGGTGCTATACGCCATCCACCCGACTTCTCCCCGTAGATATAAATCTACTTACCTTGCTTCTCATGTGTCGGTGTCGATGTCGCCATCTTCATCTTCTTTGCCTCACATCTCGTAGGGTACCTACAAGGATATCACAAACGCTAAAGCACATGAAAATCACATCGGAAACCAAAACGGCACACGCTATGCCAATAGGTAAAAACCTATAACCTCGCATACAAACAAGATCAATATCCACTTGTCGTTGACGTCCAAACGCCACCCGACAGGAACGAAACACCAAATACCAAAATCCATGCTAAAACAAGTCGTAAACCATGCACCAACATAGGAAAAATCAACCCAGATTTCACCCTAGATGGAATCAGTCAAAACTAGACATACCCAGGGTCAAGAATATAGGAAATGGGGCCATGCACAAAAGTCGAGGCAATTCCCTCCTGCTCTGGCCGCAATTTGCGGCCAGAAGGAATTAATTGGCGGCCTCACTTTGGAGTTGGGGGCTAAGGTTTGGTGTGGTGGTTCCATGGTGCCTGCACATCTCACTGTAAACTCAGTTTTATTTTTGGGGTCTCGGGGTAATAGCAGATTCCATAAAACACTTCCAGATTTACAGTTTTCCCCGATATCAATTCCGTAATTCCGTATTCTGATTTCAAGTTCAGGTTCGGGTCCAAATTAGCATCACACAAGGGATTCTAAGGTCACCAGAATCCTCAATTCCATCTTTGATTTCAGTTTTACCCTAAACCCTAACTTGAATTCTCTAAAGTCCACAAACAACACAATATCGATATGAAACTAGAATAGATGCACAAGGAAATGAAATACTACTCTATTAGGTGCAGAAATTACCTCCTTTGGCAACTCAAGAAAATTCTTGAGTTGCTTAAAGTCCTCCAAATCCAATCTTGCTAGGTTCAATGTGTAGCTAGTGAGCTCGGGAACACTTTTTGTGAAGTGGGAATAGGGTTTTGGCTTTGTTTTCATGGTGGATCTAGGGTTTTTGTGAAGAGGGAGAGTGAGGGAGAGGGAGGAGCAGCAGTAGCTCATGGAGGGGGAGAGAGAAATGAGATGGGGAAATGATGGAGGAAAGGGTCAAAGTCAAAAGCAACCTACTCTCTCTCTCTCTCTTCATCACTTATCTTTTCTTTTCTTTTCTTCACTAAACTCTTCTCACTTGAATAGTAGATCCAAAAGAACAACCATGGTAGAAATGCACAAGCAACACAAGTGTAACAAGTGTGGAAAATGATATGTGCACATTTTTGCACAAAAAAGCTAAAAATCCAATTAGCGATTTTTAATCGCGATTAGCTCTATATTAGCATATAACTAATCTTAAAAACTTTAAAATGGCATAATTCCATGAAATACCCTATTTTTAGAATTTTCTAAAATTTTTCCCTATTTATTTGTATTTAATTATACCCGAATATTAAAATATTCATTAAAATAATATTAAATTATAGAATTTCCCAAAAATCATATTTTATTATTTTGGAAACGTTACATCTAACCTGGGAAAAGAAATTTTGCAGGGGTTGGAGCAAAGGAGGAGAGACGAGCGCCGAGCAGCTGGGACCCGAGGAAAGAAAATATGAAGGAGTAGGGACCCTAGGCTGGGCCCCACCCCATTTATCATCGCCTGCGACCTCATCCAACGGTACCCGTCGTCTCCCGCCGAAATAGCCCATTGCGCCCAGCGGCTCAGATCATTCCACGTGGCGGCCCCGCGATTGACTGCGTCCTATCAGATGCCGCAGACCTGCACGCGTCACGTCAGCCGATCGGCGCCTGACACGTGGACCGTCGTTCAAGCTGCAGAGTGCACGAATCGGCGCACCTTCTTTAAATGCGAAGATCTCGCCCTGATTCGCTAGCGGGAAAGACGACCGACGGCCCGAGGACTAGCCCCGATGAAACCCTAGAAGGGATCTCACCTCGGGAGGCCCGGCTGTCCACTCCTGACCCGACCTGCTAGCTGGTCGGGACAAGAGTGGGGGGCTAATGATAGTACTCGAAATTGGCGACCTCCAAGGTCGGAACACGTGGCAGATGACGCGTCCCAAGGCTCAGAAGAAAGGGCCCACAAGGGCCGACCAGGCCACCCGGTGCCCAACCTGCGAGCACAAACTGACCCACCTCGGGGCCCTCTGCGAATGTGCCTCCTCGGCCACTCAGCTCACCCCGAGCTGCCGTAAGACCAAGATGCCTCGACCCTCTTGCTCTTTACCGAGCTCGCCTACCGAGGGCATCTTCCTCGGTCCCTCCGACCGACCAGCTCCACCGCTCACAGGCGTAACCGCCGCTCCGCGAATCTCGCCATACGCAAATTCTCCGCCGACAACATCCCACGTTCCACGCCATTTCGATCCCCATTAACGGGCGATCTGCTTATCACGCGGGCGTGACGTCGGGAACGTAACTGCCGGCGAGATTATCGCGCCTGCTGCTGCGTGCTGCCGCCAAGATATAAACCCCCCATCACAGAGGGGTCAAGTAAGCCATTCTTTACACTTACACTGTTACTCTGCTCGGATATCGTCACTGACTTGAGCGTCGGAGGGTCCTCGGTGGTATTCAACCACCCCGGGACTTCTTTGCAGGTACACGGCGGCAGCTTTCTCATCCCATTTGGTCCTCTTACTACCCAATGAGACCCACACGCATCAGAGGACAATCAACTCAGTTCACCTTGAGATCAAAAGAAGACAACATCTGACGGAGGCCCGAAAAGGAGCTCCATCAATATGACATGCAAAAAAAGAACAAATATTAATTTGTTTTCAAAAGTAATATATAGGTCATAAATTATACATAGATGTGGAGCACCACACATTAAAAATATTTGCATAGGGTTTATTACCCTAGCAGTTGAAGATAGCAGGTTTAGTAAATATAGCCTTTGCTTAAATACTCGTAGAAAAATTATACTATTTTTCCCACACAAAAGTCCAAAATTATGAATTTACATTATAGCCTACCGCGGCAACAAGTCAAAGTTTTTTCTATCCCTAACAAAATCTAAAATTCAAGTCAAATCTTACTTCCAATAATGCGACCTGGCTTCTTCACTAGATTCTCCTCACTGGTCCTCTTGTGGTCAGCTTTCCAGAAAAACAAAAGGGTAAAGCCATGTTACTATATTACAACGCTGCCTGCTGTTCTGTCCTCCACATTCTCCTCCTCTTCTATTATCTCTGTGGGCCCCACCACTCACGAGCCTCAACCCCGTGCCCCCTCTCTCCCTCTTCAGACCCAATCCCATAAAAATCTCGAACCCACCTTAAATTTCAAAGGCTTCTACCTAACGCCGTGGACAGTCTCCTCTCTCCTCCTTCAATCACGCCCTTGCTCCCTTCCTTCTCCTCCTCCTTCTCAACAACCCACATTGCCCTCTCCCTCTCATCGCCATGGCTCTCTTCTTGTTCATTCTCTTCTCTCTCCCACTACTCGCTCTCTCCTCATTCGACACCCGCTACTTCATCGACTGCGGCGGCGCCGACAACTTCACCTCCGACCTCAACCGCACGTGGCTCGCGGACGGCTTCTTCTCCGGCGGCTCCCCCGCCGTCGTCGCCGAGCCCCACCGATTCTCCCACCGCCAGGAGCAAACCCTCCGCTTCTTCCCCATCTCCTACGGCAAGAAGAACTGCTACTCCATCCCCGTCCCTAACGGCCGTTACTACCTCCGCCTCTTCACCGTCTACGACAACTACGACTCCAAGCTCCACGCCCCCAGTTTCGACGTCTCCGTGGGGTCCACCTCCATCTTCAGCTGGCATTCCCCTTGGCCCGAGGGCGTCTCCAGATCCGGCGCCTACTCCGATCTCATAGCCGCAGTCTCCGACGGTGCTGCCGACATCTGCTTCTACTCGATCGCCACCGATCCGCCGGTGATCTCGTCGATCGAGGTCTTTCAGATCGATCCGTTGGCTTACGATTCGTCGTCTTTGGGCCCGGATCTCGTGTTGGTTAATTACGGGAGGCTTACTTGCGGATCGGAATTGTTTGGCACAGGGTTTACCATTGATGATGATCGATTTGGTAGGGTTTGGCAATCTGATGCGCCGTTTCGAAACCATAATGTGAAAATTAAGGCGCTTTCTTCTGGGGGAAGGAGGGTTCTTGGGACTGAGCAGCCGCATAATTACTTTCCAGCAAAATTGTATGAGGCCGCGGTTACTACTGTCTCGGGGGTGGATTATTTGGAGTACTTGTTGCCGGTGGATAGTGAGATGGATTATATGCTGTGGTTTCATTTCGCCGAGATTGATTCAGGGGTGAATGCGGAGGGTAAGAGGGTGTTTGATGTGTATGTTAATGGGAAGAATGTGAAGAGGATCGATATTTATAAGGAGGTTGGCGAGTTTTCGGCTTTCAAGTGGCATTATATTGTGAAGAATCTGACGACCACGGAGATGAATTTGAAGCTTGTTCCGGTGGTGGGGAGGCCGATTATTAGTGGGCTGGAAAATTATGCCATGGTTCCGAGGGAGTTGTCGACGGTACCTAGTCAAGGTATGAGGAGATTGTGGTTCAAGAAAGTTTCTTAAAAATTTCTACTAATTAACTCCACAGTTTTGGTCAGGGTTAAGTGAGATGTTCATATAAATTAACATTATCCCATAGTATAAGTGCTCTTTTATGGGTCAAAATTTGGGCTTTTGTACATTAGTTATTTTAATTAATTTGCTCTAAATGCACATCTAAAAGAATTTGCACCAAGATGGCTTTGACTGTGATTAGGTGAATGCTTTTCTTTGTGATATTTGGCAGTAAGTGCGATGAGAGCGTTGAAGGAGTCGTTGAAAATACCTGATAGGATGGGTTGGAATGGGGATCCTTGTGCGCCTTCAAGTTGGGATGCTTGGGAGGGGGTCACATGTCATAGGAGTCAGGACGGGTCTACCCTTGTCATCACACAATTGTAAGTAATTATATTTATCTTTAACTGGGGGATTGCTATTGAGAAGAAAGTTTTGGTATACACCATTTTCAGCTGGTAAAGTGTGTGTGTTTATATACATACATTTGAGTTATTTAACTGGATTGCATGGACACGGAGACAGAGACACGGACATGATACGACGGGACACGGCGATACAGAAAAATCCCAAAATATAGGATACGGTGACATGTGTGTGTGTATATATATAAAAATAATTAAAAGAAGAGAAAACGGAATCTTACGTGCCACAGGAGGAATTTTTTTCCGACGATCGGCATCCAACACCTTCATCTTTATCGTGCAAGATGTGGATATACCAAATTTACTGAGAACATCTTTTATCCGTTGACATGGTGGGTGCAAAATTAACGGTTTTTCGATAGTATACTTTTTTTTGTATTTTTACATCACAAAATCAACGGTGAAAGTGTGTTGGATTCTCAGCAAATTTGGTGTATCCACATCTTGCACGATGAAGATGAAGGCGGTGGATGTCGATCGTCGAAAAATCGGTGGATGTTTGATTTTTTCGATGCCATAGGAGAAAATTTCCTCCACCAGGGATTCCGTTTTCTCTTAAAAGAAATATAATATTATAACATTACAACAACATATTTAGCAAAAACCTTAGCAATTCAATATTTTTGATTGATTTATCAAAATTCAGTGAAAAATAAGTTATTTTAGCACATTTTCAGCAATTTGCGACAAAAAAATGATTTCAGCAATTTTTAAACTGTATTTGACCTAATTTCAGCAATAACCATACAACAAACTACTATACGTAACATAATTTTAGTAAAAGCATATAATTTCAATAATTTTCTAACAATTTTAGCAAAAATCTTATATATTTCATCATAGAAATTATATTAAGCGCTAAAATTAAGTAAAATAACAAGAAAAATCAATTCAAAAAAGTTTCAATAAGATTGGGGTTTTCTCGTCTTTAATTGGAAAAGCTGGATCACCGCTACTACCGGAATCACGTTTTGTGTTGTGGCTGCACTAAACTGTGTTTGATATGTGTCTGACACGTGTCCGAGTCCAGAGTCCAGAGTCATCTCATTTCAAAGGGGGACACAGAAATTCCGTGTCGGACACGTGTCGTGGAAGTGTTGAGCACGAATCCGTGTCCGACACGGATATGACAACCATAAAGACGTGTCCATGCAATCTAAATCGTATATTATTTGTCACAATCTCTAGCATGCTTATTTTGTGTATGTTTGACTACCTAATGCTGCACTGATTAGGACACTGGTATCAAAGTTGATTTATACATAATTTTCTCTTGTAATTACAGTAAACACTCTATTCTATTCCCTTAGATATAATTGCTATTATATGCCTTTCTATATTATATAACTATATATGACCCGAATCTCACTATGCATACTGGATTCTGTTTCTCATTTGGCAAACAGTGGAAATGGTTATTAGGGCATTAGCATCATTATAACACATAAATTGTATTAATTGTTGCTAATTATATAACGTAAACCTTTTTCTGAATGTGTTTAGCTCTATTAGGCCATTAACCTCAGCTTAATTATGTTATTGAATATAAATTGCATTTTTCCATTGATGTGACTGGATAATAATAGTGACCGGATAATAATAGTGCTAGTACGGTGTTTTGAACGGTTAGATTATAAGATATTTGGATATAACTATATTAGATATTATGGTTATCATAAATCAGATAAGTTCTGATTTATGTTGTTGAGATTATAATTAGTGTGTTGGATTGTTTGGATTATTAGTTATCAGTTGCTTATGTTATGAGGTGAATAAAATTGATCGAGTTTATTATTTTCTTATATCAGAGCGTGGTTGATTGATCCTTATCGGTCCCGTCGTCGATCTTCTTCGTGGGCATCCTTGCCGTCATGAGATTGTCGAATTTTTTTCCCGACTTTGAGAATCCACGTCACCTTCCTCATCAAGATCCTAGGTCCTTTCCTCTTCAAGAAACACTACTGTCAAAGCCCACCTTCATCCTCGTCGTCGTCAAAGCCTCGCCGCCACCCACCTTGTCTTTGCTGCTGCTGCTGATCCCCACACTCTCTGAGGCCCCACCAACCGTTAGAAGTTTCAAGCTTTCTCTCTCCTCTCTCTTCTTCTTCTTGGCTCAATTCGTCACGTCCCCAAAAAACAAGCTTCGTTGTTTGTATGACTTCAAAAAGACAAGATTTTTAGTGGGTCTTCTCTCCTTTTGATCCAAGATTGGTTTTTTACTACATAAATCCCTCGGATCATCAATACCCAGATCGCAAAATCTCCCTAGCACATGTAGTAAGGAGGTAAATTGCTTGGTTTACTAGCCCCAAGGGAAAGAGATCCACAGCCTGACGTCTAACAACACGAGCAGACCCGATTTGTATTGCATCCTCCCTTGGACCACTGTTGATGACAGCATCCACACAGACTCAAAGGTAAATACATTGTATAAGGGTTTGAGGAGAGCCGCGCTTTCTTTTTGAGCCCTCAAGCTCTTGAGTTCTCGACACTTCTCAGCCTTTGAGTCTGCTGGTATTTAAAGCCCGGGGTTACACTGCACACCACATGTTCGACGAAATTCTCAAAGGTATTTAAGCCATCTCTTCGTGCTCTCTTGTGTTATCCGAGCCTTCGTGCCGTACTTTGAGCCTTCATGGTCTATTTTGTGTGTGATCCGAGCCTTCGAGCCGGTCTTTTAACCCTCACGCTCTCGGCATTTGAGCCCTCATTCGAGCCTCGTGCTCTCGACAATTAAGCTATCGTGCTCCCTTGTATTCTCATCTCGAGCTCTTCCTCTAACTATAGTCAATGCTTACAAGGCTCCGAAATATCTCTTGCCTCCTTTCGGTACAGATTGTTCCCTATTTTGTCGTTACCGTAGGAAAAATGCACTTGCTTGCTAATTGTCCAGTACGGCCATCTCGATTAGTTGCTTGATATCGTTCACCACATTCATTCATCACTTTCGCATCTCCAGCAGGCTCTACTACAGTCTCATTCGGGGCTTTCTCCTCCGCGTAGAGAGCAGAGATAACACAGATCATTGGTATCGTTGCACGGAGTCTTGGCATCAATGGAGCTTTCGAGAGGCTATCATGTACATTTTCTGATTGTACCGTGTCAATTGCTAATTCTGGTATTTCTATTTTTTGGATATTTGACTCAGGTGCCTCACATCATATGACTTTTTATAAATCTTTTCTTGCAAACTGTATTACCGTTCCTATGTCATACAATACTGCTAATGGCTCATCACTTGCAGTTGCTCAGTGGCGACATCACATCTAGTTTGTACTCTCCTGGCAATTTTACTCTTTCATCTGTATTGTATGTGCCCAAACTAACAATGAATCTTCTTTCTGTTAGTCAGATTGCTGACTATGCTTGCACTCACTTTTTCATCCACTTGTATCGTGCAGGATTCGAGCACTGGTCAGAAAATTGGGACGGGCCATAGAATGAATAGGTTGTATCAGTTGGAGTATTTTTACTTACCTGTCTCAAGTAAGATTGTAGTTGGATCAGTTATCTATGATATGTGGCATCGCCGTCCAGGTCATATTTCGCATTCTCGTCTTAAGTCCTTATCTGAGTCTGGAGTCTTAGGGTTTTTTCGTACTACGGTCTTAAATAATTGTGTTGGAAGTCGATTAGCCAAACAAACTTTCTTACCATTTGTGTCGCATAATAAAATTTCTTTGGAACCTTTTGACTTGATTTATTCTGATATTTGGGGGCTTGCTCATGTGATATCCATGTCTGGTTATCGATATTATGTTTATTTTATTGATGACTATTTTCGTTATTCTTAGGTTTATCTTATGCGTCCTAGATATGAGATTTCATCCATTTATATTGAATTTACAAACATGATTTACGCCCAATTTTAAAAACGAATTAAAATTTTCAGATCTGACAATACTTGTGAGTATGTTTCATCTTCAATGCAAGCTATTCTTAAATCTCATGGTACACTTCCCCAACAATAATGTCCACATACTCATGAACAAAATGGTATAACAGAGAGAAAACATCGACATATCCTTGACACCACACGAGCCCTCTTATTTTCTGCATCTGTTCCTCACTCTTATTGGACTGTGGCTCTCTGCTGTACATTTCATCAACATTACTCCATCTTCTTTATTTCCTGATACCACTCCATACTCGAGAATTTATAAATCCTCTTTTGACTATTTCATTTTACGTATGTATGGTTGTGTTTGTTTCGTTCTTCTTCCTTTTGATGAACGAGATAAACCTCCTTCTCGTTCAGTCAAAGTGTTTTTATGATAGAGTACAGTCCGTCTCATTAAGGATATAAATGTTACAATCCTACTAGCAGACGGCTTCATATTTCTCGAAACGTCATGCTTTTTCGAGAATGTGCTGTATTTTGCTCATTCTGAGATAGATATGTCCTTTCTTGATTCCTCTATCTTTTCGTTAGTTACACCCACTATTGTGCCTAAATACACTCCGCTCCACCTCCTGTTACACATACTGATGCTTTACGTCTTCTACCGTTCCCTCCACTGAGACAGTGCCGACTGAGTATTCACCCATGCTTGTATCGTCTTCTCTAGATGCTATTTCTGCTATTTCTCCTCCTCCACCCCGTCGGAATACTTCACGAGAAAGACGACCACCTGCTCGTTATAGTTTTTGCATGACTAACGATTATTCTTTTCAGATTGTATCTTTTCTTTCTGCTATTCGTTCTATTCAGGAACCTAAGTCATATACCGAGGCTATGAAATATCCAGAATGGCAGCAGGCTATGCAGGAAGAATTGCAGGATTTCTGTGATATTCACACATGGGATCTTGTTCTCTTACCATCAGATATCAAGTCCATTAGCTGTAAGTGGATTTAAAAGATCAAAACCAATTCAGATGGATCAGTCGAACGTTATAAGGCACGTCTTGTGGCTTGTGGGTTTTCTCAGGAATATGACATTGATTATGAAGAGACTTTTGCTTATGTTGTCAAGATTACTTCCATTCGCGTGCTCATTTGCATTTGCTGCAGTCCGTCGTTGGCCTATATTTCAGATGGATGTTAAGAATGCTTTTCTTAATGGTGATCTTTCAGAGACGATTTATATGGAGCTGCCTCCTGGTGTCTCCGCTTTCCCTGAGTATGTGTGTCGTCTGCATCGTGCTTTTTATGGTCTTAAGCATGCACCTCGCTTTTGGTTTGGGCGATTTCGTTAAACTATTCTGACTGCAGGACTCATCGAGAGCCTTGTTGATTATGCACTCTTCTAGCGCTCTTCCTCCAAAGGCCGAGCTCTTCTCTTGATCTATGTTGATGATATGATTATCACCGGTGATGACGTAACAACTATCACATATCTAAAGAAACTTCTTCAGCAGCAGTATGAGATTAAGGATCTTGGATATTTCGCTATTTCTTGGGATCGATGTTGCTTACTCTCCTGTAGTTATCTTCTGTTATAACAAAAGTACATTTCTGATTTTTTTGCACGAGCCATGGTTGATGATTCTATTATTACTGCCAGTACTTTTACCGCTACGCCGATGGAGTTTTATCTGAAACTTCGTCAAGTAGATGGAGTGACCCAACCGAACCCACTCGGTATCGTGTGTTGGTTGGTGTACTTATTTACTTCTTTCTTACCAGGCCAGACATTGTATATGATGTTCGTACTCTCAGTCAGTTTATGAGTACTCCTACATCAGTTCACTATGCAGCTCTCATACGCGTTCTTCGATACCTTCGTGACACTCATACTCGGTCACCGTTGTTTCCTTCCGATTCTGACGTTGCTTTATATGCATACTCTGATGCTGGATGGACGGGTACCCTGATATTCATCGATCTACCACTGGGTTCTGTGTCTTATTGGGTATATTTTTTATTTCCTGGCGCAGCAAGCGCCAAGATACTGGTTCTCGCTCCAGCATTGAAACTGAGTACCATGCAATGGCTGATACTGCTGCAAAGCTTAAATGGCTTCGTAGTTTACTTACTGATATGGGTATCGTCATTCCTTCTCGCGTTTCACTTTACTGTGACAACAAAAGTGCCGTTCGTGTTGCTGAAAATCCAGTTTTTCATTAACGTACCAAGTATATTGAGGTGGATTGTCATATAGTTCGCTAAAAGTACAATCGAGGTCGGATTTTACTTCCTTACATCCATTCCAATAATCAACTGGCCGATCTCTTTACGAAGCGTTAAACATGTAGTCAACTTTCGCATTTCTTATCAAAACTCTCGGTTTATGATCCACCGTGAGTTTGAGGGGCTGTTAAGATATAACCCGAAGTATACCTTAAATTTAAACAAAAGGCGAGGTTGTAATTTCATACCCTTTGCATATTTTAGTTTGCTAGTTTAGGTGTATAGATCGTATTCTGTGTTATGCGTGGTTGGTGCTCGTGTAAAATTTTTGTTATCGTTTTCTTCTTGGCCGCGGCTTCCGCGGCGCGAGCACCGAACTCTAACACGATGCACGAATTTATTAAAATAAAAGCATGCATGATGTGAATATTTTTATTCAACGTGGATATTTTTTTTCAAAAGTATAAGAAGTTTTATAATATTTTTTACTCATTTATTATTTGAAGGATCGATGTGGATATTTTCGCTATTTTTAAATAAAAGTTTTAAAAGTATCTATTATTTTTACTAAAAGTCATTAAAAATCTTTTTAAATCATGGTTGTTTAATGCTAATACGTATCAATGTGCGTCCCACGTACAAAAAATAGATGATGTGGACCATCTAAGAAAAAAGAATTAATCTAAAATAAAGGTGAGAGTGCCATATGGAGCCCCTCCTCTTTGCATTATAATAGTAGAGATAAAGAATTTCATAATTTTTAAATAAATTGTCATACAATATAAAATCCGATATTTTCGACCCGAGACGACCAATACGTCCAAGATGGTCGATTCCGATCCCAAAAGTGATTGTCCGATACGGATACGGATACCAAGATTTAAAGCTTGTTTCAATCATTTTTGCTTCCTTACAATCGTCTTTTTCTACATCTATTATCTCCCTTCCACCGCTGTCTCCCTCCTCTTACTCGTCTCCCTCCTCTCACTCCATCCCCTTTTCAAATGAAAATGAACAGCGGCCAACAAGTTTGCAATGGTATGGGCTCTATAGAAAAAGAATTGTAGTCAATATCTTACTCTTTCCTTATGAGAAGACTAGGGTGGCTTGAAATGTCAAATTTCAATGTGTTATTGAGTTAGTAAATTTACAACAACTATAAATATTTGTCACATCCTTTGAAATATTAACAAAGATTTTGCATTGTTACGACGAACCACTAAGAGAATGAAAGGATAAGGAGAAGAGCACAACAAAACAAATACAACTCATAGATATAACAAGGTTGGGCTCTTAAATTGACCGACATTCTTGGACCAAGGAGACAATCTACTAATATCAGATTTTGTGAAGTTATGATGATGGTTTAGGAACTTTCAAGCCCTAACCCTAAGTACATCTCAAATTTAAACAAAAGGCGATTGTCTTCACTCTTTCATACCATATGAAACTCTAAGCCATAAAGATATATATTAGTCTTCAGATATTTGTGTCTTAAATAAGGTCCTCACATTCTTTCATTCAAGCACGCTAGTCGAATGATCTTGAAGAAGAAGAAGATGATATTCAGGTATACTCCCGGGTGTAAGGTAGTTCAACCAAATCGCCCTATATCCATGAGGAAAGCATGATGATTTCTTCATGAAGAACACAAAGTTGCACCACTTAGTTTCCTCCACTCTCCTCTTTTGATCTCACCTCAAGAAAGAAGATTTACAACCCTCACAGCTTGGGAGACTGCATCTTGTATCTCTCTGGCCTTGCCAATTTTTCTTGATGAAAGAACTTTATTAATACCTTTTTCTAATTAGATAAAGATTTCTTCCTCCGAATTAAAATAGGATATCATCGCTATATTTAAATAAGGCTAGTTTCCTTTATCGAATATGACACTTTCCTTATTTAAATTCAAATTCCTCTCTATAATTTAAATAAAAATAATTTCTTATTCTATCCATATAGATATGAAATTAATGAGAGGGGAGAGAGAGAGTTAGGGAAATGTAATGGATAGATTGACCTAAGCTTAATCCTCATCTTTATATAGGCTATGCCATTATGCTATTTCATCATCTTAAGCATCTAATTACATATAAGAGACCCGTGTGTAATACGGGTATTCTAACACTCCCACTCAAGCTGGAGCATTGATTTATGAAGATTTTGTGAGGGAAAGTTTGTAAACTGCAATCAAAACTGTGTCGCGATATAGCTAGCGGAGATGAGCACGAGTCGTCTACGGAGAAACGGTTTGTTAGGATCACTTCGTTTTAGACGAGTAATCAAGTGGGAGTTTTGTGATTATAGCTAAGTAAACAATGGTTTTAGAAAATGAAGTAAGGAAAAAGAGTTTGCTTAGGGGATTAGATTAGGTAGTAAATGTATAGTCTCATTCAAACACTCACCTTTGATCTCCTCTAGTGAGTTGTGCAAGTGCTAATGATAAGAGGCGCAGATTAGGATGCGTGAGCAAGGTACTAGTGAGTCATCCTTGCTATCCCTTGTCCTTCCATTTCTTATCCTTATAACTTGCCCAAACCAAGCTATCACAATTTATTCTCATTAGGTCACGTAAACATACTGGCCTCACCACTTACGGCTCGGACTATAAAGGAAAATGCACCCAAATATAAAGAGGTTTGTGAAACTTGGATTGGAGTTCAACTTTTTTGATTATGAACAAAGGTGGTGAAAAAATAGCCAACCATACACCTTCTCCTTACCCTATGCAAACACAAAAATTACCCACTCATTATGTAAAATTAAATCAAAACAAATAAGAGGAGAATGGAATGATAAAATAAAGAGAGGAAGCTAGCTATTAGATCACTTCACAAAAGTAAGGATCATCAATTGAGCATCATTGCTTAAAAGAGAATAGAAGAAATGATCAAGAAAACAACAATCTAATTATTACAATTAAATCACAACCTACTACAAATTTGATCTAATTTGAGAAGAGAATATAATAAAAGCTTACATGGAAAAGCGATTACATTCATAGAACAAAAGATTACAAATTGCAAATATACTAGAACATACCTTGGAGGGAAGCAAGATAAACAAAAGAGATTATAACTTGAACCCACTCTTCTAAGCTCAAAAAAATGAGGTTGCTAGAGGGAGTAGAAGATAACAACTCTTTAAACTACACTTGAATTACAATGCAAAATGAAACTAAACTAAAACAATACTAATGTTTTGGAACTAAAAAGTACTACCCCTCCTCTTTGGTTCTGCTATCTATAGAGACTCGGATCTGAAATCCTCCAACAGTAAGCATGCTCCTGATGTGACATGGAATACACTCCCTAAACCTGAGACCATAATTCTATTAAATGGCCGCAAATTTGCGGTCATCTCAAGTTAAATGGCCGCAAATTTGCAGCCATTTTGTCTCAAATGGTCCAATTTTCTTCAGCGGCTTTGTCTTGGTTTTAGAGTAGGGTTTTGATAGCTAGTTTATTTGAAATTTCGATAGATTATCCGGCCGCAAATTTGCAGCCATTTTGTCTCAAAATGGGTCCAATTTTTTTCCGCGGCTTTGTCTTGGTTTTAGAGCAGGGTTTTGATAGCTAGTTTATTTGGAATCTCGATAGATTATCTGGATTTGAATTATAGTGGTAGCTCAAAATACTAAAGTAAACAATAGTTACTCTTGTTTTAAGTCCTCATTTGTTTGCAATACGTGCCGTACACGTGCTGAGCCAAGTCCGTGTTTTGAGCAGCTTCTTTCTCCATCTGTCGTTAGTACCGGAACCTGTCACAAATATGAAGAATGTGTTTGTTTTTTGCACCGTTTTTGATTCGAAACCCTGGAATTCTGTAACCTGTACTTATTAACAGACAGATGGTTAATATCACCTATTTATTCACAAACGGATATAGAATGGGCAGTTATGGATTCAGATAAATGTGATGAACAAGCATACATATCATACATATCCAGTTTGTTACAAATAAAATACACTCTATTCCTTCCTAAAGGTTTTGTGAATAAATCTGCTAATTGATGAGCAGATTGAACATAGTAACCATCAATGATCACATCTTTACCTTTCTCCCCCATGAAGTGGCAATCCACCTCAATGTATTTTGTTCGCTCATATAATACAGGATTAGAGGTGATATAGATTGCAATCTTATTATCACAATATAGCCGCATAGAGGACTCAAAACCAAGCTCTCCTAGCAGAAAGCGAATCCATACAAGCTCACAAGTGGTATTCGCCATGACTTGTTACTCTGACTCAGCGCTGGAGCGAGACACTACGCTCTGCTTCTTACTCTTCTAGAAGACCAAATTACCTTTTACAAACACGCAATATCCTGCAGTAGATCTGTGATTGGATGGAGACCCAGTCCAATCTGCATCAGTGAAACCCGCTACCCGAGAATGCCCATGATCTGAGTACGGTAGACCCTTCCCTTGAGCATTATTCAAATAGCGAAGTATCCAAATCACAGCATTCCAATGAGCCACTTGAGGATCGGCCATGAACTGGCTCATAACGCTAATCGGGTATGTGATATCAGGTCGAGTGACTGTGAGATAATTCAGCTTATCGATCAATCGTCGGTACCTTCCGGGATCTTTAACCAAGCCACCTTGTCCCGGAAGCAGCTTAGTATTTGGATCCATTAGAGCCTCTATGGGTCTGCACCTTAACATCCCTACTTCAGACAGCATATCAAGCGCATACTTCCGTTGTGAGATGTAAATGCCATCCTTCGATTAAGCAAACCTCGATACCCAAAAAGTATTTATGGCTTCCAATGTCCTTTGTCTGAAACTTCGGTTGAAGGTGGTGCTTAAGCTGTGCAATACTAGTCACATCATCGCCAGTAATCACTATGTCATCAACATATACTATCAATAGAATGTGAAGGCCATTGGTGTTATTAAGATAGAACACCGAATGGTCATGAACTCATCGTCTTAGGCCAAACGAAATAACTATATCAGTAAATTTCCCAAACCACACTCGAGGAGACTATTCAAGCTATACTATTACTTTTTCAATCGACAAACTAGACCCGACTCCCCTCGAGCAACAAAACCAGGCGTTTGCTCCATATAGACCTTCCGACCAAACAACCATAAAGAAACGCATTCTTCATTTCAAGTTGATCCAGTGGCCAATGTGGATAGCCACAAGAGACATAAGTTGACGAATATAGATCTTCCTGGCCACAGAAGAAAAGGTGTCCTCATAATCAATGCCGTAAGTCTGTGAATACTCTTTAGCCACCGAACATGCTTTCAAGCGGAAAAGGGTCCCATCAGGACGAAACTTCATGGTGTATACCCAGTGGCACCCTACTTCCTTCTTCCGGGTTAAAAGAAGAACCAAATCCCTAGTTTGATTTGGTTCGAGGGCAAGCGTCTTATTAATCATAGTATCGGTCCATCTTTTATGAGACAAGGCATCGGAGAGGGACCTGGGTAAAGCATGAGAGTCGAGGGAGGAGATAAACGCCCGATATGCCGGAGATAAATGAGAAGTGTCCACTTGTGAGTGATAGGGTGAGAAGTGCATCTTCATGTGCCTTTCTGTAAGGCAATAGGGAGATTAATGTCAGCTTCTGGCGGCGCTTAGGACTCTGGAAGATCAGCTGCAGGAGGCTGAGGTTCAAGAGCCGTACGGGCTCGATGAGCATACATCCTTGTAACCGGTGGTGTGGGGCCCAACAATAGGGAATCAAGGGTGGAAGGTGGGTCAATAGAAATAGTACTGGTGACCTCCAACACAGGGGGTGGAGAATCAACCGACTCAGAGGGATTGATGTCTTGTGACAAAAGATATAAGATATCTAAAGGAAAGTTATTGTCCATACAACATGAGTGCGATGTAGAAATGTATGGGATGGACTTATGAAAAGTTATATCAGCCGATATAAACCGACGATGTAACCCAGAACTTAGCAATGATATCCTTTTGAGTCCGAGAATACCCAAGAAAAACGCATTAAGTGGCCTTGTGGTTTAGTTTAGAGCCTCTAGGTTGCAGATCATGGACAAACAAACACACCCAAAGACTCTCGGAGGAACAGAGAAAGAGACCACCGAAGGGAACAATGTAGAATGAAGAATCTATCCATCTAGGACAGAGGAGGGCATACGATTGACCAAGTAATTTGCAGTAAGGACTGCATCCTCCAAAAAGATTTGGACACTTGCATATGAAACAAAAGGGTGCGAATAACATCTAACAAATGCATATTCTTCATTTCTGCCACCCCATTTTGTTAGGGGTATAACGACAGGAAGACTTATGAACAATGTCAAGTTTCTCCCTAATAGGCGTACTAAAATAATCCTTGTCATTATCACTCTTTAAGGTACCAACAAGGACCCCAAACTGAGTCTGAACTACAGAACAAAATATCTGAAAATGAGAAAATACTTCATTTCGAGATTTCATCAAATAGAACTACGAGACTCGAGAAAAATCATCAATAAATGTCACAAAATAGCGAAAGACTCCTTGGGCAACAATGGGGCATGGCCTCCAAACATCAGAATGTACTAAAACAAAAGGTTTTTCGGCTTTATTATTGATACGAGATGGGTAGCTAGAGTGATGAAACTTATCCAACAAACACGACTCACACTCTAAACTAGATAAAATACTAGGAGAGAACAATCCTCTTCAAGGTCTGTAGAGTAGGGTGGCCAAACCGACAACAGGTATCAAAGGCAGATGTGGATACTGTTGGGCAGGCTATAGGGCGTTGATGCTCATCGAGGTGGTACAACCTGTAAACTTCAGTCCCTGTGCCAATCGTCCGCCTCGTCCCAAGCTCCTGAAAAACACATCCACCAGAAAAGAAAGTTGCGTTATAGCTCAAATCTCGAGTTACCCGTCTAATAGAGAGTAAGTTGAAAGGAGAGCCAGGAAAGTATAAGTCAGTAGAGAGAGGTAACTATGATGTGGCCTGAATAGTCCCCACCCCCTCTGTTGCTGAGGTGGTGCCTTTCGCTAAGGTCATTGGGGTATACCCAGGCCTTAGCTTATATGAGGACAATATGCCCTCGCTCCTGGCATATGATCCGTTTCTCATGTATGGATCACCCAAGGACGACATACATAAGTCGAAATAATAAAAATTGTATGGTTACCTCTCGAAAGACCCAAAGTGGTCACAGTGCAAGCTCGAGGTGTAGCTGATCTAGCCTGGCTACTAGAAGAAGATGAGCTCACAAGAAAGCTCAATCGAGTAATCTCCTCCTTCATAGACATGACGGAACTCTCGGATGATGATGCTGAGTCTGTCGAAGCAGTGGAGAATGCAGGAGATGCGGCCCTGACATGTGCACAAGTAGCAGGACGAGGAGGCTGAGGAGGCCTCCCATTCAACTTCCAGCAGGTACTGTAAATATGTTCTTCCTGATGGCAAGTCGCAAAAACGAGGCTCTCCACGGTTTCTGCCTCCGGAACCTCCCCACGGTCGGCTCCCCTCTCCCTTATAGAGAGTAATATGTGGGAGAACTCTCCGGCCTAATAAGAGCACCGTGCTCACCAAATGCAGTCTGCTCATCGGTGATCTCCGATTGAACTATTTGGTGAAGTGTATGATAAGTGGTCGCAAGAGTAATATTAGTCTTTCCAAGTAAGGACGGACGAGCTGACTGATATTCGGGCCATAACTCACCAAGGAAAATGATCACTAGAAGAGCCTCGTGTCGTCTCCTTATCTCCACAACATCACTAGTGATTGTGAACAATTTCGAGACAAGCTGAGCGAGGCGACGAAACTCTGAGTAATATTGGTGCAGTGAATGATTCCTTGTTGAATTTTGTACAATGCACTAAATCATAAGCCCATCCATGATACGTTGCTCCATCGAATTGAGCATGAGATGACTGAGTTGGGTGTCATCCGCCTCCAAATCGGCAGTCATTGGATTAAGAGGAGGTTTCGTCAAGTGATCACCATTCTTCCGTCCCTTGACATAGCGCTCCATCATGAGCTTCCAACTATGGAAATTTTGATCGTCAAGCTTGAAGTCCACCATTTTGGTGGGTACAATATCGGTCGAAGAGATCAGCTTACTCTAGGTTTTACTCTCCGTCGTCATCTCCAAGAATCAAAGAACCACTACTCAACAAAATCAAGAAATAGACTCTCAAGATCCGATCTCCACCCAAATAACGCGATCGATCTCTCAAGATCCGATCCACAATCAACAATCCCCAAACAAACTCAATCGGATTGAAATACGGACTCCGATGAATTCGAAACTCCGATAACACAATCACACCAAAATATAGCCAAAAAGGACCAAAACATCTTGAAAGAACACAAGAATTACTCTTCAAGTCTCGGTTACTGTGGCAACAGTACCAAATGGGGCAAATCGAACTTCCAGGGAGGAACCAAGTCAAGAAAATACTATGAGCAGCAAGAATCAGCAACAAGTTGATCTCCCAGTGATGAATCGAGCCAAGAAAGTGCCAAGAACAGCAAGAATCAGCAAAAAAATCTCCTAAAAAGAGCCCCAAATCGATCAAGAATGGCTAAAACTGAAGGAATCGACAACAAAACTGAAGGAATCCATCAAGTAGACCTATGATATGAAGAAAGACGCCCAAATCAAACATATTCTCGTCGTCGAGTGCAGATCTTCTCAAGATCGACGACTAGAATGCTCGACCCAGCTCGTCCTTTGTCAATCGGCGTTGTGGAGGCTCCGGCGAGGTAGCGGCTAGGGCTAGAGGTGTGACGAGGGCTAGAGGAGAGGTGTGGCGAGGGCTAGAGGCGGCGGTTAGGTTTAGGATTAGGTTTTGGTGGTGATGTTTTGGATGGATGGTTGAGATTAGAACTTAGAAAATGAGTGGTTTAGAATGCTCTGGTACCATGAAATTAATGGGGGGGGGGGGAGAGAGAGAATTAGGGAAATGTAATGGATAGATTGGCCTAAGCCCAATACTTCTCTTTATATAGGCTATGCCATCATGCTATTACATCTCTATTAAGCATCTAACGGGTATTCTAACAAGATCCTTCACACAATCGCATGTTAACCACTATTATAACTTGCTCACCTGTAGTTTTTGTAATCGTCTATTATCCAGACATGGTTGCTGGTTTATGTTATCATAGCTAATCATCTCACCTTAGATCCACACCAATAAGCTGAAGCCCATGCCGCGAGTTGTCGTGTCCCTGATCCATTATATACCAAAATTTTACGGATTGTCATTCACTTTCCCTTCGCCATTTGCCTTGCCTCGTCATATTTGTAGTCATTCATTCTTGGGCATATTCGTCTCTTACCATTTGGGCCTTGAACTTGTAGAAAAAATCTTATCGTGTGTCGCACATTGTACATAGATATCTCCATTCACGGGTGAATCTGCTGCTGTTAGACTTGTCTCTGTTTTTAATGGACGGGCATGATTTTGCCACAAATCAACAGTCTATGAAGTTTGAATGTCGATTCTACACATGCAACCCTGCAAGTTTTCTTGTTTACAAGGTGTAAGGTCTGTAATCTCAAGTTTATGATTATACGTCCACCAGGACATTAGCGCGCAGTACCCACCTGCTCCTCAATCTTTTGTATTGTTACTTTTAGGCTCATGCAAAACTTGAATGTCATTGTTATTTTCTGAATTCAACTGAAAAGAACAAGTTTTATCATAACATGCTTTACGCTGATCTTTTATGGTCTTTACAGGGATCTGGGAAGTCAAGGACTGAAAGGATATATTAGTGACCAGATTAGTCTTCTAACAAACTTGGTAAGCGTGTAAGTATCAATTTATCATGTGTCTTATGCTTGTAATTGCTTTCTATATTTTGCATTTTAATTTGTAGTTTGATGCCATAAAATTTACTCAGGAATTGGGAGTACATGTAATGAAGTCTTGTGCAAGTTGACACTTGAACATTGAAAGCCGGGGTGTTCTATTATGTAGAAATCTTATTAATGTAGTATATTAAATTTAACATGCTGATTTGATTTGACCCCCTGGAATGGATGCAGTTGAGATTTAGCAATTAACAACAGTCATCCTAGTAAGGATGCTGAGTTAGTCTAATTCAGGAAGCATGTATTGTATTTTATGTCTTTTCAACCTTTGCTTCCTGGTCCGCATTTCATTGAATATCATGGGCCAGCCCTTCATCAGCTTACAACGTTTCAAACTGGATTTAAGAGTGATCGATGGTGCTACCCTTCCCCTCGAAAATATCCCAACTACCACGCCCCCTACCACAAAATAAAAGGAAATAAAGGGGGAAAAAGTTAAAAATAAACAACATCCACACCACCACGGAATAGAAAGAAAAATAAAGCTTATTTAACTTATTGTGCACTGGGATATGAAATTCTCCTTCTACGGTAGTAAGAGCAGTTAAGTGGTATCGGTTATGTATTACTCATTCTCAAGTTACTTGGTGATTTATCTTATCGGGATAACCTCCCTGATATGTTTTACGGCTTAAGTCAGAGCATGCTAAATTGTTAAATATATTTTTACATTACTTTGATATTCATCCTGTCATATTACACTTGCAGGAACTTGAGTTTTAATGCTCAAAATTGTTGTATTTGTGGTCGATTTATAATCTTGATGTTTCTCATGCAGGAACTTAAGCTCCAATTCCTTGGAAGGAACATTACCTACAGGACTAGGTCAAGGATCTCTAGTGAGATTGTAAGTGGGCTGCACTTCATGTACAGCAGCTTCTATCCTTCGCAGTTTTTGATAACTTTTTTTGCTTTAGAGCTCCTTTTGATTGTTATATAAGTAAATACTATTTTGTTAATCTTGAATTTTTAAGAAAATGGAATTAAATACTTAAATTTATGGTGAATTCCTTTTCAAACTGGATTTAAAACTTTTGAGAATGTGGTTAATATAGCCGCACATCGGGGAAATTATGGGATGCATATGGGTATAAAATATAAGTTGGGATAACCCTCCATAAGGCTTGCGTCTTTTAGACGGACTCCCACTATATTAAAAGCCCATGTGTTGTGGGTCCAAACCGAGTTTTACAAAAACCATTGTTGCATGGACATTGTCATGGTTGCTAGATACCTGATGCTGGTTGAAAAGAATCAAGATGAAAATTTTATTGGCTTATTAAATCAAGAGTTCTACATACAAATATATATAGAGAGTCATAGATCACTTTTCTATTTTAACCGATGTGAGACAAAAGCTAATAACTAATATCTAATAACTAGTTATATTCATAGCACTCTCCCGCAAGCTGGAGCGTAGATGTTAATCATGTCAAGTTTGGACAGAAGACGAGCGAAAACTGGTAGAGGAAGAGATTTGGTAAGGATATCTGCTAGCTAAACCGAAGAGGAAATATGTTGGAGTGCAACTAATTTATCTGTCACTTTGTCACGAATGAAATGGCAATATATTTCGATATGCTTGGTCCGCTCATCAAAAACTGGATTCTCAGCAATGTGGATCGCGACCTTATTATCACAGAAGAGAAGAGTGTAGTCAAAAGAGAAGAAGGAACCCCAAGATTTGTCAGAAGGGAGGTAAGCCATATTAACTCAGCAATTGTATGCGCCATAGATCTATACTCAACCTTTGCAGAAGAACGGGCCCCTACATTTTGTTTCTTACTCCAAGTAACTAAGTTTTCTCCCAAGAAGCCACTAGTGGAATGGCGATCAATGGAAGTCAGCATCCGCAAAGGCTGTGAGCGACAACGTAAATGATGGTTTGTAAAGATCCCGTCCCGAAAAACTTTTGATGTATATGAGAATATGCTCAACTTCCTAAGGTGAGAGGTTAAAGGATTCTGCATATACTGATACATTGTGCTAATGGCAAAGGCAATTTCAGGACGAGTGACAGTAAGGTAAATGAACTTCCCAACTGGACGTCGATATCGTCCTGGGTCAGGTAGGGGGGATCCAAGAAAGAGCTCAATCGAGATAGTTTAACTGAGGAATGCATAGGAGTGTTGCTGGTTTACATCCCAGAAATCTCGTCTCAGATAGAAGATCAAGTGCATACTTGCGCTAAGAGAGCTGTAATCTACCAGAATTCCGTGATACTTCGATTCCAAGGAAATATCTAAATGGCCCAAGGTCCTTAGTATGGAGGTGTGAAGCCAAATGTTTTTTCATCTTGGAGATGCCAACAGAATCATCTCCAGCAATGATAATATCATCCATATACACCAACACAATTATCCTGCTCCGAGGACGGTTATGTGTAAAGAGAGATGTGTCGGCGCGACTGCGTTTGAAGCCAATCTGTCGTAGAAACTTTTCAAATCAGACATGCAGTGATTGTTTCAATCCTTATAACGATTTATTTAGAAGACAAACCATAGACTTCCCTGGTCGCTAAAAACCAGGAGGCTGCTGCATATAAATAGTCTTTGAAAGATCGCTATTAAGAAAGACATTTTTCACATTAAGCTGTTGAAGTGGCCATGCCTTAAAAACAACTAAGGATGTAAGAATATGAACCGAGGTCAATTTGGCAACTGGCGAAAAATTCTCAATATAATCCAAATCATACTGCTGAGTAAAACCTTTGGCTACTAAACGAGCTTTGAGATGGTCAGTTGTCCCATCGGGATTATGCTTGATAGCAAAAACCCATCGATAGCGGACAACTTTCTTATCTGAAGGCGGATGTATCAATTTCCAAGTTTGATTAGAGCACGGTGCGGAAATCTCCTCTAACATAGCTGCATGCCAATCTGGGTGCTGAAGAGTTTCCTGAATAGAGGAAGGAAGAGTGATGGCAGACAAGAAAAAACAAACTGACGAGCATCAGTCTTATGATAGGAAACAAAGTTAAAAATCGGATGTGCAGTAGTACATGAATGCTTACCCTTGCGTAAGACAATAGGAAGAGAGATCTTCGCCTGAAGGCAGCAGCCGTGGAGAATCATGAACAATGGACTGTATTGGAGTACCTGCAAAAGAATCGTTAGAAGAAGTATTGGTGGGAGGTGGTGGGACAACTTTGTTACGTAGGTGATACACCTGTGGATAAGTGGTTACAGGCTTAAAAACAGGGTGCACAAGTTGAACAGACGAATCAAGTTCTGAGAAAGGTAGGCGAGAAACAAGAATAGTAAGAGTGGGGTCTTTAATAGGTAGTGGAAAATAGGTTTGATCTTCAAAGAAGTTCACATCACATGAAGTACAAATTTTAGATATGGCAGAATCAAAGCAAACATACCCTTTCTGGGATCGTGAGTAACCTACAAACACCATACGGGTAGCACGAGAATCAAACTTGTTTACATGAGGACCCCGTATATGAGAATAGTATGGACAACCAAACACTTTAGGAGGAAT
Source organism: Agapanthus africanus (assembly GCA_030015575.1). NCBI lineage: Eukaryota > Viridiplantae > Streptophyta > Magnoliopsida > Asparagales > Amaryllidaceae > Agapanthus > Agapanthus africanus. The sequence continues at coordinate 377,491,825 of CM057344.1, read as the reverse complement.
ATGAAAAGGCTTGCCCCAACAAAATAGAGAAAGGAGACTGGTTGCCTAGAACCATAGAAGGCATGCGATTGATATAAAAATATGCAGTTAAGACCGCAAAATTCTACAATTGTTTAGGGATATGCATATGTAAAAGAAAAGAACGAGCTATCTCAAGTAAATGTTGGTTCTTTCGTTCAACAATCCTATTTTGCTGGGGAGTATAAGAACATGAAGTTTGATACAATATTCCACACGTCTTACAAAATGCAGTAAACTCTGTGCTAATATACTCTTTAGTATTATCCGAACGAAAAACCTTAAGCGAAATACTAAATTGATTAGTAATGTCAGCAATAAAGGTTTTAAAAGTAGACGAAAGTTCAGATCTATTATGCATAAGATACAACCAAGGCATGTGTGAATGATCATCAATAAATATCACAAAATATTTGTAATCAAACACATTAGGAAATTTAAAGGGATCCTAAATATCAGAGCGAACTAAAGCAAAAGGTAAATCATGTCTCTTATTAACTGGAGGAAAAGAGGAGCGATGATGCTTCCCAAGAATAAAAGACTCAACTAAATTCTGATAAATTAAAAGAAGGCAACATAGTACGTAAAGAAGAAATGGGATGGTGACCAAGTCTCCGGTGCCACTGGATAGTAGAAACAGCTGCAGACATACTGAGAAGGTGATCGACATAGTATAGTCCATTCTGTTTATGTCCCCTTCAATCCGTTTTTTCAGAAGATCTTGTATCAGTAAGATGGATAAAAAGTTACGGTGCGGTTGTAATCATTTGTAAGCCGACGAATAAAAAGCAAGTTTTGTTTTAAAGATATCACAATTAAAGTATTTTTCAGGTTTAAAGATGAAGTAAGAAATAAATCAGCAAAACTAGAAACATGTGCAGTATTACCATCAGCCATGGAAATAAACTTGTGAGGACTAGAAGTAAGATCAGATGGGCCATCATGAGACATGTGATTTGAGACGCCGGAATCGGCTATCCACAAATCAGAATAAGAAAATAAAGATATACCTGATGGAGTGGAAATGTTGGCAGGAGCTATAGAAGAGATGAGACGATGCAACTGGCCCCATTCATCACTAGATAATAGTACCTGGCTGGCGGAAGAGGAAGGTTGATCAGTAGTTCCTGGTGTGGGTGTCTGACGAGAAGTAGGTGCATCATCAGGATAGCCATTTTTCTCCCAACACCAGTCTTCGCAATGATTAGTGCCACCGCAATATGTACAATAAAGGTGGGCTCGGCCATGACCGCGTCCATGGGAACCATGACCACGAACAGTCAGAGGGGGGCGACCACGGGATGCCTCATGGCCATCGGAGAGAATCCGAGGAACCATGTCCAGACTGAGTGTAGATTCCCCGCCCACGGCCTCGAGTAACAAGTGCGGTTGATATATACTTGGTAGATGAGGAAGACACCGTCAGTATAAGATAAATGCTCGACATGATGCACGTCAATGAAGAAGAACCACTCTGAGAAAGAACGAGAGAGCAGACACTCTCAAAGCTGGGCGGTACTGGAGGTGGCTGGAGGGGAGATAGAAGCCGTGGACGCTAGATAGAAGTCGTGGACGCTGGGGAGGGGGCAAGAGGGGAGATCGAAGGTTGTAGGGAGGTTCGAAGGTGGCTAGAGAGGGCTAGAGAGGGTTGGTGATGGTTGGAAGGTGTGGTCGAAAGGCCTGGAGGGGATCAAGGTGGCTGGAGTTGGTTGGAGGGACGTAGAGAGGGGGCTGGAGGGCGGCGGCGGCCAGAGGGAGGAGGTAGGGTTATGAGGGTTAGTGTTTGGGAAATTAGGGTTATGATTTTTTTCCTCAATCCTTTTCAAAGTTCTGATACCATGAAAAGAATCAAGAGGAAAATTTTATTGGCTTATTAAATCAAAAAGTTCTACATACAAATATATATAGAGAGTCATAAACCACCTATCCTATTTTAACCAATGTTGGACTAAATCTAATAACTAATTATATTCATAACACTAGCCAAATGTGGGGAGATGAAAGAGAGCTTGGAATATGTATACATAAAAAGCACTCCATGTTTCTTAATAACATTCCAGTTCATTTAACTTATGCCCTAAGATATAGATCAGAAACATACATCTATTTGATGATAATCATTTTAAATAGAATTTTCAAGGTTGCACATGTTGTAGGGTAAAATGGTTCGAAATCCCTTCAATTATAGTATTTTAACTCATATTTTCATATGCTAGAGATCATTATAATTTTTTAGAGAATTTTATTATTGCTGAGGCATACTATTGCTGACGAAAACAATTGCTGTTTGCATTTTCACTATATGCCAAAACCATTTGCTATCATTAACTGGTTATATGCTTATTTGTCAGGGATTTATCTACAAACCAATTTTCTGGGAGTATTCCAGATAGCTTAGGCTCATCCAAACTCCAGCTTGTGTAAGTAGCTGCCTATTATTCCATATACATGAACCAACACATACGATTATGGGGAAAATATGCTAAATGTACTACCCTTAAATTCTCTTTTGATGTCATGACGGTCAGTAATATCTTGATCCCTGATTATAGCGTGCATAGAATTATACCCCTGCTCTGCATAATTTTTTTCCTTGTAGGCCCTATCTGATGCAGGACAGATATGGTAGGGTTGGTAGACATGTTTGCGGATGCAAAATGATCAAAACAAGCAATCTGCAAATACAAATCTTAGCAACAAACTCTAAATGATGCAAACACACACAATAGAAGATCTGATCTTGATAATTGCGAAAAATAGATGATAAAATGATGTCGAGTTAAAACTTGCAGTTGAACCTTCGGAAAATAACAATCGATTTGATATGATAATCGATAAGTCCTCCAAGAGTGCAGATAACTCAACAATCATTGTATAGTTTCCAAGCATTATATTTCAGAAAAATTAGAGTTCAAATAAACCTAGATAATGCTTTTCTAACAGTCCAATCATAATTTCTTTAACCCCAACCCCAAATCCAGTTAACCAGATAATATTTCAACGAATTAAACCCAAAGAGATAATTTTAACGTTTTTCTTTTCACCTCATGCTTTTTACCTCGTGCACATATTATGCTGCTTCTTGATCCTCACAATAGACTAATGTCTCCATAGATTGAACAGAAAACGTCAAAGGCTTCAACAGCTTGATTTTTTTAGGCTTAATTCCCAAAAACTGCCAAAAACCTAAGGGCCGTGACAATTAACTTCAAATTCTTTGAAAATTACACAAAACTAGCAAAGTGTACGAACACGCTTAAACTTTTTTAAACTAGTTTGGTAGCTTATTGAATATATAGTAAACAAGTTTGATAGTTTATTGAATATTTACTAAACGAGTTTGGTTGTTTTTTGAACATTTACTAAACGAGTTTGGGAGTTTAGTATTTATTAATTTTATAAGTTTCCGTACACTTGGTAGTTTCCAGTAATTTTCAAAGAATTTGGTAGCTATTGTCACATGCCTAAAGTTTTTTCGTAGTTTTTGGGAATTAAGCCTTTTTTATATATAAGGAAAGGAAAAAATTAATGTTACTGGGGCTTGGACTAGATTGCTACGACATCTTGCAATGCTCTAATATATTGTTTTACCGATCAATTTCATATATTGTTGTACTGATCTTGATCTAAATCTCCTAAGGCTCTCAAGGGGTTTGGATCTTCTTCTTGCCGGTCCCGTTTTACCGGTTGCAATGGATTTCGAAGAAGCTTTGTTGAAGACGAGCGATAGAAATAATGGCGGAAACAACACTGAGGATAAGTGAAAGATCGACAACTGTCGATTTGATACCTTTACCGTAGCTGAAGGGTTGGATTTCGACCATAGATGAAATATAGGATTCGACCACAGCCGAAATGCTAGACTCCACAATAGACCTCAAAGACAATTTTTTCTCAGTAGTCAAAATCTTTTTCAATCATTCAATACCCTAAAACCCCAAGATCTCTGTCAATACATAAGGGGAGACCTATTGCACAAGGTTCGAGAACTTGGTTTTGGTCTCGGTATCGGTCTTTTTAAAATTGATCAATCTCATGAGGTTTCGGTTGGTTTCATAGATATCGGACTAAGTATCGGTTTCGGTATTATAAGCTTATACACTTATAAGACTATAAATAACGAATATAATATTATGTGCAAAAGTTATTTGCATATAAAAGTAATTATTATACAAATCATACAATAACATTGAAAACGAAGCGTACAAATATCAAGAATAAAAGGTAATTATGTACAATGCACTTATAAACATGAGCACTAGATATATTTTCTTACTTTGGTTCTAGTTTTGGTCAATAGGTAAGTAATTTATGAGATAACTTTGTTCCTTAGAAAAAATTAATGGGACAATTTGTTACCCCACTTTCCAACGAGGTTATTGATAGTGAACAGCTGTCAACAGCTTTCTTTCTCTCTCCCTTTATTACTTATTTAAACAGACCCTTTTCTCTATTCACTATTCATTTCTTCTTTCATGCCAAAAGCTTTGCTTGACCCTGGTTTTTGCTCTCTCCGACAATCCAGAGATGGCAACTCACAAAACCCTCCCGGAGAAGCCATGATGACTGGAAAAAGGTCAGAAAACACTTTCTCACCGAAACTTAAAGGCATATGAGTTTCGGAATGGTCCCTGCCGAGATCGGTCCAAAACGGCCGGAACTTTTGAGTTTCGGCCTATTTCTCTATCCTTGCTATTACATGACTCAAAGCAAACAATGTCACAATTTACTAGGACTTCGTAAATAAGTTTAAACATTTAAAAGTTTAAACATAATTTATTAACTTAATAATAATAAGAAGTCTATAATGGCCCCTCATCACTATCTCAAGGATACTCATAAAATTAGCCGCTTACAATTAGTGTTAAAATTTTGACGATTCGTAAACACACATGGGAAAATGGGGCAATAATAATGATACTGTAGAATTTATAGTGTTGGCTTTAATGTCATATTGATTATTCCATGAATAGTTCACACTGTTTGTCATCATCATCACACAATAGTAGTTAATAAATTAAAGAATTAGATATTATCTCTTCCATGAATAAGCGAATCCGAAAATAAATGATTTTTTGATAACAAAAGAAGAGATCACCTAATCAATTAGTTAGAGATTATCATGATTTCACTTTCTTGGATCATTTAGAGCACGAATATCTTTAGGCAAATGGCTTGGGTTGTCTAGGAATGGTGATGGCCATATACATTCTTGTGATCTATCAAGGGTTGGAATATATTAATTACTACCAATTTGCCCATTGCCTTAGTTTCCAAATCCAACAACCCAAACTCCAGATTGTGAATCATTAGCTGTAAGAAAATTTTATTCTTTATGCAGATCAAAACTGCATTTGTAACTGATAGTTGCTGATCTAAGATACACTTTCATGTGTTAACACTTGTTGAGAACGTGGTCAACATTTAATCCCATATTGGAAAAACTATGGAATGTCATGCCCATGCAGTAATAGTATCACAAAAACTTATATCACAATCCAACCAACCTTTATTACAACAATATAGCAAATACATAAGCAAGGATATATCAAGTCTTAAAGAAATATAGGCATCCAACAAAATACACTACATGTAGCAAAAGATAACATGAATCTAGAATTCTAAAGGGAGCTAGAGCAGGACCCCACTGGCGTTCTGGTTGATTCTGAAAGTATATTTGATCTTCTGCAAGTGAGTCTACCTCGTTATGTGTAGCCTCATACTGACGGATATTTCAAAAACACACGAAATATCTGCCAGCAAGCTTCTCTCAGGTAACTCTCCTAATTTCAACAAATATATTAAAATACATTATCATAAAAACATACCGTGAAACAAATATTATGATAGTAGATAACAAAAATATTGTATGCAAGTCTAGAGAATAACGTGTTTGTCCTTTTGAAAACAATATTTTGTTTAACGAGTTCGAAAGAATGAAATAACAACACAGTGCATCAGCGAGTGTTCCGTTTTAACCCCGACGAAACGACACAAGATCATTAAACACGAGTTAGTAATAAGGGGACTTCCGATACATGCTTTGGCAATCGGAGAGTATTCCATTTTTAATGCCGATGGAACGACACTATGACAAGGGTACTCCCGATACATGTAGTTCATTTCATCCCCACACTCCTCCATTAACCCCATGTCATTAAGACGTCCTTAAAACATGTTTACAAATTCCAAGCATGCATTTTGTCACGCCCCGCTTCCCAGAGTACGCTAAAGTGGGCACGTGACATAGCCAACCATGCTACCTGTGGATAGGAAAAATCCTTCCACAGTCACATTACGGCTGTAGAGATATCAAGAACAGGAAAGTAAACTAACTATCTAGTACATGTCCATAAGCCAGAGTAAAAGAGTCAAGAAATAACAATATGCGGAAGCCAAAAGATACAATAAATGAAACACCGGGAGTGAAACTACGTACCGACAAGAACCTCATCGCTCGACTAACAGCGGCAAAACTCCTAATCAGTCAGCAGCAAGGTAGAAGAATCTGGGCCATGCAAAACCCAGACGTCAGCGCGTCAAGTCATCAAGTAATAAAATATAAACAGGGTAACAAGCAATGCACATATAATCATGAATGAAAAGCAGGTGTAACAGTAATGTAAATCAGGGCAGTGAAGGGTAGTGTGCAGTGAGTAAACTGAACTGTTCTATTAGGTTATCTACTCTCAAGTTTTTGAAATCAATTTGATGAATCATCGATGTAACTCAATAGTATCCCGTGCATGCCCGGGACCACGGTCTACAGACTCTCGGGCTGAAACCGAGACGTGCCGCTAGGCAGTAAAAGGTAGCAGGTATAGACGAGTGATGTCAGCATCATCACTCCGGGGCTGGCCTAGCCCGTAAGACTGATCAGAACAGGTATCGAACTGTTGAGTTACAAGTCAGGTTTCATCATTGATTTCCCCATACCCCCAAGCTATGAGTGTTCAAGTCAGGTATTCAGTAATCAAGCACTAATGCCAACACAGGATCAGGTAAGAGCAGGTTTGTCTGGATAGACAACAGGAACGGTCCGTGAGGACTACACGTCAGGTTAGTTGGCATTAGACACAAGATCAGGTAACGGGTCAAGCCATGGTACATCAGGTCAAGCCAGGTAATGTATAAAGGTGTCATGTCATGTCAGGAGTGTACGGTATCATGTCATATCAAGTAGGCAGTGCATCAGGTCAAGTCAGGTAGTGTACATATATCAAGTCATGTCAAGTAGTAGTGTATTAGGTATCAAGTGAAGCAGTGGTATGTCAGGTCATAACAGGTAGTGCACATGTGTGAAGCGGATGCTCATACTAAAACTATAGCAAGTACGGATGCATGGTAAAGCATGGATGCACAAATATTTATTAGGGATTACATCATGACTATATAGGATGCACAAGATCAAGTATGGGATACTAATGTAACAGTAAAATGAAATAATATGGTCTCGGCGTGCAACTAGATATGTAATAAACCGTACGGATACAGACGGATACAATAAAACTGTAAATCGGTAAAATTTGCTGAATATTAAAACACAAGCACTATTATTTATTTAAATATATATTGATATAATAATATTAACATGGATAACATATTCAAGCCGATTAATAACTATAAAAGTGGTATTGATTAACCATGCACAAGAAAGTTCCGTTCAGAAATTCAGCGTCACCCTGATTTGTAAAATAGCTTAAAAATAACAAACGTTCTCCAAAAGGGACGCGCCTTATACCAAAACAAAGATAATTCAATAAGGTTTTCATTTTTATAAATATAAATATCTCAGGTTGTCCCTATAAAAAGTTATGAACATCCGAAGTTGAAAGTTTGCTGCTGGAATTTCCCTGGACAGCAGTTTAAAGACATTCATTTACATTTTACGTTATTTAAACAATTTATTTTGTAAGTAAATATTTCATAAAGTTATAGTATTCTGAGTTAGCTTCGTAACGAACTAAAGAACGTATACTAATGATTTTTCTATGATTTATAATGAATTTTATAAGGTAAGGTGTACAGTAAATTTCAGATTTGTCGTATCCGCTTTGCAACGACGTTTCATGTGTAAACTATAATATTTTCAAATGTATAATATTATAAAATGCAGATTATAAACTAATTACAGATAATAATAAGAAATATTACGATGATATATATTTTAAATGATATGGATGCAGTATAATGTAATCTAGTATGTCACAAGATAAGTTTTCATGATCTAGATTTAAAATGATATAAATGGATGCAAACGGAACATCGAAACGTTATAAAATTAAACATGGGGTACTAGATTTAAACTATAGGTATGGTATTTATTTAAATAGGTATAAAATGAATTATATAGCATGTAGCAAGATTAACTTGCCTAGACGGAACAAGAACGGATGTGTACGGAACGTCCTTCGTCGGCGAAATGTCGCGACGCGCGCACGGTACACGGAACGGTTCCAAACAACGCACGAGGGTGATCACGCAAGTCAGGTACGTTCACTGGATCACTCGGATCGTCAGCGACGAGCACGGCTCCGGCGGTGATCACCGGAATCAAGAAACAAGATCAAGAAAAAGAAAGAAGAAAGAAGAAAGAAGAAGTAAGAAGAAGAGGTTGTGTATTAAATAAAGAAAGAAAAATTAAATAAAAAATATATATATATAAATAGATATATGCAGAGGAGAGAGAGAGAGAAAGGGGTTGGATTGTTAGGAAATTAGATTTAAAATTTTAAAAGATTTTTAGATTTAAAATTTTAGATAAGAGTTTCAGTTTGTTAAAGAAATCGTATGAAAATATTTAAACTAAATTTTAAAATTAAATAAATTGAATTTTGGCGGGATACAAAAATATTTCAAAACGCGCCCGGGTCGGGTCTAATAATTTGAAATTGAAATAAGAAAATTTTTGGCGGGATCCAAAATTTAAAATGAAGTATTTTATGATCAAAAAGTATACCCCCAAAACGGACACACGTACGTGCACGTAGCCGTCCAAACATGACCGTTTCACTGAACGGGACGAGACCACGATGCACGGACGCTACAACACGACTAGGGGTGTCAAGCAGGCCATGACAATTATTTTTAATTTTATTTTAGATGCCTTAAATTGTTATATGCAGAAATGAATTGACGGGGTAAAATTACAATAGTAACAATCAAGCAAGATAAATGAAATAAGTGCCACACTACGTTCAAATGGTAACTGAAATTAGTAGCATTGGGCTCGGGTGTTACACATTTCCAATAACAAAATCTAGCCGCTAACATGAATTAAGTATTTAATCACCTATCGACATATTAAAAGTGCATGCATCAACTTGAAACGCAGATTAATAATTTTAAACATCATTGTTCGAAATAGTCATCAACACGAAAAGCGTAGATTTTTTCGAGTAGATATTTATCCATTAAGATTTCGTCCAAAACAGAGGCGGGTTTAGAAGTTATGACAATTTTACTATGGCTGTCCCAAAAAAAACGAATTAACCAATATTAATTTGTAAATATCTTTAAAAATAACAAATGGTCATTTGAAACAACTATTATGATGAAAACATGTAGTAGACATTTAATTTCAGTATAAAAACATGATCAAGCCTTCCGAGGAGGAAGCACATAAGAGGAGAGACTAACTCGATAATGCAAATTGGTTTAACACCCGACTTGTCGAATTTTTATCTCCTAAACCACAATTCCTCGTCTTGAAACTTCTACACAAGGTAGGGCAGGGTTTCTAATATTTTGTAGAATTTTTGGGGATTTTTAAGAATTTTATTTCCAATCCAAAAACACTCTAAGCAAAGAGAACAAATGAGAGTATATTGTTTTTTCTAATATAAAGTTCTCACAACTTCTCTCAAAATGTTCTTTGGTAGTGTTTTCTTACCAAAACACTCCACCAAATGCATATGGGCAATCTTGATAATAAAAGCATCCTCAAGCAATAAGTGCCCCCAGGTGTCGGCTCACTAAATGTCCTGCTGAATGAAATTGAGCCTAAACTCCTAGACCATAGACAAAAGCTCCTCATATGTAGCTAGACTTTTACAAAAGCCTCCATGAAGTAATTAATATTGTCCTAAACGTAAATTACAAAAGGGTAGGTTGGATAAAAAGTTTTGAGTCATTTCATTCAACAAATAAAAAGTCCAACAATTAATTTTTAAAATAACAAATTAAAAACAACTAATTAAAACAACTAAGTAAAACAAATAATTTCATAACAATTTTATTTATTTAAAATCGTTACAATATACCCTCCTTAAAAGGAATTTCATCTTCGAAATTCCCACAAGAAGTATGTCTCTACTGGACAAGATATTTGGTAATGCTGTTGCATGTTGTCTTCGCGCTCCATTGGTTATGGTTCCGGAATACAACGAAGGTCGGAAGCCAAAACGAGGTAACTAGGAAACTTGTTAAGTTAACAGGAATAGCTTAAGGACGCATGCAGGAAATAGTTTGAAGGCAAAAAAATTAACTTATTGGTACTTTGGGATCAAGAAAGTTACCAGAGCGTCATGTGGCTTCAACCTCTACGGTTGTCATGGTGAAAGCCCGACGTTTGGGGGCGTTCTTCTGTGCCGACTGGAACACTTGCCGCTAAGGGGGCAAAGAAGGACCCTACGATGATGCTCCTAAGATGTCCAGTCCGAAAGTAAGGGTAGCTCTAAATGCTTGTTAAGGGCAGGCCTGCGCAAGGTGTCCAGACGATCCATAGATCAAACAAAGGCCATTGGCCTTGCGGCTTTCCTTTCTGAGGTGCCCGGGTCTGTGACAGTAATCGCAGACGACCGAGACAGGACGATAGTAATGAGAGGACTCCTCTTGTCTCTTAAATTGAGTAGCATCGTGAGGTATAGAGGAAGCTCCCTTGAGATCTGACTGGCGGGGCATTTGTCTCCTGCAAGTTGGAATTTCTTCCTCTGTTTAGCGAATACTTCATAACGTCAGATGGCTTCCAACACGTACTCTTTGGTGAGAAACTCCACTGATGTCATCGAGGACTGAATTTCGTAATCTAGTCCTTGATGGAAAAGTCTCGCATAGTCTACTAGATTTTCGACCATATGTGACGCGAACCTGCTCAACATACAGAACTTTGCATCATATTCATCCACTGAATTGACCCATATGTCGAAAATTAATGAATTTCCGCACCAACTACTGCTGTGCAACTTTTGGAAAGTACTTGGCGTCGAGACGTTCCTGAAATACGCTCCATGGTATGGGCCACATCAATCTGGACTCCTTGGACTGCCACCATATACGGGCATTGTTGGTCAGCTGAAGTTTGGCAAACTCCACCCAACCATCTATCAGTATACGCGCAACCTCAAGGTTATCTTCTGTACTCCTAATCCATTCTTTCGACTCCAATGGATCTTCTCTCCTGGTAAAGGTCTTTTGGTGCAGATCTCAAAACTTCACCCCCCGGCGTTCCATGATTAGCAGGTGTGAGTCCTTGCTGCAAAATGGTAGTCTACTGCTGCAGGTTCTTTAACAAGCCCCACATAAGCTCCATCATTGCCACCGGGTTAGCTGGTGGCCCGTTCCTATTACCGTTGTGTCCAACCATGATCATTAAAGAAAAACATGGAAGGAATCAAGACGAATATATGATCAGGTAATTCAAAGAAGAATTATAAATGTTAGGAATGATATGTAAATTTTCGCAACACGAGACTTGCCGCCAGCAAAACTTATCACGTCCCGCTTCTCAGAAAATAGTGGCGGGGAAGTGACGAGGCCAGTGACGTATTTATAACTAGAAGCACATTTCTCGATATAGACACGCTAAGCGTCAGTCATGCAGTAATAGTATCACAAAAACTTATATCACAATGCAACCAACATTTATTACAAAAAGATAGCAAATATATAAGCAAGGATACATTAAGTATTAAAGAAATATATAACGAGGAGTTCACCTCTAACTATGAAGCATCCAACAAAATACATAACAGGCAGTGAAAGATAACATGAATCTAAAATTCTAAAGGAAGCTAGAGCAGGACCCTACTGGTGTTCTGCTTGATTCTGAAGGTATATCTGATCTTTTCCAAGTGAGTCTACTTCGCTAAGTGTAGCCTCGTCCTCTCCTAAATTTGACGGAATATTTCAAAAACACGCGAAATATCTGTCAGCGAGCGTCGTTTAGGTAAGTCTCCCAAGTTCAGCAAATATATTAAAATACATTATCATAAAAACATACAGTAAAACAAATATTATGACAGTAGATAATAAAAATTTTGCATGCTAGTCTGGAAAATAATGTGTTTATCCTTTTGAAAACAATGTTTTGTTTAACGAGTTCGGAAGAATGAAATGAGAGCACAGTGCATCGGCGATTGTTCCGTTTTCACCCTGACGGAATAACGACACGAGATCATTGAACATGAGTTAGTAATAAGGGGACTTCTGACACATGCTTTGGCAATCGGAGAGTATTCCGTTTTAACGCCGACGGAACGACACTCTGATAAGGGTACTCCCGATACACGTAGTTCATTTCATCTCCTGCACTCCCCTATTAACCCCGTGCTATTAAAATGTCCTTAAAATGTATTTACAAATTCCAAGCATGAATTTCCAATAACAAAAGCTTACCGCTAACATGAATCAAGAATTTAATTATATATTAATATATTAAAAGTGCATACATCAACTTGAAACGCAGATTAATAATTTTAAACATCATTTTTCAAAATAATCGTCAACACGAAAAATGTAGATCTTTTCGAGTAGATATTTATCGATCAAGATTTCGTCTAAAATGGAGGATGGGTGTAGGAGTTATGACAGTTATACTACGGCTGTCCTAAAATCCGAATTTATCAATATTAATTTGTAAATATCGTTAAAAATAACAAATGGTCACTTGAAACAACTATTATGATGAAAACTTGTAGTAGACATCTAATTTTAGTATAAAAACATGATCAAGCCTTCCGGGGAGGAAGCACTTAAGAGAAGAGAGACTTACCCGATAGTGCAAATCGGTATAATACCTTACTTGCCGAATTTTTCTCTCCTAAACCGCAATTCTTCTTGTCTTGAAACTTCTACATAAGGTAGGGCAGGGTCTCTAATATTTTGTAGAATTTTTGGGGATTTTTAGAATTTTATTTCAAATCTAAAAACACTCGAAGCAAAGAGAGAACAATGAGAGCACAAGCACTTTCTTATCTTACATAAAGTTCTCACAACTTCTCTCAAATTGCTCTCTGGCAGTATAGTGTTTTCTTACCAAAACACTCCACCAAATGCATATTGGCAACTTTTGTTTAATAGGAAAAACAAAAGCATCCTCAAGCAATAACTGCCCCTAGGTGCAGGCTCACCAAATGTCCTGCTCAATGAAATTGAGCCTAAACTTCTAGACTTCAGACAAAAGCCCTTCACATGTAGCTAGAATTTGACAAAAGCCTCCATGAAGTAATTGATGCTGCCCCAAATGTAAACAATTACAAAAGGGTAGGTTAGATAAAAAGTTTAAGTCATTTCATTCAACAAATAAAAAGTCCAACAATATTTTTTAAAACAACAAATTAAAAATAGCTAATTAAAACAACCAAGTTAAACAAACAATTGCATAACAACAATTTTATTTATTTAAAATCTAATACCGTCGTTACAATATATGTATAAGATATAGATGTGATAAACCTCCACAAGACTTGAGTTTTTTGGATAGAGTCCCACTATATTAAAAACCCATGTGCATCCATGTGTAAGCCCATGTGTTGGCCCAAATCGAGTTTTACAACATTTATTAGAGAACTTCACACGACATAGTTATTTTGACGTATGTGTCACAGAAAAATGAACTTGAGTGCAGATGACATACTTTTCTCATTTAAGCAAGTTGGTCACAGTACCTTAAATGGAAAATGCATATGCTTATTTATGACTTCTGTCACATGATTTTTTTCAAGGACCCTAATGCTTTATAAACACAAGATTCCGGTTTAACCGTTAAATATACATCTAAAGTACGATTTGAAAAATTAAGCGTGGAGATTTCAACAAGTCATGTGGTTGATCTAATAATATAGGGGATGCCAATGGCTTTTATATTTATTGATTTCTTTCAATTGTTAGTCATCAGATCCAAATAATTTAATGGTCATGGATTATTGAACCTTAACATCATCGTTTCTAATTGTTAGAAAGGCTCTGAGAAAGTGAGTTACATATTGATTTAAATAGTTTTTTAGTGTGAATGTGTTTCATTGAGAAGATCTTTGGGATAATGCTCTCCGTTGGCCACGTTTTAAAAAACCAATCATGACTTCTACAATATCCAATACTTAAAATTTTTTTGTTGGTAATTTGTTTGTCTTCAAAATCTTCAGGAAGGTCAATGGAGAAAACGAATAATGTATATGGGTTTATGACGTAGGGAAGTACCTTAGAGAGATTATTATAAAGAAATTTCATGTTCAACATTTAAAATTATATTTAGTACATCGGAGTTTAGGATTTGGTGTTTGACAGAATTGGCATGTTGAAAAGGCAAGGAGAATGAGGTGTTACAGAAATTCTTTGAGAGTCCTATAATTATTTATAAAGTTGGCTAAAAGAGAAATGCTGTCTTGAACAACAATTTAGGTCTTATAATAAGACTATCACGTATAAGATGCCAGATTATTAGCATATGAAGTATGACCATCAAATATCTTCATAATACTAAGATGAAATGTGGTGATGTTAGATTCAAACAGTGTTGCAAAGCTTGTATTTGGTAACCTTTAGTTCAGTGTAACAATTAATATCTGCAGCTTGTAGTGGTTATATAACGGTCAAATCCATATATATATATATATATATATATATATATAGAGAGAGAGAGAGAGTAATGAAAAAAAGAAGCCCTATGAGGCTTCTTCGTTAGGTAGCGTCAAAAATCTATATCCTCCATGATTGTTTTCGACGATCGGTACCCATCATCATCTTTATCATGTAAGATGTGGATGCACCAAATTTCATGTGATTTCACTACTTTTCACCGTTGAATTAGCAGTGTAAAAAGTTCTATTGTCGGTAAACCGTTAATTTTGCATCCACTAAATCAATGGTAAAAAAGTGATGGAATCACTTGAAATTTGGTGTATCCACATCTTACATGGTAAAGATGATGATGGGTGCCGATTGTTGAAAAGAATTGTGGAGGTTATATTTTTTCGACGCCATAAACGGAGATTCCTTTTTATGGCACCTTTCCTCCATTATTCTTATATATATGTATCGGTTTCGTTCTCGGTCTCGGTCATTTTAAAATTGATCAATCTCGGTAGGTTTCGTAGGTATCAGACTAAGTATCGGTTTCGGTATCGTAAGCTTATCACTTATAAGACTATAAATAACGAATATAATATTATGTGCAAAAGTTATTTGCATATAAAAGTAATTATTATATACAATTCATACGATAACATTGAAAACGAAGCGTGCAAATATCAAGCATAAATGGTAATTATGTACAATGCACTTACAAACAAGAGCACTAGATACTATTTTCTTACTTTGGTTCTAGTTTTGGTCAATAGGTAAGCAAGTAATTAATGAGATAGCTTTGTTCCAAGGAAAAATTTAATGGGACAGCTTGTTACCCTACATTCCAACGAGGTTATTAATAGTGAGTAGCTGTCATCACCTCTCTTTCTTTCTCCCTTTCATTACTTTTTCAAACAGACCTTTTTCACCGTTCATCTCTTCTGTCATGCCAAAAGCTTTCCTTGACCCTGATTTTTGCTCTTTCCTACAATCCAGTGATGGCAACTCATAAAACCCTCCCGAAGCAGCCACGTGTTGTGAAGGATGTCATGTATATCAAGACTATGAGACTAACATCCAGAGAAAGGCTAGACGTATGAAGCAATGAGCTTCAAATGTCTAGCAATAAAGTCCTAAAATTCCAGAGGAGGCCCAAACGTCTGAGCAAAGAGCTTCAGACGTCTGGCTATGCTCTGGCCAGACGCTTGGTGAAGGACAAACGTCTGATCTTTATGGGTCAGACGTCTGGGCATGCACTGCTCGACATACATATTGTAGGCAGGCGTCTTATCCATATAGGTTCAGACGTCTGTCGTCGAGATAAGAGCAAATTCCAGATTCGAGATTTATCTCGAAAATTCAGTTTCTAGTGGAAATTATTGTGATCTTATTGTATCTTAGATTTGTATATAGGATCTTAGGGTTAAAATTTGAAGGTATTGTTTTGATCATAAAGTTTAAGGGAGACGAGAGACGTCTCCATAAGGGATCAAGACGATCTTAAGGAGAATTTAGAGAGATGTCTCGTCGGAGATCATAAAGGAGATGGTTATTGTAATTCTCTGTAAGTTTTTTTCTTTTTCTCGAAAGTTCTAATAAAGTTCTCCCCTTTCCCCCTAAATCTCGTGTTATTTAATTACGTTTGTTCTAGTTTTTGTTATCCGTTTTAAAAGAATCTAAGTTTAGATCCAGGTTGTCGACGCATCCGCTGCGCCGTCGATTCCCAACAACTCGTATCAGAACTACGTTCTGTAGTTTGCAATTTAAGTTTACGGTGGGTGACGACGCTTGTGTCCGCTCCTCATTTTCTTAGATTGTGATTCTATTCAGAGGAGTTCATAAGGATCCGAGGGACATGTTATTGCTTCGGAATTAAAGATGGCAGATAACAACGTAAATAGCACAGTTTGAGGTGAAGAAATTTAATGGAAAACAGAACTTCTCGATGTGGAAGAGAAGGGTTAAAGTACTTCTGGTAAAAGAAGGGCTATTTAAAGTACTTGGTGGTACTAAACCTACCGACATGACTGATGACGCATTGGCAGAGATGGATCTGAAGGCACAATGCACGATAAAATTGTTTGGCGGATAACGTGATGTACAACGTCATGAATGAGACTTCTGCGACAAGTTTATGGTTGAAGCTAGAGAGCTTGTACATGACAAAGTCGTTAAACAAGCCGTACTTAAAGAAGCAACTCTACGGTTTACGCATGATCACGACCACCTAAATAGCTTCAATAAGATGGTTAGCGATCTATTATGCCTTGAAGTAAATTTAGAGGAGGAGGACCAAGTGCTGATGCTCTTTTCTTTGCTTTCAAATTCGTATGAACACTTGGTGACAAAAATTCTTTATGGGAAAGGGACTCTCGAGATGGAGGAGCTTACATCGACGCTTCTCAATAATGAGATCATGAAGAAATCAAATCCATCGGAGGAGTCATCAGGATTGTTTGCCGATGAAAGGGGAAGGTCGAAGACTAAAGACGGAGGCAAGAGCATAATGGGGAAATCCAAATCATCCGGGCGAGAGCGAACCGTGCTTCTTTTGCAAACAGCCAGGACATATGAAGAAGCAATGTTAAAAGTATCAAAAGTATAAACAATGGTTGAAGAAGAAGGATAAAAGTGTCAGTTCAAAGGGATTGGATCAAGCCAGTATTGCGACCGAAGCAGAAGGAGTTCGACACATATAAGGAGTTCAATGATAGCAATGTTCTCATAGGGAATAATATGACGTGCAAGGCTATTGGTATAAGGAATATCAAAGCCCGTATGTTTGATGGTGTGGGGTGAACACTTGTGAACGTACGTTATGTTCCGGAACTAAGGAAGAACCTGATTTCTCTAGGAGCATTGATGTTACAGGTTTGTTGGTCAAGCTGGAGTGTTCAAGATTGTCAAGGGTGCCCTGGTGGTCATGAAGGGATGACTAAAGAATTTGTTTCGTTTGGACGGCAGTACGGTGACTGGTGGTGCAGCTGTAGCTACGGAGAAACAGGTGGAGGATACCGCAAAGCTGTGACATATACGTCTTGGCTATACGAGTGAGAGGGGACTTCGTGAGTTGCACAGAAGGGAGTTGCTGAAAGGTATTACCTCGTGTAAGTTAGATTTTTGCAAATATTGTATGATAAGGAAGAGACATAAGGTCGGTTTCAAGCAAGCTGTGCACAAGACCGAAGGACTTGTTGATTATATTTACTCAGACGTATGGAGGCTATCGCTGGTTGCATCAAAAGGAGGTGCCGTATACTACGTCACTTGCATCGACTTTTTACGGAAGGTATGTGTCTACTTCCTCAAACACAAATCAGATGTGTTTGCCAGTTTTAAGGAGTGGAAAGCGGCCGTGGAAGTAAAATGGGCGATCGGTGAAGTATTTACGGACAGATAATGGAGGTGAATACACCTCGAAGGAGTTTCCAGACTACTGTAAAGAACAGGGCATACAGAGGCAATAGACAGTTCCAGGCAAAATGGGGCTGCAGAGCACATGAACAGGACACTACTAGAGAGAGCCAGAATTATGCGGTTGCAATCCGGTCTTTCAGAAGACTTCTGAGCAGAGGCGGCGAGTCATGCGTGCTATTTGGTCAACATGTCTTCATCAACGGCCATAAATTTTCAGATCCCAGAAGAAATATGAAGAGGAGAGCCAGTCAGTTATGATTCTCTGCTAATGTTTGGGTGCCCTACATACTCGCTCATGAATCAGAAGAATAGGACCAAGCCGGATTCAAAGTCTAAAATGTGCGTTTTCTTAGGATTCAAACTTGGTGTTAAAGGTTACAAGTTATGAGATTCGGAAAACAAAAGGGCATTCACCGGCCGAGATGTGATCTTCGATGAGAAATCCATGTTGAAAGACGTGGCTGGAGATAATAAGGAGGCAGGTGGAGCATCAAGTGACAATGATCCAGTAAAGTTGAAGTTTTCTGACGCTCATAACGATACGAACACCGAAGCACAATTTGAGCTTATTGATGTGGAGGTGGACGGGTGGAATTCGGAGAAGGACGATGAGAACCAACCCAACAGGACCTACATACAATAGCATTGAGGAGATCAACATGTACACACAAGGCACCAGTCAGGTACGGTTTCAAAGATATGCTTGCATACGCTTTAGTCATTGAAAGCGGAGATCCCAGCTCTTATCAGGAGGCCATTGGGCAAGAGAATAGGGATCGATAGATTGTTGCGATGACAGAAGAGATGGAGTCACTTCGAAATAACGTACGTGGAGATTGACAGAACTACTGAAAGGAAAAAGGGTTATTGGCTGCAAGTGAGTATTCAAGAAAAAAGAGAACGAGTAATACAAGGTAAGGCTAGTTGCGAAGGGTTTTGCTCGAAAAGAGAGGGTTGACTATAATGATATTTTCTCGCATGTAGTCAAGCATACGTCTACTCGAGTTTTGTTGGCGAAGATAATTACTCAAGATTTAGAGTTGGAGCAAATAGATGTGAACGACATTTTTGCATGGAGAGTTGGAAGAGACAATTTTCATGAAGCAATCTGAAGGATTTGTAGAGCCCGGTAAGGAGGATCATGTATGTGAACTCAAGCGGTCTCTATATGGGTTGAAACAGTCTCCCAGGAAGAAATACAAGCGTTTTGATTCTTTCACGAAGAAGACCAACTACTCTCGATGTGAGTATGACATCTGTGTGTACGCGAAACGGTTTAAGGACGAGTTTTCGATATATCTACTCCTATATGTCGATGACATGTTGATCGCTGTGAAGAGTATGGCGGAAATAAAGGTGCTCAAAACTTCATTGAGTATTGAATTTGATATGAAGGATTTAGGTGAAACAAAGAAGATTCTTAGGATGAAGATTTTGCGAGACAGGGTGGCTGAAAAGCTTCGGCTACCCCAAAGAAGATATATAGAGAAGATGTTGGAGAGATTCAACATGAAAGACTCTAGACAAGTGAGTATTCTTACCGCTGGTCATTTCAAGCTATCATCCAAGGAGTGTCCGAAATCAGCGGAGGAGCAGATAAAGATGTCTTGAGTACCATATGCAAGTGCGGTGGGATCGTTGATGCACGCTATGATATGCACACGTCCAGACATATCCTATGAAGTAAGTCTGGTTAGCCGGTACATATCAAATCCAGGAAAGTTTCTTTGGGAAGCTGTAAAGTAGATACTTCGGTATCTAAAAAGCACTGAAGAGTTCGGTTTATTCTTTTATAAGTCAGAAAATAAATCGAGCCAGTTGCATGGATATGTAAATGCAGATTATGCTGGTGACTTGAAGAAGAGATCTCTTACAGGATATATATATGTAGGATTGCTTGGCACGACATCAAGGTTTCGGGAGGCATCGTCCATACCATTTTCAAAAATTTGCCGTACAAAACAATCCTAACCCTAGAATCTTAACTAGTGATTTAAAGAACACTAAGTGTAAACTACTTTACAACTAAGTGAACTACGAATACAACCTTTGTAGACCGGTCCTTCACTTCAATAGCTCCGTGTAGTAGTCGTTTCGCTCCAACTAGTGATCTTGCAGACTTTAGAGTGGCTCCACAAGAAAAAACATCAAGCTTGCACGATGTCTTCGAGACCGAAGATGAAGCAAATAATGGATGAGAGAGTGAATAGCAACCATAGGTGAGAAATATCTCATATAACTCATATAGAGACTTAACCATGAGTTTAGATAATGGTTGGGTTAATAAATATCTAGTGTAAGACAAAACTAGTGGACTAAGTCAATGGATCTCCAAGCTTCTACAAGCTTCATGCCATGTGACCAATTTCCAACTAATAATTGATTTACTCTAAATAAATAAACCCTTCATTATCATTAGCATGGTGTAAGTCTCATACACCCATGCTGCATGTGGCATCAAGCATGGCACAAAAAGAAAACACAATTAACATATATCACATATATATTAAGTGTGCACATGTGAGAAAAAGAAATGTTTAAGTGAGCTAATATTAGTTAATGTAAATTAATATATCAAATATATAATTATACATTAAATCAACACTTGATTTAATAATCCGGTTATATCTCATATGACCGACTAATATTATTTATATCAACTTATCGAATTAACACTTGATTCGATAACCCGGTTATATATTTCATATAACCGACTGATACAGTATCGACTTATCGAATCAACATTTGATTCGATAACCCGGCTATATCTCATATAACCGATCGATACCTTATATCGCGAGTATAGAATACAGTATCACATACTCGTATTAATTTCGGTCCCGCACATATCATATATGTGCTCCTAATTCGTTTTGCCTGAGCCAGTGAAATCTCTGTGTAGGACTCTAAAGACTCGTCAATACGCTGACAGTAGGTGATGATCATATCAAGCACCTACAAGCCGTCAGCGGTACTAGCTGGACATAACGGCTATTCGGGTATTGAGCGATCAGAAAATCAACAAGCAAGTCTGCTCTTACTCCTGAAAAGCCTGTCAGTAACACTACCGTATATTTCGGTATTTTCGTCTGATATGTCGCATATCTAGTCTAGAGGTGGTAAACGTCAGACCCCAGTAACCTATAAATTGTGCCGATGTAAGGCTCATAACGGGTCGAGAAACTACTGATAACACCTATCAGTAAATCTCCGTAGCAGCCCTGGCCAGGGACTTATCGTTATGGCCAATCGAGCACAGTGCAACATCAACCCCCAATACCGGGAGAGACGAATCCCCTCCTATTGCTCATTGTCTCCATGTGATTTGGGACTGTACCCAAAAGCCACCGTTTTACACGTTCTCTTGAACGTGGTAAGGTAGAAATCAAAGCACAGTGGGAATCACACAAGACTCTATGACGATTTCGGGTCTACAGACTAATTTGTACCAGTGTCACCAGAGAACTGCTATCTGACGATAGGTATAATACCAGCTAGGAGTTCTCGGCGAGTTCGTTCAGTATACCCAGTCTCCGCTGAGCACCCGTATACCATCTTTGATGTCAAACACCAATGGATGTGGGATCATCCATCGTCCATCATATGGATCAAGATGCGTATACGTTAGTCTACTATGGAATATCGATGTCCTGTCTCGAAACATCCTCGACTAGGAACAATTATAGGGTGTACTTGTGGACTACCATTGGCCCCACTAGTATGATTTTCATCATAATCCTGGTAGTCAAGTACACATCTTAAGGGTTTTATCAACATGTGAGAGCAAGACAGCATCACTTATACAAGTCAACATGTTAAGACAAAGAGCAACTAGATAGCATACTATCATGTCGAGCAAAAAAATCCTTTCTCTATATATCCAAGTATCCACTATAATATACATCACATGTACAATAATGGCCTCTAGGGCATACATATAACTAACGATATATACAGTTGCAGAATTTCCAATCAGTTGGAAGTCGCGATTTCAGGATACCGTGGCGCTCTAAACGATGGAGGTAGAATACATGGAGGCAGTGGAAGCATCTAAGGAAGCCTTATGGTTAAAAGGCTTAGTTGTCGAGTTCGGATTTGATAAGGGGCCAGTTCCGTTATTTTGTGACAATCAAAGCGCCATTCATTTGGCAAAGAATCAGGTATACTACAGTCGAACTAAGCACATCGACGTGCGGTATTACAAGATTAGGGAGTGGGCCGAAAAGAAAACCGATTTGATCAAAATCGATACATAGGTGAATCTGGCGGACATGCCGACGAAGGTAATTCTTACGGAGAAGTTCAAGTCAGCCTTTGCTTTTGTTCAGGTACTCAAATATGAGGAAGTGCGACCTCCGTAGAAGGGTCACACTAGTTTCGCAGTTCTAGTTAAAAATCGTGACAACACCAGTTTCGTAATTCTGGGGAAAGATTGTGACAGTTCACGGTTTCATGATTTGGAGCTGTGCGAGCAGAGGAAACGGGAAGAACAATTAAGACAACCCTAAAAGATACAAGACGAGAGCAACAATTTTTCAAGGTAGCTGTAAGGATATACAAGCTAAGGTGAAGATTGTTTTGAAAGATGTCTTGTATATCAAGACTATGAGACTAACATCCAGAGAAAAGCTTGACGTCTAGAGCAATGAGCTTCAAACGTCTGGTAATAAAGTCCCAGAATTCCGGAGGCCTATACGTCTGAGCAAAGAGCTTCAGACGTCTGGCTATGTTCTGGCCAGACGTTTGGTAAAGGACAGATGTCTGACCCCTGTGGGTCAGACGTCTGGGCATGCTCTGCTCGACATACAGATTGTAGGCAGACGTCTGATCCATATAGGCTTGGGCGTTTGTCGTCGAGATAAGAGCACATTCCAGATTCGAGATTTATCTTGAAAATTCAGTTTCTGGTGGCAGTTTCGTAATTATTGGGATTTTATTGTAACCCAGATTTGTATGTGCTATATATAGAATCTTAGGGTTAAAGTTTTAATGTATTGTTTTGATCATAAAGTTTAAGGAGAACTTAGAGAGATCTTGTTGGAGATTATAAAGTAGAGGGTTATTGTAATTCTCTGTAAGGTTTTTTCTTTTCCTCAGAAGTTCTAATAAAGTTCTTCCCTTTTCCCCTCAAAATCTCTTGTGTTATTTAATTGCGTTTGTTCTAGTTTTTGTTATTCTCTGCAAGGGTTGGTTGTCGACGCATCCGCTACGCTCTCGATTCCCAACACCATGATGATCGGAAAAAGGTCAGAAAAATACTTTCTCACCGTAACGAGAAAAGCATATGAGTTTCGGACCGGTCCGAAACTTTTGAGTTTCGGCCGATTTCTTTATCCTTGCTATTACATTACTCAAAGCAAAACAATATCACAATCTATTAGGATTTCGTAAATAAGTTCAAATATTTAAAATTTCATACATAATTTTTTAACCTAATAATCATAAAATAGACTATATAATGGTCCTTCATCACTATCTCCTTAAGGATACTCATAAAATTAGAAGTTTATTGTTAGTGTTAAAATTTTGACGATTCGTAAACACACTCATGGGAAAATGGGGCAATAATAATGATACCATTATATTTATAGTGTCTGCCTTAACTCATACTATAGATTATTCCATGGACGGTCCATGCTATTTGTTAGCATCATCACACAATAGTAGTAAATAAATTAAAGAATTAGAAATTCTCTCTCGTGAAAATAAATGATTTTTTGATAAGAAAAGAAGTGAAATCACCTAATCAATTAGTAGAGATTATCATGGTTTCACTTTCTTAGATCTTTTAGAGTACAAATATCTTTAGGCAAATGGCTTGGGTTGTCTAGGAATAGTCTAGAAATGATGGTGGCCATGTACATTCCTTTGATCTTTTGACCTATCAAGGGTCGAAATATATTAATTACTACTAATTAGCCTATTACCTTAGTTTCCAAATCCAACAACCCATACTCCAGATTGTGAGTCATTAGTTGTAAGAAAATTTAATTCTTTATGCAGATCAAAACTGCATTTGTAACTGATAGTTGCTGCCCTAAGATACACTTTCATATGTTAACACTTGTTGAGAATGTGGTTAACATTTAGTCCCATATTACAAAAACCATGAGATAGATATAAGTATAAGATATAAGATGGGATAAACCTTCATAAGACTTCAGTCTTTTGGATGGAGTCCCACTATATTAGAAGGCCATGTGCATCCATATATTGGTCTATGTGGTGTGGGCCGAACCCGAGTTCTACAACACTTATTAGAGAAATTCACATGACAGTTATTTTGACGTTTGGGTCATATAGAAATGAACTTAAGTGCTTATGACACACATACTTTTCTCATTTAAGCAAGTTGGTCACAGTATCTTAAACGGAAAATGCATGTTTATTTATGATATCTGTCACGTGATTTTTTTTAAGGACCCTCATGCTATGTAAATAGATGATTTCAGTTTAACAGTTAAATCTACATCTAAAGCACGATTTGAAAAATTAAGCGTGGAGGTTTCAACAAGTCTTGTGGCTGATCTAATAATGCAGAGGATCCCAATAGCTTTTATATTTATTGATTTCTTTCTATTGTTATTCATCATACCCTTGATAATTTAATGGTCATGGGTTATTGAACTTTAACATCATTGTTTCTAATTGTTAGAACGACTACATATTGATTTAAATAGTTGTTTTAGTATGTGAATGTGTTTCATGGAAAATATCTTTTAGACAATGCTCTCAGTTGGCCATCTTTGAATGATCAATCACAACTTCTATAATATCCAATACTTAAATTTTTTTTGTTGGTAATTTGTTTGTCATGCTGTCTCTCTGATATCAAAATCTTTAGGAAGGCCAATGGAGAAAACAAATATTGTATATGGGTTTATGACGTAGGGAAGTACCTAAGAGACATCATTATAAAGAAATTTCCTGTTCAACATTTAAAATTATCTTTAGTACCTTGGAGTTTAGGATTTGGTGTTTGACAGAATTGGTATGTTGAAAAGGCCAGGAGAATGTGATGTTACAGAAATTCTTTGAAAGTTCTATAATTATTTATAAAGTTGGCTAAAAGAGAAATGTTGTCTTGAACATGAATTTAGGTCTCATAATATGACTATCACTTGTAAGATGCGAGGTTATTAGCATATGAAGTATGACCATCTAACATCTTTAGAATACAAAGATGAAATGTGATGTTAGATTCAAACAGTGTTGCAAAGCTTGTATTTGGTAGCCTTACAATTAATTTTTGCAGCTTGTAGTGATTATATATAATAGTCAAATTCATATATATATATATATATATATATAGAATAAAGAACAAAAGAGGCCCTAGGAGGGTTTTTCGTTAAGTGGCGTCAAAAATCAATATTCTCCATGATTTTTTTTCGATGCTCGGCACTCATCATCTTTATCATGTAAGATGTGGATACACTAAATTTCATGTGATTCCATCACCTTTTTCATGTTGAATTAGCAAAGTAAAAAGTTTTATTACCGTTAATTTTGCATCCACTGAATCAACGGTGAAAAAGTGGTGGAATTATATGAAATTTGGTGTAACCACATCTTACATGATAAAGATGATGATGATGGATGCCGATTGTCAAAAATAATCGTGGATGGTGTATTTTTTCGACGCCATAGGAGGAAATTCCTTCCAATGGCACCTTTCGTCTATTATTCTCTCTGTCACACACACACACACACACACACATATATATATATATATATATGAAAATAATGGATGAAAGGTGCCATAGGGGAAATTTCTTCTTATGGCGTCAATAAAAGTACACCATCCATTTTTCCCCTACGATCGACACTTATCATCCTCATCTTCACATCGTCTTATATGTGGATACACTAAGAATCATATATCTCAAAATGACAACGATCACTGTTTCGTTCACTCCATTACGTTTGAGGGTATATATACATACATACATACACACACATAGACTATGTTCCACTTGATAGGATTTGAATAAATCCTACTAATTTTTAGCCATTAGGTTTGTTTTAAGATTTGTGTAAACAATGATACCATGACTAAAATAAATGAGAGTTTTTTCTCATAATTGATTGCGCAAATCCCAAAATTAATCTAATGCCTAAAAAGTTGATAGGATTTGTCTTTAAATCCTATCGGTTAGTGCACAGTTAGACTATATATATATGAGAATAATAGAGGAAAGGTACCATAGAAGGTAAATTTCTCTTATGACGTCGAGAAAAAAGCACTCCACGATTCTTTTCGATGATAGGCATTTATCATATTTATCTTTATCTAAGATGTGGATACACCAAATTTCATGTGATTCTACCACGTTTTCACCGTTGATTTTAACAGTTTACCGACAATAGAACATCTTACATCGCTAATTCAACGGCGAAAAATTGGTAGAATCACATGAAATTTGTTGTATCCAAATCTTACATGATAAAGATGAGGGATGCCGATCGTCGAAAAAAATTGTGGAGTATATAGATATTTGATAGCACCTAAACAAAAAGCCTCCTATGGTCTCTTTTCTTATGACACCAAAAAAAATACACCCTATAGATATTTGACGCCACCCAACGAAAAAGCCTTTTAGGGCCTCTTTTCTTATGACGTCTACACCCTCCACGATTCTTTTCAATGATCGACATTCATCATATTTATCTTTTGTTAACATATGTGGTTAAACAGTCCCATATTGGAAAAACTATGAAAGGTATATGGGTATATAAGATATAAGATGGGCCAAGCTCAACAAGGCTTGAGTCTTATTGATGAAACCCACTTATATGAAAAGTCCGTGTACACTCATTTGTAAAAATATATAATCACCCCTCTCGAAATTTAACATGGTATCAGAGCTAGGTCGAACACTTCTAAGAGAGAGCAGTCTACATGCCTCTGAGAGACCGGCCTCTACATGTATCATTATACCTCTGAGAGAGCCGTTTACATGCCTCTGAGAGACGTCTCTACACGTGTTGTACAATCCACGTGCAACGTCATCACGTTGCACGTGAGGACGAATGTTAATATATATTTAAATATAATCCTATATTGGAAAAATTATGAGTGGTACATGGGTATAAAATAGGTTAAAGCTCAACAAGGTTTGAGTCTTATTGATGGAACCCACTTATATCAAAAGTCCGTATACACTCATATGTAAAAATATATAATCACCCCCTCGACGATAGGCATTCATCATACTTATCTTTATCTTAAGATGTAGACACACCAAATTTCATGTGATTCTACCATGTTTTCACCGTTGATTTAGTGAGTGCAAAATTAACGGTTTACCGATAATAGAACTTACATTGCTAATTCAACGGTAAAAAATTGGTAGAATCACATGAAATTTAGTGTATCCAAATCTTACATGATAAAGATGATGATGGGTGTCGATCGTCGAAAGAAATCGTGGAGTATATAGATATTTGATGCCACCTAATGAAAAATCCTCATTATCACTTTGTCATGTAAGATTTGGATACACCAAATTTCATGTGATTCTACCAAATTTTTCACCGTTGAATTAGCAATGTAAGAAGTTCTATTGTCGGTAAACCGTTAATTTAAACACCTTGGGGAGTGAATAAGATTCCTAAGTGTTATATGGCAAATTTAAAGTATAATTACCATATTGTGTTTTTCTTAATAAGTTTCTGTGGAATAATTTAAACAAGTTAAGTAATGAAACTTATTGCTATAATCAAAACAACACAAAAAAGAAAAATTAGAGTAAATAGCAATACAAACACGAGAGAATTGTTGATTAAGGTTCATCACTCCCAGTGGCTAGTCCCCGTCTGAGACCACTTCTGTGGATTTCCACTATTTCCAATGTGAAGAACATAATCATTCTTCACTAGTATCATCCTGGGAAAAAAAAAATCCTTTTTTCCACTCGAATCCGCGATTCCCTTGAAAAAACTATCTTTTCACTCGAATCCGTAATCTTTAGGAAAGATTCTTTTTTCCACTCGAATCCGCGATTCCCTAGGAAAGATTCCTTTTTCCACTTGAATCCGCGATTCCCTAGGAAAGACCCCTTTTTCCATTTGAATCCGCAATTCAAACAATGAGAGACCCCTCCTCTCGTATGGAAGAATATCGAACCTTTTTAAAGGATTTACAATCGTTTACAATGATTAAAACTTGATCCTCACTCACAATCGTATGATCTCAAAAGATTAATACCAGTTAGGCACGAGGATTGGTTTTGAGAGATTATTGAAATTTTAGGCTATGGAAGAAATGAAAAGAGCGAAAATTTTAGCATAAGAAGAACAAGAATCTCTTAAAGATTGATTAATGAATGTATTCTTGATGAAGAAAAGTGATTGATCTCATGGGTATTTATAGGAATGGTACGGGTTGCCATTAGGACAGAATCATAACTACCAAAAACAGTTATTGACAGTTGGAAACGGTCTAGAAACAAAATGGCGTAAACACCCGTTCATTTGAAAATTCAAACAGAAAAATAACTAACAGAAACGGCCATGGCAGACATCTATAGACGTCTGTTCAAAAATTTCCTAAAGAGACGTCTGTACCATAAACGACCATGGTGAATCTTATTGAAGGCAATCACTGCTTGATGTTGAAATTTTGTGCTAAGCTATACTTGAGATTTAGATCTTGGAAACGTTAGTAACATGTGAATTCTTTAAATATAGTTTTGTTCTAAATGATCAAAATTGAAGATCGTATGACACAAGTGTCAACAATCTTCCCTTTTTTGATATTTAGCAAAACACATTTAAAGCATTCATGATATATATAAAAATATAAATTAGAGTTAAATACTCGGTCTCAATTCATGCTTTGTTGAAAAAATCTTTGAACACCCATACCACCAATACTATTTTTCAAGC
This sequence comes from Agapanthus africanus, assembly GCA_030015575.1. Taxonomy (NCBI): domain Eukaryota; kingdom Viridiplantae; phylum Streptophyta; class Magnoliopsida; order Asparagales; family Amaryllidaceae; genus Agapanthus; species Agapanthus africanus. Next base: position 377,462,719 of record CM057344.1, on the reverse strand, counting down.
ACTCATAAAGACGGGTGTTATAACTCAAATTTTATCAACATTGTATGAAATTCATGAATATTTTCTCACTTTTTTGAAAAATATCAAAAAGTTTAAAAACAGTTAGAACAAGGGGTAAAAATATACATGTTTAGATAATTTAATCTTGAACTTTCATTTGAACAGAAGTATAAACATGCATATAGCATGACAAATGAATAATTCAAGCATGAGATTAAGCATAAAGAATCATTTCATAATAATAACTTAAAATAGCACAAGGTTCAGAATGAAATAATCATAGAAAACTAAATACCAACTAATACAAAACCAATTACAAAAGCAAATCGATAATTTCCAGACGTCCGTGGAAACAATTTTCTGATGTCAATTTCCAGAGACATATTTGCACTGCAGACTCTACAGTACGAAAAGATTTTGGTCCAGACGTACGTCCGATGTACAAAAATTTGGTCCAGACGGCTGATGTGGTTTATTCAAGAAGTTAATTTATGGTTTAAAACGAATTTTAGACGGAAAATCAAATCATTTTCATTCATTAAAACACAACATTACAAAGTGAAAATTAAATCTACATTACATAACATTCATACACACATTAAAACAAGCTAAAATCTAAATCTATCCTAGCTTCCTTCTTGAATTTTTCCATAACTTCAGTGCTCCGCTTCTTTATGATCATATTATCTTCAGAATCGAAAAAGATCGTGGTGTCATCAGAGAAAATTTGCCTAAAAAAGCAAAACCAATTCAACCACAGGAGTAGGGTGTGGTGGAGTTGAGTTTGGTGGTGTAATGAGAGAGTTGAACGGAATCCTCACTTGGATCCTCATTGAGATGAGGACTCGGAGGTTCAAATTTCACTTTCTTCGAAGTCACTCCATTCTCAAACTTCATTTTCCTCTTAGTGGTCTCCATATATTTAATAAAGAAAAAGATAGAAGTAGGGTATTCAATTCAGAAAGAAAATGAGTCCTATTTATAGCGAGCGAAGAGAAAAACCACCCAAGAAGTTTTATAACTAAATTTAGGTTTTCTAACTCCCCTTTTATTTGACTTTGAATTTCCAAATTTAAATTTGACTTTTAGTTTAGTAATCACCTATTTAATTTTAATTTATTTATAGATTAATTATTTTTGTTAATTATTTACATTATTATTTAATTAATTATTAATATATAAGTTTAATTAGAAACAGTTATGGCAGACGTCTGTACGAGGCGTCTGGCTTCTGATATTAACTGTACCAGATGTCTGACGTCTGGTTCCTAATATTTTCTTATGGCTGTCTTTTAAGGTGGTTTTAAGGATTTAAGAAATGGTTAAATCAACCATATTAAGTTCTCCTCTAAGATGGGAAACCTGAGATTTATCTAGCAGCTTAGTAAATATATCTGCAAGTTGACTATCAGTTGACCAATATTCCAAAACGATATCTCCCTTGTGAAAATGATCTTTAAGGAAATGATATCGTATGTTTATGTATTAAGTCCTATAATGTTGATCCGCATTTTTGGTTATATGAACCGTACTTGTATTGTCACAAAGTATATGAATCTTTGAAATACTTCCACTATAATCTTCTAGTGTGTATTTTATCCATAAACTTTATGCAAAATAAGCACCACCAGCAATATATTCTGTCTCGGTAGTCGATAGAGCTATTGAAATTTATTTCTTGGAAATCCAAGAGACAAGACAGTTTCCTAAAATGTGACATGTGCCACTAGTGCTCTTTCGATCTTATAAGCTTCTGATATAATCAACATCTGAATAACTGGTTAATTGAAATAAGTTATTTTTTGGATGCTATAAGCCAAAATTTATGGTTCTTTTAAGATATCTAAAGATTCTTTTTACAGTGGTGACGTGACTCTTTAAGATTAGCCTGAAACCTAGCACATAAATATACACAAAACATGATATTCGGTCTACTAGCTGTCAAATATAGTAGACTTCCAATCATTCCACGATAAAATTTTGTGTCAACTTCTTGACCATCTTTGTTGTCAGTGAGTTTGGTGTTGGTAGCCATTGGTCTTTCACAAGTCTTTGCGTTTTCCATGTCAAATTTGTTTATTAATTCTCTAGTGTATTTGGCTTGACTAATGAAGATTCCATCATCCATTTACTTTATTTGAAATCCAAGAAAGAAGTTGAGTTCTCCCATTATGCTCATTTCAAATTCATCTTGCATATATTTGGCGAATTCTTCACAAAGACTTATTTTTTGAACCAAAAATGATACCGTCAACATATATTTGGACTATTAAAATATCTTGTTGAAATGTTTTAGTAAATAAAGCTTTCATTTATTGAACCAAAAATGATATCGTCAACATATATTTAGACTATTAAAATATCTTGTTGAAAGGTTTTAGTAAATAAAGTCTTATCAACGATACCCTTTGTGAAACCTATATTTTCTAGAAACGTATTTGAACGTTCATACCAAGTATAATGCTTTTCTTAAGACCATATAATGCTTTTCTTAATTTATAGACATGATTTGGAAATGCATGATTCTCAAAACCGGAGGTTGAGATACATATACTTTCTCGTCTATTTGACAGTCTAAGAAAGCACTTTTAACGTCCATTTGAAAAATTCTAAATCTTTTATAGCAAGCGTATGTTAGTAAAATACATATGGCTTCTAATCTACCAACGAGTGCTTAAGTTTCGTCATAGTCCACACCTTCAATTTGATTATATTTTTGGGCTACTAAACGAGTTTTGTTTCTAATTACTTTACCTAATTCGTCAAGTTTATTTTTAAATACCCATTTAGTACCTATAATTGGTCTATCATCGGGTTTTGACACTAAATACTATATTTTGTTTCTTTTAAATTGACTTAATTCTTCTTGCATAGCAATTAACCAATTTTCATCTATTATGTTGTATCTCCTATAATAAAATTGAGTAACACTAAATATATTATATTTTAACTATATACATACAACACATCATTAATAATAGTAGTATTACAATCATTAATAAATTAAATGGTAACTTTATCGATTATGTTTGCCTTTTTATTGTCTCCAAACATAACGATACCATTTTCATCTCTTGATAGCGTTTGGAAGCAATTGATATTTCCAGTCATGTGCCTTGAGTAACCGCTATCAAGGACCCCTTCTCACTATGTTTGGGATCCTACAAAACAAGATGACTTGGTGTGACCTAGGAAACCATATCTTTTTAGGTCCACGGGGGTTGGGAATATAATGATATTTATAAGTTGAATTTAATTTGATACTACAATATCTAGAGATATGTCCTAAAGCAAAAATAATTACATGTAGCATTTGCGTATTTATTACCATATCTGTGTTTGAATTTTAACAAATTTGTTATATTTTTCATATTTTGAATCGTCGTGAAAGCCTATACCATAATATTTATAATGATTAATACAAGTTCCTAGCATGACGTTAAGATTGTCCTTAGTTTTAGTAAATTTAAGTAGTATATTATCTTTAATTTCTAATTTTCTTTTTAAATCAAAATTTCATTTTTTAAAGTTCCTATTGAATTAAGCGTATTCAAATGGGATTCTTCTTTTAAGACTAATCTTTCCTTTAAATCAATATTTTCTAAAATATCTTTTTCACATTCAATTTTAATAGGATTATCCTTTTTGTTATTACTATCTTTTAGTTGCTTTTATTTAGAATGAATCTTATCCTAAATAGATTTTAAATAAAAACATAAATTAACTAAGTTTTCTTTAGATAAATTCTTGATACCAAGAATATCATCACTAACCTCATCATTATCTATAGCCATGAAGTACATGTTTGCGACTTCTTTTTCTGACTCGCTTAAGTTAGATTCATCCAAAATTGCTTGAAAAGCAGGTCTTATCAAACCCTTTTTCCACTTGAATTTATCATTTTGCCTTTTAGGTTCGGACAACGTGCCTTTAAGTGACCCCCTTTGTCATATTCAAAACATCGCATAGCCTACTTTGAACTCAACCATTTCTTTCGAGAATTGCCTCTATTTTAAAAAAATCTTTTAAAGTGCCTTGCGATATTTGCCATTTCTTCATTGCCGTTCTCGTCGTCGTTTGATAGATGAGATTCTTTGATCTTGCTTGTAGATGCCTTTAGAGCGATATTCTTGTGTTGACTCTCTTCCTTCAGCTTGATATCTCCAAGTTGCATCGCATAGGGTTTTAACTTACCGATGAGAGTATCAACGCTTATTGTGCTCATGTTATTTGCTTCTTCTATCGCTGTGATTTTTGGCTATCAAGACATGGTTAGTGATCGCAGAATTTTATATTTCTTATACTTTTTCTACAAATTTCTTTCTTAAGTTAAATAATTCGGTTACTATGTTATTAAACCTAGAGTATATGGAATTAATTGTCTCATTTTCTTTCATTGAAAACATTTCATATTCATGCATGAGACGATTTATTTTACTCTTACATAATAAGTTCCTTCATGTGCATTCTGAAGCGTATTCCATATATCATGTGCCGTTTGGCGCACAGAAATTCTATTGAATTCCTCTGAAACAAGTGAGAAATAAAGGATATTCATGGCTTTTACATTTAAAGTCATGGAACGTTTATCAGTGTCAGAATAGGGCCGTGTAGTAGGAATTACATAGAGTGTGTCTAATATATCTAGTATTTCTAAATCTATGCATTGTAAAAATATTCTCATTTTAGTTTTCCAAAATTGAAAGTTTGTGCCATTAAAAAGTGAAGGCCGTGTGGTGAATTATCCCTCTAATTGATTTGCCATTATAGGATCAAAAACTCAGGATGTTAATCTTTAGAATACGAGTAATCTCACTCTGATACCAATTGAAAATACTTTAGAGGGCAGTGAATAAGGTTCCTAAGTGTTGTATGGCAAATTTAAAGTATAATTACTATATTGTGTTTTGATTAATAAGTTTCTGCGGAATAATCTAAACAAATTAAATAATGAAACTTATTGAAATAATCAAAACAACACAGAAAAGAAAAATTAGAGTAATGTAATGCATACACGAAAGAATTGTTGACTAGAGTTCACCACTCCAAGTGGCTAGTTCTCACCTGAGACCACTTCAACTTGGAAATATAGTTTTGTTCTAAATGATCAAAATAGAAGATCATATGACACAAGTGTCAACAAAAACGTTGTAGAATTACATGAAATTTGGTGTATCCACATCTTTCATGATAAAAATGATGATAATGAATGCCGATCGTCGAAAGGAATCGTGGATGGTGTGATTTTTCGACGGTATAGGAGGAAATTCCCTCCTACGATACCTTTCCTCCGTTGTCCTTATATATATATATGAAGAAATAATGGTCGTATGTTTAATTATGCAAAATATTGGCGAGCTAAAATAATGATAAGGATTTAAATTATGATGCATTGTTTTCTTATTTGAATGATGCAGGTTATTGAACAATAATGAATTGGATGGACAAGTTCCAGAAAAACTTTATTCAATTGGTGTACATGGTGGAGTTATAGAGTACGTAACATTGAATGCTATTGGCTTTTTAGTACTAGCACTATTGCAATGTCTTGTTTTTGTCATTCATTTTGTGAAGAAAGGTTTAGATATTTAAATCAAGTTTACTACAATTTACTGCTTTTTAGATCTCCATATCCATTTAACAGTATCTAGTTTACTCTGAAGATCAGTCAATTGATGTAATCTGATATGAGTAGGATAAAAAGCTAAATTTTAATTATCATGAATTGTTATATGTATAATAGAAATTTTATAAGAAGCCTACTTATAGTATAAAGACTGTTTATAGATGAACAACTGGCATTGCAAGTTTCCTCGTCATATCTTGTAGTGACCCATTTAATTAGGGAGACTGCTAAATCTGGAGATATAAACCTACATATTGAGTCATGTTGAATTGCCACTGTGCTAGAATATCTTATTGAAAGCAGACTTTGGGAAGAAATGAGTTTGGTATCAGAAAAAAGGGTCGCTCGAAAAAGTCTCCAAAAACGCCGATCTGATTTCTTTTGTTTTCTGTTTTTCTTTAACCAACCAAACAGACTTTTTGGTGTCTTTCGCACAAAATAGTTTCATCTATATATAAACCTGTTTCCAATTGGAATGGGGTTGCCATGAACTACCACTGTAAACTGAAAAGACTCCATGGAGCGATAACAAGTTATGTTGATCGGCTTTCAATTTGACATCAAACTTTGTAATTTCCTGGACAGTGCTTTCGTAAATCTGTAAGGTCAGTTGATAGATAGCTACCAAGAGGGGTCTGTGGAAAAGTGTATAGTACTCGATCTCGTTTGGAATTTTGGAATTTTGGAATTTTTGGCATTAGAAAGATTTCAAATCCTTAATTTTTATTTCATGTGTTACAATTGTGCATTCAAATTCATGATCTACTTTCTGTTTGGAAGTAATCAATAAGGAGACAGCAGAATCAAGATGTGATGATTGTATATATTCGTAGAAATTGCATCAATCCACCCCCACCCCACCACCCCCTTCTCATTTCTTGCTTGTTTTTGTACAGTCTCACAGGTAACAAAGGTTTATGTGGTGTACCAAGTCTTCCGGCATGTCCCTATTTCTGGGAAAAAGGGTTGTCCACAGGTGGAAAGATTGCTATTGGTCTTTCCTGCGCCATTGTTATAATATTGGTTCTCCTGATACTTTATATACTCTGCATTAGAAGGGGAAGAAATGACTATGATTTTGGACTTCCTCAAGACTTAATATGTGAGTATAAATTCTTCTTATTTTCTTTAGTTCGTAATTTATCCTGACTGTTATTTTTGCATATCATGCATATCATCATTTGTGTTCTTTGCTTATACTTGGATCTACAAATATAATTGAGATATTTTGACAAATGAGCATGCATCACCAACCCCCATCCCAACTCCTTAACCCCACCCACAACACATGGAATACAAAGAACAGAAAAGAAAAGAATATTAAAAAAAAAAATCTTTCTCTGATATAGATATCTTTTAAAATATCTTAAGAAATCACACATTTTAATCGAAGTCTCCCACAATTTTCATATTTGATAGAAATCTTTCACGACATAAAGACACGCGTGCATGCATGTGTATGGGGTGTGTGTAATATACATACATGTATACATACATTTACACACAAACATAATACGTGCATACATACATATACATATATGTTGCGCGCGCGTGCACACACACACACACACACATATATATATATATATATATATATATATATATATATATATATATATAGGGAGATGATCCTATGAGACCGGTTCTCATTTCTTATTTTGAGGCCAAACTTTTAAACACACAACCGTCATGTTTTCCCCCGATCCATACTGATCATTTTGATCTACTTATATTAGATATGTTATGTTTTAAGTTTCATTACATTTGGAGACCTCTAACACATCTATCAAGCGATTTTATTTTTCATGCATCGTAAAGTCGTCGATGTTTTAGTCTATTTGATGGATTAGTTAGAGATCTCAAAATCTCGTAAAAATTTATACGTAACCTATCTAACATCTATAGATCACAATGATTGGTGCGGATCGGTGAAAAACACGATGTTTTGTTTGTTTCATAAGTGGATATCAAAATAAGAAATGAGGTCTGACCTCATAGGATCAACTCTCTATACACACACAATGTATATTAGATATCGATATCGTATCAGATGGGTGTTTTCAATATCGGTAGCGGTATCGGATGATATGTCGCCGATATGAGTTACATATCGGACGTGCATATCGGCTATCAGTATCGGGTGTATCAGTATCGGTATTGGACATACTGGGTGTCAATATCGGAAAATTCTATATACATATTGGGAATATTAGTCTAGTTTATAATGAATGTTACACATGTATATTTTTTTAAATTTTATAATAAAAACCTAAAACATCTATTATAGCGAGTTAATTACCAACGGACTTATATTGTAATCGACATGCATACTTGCAAAAAAGCGCAATAATATAAATCATCCTAGAAAAGAATTTAAATAGAATTGTTGATGTTGGTTGTTGCGGAGGAGAGGACTCAGAGGAGAGAGGAGGTGCTGCAGTTGATGGCGGCCTCGCAGAAGAGGCGGCCTCGCAGAAGAGGAAAGGAGGATGAGCGAGAGGCGTAGACGCTGAGGAGAGAGGATTGGAGGCGATGAGAGAGGTCGTAGCACCGACAAGAGGCGATGAGAGAAGAGGAAGTGGTGATAGAGAGAGGAGAAGGAGGCAGAGGTGATGGTATTAGGGCATAGATTTGGGAAATTTGGGAATTGGAACAAGGAAGAATAATGTAATTTGTAAGTTGGATACTTGGGAAATTATAGTTAGTGGGTTTGGGTTTTGGATACGGGTTGAAACTTGAAAGTTAAACCCCCAAAAAATACCTTTTCTACCCGATAAAAACCGCATCGCTGATAAGCGAGCTGACACGATATAGCCGATATATCGGCCGATATGACCGATATCGGGTTAAAACGATATACCCTTTTATCGATATGAAATTTATCGATGCCCGACCGATATAGAGATATTGGCTGATGTACCGGCCGATATTTGTTTCACTACACACACTGACCTTGGAGTGTCCCTGTAGGGTGCACCCTACAGAGGAGCATGTATAGCATGATTCTATTGGACTTTGTATAGTACTTTTGCACTGGAGTCCTCATCATTGGATTTGTACTTAAGTGCAAAAACATTATGCAAGGGTCCAATGAAATGATGTTGCATATGTTACGTTGTAGGGTCTACAGGTACACTGTATTCTCCTTTTACCATATATATGATGTGTATACATGTATATGTAAATACGTATATGTATGCACACACATTTATATATATGAGAATAATGGAGAAAAGAGCCATAGGAGGAAAAATCCTTCCGCGGCGTCGAAAAATACACCCTCTATTATTTGCGACGATCGACACTATTCATCTTGATCTTCATCATCTAATATGTTGATACACCAAATTCATGTGATTCTAACACCTTTACACCATTGATTTAGCAATGCAAAAAGTTCAAAGAGGCATGAGCCGACGACCCCTTTTAAAAGTGAGCCGCCGTCCTAAAACACACATACCCCCGGTGTCTTTCACCGATCCAAACCGACCATCTTGATCTACGTATCATGAAATCCTTATGTACAAAAAGTCTCGTGATTTAAAGATCTCTAACACGTTCATCAAGCGACCGCAATTTTCTTATGCCAATAAACCGTTAATTTTTCTATCTGCTTGATGAACGTGTTAAAAGTCTTTAAATCCCGAGATTTTTTGTAAATAGGGTTTTATGATACGTAGATCAAGATGGCTGGTTTGGATCGGTGAAATACACGGGATATATATGTTTTGGGGCGGCGGCTCATTTTTAAAAAAGAGCCGCTGGCTCATAACCTTATATATATAAGAATAATGAAGAAAAGTGGCCCAAGGATGCTTTTGTGTTAGGTGACGTCAAAATAATACACCCTTCATGGTTTTTTTCGACGTTCGGCACCCATCATCTTTACCATGTAAAATGTGGATACACCAAATTTCATGTGATTCCATCACTTTTTCACCATTGAATTAGCAATGTAAAAAGTTCTATAGTTGGTAAACCGTTAATTTTGCATCCACTAAATCAACGGTGAAAAAGTGGTGGAATCACATGAAATTTGGTATATCCACATCTTACATGATAAAGATGTGTGCCGATTGTCGAAAAAAATCGTTGAGGGTGTATTCTTTCGACGCCATAGGAGGAAATTCCCTCTTATAGCGTCTTTCCTCCGTTATTCTCTCTCTCTATATATTGCGTTTTTAGCCAAATCTGTTAAATGTTATGTAAGCTTGACATCCGTTGCCCATTGCCCAACAACTTAAGCTTTCGGGTGAGCTGATTGTTGACATGTTATTAAAGAACCAAGCTTCAAGAGGCCATGCGTTTAAAGCTCATTATTGTCAATTTTGAAAATATATTAAATTACCTCCATTTATTATGCAAAGCAAGTCTTTCTGATGGAGATCTTTTACACATGGCCCAAAGACCTCATGAAGGGGAGTGCTCATCGTTATGTTTGCATGATAGATGTTATCTCACAAGCCCAACAACTTAGGTTGCACAGACACTTTCAACAGGTTTTCGTATCAGCGTCCGACACGTATCAGACACCGACACCTGCAAGACACTTGCACGACACGTATCGGGCGTATCGAATATGTCATATTTGTATAGTATGTGTTCTATGCGTGTCATATGTGTTTAAACATATTTTTAGTATCTTATTAGCGTATAGCATTTTAGACTAGTTAATTTTTTCTTATTTAATATTGTCATAATAGTTTGATAGCTCATCTTTATAAGATTAAATATATAGGCATGACCCAGTATCTTATATTTTGGGACTTTGCCGTGTCTCCGTATCACATCGTGTCATATCTGTTTTCCTGTATCCGTGTCTATGCAACCTTGCCAACAACTAAAGTTATTGGGAAAGGGTTTCTTGATAATACGCCTTCCCTGTTCCCGTCTCCATTACACTAAACATAAGGGATTTGTTTATTGTTATGTTTGTGTGACATACATTGTTCCCCAACAACCTGACGGCTTAGGCTTTTGATAAAGGGGTTCTCCCATTCTTCTTTCCCTATCATCCATGTACTAAACAAAAGGGAAGGGGGTGCCTAAGGAAATTAAGTCTGGTGAAATGGATGCCTTTCTCTGGGTTGGTAACCTGAGACCATAGTGTAGATTTGAAAATCCGCAAGTCAATATGAACGTTATTGAATTCTGGGGAGTCGTGCTTTAAATTTTGGTTAGAATCATCAATACATTGCTTGTTTTTAGTCATTTTTGTTCGGAATTGCAATTTGGTAGCCTCCTTTATTAATTGTAGGTATTTTTATTTTCTCTGAGAACATAATATGTTGGCAGACGTCTTAAAGGAATGCTTTCCATTTCTTTTATCCTCATTTATATTTGTTGCTTTCTTTTTGTAGGGTTAAAGCCTGTTTACGTACTTTAGCTTGTTTGGATACTGTTAACATATTATCTTCTGGTTGAGGATAAATTGCATAGATCTTAGTGAAACGCCTTCTATTGAAAATTGATCTTTGAATTATTTCTCAAATGTCTCCACCAGAGTTTCATTCATGATTCAACCCAGCCGTTTGGTAATTATTATGTGTGTCGTACATCTTTATTTTATCTGAAAAATTTGGGACTGAAGTTGCAATTGACAATTATTTCCCATAGGATGTAAGTGATAGTATCATGGAAGGTAAACTAGTTATATAAATGGTAATTAGCATATAATGAAGAATAACATTACTAAAGGAATTTAATATCAGGTTATGGCAATTGGTTCTATGAAATTATGTTGGTTTAATGAAAGTAATAGTTGCAAGGATAGTTCAAGGTATTCCAAGAATTGTTTTGTCTCCCAGGTTTTACTTTTAAATGAGAGAAGGATGCTTTGTTTTCCAATAGACAGGGGTAAAAAATGAGAAGAGATGAAAAGGAGGGGTAAGACACGAATAGTTGGTAAATTAAATGTAATTTAAAAAATGTCTTATTTTATTCAGTATCTGTTAGGCGTTACAAAGATATTTATTTATTTGCATAAGGCTTATTTACTTAAATCTACCAATAGCATTTACCCTATGACAATAAACTATCAATTCCTTTGATAATTAGAAGAAACTACCATGACTAACGGTGTCACGTCATTACTGACTGTGCCACATCACCGCCATGTCAATTAAGTCGCCACGTCAGCATAAAAAATAAAAAAACCCAAATAACCCCTTTTCTAACTCTAATCCTAATTCCTAAAAAATAAAAACCCTTTCTCCACTTATTTCCACCGCCGGCGCTAGCACTAGCACCACCCTCTTCTTCTACTCTTTCACAATCATCTTCCTCCTCTCCTAACGTAAAAAAGTCTAACCCTAGCCAACCTTTATCTTTTTCCTCCACCTCCACCTCCACCTCCTCATCTCTCCCCCTCCCGCTGTCAATCTCCGCCGCCCCTGTCTTGACCCTCCCCTTAACTCCGCCCTCAACCTCACCCCCGACTTCCCCTTTCGGCCTTGCCCTCGACCTCGCCCCTCGACCCCGCCCTTTAGCTCCCACTCACTGCGCCGCCTTCCCCCTCAACCTCACCCTTCTCTTCCTTCACCTTCTCCCTCGGCTCTCCTTACCCCTCTCTCCTCTATCCTTGACCCTCTCCTCTTAGTCACCATCTTCATCACCATCAACTTCACCATCTTCTTTTTTCGGCGCCCATTCTCGTTGTCGGCGACTTCCTCCACCTGCCCCCTCCCTCCATCCTTCCACCATTATTAATTACCTAATATATTTATAGTATATATTTTAAATAATATTTAATAATTATTGAAAAATATTAATAATGTAATTAATGGTATTATAAAAAGGGCAAAAAAGTTTTTTGATATGAACTTTAACGCCGTTAAAGTTGACCAACGCTGACCATTAAGTCATGGTAGTTGTATGTATTTTTCAAAGGAATTGGTAGTTTTCTGACACGGGTTGAAAGCTATTGATAGTTTTTGGTATACAACTCTTTGCATAAATTAAGAACAGAGATATTCAAAACCAATTTTGATGACAAATCTTGAGGTGTAATATCAATATTCTAAAGAGAGTATCTCTCCTCATGGTACAGTTCAGTAATAGGTTACATGCAAATCTTCCTTGCATGTTGTAATTGGCCTATTAAAATTGGTTGGTAGTGAACTCGGCGAGTTTCCTTTGAAATCTCGTTGGAACAACATGTAGCTTTGCAGGCAAAAGCTTCATATATTTTATTGAGAAGGAAAGAGAGAGATAAGAGTGGTAAAATTAATAAGGCTTTGACATTTCTTTAGATGTTCAAAGCATACGTATCCCTTTCTTTTTATAGCTTCTAAAGATAGGAAGTGAATTTATGAGAAAAACTAACGTGAGAAGTTTTCGTACGTTCACACATAAACATAGAGAAGCTTATCTGTAGAAACATCTTGGTTATTATTTCCACGTTGGCTGTTTCACAAAGTAGTGTTGGCCATCTTTAATTTTTTTATTTTAACATTTCATTAATTGTTTCTTTTCTCTTATCCATCTCTTTTATTTGCTACTTGGATTTATTATAATCAAAACCCAATAACCCTCCCCCTACTGATTTTTATAAAACCATTTCCCTTTCAAAATCTACCTGATGCAACTTGTTCTTCCCAATAACCCTAACAAAGTTAATATTGGTTGGGTTACTATCCAGTTGATTTAAGTAAAGAGTTTCAATTATATTTTCAGTTGTCCTTGCCTCCTTTGGTAAAGAGATTGGCCAAATTCTTGTATGACCTCATAATATCGTCTCTTATCAGTTGCCTGACATAAACTATTGACTAATATCTCAGGATGTACTATTATCGGCATTGTTGTATGCCGTGACATTGTTGCTTCACATCAGAATACGTAGAAATTGGAGCCATTGACTTGGGCCACAAATTTATGTCTAATAATAGATTTCTAATTCATTCTGCGTCTTTTCCGGCTGCTGTCAAGACAATAAATTCAGAATTTATAGTAGAGTGTGAAATGCTACTTTGCTTATTTGAAGTCCAAGATATTGCACCCTTGCATATGGGCGTATATCCATCCAAAAATGGATTTATTATCATCCATACACGAAATCCAACTTGCAGTAGAATAACCCTCAACGATTTCGGAAATTTGTTGTAAAACAGTCCTTGTTTTTTGGTTTGTTTAATATCCAAGACTCTAGCGATTGCTTTGTAACGACTTTGTGTTTGCACTACCAGTATATGTACCGAGTTTACACACTGCATATACAATATCGAGTTTTATACAATGCTTGGTATGCATCAAGCAGAAAAATAACACTAGAATACTCAGCTTGCACTAGTGGTCTATCAACGTTTGTCAATGATTTTATTCTATTATCAAAAGAGGAGATAAAGTGCTTAAATTTTGTTAACAATAATATGACCAACTCAAATCATAACCCATATAGTGCTTTCCTACTTTAATACCTAAGATAATATATACCTCATCCAGATTTTTCATTTTAAATGTAGAGGTTAGATACTTCTAAAATTTTAGTCGCACCTTGTATTTTAGTACTCATATTGACATGTCATCGACATATAAGCAAATAAACACATTATAATAACCGGTGCATTTAAAATAAATGTTTTTATCAACAAAATTATTTCTTGGACCCAAAGGACAATATTGCAGCATCAAACTTATCATGCCACATCTTTGGAGCTTGTTTTACATCAGATGAATTTTAATTAGTTTGCAAACTCTTATCTTAATTAAATTTGAAAATATTGGTAGAGAATTGTATTATTCAATATGAATGGTACTTTACATATATTGCTTGTTTTACAACCGTCTTGGATACGAATCTAAACAAATACAACAAACCCATAACTAAATAGATCAAGTTATAACAAATACATAACAACATATATTTGGCTAACAAAAGAATCACATCTTCTACCGAGAAATCTTCTCTCAACTAATTATATCTTTAAGTATCTCTAACACTCCCTTTCAAGTTGGAGAGTGGAGTGAATGAACCAACTTCCTGCTAAGTTCAAGAAACTGGGCTTGACCTAACGCCTTGGTAAAAATATTTGCAATATGAAGATGTGAAGGTAAAAAAGTAGTGTGAATTAAACCGGCCTGTATCTTCTCACGTATAAGAGGACAATCAATTTTAATGTGTTTAGTGTGCTCGTGAAATACATGATTAGATGCAATATGAAGCGCCGCTTGATTGTCGCAATATGAAGTAGCTATTTGAGATAGAACTTGTAGGTCAGAAAGAAGAAAATTGAGCCATGTGATTTCACAAGCAGTGGACACCATCGATCGGTATTCAGCTTCAGCAGTCGATCGTGATATAGTGCTTTGTTCCTTTGACTTCCAAGAGATGGGACTATCCAGTAATTGATCTTCAAGTCGTTGAACAACTAGCCTCATCAGAATCACAATAACCATATAATTTGAGAGGACTAGTAGAAGAAGAAAAATTCCAGTGCCGGGAGACGATTTTATATACCGAGCAACACGAAGTGTAGCCTGTCAATGAGGCTCTTAAGGTGTGCTCATAAACTGATTAAGAATGTTCACAGAGTGGGTGATGTCCGACCAAGTGATGGTAAGATAGAGTAGACGAGCAATAAGTCGCCGATATTGTGACGGGTCTTTCAACAATGTACCATCATCTGATTTTGGCTTCAAACTTTGCTCCATTAGAAACTTTGAGGAACGCCCTCGAATATTCCCTGTATCTGAAAAGATATCTAAAGCATACTTTTTTTGGGTCAAGTAAATTCCTTGTTTACTTGCTCAATGGCAAGAAAATACATTAAATTACCCAAATCTTTTATATGAAATTGAGAATGAATAAATTGCTTTAGAGCATCAGCAAATTTAGAACTATTACCCGCGATGATAATGTCATCCACATAAACTAAAATTGCAGTAAAAAATGATCCTTTCGTGGATGTAAAAAGAGAATAGTCATCTTTGGATTGAACAGAACCAGCGGCAAGCGAAGAAAATTTTGCGAACCAATTACGTGATGCCTGCATAAGTCCATAAAGAGATTTATTAAGGCGACAAACACGATGCTCCCCTTGTTTCGAAAATCCGGATAGGATTATTAACGTCACCATGAAGAAAAGCATTATTCACGTCCAATTGGTATAAGGGTCAATTACGGACGACAACAACTGCAAGTAGGCAACAAACCATGACTAGCTTAGCCACCAGTGCAAAAGTTTCATTATAATCCAAATCTTCTGTTTGAGTGAAAGTTTTAGCAACGAGACACACCTTATAACGCTCGATAGCATCATCTGACCGATACTTGATTTTATAAACCCATTTGCATCCAATGGGTTTCTTGCCTGGAGGTAATGAGGTAAAAGTCCATGTCACGCCCCGCGTCCCAGAGTGCGCTAAGATCGGCACGTGACAGAGCCAACCATGCTATTTGTGGCTAGGAAATATCCCTCCACAGTCACATTACGGCTGTCTAGAAAATATCAAGAACATGAAAAATAAAAATAAACTATTTAGTACATGTCTATTTGCCAGAATAAACGAGTCAAGAAATAATATGCGGAAGCAATAGATCCAAGTAATAATAACAATCTGGAAAATAAAACATAACTAAACTAACTGGATACTAACTGGATGCTCACTGCTCGGCCTGACGGCAGTAATACTCCTGATCAGCCTGCGACAAAGGTAGAGGATCTGGGCCATGCAAAATCCAGACGTCAGTGCGTCATAATATCAACAATAATAAATTAACAGGATACACGAGATATGCATGCATGAATTATAAACAGTAACATGAATGTAATAAGTAAACACGGATATAGAACAGTGAAGTGTATCAATATATGTGACGTGCAGTGATCAATCTAAACTGTGCCACTGGGTTATCTATTCTAAAGTTTGTTTGAAATCAATTAATGTAATCCTCCAAGTAACTCAAAGAATATGTCCCGTTACCTTCCGGGACCACGGATCAGGAATATGTGAACCAAGAGTGGTTCTGTCCCGTTACCCCCCGGGACCACGGATCAAGATGTAAGAGTCATGAATGGCTCTGTCCCGTTACCTCTCGGGACCACGGATCAAGTAATACCCTTTTAAGTTACACTTTAGTGTACACTTTTGATTTTCCCATACCTCCAAGGTTATGTGTTCAAGTCAGGTATTGATAATCTGGAGCTAATGCCAACACAGGATCAAGCAGGTACATGTTTGTCTAAATAGACAACAGGATATGTCAGTAGGGACAACAGGTCAAGATTGTCGGCATTAGTAACAAGATCAGGTATCAAGTCAAGCAGTGGTATATCAGGTCATGTCAAGTAGTGTTCATGTATCAAGTCATGTCAAGTAGTGGTGTATCAGGTCATGTCAAGTAGTGCACAGGTATCAACGGGTGCTCATAATCAAACTATAGCAAGTATTGAATCACGGTAAATGTATGGATGTACGGTGAAAGCATGGATGCAAAAATATCTATCAGGGGTTACATCATGACCATGTAGGATGCACATTATAAAGCATGGTGCACTAATACAACAGTAACATGAAATAATATGGTCTCGGCATGTAACTAGATATGTAATAAACCGTACGGATACAGACGGATACTATAAAACTGTAAATCGGTAAAATTTGCTGAATATTAAAACACAAGCACTATTATTTATTAAATAGATATTGATATAATAATATTAACATGGATAACATATTCAAACCGATTAATAACTATAAAAGTGGTATTGATTAACCATGCACAAGAAAGTTCCGTTCAGAAATTCAGCGTCACCCTGATTTGTAAAATAACTTAAAAATAACAAACGTTCTCCAAAAGGGACGCTGCTGGAATTTTCCTGGACAGCAGTTTAGAGATATTTTCATTTGTATTCTACGTTATTTAAACAATTTATTTTGCAAGTAAATATTTCATAGAGTTATTGTATTCTGAGTTAGTTTCGTAACGAACTAAAGAACGTATACTAATAATTTTTCTATGATTTATAATGAATTTTATAAGGTAAGGTGTACAGTAAATTTCAGATTTGTCGTATCTGCTTTGCAACGACGTTTTATGTGTAAACTATAATATTTTCAAACTATATTTTGTATAACATTATAAAATGCAGATTATAAACTAATTAAAGATAATAATAAGAAATATTACGACGATATATATTTTAAATGATATGGATGCAAACGGATATCCGAAAATGGTA
Source organism: Agapanthus africanus (assembly GCA_030015575.1). Classification (NCBI taxonomy): domain Eukaryota; kingdom Viridiplantae; phylum Streptophyta; class Magnoliopsida; order Asparagales; family Amaryllidaceae; genus Agapanthus; species Agapanthus africanus. Next base: position 377,444,914 of record CM057344.1, on the reverse strand, counting down.
AAACTTTAATATGAATGTACAGTGCAATCAACATTTGATATTTTTATTCATATGAATGCAAAATAAGATACATAGCATGTAGCAAGATGAACTTGCATACGACTAGATATGTAAATAGTGATATGGGTGCACACGGATGTCCGAAGACAGTAAAACTGTAAAATGGTAATGTGAGATGCATAAATAAACATTATGTGATGTTATTATTCACATGTGTGCAATATATTGTAGTATAGCATGTAGCAAGATTAACTTGCATGTAATTAGATATGAAATAAATTGTACGGATGCAAACGGACGTCGTAAAACAGTAAAATGATAACAGAGGATGGACAATATACTAAATATTAAATATTATTATTAATATGGATGTAAAATATATCATAGCATGTAACTAGATAAACTTGCCTCGACGGATCACGAAACGGATATGTACGGCACGTCCGACGTCGGTAAAACGTCGCAACACACGCACGGTACACGGGACAGGTCTAAATAATGCAAGAGGGTGATCACGCAGGTAAGGTACGTTCACTGGATCACTCGGATCGTCAGCGACGAGCACGGCTCCGGCGGTGATCACCGGAATCAAGAAACAAGATCAAGAAAAAGAAAGAAGAAGTAAGAAGAAGATGCTGTGTATTAAATAAGAAAAGAAAAAATAAATAGATAAAATATATATAAATATATATATGCAGAGGAGAGAGAGAGAGAAAGGGGTTGTTAGTTTGTTAGTAAATTAGTTTAGATTTAAATTTAAAAAATCTTTTATTAGTTAACTAAATTTTAATTTGTATCAGTTTATAAAATTAATATTTATATAAATAAAATTTGATATTCTGGTAAATACAAATATAGTCCAAAACATGCCCGGGTCGGGTCTAAAATTCTATTTTAAAATACGAAAAATATACATGTCGACCAAAATAAAAAATGAATGTCCAGATAACGAAAATGCATACCTCCAAGAACGGATGCAGGTACGTGCGCGTAGCCATCCAAACAAATCCGTTTCATTGAACGGGACAAGAACAAGATGCGCGGATGCTACCACGGGGCTAGGGGTATCATGCAGGCCATGCAATGTATTTTGAAAATATTTTATGTAACTTAAAATGTTATATTGTAAAAATGCAAATGCCAGATAAAATGCCAGTATGCAAGGTGTATAAATTAAAATGAAAGTGCACGAGTCCATGTAACAGATTAGGATAAATCATAAATATGAATCAAAGACAGGTTTCAAGCAAGCGGGTCGGGTCGGATGCAAATACAGGTGTCAAATATACTATTCGCACCAAAAACACAGTAAATCGGGAAAATACCATAAATAAAGAAACACATAAACTAGAACTGGTATAAATGAACTAGGGTATTACATTATACCCAAATACAAAATGAATTTCTTCATCGAAATTCCCAAGACAAAAAAAGATAAACATGAATCTATAAGAATGGGTGTGGAAACTTCTGTCGAATCTCGTCTTCACGTTCCCAAGTCGATTCTCCGTGCGAGCGATTACCCCAAGAAACAAGTACGAGAGGGATAACCTTGTTCTTAAGAACCTTTTCTCTTCGATCAACAATCGACATCGGTCATTCCTCAATGGTCAAATCCTCCTTTACAGTCAGCTCCGAATGATCTAGCACGTGTGTTTCATCTCGAACATACTTACGGAGTTGAGATACCTGAAACACGTCATGAACATTCGCCAAAGATGGTGGTAACGCCAATCGATAAGCCACTTCTTCAACACGCTCCATAATCTCGAAAGGCCCCACGAATCGAGGACTAAGCTTGCCTCTACTTCCAAAATGAATCACTCCTCTAGTCGGTGATATCTTTAAAAACACAAGATCACCAACAGCGAACTCAAAAGGTCTTCTCAATCTGTCGGCCCAACTCTTCTGTCGATATTGTGCTGTTTTCATATGATTTCGGATAGTGATAACTTTCTCAACTGTTTGCACGATCAAATCCGGTCCCAACAATCTTCGTTCTCCAATATCGTCCCAACAAACAAGTGAACGACATTTGCGACCATACAATACTTCGAATGGAGCCATCTGAATAGCCGCTTGAAAGCTGTTATTGTACAAAAACTCCACCAAATGTAGATGATCCTCTCATGAACCCTTGAAGTCTAACATGCAAGCTCTTAACATGTCTTCAAGAGTTTGGATCGTTCTCTCTGACTGGCCATCTGTCTGAGGATGATAAGCTGTGCTAAACTTCAATTGTGTCCCCAAACTTTCCTGTAAACTCCTCCAGAAGTGCGATAAGAATCGGGTGTCACGATCGGAAACGATGCTCACAGGTACTCCATGCAATCTCACAATCTCCTGCATGTACCGTTCTGCTAACGCTTCCATTGACTGACCAACTCGAAACGATATGAAGTGAGCTGCCTTAGTCAATCGATCAACAATCACCCAAACTGCATTGTTGCCCTTTGGACTCCGCGGTAAAGCTGTCACGATATCCATGGTTATATGTTCCCATTTCTATTGAGGAATCGGAAGTGGTTGCAATAAACCAGCAACCCTTTGATGTTCAGCCTTAACTTACTGACACACCAAGCACTTCGCTACAAAGCAAGCAATCTCCCTTTTCATGCCTTCTCACCAGAAATGTTGTCTTAGATCTCGTTACATCTTCGTGCCTCCTGGATGTACGGAATACGCGGAACTGTGTGCCTCCCTCATAACTTCTTCGCGAATATCTCCCTTTGGCACACACAAACGGCTACCATATCGCAACGAACCATCTTCAGGAATCAACAAGTCGGTTCGAAGTCCAGCTTCAACCTGTTCTTGAAACTTCTGCAATCTTGGATCATATGACCGCGCTGCTTTAATACTCTGAATCAACGACGACTGTACTTGCAGCTTCATCAATTGTCCCGAAGAATGCGGTAGCACGATCTCCAACTCGAATCTCCAAAAGTCTTCGATAAGCTTCTTCTGTGCAGTCAACATCCGAATTGCTGGCAACCGACTAAGCGCATCCGGCACAACATTAATTTTCCCCGGATTGTACTTAAGATCAAGATCGTAGTCAGCCATCAGTTCTAACCATCTACGCTGCCTCATGTTAAGCTCTTTCTGTGTGAACACATACTTTAGGCTTTTGTGATCGGTGAATACTTCGACCCTTTCGCCCAATAAGTAGTGTCTCCAAATCCTTAAAATGAAAATCACTGCTGTTAGCTCCAAATCATGAGTTGGGTAATTCTTCTCAAGAATCTTCAACTGTCTCGATGCGTAAGCTAAACTTTCCCATGTGCATCAAAACACATCCCAAACCTTTCCCAGATGCGTCACTGTGAATCACCAATTCTCCGGAACCGTCTGGTACGGTCAAAATAGGAGCGGTTATCAATCTTTACTTCAACGCCTCAAAAGCTGACGCACATTTATCCGTCCATACGAACGGTACTTCCTTACGCGTAAGCTTGGTCAAAGGCTCAGCCAAACAAGCAAAATTCTCCACGAACCATCTGTAATATCCGGCAAGTCCAAGAAAACTTCTGATCTCTGCTATGTTCTTCGGAATCGGCCAATCTTGAACTGCTGCAATATTCTCAGGATCAACGGCGATTCCATCTCCGGATACGACATGCCCTAAAAATTTCACTTCTTCAAGCCAAAATTCACACTTTCTCATCTTTGCATACAATCTTTCTTGCCTCAATGTCTGCAGTGCGATATTCAAGTGTTCCGCATGCTCTTCAATGCTCCTCGAGTAGACCAGAATATCATCGATGAACACCACTATAAACTGGTCCAAGAACGGTGAAAAGATTCGGTTCATCAAGTCCATAAATATCGCCAGTGCATTCGTGACTCCGAATGGCATCACTAAATACTCGTAATGTCCATATCGAGTTCGGAATGCAGTCTTGCAAATATCCTCTGATTTAACTCGAACTTGATTATATCCGGATCGCAAATCTAGCTTCGAGAATACCCTCGCGCCACTGAGTTGCTCGAATAATTCGCCAATGCGAGAGATCGGGTACTTGTTCTTAATAGTCACCCGGTTCAATTGTCGATAATCGATACACATCCTTCTTGTGCCATCTTTCTTCTTGACTAGAAGAACTGTAGCTTCCCAAGGTGAACTACTGCTGCGAATCCAATCCTTCTCTAACAATTCAGTAAGCTCCTTCTTGACTTCTTCCAACTCTACTGGTGCCATCGGATAGTACGCCTTTGAGATTTGCGCTGTGCCAGGAACAAGATCGATCGCGAACTCCACATCTCGTTTCGGCGGTAAACCTGAGATGTTCTCGAACACCTCCATGAACTCTCGAACTACGACTGGCGCTTCTTCCTTATCAACTTCCATCGACGCAAGAACGGTGCTGGTCGGCCTAGCCCTAAACTCGACTGGACCGACAGAACTGCTTCCTCCAGTAAAGAAAAACTCCGGATATCCGGGAATCTGGAAAATCATTTTCTTTGCCCTACAATCAATGTGAGCGTGGAAAGTACCGTGAAAATCCATTCCCAAGACAACTTCATAACTGCCGGTATCAATCACCAAGAAATCTGCAAAACATGAACTGGTAAGCAATGAAACCGAGAGAAGCAAGGTAATATCATGGCTATAAATCAAGGAAATGAATTAAGACTAGAACTCCAAGTTACTTAAATAGAGTACCGCATTGTAACCATGCTGCAGTTCATAGTTACAATCACATAACTCCGTTCAAGTCGCCCAAATCCCAGTATCAGAATCAAAGGAATAGGACGGGAGAAACAATAGGGAACCAAAAGATTTCAAGCCGAGATGCAAAGTCATCCATCTCGTCAAAGATAAAGGGTCAAGAGAAAAATAAGATTCAAGAATCATGACAATAGTATGGCAGGACATGTTCTTAATTACGGGTATTCTGATTCGTGTATTGGGTCCAATACCCAACTACAAAAAGAATCAAACCCGATTAACCTAAATCGTATGGCTCTGATACCAACAAACCCTGTCACGCCCCGCGTCCCAGAGTGCGCTAAGATCGGCACGTGACAGAGCTAACCATGCTACCTGTGGCTAGGAAATATCCCTCCACAGTCACATTATGGCTGTCTAGAAGATATCAAGAACAGGAAAAATAAAAATAAACTATCTAGTACATGTCCATTTGCCAGAATAAATGAGTCAAGAAATAATATGCGGAAGCAATAGATCCAAGTAACAATAACAATCTGGAAAGTAAAACATAACTAAACTAACTGGATACTAACTGGATGCTCACTGCTCGGCCTGACGGCAGAAATACTCCTGATCAGCCTGCGACAAAGGTAGAGGATCTGGGCCATGCAAAACCCAGACGTCAGTGCGTCATAATATCAACAATAATAAATGAACAGGATACACGAGATATGCAGGCATGAATTATAAACAGTAACATGAATGTAACAAGTAAACACGGATATAGAACAATGAAATGTATCAATATATGTGACATGCAGTGATCAATCTAAACTGGCTACTGGGTTATCTATTCTAAAGTTTGTTTGAAATCAATTAATGTAATCCTCCAAGTAACTCAAAGGATATGTCGCGTTACCTTCCGGGACCACGGATCAGGAATATGTGAACCAAGAGTGGTTCTGTCCCGTTACCCCCCGGGATCACGGATCAAGATGTAAGAGTCACGAATGGTTCTGTCCCGTTACCTCCCGAGACCACGGATCAAGTAATACCCTTTTGATTTCCCCATACCCCCAAGGTTATGTGTTTAAGTCAGGTACTGATAATCTGGAGCTAATGCCAACACAGGATCAAGCAGGTACAGGTTTGTCTAAATAGACAACAGAATATGTTCGTAGGGACAACAGGTCAAGATTGTCGGCATTAATAACAAGATCAGGTATCAAGTCAAGCAGTGGTATATCAGGTCATGTCAAGTAGTGTTCATGTATCAAGTCATGTCAAGTAGTGGTGTATCAGGTCATGTCAAGTAGTGCACAGGTATCAACGGGTGCTCATAATCAAACTGTAAGTCCACGTTGCCTACCCCGGTGCTTGCGGGGAGGCGGAATCGGTATAAAAAACGGATTTTTAACACACTAGGCAACATGGACTAGCAAAAGGAGGATCTTTGCTAAACAAAAACTAACTACAAAGCTAAAAAGTTTAGCTACTCGGAAAAGAGGTTATACCTAGGGCTTCTAGTCCTTCTCTCCTTGCTCCTTGGAGTGAATGAAAGTGATCTCCTTGGCGCCTTCTCTTGTCGAAGAAGGATCCACCCGAGTGCCTCAACCTTTGGTTTCAACTTCAAACTAGAAGTAACTAAGATGCTTGGAGTGCTAATCCTAGAACCTTAGAAAGAGTAGAGAGTATTTTAGAAGGATTTATCTCAAGCTCAAGAGATTCTCAACTCATGAGAGGAGAGAGGAAGAGGAGGAGAGAGAACCAAAATGATAGAATGAAAAAGAAATGAACCATTCTCCTTATATATGTGAATTATGGAAATTAGATAATTAGCTAAGATAATTGTCATTGTTAATCAAGACTTGACCATTATCATTTCACATTAAATGCCATTTGCAAAGATCAAAGAACATCTTTCATATGGAATGATGATGGTCAACATGTCAACCTAGGTCAACAAGTCAAGTATAGTCAAATGGTCAACAATCCTAACCATGCACAATTATAATTAACTAATATCAATTAATCATAATGAGGATATTCGTGCAAAAGTTGGTGTCGCACCTGTGGAGGAGAAGATGCGGGAAAACCGGCTAAGATGGTTTGGTCATGTGCGACGCAGACCTATGGAAGCACCGGTTCGACGAATAGATACTCTGGATATGGGCAACGGCAAAAGAGCAAAAGGGAGACCGAAGAAAACATGGATGGAGGTGATACGAAACGATATGGTTGCCAAAGGACTTAATGAAAGTATATTGTTCGATAGAAGTGAGTGGAGACAGAGGATTCATGTGCTGGACCCGGCGTGATTCTCATGTTGGTTCATGTAGCCTACCCCATATGCTTGGGATAAAAGGCTCTGTTGTTGTTGTAATATCAATTAATCATAATTCACACATAAGCATTAGGGTTAAGAAAATGACAATTGTCATCAACCCTAATCAAAGTCCTTTGCCTCTGTCTCAGTCAACTGTGCATACGCACCCGTATCCGTGATCCGAGGAACACGAATACAATGAGATAAAACCAATCCCAAATCATATACTAGGATCCGGCTTAAACCAAAGCCCGCTAGTATAAGCTGTCCGGACAGCAAACGTACACAAGTGCGCGGATGTGAACGAACCCTGTCGCAAAACCATACAAGTGTGACTGCCATCACAATGCTGGTAATCAAGCAAAGATCTTAAGGGCTCCACTAATATGTATAAGCGATATGCTATAAGAAACACATGCACATATTGAAGTAGAGACAAACCAAGTATCATACTACCATTTTGAGCAAGATTGTCTATACAACTGTGAATATCCTAAGCTTCCATTAAGTAATATACAAGCTAGTATGATACAGTAATGTCCTCTAGGGCATATACACTAACACAAACTATAGCAAGTATTGAATCACGGTAAAGGTATGGATGTACGGTGAAAGAATGTATGCAAAAACATCTATCAGGGGTTATATCATGACTATGTAGGATGCACATTATCAAGCATGGTGCACTAATACAACAGTAACATGAAATAATATGGTCACGCCGTGCAACTAGATATGTAATAAACCGTACGGATACAGACGGATACTATAAAACTGTAAATCGGTAAAATTTGCTGAATATTAAAAAAAGCACTATTATTTATTAATTAGATATTGATATAATAATATTAACATGGATAACATATTCAAACCTATTAATAACTATAAAAGCGGTATTGATTAACCATGCACAAGAAAGTTCCGTTCAGAAATTCAGCGTCACCCTGATTTGTAAAATAACTTAAAAATAACAAACGTTCTCCAAAAGGGACGTGTCTTATACCAAAACAAAGATAATTCAATAAGGTTTTCATTTTTATAAGTTGAAGTATCTCAGGTTGTTCCTACAAAATACTATGAACATTCGAAATTGAAAGTTTGCTGCTGGAATTTTCCTGGACAGCAGTTTAGAGATATTTTCATTTGCATTCTACGTTATTTAAACAATTTATTTTGTAAGTAAATATTTCATAGAGTTATAGTATTTCTAGTTAGTTTCGTAACGAACTAAATAACGTATACTAATAATTTTTCTATGATTTATAATGAATTTTATAAGATAAGGTGTACAGTAAATTTCAGATTTGTCGTATCCGCTTTGCAACGACGTTTCATGTGTAAACTATAATATTTTCAAACTATTTTGTATAACATTATAAAATGCAGATTATAAACTAATTAAAGATAATAAGAAATATTAAATGATATGGATGCAAACGAGTATCTGAAAATGGTAAAACTTTAATATGGATGTACAGTGCAATCAACATGTGATATTTTTATTCATATGGATGCAAAATAAGATACATAGTATGTAACAAGATGAACTTGCATGCGACTAAATATGTAAATAGTGATATGGATGTACACGGATGTCCGAAAACAGTAAAACTGTAGAATGGTATTGTGGGATGCATAACTAAATATTATGTGATGTTATTATTCACGTGTGTGCAATATATTGTAGTATAGCATGTAGCAAGATTAACTTGCATGCAACTAGATATGAAACAAATTGTACGGATGCAAACGGACGTCGTAAAACAGTAAAATGATAACAGGGGATGTACAATACGCTAAACATTAAATATTATTATTAATATGTATGTAAAATATATCATAGCATGTAGCAAAATAAACTTGCTTCGACGGATCACGAAACGGATATGTACGGCACGTCCGACGTCGGTAAAACGTCGCAACGCACGGCATACGGGACATGTCTAAACAATGCAAGAGGGTGATCACGCAGGCAAGATACGTTCACTGGATCACTCGGATCGTTAGCGATGAGCACGGCTCCGGCGGTGATCAGCGGAATCAAAAAACAAGATCAAAAAAAAGAAAGAAGTAAGAAGAAGATGCTGTGTATTCAATAAGGAAAGAAAAAATAAATAGATAAAATATATATAAATATATATATGCAGAGGAGAGAGAGAAAAGGGTTGTTAGTTTGTTAGGAAATTAGTTTAGATTTAAATTTAAAAAATCTTTTATTAGTTAACTAAATTTTAATTTGTATCAGTTTATAAAATTAATATTATATAAATAAAATTTGATATTTTGGTAAATACAAATATAGTCCAAAATATGCTCGGGTCGGGCCTAAAATTCAGTTTTAAAATACGAAAAATATACATGTCGACCAAAATAAAAAATGAATGTCCGTGTAACGAAAATGTATACCCCCAAGAACGGATGCAGGTACGTGCGCGTAACCATCCAAACAATTCTGTTTCACTGAACAGGACGAGAACAAGATGCGCGGATGCTACCACGGGGCTAGGGGTATCATGCAGGCCATGCAATGCATTTTTAAAATATTTTATGTGACTTAAAATGTTATATTGTAAAAATGCAAATGTCAGATAAAATTCCAGTATGCAAGATGTATAAATTAAAATTAAAGTGCACGAGTCCATGTAACAGGTCAGGATAAATCATAAATATGAATCAAGACAGGTTTCAAGCAAGCGGGTCGGGTCGGATACAAATACAAGTGTCAAATATACTATTCGCACTCAAAACACAGTAAATCGGGAAAATACCATAAATAAAGAAACACATGAACTAGAACTGGTATAAATGAACTAGGGTGTTATATTATACCCAACTACAAAAAGAATTTCGTCCTCGAAATTCCCAAGACAAAAAAAGACAAACAACATGAATCTACAAGAATAGGTGTGGAAACTTCTGTCGAATCTCGTCTTCACGTTCCCAAGTCGATTCTCCATGCGAGCGATTCCCCCAAGAAACAAGTACGAGAGGGATAACCTTGTTCTTAAGAACCTTTTCTTTTCGATCAACAATCGACATCGGTCGTTCCTCAAAGGTCAAATCCTCTCTTACAGTCAGCTCCGAATGATCTAGCACGTGTGTTTCATCTCGAACATACTTACGGAGTTGAGATACTTGAAACACGTCATGAACATTCGCCAAAAATGGTGGTAACGCCAATCGATAAGCCACTTCTTCAGCACGCTCCATAATCTCGAAAGGCCCCACGAATCGAGAACTAAGCTTGTCTCGACTCCCAAAACGAATCACTCCCCTAGTCGGTGATATCTTTAAGAACACAAGATCACCAACAGCGAACTCTAAAGGTCTTCTCGATGTGTCGGCCCAATTCTTCTGTCGATCTTGTGCTGCTTTCATATGACTTCGGATAATATTAACTTTCTCAACTGTTTGCATGATCAAATCCGGTCCCAACAATCTTCGTTCTTCAATATCGTCCCAACAAACAGGTGAACGACACTTGCGACCATACAATGCTTCGAATGGAGCCATCTGAATAGCCGCTTGAAAGCTGTTATTGTACGAAAACTCCACCAAGTGTAGATGATCCTCCCATGAACCCTTGAAGTCTAACATGCAAGCTCTCAACATGTCTTCAAGAGTTTGGATCGTTCTCTCTGACTGGCCATCTGTCTGAGGATGATAAGCTGTGCTAAACTTCAATCGTGTCCCCAAACTTTCCTGTAAACTCCTCCAGAAGTGTGATAAGAATCTGGTGTCACGATCGGAAACGATGCTCACAGGTACTTCATGCAATCTCACAATCTCCTGCATGTACCGTTCTGCTAACGCTTCCATTGACTGACCAACTCGAAACGGTATGAAGTGAGCTTCCTTTGTCAATCGATCAACAATCACCCAAACTGCATTGTTGCCTTTTGGACTCCGCGGTAAAGCTGTCACGATATCCATGGTTATATATTCCCACTTCCATTGAGGAATCGGAAGTGGTCGCAATAAACCAACAACCCTTTGATATTCAGCTTTAACTTGTTGACACACCAAGCACTTCGCTACAAGTCGAGCAATCTCCCTTTTTATGCTTTCCCACCAGAAATGTTGTCTTAGATCTCGTTACTTCTTCGTGCCTCCTGGATGTACGGAATATGCGGAACTGTGTGCCTCCCTCATAAGTTCTTCGTAAATATCTTCCTTTGGCACACACAAACGGCTACCATATCGCAACGAACCATCTTCATGAATCAACAAGTCGGTTCGAAGTCCAGCTTCAACCTGTTCTCGAAACTTCTGCAATCTTGGATGATATAATCGCGCTGCTTTAATACTCTGGATCAACGACGACTGTACTTGCAGCTGCATCAACTGTCCCGAAGAATGCGGTAGCACGATCTCCAACTCGAATCTCCAAAAGTCTTCGATAAGCTCCTTCTGTGCAGTCAACATCCGAATTGCTCGCAACCGACTAAGCGCATCCGGCACAATATTAATTTTCCTCGGATGGTACTTAAGATCAAGATCGTAGTCATCCATCAGCTCTAACCATCTACGCTGCCTCATGTTAAGCTCTTTCTGTGTGAACACATACTTTAGGCTTTTGTGATTGGTGAATACTTCGACCCTTTCGCCCAATAAGTAGTGTCTCCAAATCGTCAAAATGAAAATCACTGCTGCTAGCTCCACATCATGAGTTGGGTAATTCTTCTCATGGATCTTCAACTATCTAGATGCGTAAGCTATAACTTTCCCATGCTGCATCAAAACACATCCCAAACCTTTCCCAGATGCGTCACTGTGAATCACCAATCCTCCGGAACCGTCTGGTACGGTCAAAATAGGAGCGGTTATCAATCTTTACTTCAACGCCTCAAAAGCTGACGCACATTTATCCGTCCATACGAACGGTACTTCCTTACGCGTAAGCTTGGTCAAAGGCTCAGCCAAACAAGCAAAATTCTCCACGAACCATCTGTAATATCCGGCAAGTCCAAGACAACTTCTGATCTCTGCTACGTTCTTCGGAATCGGCCAATCTTGAACTGCTGCAATCTTCTCAGGATCAACGGCGATTCCATCTCCGGATACGACATGCCCTAAAAATTTCACTTCTTCAAGCCAAAATTCACACTTGCTCATCTTTGCATACAATCTTTCTTGCCTCAATGTCTGCAGTGCGATTTTCAAGTGTTCCGCATTCTCTTCAATGCTCCTCGAGTAGACCAGAATATCATCGATGATCACCACTATAAACTGGTCCAAGAACGGTGAAAAGATTCGGTTCATCAAGTCTATAAATATTGCCGGTGCATTCGTGACTCCGAATGGCATCACTAAATACTCGTAATGTCCATATCGAGTTCGGAATGCAGTCTTCCAAATATCCTCTGATTTAACTCGAACTTGATGATATCCGGATTGCAAATCCAGCTTCGAGAATACCCTCGCGCCACTGAGTTGCTCGAATAATTCGCCAATGCGAGGGATCAGATACTTGTTCTTAATAGTCATCCGGTTCAATTCTCGATAATCGATGCACATCCTCCTTGTGCCATCTTTCTTCTTGACTAGAAGAACTGGAGCTCCCCAAGGTGAACTATTGCTGTAAATCCAACCCTTCTCTAACAATTCAGTAACCTGCTTCTTGGCATCTTCGAACTCTACTGGTGCCATCGGATAGTACGCCTTTGAGATTGGCGCTACACTAGGAACAAGATCGATCGCGAACTCCACATCTTGTTTTGGCGGTAAACCTGAGATGTTCTCAAACACGTCCATGAACTCTCGAACTACGGCTGGCGCTTCCTCCTTATCAACTTCCATCGACGCAAGAACGGTGTTGGTCGGCCTAGCCCTAAACTCGACTGGCCCGATAGAACTGCTTCCTCCAGTAAAGACAAACTCCGGATATTCGGGAATCTGGAAAATCACTTTCTTTTCTCTACAATTAATGTGAGCGTGGAAAGTGCCGAGAAAATCCATTCCCAAGACAACTTCATAACTGCCGGTATCAATCACCAAGAAATCTGCAAAACATGAACTGGTAAGCAATGAAACCGAGAGAAGCAAGGTAATATCACGGCTATAAATCAAGAAAATGAATCAAGACTAGGACTCCAAGTTAAATAGAGTACCGCATTGTAACCATGCTGCAGTTCATAGTTACAATCACATAACTCCATTCAAGTCGCCCAAATCCTAGTATCAGAATCAAAGGAATAGGACGGGAGAAACAATAGGGAACCAAAAGATTTCAAGCCGAGATGCAAAGTCATCCATCTCGTCAAGATAAAGGGTCAAGAGAAAAATAAGATTCAAGAATCATGACAACAATGTGGCAGGACATGTTCCTAATTTCGGGTATTCTGATTCGTGTATTGGGTCCAATACCCAACTACAAAAATAATTAAACCCGATTAACCTAAATCTTATGGCTCTGATACCAAACAAATCCTGTCACGTCCCGCGTCCCAGAGTGCGCTAAGATCGGCACGTGACAGAGCTAACCATGCTACCTGTGGCTAGGAAATATCCCTCCACAGTCACATTACGGCTGTCTAGAAAATATCAAGAACAGGAAAAATAAAAATAAACTATCTAGTACATGTCCATTTGCCAGAATAAACGAGTTAAGAAATAATATACGGAAGCAATAGATCCAAGTAATAATAACAATCTGGAAAATAAAACATAACTAAACTAACTGGATACTAACTGGATGCTCACTGCTCGGCCTGACGGCAGAAATACTCCTGATCAGCCTGCGACAAAGGTAGAGAATCCGGGCCATGCAAAACCCAGACGTCAGTGCGTCATAATATCAACAATAATAAATGAACAGGATACACGAGATATGCAGAACAGTAACATGAATGTAATAAGTAAACACGGATATAGAACAGTGAAGTGTATCAATATATGTGACGTGCAGTGATCAATCTAAACTGTGCTACTGGGTTATCTATTCTAAAGTTTGTTTGAAATCAATTAATGTAATCCTCCATGTAACTCAAAGGATATGTCCCGTTATCCCCCGGGACCACGGATCAGGAATATGTGAACTAAGATTGGTTCTGTCCCGTAACCCCCCGGGACCACGGATCAATATGTAAGAGTCACGAATGGTTCTATCCCGTTACCTTCCGTGACCACGGATCAAGCAATACCCTTTTAAGTTACACTTTAGTGTAAACTTTTGATTTCCCCATACCCCCAAGGTTATGTGTTCAAGTCAGGTATTGATAATCTGGAGCTAATACCAACACAGGATCAAGCAGGTACAAGTTTGTCTAAATAGACAACAGGATATCTCCGTAGGGACAACAGGTCAAGATTGTCGGCATTAGTAACAAGATCAGGTATCGAGTCAAGCAGTAGTATATCAGGTCATGTCAAGTAGTGTTCATGTATCAAGTCATGTCAAGTAGTGGTGTATCAGGTCATGTCAAGTAGTGCATAGGTATCAACGGGTGCTCATAATCAAACTATAGCAAGTATTGAATCACGGTAAAGGTATGGATGTACGATGAAAGCATGGATGCAAAAATATCTATCAGGGGTTACATCATGACTATGTAGGATGCACATTATTAAGCATGGTGCACTAATACAACAGTAACATGAAATAATATGGTCTCGGCGTGCAACTAAATATGTAATAAACCGTAAGGATACAGACGGATACTATAAAACTGTAAATCGGTAAAATTTGCTGAATATTAAAACAAAAGCACTATTATTTATTAATTAGATATTGATATAATAATATTAACATGGATAACATATTCAAACCGATTAATAATTATAAAAGTGGTATTGATTAACCATGCACAAGAAAGTTCCGTTCAGAAATTCAGCGTCATCCTGATTTGTAAAATTGCTTAAAAATAACAAACGTTCTCCAAAAGGGACGTGTCTTATACCAAAACAAAGATAATTAAATAAGGTTTTCATTTTTATAAGTTGAAGTATCTCAGGTTGTTCCTACAAAATGCTATGAACATTCGAAATTGAAAGTTTGCTGCTGGAATTTCCCAGGACAGCAGTTTAGAGATATTTTCATTTGCATTCTACGTTATTTAAACAATTTATTTTGCAAGTAAATATTTCATAGAGTTATTGTATTTTGAGTTAGGTTCGTAACGAACTAAAGAACGTATACTAATAATTTTTCTATAATTTATAATGAATTTTATAAGGTAAGGTGTACAGTAAATTTCAGATTTGTCGTATCCGCTTTGTAACGACGTTTCATGTGTAAATTATAATATTTTCAAACTATATTTTGTATAACATTATAAAATGCAGATTATAAACTAATTAAAGATAATAATAAGAAATATTACGACGATATATATTTTAAATGATATGGATGCAAACGGGTATCCAAAAATGGTAAAACTTTAATATGGATGTACAGTGCAATCAACATTTGATATTTTTATTCATATGGATGCAAAATAAGATACATAGCATGTAGCAAGATGAAATTGCATGCGACTAGATATGTAAATAGTGATATGGATGCACACGGATGTCCGAAGACAGTAAAACTATAAAATGGTAATGTGGGATGCATAACTAAACATTATGTGACATTATTCACATGTGTGCAATATATTGTAGTATAGCATGTAGCAAGATTAACTTGCATGCAACTAGATATGAAATAAATTGTACGGATGCAAACGGACGTCGTAAAACAATAAAATGATAATAGGGGATGTACAATACACTAAACATTAAACATTATTATTAATATGGATGTAAAATATATCATAGCATGTAGCAAGATAAACTTGCCTCGACGGATCACGAAACGGATATGTACGGCACGTCCGACGTCGGTAAAACGTTGCAACGCACGGGACACGGGACAGGTCTAAACAATGCAAGAGAGTGATCACGCAGGTAAGGTACGTTCACTGGATCACTCGGATCGTTAGCGACGAGCACGGCTCCGGCGGTGATCCCGGAATCAAGAAATAAGATCGAGAAAAAGAAAGAAGAAAGAAGAAGAAGTAAGAAGAAGATGCTGTGTATTAAATAAGGAAAGAAAAAATTAATAGATAATATATATATATATATATATATATATATATATATATATGCAGAGGAGAGAGAGAGAAAGGGGTTGTTAGTTTGTTAGGAAATTAATTTAGATTTAAATTTAAAAAATCTTTTATTAGTTAACTAAATTTTAATTTGTATCAGTTTATAAAATTAATATTATATAAATAAAATTTGATATTCTGGTAAATACAAAGATAGTCCAAAACATGCCCGGGTCGGGTCTAAAATTCAGTTTTAAAATACAAAAAATATACATGTCGACAAAAATAAAAAATGAATGTCCGGGTACCGAAAATGCATATCCCCAAAAACGGATGCAGGTACGTGTGCGTAGCTATCGAAACAAGTCCGTTTCACTGTACGGGACGAGAATAAGATGCGCGGATGCTACCACGGGGCTAGGGGTATCATGCAGGCCATACAATGTATTTTTAAAATATTTTATTTGACTTAAAATGTTATATTGTAAAAATGCAAATACCAGATAAAATGCCAGTATGCAAGATGTATAAATTAAAATGAAAGTGCACGAGTCCATGTAAAAGGTCAGGATAAATCATAAACATGAATCAAGACGGGTTTCAAGCAAGCGGGCCGGGTCGGATGAAAATACAGGTGTCAAATATACTATTCGCACCCAAAACACAGTAAATCGGGAAAATATCATAAATAAAGAAACACATGAACTGGAACTGGTATAAATGAACTAGGGTGTTACATTATACTCAATTACAAAAAGTATTTCGTCCTCGAAATTCCTAAGACAAAAAAAGATAAACAACATGAATCTACAAGTATAGGTGTGGAAACTTCTGTCGAATCTCGTTTTCACGTTCCCAAGTCGATTCTCCGTGCGAGCGATTCCCCTAAGAAACATATACGAGAGGGATAATCTTGTTCTTAGGAACCTTTTCTCTTCGATCAATAATCGACATCGGTCGTTCCTCAAAGGTCAAATCCTCCCTTACAGTCAGCTCCGAATGATCTACCACGTGTGTTTCATCTCAATCATACTTACGGAGTTGAGATACTTGAAACACGTTATGAACATTCGTAAAAAATGGTGGTAACGCCAATTGATAAGCCACTTCTTCAACACGCTCCAAAATCTCGAAAGGCCCCACGAATCGAGGACTAAGCTTACCTCGACTCCCAAGACGAATCACTCCCCTAGTCGGTGATATCTTTAAGAACACAAGATCACCAACATCGAACTCTAAAGGTCTTCTCGATGTGTCGGCCCAACTCTTCTGTCGATCTTGTGCTGCTTTCATATGACTTCGGATAGTGTTAACTTTCTCAACTGTTCAAATCCTGTCCCAACAATTTTCGTTCTCCAACATCGTCCCAACAAACAGGTGAACGACACTTGCGACCATACAATGCTTCGAATGGAGCCATCTCGACCATACAATCTTCGTTCTCCAACATCGTACAGCCTTGTTGGCCTTTGTCAAGGGTGAGTACGGGTGGGTTTAGATTAATCTGGACAATGACGGGTAGACTTGACTTGCGACTTATGATTTGTTGGCCTTCCTCGAGGTCATAAGATGCTTGGGGTAAAAACCATAACGGGAGTTTCAAACATACGGGAAACTTGCCAGGCATGCGTATACCTTATGGAGTGTGGTAATTTTGGTCGGCTTCCGTCAAAGTTGTCACACAATGATAGTTGGGTCCCGATTCCCACCGATGAGTATATATTACGTCTCGAGAGATTTTTCACTTCACAAATAGCTAACCTATTAGGTGTCTAGAAAGTGTTGACGAGATTATGCCTCTGCGGAAACGGGGTTATTAATTTGGTCCGTGCGAAAGCACAGGAGACCTCCCTCAGAATATCAACACTAACCTAGCTGAACATTTGGCGAACTTGTAAAAGTGTAAATGATCCAGACTAGTTCTCCTTTTAAGGTTTGAAGAAGAATTCGAGGAAACAGTGGGAGCCATCCTGATCAGATAAAGTGATAACTAATCTGATCTTGATAGAGTGCACGTGAGTGTTTCTTTTCTCTCAGGTACAGCAACCCATAACTTACCTTAAAACTCATGAACCAAGTTAACCGAAACTTTTTTACACCCTTTGGTTTTGGCTTGTCTTGATGCGCGACAAAGTCGCATATATTCCTGCCACTCCTGCTCTACCCTTTGCATTTCTTCAGAACACGTCGTATCACTACGATGATCCATATTGCTTGGAACGGTCATCGTATAGTTCCATACGAACTCGAAGAAGTCACTTCAGTCGAGGATGGCCATAGGTTCCGAAGAAATTGAATTGGGCTTATTTGGTTGTCTTTTCTCTTTACCTTCTCTCAGGTTGCGAAAGCTCCTTGCATTAGGAGAGTACACCTGTTACGCTTATTGGATAATTTTCTTCCAAACCTCAGGCTGGTGCCGAAAGATAGGGAAGGAAGACAATCAGTTAGCGCATCGATGGTGTACAGAAGGTAAGAACTAGAGACATAAAGGGACTGAAGTAAGAGAAAAGAAAATTGCGACTACTGTCATGAATATGGATAATGGAAAATGCATTACTAGGAATACCTGACCATCCCCTATGAAACATTTTCTTGTTTCAGTTTTTCCGTGTACATGTAATAGAGAACTGTTTTCCCAATCAATTCAGACTCCAGGGTGCAGGGTTCCTTAGGGCGGCCATTGGGTTTCGGGAGTCATCGACCATGCCGTTTCAAAAAAATTGGCGCGCTAAAAATCCCTAATCTAGAATCTTAACTAGAGAATTAGACGAAATTAGAATGTAAACAACTTTACATCTAAGTGAATAAGGAATACAATCTTTGTAGACCGGTCCTTCACTTCAATAGCTCTGTGTAGTAGTCTCTTCGCTCCAAGTAGTGAACTCCAGAAAGGCTCCACAAGATGAAAGGAACAAGCTTGCTTGAAATCTTTGAGGCCGAAAATGATATACGTCGAGGAGACACTAACTTAAGCCACCTCTTCACTAATTGTGAAGCAAACAACCTAGACTAAATGACTAATCTAGTGTAAGTTGATGAAGTAGGAATTTTACTCACTTTAGAAATATTTTTCTCGCTAATTTTCTTCACCTCCTCAAAAGCTAGAGAGCTTGAGGAAGGAGATGAAGAAAAGCAACCATGGAAAAGCTCAAGTGTAGAATGACAACCATGGGTGAGTTGATATCATATACTAACCCTTGTAGAGACTAAACCATAGCTAATCATAATGTTTCGTTTAATAAATATCTAATGTAAGACAAAATTAGTGGACTAAGTCAATGGGTTTTACAAGCTTCCACTAAGCTTGAACCATGTGATTAATTTCCAACTTATTTTGATTTGCTTTAAATAAATAAAACTCATCATCATGATAAGCATGGTGCGAGTCTCATACACCCATGTCTCATGTATCATCGAGCATAACACAAAAGAGTACATTAATATATATCACATATATACTAAATGCACACGTGAGAAAATGAATTCTTAAGTGAGCTAATATTTGTTAATGCAAATTAATATATCAAATAAATAATTATACATTAAATTATTAAATCAACACTTGATTTAATAATCCGGATATATCACATATAACCGACTAATATCATATGTATCAACTTATTGAATCCACACTTGATTCAATAACCCGGCTATATCACATGTAACCAACCGGTAACACAAATCGCGAGAATAGAATACGGTATCACATACACGTATTAATCTCGGTCCCGTACATATCATATATGTGCTCCTACTTCGTTTCGCCTGAGCCAGGAAACCTTTGTGTAGGACTCTAAAAACTCGTCAATACGCCGGCAGTAGGTGGTGATCATATCAGTCACCCACAAGCCGTCGGCGGTCTGCTAAACGTAACGGCCATCCGGGTATTGAGCGATCAGAATATAAACAAGCAAGCCTGCTCATATTCCAATCAGTAACACTACCGTACAGTCCGGTCTCTTCATCAGATATGTCGTATATCTCAGCTTGAGGGTGGTATACGTCAGACCCCAATAGCCTGATAAGTCATGCCGATGTGAGGCCCATAACGGTTCGAGAAACTATTGATAACACTTATCAGTAAATCTCAGCAACCCTGGTCAGGGATTTCTTGTTATGGCCAATCGAGCACAGCGCAACATCAACCCCCAATACCGGGAGAGACGAAATCCCCTCCTATCGCTCATGGCCTCCATGTGACTCGGGACTGTACCCAAAAACCACCGTTTTGCACGATCTCTTAAACGTGGTAAGGTGGAAATCAAAGCACCGTGGGAATCACACAAGACTTTATGACGATCTCGGGTCGACAGACTTAACCTGTACTAGTGACACCGGAGAACTGCTATCTGACGATAGGTATAATACCATCTAGGAGTTCTCGGCGAGTCCGTCCAGTGTACCCAGTCTCCACCGAGCATCCGTATACCATCTCTGATGTCACACCAATGGATATGGGATCATCCATCGCCCATCATATGGGTCGAGAAGTGTATACGCTAGTCTACTCTGGAATATCGATGTCCCGTCTCGATACTCCCATGACTAGGAACATTTGAAGGATGTACTTATCGATTACCTCTGCCCCACTAGTATGATCTGCATCATAATCCTGGTAGTCAAGTACTCATCCTAAGAGTTTTATCAACATGTAATAGAGAGACAATAAGTGTACATGTTAAGATAAAGTGCAACCAGATAGCATACTATCATGTCGAGCAAGAAAGTCCTTCCTATATATGTCCAAGCATCCACTATAATATACATCACATGTATAATAATAGCATCTAGGGCATACATATAACTAACACAGGGTATGTATTTACCATATTTGGATCTCACATCTGTACGGTGTTACAGATGATGAGTAGTAGAATATTGGGAAATGGGCGATTTCATCCTCAATATCGGAATTCTTTGCAATTGGTGATATTGGAATAAATCGTTTGGTTTTTGCCTGACGGCAAATATTTGGTATTAAATAACCGTCATGCACCAAATTTTAAAATGAAATATTTGTACTTTTATTTTTATAAAGTGAGATACACATTTTGAAAATTGTGTTGTAGACATTTACCTTTATTAGTTGAGGTTAAGGTAAGGTGTATTGAATAACGGTGTAAGACATTCTTAACCAAGATATAGTTTTCAATTTACAAAACACAGAATTTGAGTTGGTATACTTTTGGAACTTATACATGAAAATGTATGTTGTGCAGCGTCCTTCGAGACAAGAGGCCGGTACTCTTACTTCATTCAGGATTACCTATGAATTCCCTGGTTTTAGCCACGCATTCGTAGTAATGCAAGGTCCAAAGATTTTGAGAAGTTTGTAGGTATAAGAATAAAGTAGAGAACTATACGTTGGAAGTATCGGGGTTCTTCGAGGTTATCGAAAATGTAGATACTTATGCTAGGTATTCCATCATTGTAATATCGAGAACTTGATTCTCTTACAGGTTACTCATCCGTGGACGTGCTCCATGATAAGTAATGCTGTATTGGTCATTTTCCATTGGGTAATATGCCCTGGAAACAGTTGCATGACTTTTGAATTTGGTTCCATCTAAATTAGTGCCTTGATTTTATATGGATATAGAATGGTTGCATATCTTATGGTGGTTAAGATATGGAGTTATCTGGTTTCCGTTTAAAAGCAGAATTCGGACAAACTCGAGGAACGCTTCGGTAATGGCGGTTTGTGGATTATCCAAAGCTTTAGTTAGGATTTTGTTTGTACCATTCTCAAGATCAATAGTTACATTGTTCTTGACTTGCCACTTTTTTATAAAAAAAGATTTTGTTGCAAAGAAACTAAGTGAGAGTATAGTAGAATTGAAAGTAATTCCAAAAGCACAAACGGTTACCGAAAATTTAGTAGAACCTAAGAATTCAATTGGACTTGACAAACCGTTAGCCACTCCGCAGATTTTAGTAGGTGACCTCAGACATCCGAGAGATGCTTCGATTTTCTCGTAGACGGTGACAGGGAGGTCAGCATCATGGAGATGATGGTCCTACTAGTTATCAGTAGGTCATAGGAAGTGGAAACTTCCAGGTGACTAGATGCTTCATATCCAAGATGGAATCCACACACTTCAGCAAATTATGGATTTTGCTGGGTGCTCTTGAACGGGGTAAAACCCATTAGGAGCAGGTAGATCTTTCGAGATTTGTGCAGGTGGAAAGGTACTAACCTAATAAAGTGTCACGACCCGTAATTTAGCACGTGACCGGCACTTAAATTACGCAACGTCTAAAGGCGTGTGACGTAAATCAATTAAGTAGAAGCCCAGAAAATCTAAACCTTTTTGCGGAAAATAGTGAGGGTGCAGTTTTGAAATAAAGACATAATGAATCATGTTTTTCTTTGAATGCATAGCTAATGAAATATGAAAATGCAAGTGGTTATACTACAGTTGAAAACATGTTTTGTCTTTAAAAATTTGGACAGCACCTCCCTTGTATATTTTGATCCAAAACATATACACAATAATATATAGGCATCCCCAAACGAGAGCTAGCTCTTCGCCAACTGGCGGAATCACAACCACGCAAAAATATATATACGGCGTCCAACTGCGAAGAATCAACCCAGAAAGAACAAATAAAGAAGTAAGACATCAAAACTCAAGAAGCGAACATAAACCCATCGCACCAAGTCTCGCACAATACCCAAGCTTTACTAGGTCTACCAATATACAATGTCGAGTCTCTGATTTCATTGATTTGATATGATGGAGTTTATCTAGATACAATAGAGTATAACAGTACGAGAGTGGGCACGATCCAACATGTGTCCCACCTACCAAAGCAAACACCCTGGAAGAAACTGTGTGCCAGCAATGCCGCAACTGATCCCAAGCGGTCAAACCTGCAAGAACTGTGGCACAAACGGGGGTGAGTTGCCAACTCGTGAGTAGAAAACATCAGCAAGTAGAAATCGAGTTAAACAACGATTTCCTAGATCACTATATCCTGAAGGTAATACTATGATATCTAGGGTGGCCACATATGCATATATGTCAACAATCGAGTCAATGCAACATATATAAATAAACATCTGATATCGTATGCATGTATGCATGTGGATATCATCCACGTGTCCATTAACGACACAAACAGTATCATGGAACCCACACCGACACTCGAACATCATGAACCCACACCGACACTCGAACATCATGAAAGTATATATATATATATATATATAGGTACCAACCACGTGTGTCTATCAACGACACATCAAAATCATGGAACCTGAGTGTCCAATACCGACACTCGAAACATCAGGAAAACCCGTGTCCAGTATCGACACATAAACCCCATATCTCAGGCGCCGCATACTCAGATCGGCCCTCATATCCATCTCATCTCAGGCGCCGCATCCTCAAATCGGTCCTTATATCTATCTCATATCATAACTCCAAAACGGTATCTTCCGGATATCCGCCGAATTCTATATAATCACCGGTAGGTAGTGCTTTCCTGCCAGGCTCACCGCCTAACAATACGAGTCTTCTTGTCCCGGAGTACCTCACCTGGTCCACCATGTACCCACAGACGGTGCTTACCGCTCCTCGAATCGGGTATACTCACTGCTCAGAACCGAGAAAACTCATGGTGGACACATCGAAATATTATATCAAGAGAAACCGTATTTTTAAAACAATACACAATTTACTTTGAAATTAAACTGCGGTTCTCAAATCCAGAGATCTCATAAAAACAGTATCTCAATGCATATAACCATAAAGTACGGTGTATGCAACATAGAACAGTAATATGAGCATATCGAGTATATCATGCAAGCATGTCAAGTGATAGTACTGAACAATGAATGCACTTTTACGGTTAAGAATAATATCGTGATAGGGTAGTTCTATTGTGCAAGTGACATGACAAATACTGATGAAGAATGTGTGTGAGCCGGCAAATCTGTGTATGTGTAACATGCGCATCAACGGTAATTATGCAGGTGTACTAGCAAATGATATCATATAGTATTAAATACCGGCATGTGGTATGTACATCACGAGGGGTAATATCCTACACAACATAAACAATAAATGGGTATATCTATCTACACATTAATCATACGGTCACTTTTTAAACGATACACATCGTCGTTTTGAAAATAGGTATGGTTCAGGTGGCAATCTTTATATCGGCGATCCCGTCTCATAACATCCGATATGACAATAATCCCCAATCATCATTCTGTATCACAAGCACGGATCAATCATCCGGTGAAACATATCGCGTACGGCAATCCATCTTACGGTAACATCAAACAGAATAGAGAATTTATCGACCTATACAACAATGAGGGTACGGATCTAAAGTCTCGTACGGCATATCACTCATTATTCTCATGAATATATATATACACCTGTATCTCAAATCACATTTGTATCAATCTCATATAATGATATCTTGCATTTACGTCATATCTTATAAATCTCAAGTTGTATCGATCTCAAACTCATATCATACCATTATCAACTCATACTTGTTCTCTTTCAATTCATACCTATCATGATTCACTCCCCATTTTATATTCTCAAGCAAATATATTCATTAGTGTCAACTTTTATCATATCGTCTTTTACTAAATCCTATAATCATATTATCCTAAGTTTGTAGCATAACCTTTTCATAATTTATAAACGATCTTCCAAATCAATGGTTGCGGGGGTGCTATACGCCATCCACCTGATTTCCCCCGTAAATATAAATCTACTCACCTGCTAAACTCCCCACTTAGCCGAAATCGATGTACTTCGTCGTCTCGGAAGTCCACTCGAAGGTACCTACAATCAATACACAATCGCAATGCAATTAAAATCAAGTCCGGAAAACCGATACGGCACACGAATTGCTTATAGGTTAGAACCTATATCTTACGCATGCAAAAATAACCAAACAACCCTCGTCCGTTGACGTACAAACGTCCAACGACGGAATCAAATCTCAAATACCCAAACCACAAATTCAAATATCTTAAATACATAGCCAAAACACTCTTAAGTAGCTCTCAGATTTTGGCTCAGGTCAATTGGGACTAAACAACCAAGTACATGGGATATGTTATAGGGTAAGTGAGCTACATGCAAAACCACAACACCATAGGAAATAGGGGGTCCGGAGAGATCACCTCAAAATCCGGCGCCGCCGGTCTAAGTAGACCAAAACGTGCCCGTATTTCGGTGGTGGTCTTCTGGTGGTCTATCTAGGTTAATGGACTTGTTTGATTTTCTTATAAACGACCCAAGTTGCTCCAGATACCCTGTAGGCTGCGCAAAACCGACACGGGGTAAATTCTAAGTTCGTGTATCGGGTTCTATTCTCTGTTCTGGTCCAGCAAAGCAATTTCTAAGGTCTTGAAAACATTCACTACACCTCTATTAACCACTTAACAACTACTTGTAAATTCCAAGATCATATAACCTAACTAATACAAAATCTAAACTAATTAGGCTATATGAACACAATTACTAATCTAGAAGTGAAGAGATTACCTCGTTTGGCAACTTAAGAAAATTCTTGAGTTGTCCAAAGTCTTCAAAATCCAAACTTGAATGGTCTAAAGGGTTTAGGATAGGCTTGTGCATGTTTATTGTGAAGGTGGCATGTAGTTTTGAACAAGGATTGGAGATGATACATGGAGGTAGAGAGGGATGAAGGAGATGGAAGGAAATGATGAAAAGGGTGAAGAAATGAAGAAGGAAGAAGAATGGAGAGGTAGTCAAGGGTCTCTCTCTCAAGCTCACTCTCCTTTTACCCTCACTCTCACAAATATCTTTGTTTTCTTTCTCTTTTTGTTTTACACTCATAACTTCTCTTTTCTCTTTGCTTTTCTTTTCTAAATCTCACAAACTCACAAGTCACAAACACAATGTATAACATGCACATGACATGGTGCACTAGCCATGGAAAAATGTAAAAATACGGATTTGACTTAATCGCGATTAGTAGTGCATTAATCAAGTTTAATTTAAATTTGCATATCATTAATTATAAAAATGCCAAAATCCGATAAATATCATTATAATAAATAAATCATTTTAATCTCCGATTATTTTCCAAATATTGGTATATACTGATACCATTTTACGAAAAAACCCCTATTCGCAAATCGAATAGTTTTCGCAAAATATATTATTTTAATACTTAATTCCCAAAAATAATATTTATATTTCTGAAATGTTACAGTCTTCCTCTCTTAAATAAATTCGGTCCCCGAATTTAAATTTAAGTCCTCAAATACTAAAACATTTTAATAATCAGCTCAAATTAACGGTGTTCCGAAATCACGGAAGACATAGAAATACCACAGCGCATCGTGTGCGCCTGAAAACGAGTACGAAACTCAAAATCAAACTCCGTCAAGTATCACGCAATCATTGGAGTTATAAAGGAAATACGAATATCGAATTCCACTACTGGAATCCAAATGCGCTATAGTCAAATCATAATACGTATATAGCACGCATCTTTGTAAAACCATTTAAAAAAAGCTGAATAACTCATGCCAAATCTTTTCCAAATCGCCGTGCTATGCGTAGCTCACGGCACAAGTGGCGGACGATCATTGTAAAGTAGTAAATATATACTTATATACGTTTTGCTCAATTTATACGTCCTGCCTTTTTGAAACATCCCAGAAGCTTCTCTTTGTAAAATTTCGTGTCACTCGCGGACACGTAGAAAATAGCGAGACTATAGCTCTTTTTAAAAATCTTTTAGTAGACTTTTTCATGCATGCAAAAGTACTCGGGCACTGTCCACAGACCAGCCCTGCTCGACTACTATACAGCATAGTATCTATCATCAAAACGCGATACTCATAAATAAAATCAGCCTAAAAAGGCGTATCCAACATCACATTTGTCTGGTGCGCACGGAAATCAAATCCAATATAAGTGCCATGAATATGCACAAAAGCAAACTAAGTGCAACTGGTGTGCACGAAAGCATCTGTCCAGTGTAATGGATGTGCATGACAACAATATCAAGTGCATCTATAGTGCACGAAAATCTCAACCCAGTGCAACTAATATGCACGAATGAAAATCCCAATCAAGTGCATCCAATCATGCACGAATAAAAATCTATATCGAGTGCAACTAACATGCATGAATAATAATCTAATCAAGTGCATCCATAGGCACGAATAAAAAATCTCAATCGAGTGCACCTGGTGTGCACAAAATCTCATACCATGCGCCCAACATGCGCGAAAATCCAAATCAAATGCGTCTGGTCCGTATAAAATATCTAGTGCAATAGTGTGCACGATAACGAACATCAAGTGTAGACGCGCACAAAAACATAAATCTGGTGCAACTAATGCACAAAATACAAATCCGGTGCAACCAATGCACGAAATACAAATCCGGTGCAACTAATGCACGAAATACCAATCTCAAATGCGTATTAAAACAACACCGAATATACCAAGATGTATAGAACCATAAACGTGTGCAGAGCATGTACAAAATCAATCCCAATGCACTGCAAGCACATATAATCTATACCGAGTGCATAAATAAAGGCAAGTGCATACAACATGCACGAAATCAAAATAGACAGTATTGAAATCCTCGGAATCATAATTACGTGCAACGAAAGCATAAATCGATACCAAGTGCAATAGATATACACAAATCATAAACCAATGTAGCGGTGTATAAACATAAATCAAGTTCAATAACTGTGCACAAAATATAAATCTCCAGTAGGTGCAGCCATGGTGCACAAAAATATAAATCACGAAACCCAATCATCGAAACTCAAGTCCAGGCGATAAAAGTGTGATATTCGGATCACAAAACGCAAATTGCAATAACTGACATTGAGGTACACCTCTTACACTGTCGAAAAATATGCCGGTGCGCTCAAACTGTAGGGTTCCTAGGCACCCTAATGAGGTCTCACAAGGCATCAACCATGCCAATTTCATATTTAAACGGTGCCGAGAAACCCTAGAACGGATCGTTGGCTAGATTTCTAGGCGAAAAAAGAACTAGTTAACACTTAACTAAGAGAATACGGAAATACAACCTTTGTAGATCCGGTGCTCCACCTCCATAGCTCCGCAATGAAGTCCTCTCGCTGTCCAAAACAAATTCCGGGCTCTAGCGTCGGCTTCATCGGAGAATAGGCGAGCTAGATCGTCGATGTCCATGCCGAAGATGATCTACGTCGAAGCATCGCTAGATCAAGCTCCAACTTCACCAAGTCAAGATAACTTGTGAAGGAAACACACTCTACTACTTGGCAAGAGGTAGAGGATGAAGAAATAGGAAGTGGGTTCACTTTAGAATTGGATTTCTCACTCTTTATCATCACTTGCCATTGATGGAGGCAAGCTTTCTTCACATGAAGAAATGAAGAAGAAGAAGAAATGTTATGATAAGTTCAAAATAAAAAGAATAATTAAATCATTCTTATCATAACATAACCATGGTTATGTGTAGAGAGCAAACCCTAGTTTAGGTGAATGGTTAGGTTAGGCATGAAACAAAAATGGTTGACTTTTCAATCCTTCATGAAACTTCAAGATAGAAACAAAATAAAGCAACCATTTTTCCTTTTGCCAAAATGCAATAAATAAATTAATAAATGATTAAAATAATTAAACATAACCTTAACCATTTACTTAACTAAGGTTTAGACTAAACCTATACACAAACATGCATGTATCAACAAACATGATACAATCATATGCACGAAACTATATCGAATATACAATGTGCACACCCGAGCGAGAAAATCCATTTAAAGTGAACCGATACTAGTTAATGCAAAGTAATATATCAAATATATAATTATACATTAAATCAACACTTGATTCAATGATCCGGTCATGTCGCACACAACCGACTAGTATACAATGTATCGGCTTATCAAATCAACCTTTGATTCGATAACTAGGGTATATCGTATATAACCTAATCAATACATTCATCGCGAGAATGGAATACGGTATCACATACACGCATTATTCTCGGTCCCGCACATATCTCATATGCGCTCCTATTTCGTTTTGCTTGAGCCAGGAAACCTCTGTGTAGGACTCTAAAGACTCGTCAATACGCCGGCAGCAGGTGATGATCATATCAATCACCCACAAGCCGCAAGCGGTCTGCCAAACGTAACGGCCACCCGGGTATTGAGCGATCTGAAGATCGACGAGCAAGCCCGCTCACACTCCAGTGAATCCAACCAGTAACACTACCGTACAGTCCGGTCTGATCATCTGATATGTCGCATATCTCGCCTAGGGGTGGTAAACGTCAGACCCCAATAGCTCGATAAGTCGTGTCG
The DNA here is from genome assembly GCA_030015575.1 of Agapanthus africanus. Lineage (NCBI taxonomy): Eukaryota > Viridiplantae > Streptophyta > Magnoliopsida > Asparagales > Amaryllidaceae > Agapanthus > Agapanthus africanus. The sequence continues at coordinate 377,415,573 of CM057344.1, read as the reverse complement.
ATATGAGGTCTATAACTGTTCGAGAAACTACTGGTAACACTTACCAGTAAATCTCAGCAACCCTGGCCAGGGATTTCCTGTTATAGCCAATCGAACACAGCGCAACATCAACCCCCTATACCGGGAGAGACGAATCCCCTCCTATCGTTCATTGCCTCTATGTGACTCGGGACTGTACCCAAAAACCACCGTTTTGCACGCCCTCTTGGACGTGGTAAGATGGAAATCAAAGCACAGTGGGAACCACACAAGACTCTATGACGATCTCGGGTCAACAGACTACTCTGTACCAGTGTCACCAGAGAACTGCCATCTGACGTGAGGTATAATACCATCTGGGAGTTCTCGGCGAGTCCGTCCAGTGTACCCAGTCTCTACTGAGCATCCGTATATCATCTCTGATGTCAAACACCGATGGATATGGGATCATCCATCGCCCATCTGTATGGGTCGAGAAGGTATACGCTAGTCTACTCTGGTATATCGATGCCCCGTCTCGATACACCCACGACTAGGGACTTTGAAGGATGTACTTATGGACTACCATGTCCCCACTAGTATGATCCGCATCATAGTCCAGGTAGTCAAGTACAGATCCTAAGGGCTTTACCAACATGTAACAGAGAGACAATCAGTGTACACGTTAAGGTAAAGTGTAACCAGATAGCATACTATCATGTCGAGCAAGAAAGTCCTCTATATATATGTCCCATCATCCACTACAATATACATCCTATGTACAGTAATGGCCTCTAGGGCATACATACAACTAACAATCTCCCACTTGCACTAGGGCCATCTGTAGCAGTGGTTGCAGTATCTCATACTCAACCATCCCATAAAAGTCTCTCTGGGAACAGGCCTTTGTGAGTGGATCCGCTGTGTTGTCCTCTGAGTCTACTCTCCTAACCTCGATCCCCTGGAGATAAACTATCTCCATGATCAGGTGATACTGCCTAAGAATATGTCTGGATCACTGATGGGACGGACGTTCCTTGGCATAAGCCACAACTCCATTGTCACACAATGGGAGGAACTAAGTTCATCTCATGAACCAATATACACCCAGACAGCCACTTTGGTAGCATCTTAAGTAGCGATGTATCCTGCCTTTATCGTCTAGTATGTCACGGTATCTAGCTTGGAACTCTTCCAACATACCGTCCCTTTACTGAGGGTATAGACAATGCCTGTGACTGACATTCAGTCGTTTTTATCACCCTGGAACCCTTCCAGTGATTATCCCTTGGATCGATTGATACCATCTCACTACTACTAGTGAGATACCTAACATCCAATTAGATCTATCTCATAGATCCAAAATCCAGGATTTAGTAGGTATCACTTTGATCCTAAGTGGAGAATCATTGTGATAAACGGAGATTGATCGAGCGTAGCATAGGAAACTCCTTTCCTATCAAGAGTATGTCATCCACGTACTCTACGAGGATCGTCACCATACTCCCTACTACCTTTTTGTTTATACAAGGTTCATCTACCATTTTGATGATGTCAACTTCTTTGACTGCTTCATCAAAACAGATGTTCCAACTCCGCGATGCCTGCTTTGTCATATAAAACATCTTGCACACGTTTCCGCTGCTCCCACTGTCTACGAGGCCCTCTGGCTGTGTACTTATAGACGCACTCTTCTAAAACATCATTTAGAAAAGCTGTCATGACACCCAACCACCAGATATCGTAGTCATGGTATGTAGCCGTGACAAGTAGGATCTGGATGGACTTAAGCATAGCTACTTGAAAAGGTTTCATCATTATCCATACCTGGTCAATGATGCAAACTTTTAACAAGTCTAGCTTTGAAAGTCTCAACTTTTCCATATACACCAAGTAATCTTCTCAAGATATACTTGCTCCTGATGGGGATTTAACCCTTCAGATATAACAACTAAAGTCCATACTTTGTTGGTGTACATGGATTCCATCTCAGATCGCTAAGCATCCAGCCATTCTTACAGAGTCTTACTCCTGATGGCCAGCTCGAAACTAGTTGGGTCATCATCTCATGATGCAATCCCTGCTCCCACTGTCATAGAGAAACCGAAGTATCTCTCAGGTGGGTGAGGAACCCTACTAGATCGGCGGAGAGGCTGAGGTTCGTTGGAATCTACTGAATCCTTTGGCTCTATCAAATCATCTGCTGCAGTTTGTATAGCTGGAACATTTCCAGTTCTACATAACAGACCTTGCCTCGAGTTTGTCCGGATTTTGCTTTTAGACATAGGCCGGACAACCCCAAATCTTAACTAGCTTAAGACATGGGCTCTTCCCTTTCCATATCTCATATGGAGTGGTAGGCAACTGATTTGATTGGAACCCTATTCAATAGGTATGCAGCTTCTCAAGTGCATATCCCCAAAAGGAAACAGGTAACTCAGTAGTACTCATCATAGAGCACACCTTATCACATAGGGTGTAATTGCTCCACCCCGATATACCATCATGCTATGGTGTATGCGGAGGAGTAATGCTGAGAGAGAATCTCATTCTCCTTTAGAAAAGTCCAGGATTTCCGTGCTCAAGTATTCTCCTCCTAGATCACATCAAAGGACATAATACTTATACCCGTATTTTGGTTCTCTACTTCTAACTTATATTCTGTGAATATCAGAGAACGTAATGAAGTGTAAAGAACTAGTCCTGGCATGTGTAGACAGGGGACCTTACATACATCAACATGTATCATCCCAAGAGTTCACTAACTCTTTCTCTGTTTCCAATAAACAGAGCTATGGTCATCTTATCTTTGTGACATGACTGGCGAGTTTCACAAGATGTAAATTCAAACTGATTTAAATATACATCTATATGTAACTCTAGCCAGTCGGGTCACATTGATCTGACCTAGTCTACAATACCTCAAGAAGGATTGGTTCATTTCTGAACTCTTCCTCTTGTGTGTGTTCCGTATACTAAGAACTGTAATTTGATTTAGAACATCAATGCTTTTAGATAACGTGCCTGAACCGATCAACTTTTGATATAGGAAATGTTCAAAACATTATCCAACAATACAAAATTTTATCATTTCTTTACTGATAAAGAGACTGATATGATTTTGTATATCAGGTTCGGTATCTAATAACATTCGTTCAGAATCAATGTATTGATAATACAGGGTGACAGTGACCGACAGACTTGGCTGCAACTCTTGCCCCGTTTTCTGCCTCATGAAACTTATCACCCGTTCTCAGTTCTCTACCTTTCTGTAGCCCTATGTAACAGATTACATATCTGGGATCCTGATCTGGTATCACATACCCAGGACGTAGAGGATACAGAGAAACAGTTCTTTGTAACGAACACACCCGAAGATGATGCATCAGCATGCACTCTCTTCGTTTGGGCGGCACGGGAATTCTGGTAATCCCCAATTTCCTGCTCTGTCTTATAACAATTATAAGTTGGAGCGGGACCAACGTTCCCCAGCTCAGTATAACAAGCGGGTTCGGTCAATATTCCGTATTATTATCTTGATTAAGGCGTGATATGGTCGCTACCTGGAGAGAGAGAAGAAAACACTCAGCGTGCGCTCTTGCAAGAATAGATTGGTTATTATTTTATCTAATCAGGATGGCTCCCACTACTTTTTATCAAATCTTCCTTCAAACCCTAAAAGGAAAGACTAGCCGGGATTAATTACACACTACAAGTTCGCCAATCTTTCAGCCAGGCCAGTGTCGGTACTTTGAGGGAGGTCCCCCGTGCTTTCGCACGAACCTAATTACTGTAAACCTCGTTTTCCCAGAGGCGTAACCCCGTTGACACCTTTCTAGACACCTACTTGATCGGCTAATTGTAATGTATAAAACTCTCCCAGGAGTAACTCTTACTCGCAGCGGGTATCGGGATCCAACTATCTCATAGAAGGTATGCAATCTCATTGCAAATTTCAACACTTGAAATTCCCGATAATATTTTGCCCCTAGCACCCTATGACCTTGACGGATGCCAACAAACCATAGGCTACTAGTCAAGTTCAACCCGTCATTTCTTGATCGAATCAAACCCACCCGCACGACCCTTGACGGAGGCCAACAAGGTCGCACGACTACCCTAACTCAATCTGCATCATATGCATAAGCAGATAAATACTGGTTAGCTACCGCACACTGCGTCTTGACGGAGGCCAACAAACGCAGCACGAATACTAAACAGCACTTATCTGAAATGACGGAGGGCTACGACAGGTTTTTATGAAAACCTATTGCGTAATGAACTTGATATCGTTGTAGGATCGAATGAATTTTGAAATGGAGTGCTTTTGAGGCTTTTCTTGTTTTGCTAAAGGAGTCACTCCCGGTGAAGGGATCGTCGGTCCTTTCCTCGTCGAATGAGGTGCGGGATATATCACATATATCACTGTGCAAAGCAAAAACACTTAAAAGCAATCAAAAGACAAACCGAGTGTGTAGCATCTGCCAGTTATTGCTAAAGGAGTCACTCCCGGTGAAGGGATCTCGGTCCTTTCCTCATCGAATAAGGTGCAGGATATATCACATATACCGCTGTGCAAAGCAAGAACTGTAGCTACCTGTTTTATTTTGAAATTCGATTCTACAACATCTTAGGTTTCTTTTATTTCATTAATCACATTAATGAAGTCCCATCATTTAAGTCACCTAAACATCACAGATAAATACGACGTACACTTATGCCATCCGCATTCGCCTCGATGTCCCCTCGTGCACCGTTAGGTTAGGTAACTAACGGCAGAGCGGGACAGGGCTAGCGCGGGTGTAAAACATAAGTAACGTCTATATAATATATCATATATACTATATAAAGTATCCATCACAAAACATCACATGATCGCATCACAGATATCGCAGCAGAAGAAACATATGAAATATTGGATATACTAGGACGTCCGTGTTTTCAATACGAGCCAGTATAAAACACGGATTCCACGGTCGTGATGAATAGCCAAACCCACACCCCTAGACCCCTACGAGAGCGGCAAGCAACCCTACCAATTCTAGAGTTAGGAGACCCGGACTCGACTCCTCGAGTTGGTCTCCCACTGGATTCCAGAACCCGGTTACTTGTGCTCCCCTCCTTGGGTCTATCCTAGTGCGGAAAAGTAAATAATATACAAAGGGTGACATCTTCCGCAACCTGGAAGTGCCCCAATAAAAGAATATAACATACAGATTTTTACATGAATGGAAATGAAAAACACTCATCTCACATAAAAAAAACCCGGCTATTCAAACACGACAATCCAATATAACATATCCAGCAACACATAACATCACATGTCATCAACGTATGTAAATATGCCCATCCCAATTGTCATTGACATATATCAACGAAACCGGCGATATCACATATTACACTTACGGTCACAGAAAAGAAAGTATAAAACTACAACAGTTGGAATCCGCAACCACCGCAGACATCACATGCCTGACCAAATGAATTCCTTAGACATCGCATGCCTAACAATTATAAACCCCGCATTTTAGTCTCATTATCGAAAACTCTTTTCAATATTAAGTCGGGCAATTCAACAAGATTCCCGACATCCTGATCGAATGCTCGTCGCAAACTTCAGTAGGCGGCCGCACCCCCGACGCCGTCGACAAAGTGCACCAAGGCGGAACACCGCTGCCGCGAGCACCCGAACAGATGCTTTCGGCGACGGGGTTCTCCTACAGTCACTTGGTCGGGGCTAAGGGATGTAGCTGTCTAATAAGTTTACCCGGCGAGTATCCGCGTACGCTACGTGATTGCGATGGACTTTTGATCACATCAAAATTCCGTGGCAACCGATCAAGTGAGACTAAACTGCTATGTTTATAACATTCATTTAGTTATCTCATAACTCTTTGTGAATTTCAATTATTGTATCCCATTCCAGATAATTAGAAAATGTTAAACTTTCCGATTGAACATTTGAACACCCAAGTTTTCCCGATACAGATCAACACATGAAACAAGTCTAACAACATTCAGTTCGTGCCTCAGTACCAACGGTCCAGCCGTAGAAGGGTCAAGCCAACGCCTCACATGTGGCACGCCGTACTGCCCCAAACCCTAAGGTTCAAAGGGCAGTTCAAGACGGTCACATAATCGAGTTAAGGTTTGTTGTCTTCTAGAGGGTCCATCGCATTACTTGCACTACTTAGAACGTCTTTAAACCACGGAAAGATCCAACACTTGGAAATTTTCCGGCAGGGGAAAAGTTGGGTATTTATATCCGGTCGAACTTTTTAACATATTCAAAAATCATCCGGAAAGACACATAGACAGAGTTTGACAATCCGATCGAATAAACGAACTCCCAATACAACCCAAAATACTCAACTCTTTATTTCAGATCAAAAATTCCCAGGAAAACCAGCACTGCAAAATAGGAATTACTGTGCAAAATTGAGTGCCTAATAAGACAAAACGGCCGCGGAACCGCCGCATTAGCATGCTAATGCCGCGGTTCCGCCGCACTTTTGAGGGATCATTAGTTACTTTTTGCACCGTAATTCTTAGAATTTCCTGCTGATTTTTCTGCATATTTTTAATTCTCAAAAATCCACGAAAACAGAAAATGTCCAGAGAGCACTTTCAAGTCGGGGTTTCGGGTCGATCGGACTTCTAACTCCGTCTACGCATCGCCTAAGGCTCTAGCTAGGCTCTGATACCACTGTAGGGTTCCTAGGCACCCTAATGAGGTCTCACAAGGCATCAACCATGCCAATTTCATATTTAAACGGTGCCGAGAAACCCTAGAACGGATCGTTGGCTAGATTTCTAGGCGAAAAAAGAACTAGTTAACACTTAACTAAGAGAATACGGAAATACAACCTTTGTAGATCCGGTGCTCCACCTCCATAGCTCCGCAATGAAGTCCTCTCGCTGTCCAAAACAAATTCCGGGCTCTAGCGTCGGCTTCATCGGAGAATAGGCGAGCTAGGTCGTCGATGTCCATGCCGAAGATGATCTACGTCGAAGCATTGCTAGATCAAGCTCCAACTTCACCAAGTCAAGATAACTTGTGAAGGAAACACACTCTACTACTTGGCAAGAGGTAGAGGATGAAGAAATAGGAAGTGGGTTCACTTTAGAATTGGATTTCTCACTCTTTATCATCACTTGCCATTGATGGAGGCAAGCTTTCTTCACATGAAGAAATGAAGAAGAAGAAGAAATGTTATGATAAGTTCAAAATAAAAAGAATAATTAAATCATTCTTATCATAACATAACCATGGTTATGTGTAGAGAGCAAACCCTAGTTTAGGTGAATGGTTAGGTTAGGCATGAAACAAAAATGGTTGACTTTTCAATCCTTCATGAAACTTCAAGATAGAAACAAAATAAAGCAACCATTTTTCCTTTTGCCAAAATGCAATAAATAAATTAATAAATGATTAAAATAATTAAACATAACCTTAACCATTTACTTAACTAAGGTTTAGACTAAACCTACACACAAACATGCATGTATCAACAAACATGATACAATCATATGCACGAAACTATATCGAATATACAATGTGCACACCCGAGCGAGAAAATCCATTTAAAGTGAACCGATACTAGTTAATGCAAAGTAATATATCAAATATATAATTATACATTAAATCAACACTTGATTCAATGATCCGGTCATGTCGCACACAACCGACTAGTATACAATGTATCGGCTTATCAAATCAACCTTTGATTCGATAACTAGGGTATATCGCATATAACCTAATCAATACATTCATCGCGAGAATGGAATACGGTATCACATACACGCATTATTCTCGGTCCCGCACATATCTCATATGCGCTCCTATTTCGTTTTGCTTGAGCCAGGAAACCTCTGTGTAGGACTCTAAAGACTCGTCAATACGCCGGCAGCAGGTGATGATCATATCAATCACCCACAAGCCGCAAGCGGTCTGCCAAACGTAACGGCCACCCGGGTATTGAGCGATCTGAAGATCGACGAGCAAGCCCGCTCACACTCCAGTGAATCCAACCAGTAACACTACCGTACAGTCCGGTCTGATCATCTGATATGTCGCATATCTCGCCTAGGGGTGGTAAACGTCAGACCCCAATAGCTCGATAAGTCGTGTCGATATGAGGTCTATAACTGTTCGAGAAACTACTGGTAACACTTACCAGTAAATCTCAGCAACCCTGGCCAGGGATTTCCTGTTATAGCCAATCGAACACAGCGCAACATCAACCCCCTATACCGGGAGAGACGAATCCCCTCCTATCGTTCATTGCCTCCATGTGACTCGGGACTGTACCCAAAAACCACCGTTTTGCACGCCCTCTTGGACGTGGTAAGATGGAAATCAAAGCACAGTGGGAACCACACAAGACTCTATGACGATCTCGGGTCAACAGACTACTCTGTACCAGTGTCACCAGAGAACTGCCATCTGACGTGAGGTATAATACCATCTGGGAGTTCTCGGCGAGTCCGTCCAGTGTACCCAGTCTCTACTGAGCACCCGTATATCATCTCTGATGTCAAACACCGATGGATATGGGATCATCCATCGCCCATCTGTATGGGTCGAGAAGGTATACGCTAGTCTACTCTGGTATATCGATGCCCCGTCTCGATACACCCACGACTAGGGACTTTGAAGGATGTACTTATGGACTACCATGTCCCCACTAGTATGATCCGCATCATAGTCCAGGTAGTCAAGTACAGATCCTAAGGGCTTTACCAACATGTAACAGAGAGACAATCAGTGTACACGTTAAGGTAAAGTGTAACCAGATAGCATACTATCATGTCGAGCAAGAAAGTCCTCCCTATATATGTCCCAGCATCCACTACAATATACATCCTATGTACAGTAATGGCCTCTAGGGCATACATACAACTAACACAAACTGGCAGAGCAAGATTATTTACTTGCTTTCTGCTCACAATATGGCGTCCCCGGTCTCACGGTCCTCGTTTTCTCTCTGTGGATTACAAATCTTACGATCCTTCGGCTCGTCGGCCCGGTCAGGTGTACTAACGGAACAATTCCGCTCTGGCAATCCTTTGATCACCTTTGGCCAATCAACATGACCACTCATAAACTGCATATTACTGACGGCGGCATCTGGCCCTCTGAATACACACGATATAACTGATCCTGGGTGCAAGTCTCTATTGCTGCAGTGTCCTGAAAAGAACCTGCTCATGGCTTCTTCGATCTCACCTATGCCGAACTATACGATGGTTGACATTCTTGCTCAACTCTTTTCTCATAACCGAACAGTTGCGTCCTCAGCACGACTTTCATCTGAAATTTGGCTGTATCTAACGCCTCTGCACACATATCAATCCTCTGGCATCAACGGAGAGTAATGACCGCTCGTTAACATCACGCACGAAACTCTTGTTCCACTCGTCTTTATTATCGTCCACTTTGATGTCATCTTTTGCTGTCTGTGTATTGCAATTCGTCCTCTGCTACGGTAAATCTGGAGTCTCTCACATGGACTCAAAATTACGAACTCGGTATTTTCATCACTCTGTAGAAGATATCTAGTCGAACACGTCCTCGGGAACTCGTCTAAATCATCGGAGGAATACATTTTATCCGTCCGTTCTCGATCAACTCACAACGCATCTGGGTGAGGTCCTTCTATCTGAAACTGGTCAACTTACTGATCTCACATCGGAGCATCCGACGAACGTCCTCTCTTGATCGATCTACTCTAGATCCACGTAAGATCTTTCAACTGGAATTCTCCAACTCAACTGGGCCTGCATCGGCACGTCAAATCTGACAAATCAACTTTATCGCTCAAATCAAGATAGACTAGCTATTTCCTGTTACATCTCTGCCTGAAAGCTCTAGCGGTTTCAGCTCATAAACTCTGAAAACGACATCCTATCAATCTCAGCAACAGCTGGGTCATCTGTCTGCACGGTAGACAACGTCACGATCTCTGAGGTAGGCTGTACATCAACAGTCCTCTTAATCCGGCAGCCTCTATCAATGGCCTGATCATTCGGTGCAAAACTGAACACCCGCCTCAAACGAGAGATCACAACAAAACACTATACCTACACGTCCCTATGTCACCAAAAAACATCATGGCCAGCCCTCGTCCATGACGAGCTCGCTCTGACCGCATCCCTAGCAGCAGCTCAATTTACGCTCAAACCATGGTGACAGGAATCTCAAGCAGGTATCGATAAAGATAGATTAAATGAACGAAAGAAAACAACAGATCCTAAATGGGTATATGATCATAGGAACAAATAGTATCACAGATCTCAAGATATGTACATTTTAAGGTTTCTTAAGTGGAGTATCGTATCGTAAATATGCCGCGGAACATACGTACGGTACGTCACTCTACTCAAGCTACCTACTCCATCAATCAATGTCAACCTATGAAACGAAAGTTCAGGTCTAATACCCCCGTTAAGTCTAAGTTCCGTAAGTTCAAGCCTAGGTTCCAAAATATATACGTCCTAGACTCCGCATAGTCAAACCCATACTCAAACCAAGGTTAAACGTAACGCTCTGATACCAACTTTGTCATGACCCGTAATTTAGCACGTGACCGGCACTTAAATTACGCAACGTCTAAAGGCGTGACGTAAATCAAGTAAGCCGAAGCCCAGAAAATCTATACCCTTTTGCGGATAATAATGGAGGTGTAGTTTTGAAATTAAGGCATAATGAATCATGTTTTTTTTTGAATGCATAGCTAATGAAACATGAAAATGCAAGTGGGTTATATTACAGTTGAAAACATATTGTCTTTAAAAATTTGGGCAGCACCTCCCTTGTATATTTTGATCCAAAACATATACACAACAATATATAGGCATTCCTAAGCGGGAGCTAGCTCTTCGCCAACTGGGGGAATCACAACCACGCAAAAACATATATACGACGCCCAACGGCGAGGAATCAACCCAGAAAGAACAAATAAAGAAGCAAGACATCAAAACTCAAGAAGCGAACATAAACTCATCGCTCCAAATCTCGCACAATACCCAAGTCTGACTAGGTCTACCAATATATAATGTCTAGTATCTGATTTCATTGATTTGATCTGATGGAGTTTATCTAGATACAATAGAGTATAACAGTACGAGAGTGGGCATGATCCAACATGTGTCCCACCTACCAAAGCAAACATCCTGGAAGAAGCTGTGTGCCAGCAATGCCGCAACTGATCCCAAGCGGTCAAACCTGCAAGAACTGTGGCACAAACGGGGGTGAGTTGCCAACTCGTGAGTAGAAAACATCAGCAAGTAGAAATCAAGTTAAACAACGATTTCCTAGATCACTATATCCTGAAGGTAATACTATGATATTTAGGGTGACCACATATGCATATATGTCAACAATCGAGTCAATGCAACATATATAAATAAACATTTGATATCGTATGCATGTATGCATGTGGATATCATCCACGTGTCCATTAACGACACAAACAATATCATGGAACTTGAGTGTCCCACACCGACATTTGAACATCATGAATATATATATATATATATATATATATATATATATATATATATACGGGTATCAATCACGTGTGTCCATCAACGACATATCAAAATCATTGAACCTGAGTGTCCAACACCGACACTCGAAACATTATGAAAACCCGTGTCCAGTATCGACACGTAAAACGTCATATCTCAGGCGCTGCATACTCAGATCGACCCTCATATTTATCTCATCTCAGGCGCCGCATCCTCAGATCGGTTCTCATATCCATCTCATATCATAACTCCAAAACAGTATCCTCCGGATATCCGTCGAGTTCTATACAATCACCGGTAGGTAGTGCTCCCTTGCAGACTCACCGCCTAACAATACGAGTCTTTTTGTCCCGGGGTATCTCACCCGGGTCCACCATATACCCTCAAACGGTGCCTACCGCTCCTCGAATCGGGTATACTCACTGCTCAGAACCGAGAAAACAAATGGTGGACACCTCGAAATATCATATCAAGAGAAACCGCATTTTTAAAACAATACACAATTTCCTTTGAAATTAAACCGCGGTTCTCAAATCCAAAGATCTCATAAAAACAGCATCCCAATGCATATAACTATAAAGTACGATGTATGCCACATAGAATAGTAATATGAGCATATCGAGTATAATATGCAAGCATGTCAAGTGATAGTACTGAACAATGAATGTACTTTTATAAGAATAATATCATTATAGGGCAGTTCTATTGTGTAAGTGACATGACAATTACCGATGAAGAATGTGTGCAAGCCGGCAAATCTGTGTATGTGTAACATGAGCATCAACGGTAATTGTGCATGTGTACTAGCAAATAATATCATATAGTATTAAATACCGGCATGTGGTATGTACATCACGAGGGGTAATATCCTATACAACATGAACAATAAATGGGTATATCTATCTACACAAGAATCATACGGTCACTTTTTAAACGATACACATCATCGTTTTGAAAATAGGTATGGTTTAGGTGGCAATCTTTATATCGGCGATCCCGCCTCATAACATCCGATATGACAATAATCCTCAATCACCATTCTGTATCACAAACACGGATCAATCATCCGGTGAAACATATCACGTACGGCAATCCATCGTACGGTAACATCAAACAGAATAGGGAATATATCGACCCAACAATGATGGTACGGATCTAAAGTCTCATACGGCATATCATTCATTATTCTCATGAATATATATACACCTATATCTCAAATCACATTTGTATCAATCTCATATAATGATATCTTTCATATACGTCATATCTTATAAATCTTAAGTCGTATCTGTAAGGTTACTAGGCACTCTCAAGAGGTTCCACAAGGCATCAACCATGCCAAATTCAAAAATTTATGTGCCGAGAAACCCTAATATAGATCGTTAACTAGAGCATAGGCGAAACAAAATGCAAGTTAACAACTTAACTAGTAAGTGAAAGGGATTACAACCTTTGTAGATCCGGTCCTCCACTTCTTTAGTTCCGTATTGACGTCCATCCGCTGCGATCATCGGAATCCTGGACTCTAGTGATGGTTTCGTCGGAGAAATAATCGGGCTAGGTCGTTAACTTCGAGGCCGAAGATGATCTACGTCGGGGAGACTCAAACTCAAGCTATTCCTTCACTAGGTCAAAAACTTTGTGAAGAGAACACCCTATACTATATGGCAAGTAGTAGAGGATGAAGAAATAAGAAGTGGGTTCATTTTAGAATTGGATTTCTCACTCTTTTTCTCATGGCACCATTGGAGGTAGCAAGCTTTCTTGAAGCTTGATGAAGATGAAGAAGAAGAAAAGAATTAAAAGGATAATGAAATAAGAATGAAACTTATCCTTTTAATTATGGTACCATGGTTAAGTTAAGCCTTCATGCTTAACTTGTGTAGAGAATTAACCAAAGACTTAGGTTAAGGGTTGGGTTAACTAATATCTTATACAAATGACAAAAGAGTTGACTTTGTCAATGTTTATCAAGCTTCATGAAGCTTGATAACTTTGACCAAAGTCACACTCTTTTGTTATATGCTAGGAAAATAGTAAACCCTAATTTAACCTTGATTTGGTTCAAGTCTCATACACACAACTTGTTTGTATCATCAAGCATGATACAAACATGTACACTTGCATATATCACATATAAACAATGTGCACATTCAAGTGAGAAAATCAATCTTAAGTGAACCAATACTAGTTAATGTAAAGTAATATATCAAATATATAATTATACATTAAATCATTAAATCAACACTTGATTTAACGATCCGGTCATATAGCATATAACCGACTAATATTAATAGTAACAACTTATCGAATCAACACTTGATCCGATAACCCGGCTATATCGCGTACAACCGATTAATGTCACAAATCGCGAGAATAGAATACAGTATCACATACTGGTATTATTCTCGGTCCCGCACATTTCTCATATGTGCTCCTATTTCGTTTCGCTTGAGCCAGCAAACCCCTGTGTAGGACTCTAAAGACTCGTCAATACGCCGGCAGTAGGTGATGATCATATCAAACACCCATAAGCCGCAAGCGGTCTGCTAAACGTAACGGCCACCCGGGTATTGAGCGATCAGAAGATCAATGAGCAAGCCCGCTCACACTCCTGTGAATCCAACCAGTAACACTACCGTACAGACCGGTCTGTTCGTCTGATATGTCGCATATCTTGTCTAGGGGTGGTAAACGTCAGACCTCAATAACTCGATAAGTCGTGTCGATATGAGGCTCATAACGGGTCGAGAAACTACTGGTAACACTTATCAGTAAATCCCTAAAACAGCCTTGGTCAAGGACTTCCTGTTATATCCAATCGAGCACAGCGCAACATCAACTCCCTATACTGGAAGAGACGAAACCCCTCCTATCGCTCATTGCCTCCATGTGACTCGGGACTGTACCCCAAAACCACCGTTTTGCACGCTCTCTTGGACGTGGTAAGGTGGAAATCAAAGCACAGTGGGAATCACACAAGACTCTATGACGATCTCGGGTCTACAGACTAACCTGCACCAGTGTCACCAGGGAACTGCCATCTGACGTAAGGTATAATACCATCTGGGAGTTCTCGGCGAGTCCGTCCAGTGTACCCAGTCTCCACTGAGCACCCGTATATCATCTCTGATGTCAAACACCAATAGATATGGGATCATCCATCGCCCATCTATATAGGTCGAGAAGGTATACGCTAGTCTACTCTGGTATATCGATGCCCCGTCTCGATACACCCACGACTAGGGATTTTGAAGGATGTACTTATAGACTATCATGTCCCCACTAGTATGATCCGCATCATAGTCAAGGTAGTCAAGTACACATCCTAAGGGCTTTACCAACATGTAACAGAGACAATCGGTGTACACGTTAAGGTAAAGAGTAACCAGATAGCATACTATCATATCGAACAAGAAAGTCATCCCTATATATGTCCAAGCATCCACTACAATATACATCCTATGTATAGTAATGGCCTATAGGGCATACATATAACTAACAGTATCGATCTCAAACTCATATCATACCATTATCGACTCATACTTGTTCTCTTTCAATTTATACCTATCATGATTCACTCCCCATTTTATATTCTCAAGCAAATATATCCATTAGTGTCAACTTTTATCTTATTATCTTTTACTAAATCCTATAATCATGTTATCCTAAGTTTGTAGCATAACCTTTTCATAATTTATAAACGATCTTCCATATCAATGGTTGCGGAGGTGTTATACGCCATCCATCCGATTTCCCCCGTAGATATAAATCTACTCACCTGCTAAACTTCTCGCTTAGCCGAAGTCGATGTACTTCGTCGTCTCGGAAGTCCACGCGAAGGTACCTACAATCAATACACAAAGTCCGGAAAACCGATACGGCACACGAATTGCTTATAGGTTAGAACCTATAGCTTACGCATGCAAAAACAACCAAACAACCTTCGCCCGTTGACGTACAAACGTCTAACGTCGGAATCATATCTCAAATACCAAAACCACAAATTCAAATATCTTAAATACATAGCCAAAACACTCTTAAGTAGCTCTCAGATTTTGGCTCAGGTCAATTGGGACTAAACAACCAAGTACAGGGGATATGTTATAAGGTAAGTGAGCTACAGGCAAAACCACAACACCATAGGAAATAGGGGGTCCGACGAGATCACCTCAAAATCCGGCACCGCCGGTCTAAGTAGGCCAAAACGTGCTCGTACTTCGGTGGTGGTCTTCTAGTGGTCTATTTAGGTTAATGGACTTGTTTGATTTTCTTATAAACGACCCAAGTTGATCCAGATACCCTGTAGGCAAACAAACTTCGCAAAACCAACACGGGGTAAATTCTAAGTTCGTGTATCGGGTTCTATTATCTGTTCTGGTCCAGCAAAGCAATTTCTAACGTCTTGAAAACACCCACTACACCTCTATTAACCACTTAACAGCAACTAGTAAATACCAAGATCACATAACTTAACTAATACGAAATCTAAACTAACTAGGCTATATAAACACAATTACTAATTTAGAAGTGAAGAGATTACCTCATTTGGCAACTTAGGAAAATTCTTGAGTTGTCCAAAATCTTCAAAACCCAAACTTGAATGGTCTAAAGGGTTTAGGATAGGCTTGTGCATGTTTATTGCGAATGTGGCATGTAGTTTTGAACAAGGATTGGAGATGATACATGGAGGTAGTGTGGGATGAAGGAGATAAAGGAAATGATGAAAAGGATGAAGAAATGAAGAAGGAAGAAGAATGGAGAGGTAGTCAAGGGTCTCTCTCTCAAGCTCACTCTTTCTTACCCTCACTCTCTCACAAATATCTTCTTTGTTTTCTTTCTTTTTTTGTTTTACACTCGTAACTTCTCTTTTTCTTTGCTTTTCTTTTCCAAATTTCACAAACTCACAAGTCACAAACACAGTACATAACATGCACATGACGTGGTGCACTAGCCATGGAAAAATGTAAAAATACGGATTTGACTTGATCGCGATTAGTAGTGCACTAATCAAGCTTAATTTAAATTTGCATATCATTAATTATAAAAATGCCAAAATTCGATAAATATCATTATAATAAATAAATCATTTTAATCTCCGATTATTTTCCAAATATTGGTATATACTTATACCATTTTACGAAAAAAACCCTATCGCAAATCGAATAGTTTTCACGAAATATATTATTTTAATATTTAATTCCCAAAAATAATATTTATATATCTGAAATGTTACATAAGGCTAGACTTGTTGTATAGTGTTTTCATTAAATACCCATTGTGGATTGTGATGTTACTTTTACTTCAGTGTCTATGCTGAATTTCATATGGATATGAATTGACACTGCTATTTCCCCTCCTTGTTATCAGCCGGTCATAGGAAGTGGTAAATTCTAGGTGACCAGGTATTTCATACCCAAGATGGACACTACACACTTCAGCAAATCATGAATTTTAGACTTTGCTGGGTGCTCCTGAATGTGTAAAACCCATTAGGAGCAAGTAGATCTTTCGAGATCTGTGCAAGTGGAAAGGTGCTAACCTAATAAGGCTGGACTCGTTTGTAAAGAGTTTTCATCAAATACCCATTGTGGATTGTGATGCGACTTTTACTTCAGTGTCTACGCTGAAGTAAAAGTCGCATCACAATCCACAACGGGTATTTGATGAAAACTCTTTACAAACGAGTCCAGCCTTATTACCTGAAGTTCATATGGATATGATTTGGCGCTGATGCAGCTTATGTCTATGATATTTGGCAGCTAGATGACTATAACATTTTTCCAAATGGGATTTTGGAAGTGCACGCGTATATAACTCTGCCAGAGAGTTATCATAGTCAGTGGGAGCAGCGGAAGGTATGCAAGTTGCTTATGTCTTTTCGTAGACTGATGCATAGATAGCGTGAGCAGATCATCTGTTTTGATATGACGGTCAAAGTGATTAATTTCATCAAAACAAAAGATGAACCTAGCAAGAAGTTTGTAGGGAAATTGTCCAGGTTTTGGATGACATACCCCAGATAAGAAATGATGTTCCTATACTACAATCGGTCAGATTTTGGCTGTCACACAGTGTTTTGTCCACGTTGAATATGGAGAGTATATCAGGAGTTCTGGTGACTAGATCTATGCTTTAGATCTAAATTTGGAAAGTTCCCTAATCAGGTACTTGGACATCATTCTAAAAGTATTTTAGAATGGACGACTCCTGGTGTGGTAGTGTACCCACAGGTGATTGAGTCACCCTCTCTAAAAGGATGTCCTTTTTGGACTGATAAGGAGAGGGACTGACATGAATGACACATCATTTGCTTAGGTAATTGAGTCAATCATGTAAAGTCTTGTACAACGCCAGATATCGCTTTTGCACTAGTTGCAACAAGCATATATTAATCCAATTCTTGAGAAACAAAGGAAAGCAGTAAAGAACATAAGAGAATGTTCTTGGTATAGGATAACAGCAGCCTCCTCTGGGAGGCGGTTATCAGTTCAGGCTTCCAAGGTGACGTGAATGACAAAGATGTCAAAGTAATGAGTTTAGCCTCTTTTGAGGATCGGTGTATTGGATAGTGTTCCAATAAGGATACCGAGGTAATCATGGTACATGATGCTGGTTATAATTCAACAGAGGATACAACCCAAGAAGTTTGTTGGATAGGAGTTGTTCATTGATGAACCTGGTCCCATCATGTATCCGGACAAATTCTTGAGACGGGGTATCGCTCAGTTTGGGAGATTGTTAATCTCCGTAAAATTGAGATATAGAGAGATGAAGTTGGACATTGTAGCTCCATTCACTGAAACTATTTCTCGAACACGTTAAGTTTCACAAATATAGTTTGCGAAAATGATTAGTAGAGAAGTTGGGTATTCGGTAGCACACGAGCTGTATGTATGCGATCCTGCAATAATTGGCCTTAAGTGCAAGTAGGAGATTGTTGGATATAGTGCCCTCAAGCCAATTATTGTGATCGCAAGTAGGAGATGATGATAATTGAGGGAGGACCTATACATGTATAACAATCTTACTCGAGATAGTATGATATCTGGTTTATCTTCATCGTTGATGAAGCCCGTAGGATTGTTGCTTGACGACCAACATTGTGATGGCGATCTATATGTGGGAGCTCGGTTTTCTATAAGCACATTTTAAATGTCCAGAGTAGATTAGCGTGTACGCTTTTAGACCCTGACGAGGAGCGGTGGCCGGTCTCGCAAGCCACTGGTGTTGTGACACCTAAGATAGTATATAGGTGCTCACTAGAGGTGAGTACACTGGACGGACTCGCGGAGAACTTCTAGATGGTATTATATCTATCGTCAGATGGAAGTTCTCAGGTGGCATGAGTGCATGTTAGTCCTTTGACCTGAAGTCGTCATTTGTTTCATGTGAGTTCCCACTGTATTTTGATTACTATCCTACCACGGCTCAAAGGATTCATGCAAACATGTTTTAGTTGGGTACAGTCCCGAGCCACATGGAGGCAGTGGTCGGCTGTCAGGGATTCGTCTCTCCTGGTATTAGGAGTTGATGTCATGCCGTGTTCGATCGGCTATTACCAGAAATCCGTGGCCACGGTGGGTGAGATTTTCTGATAGTTGATCAGTAGTATCTCAGTTGGTGATGAGCTTGACTCAGACACGACCTATCGGGTTAGTAAGGGTCTGACGTTATCCATCCCCTAGACCCGATATGTGATACTCATTGACGAAGAGACTGGACTGTACAGAGATTGTCACATTCAGGCTCAGCAGGGTAAGGACTTACTTGATTGTTGACCTCCTTTTCGACAAGTACCTGAGTAGCCGTTACGTACAGCTAGTGCCGCTGACGTGCTTGTGGTTAAACCCACTGCCAGCGTATTGTCGAGTCTTTAGAGTCCCACATAGATGGTTTTCCCGTTTCAGGCGACGGATGTAGGAGCCGTACGGTGGTACATGCAGGGGTTCGATTAAATACGTGTACGCGATACACGGACTTTAATCGGACGGTTGATAATACTAGCCGGCTTAGGATTGAGCCGGATTATTAAATCAGGTTTTGATTTAATAATTATATATGATTTTGATACATATATTTTAATATTATTGTTCACTATTCATTTTCTTTCTTTGGTGCTATCCGTATTTTTATACGGATACGCGTATGTGTAGCGATACATATACCGGGTGAAGTATTCTGTATTTATACGGGAATGCTTCTAGAAAGACACCTCATTTTTGATTTTCCTTTTTGGAAAATTAAAATTGGAAATGAGGTGGAAAGTGGAGTTATGAAGCATGGTCCAAACATTGTAGAAAGGCATGACTTTGTTTTTAAATTGATTTTTTCCTTCGGTTGCACTTTGGTGCATGGTTGATATTTATATAGCCATTCTTTTTTACTTAATGACTTGATGATTATTTTCTTGACATGAGCTTATGTTCCATGGTTCCTTCATGCTTCAATCTCCTTCACCTTCTTCGTCTTCTTGCTCTCAATTTGAGCATAAATTCTAGAGAAAAATTTAGTGGAGTATTCCTACATCACTGACCATTCAAACCTAGCATGTTTGGATCGTCGGTTAGAGCCTCCTCCGAACTCCCTCAGATGGATCGTCTTCGGCAAAGGGTGGTCGATTCTCAAGCGCGATCCCGGCGGCTACGAGCTTGGAAGGGTCTTCCACAATTAGGTGGACACGCGACAAAGGTTGTATTTCTAAAATCTTGCATGCTTTAGTTTTCTAGTTTAGGGTGTTTGGATCGATTCCTCGGGTTTGCGCGTCCGGTGCCCGCAAAAAGTTTTTATTTTCTCTTCCGTCTCGCCCGCGGCCTCGGCGGCGCGGGCGCCGGATTCCAACAATATATTCACCTCCATTATTTGTCCGCAAGTATTTTATCAATCGTCCCTTTTGCTTCTCTACGGTCGTTTTCCATTCCATAAATCTGGCAAACACATCTGACTTGTGTTTGAGAAAATAGACTCATACCTTTCATGAGAAGTCTTCAATAAAAGTGACATAGTATATGACACCTCCCTTTAATGGAACCGGTGATGGTCCCCATACATCTTAGTATATATAGTCGAGAAGTCCTTTGGTCTTGTTCACGGCTTGCTTGAAACCGACTTTATGTTGCTTTCCCATCGTGCAATATTTGTAGAAGTCCATCTTGCACGTGGTAATCCCTTTAAGCAACTCCCTTCTATGCAACTCACGAAGACCTCTCTCACTCATGTGGCCAACACGTATATGCCACAACTTTTGCGGTATCCTTCACCTGTTTCTATGTAGCCACGACTGCAACATCACTAATTGTTCTACCCTCCAAACAATACAAGTTCTTCAATCGTTGTCCTTTTATGACCATTAGGGCACCCTGACAACCTTTAACACTCCATCTTGACTTACAAACTTGTATGCTGCCACATCCAACGTTCCGAGAGAAATCAGATTCTTCTTTACGGAACGTGTCTTACGATTACAAGTGTTCGCACCACACCATCAAACATGCGAAGTTTGACGTTTCCTATACCAATGACCTTACACGCCACATTATTCCCCATGAGAACACTGCTACTATTGAACTCCTTATAGGTGTCAACTTCTTTTTAGGACACATGATATGAACATCCGGAGTCAAGTATCCAAGCATCAGAATTTTCATCCTTCCCGGTATTTACTGTAAGTACATCATACGGTGCTTCTTCTGCTTCTGTCGCAACACTGGTTTAATCCGAACTACTTATACTGGCTCCTTTACCCTTCTTCTACAACCATTGTTTGTACTTTTGGCATTGTTTCTTTCTCTGCCCTGGCTGTTTGCAAAAAAAACATGTTTTGCCATCTTCTCTAGATCATTTGGATTTCCCATATTGCTCTTGCCTCCGTCTTTTGTTTTCGACTTTCCCCTTTCACTGGAAAACAACATTGATGACGGCTCTGATGGATTTGATTTTTTCATGATCTCATTGTTGAGAAGCGTAGCTGGAACCTCCTCCATCTCGAGTCTCCTTCCTATATAGAATTGTTCTCACCAAGTGTACATAAGATATTGGAAGCGAAGAATGAGCAATAGTGCTTGGTCATCCTCCTCTAAAATCTAAGACATAGAAAATCACTGACCATCTTATTGAAGCTATTTAAGTGGTCGTGAATAGGAGTACCTTCCTTCACGCGTAGACTATAAAGTTGCTTCTTTAAATACATCTTGTTAGACAAAGACTGTCATATAGAACCTTTCTACCTTCAACTTGCCGCAGAAATTTCTTTCATGACGTTGTATATCACGTTGTCCGCCAGACAAAGCTCTATCGTGCACTATGCCATATGATCCATGTCTTCCTATGTATTATTTGCCATGTCGGTAGGTTTCTTACTGCCAAGAACTTTAAACAGTCCTTTTTTTTACAAGAAGTTTCTTAACCCTTCTCTGCCATATCGAGAAGTTACCTTTGCCATTAAATTTTTCCACCTTGAACTTGGTGCTATTGATCTTGTTATTCGTTATCTTTAATTCTTAAGAAAACCTTCCATCGGATTTTTATGAACCAATATTTTCAGAATTACAATCCAAAAAGATGAAGAGCGGACACAAATTTCGTCATCCACAGTAGACTTAGATCGTAAAACCAAAGAAGTGAAGAAAAAAGGCTCTGATACCAATTGGTGGCACGCATCGGAAAACCTAATGGATCCTGAGATCCCTTTTAACGAATAACAACTGGAACAAAGCAAAATCAAACAACAACACAAGAGATTTAACGTGGAAAACCCAAATTGAAAAAACCACAGGGAAATGGAAGAACTTTAGAGAAAACTTTACAGATTACAAAACCTTTTCCTTCAAGATCTCTAACGAGATCTATCTTCTTTTCTCTTAAAGTTCTCCTTCAATGGCCTTCTTGATCCTTTATGGAGCCCGTCTTTTCGCCTCCCTTAAATCTTATGATCAAACCCCTTTAAAACTTAACCCTAACATTCTATTTATATCCAAAACAAATCTGAGTTATAATAGAATTTCTTTATTTAACAAAACTGCTCTATTCGATCCAAAAATCCTTTAAGCCGCTCAACATAAGTATGAGTCGTTTCATACAAACATAGAAGGATCGCTAATTCCATGCGTGTTGTAAGACGTCTCAAAGTTACCTTCAGACGTCTCATAATAGGGTTGAGTCAGCTCAAAATTATCATGAGCAGTCTCAATATTTATACAAGAGATCTTCACAACAATATGCTTTTCTTGCCGCATACAAAACAAGAAGCTTTCTTTTTCATAATATTGATGCCCTTAAAAACTAAATTTTGGAATCGAAAAATTGATTTTGATACCACTGCAACAATATCGACTCGAGAGGAGATTGACGATTTGAAGCAAGCATGTGCACGATATATAAAGCGACGAAAAGTAATTTGATCTTGTCAGTCCATAGCATATAGTTGTTACTATCAAAGCTATCTAATTTCTCTAAATTATGATTCATTATCTCTAGGAGGTGTAATTGATCTCACATATTCAAATACTTTCTTAAAATTGTTAGGGTTGCAATTATATTTATTTATTTATAAATTACAAGTGGAGATATCCAAAACAAATATTGGCAACGAATCTCTGAGATGTGGTGATGCAGGATGGGAAAAATAGCGCTGCTAAATGACATGTGTTGAAGCAAACATTATTAAGGCGATCAATCGATGAATACAAAATTCTTACGACCTTCTAAAGTGATGCAACACACACATACAAGATCCAGCAATTAATAGCTGCAAATAAATTAAATAATATAGCAAATGCAAGCTAAATGTTTGCAATTGAACTTGGAGCCTAAAGTAATTGATTTCGCAATGATATCAGATTACCCAGTGAGTATAAATTAACCAACTCTCGTTATAAATTCAAATATTATATTCTAGAGAATTAAAATCAAATATGCTAGATCTAGATATTATGAAATATCCAAATATTGATTTCTCTATTTCCCATAGCATTAACCAGATTAACTTGGGCTAAAACTCCTCAAGAAATAATCAAATTTGATCTATGTTACCTCCATAATTAATGATCCCATTTGCTGTAATGAATCCAACATAAAACATTGCTTTAACTTGGTGTCTTTTGTTCTAATCTCATTCACACAGTAACAAAGATGCAAAACATCCACGGTTAATTAATGGATGTTGCTTCGTGCTTGGCTTCAAATGGACATAAATGTAAGCTTCTCGAATTTGGTCAAGCGTCGTGCAGAGGTGCAGCTTTGATTTAGACGGCCGGATTTCGATCAGATGTAGAAGGCCACGTGATTTGTAACGACTTCGACGATGTTAAGGATGGTTGGCGACGATGGTCAGATGATATGGTTGAGATCGCAGTTGATTTAGGATTTCGACCGCGGCCGAGATTAAAGCCGATTAACAAAAATCTTCACAAAGAACTCAGAAGCACACAATTTTATCTATGGGAAAATTCAATAATCATTCATCAACCTCAAAACCATAGGCTCTTTCATTTAAATTGAGAGATTCTAATATACTTTTGCAATAACATCCAACTAAAATAAAACCTTTTGACGGCACACCTTTAGAGCCCACTACAAATTCAGGGTTTCCCTTTCTTTTCGAATGGAAGGAAGAGAGTAGACGCGTTGTATCCTATTGACCAGCCGAAGATTATCCTTATAAAAGAATGAATGGGAAGCAGACCCCGTCTATATTTCTCGAGTTATGTTTACTTTACCCCCGACGTACTCCTCTATTCTTATATTTTCATTTCGTCTCTAAGCTTCCCCTTTAGTGTCTGTTGAGACTTATTTCCTTCTCGATTATATCGGATGGCGAATACTCTTCTAAACTACCTACAACACATTGAAATTGGAATTTCAATTTCATAGGTCGAAAAGCCAGACTTCCCGTAAAAAAGGGGTTAACAACCATTCCCCCCTTTTCCATTGCAGAAAAATAGACTTGCAAACCTGGTTCACCCGGCGGGTGTAAACTCAATTCAAAAGCTTCTACCCCAGGGTTTTTTAGTTAATGCCCCTAAAAACTGAGCTAATTACTAAAAAAACCCAAAACTTGATAATTACCGATTACCCACCTAAAACGTTGAAGTTGCATTATTTTACCTCCACTAGCCCTTTTACTTCATTCCTTAGTCAATTAACGAAAGAAGTCGGTCTAGGGTTATCAAATCCTTCCAATCTACTCGTATTCACTTTTCTTCATCTAAAATTTCAAATTAGAGCCCCTATTCGGAATTAGGGCTTTAAATATTTAATTGGCAATGAAATATGAGTTCTCATTAACCAGGGGTTCTGATTTGAAATTTTAGAGGAGAAAGAGTGAATATGAGTGGGTTGGGGGGTTTGATAACCCTAAGCCGACTTCCTTCGTTAATAGACTAACGGAGTGAAGTGAAAGGGCTAGTGGCAAGGGGTTTAAATGATGCAACTTTAACGTTGGGGGGGTTTCAAGTTTTTTTTTGGGGGGGGGGGGAGGGTTTAGTAATTAGCTTAATTTTTTTCCCCGGGGGGGGGGCGTCCTTAAGTAAAAAACCCAATAAAATATTATGAATAAATCCAATTTATTAAACTGCAAAATATTTAAACTAAATCTTAAAGTTGATCCCGCATCATGTGGTATCACTCAATACGAGTTCACTATTGATTTATAGGAAAGTCTTTCCTTCCAGAATACAATATACCTTTGAAACCGGATAGTAGTAATCTCGACGAATTTACCTTTGTACCTCGTTGGAACAACAGGCACCTTAAAAAGCTTCATATTTTTAATAAAGAGGGAAATAGAGAGATATTTGTGGCAAAATTATGAATAGCTTTTCTTCTTATGTTCAAAACATTGTATTTATATTTAGTATCTAGATATAGAAATGAATTTATGAGAGTAAAATGAAGGTGAGAAGTCTCGTACGTTAGCACATTAACACATAAAAATTTCACCCTAGAAACATCTCTGTTATTCTTTTAACGTATATGTTCATGACGCGGCTTTGGCCATTCTTAATGTTATTTCTTTGATTACCTCATTAGCTATCTCGCTCTTTTCTCTCAACTGTTTCTCTTTTATATGCTACTTGGTTTTATGATAATCAAAATTCAATTATAGCATCAGTGTAAATGGAGGCTACTTGATCAGGCATGCCTTGGGTAGATTTTCTTCTGCGTTTCATCGACTATTGTCAGGATGCCAAAATTGTTTAACCCATCCACTCATTCTATTTGTTGTTCAGCATTATTATATGTTGGTCGAGTCATAATTTACTTATAATTTTCTATTTGTCTCAGCAATCGCAGCTAAAAGAAATCGATATCAAAGACAGAAGTCACTAATGCTTTTAGAGATGGAAACACAGAGTCCGAATGGGTACGTGCCGACCTTGTAATATACCATAGTAATCCTCGGAATTAAGAAGTGAAGATATTTTGAAAAATGGAGACAGTTTATTCTCGTTCTCTTCAATCTTCTTCTCCCTTAAAGATGGTGGATAAAAGCCAAATAAAGTTTGCAGGGGATAAAAGAAAGATCAAGGTATGGTCCCATTTTCTATTTATGGTGATCAAGCCCTTGCAAGGGTTGGGCAAGTGTAACATACAGCCTGTATATTTATTTAAGAATGTGTTGTGTTGATGCAAGTTGTCAAATTTTGTCTTGTGCCTCTTGTTTAGCTCAGGTTGTTGAAATTGCATGTTTTCAGAAAGTTTTTATAAATGGACTCGGTTTGCAACATATGGAAAGAATAGCAGATGCATTCTTGTCGGTTTGATGATTGTAAATTTGTGGGGTTATTCTATAATAATTTTTTTCAGTAAGTTGCTATGAAGGCTTGGAAAATCATTGATACTGTTGACAGTTGAGACACCCAAGTCATTGCATTGCATTCCCTAGTTGATCTGTATTATCTTTTAGGTATGTAGGTGATTAGATTTATAGTTGAAATAGTTCAATTATTAGTTAACCAATTGGATTATTTTGATCTGATGAGTACAACGAAATTGATTTTTCCTCCGGTTTGAAGTTGAGATCAATTTGATTTCAATATATGTTTGATGAAGGGGCCATATCTTATTGGTGGTTGATTGATGGTCGGTATGGATTGCTTGCTTGAGTTTTTGACCTTGGATGAGGAATTGGTATTTTTTCTATAATCAAACGAAGGCCAAAATGCCCCGGGTTTTGTTAAAAGAAAATTTTATCGAAACTACAACCAAAGTCAACAAAAATAAAAGGACAAAAAGGAAAACCAAAAAACTAATAAAAACATCAAAGCCACTTTTCTTTGGCTAATACATAAAAAGAACCTTCCTTCTTGTAAGCCATATCATCGCTCTAATCAGTAATCCCTGCATCATGATCCCTTTCCTTTGCTACATCCTTTGAACGGTGTTCGTTTTGATCGTCTGGCATTAGTTCCCCCACTGTATTCACCTTCGCATTCTTTTCGGCTTTTATAGCAGCTGTAGCTGATCAAAATACAATATTTGATTCAATCCCATTGATCACATGCATAGTTGAATTTCTAACATTTAAAAAAAATTTGCTAATCCTTTCAACCCAATGGTCCAACATATTGCCAAAATCACAATGTCCTAATTTCCCTGATATCTCGTATCCAAACTAGTCCTCCATTGACTCCAAAAATCAACAAAGGTGCCAAAGACCGTCCTATTCAATGCATTACCCCCAAATCTATCCCAAATTTGCTAATTTCAGCGCACCTCAAAAATAAAAGATCTATGGACTCTGTATCTTACACGCACAGTCCACAAAGTGCCGATCCTACCCATTTTCTTCTGCAAAGATTGTCCTTGGTCAAAATCATATTATTATACGCTAGCCACATGAAGATTTTGACCTTTAGAGATACGGAAAACTTCCATATCTTAGATTAATTTGACGAATTTATTCCCCTGTAATTCAAAATCGAATAGAATGACCACCGAAAAGGAATTGATTGATGTCCATTTCCAAGATGCCTTATCCTCCCTTCCCATTTCCATCGGCCTCCATTCCTGAAGATATCATTGTTGGCTATAGTGCTCTTAAAGCAATTATTGTAATCGCAGATAGGAGATTATGATAATTGAAGGAGAACCTATATAGGTAGAACAGTCTTGCTCGAGATAATAGTATGGTATTTGATAATTCTACGGGCTTTATCATTATGTGTATACGTTTACTTATTATTACGTGTCGCTAATACATAATGATAAAGCCCGTAGAATTATCGCTTAATTACCAGCATTATGATGGCGATCATATACGTGGGAGCTGGGTAGTCCATAAACACATATTTAAATATCTCTAGTCGAGAGAGTATTGAGACTGGGCATCGATATTCCGGAGTAGACTGGTGTATACGTTTCTAGACCCCGACGAGGGGCGGTGGCCGGTCTCACAAGCCATTGGTGTTTGGCACCTAAGATAGTATACTGGTGCTCACTGTAGGTTAGTACACCGGACGGACTTACCGAGAACTTCTAGATGGTATTATACCTATCGTCAGATAGCGGTTCTCTAGTGACATGAGTACAGATTAGTCTTTTGATCTGAGATCATTATTTGTCTCATGTGAGTTCCTATTGTACTTAGATTACTACCCTACCATGGCTCAAAAGAATCGTGCAAACAGTTTTTAGTTGGGTACAGTCCCGAGCCACATGGAGACAGTGAGCGATTGCCAGGGATTCGTCTCTCCTGGTATTAAGAGTCAATATCGCGCTGTGTTCGGTTGGCTATCACCATAAATCCCTGATCAGGGTGGATGCGATTTACTGATAAGAGTTCAGTAGTTTCTCGGTGGGTGATGAGCTTGACTCCGGCATGACTTATCGGGTTATTAGGGGTCTGACGTTATCCACCCCGTAGACCCGGTATGCGATACTCTTAGACGACAAGACCGGACTGTACGAAGATTGTCACATTCCGGCTTAGTAGGGTATTGTCGTACTTGATTGTCGACCTTCCTTTTGGTATATACCTGAGTAGCCATTATGTACAGTTAATGCCGCTGACATGCTTATGGTTATGCATTTATCCAGTAACTCACTGCCGGTGTATTGTCGAGTTTTTGGAGTCACACACAGAGAGTTTTCCCGGTTCAGGCGATATGATGTAGAGGTCGTATATTGATACGTGCAGAGATCCGATTAAATACGTGTGCTGGCTACATGGACTTTAATCGGAGGGTTAATAATACTAGCCGGCTTAGGATTAAACCGGATTATTAAATCATGTATTGATTTAATAATTTACACACACACACACACATTCTAGTATTATGTTCACTATTCATTTTCTCTCTTGGCTATTCGTATTTTTATACGAATACACGTATATGTATTTCGATACATATACATGGGTTGTATTATGTATTTATATGGAATACTTCTAGAAGGAGGACACCTCATTTTAGGGATTTTCTTTTTAAGAAATTAATAAATGAGGTGAAAATGAGAGTATGGTTGTGAACATGTTGAGAGGGATGCGCTTTATTAGTTTATTACTAAGATGTTATGACATAATTTTGTGATGGTTCATTCTCATCCTCCATCTCCTTTATCTTCTCTTGAGAGTTCTTGCTCATGTGTTGAGCTCCTTTCTTGAGATGGTGATTGAGAGATTATGATGGTGATAATCTTTCTACATCCCTAACACTCCACTTCTAGCAAATTTGGATGGTTAGTTGCTTCACTAGAGTACTCTAGGTGAAGCTGGAGTTTGGATCGGTTTCCCCCGGATGGATCATTTTTGGAAAGGACGGTCGTCTCTCAAGCATATTCCCGATGGCTACGGAGCTTGGAGGGGTCTTACACGATTAGGTGGACAGACATCAAAGGTTGTATTTTGCAACCTTGTATGTTTGATTAGCTAGTTTAGTATTTGGAATGATTCTATGGTTTGCGGTTTCCTCATGCTCTCTTGAAATTTTTGTTCGTAAACCGCTTCCGCAATAGTGTCACGACCCGAAAGTACGGAACATGACCGGCACTTAAACTACGAAACGTCTTGAGGCGTACGTAATCTAAATAAGCCGAAAACCCAGAAATCCAAACCACGAAAAAGTAGTAGAGTGAAGGAAAACCAATTTAAATCAAGTAGTTTGCAACATACGCCGAAATGTGCATTTTAAAATCACAAGTCTTTTCTAAAAATTTCGGCAGAGTTTCCTTTGTAAAAACTGACCCCAAACGGGTACAAAACCTGATAAAGCATATATAATGGAAAATGCATCCCCAAGCGGGAGCTAGCTCTTCGTTAATTGACGGTCACAACCACGCAAGCAATATAATATACAACGCCGAAAGGCGATGATCACAACAGAAAAGGAAATTCAAAACAGCAGAAATCCATAGAAATACAACTCGCGACTCTAAGGTCGAATGAATAAACAACACTGGTCTCTATCTGAAAAATAAATATATGTTTGGTTGATGGAACTTCTAGATACAATTGAATAATAATATACAATGTATAATGATGGGTACGATACAAATAAACCCACCTACTAGCAAGTCACCCAAAAGAAGCAGTGCCAGCAAAGCTGTAATGAAACCTGTACGTCAAAACCTGCAAGAAACTGGGGCACAACGGGGGTGAGTTGCCAACTTGTGAGTAGAAAAACATCTACGAACAGGAATCGCATGTATGACGCAATCCTATGTCATACGATCATAATATATCCTCAAATATATGACCAGCAGCCTATAACAATGGCTAGGGTAAATATCTAACCCAAGTGTAATCTCATGTGCCCGTGTCAGTGCCTCAGATAGCAATATATCATAGGATGATGTATGAATGCATGAAAACAGAATACATGTACTAAATAAACTGCTTTCATAATTTGGTGAGATTTCCTTTGTATTTTTAAAATGAGGTATCATAAATGAAATCAGCATAAACAGTGTCTAGCATCGACACAAAACATAAATCTCAATGTCTCAAAATCTCAGGCTCCGGCTATCCGAACTGGCCTATATCATCAAATCTCAGTACCTCAATATCTCGAAATCTCAATGTCTCAATTTCAATATCTAGGGCGCCGTTAGTCCAGACCGGCCCCTCCCATCCATCTCAAGACAACGACGGTATCCTCCGGATATCCGACGCGTCGGGTAAAATCACCCGTCGGTAGTGCTCCCCTGCCAGGCTCAACGCCATCATCTGCGATCCTCTTGCCCCAGGGTACCGCATCGGGCCCACCATGTACCCGAAACGGTTCATCCATCTTCTCAAATCGGGTCTCGAAATCCATCAGAAAACTCATGGTGGACAACTCATACATCATGGGAAAACCGCGCTTTTCATTTAAAGAGAGAGAAAAGAGGTTTATAAATGTTTTTGCGGTTTCCCCCCAAATCCCAGAAATCTCATGGAAATCCGAATCCAAATCCTCAATAGCATGTAAACGTTGAATATAAGCATAAAAATCCATGAATGCGGCATATTAATGAATAATAACATGCATGAAATAGCAAATAATAACTACAATGTCTAATCTAGCATATAAGGCAAGTACACTAATATCATGTCTAAATCATTAGCTAACAACCTATGTCAATGAAATAGTATTTTCTAAAGTGTTTGTGACATGGCAATTACCGATGAAGATGTGTGTGAGCCGGCAAGTAAGTGTACGTGGTACATACGCATCATCGGTAATGGTGCTGGTGTCCTAACAGTATGATATCAACAATGCAATAAGAAATTACAATATAAGTATGCGATGCGGAGCGAACAGCAATAATGAGCGGGAGCTGGATACTAGACACAACGACAACTAATATGGGCTAACAACTACACTAAACTATAGGGATGAGCTATCAAGCTAAACTAAAGGTAAGGAAACCGCCTAACATCTGAGTCGATACATATACATACATGTATATATTAGTCAGTGATCACGCCTCAATAATATCACATCCGATACCATATCTATAATCAGACATTCCCAAGTCAAGAGTGCGGATCAAATATCAATGTATAGCTCGTACGTAAATCCGTCGTACGGCATCCCAAATCTGGGTACGGTCAATATCACATTCATCATATTATTCATCTGGTATCCTCTTTATCAAGATCATAATCCGGGTACTGATCTACGTCTAGTACAATACCAATATCATCAATATAATCATGATCTGACTGCTGATCTACAAGCTCATACAAACTGATATCATCATCATATATCGTCATAAAGAGGTATACATCGCCTAATGTGACCTATTATGAATATCTTAACATATCTTATCTCATATCACGATCACATGTCAACCATTCAATGTATAACACTATTCACATGTATCGTCGTCCCAAGATCCGCTATAAGATCAGGACGTATTTCTAATACGAATCCTGCTATATCACCGTTCTCGCGGTCTCAATCAAATCTTATCGACTCATCTCAAATCCTAATTACTATCCTCAAATCCAGTATGTGAACACATAGTCCCATACCCATATGAACACATAAATACACATTCTCGTATAAGCACAATGAAAGAAGAATGTATGCAAGTATGGGTGTGTGTGTATGTGTGATGCAACCTCTACTCTAGGGTCTCGCAACACTAAACCAATCCAATCACACCTAAAATCTATCTTATCATCAATAAACTCAATAATATATAATCAATATATATGTGTGTATACGTCTTCGTATACATCACCACGAACTGCGGGGGTGCTATACGCCATCCACCCGACTTCTCCCGTAGATATAAATCTACTCACCTGTATCCTGTGTATCGGTGTCGATATCGCCTTCATCTTCTGCATCGTCTCGGATCGCCGTGGGGGTACCTACATGTCACACGTATCGCATCGCATAAAAACCAAATCGAAATTTAAAACGACACACGAAAATCAATACGATACGCTAAAAGGCCTATAGGTTAGAACCTATGGTTAGCCTTCGCAAAACAACCCGAAATCACTCGATATAGACGTACAAATGTCACACGATCGAGATAACGCACAAATATCAAAATCTGGAAATCGAAATACGCTAAACCAAAACTCATTTCAAAGTAGCAACCCAAGAAAATGATCCCAGATTTCGTCTCAGGCCAAATAAAGGCAAGCAAACAAGTCTAGAGTGATGTATAGGGTGTTAGTTATATGTATGCCCTAGAGGCCATTACTATACATAGGATGTATATTGTAGTGGATGCTTGGACATATATAGGGAGGACTTTCTTGCTCGACATGATAGTATGCTATCTGGTTACTCTTTACCTTAATGTGTACACTGATTGTCTCTCTGTTACATGTTGGTAAAGCCCTTAGGATTTGTACTTGACTACCTGGACTATGATGCGGATCATACTAGTGGGGACATGGTAGTCCATAAGTACATCCTTCAAGGTCCCTAGTCGTGGGTGTATCGGGACAGAGCATTCATATACCAGAGTAGACTAGCGTATACCTTCTCGACCCATACAGATGGGCGATGGATGATCCCATATCCATTGGTGTTTGACATCAGAGATGATATACGGGTGCTCAGTGTAGACTGGGTACACTGGACGGACTCGCCGAGAACTCCCAGATGGTATTATACCTACGTCAGATGGCAGTTCTCTGGTGACACTGGTACAGAGTAGTCTGTTGATCCGAGATCGTCATAGAGTCTTGTGTGATTCCCACTGTGCTTTGATTTCCACCTTACCACGTCCAAGAGAGCGTGCAAAACGGTGGTTTTTGGGTACAGTCCCGAATCACATGGAGGCAATGAGCGATAGGAGGGGATTCGTCTCTCCCGGTATAGGGAGTTAATGTTGCGCTGTGTTCGATTGGCTATAACCGGAAATCCCTGGCCAGGGTTGCTGAGATTTACTGGTAAGTGTTACCAGTAGTTTCTCGAACTGTTATAGACCTCATATCGACACGACTTATCGAGCTATTGGGGTCTGACGTTTACCACCCCTAGGCAAGATATGCGACATATCAGACGACGAGACCGGACTGTACGGTAAGTGTTACTGGTTGGATTCACAGGAGTGTGAGAGGGCTTGTTCGTCGATCTTCTGATCGCTCAATACCCGGGTGGCCGTTATGTTTAGCAGACCGCTTGCGGCTTGTTGGTGTTTGATATGATCATCACCTGCTACCGGCGTATTGACGAGTCTTTAGAGTCCTACATAGAGGTTTCCTGGCTCAAGCGAAATGAAATAGGAGCGCATATAAGATATGTGCGGGACTGAGAATAATACGTGTATGTGATACCGTATTCTATTCTCGCGATGAATGTATCGATTGGTTGTATGCGATATAACCTAGTTATCGAATCGAGGATTGATTCGATAAGTCGGTACATTGGATATTAGTCGGTCATATGCGATGTGACCGGATCGTTAAATCAAGTGTTGATTTAATAATTTAATGTATAATTATATATTTGATATATTACTTTACATTAACTAATATTGGTTCACTTAAGGTGTTTTTCTCACTTGTTTGTGCACATTGTGTATATGATATATTTTTGTGCACAAGTTTGTATCATGTTTGATGATACATGCAAATTTGGGTGTGTATGATTAAACCATGGTGATGTTAATGGTTAGGGTTTTGATTTACTTATCTATTTATTTTTATTTATTCATTTATTTTGGAAAGAAATGAAATGGTTGCTTCTTTTGTCTTTTGTTGAAACTTCATGAAGCTTTGAAGCTTTGACCATTTTGTTTCTTTGCCTTAACCTAACCATTAAAAAGAGTGAGAAATCCAATTCTAAAGTGAACCCACTTCCTATTTCTTCATCCTCTACCACTTGCCAAGTAGTATAGGGTGTTTTCATCACAAGTTTCATGACTTGGTGAAGGTGGAGCTTGACCTTGAGTTGCCTCAACGTAGGTCATCTTCGGCATCGAAGTCGACGACCTAGCCCGATCATTTCTCCGACGAAACCACCGCGAGAGTCTAGGATCCGATGATCGCAGCGAAAGGACATCGTCACGGAGCTATAGAGGTGGAGGACCGGATCTACAAAGGTTGTAGTCACTTTCCTTTAGCAATAAAGTTGTTTACTTGCTTGTTTCGCCTAATCTCTAGTCAACGATCGCATTAGGGTTTTTCGGCACCGGAAATTTTTGAATTTGGCATGGTTGATGCCTTGTGAGACCTCTTTAGTGTGCCTAGTAACTCTACAGTGGTATTAGAGCTACTAGGCATTGGATGTCGACCTATGGGGGGTTCTCACTGTATGACAGTGTGGCGAAGCATAGGCTCTTACCCCCAGGGTGTCCCGAGACCGGAAGGTATTCCGGCGGGTTGTAGTCCTCGTGAGGGGGCATGCGTAAAAAGTAGCGGCTGGGGGACCCGTTGGTGCCACGGCGACTCCATTGGATGGGGTGGCTGCCTGATCTACAGTGGTATCAGAACCTAGCTAGAGTCTTAGGCGAAGCGTAGACGGAGTTAGAAGTCCGATCGAACCGAAACCCTAATGCAAAATCGCTCTCTGTACATTTTTTGAAATCGGGGATTTTGGCGAATTAAAAATATGCAGAAAACTCAGCAGGAGATTCTAAGAATTACTGTACAAAACGGAACTTCTAAATCGATCAATTAGCCGCGGAACCGCGGCAATAGCTTGGCTAATGCGGCGGTTCCGCGGCCGTACTGTCGTTTCTTTCATTAGTTTTTGCACAGTAACTCCTATCTATTAGTGTTGTATTTTCTGGGAATTTTTAAATTATACTCAAGAGTTGAGTTTTCTGGGGTTGTTTTGGGGATTCGATTATTCGATCGGTTTATTTAACTTCGTCTATGTGTTTTCCGGATAATTTTTGAATATGTTAAAAAGTTCGACCGGATATAAATACCAAATTTTTCCCCTGCCTGAAAATTTCCAAGTATTGGATTTTTCCGTAGTTTGAAAACGTTCTAAGTAGTGCAAGTAACGCGATGGACCCTCTAGGAGACAACAAACCTTAACTCGATTATGTGACCGTCTTGAACTGCCCTTTGAACCTTAGGGTTTGGGACAGTACGACGTGCCACATGTGAGGCGTTGGCTTGACCCTTCTACGGCTGGACCGTTGGTACGATGGCACGAAGTGAATGTTCTTAAACTTATTTCATGTGTTGAGCCATTTCGGGAAAACTTGGGTGTTTGACTGTTCGATCGGAAAGTTTAACATTTTCTATTTATCCGGAATGTGATACAATATTTGGAATTCACAAGTAGTTATGAGATAACTGAATGAATGGTGTAAACATAGCACTTTAGTCTCACTTGATCGGTTGCCACGGAATTTTGATGTGATCAAAAGTCCGTCGCAATCACGTAGCGTACGCGGATACTCGCCGGGTAAACTTAATAGACAGCCTCGCCCCATAGCCCCGACCAAGTGACTGTAGGAGAACCCCGTCGCCGAAAGCATCCGTTCGGGTGCTCGCGGCAGCGGTGTTCCGCCTTGGTGCACTTCGTCGACGGCGTCGGGGGTGCGGCCGCCTACTAAAGTTTGCGACGAGCATTCGATCTGGATGTCGGGAATCTTGTTGAATTGCCCGACTTGATATTGAAACGAGTTTTCGATAATGAGACTAAAATGCGGGGTTTATAATTGTTAGGCATGCGATGTCTAAGTATTTCATTTGATTAGGCATGCGATGTCTAAAGAGTTTGCGGATTCCAACTGTTGTAGTTTTACACTTTCTTTTTTGCGACCGTAAGTGTAATATGTGATATCGCCGGTTTCGTTGCTATATGTCAACGACAATTGGGATGCGCATATTTACTTACGTTGATGACATGTGATGTTATGTGTTGCTGGATATGTTATATTGGACGTCGTGTTTGAATAGCCGGGGGTTTTTATGTGAGATGAGTGTTTTTCTTTTTCATTCATGTAAAAACTTGTATGTAATATTCTTTTATTGGGGCACTTCCAGGTTGCGGAAGATGTCACCTTTTGTATATTATTTACTTTTCCGCACAAGGATAGACCTAAGGAGGAGGGCACAAGTAACCGGGTTCTGGAGTCCAGTGGGAGACTAACTCGAGGAGTCGAGTCCGGGTCTCCTAACTCTAGAATTGGTTGGGTTGCTTGCCGCTCTCGTAGGGGTCTAGGGGTGTGGGTTTGGCTATTCATCGCGACCGTGGAATCCGTGTTTTATATTGGCTCGTATTGAAAACACGGACGTCCTAGTATATCCTGTGTTTTATATGTTTCTTCTGCTGCGATATCTGTGATGTGATCATTTGATGTTCTGTGATAGATACAGTATATAGTATATATGATATATTAAATAGACGTTACTTATGTTTTACACCCGCGCTAGCCCTGCCCTGCTCTGCCGTTAGTTACCTAACCTAACGGTGCACGAGGGGACATCTAGGCGAATGCGGATGGCATAAGTGTACGTCGTATTTATCTGTGATGTTTAGGTACTTAAATGATGGGACTTCATTAATATGATTAATGAAAAAAAAGAAACCTAAGATGTTGTGGAATCGAATTTCAAAAATAAAACAGGTAGCTACAGTTCTTGCTTTGCACAGCGGTATATATGATATATCCTGCACCTTATTCGATGAGGAAAGGGCCGACGATCCCTTCACCGGGAGTGACCCCTTTAGCAATAACTGGCAGATGCTACAACCCTCGGTTTGTCTTTTGATTGCTTCTATAGTTTCTGCTTTGCACAGTGATATATATGATATATCCCGCACCTCATTCAATGAGGAAAGGGCCGACGATCCCCCCCTTTAGCAAAACTAGAAAAGCCTAAAAAACACTCCATTTTAAAATCATTTGATTCTACAACGATATCAAGTTCATTACGCAATAGGTTTTCAGAAAAACCTGTCGTAGCCCTCCGTCATTTCAAATAAGTAGTAGTTAGTATTCGTGCTACGTTTGTTGGCCTGCGTCAAGGCGTAGTGTGCGGTAGCTAACTAGTATTTATCTGCTTATGCATATGATGCAGATTGGATTAGGGTAGTTGTGCGACTTTGTTGGCCTGTGTCAAGGGTCGTGCGGGTGGGTTTAATTCAATCAAGAAATGACGGGTTGAACTTGACTAGCGGACTATGGTTTGTTGGCCTGCATCAAGGTCATAGGACGCTAGGGGTAAAATATTATCGGGAATTTCAAGTGTTGAAATTTGCAATGAGATTGCATACCTTCTATGAGATAGTTGGATCCCGATACCCGCTGCGAGTAAGAGTTACTCCTGGGAGAGTTTTACACATTACAATTAGCCGATCAAGTAGGTGTCTAGAAAGGTGTTAACGAGGTTACGCCTCTGGGAAAACGAGGTTTACATTAATTAGGTTCGTGCGAAAGCACGGGGGACCTCCCTCAAAGTACCGACACTAGCCTGGCTGAAAGATTGGCGAACTTGTAGCATGTAATTAATCCCGGCTAGTCTTTCCTTTTAGGGTTTGAAGGAAGATTTGATAAAAACAGTGGGAGCCATTCTGATTAGATAAAATAATAACCAATCTATTCTTGCAAGAGCGCACGCTGAGTGTTTTCTTCTCTCTCTCTCCATGTAGCGACTATATCACGCCTTAATCAAGATAATAATACGGAATATTGACCGAACCCGCTTGTTATATTGAGCTGGGGAACGTTGGTCCCGCTCCAACTTATAATTGTTATAAGACAGAGCAGGAAATTGGGGATTACCAGAATTCCCGTGCCGCCCAAACGAAGAAAGTGCATACTGATGCATCATCTTCGGGTGTGTTCATTATACAGAACTGTTTCTCAGTACTCTTTACGTCCTGGATATGAGATACCGGATCAGGATCCCGCATATGTAATTTGTTACATGGGCTACAGATAGGTAAAGAACTGAGATCGGGTGATAAGTTTCATGAGAAAGAAAACGGGGCAAGTGTTGCAGCCAAGTCTGTTGGTCACTGTCACCCTGTATTACCAATACATTGATACTGAACGAATGTTATTAGATACCGAACCTGATATACAAAATCATATCAGTCTCTTTATTAGTAAAGAAAGGATATAGTTTTGTATTGTTGGATAATGTTTTGAACATTTCCTATATCAAAAGTTGATCGGTTCAGGCACGTTATCTAAAAGCATTGATGTTCTAAATCAAACAACAGTTCTTAGTATACGGAACACACACAAGAGGAAGAGTTCAGAAATGAACGGATCCTTCTTGAGGTATTGTAGACTAGGTCATATCAATGCGACCCGACTAGCTAAGTTTCACAAAGATGCATATTTAAATCTGTTTGAATTTACATCTTGTGAAAACTTGCCGGTCATGTCACAAAGATAAGATGACCACAACTCTGTTTATTGGAAGCAGAGAAAGAGTTAGTGAACTCTTGGGATGATACATGTTGATGTATGTAGGTCCTCTGTCTATACATGCCAAGACCGGTTATTTGTATTTCATTACATTCTCTGATAATCTCTCAAGATTCAGACATATGTTCCTGTTGAAACACAAGTCCGAACCTTTTGAGATATTCACAGAATATAAGTTAGAAGTAGAGAACCAAAACGGGTATAAGTATTATGTCCTTTGATGTGATCAAGGAGGAGAATACTTGAGCATGGAATTCTTGGACTTTTCTAAAGGAGAATGAGATTCTCTCTCAGCATTACTCATCCGTATACTCCATAGCACGATGGTATATCGGGACGGAGCAATTGCACCCTATTCGATATGGTGCGCTCTATGATGAGTACTACTGAGTTACCTGTTTCCTTTTGGGGGTTATGCACCTTAGAAGCTGCATACCTATTGAATTAGGTTCGAATCAGATCACAGCCTACCACTCCATATAAGATATGGTAAGGGAAGAGCCCATCTCTTAAGTCAGTTAAGATTTAGGGTTGACCGGCCTATGTCTAAAAGCAAAATCCGGATAAGCTCAAGGCAAGATCTGTTATATAGAACTAGAAATGTTCCAGCTATACAAACTGCAGCTGATGATTTGAAAGAACCAAAGGATTCAATAGTTATCAACGAACCTCAGCTTCTCCGCCGATCTAGTAAGGTTCCTCACCCGCCTGAGAGATACTTTGGTTACTCTATGACAGTGGGAGCGAGGAATGCATCATGAGATGATGACCCAACTAGTTTCGAGCTGGCCATCAGGAGTGGGACACTATAAGAATGGCTGGATGCTTAGCGATCTGAGATGGAATCCTTATACACCAACAAAGTATGGACTTTGGTTGCTTTATCTGAAGGGTTAAATCCCTATCAGGAGCAAGTATATCTTGAGAAGATTACTTGGTGTAGATGGAAAGGTTTAGACTTTCAAAGCTAGACATGTTAAAGGTTTTCATCATCGACCAGGCGTGGATAATGATGAAACCTTTTTCAGTGGCTATGCTTATGTCTATCCAGATCCTACTTGCCACGGCTACATACTATGACTACGATATCTGGCGGTTGGGTGTCATGACTGCTTTTCTAAAATGATGTTTTAGAAGAGAGCGTCTGTAAGTACACAGCCAGAGGGCTTCGTAGACAGTGGGAGCAGTGGAAACGTGTACAAGATGCTTTATAAGATTAAAGCAGGCATCACGGAGTTGGAACATCTGTTTTGATGAGATAGTCAAAGAGTTTGACATCATCAAAATGGTAGATGAACCTTGTATATACAAAAAGGCAGTAGGGAGTATGGTAGTGATCCTTGTAGAGTACGTGGATGACATACTCTTGATGGGGAAAAAGTTTCTTATGCTACGCTCGGTCAATCTCCGCCTATCACAAGGATTCTCCATATAGGATCAAAGTAATACCTCCTAAATCCTAAGTTTTGGATCTATGAGATAGATCTAAATGGATGTTAGGATTCTCACTAGTTGTAGTGAGATGGTATCAATTGATCCTGGGGAGAATCACTGGAAAGGTTCCACGGTGATAAGGACGACTGAATGTCAGTCACATGCATTGTCTTTACCCTCAGTGAAGGGACGGTATGTTAGAAGAGTTCCAAGCTAGATACCGTGGAATACTAGACGATAAAGGCTGGATACATCGCTACTTAAGATGCTACCAAAGAGGCTGTCTGGATGTATATTAGTTCATGAGATGAACTTAGTTCCTCCCATTGTGTGACAATGGAGTTGTGGCTTATGCCAAGGAACGTCCGTCCCATCAGTGATCCAGACATATTCTGAGGCAGCATCACCTGATCATGGAGATAGTTGATCTCCAGGGTGATCAAGGTAAAGCGAGTCGACTCATAGGAAAACACGGCGGATCCAC
This sequence comes from Agapanthus africanus, assembly GCA_030015575.1. Lineage (NCBI taxonomy): Eukaryota > Viridiplantae > Streptophyta > Magnoliopsida > Asparagales > Amaryllidaceae > Agapanthus > Agapanthus africanus. Next base: position 377,374,874 of record CM057344.1, on the reverse strand, counting down.
TCACAAAGGCCTTTTCCCAAAGAGAGACTTTTATGGGATGGTTAAGTATGTGATACTACAACCACTGCTATCAGATGGCCCTTGTGCAAGTGGGAGATTGTTAGTTATATATATTCCCTAGAGGCCATTACTATACATAGGATGTATATTGTAGTGGATGCTTGGACATATACAGGGAGGACTTTCTTGCTCGACATGATAGTATGCTATCTGGTTACTCTTTACCTTAACATGTACACTGATTGTCTCTCTGTTACATGTTGGTAAAGCCCTTAGGATGTGTACTTGACTACCTGGACTATGATGCGGATCATACTAGTGGAGACATGGTAGTCTATAAGTACATCCTTCAAGGTCCCTAGTCGTGGGTGTATCGAGACAGGGCATTGATATACCAGAGTAGATTAGCGTATACCTTCTCGACCCATACAGATGAGCGATGGATGATACCATATCCATTGGTATTTGACATCAGAGATGATATACGGGTGCTCAGTGCAGACTGGGTACACTGGACGGACTCACCGAGAACTCCCAGATGGTATCATACCTCACGTCAGATGGCAGTTCTCTGGTGACACTGGTACAGAGTAGTCTGTTGACCCGAGATCGTCATAGAGTCTTGTGTGATTCCCACTGTGCTTTGATTTCCACCTTACCACGTCTAAGAGGGCGTGCAAAATGGTGGTTTTTGGGTACAGTCCCGAATCACATGGAGGCAATGAGCGATAGGAGGGGATTCGTCTCTCCCGGTATAGGGAGTTGATGTTGCGCTGTGTTCGATTGGCTATAATCGGAAATCCCTGGCCAGGGTTGCTGAGATTTACTGGTAAGTGTTACCAGTAGTTTCTCGAACTGTTATAGACCTCATATCGACACGACTTATCGAGCTATTGGGGTCTGACGTTTACCACCCCTAGGCAAGATATGCGACATATCAGACGATGAGACCGGACTGTACGGTAAGTGTTACTGGTTGGATTCACAGGAGTGTGAGCGGGCTTGCTCGTCGATCTTCTGATCGCTCAATACCCGGGTGGCCGTTACGTTTAGCAGACCGCTTGCGGCTTGTGGGTGTTTGATATGATCATCACCTGCTACCAGCGTATTGACGAGTCTTTAGAGTCCTACACAGAGGTTTTCTGGCTCAAGCGAAACGAAATAGGAGCGCATATGAGATATGTGCGGGACTGAGAATAATGCGTGTATGTGATACCGTATTCTATTCTCACGATGAATGTATCGATTGGTTGTATGCGATATAACCTAGTTATCGAATCGAGGATTGATTCGATAAGTCGGTATATTGGATCTTAGTCGGTCATATGCGATGTGACCGGATCGTTAAATTAAGTGTTGATTTAATGATTTAATGTATAATTATATATTTGATATATTACTTTACATTAACTAATATTGGTTCACTTAAGATGTTTTTCTCACTTGTTTGTGCACATTGTGTATATGATATATTTTTGTGCACAAGTTTGTATCATGTTTGATGATACATGCAAACTTGGGTATGTATGATTAAACCATGGTTATGTTAATGGTTAGGGTTTTGATTTACTTATCTATTTATTTTTATTTATTCATTTATTTTGGAACGAAATGAAATGGTTGCTTCTTTTGTCTTTTGTTGAAACTTCATGAAGCTTTGAAGCTTTGACCATTTTGTTTCTTAGCCTTAACCTAACCATTAAACCTAACCCTAGTTTATTCTCTACACTTTACCATGGTTGCTATATGATAAGAATGAATGGGATTTTCTTTTTAACTTAATCCTTTTTATTCTTTCATCTTCATCATCTTCATCAAGCTTCAAAAAGCTTGCTAGCTTCAATGGTGAATTGAGAAAAAGAGTGAGAAATCCAATTCTAAAGTGAACCCACTTCCTATTTCTTCATCCTCTACCACTTGCCAAGTAGTATAGGGTGTTTTCTTCACAAGTTTCATGACTTGGTGAAGGTGGAGCTTGATCTTGAGTTGTCTCGACGTAGATCATCTTCGGCATCGAAGTCGACGACCTAGCCCGATCATTTCTCCGACGAAACCACCGCGAGAGTCTAGGATCCGATGATCGCAGCGAAAGGACATCATCACGGAGCTATGGAGGTGGAGGACCGGATCTACAAAGGTTGTAGTCACTTTCCTTTAGCAATAAAGTTGTTTACTTGCTTATTTCGCCTAATCTCTAGTCAACGATCGCATTAGGGTTTCTCGGCACCGGAAATTTTTGAATTTGGCATGGTTGATGCCTTGTGAGACCTCTTTAGTGTTCCTAGGAACCTACATAGGGTGTATGTGACCTACAGTAGAAACTCGGACCCATCCCCTCACCAAGTGGCCGAGCCCCTCTTCAGGCAAAACCGGCCTGGCCGGCCCCATGTACCCCAATGGTGCTCGTTTTGCTACAGGGTGTTCCTAAGGTCTCAATTTGTTCTTTGGACTTGTTTATTTCTCCCGTAAAAGTCCCAGTACAATCCAGATTTCTCTGCACACTCTAAGTCATCACAAACCGACATGGAAGTCCCGTAATTCCGTATTTTTGGGTTTCAGGTTTTGCTAGGTCAGGGTCTTAGTCAATATTGGGTCTAAGGTCACCATTAGAGTCTAATTGCATAGCCACATCTCAACTTTACCCTAACCCTCTCTAAGTTTGTCCAAAGTCCACAAAACGACACAATATCGTTATGAAACTAGCATAGGTGCATAAGGAAATTGAAATACTACTCTAGGGTGCAGAAATTACCTTTTTTGGCAACTCTAAGAATTTTCTTGAGTTGCTCAAAGTCCTCCAAATCCGCTCTTCCTTAGTCCAATGTGTAGCTAGTGAGCTTGGGAGCAAGTTTGGTGAAGTGGGAATGGGGTTTTGGTGAGGGAATTGAGAGGGATCTATAGAGTGAAGGGGAGGGAGATGAGGGAGGAGCATGAGCAGCAGCAGCTCTAGGAGAGAGGAGAGAGAAATGGGTGTGAGGAAATGATGGGAGTATGGTTCAAAAAGTGAAGGTTGACCTAGTCTCTCTCTCTCTCTCTTCATCATGAAACCTTTATCTTTTCTTTTTCTTTTCCTTCTCACTCAAAGGCAAACCCTAAGCAACCATACATCCAAAACATGTAACAAGTGTAGCAGTGTGGAAAATGATTAGCGCACATTTTTGCACAAAAATGCTAAAAACCCGATTAGTGATTTTTAATCGCGATTAACACTAAATTAGCATATAATTAACCATAAAAACTTAAAAATGGAAAAATTCCACAAAATACCCTATTTTAGAATTTTCCATAATTTTGCAAAATTTTCCCCATTTATCGGTATTTAATTATACCGAAATATTAAAATATTCATTAAAATAATATTAAATTATAAAAATTCCCAAAAAATAATATTTTATTTTTTTTGAAATGTTACAATCTTCCTTCCTTAAAGAAATTTGGTCCCCGAATTTAAATTTAAACCCCCAAATTCTAAAACATTTCAATAAAAGTCCAAATCGTCGGGGCTCCGAAATCATCAATACGTAAAGCGCATCATAGCGCAATGCATGCGCATGAGTAATGAGCAGATAACCCAAAATCGAAACTTCGTCAAGCGTCCCGCAATCATCGGAGTCAAGGTAAAGACACGAATGCCAAATCCAAAGCAAAACCAATATGATATAAATCAGAACTATATATGTAATTATCAAACTGTAAATATCTAAAGGAAATGCATGCCAAATCTTTTAAAGCCGCTGTGCAATACGCATAACACTGCACAGTGGCGGGCGTCTCTAAAAGAAAATAGCCATATACATATATATCATTTGTTTAATAAGTACGTTCCGCCGTTTTAAAACAATTTAGAAAGGTTTCCCTGTTTTAAACGTTCCGTGTCATATCGGACACGTAGGTAAATACTGAGACTATAGCTCGCTTTTTGGAAATCCCTTTGAAATCTATCAATGCATGCAAAATATATCCAGGTACCGTCCTCTGACTAGTCCTGCTCAGTACGAAAACACATAGCAAATATCATAAAAATATACCGCTCCATAAGAAATAAATCCCAAAATGTGCATATGAATACTATGTGCGTCTGGTGCGCATGGAAATAAAAATCCATATATGTGCCATACATGTGCACAGAAACAATATCAAGGTGCAACGGGTGTGCACGAAGCATCTGCTATAGGCAACGTGTGTGCCTGACAGCAAAAACAGGTGCATCTGACATGCACGAGGAATCTAGATTTAGTGCATCTGGTGTGCACCAAAATCGTATCTCATAACATGCGCGAAAATCCAAATCAAGTGCATCCATTATGCACGAAATCATGAAATCCAATACCAAGCGCCGAACATGCGCAAAATCCAATCAGGTGCATAAGGTGCACAAAACAAATATCGAGCATCACAATCGAAATCGACGTCCAGTGCATCTAAGTGCACAAAATGCGTAACACTGCACTGCAAGCATATGTGAACTATACCGAGTGCAAACCAAATCGTGTGCATACATATACACAAAATCAACTCAACTGTATGAAACCCATAAAATCATAAATATATGAAACCAAGGCACGAAAACGGTAACAAGTGCAACAACTGTGCAAAATCGTAAGTACTCAGTAGGTGCAACCATGGTGCATAAAGAAACAAATATCATGAAACTCAGCCATCAAAACCAAATCATGTGAATAAATCGCCCAAAATACCGAAATCCAAAGTGACGGATACGTGATAATCGAATCACACAATCACAAATCATAAATACTGTCGTCGATATTCCTTCCTTCGCAGTCGAGAAGGTGTCAGTGCATCCAATGCTAGCAGCGCAAGATATCTACTTGCCTCTTGCTCACGCTTGGCGTCCTCGGTCTCCGGGTCCTATCTTCTCTGTGGATTACCAATCTCGCAATCCAACGGCTCATCGGCCCTGTCAGGTGTGCTAACGGAGACGATTTCGTTCTGGCACTTCTCTGGTCATCTCTCGGTCAATCCTCACGACCACTCGTAAAGCAGAGCGTCACTGGCGCCGACCTCTGGTCCTTTGAATGCTCACCACACTTCTGCTCCTGGTCACCCACAGCATGTCTCATCGACGATCTTGAAATCTGGCCTGCTGGTGTGCGTAACATGACCACTCCTGGTCCAAGTCTTCCCGTAATTTATTCCATAAAGGTCCTGTCGAGGTCTCTCCCAAATCTCGTCTCTGCCGAATTGTCCGGAAGTCATCGTCCTTTACTATATCTGTTTCTTGTTCCGGAACGGCTGCATACTCATCGCGACTCTTTCTGGAAGGTATATCCAGGTACAATGTCTCGGCATGCGTATCGCATCTCTGATGCCGGCGGAGTGGAACGTCATATTATCCAGATCTTGTTAGTTATATGTATGCCCTAGAGGCCATTACTGTACATAGGATGTATATTGTAGTGGATGCTGGGACATATATAGGGAGGACTTTCTTACTCAACATGATAGTATGCTATCTGGTTGAACTTTACCTTAACGTGTATACTGATTGTCTCTCTGTTACATGTTGGTAAAGCCCTTAGGATGTGTGCTTGACTACCTGGACTATCATGCGGATCATACTAGTGGGGACATGGTAGTCCATAAGTACATCCTTCACAGTCCCTAGTCGTGGGTATATCGAGACGGGGCATCGATATACCAGAGTAGACTAGCGTATACCTTCTCGACCCATACAGATGGGCGATGGATGATCCCATATCCATTGGTGTTTGACATCAGAGGAGATATACGGGTGCTCAGTGAAGACTGGGTACACTGGACGGACTCGCCGAGAACTCCCAGATGGTATTATACCGCACGTCAGATGGCAGTTCTCTGGTGACACTGGTACAGAGTAGTCTGTTGACCCGAGATCGTCATAGAGTCTTGTGTGGTTCCCATTGTACTTTGATTTCCATCTTACCACGTCCAAGAGGGCGTGCAAAACGGTGGTTTTTGGGTACAGTCCCGAGTCACATGGAGGCAATGAGCGATAGGAGGGGATTCGTCTCTCCCGGTATAGGGGGTTGATGTTGCGCTGTGTTCGATTGGCTATAACAGGAAATCCCTGGCCAGGGTTGCTGAGATTTACTGGTAAGTGTTACCAGTAGTTTCTCGAATTGTTATAGACCTCATATCGACACGACTTATTGAGCTATTGGGGTCTGACGTTTACCACCCCTAGGCGAGATATGCGACATATCAGACGATCAGACCGGACTGTACGGTAGTGTTACTGGTTGGATTCACTGGAGTGTGAGCGGGCTTGCTCGTCGATCTTCAGATCGCTCAATACCCGGGTGGCCGTTATGTTTAGAAGACCGCTTGCGGCTTGTGGGTGTTTGATATGATCATCACCTGCTGCCGGCGTATTGACGAGTCTTTAGAGTCCTACACAGAGGTTTCCTGGCTCAAGCGAAACGAAATAGGAGCGCATATGAGATATGTGCGGGACCGAGAATAATGCGTGTATGTGATACCGTATTTCATTCTCGCGATCAATGCGTCGAATGGTTGTATGCGATATAACCTAGTTATCGATTCAAGCGTTGATTCGATAAGCCGATACATTGGATACTAGTCGGTTATATGCGATATGACCGGATCGTTAAATCAAGTGTTGATTTAATGATTTAATGCATAATAATATATTTGATATATTACTTTACATTAACTAGTATCGGTTCATTTTAAATGGATTTTCTCGCTCAGATGTGCGCATTGCATATGCGATATGATTTGTGCACTTGCTTGTATCATATTTGATGGTGCATGCAAAAGTGGTTAAGTATAAAGAATTAAACCTTGGTTAAAGGAATGGTTAGGGTTTATTATTTGTTATTCATTTATCTTATTTAATTATCTATTTATTTTTGATAAATGAATAAATGAAAAGATAATGAGGAAAATGGTTGCTTTCTTTTGACCATTCATGAATCTTCATGAAGACTTTGACCATTTTGTCTCATGCTTAACCTAACCACTTCTATTAACTCAAGTTAATTCTCTACACCTAACCATGGTGAGAATTATGATAAGAATGGATTTTTGCTTTTATTTTAATTCTTATCATAATATTTATCTTCTTCTTGCTCTTCTTCTTCTTCATGAAGAAGCTTGTCTTCATCAATGGCATATTGAGCATATGAGTGAGAAATCCAATTCTAAAGTCTACCCACTTCCTATTTCTTCATCCTCTACCTCTTGCCAAGTAGTAGAGTGTGTTTCCTTCACAAGTTTTTAGGGCTTGGTGAAGGTGGAGCTTGATTTAGCGATGCCTCGACGTAGATCATCTTCGACACGGACATCGACGACCTAGCTCGCTTTTTCTCCGACGAAGCCGACTCTAGAGCCCGGATTCCTTTTGGACAGCGGAGACGACTTCGTTGCGGAGCTATGGAGGTGGAGCACCGGATCTACAAAGGTTGTATTTCCGATATCCCATTAGTTAAGTGTTAACTAGTTATCTTTTCGCCTAGTTTTCTAGCAAACGATCCGTAGTCGGGTCTCTCGGCACCTAGAATTTTTGAAATTGGCATGGTTGATGCCTTGTGAGACCTCACTAGAGTGCCTAGGAACCCTACAGTGGTATCAGAGCCTAGCTAGAGCCTTAGGCGATGCGTAGACGGAGTTTGAAGTCCGATCGAACCGAAACCCAAACCTTAGAATGCTCTCTGTACTTTTTTGAAATTCATGGATTTTTGAGAATTAAAAATATGCAGAAAAATTAGCAGGAAATTCTAAGAATTACGGTGCAAAAAGTAACTAATGATCCCTTAAAAGTGCGGCGGAACCGCGGCATTAGCATGCTAATACGGCGGTTCCGCGGCCGTTTTGTCTTATTAGGCATTCAATTTTGCACAGTAATTCCTATTTTGCAGTGTTGGTTTTCCTGGAATATTTTTTTTCTGAAATCAAGAGTTGAGTATTTTGGGTTGTATAGGGGGTTCGTACATACGATCGGATTATCAAATTTTGTCTATGTGGCTTTCCGGATAAATTTTAGAATATGTTAAAAAGTCCGACCGGATATAAATACCCAATTTTTCCCCTGTCGGGAAATTTCCAAGTGTTGGATTTTTCTGTGGTTTAACGACGTTCTAAGTAGTGCAAGTAACGCGATGGTCCCTCTAGAAGACAACAAACCTTAACTCGATTATGTGACCGTCTTGAACTGCCCTTTGAACCTTCGGATTTGGGGCAGTACGGTGTGCCACATGTGAGGCGTTGGCTTGACCCTTCTACGGCTGGACCGTTGGTACTGAGGTACGAACTGAATGTTGTTAGACTTGTTTCATGTGTTGATTTGTATCGGGAAAACTTGGGTGTTAGAATGTTCGATCGGAAAGCTTAACATTTTCTAATTATCTGGAATGTGATACAATAATTGGAATTCACAAGAAGTTATGAGATAACTGAATGAATATTATAAACATAGCAGTTTAGTCTCACTTGATCGGTTGCCACGGAATTTTGATGTGATCAAAAGTCCGTCGCAATCACGTAGCGTACGCGGATACTCGCCGGGTAAACTTAATAGACAGCCTCACTCCATAGCCCCGACCAAGTGACTGTAGGAGAACCCCGTCGCCGAAAGAATCCGTTCGGGTGCTCACGGTAGTGGTGTTCCGCCTTGGTGCACTTCGTCGACGGTATCGGGGGTGCAGCCGTCTACTGAAGTTTGCCACGAGCATTCGATCAGGATGTCGGGAATCTTGTTGAATTACCCGACTTGGTATTGAAAAGTGTTTTCGATAATGAGACTAAAATGCAGGGTTTATAATTGTTAGGCATGTGATGTCTAAGTAATTCATTTGGTCAGGCATGCGATGTCTGAGGTGGTTGCGGATTCCAACTGTTGTAGTTTTACACTTTCTTTTCTGTGACCGTAAGTGTAATATGTGATATCGCCGGTTTCGTTGCTATATGTCAACGACAATTGGGATGCGCATATTTACTTACGTTGATGACATGTGATGTTATGTGTTGCTTGATATGTTATATTGGATCGTCGTGTTTGAATAGCCGGGGGGTTTTTATGTGAGATGAGTGTTTTTCATTTTCATTCATGTAAAAACTTGTATGTAATATTCTTTTATTGGGGCGCTTCCAGGTTGCGGAAGTTGTCACCGTTTGTATATTATTTACTTTTCCGCACGAGGATAGACCCAAGGAGGAGGGCACAAGTAACCGGGTTCTGGAGTCCAGTGGGAGAACAACTCGAGGAGTCGAGTCCGGGTCTCCTAACTCTAGAATTGGTAGGGTTGCTTGCCGCTCTCGTAGGGGTCTAGGGGTGTGGGTTTGGCTATTCATCGCGACCGTGGAATCCGTGTTTTATACTGGCTCGTATTGAAAACACGGACGTCCTAGTATATCCAATATTTCATATGATTCTTCTGCTGCGATATCTGTGATGTTCTATGATAGATACAGTATATAGTATATATGATATATTATATAGACGTTACTTATGTTTTACACCCGTGCTAGCCCTGCCCCGCTCTGTCGTTAGTTACCTAACCTAACGGTGCACGAGGGGACATCGAGGCGAATGCGGATGGCATAAGTGTACGTCGTATTTATCTGTGATGTTTAGGTAATTTAAAATGATGGGACTTCATTAATGTGATTAATGAAATAAAAGAAACCTAAGATGTTGTAGAATTGAATTTCAAAATAAAACAGGTAGCTACAGTTCTTGCTTTGCACAGCGGTATATGTGATATATCCTGCACCTTATTCGATGAGGAAAGGACCGAGATCCCTTCACCGGGAGTGACTCCTTTAGCAATAACTGGTTAGCAATAACTGGCAGATGCTACACACTCGGTTTGTCTTTTGATTGCTTTTAAGAGTTCTGCTTTGCACAGTAATATATATGATATATCCCGCACCTCATTCGACGAGGAAAGGACCGACGATCCCTTCACCGGGAGTGACTCCTTTAGCAAAACTGGAAAAGCCTCAAAAGCACTCCATTTTAAAATTCATTCGATCCTACAACGACATCAAGTTCATTACGCAATAGGTTTTCAGAAAAACCTGTCGTAGCCCTCCGTCATTTCAGATAAGTAGTAGTTAGTATTCGTGCTACGTTTGTTGGCCTGCGTCAAGACGTAGTGTGCGGTAGCTAACTGGTGCTTATCTGCATAAGCATATGATGTGATTGGATTAGGGTAGTCGTGCGACTTTGTTGGCCTGCGTCAAGGGTCGTGCGGGTGGGTTTAATTCAATCAGGAAATGACGGGTTGAACTTGACTAGCGGACTATGGTTTGTTGGCCTGCGTCAAGGTCATAGGACGCTAGGGGCAAAATATTATCGGGAATTTCAAGTGTTGAAATTTGCAATGAGATTGCATACCTTCTATGAGATAGTTGGATCCCGATACCCGCTGCGAGTAAGAGTTACTCCTGGGAGAGTTTTATGCATTACAATTAGCCGATCAAGTAGGTGTCTAGAAAGGTGTCAACGGGGTTACGCCTCTGGGAAAACGAGGTTTACAGTAATTAGGTTCGTGTGAAAGCACGGGGACCTCCCTCAAAGTACCGACACTGGCCTGGCTGAAAGATTGGCGAACTTGTAGTGTGTAATTAATCCCGGCTGGTCTTTCCTTTTAGGGTTTGAAGGAAGATTTGATAAAAAGCAGTGGGAGCCATCCTGATTAGATAAAATAATAACCAATCTATTCTTGACAGAGCGCACGCTGAGTGTTTTCTTCTCTCTCTCTCCAGGTAGCGACCATATCACGCCTTAATCAAGATAATAATACGGAACATTGACCGAACCCGCTTGTTATACTGAGCTGGGGAACGTTGGTCCCGCTCCAACTTATAATTGTTATAAGACAAAGCAGGAAATTGGGGAATGCCAGATTTCCCGTGCCGCCCAAACGAAGAGAGTGCATGCTGTTGCATCATCTTCGGGTGTGTTCATTATACAGAACTGTTTCTCAGTATTCTTTACGTCCTGGGTATGTGATACCAGATCAGGATCCCGCATATGTAATTTGTTACATAGGGCTACAGAAAGGTAGAAAGACTGAGAACGGGTGATAAGTTTCATGAGGCAGAAAACGGGGCAAGAGTTGCAGCCAAGTCTGTTGGTCACTGTCACCCTGTATTACCAATACATTGATTCTGAACGAATGTTATTAGATACCGAACCCGATATACAAAATCATATCTATCTCTTTATTAGTAAAGAAATGATAAAATTTTGTATTGTTGGATAATGTTTTGAACATTTTCTATATCAAAAGTTGATCGGTTCAGGCACGTTATCTAAAAGCATTAATGTTCTAAATCAAACTACAGTTCTTCGTATACAGAACACACACAAGAGGAAGAGTTCAGAAATGAACGAATCCTTCTTGAGGTATTGTAGACTAGGTCATATCAATGCGACCCGACTGGCTGAGTTACATTTAGATGCATATTTAAATCAGTTTGAATTTACATCTTGTGAAGCTCGCCAGTCATGTCACAAAGATAAGATGACCACAGCTCCGTTTACTGGAAACAGAGAAAGAGTTAGTGAACTCTTGGGATGATACATGTTGATGTATGTAGGTCCCCTGTCTACACATGCCAAGACCGGTTCTTAGTACTTCATTACATTCTCTGATAATCTCTCAAGATTCAGACATATGTTCCTGTTGAAACACAAGTCCGAACCTTTTGAGATATTCACAGAATATAAGCGAGAAGTAGAGAACCAAAATACGGGTATAAGTATTATGTCCTATGATGAGATCAAGGAGGAGAATACTTGAGCACGGAAATCCTGGACTATTTTAAAGGAGAATGAGATTCTCTCTCGGCATTACTCCTCCGTATACACCATAGCACGATGGTATATCGGGGCGGAGCAATCACACCCTATATGATAAGGTGTGCTCTATGATGAGTACTACTGAGTTACCTATTTCTTTTTTGGGTGTTATGCACTTGAGAAGTTGCATACCTATTGAATAGGGTTCGAATCAAATCAGTTACCTACCACTTCATATGCGATATGGAAAGGGAAGAGCCCATGTCTTAAGTTAGTTAAGATTTGGGTTGTCCGGCCTATGTCTAAAAGGCAAAATCCGGACAAGCTCGAGGCAAGGTCTGTTATGTAGAACTGGAAATGTTCCAGCTATACAAACTGCAGCAGATGATTTGATAGAACCAAAGGATTCAGTAGATTCCAACGAACCTCAGCCTCTCCGCCGATCTAGTAGGGTTCCTCACCCACCTGAGAGATACTTCGGTTTCTCTATGACAGTGGGAGCGAGGATTGCATCATGAGATGATGACCCAACCAGTTTCGAGCTGGCCATCAGGAGTAAGACTCTATAAGAATGGCTGGATGCTTAGTGATCTGAGATGGAATCCTTATACACCAGCAAAGTATGGACTTTAGCTGCTATATCTGAAGGGTTAAATCCCCATCAGGAGCAAGTATATCTTGAGAAGATTACTTGGTGTACATGAAAAAGTTGAGACTTTCAAAGCTAGACTTGTTAAAAGTTTGCATCATTGACCAGGTGTGGATAATGATGAAACCTTTTCAAGTAGCTATGCTTAAGTCCATCCAGATCCTACTTGTCACGGCTACATACCATGACTACGATATCTGGTGGTTGGGTGTCATGACTGCTTTTCTAAATGATGTTTTAGAAGAGTGCGTCTATAAGTACACAGCCAGAGGGCTTCGTAGACAGTGGGAGCAGCGAAAACGTGTGCAAGATGCTTTATAGGATAAAGCAGGCATCGCGGAGATGGAACGTCTGTTTTGATGAAGTACTCAAAGAGTTTGACATCATCAAAATGGAAGATGAACCTTGTATAAACAAAAGGGTAGTAGGGAGTATGGTGACGATCCTCGTAGAGTACGTGGATGACATACTCTTGATAAGAAAAGAGTTTCTTATGCTACGCTCGGTCAATCTCCGCTTATCACTAGGATTCTCCATATAGGATCAAAGTGATACCTCCTAAATCCTGGGTTTTGGATCTATGAGATAGATCTAAATGGATATTAGGATTCTCACTAGTTGTTGTGAGATGGTATCAATCGATCCTGGGGAGAATCACTGGAAGTGTTCCAGGGTGATAAAGACGACTGTGTGTCAGTCACAGGCATTGTCTTTACCCTCAGTAAAGGGGCGGTATGTTGGAAGAGTTCCAAACTAGATACCGTGACATACTAGACGATAAAGGCTGGATACATCGCTATTTGAGATGCTACCAAAGAGGCAGTCTGGATATATATTTGTTCATGAGATGAACTTTGTTCCTCCCATTGTGTGACAATGGAGTTGTGGCTTATGCCAAGGAACGCCGATCCCATCAGTGATCCAGACATATTCTATGGCAGTATCACTTGATCATGGAGATGGTTGATCTCCAGGTAGATCGAGGTTAGGAGAGTAGGCTCAGAGGACAACACAGCGGATCTACTCACAAAGGCCTGTTCCCAGAGAGAGACTTTTATGGGATGGTTGAGTATGAGATACTACAACCACTGCTACAGATGGCCCTAGTGCAAGTGGGAGATTGTTAGTTATATGTATGCCCTAGAGGCCATTACTGTACATAGGATGTATATTGTAGTGGATGCTGGGACATATATAGGGAGGACTTTCTTACTCAACATGATAGTATGCTATCTGGTTGAACTTTACCTTAACGTGTATACTGATTGTCTCTCTGTTACATGTTGGTAAAGCCCTTAGGATGTGTGCTTGACTACCTGGACTATGATGAGGATCATACTAGTGGGGACATGGTAGTCCATAAGTACATCCTTCACAGTCCCTAGTCGTGGGTATATCGAGATGGGGCATCGATATACCAGAGTAGACTAGCGTATACCTTCTCGACCCATACAGATGGGCGATGGATGATCCCATATCCATTGGTGTTTGACATCAGAGGAGATATACGGGTGCTCAGTGAAGACTGGGTACACTGGACGGACTCGCCGAGAACTCCCAGATGGTATTATACCTCACGTCAGATGGCAGTTCTCTGGTGACACTGGTACAGAGTAGTCTGTTGACCCGAGATCGTCATAGAGTCTTGTGTGGTTCCCATTGTACTTTGATTTCCATCTTACCACGTCCAAGAGGGCGTGCAAAACGGTGGTTTTTGGGTACAGTCCCGAGTCACATGGAGGCAATGAGCGATAGGAGGGGATTCGTCTCTCCCGGTATAGAGGGTTGATGTTGCGCTGTGTTCGATTGGCTATAACTGGAAATCCCTGGCCAGGGTTGCTGAGATTTACTGGTAAGTGTTACCAGTAGTTTCTCGAATTGTTATAGACCTCATATCGACACGACTTATTGAGCTATTGGGGTCTGACGTTTACCACCCCTAGGCGAGATATGCGACATATCAGACGATCAGACCGGACTGTACGGTAGTGTTACTGGTTGGATTCACTGGAGTGTGAGCGGGCTTGCTCGTCGATCTTCAGATCGCTCAATACCCGGGTGGCCGTTACGTTTAGCAGACCGCTTGCGGCTTGTGGGTGTTTGATATGATCATCACCTGCTGCCGGCGTATTGACGAGTCTTTAGAGTCCTACACAGAGGTTTCCTGGCTCAAGCGAAACGAAATAGGAGCGCATATGAGATATGTGCGGGACCGAGAATAATGCGTGTATGTGATACCGTATTTCATTCTCGCGATCAATGCGTCGAATGGTTGTATGCGATATAACCTAGTTATCGATTCAAGCGTTGATTCGATAAGCCGATACATTGGATACTAGTCGGTTATATGCGATATGACCGGATCGTTAAATCAAGTGTTGATTTAATGATTTAATGCATAATAATATATTTGATATATTACTTTGCATTAACTAGTATCGGTTCACTTTAAATGGATTTTCTCGCTCAGATGTGTGCATTGCATATGCGATACGATTTGTGCACTTGCTTGTATCATATTTGATGGTGCATGCAAAAGTGGTTAAGTATAAAGAATTAAACCTTGGTTAAAGGAATGGTTAGGGTTTATTATTTGTTATTCATTTATCTTATTTAATTATCTATTTATTTTTGATAAATGAATAAATGAAAAGATAATGAGGAAAATGGTTGCTTTCTTTTGACCATTCATGAATCTTCATGAAGACTTTGACCATTTTGTCTCATGCTTAACCCTAACCACTTCTATTAACTCAAGTTAATTCTCTACACCTAACCATGGTGAGAATTATGATAAGAATGGATTTTTCCTTTTATTTTAATTCTTATCATAATATTTATCTTCTTCTTGCTCTTCTTCTTCTTCATGAAGAAGCTTGTCTTCATCAATGACATATTGAGCATATGAGTGAGAAATCCAATTCTAAAGTCTACCCACTTCCTATTTCTTCATCCTCTACCTCTTGCCAAGTAGTAGAGTGTGTTTCCTTCACAAGTTTTTAGGGCTTGGTGAAGGTGGAGCTTGATTTAGCGATGCCTCGACGTAGATCATCTTCGGCACGGACATCGACGACCTAGCTCGCTTTTTCTCCGACGAAGCCGACTCTAGAGCCCGGATTCCTTTTGGACAGCGGAGAAGACTTCGTTGCGGAGCTATGGAGGTGGAGCACCGGATCTACAAAGGTTGTATTTCCGATATCCCATTAGTTAAGTGTTAACTAGTTATCTTTTCGCCTAGTTTTCTAGCAAACGATCCGTAGTCGGGTCTCTCGGCACCTAGAATTTTTGAAATTGGCATGGTTGATGCCTTGTGAGACCTCACTAGAGTGCCTAGGAACCCTACAGATCTCGTGCGAACCTCTTGCTCCACTTTTCTCTAATGTCGACTGCTTCGGACTCGTCTCGTCGTGGCTGCATGAACTGAGCTCCAACGGCTATCCTTGTATCTGGAGTCTCCCAAGAAATGCATCTCACCATCTAGCATCCGAATGAAGTCAAACCATTCGATCGATTCGTCAAAACCTCATAATCTCCTAAGAGCTCAACATCTTGGGTACAGTTTAATAGTATCGAGTACATACTACAACATCGGTGGTCCAGCCGTAGAAGGGCAAACCCAAGCCTCACTAATGGCGCCGCGGAACAGCCGCAAACCCTAAGGTTCAAAGGTTTTCACACGGTCATTAAGTCGAGTTAGGGTTTCATTCTTCTAGAGGGTCCATAGAATTGCCTGCATGTCTTTCCGAATACTTTAAACTTAGAATAATAGGTTTCTGACATTCGATCGTCTCTGTCGACTCTCAACTTCTTCACGTGAAGTCGTCTCTAGCTGGAATCAATCTATCTGATGACCTCGCATCGAGGTAGCGAACGAACTACATGTCCTAGTCATTCATCCTCGGTGACTAGCGACCTTCTCTCGTCTCTTAGTACAACTGTAAGGTTTCTAGGCATCCTAATGAGGTCTCACAAGGCATCAACCATGCCAATTTCAAAAAATCTAGGTGCCGAGAAACCCGACTACGGATCGTTGGCTAGAAATCTAGGCGAAAACAAAACTAGTTAACATCTTAACTAATAGGAAACAGAAATACAACCTTTGTAGATCCGGTACTCCACCTCCAAAGCTCCGCAATGAAGTCCCCTCACTGTCCAAATGAATTCCCGGGCTCTAGCGTCGGCTTCGTCGGAGAAATGGCGAGCTAGGTCGTCGATGTCCATGCCGAAGATGATCTACGTCGAGGCATCGCTAGATCAAGCTCCAACTTCACTAAGTCAAGAAACTTGTGAAGAAAACACACTCTACTACTTGGCAAGAGGTAGAGGATGAAGAAATAGGAAGTGGGTTAACTTTAGAATTGGATTTCTCACTCATTTCATCAATCCACCATTGATGAAGAAAGGTTTCTTCTTTGAAGATGAAGAAGAAGAAGAAGATCATGAATATTATGATAATTATCCAAATAGAAAACCAAAGGAATCCTTATCATAATCTAACCCTAGTTAAGTGTAGAGAATAAACCATGGTTTGCTCAAATGGTTAGGGTTAAGAATGAAGACAAGAATGGTGATTAAGTTAAAGGTTCATGAATCTTCAACAAACAAACAAATAAAGCCACCATTCTTTTCTCTTTTCCATTCATTTTCCAAAATGTATAAACAAACAAATAAATGAATAAATAAGTAATGGAAAATAAAACCCTAATTATATGTATAACCATGGTTTAATTCTTTACACTTAACCAAGTAAACATGTATCATCAAACATGATACAATCAAGTGCACGAAAATATATCGAATATACAATGTGCACATCCGAGCGAGAAAATCCATTTAAAGTGAACCAATATTAGTTAATGCAAAGTAATATATCAAATATATAATTATACATTAAATCATTAAATCAACACTTGATTTAACGATCCGCTCATATCACATATAACCGACTAATATCCAATGTATCGATTTATCGAATCAATCCTTGATTCGATAACTAGGTTATATCGCATACAACCATTCGACACATTCATCACGAGAATAGAATACGGTATCACATACACGCATTATTCTCGGTCCCGCACATATCTCATATGCGCTCCTATTTCGTTTCGCTTGAGCCAGGAAACCTCTGTGTAGGACTCTAAAGACTCGTCAATACACCGGCAGCAGATGATGATCATATCAAACACCCACAAGCCACAAGCGGTCTGCTAAACGTAACGGCCACCCGGGTATTGAGCGATCTGAAGATCAACGAGCAAGCCCGCTCACACTCCAGTGAATCCGACCAGTAACACTACCGTACAGTCCGGTCTGATCGTCTGATATGTCGCATATCTCGCCTAGGGGTGGTAAACGTCAGACCCAATAGCTCGATAAGTCGTGTCGATATGAGGTCTATAACTGTTCGAGAAACTACTGGTAACACTTACCAGTAAATCTCAGCAACCCTGGCCAGGGATTTCCTGTTATAGCCAATCGAACACAGCGCAACATCAACCCCCTATACCGGGAGAGACGAATCCCCTCCTATCGCTCATTGCCTCCATGTGACTCGGGACTGTACCCAAAAACCACCGTTTTGCACGCCCTCTTGGACGTGGTAAGATGGAAATCAAAGCACAGTGGGAACCACACAAGACTCTATGACGATCTCGGGTCAACAGACTACTCTGTACCAGTGTCACCAGAGAACTGCCATCTGACGTGAGGTATAATACCATCTGGGAGTTCTCGGCGAGTCCGTCCAGTGTACCCAGTCTCTACTGAGCACCCGTATATCATCTCTGATGTCAAACACCAATGGATATGGGATCATCCATCGCCCATCTGTATGGGTCGAGAAGGTATACGCTAGTCTACACTGGTATATCGATGCCCTGTCTCGATACACCCACGACTAGGGACTTTGAAGGATGTACTTATAGACTATCTGTCCCCACTAGTATGATCTGCATCATAGTCCAGGTAGTCAAGTACACATCCTAAGGGCTTTACCAACATGTAACAGAGAGACAATCAGTATACACGTTAAGGTAAAGAGCAACCAGATAGCATACTATCATGTCGAGCAAGAAAGTCCTCCCTATATATGTCCCAGCATCCACTACAATATATATCCTATGTATAGTAATGGCCTCTAGGGCATACATATAACTAACAATCTCCCGCTTGCACTAGGGCCATTTGTAGCAGTGGTTGTAGTATATCATACTCAACCATCCCATAAAAATCTCTCTCTGGGAACAGGCCTTTGTGAGTGGATCCGCCGTGTTGTCCTCTGAGTCTACTCTCCTAACCTCGATCTCCTTGGAGATCAACCATCTCCATGATCAAGTGATACTGCCTTAGAATATGTCTGGATCACTGATGGGACCGGCGTTCCTTGGCATAAGCCACAACTCCATTGTCTCACAATGGTAGGAACATAGTTCATCTCATGAATCATTATACATCCAAACAGCCTCTTTGGTAGCATCTTTAGTAGCGATGTATCCTGCCTTTATCGTCGAGTATGTCACGGTATCTAGCTTGGAACTCTTCCAACATACCGTCCCTTTACTGAGGGTAAAGACAATGCCTGCGACTGACATTCAGTCGTCTTTATCACCCTAGAACACTTCCAGTGATTCTCCCCAGGATCAATTGATACTATCTTACTACAACTAGTGAGTATTCTAACATCCAATTAGATCTATCTCATAGATCCAAAATCCAGGATTTAGTAGGTATCACTTTGATCCTATATGGAGAATCCTAGTGATAAGCGGAGATTGATCGAGCGTAGCTTAGGAAACTCCTTCCCTATCAAGAGTATGTCATCCACGTACTCTATGAGGATCATTACCATACTCCCTACTACCTTTTTGTATATACAAGGTTCATCTACCATTTTGATGATGTCAAACTGTTTGACTAATCCATCAAAACAGATGTTCCAACTCCGCGATACCTGCTTTAATCCTATAAAGCATCTTGCACACGTTTCCGCTGCTCCCACTGTCTACGAAGCCCTCTGGCTGTGTACTTATAGACGCTCTCTTCTAAATCATCATTTAGAAAAGCAGTCAAGACACCCAACCACCAGATATCGCAGTCATGGTATGTAGCCGTGACAAGTAGGATCTGGATGGACTTAAGCATAGATCCTTAGAAAAGGTTTCAACATAATCCACACCTGGTCAATGATGCAAACTTTTAACAAGTCTAGCTTTGAAAGTCTCAACTTTTCCATCTACACTAAGTAATCTTCTCAAGATATACTTGCTCCTGATGGGGATTTAACCCTTCAGATATAGCAACCAAAGTCCATACTTTGTTGGTGTGCATGGATTCCATCTCAGATCACTAAGCATCCAGCCATTCTTATAGAGTCTTACTCCTGATGGCCAGCTCGAAACTAGTTGGGTCATCATCTCATGATGCAGTCCTCGCTCCCACTGTCATAGAGAAACCGAAGTAGCTCTCAGGTAGGTGAGGAACCCTACTAGATCGGCGGAGAGGCTGAGGTTCGTTGGTAACTATTGAATCATTTGGTTTTACCAAATCATCTGCTGTAGTTTGTATAGCTGGAACCTTTCCAGTTCTACATAACAGACCTTGCCTCGAGCTTGTCCGGATTTTGCTTTTAGACATAGGCCGGACAACCCCAAATCTTAACTAGCTTAAGACATGGGCTCTTCCCATACCATATCTCATATGGAGCGGTAGGCAACTGATTTGATTTGAACCCTATTCAATAGGTATGCAGCTTCTCAAGTGCATAACTCCCAAAAAGGAAATAGGTAACTCAGTAGTACTCATCATAGAGCACACCTTATCATATAGGGTGTGATCGCTCCGCCCCGATATACTATCGTGCTATGGTGTATACGGAGGAGTAATGCTGAGAGAGAATCTCATTCTTCTTTAGAAAAGTCCAAGAATTTCGTGCCCAAGTATTCTCCTCCTTGATCTCATCAAAGGACATAATACTTATACCCGTGTTTTGGTTCTCTACTTCTAGCTTATATTCTGTGAATATCTCAAAAGGTTCGGACTCATGTTTTAACAAGAACATATGACTGAATCTTGAGAGATTATCAGAGAATATAATGAAGTATAAAGAACCGGTCTTGGCATGTGTAGACAGGGGACCTACATACATCAACATGTATCATCCCAAGAGTTCACTAACTCTTTCTCTGTTTCCAATAAACAGAGCTAGTGTCATTATATCTTTGTGACATGACTGGCAAGTTTCACAAGATGTAGATTCAAACTGATTTAAATATGCATCTACATGTAACTTCAGCTAGTCGGGTCACATTGATCTGACCTAGTCTACAATACCTTAAGAAGGATCCGTTCATTTCTGAACTCTTCCTCTTATGTGTGTTCCATATACTAAGAACTGTAGTTTGATTTAGAACATCAACGCTTTTAGATAACGTGCCTGAACCAATCAACTTTTGATATAGAAAATGTTCAAAACATTATCCAACAATACAAAATTATATCCTTTCTTTACTAATAAAGAGACTGATATGATTTTGTATATCAGGTTCGATATCTAATAACATTCGTTCAGAATCAATGTATTGGTAATACAGGGTGACAGTGACCAACAGACTTGGCTGCAACACTTGCCCCGTTTTCTGCCTCATGAAACTTATCACCCGTTCTCAGTTCTCTACCTATCTGTAGCCCTATGTAACAGATTACATATCGGGGATCCTGATCCGGTATCATATACCCAGGACGTAAAGGATACT
The DNA here is from genome assembly GCA_030015575.1 of Agapanthus africanus. Classification (NCBI taxonomy): domain Eukaryota; kingdom Viridiplantae; phylum Streptophyta; class Magnoliopsida; order Asparagales; family Amaryllidaceae; genus Agapanthus; species Agapanthus africanus. Next base: position 377,353,702 of record CM057344.1, on the reverse strand, counting down.
GAGAAACAGTTCTGTATAATGAACACACCCGAAGATGATGCATCATCATGCACTCTCCTCGTTTGGGCGGCACGGGAAATCTGGTATTCCCCAATTTCCTGCTCTGTCTTATAACAATTATAAGTTGGAGCGGGACCAACGTTCCCCAGCTCAGTATAACAAGCGGGTTCGGTCAAAAATCCGTATTATTATCTTGATTAAGGCGTGATATGGTCGCTACCTGGAGAGAGAGAGAAGAAAACACTCAGCGTGCGCTCTTGCAAGAATAGATTGGTTTTTATTTTATCTAATCAGGATGGCTCCCACTGCTTTTTATCAAATCTTCCTTCAAACCCTAAAAGGAAAGACTAGCCGGGATTAATTACACACTACAAGTTCGCCAATCTTTCAGCCAGGCCAGTGTCGGTACTTTGAGGGAGGTCCCCCGTGCTTTCGCACGAACCTAATTACTGTAAACCTCGTTTTCCCAGAGGCGTAACCCCGTTGACACCTTTCTAGACACCTGCTTGATCGGCTAATTGTAATGTGTAAAACTCTCCCAGGAGTAACTCTTACTCGCAGCGGGTATCGGGATCCAACTATCTCATAGAAGGTATGCAATCTCATTGCAAATTTCAACACTTGAAATTCCCGATAATATTTTGCCCCTAGCGTCCTATGACCTTGACGGAGGTCAACAAACCATAGGCTACTAGTCAAGTTCAACCCGTCATTTCTTGATCGAATTAAACCCACCCGCACGACCCTTGACGGAGGTCAACAAGGCCGCACGACTATCCTAACTCAATCTGCATCATAAGCATAAACAGATAAATACTAGTTAGCTACCGCACACTACACCTTGACGGAGGTCAACAAACGTAGCACGAATACTAAATAGGACTTATCTGAAATGACGGAGGGCTACGACAGGTTTTTCTGAAAACCTATTGCGTAATGAACTTGATATCGTTGTAGAATCAAATGATTTTAAAATGGAGTGTTTTTGAGGCTTTTCTAGTTTTGCTAAAGGAGTCACTCCCGGTGAAGGGATCGTCGGTCCTTTCCTCGTCGAATGAGGTGCGGGATATATCATATATATCGCTGTGCAAAGCAGAACTCTTAAAAGCAATCAAAAGACAAACCGAGTGTGTAGCATCTGCCAGTTATTGCTAAAGGAGTCACTCCCGGTGAAGGGATCTCGGTCCTTTCCTCATCGAATAAGGTGCAGGATATATCACATATACCGCTGTGCAAAGCAAGAACTGCAGCTACCTGTTTTATTTTGAAATTCGATTCTACAACATCTTAGGTTTCTTTTATTTCATTAATCACATTATTGAAGTCCCATCATTTAAGTTACCTAAACATCACAGATAAATACGACGTACACTTATGCCATCCGCATTCGCCTCGATGTCCCCTCATGCACCGTTAGGTTAGGTAACTAACGGCAGAGCGGGGCAGGGCTACCACCGGTGTAAAACATAAGTAACGTCTATATAATATATCATATATACTATATACTGTATCTATCACAGAACATCACATGATCACATCACAGATATCGCAGCAGAAGAATCATATGAAATATTGGATATACTAGGACGTCCGTGTTTTCAATACGAGCCAGTATAAAACACGGATTCCACGGTCGCGATGAATAGCCAAACCCACACCCCTAGACCCCTACGAGAGCGGCAAGCAACCCTACCAATTCTAGAGTTAGGAGACCCGGACTCGACTCCTCGAGTTGGTCTCCCACTGGACTCCAGAACCCGGTTACTTATGCTCCCCTCCTTGGGTCTATCCTAGTGCGGAAAAGTAAATAATATACATCAACGGTGACAACTTCCGCAACTTGGAAGTGCCCCAATAAAAGAATATTACATACAAGTTTTTACATGAATGAAAATGAAAAACACTCATCTCACATAAAAACCCCCCGGCTATTCAAACACGACGATCCAATATAACATATCCAGCAACACATAACATCACATGTCATCAACGTAAGTAAATATGCGCATCCCAATTGTCATTGACATATAGCAACGAAAACGGCGATATCACATATTACACTTACGGTCACAGAAAAGAAAGTGTAAAACTACAATAGTTGGAATCCGCAACCTCTTTAGACATCACATGCCTAATCAAATGAATTACTTAGACATCGCATGCCTAACAATTATAAACCCCGCATTTTAGTCTCTTTATCGAAAACACTTTTCAATACCAAGTCGGGCAATTCAACAAGATTCCCGACATCCTGATCGAATGCTCGTTGCAAACTTCAGTAGACGGCTGCACCCCCGATACCGTCGACGAAGTGCACCAAGGCGGAACACCGCTACCGCGAGCACCCGACCGGATGCTTTCGGCGACGGGGTTCTCCTACAGTCACTTGGTCGGGGCTATGGGGTGTAGCTGTCTATTAAGTTTATCCGGCGAGTATCCGCGTACGCTACGTGATTGCAACGGACTTTTGATCACATCAAAATTCCGTGGCAACCGATCAAGTGAGACTAAATTGCTAGATTTATAACATTCATTCAGTTATCTCATAACTATTGTGAATTCCAATTATTGTATCCCATTCCAGATAAATAGAAAATGATAAACTTTCCGATCGAACAGTCAAACACCCAAGTTTTCCCGAAACAGATCAACTCTAGAAATAAGTCTAAAAACATTCAGTTCGTGCCTCAGTACCAACGGTTCAGCCATAGAAGGGTCAAGCCAACGCCTCACATGTGGCATGCCGTACTGCCCCAAACCCGAAGGTTCAAAGGGCAGTTCAAGACGGTCACATAATCGAGTTAAGGTTTGTTGTCTTCTAGAGGGACCATCGCGTTACTTGCACTACTTAGAACGTCGTTAAACTACGGAAAATCCAACACTTGGAAATTTCCCGACAGGGGAAAAGTTGGGTATTTATATCCGGTCGAACTTTTTAACATATTCTAAAATTATCCGGAAAGCCACACAGACAAAATTTGATAATCCGACCGAACATTCGAATCCCCAAAACAACTCAGAAAATAAAACTCTGGAATAAATATTAAAAATTCCCAGGAAAACCAGAACTGAAAACTAAGAATTAAGGTGCAAATTTCGAAGCACAAAACGACAAAAGGGCCGCGGATCCGCCGCATGAGCCTTCTGTAAGGCCGCGGATCCGCGCCCCCTTTATGGAATCACGCGCTCGAATTTTGCAGTAAACCTTATATCTTCCTGCTGATTTTTCTGAATATTTTTAATCTGGAAAAAATCACGATTTTGAAAATTGTCCAGAGAGCTATTTTTGAGTTGGGTTTCGGGTTCGTTCGGGTTTCAAATTCCGTCTAGACTTCGCCTAAGGCTCTAGCTAGGCTCTGATACCACTGTAAGGTTCCTAGGCATCCTAATGAGGTCTCACAAGGCATCAACCATGCCAATTTCAAAAAATCTAGGTGCCGAGAAACCCGACTACGGATCGTTGGCTAGAAATCTAGGCGAAAACAAAACTAGTTAACATCTTAACTAATAGGAAACGGAAATAAAACCTTTGTAGATCCGGTGCTCCACCTCCAAAGCTCCGCAATGAAGTCCCCTCGCTGTCCAAATGAATTCCCGGGCTCTAGCGTCGGCTTCGTCGGAGAAATGGCGAGCTAGGTCGTCGATGTCCATGCCGAAGATGATCTACGTCGAGGCATCGCTAGATCAAGCGCCAACTTCACTAAGTCAAGAAACTTGTGAAGAAAACACACTCTACTACTTGGAAAGAGGTAGAGGATGAAGAAATAGGAAGTGGGTTAACTTTAGAATTGGATTTCTCACTCATTTCATCAATCCACCATTGATGAAGAAAGGTTTCTTCTTTGAAGATGAAGAAGAAGAAGAAGATCATGAATATTATGATAATTATCCAAATAGAAAACCAAAGGAATCCTTATCATAATCTAACCCTAGTTAAGTGTAGAGAATAAACCATGGTTTGCTCAAATGGTTAGGGTTAAGAATGAAGACAAGAATGGTGATTAAGTCAAAGGTTCATGAATCTTCAACAAACAAACAAATAAAGCCACCATTCTTTTCTCTTTTCCATTCATTTTCCAAAATGTATAAACAAACAAATAAATGAATAAATAAGTAATGGAAAATAAAACCCTAATTATATGTATAACCATGGTTTAATTCTTTACACTTAACCAAGTAAACATGTATCATCAAACATGATACAATCAAGTGCACGAAAATATATCGAATATACAATGTGCACATCCGAGCGAGAAAATCCATTTAAAGTGAACCAATATTAGTTAATGCAAAGTAATATATCAAATATATAATTATACATTAAATCATTAAATCAACACTTGATTTAACGATCCGCTCATATCACATATAACCGACTAATATCCAATGTATCGATTTATCGAATCAATCCTTGATTCGATAACTAGGTTATATCGCATACAACCATTCGACACATTCATCGCGAGAATAGAATACGGTATCACATACACGCATTATTCTCGGTCCCGCACATATCTCATATGCGCTCCTATTTCGTTTCGCTTGAGCCAGGAAACCTCTGTGTAGGACTCTAAAGACTCGTCAATACGCCGGCAGCAGATGATGATCATATCAAACACCCACAAGCCGCAAGCGGTCTGCTAAACGTAACGGCCACCCGGGTATTGAGCGATCTGAAGATCAACGAGCAAGCCCGCTCACACTCCAGTGAATCCGACCAGTAACACTACCGTACAGTCCGGTCTGATCGTCTGATATGTCGCATATCTCGCCTAGGGGTGGTAAACGTCAGACCCCAATAGCTCGATAAGTCGTGTCGATATGAGGTCTATAACTATTCGAGAAACTACTGGTAACACTTACCAGTAAATCTCAGCAACCCTGGCCAGGGATTTCCTGTTATAGCCAATCGAACACAGCGCAACATCAACCCCCTATACCGGGAGAAACGAATCCCCTCCTATCGCTCATTGCCTCCATGTGACTCGGGACTGTACCCAAAAACCACCGTTTTGCACGCCCTCTTGGACGTGGTAAGATGGAAATCAAAGCACAGTGGGAACCACACAAGACTCTATGACGATCTCGGGTCAACAGACTACTCTGTACCAGTGTCACCAGAGAACTGCCATCTGACGTGAGGTATAATACCATCTGGGAGTTCTCGGCGAGTCCGTCCAGTGTACCCAGTCTCTACTGAGCACCCGTATATCATCTCTGATGTCAAACACCAATGGATATGGGATCATCCATTGCCCATCTGTATGGGTCGAGAAGGTATACGCTAGTCTACACTGGTATATCGATGCCCTGTCTCGATACACCCACGACTAGGGACTTTGAAGGATGTACTTATAGACTATCTGTCCCCACTAGTATGATCTGCATCATAGTCCAGGTAGTCAAGTACACATCCTAAGGGCTTTACCAACATGTAACAGAGAGACAATCAGTATACACGTTAAGGTAAAGAGCAACCAGATAGCATACTATCATGTCGAGCAAGAAAGTCCTCCCTATATATGTCCCAGCATCCACTACAATATACATCCTATGTATAGTAATGGCCTCTAGGGCATACATATAACTAACAACAACTCGTACTGCAGTAGCTCCAACATCTGGGGCGATATCTCGTCGTTCGCAGCAGCAACTGGCTCACTCGTCTGCACGCTGAACAGTGCCTCAATCATCATGAATAAGCAATACGCCAACGGTCATCAAAATCTGGCTGGCCTCTATCAGTGGCTCAATCCTCTGGTGGCGCTCTGCACGTCCGAGAAATCTCATACAGCGATCCATCTAACGATCGTGGTGCAAAAATACCATAAAAAGACACATCTCTGCACTCGTGCGTTGCCGGAATTACGCCCTGGTCAGTCCTCGTTCGTGACGAGCTCGTGCTGATTGCAACTTTAGTCGTAGCTCTCCCTTCCCGTAATCGTGGCAACAAAACTATAACCGGTACCGATGAGGCTAGATCAGGAATGAATATAATACTGAGCAAAGAAATGTACATCCTAAGGCTTCTTAAGTAGAGTAGCGTATCGTAAATATGTCGCGGAACATACGTACGGTACGTCACTCTACTCAAGCTACCTATTCCATCAACCAAGAGTCATCCTACGCTCTGAAGGTAAAACCTAACGCTCTGATACCAACTTTGTCACGACCCGAAAGTACGGAACATGACCGGCACTTAAACTACGAAACGTCTCGAGGTGTACGCAATCTAAGTAAGCCGAAAACCCAGAAATCCGAACCATGAAAAAGTAGTAGAGTGAAGGAAAACCAATTTAAATCAAGTAGTTTGCAACATACGCCGAAATGTGCATTTTAAAATCACAAGTCTTTTCTAAAAATTTTGGCAGAGTTTCCTTTGTAAAAACTAACCCCAAACGGGTACAAAACCTGATAAAGCATATATAATGGAAAATGCATCCCCAAGCGGGAGCTAGCTCTTTGTCAATCGACGGTCACAACCACGCAAGCAATATAATATACAACGCCGAAAGGCGATGATCACAACAGAAAAGGAAATTCAAAACTGCAGAAATCCATAGAAATACAACGCGCGACTCTAAGGTCGAATGAATTAACAACACTGGTCTCTATCTGAAAAATAAATACATGTTTGGTTGATGGAACTTCTAGATACAACTGAATAATAATATACAATGTATAATGATGGGTACGATACAAATAAACCCACCTACTAGCAAGTCACCCGAAAGAAGCAGTGCCAACAAAGCCGTAATGAAACCTATACGGCAAAACCTGCAAGAAACTGGGGCACAACGGGGGTGAGTTGCCAACTCGTGAGTAGAAAAATATCTACGAACAGGAATCGTATGTATGACGCAATCCTAGGTCATACGATCATAATATATCCTCAAATATATGACCATCAGCTTATAACAATGGCTAGGGTAAATATCTAACCCAAGTGTAATCTCATGTGCCCATGTCAGTGTCTCAGGTAGCAATATATCTATGGATGATGTATGAATGCACGAAAACAGAATACATGTATTAAAGAATCTGCTTTCATAATTTGGTGAGATTTCCTTTGTATTTTTAAAACGAGGTATCATAAATGAAATCAGCATAAACAGTGTCTAGCATCGACACAAAACATAAATCTCAATGTCTCAAAATCTCAGGCTCCGGCTATCCGAACTGGCCTGTATCATCAAATTTCAGTACCTCAATATCTCGAAATCTCAATGTCTCAATCTCAATATCTAGGGCGCCGTCAGTCCAGACCGGCCCCTACCATCCATCTCAAGACTACGACGGTATCCTCCGGATACCCGACGAGTCGGGTAAAATCACCGGTCGGTAGTGCTCAACGCCATCATCTGCGATCCTCTTGTCCCGGGGTACTGCACCGGGCCCACCATGTACCCGAAACAGTTCATCCATCTTCTCGAATCGGGTCTCGAAATCCATCAGCAAACTCATGGTGGACGACTCATACATCATGGGAAAACCGCACTTTCATTTAAAGAGAGAGAAAAGAAGTTTATAAATGTTTTTGCGGTTTTCCCCCAAATCCCAGAAATCTCATGGAAATCCGAATCCAAATCCTCAATATCATGTAAACAGTGAATATAAGCATAAAAATCCATGAATGCGGCATATTAATGAATAATAACATGCATGAAGTAGTAAGTAATAACTACAATGTCTAATCTAGCATATAAGACAAGTACACTAATATCATGTCTAAATCATTAGCTAACAACCTATGTCAATGAAATAGTATTTTCTAAAGTGTTCGTGACATGGCAATTACCGATGAAGATGTGTGTGAGCCGGCAAGTAAGTGTACGTGGTACATACGCATCATCGGTAATGGTGCTGGTGTCCTAACAGTATGATATCAACAATGCAATAAGAAATTACAATATAAGTATGCGATGCGGAGCGGACAACAATAATGAGCGGGAGCTGGATACTAGACACAACGACAACTAATATGGGCTAACAACTACACCAAACTATAGGGCTGAGCTATCAAGTTAAACTAAAGGTAAGGAAACCGCCTAACATCTGAGTCGATACATATACATACATGTATATATTAGACGGTGATCATGCCTCAATAATATCACTTCCAGTACCATATCTAATCAGACATTCCCAAGTCAATAGTGCGGATTAAACATCAATGTATAGCTCGTACGTAAATCCGTCGTACGGCATCCCAAATCTGGGTACGGTCAATATCACATTCATTATATTATTCATCTGGTATCCTCTTTATCAAGATCATAATCTGGGTACTGATTTACGTCTAGTACAATACCAATATCCTCAATATAATCATGATCTGACTGCTGATCTACAGCCTCATACAGACTGATATCATCATCATATATCATCATAAAGAGGTATACATCGCCTAATGCGACCTATTATGAATATCTTAACATATCTTATTTCATATCACGATCACATGTCAACCATTCAATGTATAACACTATTCACATGTATCGTCGTCCCAAGATCAGCTATAACATCAGGACGTATCTCAAATACGAATCCTGCTATATCACCGTTCTCGCGGTCTCAATCAAATCTTATCGACTCATTTCAAATCCCAATTACTATCCTCAAATCCAGTATGTGAACACATAGTCCCATACCCATGTGAACACATAAATACACATTCTCGTATAAGCACAATGAAAGAAGAATGTATGCAAGTATGGGTGTGTGTGTATGTGTGGTGCAACCTCTACTCTAGGGTCTCGCAACACTAAACCTATCCAATCACACCTAAAATCTATCTTATCATCAATAAACTCAACAATATATAATCAATATATATGTGTGTATACGTATTCGTATACATCACCATGAACTGTAGGGGTGCTATACGCCATCCACCCGACTTCTCCCCGTAGGTATAAATCTACTCACCTGTATCCTGTGTATCGGTGTCGATGTCGCCTTCATCTTCTGCATCGTCTCGGATCGCCGTGGGGGTACCTACATGTCACACGTATCGCATCGCATTAAAACCAAATCGAAACTTAAAACGATACGCGAAAACCAACACGATACGCTAAAAGGCCTATAGGTTAGAACCTATGGTTAGCCTTCGCAAAACAACCCGGAATCACTCGATATAGACGTACAAACGTCACACGATCGAGATAACGCACAAATATCAAAATCTGGAAATCGAAATACGCAAAACCAAAACTCATTTCAAAGCAGCAACCCAAGAAAATGATCCCAGATTTCGTCTCAGGCCAAATAAAGGCAACCAAACAAGTCTAGAGTGATGTATAGGGTATATGTGACCTACAGTAGAAACCCGGACCCATCCCCTCACCAAGTGGCTGAGCCCATCTTCAGGCAAAACCAGCCTGGCTGGCCCCATGTACCCTAATGGTGCTCGTTTTGCTACAGGGTATTCCTAGGGTCTCAATTTGGTCTCTGGACTTGTTTATTTCTCCTGTAAAAGTCCCAATACAATCCAGATTTCTCTGCATACTCTAAGTCGTCACAAACCGACATGGAAGTCACGTAATTCCGTATTTTTGGGTTTCAGGTTTTGCTAGGTCAGGGTCTTAGTCAATATAGGGTCTAAGGTCACCATCAGAGTCCAATTGCATAGCCACATCTCAACTTTACCCTAACCCTCTCTAAGTTTGTCCAAAGTCCACAAAACGACACAATATCGATATGAAACTAGCATAGGTGCACAAGGAAATTGTAATACTACTCTAGGGTGCAGAAATTTTAGCATCGTTTATGATCCGTAGATTTGTTGATGTGTTGTTAAACGTCGTCTAATTGCTATATATTCGATTAGACGGGATTGCACATATGGTGTTGCTTGTTGGTGTGATATATATATATATTATATATATATATATCTTGTGATGGTTAGTCGGATTGTCGTGTTGGATAGCCCCTCATGTGATATGTTTGTACAGTTTTAATTTATATTGTTGTATATTCATTTGTTCGGGATGAGTGCCCGAATTGTGGCCGTCATTGCTGCTTGATGTATATTCTTTATAGGACATGTCCAGGATGTGGGCACTGTTACCGTTGTATATATTCATTACATGTACTAGGATGAACCCGCAGAGAAGTGCTCGAGTAGCCGGGTTCTAGAGTATGTTAAGTGGTCGTCTCATGGTGGTGAGTTCGAGCTGCCTCGCTCTAGAATTGGAAGGTTGCTCGCCGCATGTAACACCTTAGAATTGCGATTAGTGTTAATTAGACGATAATGCGGGTTTTTGGTAAAAAGTTTACCAATTTGAGTTCCTCACATTTTATAATATTTAATTAATAATTTATTATTATTTGTTATGGCTTGCACACACTTGTGCATGTTTATGTGAGGGTGTGTTTGTGTTAATCTAGTTTTAGTGACCATGACAACTTAACCCTAATCCTAATCCTTTGCTTTAACCTAATCCTTTTCCTTGATTTAAACCCTAGATATTTGTTGTGAGATATTTCATTTGGGTTTTGTCTTGGAGAGAGGTGGCATGGTGACTCACTTGAGAGCATAGTTTGCATTAATGAGAGGAGTTATTGCAATGGTGCACTCACCTTAACCTCACCCCTCTCTCTCTTTTCTTCACACCCCACTCATTTCTCTCTCACTTTATCCCTTATCATTTTCTTCCATCTCCCTCTTCTCTCAATTGAACACTCACTAATCATTCACTAAACCTTCACTAAACTTCTTCAAATCTCACAAAAATCATATCTTTAGACTTGTTTTGCTTCTTGGATGCCTTGGAGCTTGGAAAGCTAGGATCTTTGAGCTTGTGAGAGTAGGTAATGATCTCTATATGTTCTTTATGATGTTATAGTGTTGTGTAGTCTTTTAGTTTTAGTCTAGAACACATAAGGTATTGTTTCGTGCACATATCGTATTTTTAGTGTCAATATATGATATCTGTGATCTGCTGTGACCCCGAGAGTATACTAGAAAATCTAGTAATGTAGTTGTGTTGTACTAGAGAACCTAAGACTTCACCTAAAGCACGAACCCCTGGGCTCGGACCATGGTCGGCGACATGTAGGGTTTTTCCGGCGACATCGGCCGTTGGGTAGAGTTAGGGTTTGGGTTTTTCAGGGTAGCTGTATACCTTGGTTTAGGTGTGTTTGGTCCTGTTTGATTTTTGGGTTTTCTCTGTATACAAAATCTGGGATCACATAGCTAGTTTCTTGTGTTACGATTACGTGTGTTACGTTATACAACACGGTTCATGCACTTTGTGTGGTTTTGCTCTTGGGTTGGTTTCGTAGTGTCGCTACGCACGTTAGCCACAATACGAACACTTGAGAGTATGTTTTAAGTTGGTGCGTCGGTCAAACGTAGTTGTACGTGTTATTGGTCGTTTGCTAATATACATACTTGTTATATTGTTTCATGTTTTAGGTTCACAGGCGGGGACTTCGGACGCTGCGAAGAAGGGAAAACAGGTGGTTGGCTTTATTTAGCTAGGAGCGTTGGTGAGTAAATTTAACATCTACAGGGGAATCGCCCGCATGTCGTTATGCGTCTGGGCTAGATTAAATGATATGACTATTAGTTAGAAGTATACAGATATTGATTGTGCATGTATACCTTTGTTGATATCTCATTTCCTAGTGTATATGGACTTAGTACTAATGAGACACAACACCATTATTGACAGTTCATGTTTCACGAGCACTAATTGTATGCTACACACACACCGTCGATAATTGCCATGACACGCACAACACCTATACATATGCGATATTGTATTGTTTAGGTATATTGAGACATGATCCTTATTTTCCTTCGTGCATATGACATATAGCATACCTGTATACCTACATGCTTACACATATGCCTTGACATGCTTACATGCTAGTTACCTATATACCTATATGGTGTTGTACCATTAGTGATAGGTATATACACATATGAGATATAGCTACATGTACATCTTGTATACATACTTACACTTATACCTGGAGGGTATTATATCATTACTGATAGGTAGATACATATACCTTGCTATAACTACATGTTTACACATATATCTAGCTATACCTACATGTTCACCTTTATTTGCTGTTATATGAACTTGGAGAAATTAGGAACCGTATGATATATATATTAACTTGTTGCAGTTAAATAGCGGCTTTTCCTTTATATGCTCACATTACAATTTTATGTTGCATATATTATATTCATGGATTTCGCATTGAGATATAGATTTTTCATGATATTTTCTGGATTTGAGGACCGTGGTAGTTTCATGAAATTATGCATTATTTGAAAAACCCGGTTCTCTCTTGATATGATATTTCAGTAGCCACCATGAGATTTCTCGGTTCTGATATATACCGCATGCGAGGAGGCATCGTGGGCCGTGTGCGGGTACATGGTGGGGCCCGGAGGTACCCCGGGGCAAGAAAGATATGTCGATGGACCACGCCGATGAGCCTGACAGGGGAATCATACCTACCGGTGACAGTATTTAGACTCGGCGGTTATCGTGGGGATACCGACCGGAGTTATGTACGTATGGATACGTCGAATTGCGAGGGTTGAAGTTGGGCACTCGGGTTTTCGAGATAGCGTATGATACACATCTATCAGGGCCAGTCGTGGTGACAGCACCTGATAGATCTGTATTTATGTGTCGATACTAGACACTTGTTTTCATGATATTCTTACTCCTAAGTATATATAACAGTGGAATGGGACGCTGTTATATATGCATATATATATATATATATATATATATATTAGTGGAATGGGACGCTAATATATATGTATACATATCTAATTTATATACATCATCATAATGATTCATGCAAATATACTTATTCATTTCATGAGACTTACTCGATATTGGATACATGATATATGAAATTTACTCAATATTGGATACAGAATATATGGGATTTACTTGATATTGGATACAGGATATATGAGATTTACTTGATATTGGACACTCAGGATATATGAGATTTACTTGATATTGGACACTTAGGATATATGAGACTTACATGATATGAGAGCCAATTTGGGGGCTGATTTGAGGAAATTGGGATTGGATTGTCTTGATGGACTTTGGTCCTGCTACGAGGTCAGGATTCCGTGAGGATGACATGTTTTATCCCATACTCCGCATTTATTTTATATGCATTGCTTCATGTATTAGTAGTACCTGATAGAGTACCTTTCATGACTGTTGCATATACATATTGCCATTTATTGTTTCATGTATTAGTAGTATCTGATAGAGTACATTTCATGGATGTTGCATATACATATTGCCATTTATTGCTTCATGTATTAGTATTACCTGATAGAGTACCAATCATGACTGTTGCATACATATTGCCATTTATTGCTATCCGCTTAAATATGTTAGATTCGCGCTGTACGTGCATACTTGCGATTACCTGCATATGTTATTTACTATTCACGAGTTGGCAACTCACCCCCCGTTGTGCTACAGTGTTTTGCAGGTTGTTCCTCAGAGTAGTCAGAGGCAGGGTTTTTCTACTTATCATATCATCTTTTGCAGCGGATGCCGTTATGGCTGACTGTGTACAGTTTTGCTATAGGTGGGTTTTGTGGTTATCCGATATTGCTCATTGTATATTCGTTGTACCATGTACTCTCCATCTACCACTTTCATGTATGACTTAGAGACTTGATGTGAGGACGATATTGTATATTATTTTGATGACTTGGAGGTCTTTTATGCAGTTTCTTTATATCGTCTTTTGTATCTTCGCTACGACGTCGTATATCTGTTGTGGTGGTTGTTTTCCGCCTTTGGGTGTGTTTTTGCTCCCGTTTGGGGATGCTTTACTTATATCTTTGTTGTACCCCTTTTTTTGGGGCTGGTTTTTACAATGGAGGTGCTGCCAAAATTTTAAAGGAAATAAAGTTGGACTTTTAAGAATTTGGTTTGAGATTTCAAAAGTTTTAAAATTTTTATTATCACTTACTATTTTTGATGGTTTAGATTGCTGGGTTTTTCGGCTTACTTAAATTGCGTTACGCCTGTAGACGTTGCGTAGTTTAAGGGCCGTCTCGTGCTAATTTCGGGTCGTGACAAAGTTGGTATCAGAGCGCTAGGTTTTACCTTTCGGAGTGTAGGATGACCTTGGTATGATGGAGTAGGTAGCTTAAGCAGAGTAACGTAGTGTGCGTATGTCCGCGGCATACTCACGACACGGTACTCCGCCTAAAGTGACCTAATACTAATTGCTTGAAATTCCTTTCTTGATGATACATATCCTTGTGATTCGATTTCCGTGTTCTTATCGAATCCTTTTTCCATTTATAGCCTTTGCCACCGATGACTATGGGGACTCGGAGAGGTGCAGCGGGGGCCGAGGTCAGAGTTGACTCGTGTGGGATGAGGTTTGACCAAGATGGTACGCTCGCTGTACAGGAGCAGATGGATCCTCCTTCGATGGATCGTATCGCTAGGCTTGAGGCAGAGATGCAGGACTTGCGCCAGACGATGAGGTCGTTGGTTGAGGCCAGTATAGCGCAGCGATAGGAGGTTGCCACCCCTGTTACCCAGTTGTTCCTTGCAATCAGTACATAGCATTTCGTCACTTACACAGTACCAGTGGACGCAACCCTTTTAGACGAGGAGCGTCTTTCCGAGACTTTGGGAGTTCGAGAACCGAGGAGGGCTCATACATGTGTACCGGCCCAACGACAGAGGTTCAGTCGCCGTGATAGGTTTCGTGCACGTCGCGGGAGTAGCAGAGGCTTGGGACGAGGACAGTCGCTCAACTCTCATCCCCAGGAGGGTCAGCTGCCATGGAGTGGATGTTTTCGATGCGGGAGCCTTCATCACTTCATCAGGAATTGTTCCTTAGCACCGCGTCAGGCTCGTGTTCAGAGAGGTCGTATTCGCGGAGGGTTCGCTCAGAGGGGACAGGTTGGCAGAGGAGGAGTTCAGCCAGTTGCGGGTAGGGGGCAGACACGAGAGTTTGCTTCTACTCATCGGGACGCACGGGCGTCCAATGCAGAGTTTTCAGGTATTCTTAATTCGTTTGTTCTTTTGATGCACTTGTTTGTTTTACACACTTTGTGCCGTGGTTGGGCCGAGAGTCGTGTTAGCTAGATCAACCGTTTGTTGTGTTAACTTCTGTCAGCGATTCTTTTGTTGCGCGACACGTGTTTCGGTCGTGTGCCAATCGGATAGGAGATAGAGATTCGTCCGTCATTTTGATCTTTCTAGAGATGTTGGATTTGACGTTCTCCTGGGTACGGACTAGTTAGCTACATGCTATGCGTCTGTGGACTGCTGCGAGGAAACAGTCAGGTTTTGTTTTCCCTGCGAGTCAGTTCTTGTTGTGCAGGGGGGACAGTGGTGTCGCCTCTCACAGCTTGAATTCAGCCTTTTTCTCTAGTCGGCTTTTGAGGAGAAGATGTTGAGAATTCTTGGCTTTCATTTATAATACCGGAACTACAATGGGTTTGTTGGACCGGGTTCTTATCGTGCGAGAGTTTTCCGACATTGTTCTAGATGAGCCGGCGGAGCTTAGGGAGCTTAAGGATCAGCTGCGGAGTTGCTTGTAAGGGGAGGGGCTTGTGCGTCTGAGTGTTTCGCTTTGAGGAGCTCCTATTCTGTTCGTCAGGAGAAGGACAGCAGTTGAGATTGTGTATTGATGGATAGTCAATTGAACCGGGTTACGGTGCGGATAGGTATCCTTTACCTCGCATTGACAATTTCTTCGATCAGCTCCAGTGTGCGAGACAATTTCTAAGTTGTTGGGATTAGGTTATCATTGGTTGCGGATTCGGAGTGATACCATTCCGAAGAATTCTTTTGTGCACGCTACGAGCAGATGAGTGCTGGTGGTTGTTCATATCATAATTTTGCATTATTATATTCCCCATTCTTATTCATTTTGTAAATAAATAGGTGCTTTTGATCCATGTCTGTTGAATAGTTGCAGGTTACAGGTTCTCGGAACAAAACAGTGAAAATGATGAAAATACGCTACAAAAGTGAGACTACGATCAACAAATAGAAGAATCTTTATCATGACTACAGTTTGAAGAACAAACGAAGATCAATGAACAATTTCACAAAGTACAAAGGCAGCGCAAGATTCAAGACTTCAACCCGAAGCGAACGGTAGAAGTCCACAACATTCTGCACTATGGAAATCTGGAAGAAACTAGAAGACATTCTGAAGAACCAAGTGAAGAAACCAGAAGTAAAATGCAGCATGAAAGATACCTGAAGATTTGAGACAGAGACCCCACCATACGGCTGCAGATCCGCGGCCAAACATGGCTTACGGCCGCGGTTCCGCGGCCGTACTGTGCACATGTCGGTGCAAAATGTTGGTGGGTGGCGGTGCGTTGACCAGGCTTCTCAGGGTAGTTTTGTAAATGTAGATAGGGATCAGATGTAAACCCTAGGGTTTCTATAATCTATAAATAGGAACCCAACAGCTCTTTTTGGATCATGCCTCTTTTTATTTATCTAATTTAGAATTTTCATTCCCTGTAAATGTTTGAAGAGTGCATCAAATAAAGAAGTAAGTTTTTCTTGCCTTAGTTTAATTTCTTTTCTGCTCTAGTTATAAATTCTTTATCTGCCGTAGTTATAAATTTCTTATCTGCCGTAATTGTTAAATTAAAAACAAATAAAAATGAACTCTTTTATCAATTCCTTAATGAGTGAGTAGTTCCTCACTTGTTAGGGTTAGATTTGGGGAAGGTTTGAGAGATGAAAATCTCTCACCCCTTTCTTGCCCATTCAACATTTTAAATAGGACTCTATGCATACATACACACACCGCTCACTACGGCACCCTATCCCACGAGGTAACGGTGATACCATAGTTAAAGACCGGTTGTGTATGTTTTCCATGGAGGTTAGGGTAAGAGTTAAGAAAGGACGGACAAGGACCTAGAGGAAGAAACCTAGTTTCTTCCCGATTGTGCTAATCTCCTTTGTTAATTATTATCCTAACACCTAAATAGTTCTTAATTAGGGCATAGAAAGCGGTGAGACATATTGATTTTCCAAACTTAACCTAAACCTAACCCTAGCAAGGTTTTAATCCTAATTCAACTTTAGTTTTTATTGATAATCAAACCTACCACAATTGGAATTAACTCGTTAGAACAACTAGAAAATACACAAAATCCCTGTGGACCGACCCGTACTCAACTGGCTAGCTACCAAGCGACACCGTTCTTGATTGCGGTAAATTCTTTAATAACAAATAGCGTAAAGCGCGCAAATCAACAATATCAATCGTGGTGTCGTTTGGACTCACCGATGCCCTACCAGCATTCATGGATGTGATGAACCAGATTTCTTCAGGCCGTTCCTCGACCAGTTGATTGTTGTGTTATTGATGACATTCTGGTCTTTTCCAAGAGTCGTGAGGAACGTAGGCAGCACTTGAGGATTTTCTTTGCAGACATTAGGAGAGCTCCAGCTGTTTTCTAAATTCTCGGAGTGTTCCTTCAGGCTTGATTGTGTTGACTCCTAGGTCTTGTAGTTACGGGAGACGGTTTTCGTATGGACCCGAGGGAGATCGAGGCCATACAGCTTGGGCCCAGACTTATATCCAGGACGGAGGTCCGCAGATTTTTGGGCTTAGCAGGTTTTTACCGCCGTTTCGTGCACGATTGCTTGTGTATCGCTGCACCGTTGACTGGACTGACCGGAAAGGAGGTTCCTTTTCTTTAGACTGAGGCATGTGTGCGGAGTCCTCAGCAGTTGAAGACTCGGTTGACGATTGCACCAGTTCTTTCTTTGCTTTTGGATCGGGCGACTTTGTTGTTTACTGTGATGTTTCGCGAGTGGGGCTCGATTGTGTACTGATGTGACACTATAGAGTTATCGCTTTTGCTTCCCGATAGTTGGGGGAAGTATGAGCAGGATATCCCACTCATGATCTGGAGATGGCCGCGGTGGTCGTGCATTGAAGATTAGGAGACACTACTTGTGTGGAGAGTCGTGTCAGATTTTCACGGACCACCAGAGCTTAATGTACATCAACCTGCAACGGGTTTTGATTGTTGAGACATCGCCGTTAGATGGAGCTTGTGAAGGATTGTGTTTGTGAGATCCTCGTTACCCGTGGTAAGGCGATTGTGGTAGCTGATGCTGGAGTCGTAGGCCCGGGGGTAGCTTGTTCCAGTTGTGCACAGTTCAGAGATAGTCTTCTGCAGATTTACAGTTCTTGTGCGATCGTTGAGTACAGCTTAAGTTCGCATTTATTGAGGGGACAGCTTGCTCATGTCCACGCCCGTCCATTTTTCCCTTATCGTTTTCGTGAGGTACAGCCCACCGATACTCGTTTGTCTGAGATTCTTGAGCATACTCGGCTGGGTAAAGATTCAGAGTCCTTGATTTGTGACCAAGGTGTGCTACGTTTAGGGATGCGTTTGTGTGTACCGGATACTGATGGATAGAAACGCGAAATCCTAGAGCAGGCACATCAGTCAGCTTTCTGTGTTCATTCAAGTTCCACCAATATGTGACGTGACTTGTGCGTTAGTTACGGGTAGGCAGGAATGAAGAGTGAAGTTTCAGATTTCGTTTCGAGGTGTCTGTCTTGTTGTGAGCTAAGGTTGAGCATTTGAGACCGGCTGGAGAGTTGCAACCTTTTCACCATTCCAGAGTGGGAATGGGAGCAGATCTCCATAAATTTCGTTATGGTGTCTACCCAGGTTTAAACAGGGTGGGACTCCATTTGGGTGATTGTTGTCCGGTTATGCTCAGTTTGCTCATTGTTCTTCGGTAAGTTTGTGCGTTTGCACGGAGTTCCTTCATGCGTTGTATCCGATAGAGGCACCCAGTTCGCTAGCCGTCTTTGGCAGAAGCTTCAGGAAGCCTTGGGTACTGGTTGAGCATTAGCTCCGCTTTTCCATCTGTAAGCCGATGGTCAGACAGAACGGACTATACAGACTCTGGAGGATATGCTTGTGCGTGCGTACTAATTGTTGTTGGCAGTTGGGATCGTCACTTGCTATTGTTAGGGTTCTCCTTCGATAGTTGTTATCAAGAGACATTCCAATTGGCAACCTTTAGGCCTTATTTGGTATGTGGTGTCGATCGCCATTCTGTTTTTTGACTCCGTGAGAGTAGGATTTTTGGACCTCAGCTAGTTGAGAGGCTTCGGAGATGATCCAGTTGATTCAGGTCAGGATGAGAGCAGCCCAGTGCAGACAAAGGTCTTACCACTGTAAGTCCATGCTACCTCTCCCGGTAAATGCGGAATTTGGTGAAAAACAATTTTCTAGAGGCGGTAACATGGACTCAAAACCGGATCTTTGTTAAACATCTAACTAACATCCTAACTAGAGTTTACCTACTCGGTTAGGGGGCTATACCTTTCTTGAACTCCTTCGTCTTCAAGCCTCCTTCCGGTGTACGGATCGGCCTCACCTCGTCGTCTCCTTGCGCCGAAGATGGATCCACCCGAAAGCTTCTACCTTTGGCTTCTTCTTCGAATTTTGAAGAAACTAGATCACTTGGCTTGCTAGGCCTTGTGAACTAGAATGAGTAGAGGAGAGTGTGTTGGGATTTTCTCTATGGTTCTTGGTTCTCAACACATGAGACAAGTGAACCATAGACTAAAGAGAGGGAGAGCAAGAGGAAGAAGATGAGAGCTCAAGAACACAAGAGAGAGAAAGGAAATGAAAAGAATGAGCAAGACTTTTCTCACTTGGCTCTCATAATCCAAAACCATCATCACAAAAAATAGTAATCAAGTATTGTGTAAATGGTTTTAGTCAAAATGGCTATATCATTTCATGCACTCATATTGCACAAGAGAACAAGCAAGTAAAAAGTCTTTGCCATGAAATGATAGCCATTGTCATCATGATGGTCAACTAGTCCAACCTAGTCAACCGGTCAACAAGTCAACAAAGTCAACCCCTCAACAACCATGTCACCACAATACTTAATTAATATTATTGTTAATTACATATCATATTCTCATTAGGGTTGAGCAAAAAGTCAATAGTCAACAGTCAACGGTCAACAACCCTAATGAGAATCCTCTGCCTCTGTCTCTCCTTCAACTGTGCATACACACCCGCATTCGCGTTCCGAGGAACATGAATAAAAACTGGATAAAACCAATCCCAATACGTACACTAGGATCTGGCTTAAACCAAAGCCCGCTAGTGTAAACTGTCCGGACACTAAACGTGCACAAGTGCACGGATGTGACTGAACCCTGTCGCAAAACCATGCGACCTCTACTCTTTTGCCTAAAGGCGAATAGCTTTCTGTGTGGGACTCTAAAGACTCGACACTACGCTGGCAGTGGGTTTAACCACAGACCGCAAGCGGCACTAGCTGTGCGTAACGGTCCCCAGGTAGATGCCGACAAGAAGACTGACGAGGTGAAACCCATCTGAACTCCTACTGAGCCTGAATGTGACAATCTCCGTACAGTCCGGTCTGTTCGTCTGATACATCGCATGGCGGGCCTAGGGGGCGGTAAACGTCAGTCCCCTAATAGCGGTACAAGTCGTGTCGGAGTGAAGCCCAATACACCCTGAGATAACACTAGAAGCCTACCAGTATATCCCGCTTGCCCTGGCCAGGGACTACTCGTGTAATGGCTCTCCTAGACACAGCGCGATGTCAACCCCCAATACCGGGAGAGACGAATCCTGTCTAACCGTCACTGCCTCCAAGTGCTTCGGGACTGCACCCAACTACTACCTGTTTGCACGACTCCTTTGAGCCGTGGTAGGGTAGTAATCAAAGTACAGTGGGAACACACTCGAGACGAAGTGACAGTGTCAAGTCAGCGGACTAAGCTGTACTCATGTCACCTGGGAACTGATAACTGACGATAGGTATAATACCAACCGGTCAGTTCCCGACGAGTCCTGTCCAGTGTACTCGTAACCCAACGAGCACCCGCATACTATCTCCAGTACGAAGTACTGATGGCTGTGGGACAGACCATCTCCCACTCTGGGATGAGAAGCGCATGCGCTAGTCTATTCCGGAGTATCGATGCCCTGTCTCGATAGTCCTGCGACTAGGGACCTGCATAAGGATGTGCTTATAGATTACCCAGCCCCCACTAGTGTGACTTGATTGAAAGAATTAAAGTTAACCGCAATCAAGACGGTGTCGCTATGCAGCTAGCCGGTTGAGCACGGGTCGATCCACAGGGAGATGGTTGTATGTCCTTTCTTGTTTAGACGAGTCAATAAAGAATGAGTATCAGTTTGTTCAATCTAACCTATGTGTAATATTTGCAAGTATAAAATTGTTAAGAAAAAGATACGAACTTGTAAGCTACAGAAATCCGTACTCAAAACCTTTGAGCCGAGTCTTGACCAATTGAAGCTAGAGCAATCGGCAACAACGTGGATTGGGGGATTTAAGCGCGGTATTCGTGGAATACGGCTTATTCACCCTTGTCCTTCCGTTCTTGTCTCTTGCTTTCGCCTCCGGCCAAACCGAACGCAACCGGTCGCGGTTAGGAATCACCGTTACCTTGTTAGGGTAGGGTGCCTAACGGAGCGCTTGCGTATGGTTTGGGCGGAGTTCAATGGAAAATAACGGGAAAAGGAAATGAGAAAGAAGATATTAACTTACAATACCGTATTTCATCTTAACAACAATAATTACAACCATTCACAAAATGAACAAAAGAGAGCAAAAGAAAAGAACAAAGAAAAGAAAAGATTACAAGTAATTAAGTGCATGAATTAAATTGCAAGAAAGTAAAGCAAGATAATAATAAGCAAGTAATAAAAAGAGATAAAAAGAACAAGAAACTAGAACTCAAGATAAGCATGTGATCAATAGCCAACCCTTAAACTTGCAAGCTCAATCAAGAGGTTGCAAGATCAAGGGAAGGGTAGAGAACGCATGTGAAATGAAGCGCTAATTCCATAAGAAAATACGACCCTTGAGATCAATAACTAACCCTTAACCATTCAAGCTCAATGAAGAGGTTGAATGATCAAGAGAAAGCAAGAATCTCAAGGGGAAGAAGAAACAAAAGAGAATGATACAAAAAGCCCTCATCTTCATCGATCTCCCACTCAAAAAGCTCTCACTACAATTTTCATGGAAAAAGAATGAAGAAGAAGAAGAAAAAGACTAAATCCTAAAAAGAAAGAAGAACAAAGAATGAACCTTGGCTTTGCTCAGTTCTGGAGTATTTATAGGCAGGGAGCTGGAAATCTAGGGCAACATTCAGAACCTACATAAAAAGACCCAAATACCCCTGAAAAACGAGCACCTGAGGAGCCAGTACGGCCGCGTTTCCGCGGCCTAAGCAGGCTTATGCCACGGAAACGCGGCGGTTTAGAGGAGTTGGCTCCTCGGGTTTTGGGTACTTTCCTGTTCTGGTGTTGTCTGCTATGTGGTATATGATTTTTCTCAGAAACTCTTCACAATTATTCCAGAATTTTAGTAGAACAAAAAGGTGATGTGATGTGGATCTTTTGCCATGATTTCCTCGAGCTCCGCGTAGATTTCTTGGATCTTGTGTTGACCTAGAGCTTTGTGCATGACATGACAATCGATTTGCCATCTTGTCCCTTAAACTGGTATGTGGAAACACACGGATAGAGAGTGGAGACCCGTGTTTTATCAGTTGTTGGCAGTAATCCAGAATTTGTCGTACTTTTCCATGATATTCACTGTTCAGAGCCGAGAACCTGTATTCTGCAGTTATGTCGCAAAAACTGATTAAAAGCACCTGCCTATAAACAAACGAGCATAAGAATGGGCGGTATAAAATGCAATATTCTGGTATGAACAAATACCCCCAAACTTAACTTTTGCTCGTCCCGAGCAAAACCAATTATTCACAAAAATAAAATCCTAACCGCACTTTCGCAGGGAACGCGATTGCACTGAGCACGTGCAACAAGCCGTTAAACCTCTAGGTGTCCCTAGTAGGAGGAGTGTTGTCTCCTCAGGGTTTTCAGCGGATTACACCCACAAAATCCCGTCAAGCTAGTGTCATAAGTTAACATTGATTCTACTCCTACAGTTTAGTATTTACGTTAGAAATTCTATCATCCTAAGTTAGAAATATCCAACCCTTATTTTTCACACCTCCTATCTATTTAACCTTGGGTCCTATACGTTCCAAAAAAAGTTTAGAAAGATGTTGGTTCTCCTGAGTTTTCCTTCTAAAGTGCGGCCTCAATTCAGGGATTTTTATAAACTTTACAGAAAACACAAGTCTTATTCTTTATTTCTATCTTTTATCCAAACATCGATTGTATACCCCTACGTGTGTGTGTATTTGCACCCCTACACTCAAGAATTCAATTCAAGCTATAATACCCTTGCCCTAATACCTAATACTACTTCTTTTCATTAAGGATGGACGGATTTGCTCACACACCTTTTATGCGACTATTAATGCTTCTTGAGGCACTAACGGCCGATTACTGAATGTGTGAACTTAAAGCGTAAATAGCAGTTTCCAGGTCTTGACTTTATTCTATTTTTCTTTTTTCTTTTTCTTTTTCTTTTTCAAGACCGGATATATTTTTCAATATGCTCTTTTGGTGTTTAGCTTTAAATACCGTTTTTTCTTTCATACTAAGCTTTTAGGCAAGAGTATTTCTAGGTATCCTCTACTATCCCAAGTTTCAAGGTACGTGTAGGTGCAGTTGTAGGGTATATACTTTCTAAATTTGAACTCAAGAAAAGAAACTATTTTTCAGACTTATCCTCCAGTAAAGCATCAATACTTTCCCTTTATCTTGACTTAACTCAAGAACCGAACTCAAGATTACCTATTTCTCAAAAAAAACTGTAAGGACGTATACTTACCCAAGTTAGACAGAATGAGGGTTATTTTTAGGGTTTTCAAATCCTAAGCCTAGAATTTAGTTATTTCTATCATATCAACTAAACTTTCAGAATAAAGATCTAAGTTACCCTATTAGCTAACTTGACGACAAAGTTTTTATATTTTTTGGAAATTTTTTCGATTTTTATGGGTTTTTAAATAAGGTATGCAAATGCAAAATATACAAATGAATGCGAAGGAAGAAAGCTTACCGAGCACACCCCCAAACTTAAACTTGACAGTGCCCTCACTGTCAGGTTATACCAAGAGGGTCAAAATTGTCGGCGCTCCCCCTAAAAACAAATTATATACAAAAAGAAAAACCAAAAATATATACAAAAAAGGTGTTCCCCCCAAACTTAAGTAAAACAGTGTTTCCACTGTTAGGCGTTGAAGTTCAGGTTTAGGGGGGAAATAACAGTATCAAGCTATACAAGGCCTTACACAGGCCAAAAGTTAGTACCAACCATTGAAAGATCTTATCGTGATAAAGCAGTGGCTGGTGAAAGAAGGTGAAGAGGAAAGAAATGGAGAATACGCGAGACCGTATGCGGAGAGAAGCGGGATACGGTCTCGGTATATGAGAGGAAGAAGAATGGTGGAAGGGAAAAAGAAGTGGAATACGAACTTGAGGGAGGGAATGGAGTGAATAGATTAGCACAATTTGTGATGAGCGATGTGTAAACAGCGATTGTGCTAATCTATTAACCCGGTGAGAGATTGGGTCAAATCCCTCAAGATTCGTAAGAACCCATGGGTACGCCGAACTCGGTAAACCAGACACTGGAAGTGAAAATGGTACGGGTTCTTGCAAGGTCGGAACGATGGAAAGGATGGAGGGAAGTGGTTGAGGAAGGGTATCGGTTAAGGGTTCTGGAGGGTGTACACAGTCAGTGAAAGGAACAGGATGAATTGGAAAATCCGACTCATCATCTAGAACTGTTTCATCCTCAAAAATATCCTCAAAATTCTCCTCCAAGTTAAGCTCATCCATGCATATTTCATCAAAGTCCAGACGCATATGTTGTTCGGGAAAAACATTTAATGACTCGGGATGGTGAATTGGAGAGAAAAACTCAGTCAAATCTACGGGTTCATCATCCAAAATAGTCCCAGCGTCAATATCCTTAATCAAGTGAAAGTCAATTTTCTCAGTGTTGGAGATAGTGCCCTCAGAGTCAATTATTAGGTCACAGGTACGTGATTGTAATGATTGAGGGAGGACCTATCCCGGTAGGACAGTCTTACTCGAGATGATAGTATGCTATCTGGTTTACCTTTATCATCGTGTACTGTTTTAGGTGACCTGACACGTCACTATTACACGTTGATAGAGCCCCTAGGATTCTTGCTTGACCACCAGCAGTATGAGGGCGATCATATAAGTGGGAGCTGGGGGTCTACAAGCATATCCTTAAAAGGTCCCTAGTCGTGGGAGTTTCGAGACCGGGCATCGATACTCCATTAGTAGACTAGTGTATACAGTCGAGACCCCGACGAGGGGCGGTGGCCGGTCTCACAAGCCACTGGTGTCAGTTGGATCACCTAAGATGTATACAGGTGCTCATTGGGTTATGAGTACACCGGACAGGACTCGCCGGGAACATGCTAGTTGGTCATATACCAGACGTCAGATGGCAGTTCCCTGGTGACATGTGTGCAGGTTAGTTCATCGACCTGGGGATCGTCATTTGTCTCGTGTGAGTTCCCACTGTACTTTGATTACTACCCTACCACGGCTCAAAGGAGTCGTGCAAACAGGTTTTAGTTGGGTACAGTCCCGAGCCACATGGAGGCAGTGAGCGTATCTTCAGGGGTTCGTCTCTCCCGGTATTGTGGGTGAGGTCGTGCCGTGTCTAGGAGAGCCATTACACAAAGTCCTTGGCCAAGGCAAGGAGATTTACTGGTAGGTATTCCAGTAGTATCTCAGGGTGTTCTGGGCTACACTCCGACACGACTTGTACCGCTTTTGGGGGTCTGACTTTTACCAACCCCCTAGGCCCGCCATGCGATGCTCATAGACGAACGGACCGGACTGCACGGATATTGTCACTGACAGGCTCAGTAGGGTGTCAGGATGAGTTCGCTCATCGACGTCCCTTTTAGTCAATAGCTGGTGGCCCGTTACGTATTGGCTTATACCTCTGACGGGCTAGTGGTTAAATCCACAGCCATTGTATTGACGAGTCTTTAGAGTCCGCCACACTTTCAGTTACTCAAGTTTCGGGCGAAACGCTGTAGAGGCCGTATGGAGATATGGCAGGGTTCGATCAGATACGTGCGGTATTGCACGGATCGTGATCGGACGGTTTTTACTAGCCGGCTTTGGCTTAAGCCGGATCTTAGTATTTGATAGTGTAGTTTTGTCTCTTTGCATTTGTATCCGGATAGAATACAGATGCGGGTGTGTATGCACAGTATCGGGGTTTTCCTGTGATTTATTACAGGACCAGTTTTCTGGAGTTGCCAGTTTGCATTCCGTTCCGGCCGGTTTTCCTTTGTTCTT
This sequence comes from Agapanthus africanus, assembly GCA_030015575.1. Taxonomy (NCBI): domain Eukaryota; kingdom Viridiplantae; phylum Streptophyta; class Magnoliopsida; order Asparagales; family Amaryllidaceae; genus Agapanthus; species Agapanthus africanus. Next base: position 377,327,373 of record CM057344.1, on the reverse strand, counting down.
TCCCGGCCGGACTTTTCGTTGGAGGGTGTTAATTGCAAGTTTGCAATTAACATTTTGTTGAGGGGGTTTCTTGCAAAAGGATTTTTTATGAAATCTTTTTGGCTTTTCATGCATTAATTAAGGCATGTTTGAGTATGGGTTTAGTGGTGGGGCCGGCCACTGTTTGAGTGAGTGGTGTGATGGGCCGGCCACTGTGGGAATGGAGTGGGTTTTGGATTGTATAGTGGAATGAATATTTATTAAGGAATGATTGAATGTGTGTGTGTGCTGTGAGATTTTAATTTCTTTCTTTGGTATTAGTTCTTTCATTCATTCAAAAAAAAGGGTGCAGGCTTCATTCTTTTTTTTTTCCAGAGAGCTCTTTCTTGTGTTGGTGGCCGAGCTCAATTTTTGAGAGAGGCTCCATTTTCATCTCCTTTGCATGCTCAATTTCTCCTTCATGGCAACTCCTCATAAACCCCAAAGAGACTCGCTTGCTACATTATTCTACAGCAAATCTTGGGCGCGTCGGCTAGCCAACTTCGCGCCCGAGTTGCCTCGGTATTGAGGTAGGAGCCCGTAAAAGCTACAGGCGATGTGGTGCCCTTTCCGACGAGGAGGAGACGGACGGAGATCCCGCGAGGAGATCGGAGTGGAGATGAAGACCGGAGGACTCGGATCAGTCGGTATATCTCTAACCCATCTTCTAGTTTGCTTAGACTAGTTAATGGTTACGATCCGGGTGTTTAGTGCGCGGTGGTGCCGGTTTGCTAAGTCCGCAAAAATTTAAGTTTTTCACCGCTTCCGCATTCCGGCGTCGGATTGACGGCCGGGGCGCCGCCGTGCACTTACAGTGGTATCAGAGCCTCGCCATTAACTTCGTCTAGCTTTGTGTAATGTGTTTTGCATTTCCGATCGATCAAAAAGTTCCAAAACCCGTATTCCCTTCGCATCAGTTTCTGTCGAAATTTTTTGGAGACTAAAAATTTTTCAGGTGATCTCAGAATGATGTGCAGGGAGTACAAAGAACACAGAAAAAATTTGGTGGCACAATTCGTCCGTACGACCGCGGAAGGGCGGCCAAAACCCCCATTCCGCCGCTCTTCCGCGGCACACTGTTCACATTACTGCACCATTTTTTTCCAGATGTTTTCTGGGTTTAATATATGGGCTTTGGAATATTAAAGTTGGGCCAATTGTTTCTGTGAGTGCTACAGTTTTCTTTGGGGCCCACTTGTTAATTGTTTGATCAATCGGAAATTTTTTAAACACATTTTTCACAGTATTTACATTATATCTGCGACCGTGAATGTCACTCGATCGGTAAATCCGGTCTAACTGCTATAGCCCGGTTAGACGGATTTGCGAACGTGACTTTCACGTTGATGTTCTATGTATTTGCTGTGATGTTGCGGATCGGTCGTGGGGGATAGCCTGGATGCAATGCTAGTACAGTTTTATTGTATTATGTACATTTGATATTGCGGGGCGAGCGTCCGACATGTGGACTGCCGTCACTGCCTGTTTGTATTATTTTTTTGGGGCACGACCTGGTTGCGGTCGATGTACCCGTTGTATGTATATTTTACTTTCTGTACTAGGATTACCCCGCGGAGGGGTGCACGGATAGCCGGGTTCTGGAGGGCAACAAGCCCGCATCTCATGGCATTGAGACGGAGGGGGCTTCACTCTAGGATTGGCGGGCTATTCGCCGCACTCGTAGGGGGTACAGGTTGACCCAGGAGGGGTGCCCAAGTTACCGGATTCCGTGAAGCGCTGGGTGGTCCATTCACGGCGCTGAAGGGGGCTGCCTCGCTTCAGGTTTTGGCGGGTGACTTGCCGCGCCCGTAGGGGTCTAGGTTCTCATTGCACAGGCTATCCACACGACCAAGGGAACGTCGGGTTTCAGCGGCTCTGTGAAACCCGGGGATCCCAGATATCTGTATTGTTCTGTGATGCTGTACATTTCTGTGATGTTGCATTTTATTCACGCCTTGAGCGAAATACTATATATTGGTATATATATTAGTAGATGTTGTATATGTTTTTCATCCGCGCTAGTCCAGTCCCCGCTCTGCCGTTAGTTAGCTAACCTAACGGGTGATGACGGGACCCAGTGGCGAATGCGGATGGCATATACGTACGTCAGTATATTTTCGTTCTTTGTGGTGTGATCAATTGATGGGACTGCATTGATTCAGATCAATGCAAGTTAAAAACAAACCTAATCTGATGTTGTTGGAACACTTTTCAAAAAGCTGTTATTGCAAGGACGTTCATTTCTGTTTTGCATCGTGGTATTCATTTGGAATATCCTGCTCCTCAGTCGACGAGGCAAGGGCCGAGATCCCTTCACCGGGAGTGACCCCTTGGACAGAAGTTTGCGTCAGGGCATTAACTTCACTATAGCCGATTACTTTTGTTTTGCATCGTGGTATTCAGTTGGAATATCCTGCACCCCATTCTACGGGGAAAGAGCCGAGATCCCTTCACCGGGAGTGACCTCTTTAGCAACGGTTTTCGTCACTATATTTTTAAAAGCTATCCGTTCCTTCGACGATATCAAGTTCATTACGTTAAAGGTTTTCGCCAGAAACCATTCGTGGCCCTCCGTCGTTTCAGACGGGTAGCACGTAGTATTCATGCTATGTTTGTTGACCTTCGTCAAGGCATAGTGTATGGTAGCTGCTTGTTACCTTTCTGTTGCATAGATAGATGCGTTGGTTTGGGACAGTCGTATAGCCTTGTTGACCTTCGTCAAGGGCTTGTACGGGTGGATTCAAATTAACCTGGATAATGACGGGTAGAACTTGACATGTGACTTATGATTTGTTGACCTTCGCCAAGGTCATAAGAGCATGGGGCAGAAATCACATCGGGAGTTTCAAAAGAACTGAAACTTGCCAGATATGCGCATACCTTCTGGAGTGTTATACCGTGAGCGGATTCCGTCACGTTATCATGCGATGATAGTTGGATCCCGATTCCCACTGATGAGTTGGTTTACTCCTCGGGTGACCCCGACTAATTCTTCTTTCAGGTTTGGAGGAGAATTTGAGGTACAGTGGGAGGTTTCCAGATTAGATAAATTGGTAACCATTCTGATCTTGGTTAGAGTGCACGCTGAGTGTTTCTTTTCTCTCTCTCTCTGGCAGCGACCATTGACCCGACCCCAAGACTATGACTCAGTGACCAAGTTGACCGAACTTTCTTAACACAGGCTTTTGGATTGTCAGAGTTGCAGACCTCATTGCCACTCCTACTTTTACCCTTTTCTCCAGGACACCCCGTATTACTGCGAACGTCCACTTCCATTGGACAAAACCATCGTATGGTTAGATACGAACTCGAAGGGATTCGAGGATGGTTTCCGGTTCTGGAGAAAACGGATAGGATTATTCAGTTGTCTTTTCTTTTCACCCTCTCTCAGGTTGCGAGTACTCCTTAGTTTAGGAGTAGTACACCTATTATGCAAATTGGATAGTCTTCTTCCAAACCATAGGCTGGTGCCGACCGGTAGGGAATGAAGAAAACCAGTTGGCCTAAACGGTGTACAGAAGGTATTAAGTTCAGACAAAGAAAGGGATTAGTAAGAGGGCAAAGTAAATTGCGACTGATATTCACGACCAAACCAAGTTTTTCTTCGCCAATCCTAAATCACCTTTGTATTTCTCCAGGACACTCCGTATCACTACGAAGATCCACAGTTTATTGGATACTCCATCGTATGGTTATATACGAACTCGAAAGGAACTTGTTCCAGTTCGGGGATGGATTCTGGTCCAGGAGAAATAGGAATAAGGTTTATTCGGTTGTCCTTTATCTTCACCTTCTCTCGCATTGCGAGTGCTCCTAGGATTGGGACAGTACACCCATTATGCTTATTGGATAGTCTTCTTCCAAACCATAGGCTGGTGCCGAACGGTAGGGAAGGAAGAAAACCATTTGGCCTAAAAGGGTGTGCAGAAGGTAAAGACTAAAGACATATGAAGGGATTTGGAGAGGTGGCAAAGAACTATACGGTTACAGTCGTGAATCTGGAAGAGGCATTACTAGGAATACCAGGATACCCCAACGAAACATTTCAATGTTTCAGTTTCACTGTGTACTATTAAAAGAAAACTGATTTCCCAATTAGACACTTACTCCAGGGTATGTATTTACCAGGTACGATTCTCACATCTGTATGGTTTTACAGATGATGAGTGGGAGTAGGTTATTGGGAATTGGGTGATTATCCTCATTATATCGGGATTCGTTGTAATCGGTGATATTTGAGGAAATCACCTGGCCTGTTTGCCGGTCGGCAAATATTTGGTTTTGAATATCCGCTGTTATGCACCAATTTCAAATTGATATATCTGTACGTCTATTTTCATAGAGTGAGATATACCTTTCTGAAATTATGTCTACGACATTTACCTATATCAGTGGATGGTTAGGTAAGGAGCATTAAACAGCGGTGTAATTCTTCTTAACTATAAGTACAGTTTTCAACCTACGGCACACAGTGAATGAGTTATCAGACTCAAGGGACTTATACAGAGTATTGTATGTTGTCCAGGGTCCATCAGGACAGAAGGGTAGGTCCTCGTACTATATTCGGTTTACTTATGACTTCTCTAGTTTTTAGACCGGTGTTTCGTGGAAACACAGGGTCCGAATTTTGAGAAGTTACAGGTATTTGAATAGAGTAGAGAACCAGGTGTAGCAAGTATCGGGATTCTTCAAAGAGATCGAAGATGTAGATACTTGTGGTATTCAGTTGAAAGTGATGATTAAGAGAACTTGCTTCTCTTTCAGGTTACTCATAATTGGAAGTGTTCCTAAGTTGAGTAACGCTGATCCGCCTCCTTCCATTTAGTTGACATGCGCTGGGGACAGCTGCATGATTTGAATCTGGTTCAATTAAATCTGTGCCTCTGTTTCTATATTGGATATAGAACAGTTCATATCTTAACGATGTTAAGGTACGGGGAGTTGTCCGGTTTATGATTAAAACCAGACACTGGACAACTCAAGGCACGTTTCTGTAATGGCTGTTTGTGGGTTGACCCAGGCTATGGCGAGGGTTGACTTTCTACCATCTGGAAGATCAATAGCAATATTGTTCTTGACTCGCCACAGTTTTAAATTAAAAATGGATTTTTTCAGGAAAACAGTAGTGGGAGTATGGTAGAACTGGAAGTGATTCCAGAACCACAAACGATTACTGAAGATTTGATAAGAAACCTAAAGATTCAATCTGGATTGACATTCCATTGGCCACTCCGCAGATAAACTGGGTAACTTCAGGCACCCGAGAGGTACTACGGTAGCCTCAAGGACGGTGACAGGGAAGTTCTTGTTTACCCACAATTACCACTGTTGTTGTTCCAGGCTGCGGAACCAGGCGGGAGGATGAGTATAGCGTCGTTCTAAACTAGTTTTAGAAGTGTACGTCTATATGACTCTGCCAGAGGGTTGTCGTAGTCAGTGGGAGCAGCGGAAGCATTGGTGGACAGGGAGCTTATGTCTATTTATAGACTAAAGCAGATGTAGCGGAGATAGATCATCTATTTCTGACGTGACAGTCATGGGTTTGACTTCATCAGAATAGGGGATGGATCTGTTGAGAAGGTAGTAGGGTGTGATGTCATGGTATTTGGATGACATACACAAAGTAGGAAAGGAAACTCCTATACTACGATCGGTTATACTTTGGTCGTCACACAGTGGTTTCTCCACAAAGGAAGTGGATTTTATATCTGACATACTGGTTACTGGATCTAGGGTATTAGATCTAGATTTGGGTGGTTTCCCAATCAGGGTACTTGACAGCATTCTAAGAGTATTTAGGATGGACGACTCCTGGCACGGTAGTGTACCTGCAGGTAATGGAGTCACCCTCTCCAAAGGTGTCTTACAGACTAAAGGGGAGAGGGACGTGCATGATTGGCAGATCACTTGCTCAGGCAATTGAGTCAATCATGAGATGTCAAGTACCACACCAGATGTTGTTCTTGCACTAGATGCAATAAGTTGACATTAATCCAATCCTGGAGAAACAATCGGAAGCAGTTTTAGAACATAAGTGGATGTTCTAGCGATACGATAACGACAGCCTCATTCAGGAGACAGTTATCATTCCAGGCTTCCAAGGTGACATGGACGACAAGGAGGTTGTCAGAGTTATAGTTTTCCTTCTGATGAGGGGCAGTATTTTGGACAGGTGGTCCAAGGCAATACTGAGGGAGGCATGGCGCGCAGGATACTGATTAAGTTCAGTTGACGATACAGTCTAAGAAGTTTGGATTTGGAGTTCTTTTATGAGCTAGGTCCCATCAGACATCCAGACATTCTAAGGCAGGTATTGCTCTTTTCGGGAGATGGTTTTCTCCGCGAACTTGAGATATAGAGAGACATAGAAAGAAACAACTAAGCGGATCCACTCACTGAGGCTATTCCTCGAACGCAATAGTTCCGCAAACGAGCTTTGTGAGACTGACTAGTAGAGGAGTTGGATGTTCGGTATCACACGGGCTGTGAGTATGCGACATCGCAATAATTAGCCTTGAGTGCAAGTGGGAGATTGTTGAAGATAGTGCCCTCAGAGTCAATTATTAGGTCACAGGTACGTGATTGTAATGATTGAGGGAGGACCTATCCCGGTAGGACAGTCTTACTCGAGATGATAGTATGCTATCTGGTTTACCTTTATCATCGTGTACTGTTTTAGATGACCTGACACGTCACTATTACACGTTGATAGAGCCCCTAGGATTCTTGCTTGACCACCAGCAGTATGAGGGCGATCATATAAGTGGGAGCTGGGGGTCTACAAGCATATCCTTAAAAGGTCCCTAGTCGTGGGAGTTTCGAGACCGGGCATCGATACTCCATTAGTAGACTAGTGTATACAGTCGAGACCCTGACGAGGGGCGGTGGCCGGTCTCACAAGCCACTGGTGTCAGTTGGATCACCTAAGATGTATACAGGTGCTCATTGGGTTATGAGTACACCGGACAGGACTCGCCGGGAACATGCTAGTTGGTCATATACCAGACGTCAGATGGCAGTTCCCTGGTGACATGTGTGCAGGTTAGTTCATCGACCTGGGGATCGTCATTTGTCTCGTGTGAGTTCCCACTGTACTTTGATTACTACCCTACCACGGCTCAAAGGAGTCGTGCAAACAGGTTTTAGTTGGGTACAGTCCCGAGCCACATGGAGGCAGTGAGCGTATCTTCAGGGGTTCGTCTCTCCCGGTATTGGGGGTGAGGTCGTGCCGTGTCTAGGAGAGCCATTACACAAAGTCCTTGGCCAAGGCAAGGAGATTTACTGGTAGGTATTCCAGTAGTATCTCAGGGTGTTCTGGGCTACACTCCGACACGACTTGTACCGCTTTTGGGGGTCTGACTTTTACCAACCCCCTAGGCCCGCCATGCGATGCTCATAGACGAACGGACCGGACTGCACGGATATTGTCACTGACAGGCTCAGTAGGGTGTCAGGATGAGTTCGCTCATCGACGTCCCTTTTAGTCAATAGCTGGTGGCCCGTTACGTATTGGCTTATACCTCTGACGGGCTAGTGGTTAAATCCACAGCCATTGTATTGACGAGTCTTTAGAGTCCGCCACACTTTCAGTTACTCAAGTTTCGGGCGAAACGCTGTAGAGGCCGTATGGAGATATGGCAGGGTTCGATCAGATACGTGCGGTATTGCACGGATCGTGATCGGACGGTTTTTACTAGCCGGCTTTGGCTTAAGCCGGATCTTAGTATTTGATAGTGTAGTTTTGTCTCTTTGCATTTGTATCCGGACGGAATACAGATGCGGGTGTGTATGCACAGTATCGGGGTTTTCCTGTGATTTATTACAGGACCAGTTTTCTGGAGTTGCCAGTTTGCATTCCGTTCCGGCCGGTTTTCCTTTGTTCTTTCCCGGCCGGACTTTTCGTTGGAGGGTGTTAATTGCAAGTTTGCAATTAACATTTTGTTGAGGGGGTTTCTTGCAAAAGGATTTTTTATGAAATCTTTTTGGCTTTTCATGCATTAATTAAGGCATGTTTGAGTATGGGTTTAGTGGTGGGGCCGGCCACTGTTTGAGTGAGTGGTGTGATGGGCCGGCCACTGTGGGAATGGAGTGGGTTTTGGATTGTATAGTGGAATGAATATTTATTAAGGAATGATTGAATGTGTGTGTGTGCTGTGAGATTTTAATTTCTTTCTTTGGTATTAGTTCTTTCATTCATTCAAAAAAAAGGGTGCAGGCTTCATTCTTTTTTTTTCCAGAGAGCTCTTTCTTGTGTTGGTGGCCGAGCTCAATTTTTGAGAGAGGCTCCATTTTCATCTCCTTTGCATGCTCAATTTCTCCTTCATGGCAACTCCTCATAAACCCCAAAGAGATTCGCTTGCTACATTATTCTACAGCAAATCTTGGGCGCGTCGGCTAGCCAACTTCGCGCCCGAGTTGCCTCGGTATTGAGGTAGGAGCCCGTAAAAGCTACAGGCGATGTGGTGCCCTTTCCGACGAGGAGGAGACGGACGGAGATCCCGCGAGGAGATCGGAGTGGAGATGAAGACCGGAGGACTCGGATCAGTCGGTATATCTCTAACCCATCTTCTAGTTTGCTTAGACTAGTTAATGGTTACGATCCGGGTGTTTAGTGCACGGTGGTGCCGGTTTGCTAAGTCCGCAAAAATTTAAGTTTTTCACCGCTTCCGCATTCCGGCGTCGGATTGACGGCCGGGGCGCCGCCGTGCACTTACACTCAGACACCTCATCAAAAGCATGGATTTCAATCAATTCAGGTTCTAAGATGGAGGTGTAGAGGTCAAAATGATTGGGTGTGGTTTCACTTGGCAAGATCCCTTCACAATTTGGCAAATCAAATACTACAAAGTCGCACAACTCATTAAACATTCTATCTTCAACTGATAATTCATTTGGGACACTTGATAGACTTTCAACACAGGAGTTGTGGGATTCAATTTGAGACGGGTAGGTTTGATTTGGAAGGGTATACAGCTCACTTTCTCCACTCAAATTCACATCCTGACCTACCGCCTCTTCATACATTGGAAAATTTGGAGCTAGTTGAAAACTAGCTACCGGGTCACTAGGTTGTATGAGGGCGGCCATGGATGCATTCAAATCCATCATCTGTTGGCTTGACGCTACCCTAAAGTCTTCCAAGGACTGTTCTAGACTAGACATTGGTTGTGAAGGGGTTTCAGTAAAAGATTCAAAGTTGTTTGGATACTGAAAATTCCCAAATGGCGGTTCAGAAACAATGTCTAGGGAAGGTGAAAAAGTAGGGTAGGACTGGTAGGAATTGAATGGTTGGACATGGGTAGGATCAACATTTGGATAAGAAGGTGAATGAAATTGTTGATCCCAAGAATTTGAAGTGGTGACAGGAGTGAAAGATCGGCTACGAGATTGTTCAATACGTTCTGCAATAGACATAGGTCTTGGAGTTGCAACATGACTCGAAGAAGGGGTATCAACGTAAGAAGGGGTGAATGTTTGAAATGGTTGATACGAAGTTGATTGCGGAGTCAAATTGTTTGTCTTAGACGCGTCTATCCGATCTCTCAATGAAATTTTTGGCATGGATGGATCGTTCGAAGTTCGGCCAAAGCAAGAACCGTAAGAAGTAATGTCTGGTTGGGGGTACCAAAGTTCGGCAAGAGTTTTTCGAGGTGGGGTACCCATGATATGAAGAGAGAGAAAGAAAGGTAGAGAAAAGGAGGGGAAAAAGAATGTGATATTTTTTTTTATAGTTTATATATTAACAGAAGAATGAAATATACACACAAAAAGAATATGGACAAAAACAATCACGACACAAAAATACCACACACCTAATCGTTCTAGGGTTCACCTAGGTCAACTAGACCTGCTCCAGAACTTGATTGTCGAAGTAAAACTGTGTCGAGAAACGGGCTCAAGATACACTGATCACGAGGCCAGGTAAGTGCAGAGATAAGGGGAGGTTTTCCAATGCTTTCGCGAAGTTCCTTAATTAAATAACCCTTTCTCTTTTGGCGGTTGCGCCGTTAACACTTTCCTAGACACCCCGTAAACAATATACCGTTAAGCGAGGTTCTAAACACAGTTAACTTCTCCTAGTGAGCGCGAAGTCCTTAAGGCTTAAAGTCTAATTTCTTTTAAAATTTGTGCGGGTAAACGTTATGCTCAAGTTCGTGATTTGTGGGCCACGGAAAAGGTGATGAAATCCTTTACCGTATGTTGTGGGGTTCGCTTGCCCTTAAGTCCGTATTAATGTATGCAATGCGCAATTCAATAAAAATTCTATAAAGAATCAAACAATCGTTTTTTAGTTTAAGCGCGGCACTGCAACAAATACGGGTTAGTCAATTTTTAGCGTTTGCTAGCGAACTTGCAAAGAATCCTGCAAAGAATAGAATATTGGATGCGTCGGATTTGAGAAGAAGGTGTTTAAGAAATACGTACCATTACGTTTTTGGGTTAGGAAACCCCTGTTGAATCAAATCCGGTAAGCTTGGAAAGTTCGCTTGCGCGGGTCAAACTACCCGGATCTTTGGCACTGTACTTCGCAATCACCTTAGCCTTGAATGCACACTTTGCTCCCACAATCGCAGTTTGCAAATACGCAAAAATCTCCATACTTGCCCACAAAAACGAACAAAAATAACAAAAAGATTTTTTTTTATATATATATACAAAAAGAATATTAACCCGAATAACAAGAAAGAAAATACGCTACCGTCTCCCCGGCAACGGCGCCATTTGATTGAAAGAATTAAAGTTAACCGCAATCAAGACGGTGTCGCTATGCAGCTAGCCGGTTGAGCATGGGTCGATCCACAGGGAGATGGTTGTATGTCCTTTCTTGTTTAGACGAGTCAATAAAGAATGAGTATCAGTTTGTTCAATCTAACCTATGTGTAATATTTGCAAGTATAAAATTGTTAAGAAAAAGATACGAACTTGTAAGCTACAGAAATCCGTACTCAAAACCTTTGAGCCGAGTCTTGACCAATTGAAGCTAGAGCAATCGGCAACAACGTGGATTGGGGGATTTAAGCGCGGTATTCGTGGAATACGGCTTATTCACCCTTGTCCTTCCATTCTTGTCTCTTGCTTTCGCCTCCGGCCAAACCGAACGCAACCGGTCGCGGTTAGGAATCACCGTTACCTTGTTAGGGTAGGGTGCCTAACGGAGCGCTTGCGTATGGTTTGGGCGGAGTTCAATGGAAAATAACGGGAAAAGGAAATGAGAAAGAAGATATTAACTTACAATACCGTATTTCATCTTAACAACAATAATTACAACCATTCACAAAATGAACAAAAGAGAGCAAAAGAAAAGAACAAAGAAAAGAAAAGATTACAAGTAATTAAGTGCATGAATTAAATTGCAAGAAAGTAAAGCAAGATAATAATAAGCAAGTAATAAAAAGCGATAAAAAGAACAAGAAACTAGAACTCAAGACAAGCATGTGATCAATAGCCAACCCTTAAACTTGCAAGCTCAATCAAGAGGTTGCAAGATCAAGGGAAGGGTAGAGAACGCATGTGAAATGAAGCGCTAATTCCATAAGAAAATGTAAGTCCATATTGCGACCCCCGGTTCTTACGGGGAGGCGGAAACGGTATAAAATCAAAATTTTTATCGCAAGAGGCAACATGGACTAACTTATGGTCGGGATCGTTACCTAAACTAAAACTAGCATACTAAGCTAAAGATGTTTAGCTACTCGGATGAAGATGGTTATACCTAAACTTGAACTCCTTCTCTTCAAGCTCCGGTGGTGGTCCGATGGCTCCTTCTCGTCGTCTCCGTACGCCGAAGATAGATCCACTTGAAAGCTCCAACCTTTAGCTCCTTCTTCGGTCTTTGAAGAAACTAGTTCACTTGGTTTGCTAAACCTAGTGAACTAGAATGAGTAGAGAGGAAGTAGAATGGGATTTTATCTATGGTTCTTGATTCTCAACTCATGAGACAAGAGAACCATAGATCAAGAGAGGGAGCAAGAAGTTGAGGGTGAGAGCAAGGGGAGAGCTCAAGAACAAGAGAGAGAATGAGCAAGAAAGAATGAGGCTCTCTTTTCTCTCTCACCCTCTCATAATCCAAAGTGATCATCACTCATCATATCAAAAAAGTCTTTTGGTGATGGTTAGAAGCAACCATAAGGTTATCATATCATGCACTCATTTTACTCAAAAAGCAAGCAAGAAAAAAGTCTTTGGCATGAAATGATAACCATGGTTATCATGATGGTCAACTAGTCAAGCCTAGTCAACCGGTCAACAAGTCAACAAAAGTCAACAAGTCACCAAAGTCAACAAGTCAACAAAAGTCAACAAGTCAACAACCATATCACCATAATACTTAATTAATATAATAGTTAATCACATATCATATTCTCATTAGGGTTGAGCAAAAAGTCAAAAGTCAACGGTCAACTGTCAACAACCCTAATGAGAATCCACTGCCTCTGCCTCCCTGTCAACTGTGCATACACACCCGCATCCGCGTTCCGAGGAACACGAATGCAAACTGGATAAATCCAATCCCATAAGGTACACTAGGATCTGGCTTAAACCAAAGCCCGCTAGTGTAAACTGTCCGGACACTGTACGCGCACAAGTGCACGGATGTGACCGAACCCTGTCGCAAAACCATGCGACCTGTCGCAATACCATGCGACCTCTACTCTTTTGCCTAAAGGCGAAAAGCTTTCTGTGTGGGACTCTAAAGACTCGACACTACGCTGGCAGTGGGTTTAACCACAGACCGCAAGCGGCACTAGCTGTGCGTAACGGTCCCCAGGTAATGCCGACAAGAAGACCGACGAGGCGAAACCCATCTGAACTCCTACTGAGCCTGAGCGTGACATTCTCCGTACAGTCCGGTCTGTTCGTCTGATACATCGCATGGCGGGCCTAGGGGGCGGTAAACGTCAGTCCCCCAATAGCGGTACAAGTCGTGCCGGAGTGAAGCCCAATACACCCTGAGATAACACTGGAAACCTACCAGTATATCTCGTTTGCCCTGGCCAGGGACTACTCGTGTAATGGCTCTCCTAGACACAGCGCGATGTCAACCCCCAATACCGGGAGAGACGAATCCTGTCTAACCGTCACTGCCTCCAAGTGCTTCGGGACTGCACCCAACCACCACCTGTTTGCACGACTCCTTTGAGCCGTGGTAGGGTAGTGATCAAAGTACAGTGGGAACACACTCGAGGCGGAGTGACAGTGTCAAGTCAGCGGACTAAGCTGTACTCATGTCACCTGGGAACTGATAACTGACGATAGGTATAATACCAACTAGTCAGTTCCCGACGAGTCCTGTCCAGTGTACCCGTAACCTAACGAGCACCCGCATACTATCTCAAGTACGACGTACTGACGGCTGTGGGACAGACCGTCTCCCACACTGGGATGAGAAGCGCATGCGCTGGTCTACTCCGGAGTATCGATGCCCTGTCTCGATAGTCCTGCGACCAGGGACCTGAATAAGGATGTGCTTATAGATTACCCAGCCCCCACTAGTGTGACTGCCATCACAACGCTGGTAATCAAGCAAAGATCCTAAGGGCTCCACTAATGCGTATAAGTGATATACTGAAATAAACACAAGTACACATTGAAGTAGAAACAAACCAAGTAGCATACTACTATTTTGAGCAAGATTGTATATACAAGGTGAATATCCCAAGCATCCATTAAGTAATATACAAACCAGTATGATACAGTAATGGCCTCTAGGGCATATACACTAACAATCTCCCACTTGCACTAAGGCCATGTACTGGCGTATCGAAGACCTATCATCTCGATTAGCCGCTCGAACTGAGTCTGGGGCAGGGCCTTGGTAAATGGATCAGCAGTGTTATCTTCTGAAGCGACTCTCCGAACCTCGATCTCCTGGCGATCTACGATCTCCCTGATCAGGTGATACCGCCTTAAGATGTGCCTGGATCTCTGATGGGACCTGGGTTCCTTCGCTAATGCTATAGCCCCGTTGTTGTCGCAATACAGAGGTATTGGATCAACAATGGACGGAACCACCTGAAGTTCTTTCAAGAACTTCCTCATCCAGACAGCTTCTTTTGCGGCATCAGATGCAGCGATATATTCCGCTTCCATCGTCGAGTCTGCAACGGTTTCCTGTTTGGAACTCTTCCAACACACCGCCCCTCCATTGAGGGTAAAGACAAAACCCGACATGGACTTGGAATCATCCTTGTCACTCTGGAAGCTGGAGTCAGCAAAGGCCTCGATCTGGAGGTCCTTTCCGCCATACACCAAGAACATCTCCTTAGTCCTCCTCAGGTACTTGAGAATGTTCTTTACCGCTATCCAATGTTTCTCCCCAGGGTTTGACTGATACCGGCTTACTACACTCAGTGCATAAGCTACATCCGGTCTGGTACACAACATCGCATACATTATAGAGCCTACCGCAGAAGCGTAGGGTATAATAGACATGCGATCCCTCTCCAAATCAGTCTTGGGAGACATCTCTTTAGAGAGGGTGATCCCGTGACAAGCCGGTAGGTTACCGCGCTTGGAATCTTCCATACTGAATCTTTTCAGTACGGTGTCGATGTACCTGGACTGAGAAAGTCCCAATATCCTCTTGGATCTATCACGATGGATCCGGATCCCCAGGATGTATGAGGCATCACCCAGGTCTTTCATGGAGAACCTTTGTGACAAGAACCCCTTGACAGATTGTAGCATAGGAATATCATTTCCTATTAAGAGAATGTCATCCACGTATAAAACGAGGAATACTACAGTTCTCGCTACAAATCTACTATAGATGCATGGTTCATCTGGATTTTTGATAAAGCCAAATTCTTTGACCGTCTCATCAAAGCAGATGTTCCAACTCCGCGATGCCTGCTTTAGTCCATAGATGGACTTAAGCAACTTGCACACCTTTCCGCTGCTCCCACTCTGAATGAAACCCTCTGGCTGGTCCATATAGACACACTCCTCTAAATTTCCATTTAGAAAAGCTGTCTTTACGTCCATTTGCCAGATCTCATAATCGTGGAAGGCAGCAATGGCAAGAAGGATCCGAATGGATTTCAGCATGGCTACTGGAGAAAAGGTTTCGTCGTAGTCCAAGCCAGGTCTTTGACGAAAACCCTTTGCTACCAGCCTAGCTTTATAGGTCTCAACCTGTCCATCTACACCAATCTTCCTTTTGAAGATCCACTTGCATCCTACGGGTTTTACCCCGTCTGGAGCAATGTCCAACGTCCATACCTTGTTGGTGTACATGGACTCCATTTCGGTCCGCATTGCATCCAGCCATTTCACTGAGTCAACGCTCTGAACGGCCTGCTGGAAGCTAGTAGGCTCATCATAATCTATGATGCAATCCTCTCTATCCCCGTCTATGAGAAAACCGTAGTATCTCTCGGGCGGATGAGACTGCCTACTACTCCTGCGGAGCGGCGTAGGAATGTCCTGTTCTGTTGAACCCTCTGGTTCCACTAAGCTTTCAGTAACAGTCTGTGGTTCTGGAATTTCTTCCAGTTCTATTGTGTTCCCACTTATCTGGGTTTCCAAAAACTCAGTTTCCAAGAAGCGGGCATGCTGAGAAACAAAAACCTTTTGTTCCTCAGCGGAATAGAAAAGATACCCCCTGGAGTTCCTTGGGTATCCCACAAACTTACACTGTACTGAACGTGCCTCAAGCTTGTCCGCATGCTGCTTTTTTACAAAAGCTGGACATCCCCATACCTTAAGATAATTTAGACAGGGTTTCTTCCCAGTCCACATCTCATATGGGGTGGTGGGCACAGTCTTGGTAGGAGCCTTGTTCAAGAGATACGCAGCTGCTTCTAGTGCATATCCCCAGAATGATCGCGGTAACTCAGCGTTACTCATCATGGACCGAACCATATCCAATAGGGTTCGGTTCCGTCTCTCCGATACACCGTTATGTTGCGGAGTGTATGGAGGAGTAAGCTGAGAGAGAATACCATTCTCTTTTAAGTAATTCAGGAATTCGGCACTTAAGTATTCTCCACCTCGATCCGATCTTAGAATCTTAATACTTTTGCCGGTCTGTTTCTCTACTTCATTCTTATACTCCTGGAATTTTCCAAAGGCCTCGGACTTATGTTTCATTAAGAAGACATAACCGTACCTTGAGAAGTCATCCGTAAAAGTAATGAAGTAAGAATGTCCGCTTCGGGCATGTGTAGACATTGGACCGCACACGTCACTGTGTACGAGTCCTAAGAGCTCGCTCGCTCTTACTCCTTGTCCAGTAAACGGAGTCTTTGTCATCTTTCCTTTGAGACAAGATTGACAAGTGGCATACGATTGATATTCGAACGCATTCAAATATCCTTCTGTATGTAACTTAGTCAACCTTCTCTCATTGATGTGACCCAATCTACAATGCCATAAGAAAGTCTGATTTATTTCTGGAGACTTTCTTTTGTGTGTATTCTGGACATTAAAAATCTGTGGTTGGTTTAACACGTATATTCCATTACTCAGAGTACCTGACCCAATCAATACTTGATTAAGGTGAATGTTTACAACATTACTTACAAACGCAAATTCATAACCTTCTTTAGAAACTAAAGATACAGAAATGATATTACAAGTTGCGTTGGGTACAAAAAAGCAATTACGCAAAACCAAAACATGTCCATCTGACATTCCCAGGTGATAGTCCCCCACGGCTTTAGCATCCATGCTAGCTCCGTTTGCAACTCTGAGGGTCATGTCACCTGCTTTCAAAACACTACGGTTTCTCAACGCCTGCAAAGAATTACAGATATGAGATCCTGATCCGGTATCCAATACCCAGGAAGTAGAGTTTATTGAAAGACAGTTTTCAATAACATACACACCTGAAGCTGAAGCTGCAACCTGCTTCAATTCCTGTGTTCTGGCCTTCCAGGCCCTGCAATCATTCTTCCAGTGTCCTTTCTTATGACAATAGAAGCATTCTTCCTTATCCACAAGCTTCCCCGCTATCTTTGTTGCTTTGCCTTTTCCCTTCGTATCCACTTTACCAACACCGCCCCTTGGTTTGGCGGGGGCCTTCTTCTTCTTTCCCTTGGCTTTCGCCTTGGACCTAGAAGAAGATGATCCTCCTACAAACAAAGTGGATGTTTCCCTACCTTTCTGTAGGGTGCCCTCTGCGCTCCTCAGCATGTTGAGGAGCTCTGATAGTTCAACCTCTTTTTCTTGTAGGTTGAAGTTCAGTATAAACTGGGCGTAAGTGGAAGGAAGGGACTGGAGAACTATATCCGTATATAGCTCACTCTCCAATGTGATCCCTAGGTCAGCGAGCTCCTCAATGAAGCCGATCATCTTTAGCACATGCTCGGCTACTGATGATCCGACGGCCATTCTTGTCGAAAATAACTTTTTCGACGCTTCGTATCTTGCGATACGTGATTGCTCTCCATACAGTTCTTTTGTATGGAGCAATATGGACTCCATGTCCATATTCTCATGCCTCCTCTGATGTTCGTTGTCCATCGAGGCAAGCAGGAGGCACTTGGCCTTCGCGCTATCAATCTCCCAAGTCTTGCGGATTTCCTTATCCGCGACGCTGGAAGTTGGACCAGGGACAGGGGGAGCTTTGGTGGTAAGAAGATACCCCAGCTTGTCATAAGTGATTGCGATCTTGACATTCCTGAGCCAATCTTTGTAGTTTGGCCCTGTCAGTTTGTTTTTATCTAGGAGTAACTTAAGTCCAGTCATGTTGATTGGTCGCTGCAATTAGGAGAGAGAAGAAGAAACACTCAGCATGATGCTCTTGCAAGTTTAGAGTGGTTTTTAGTTTGTCTAAACAGGATGGCTCCCACTGTTTCTCGAATCCCTCCTCAAACCATAAAGGAAGAATTAGTCAGGATCAATCCCACCGTACAATACTTGCTTAACCGTTCAGCCAGGCCGGTGTTGGTACTTCGAGGGAGGTTTTCCAACGCTTTCGCGAAGTTCCTTAATTAGAGAACCTCTTTTCCCTGGGGGCGTAGCCCCGCTAACACCTTTCTAGGCACCTACTAGGTTTATAGCATTGATCGTTAAGTGAGAAATTTCCCGAGGAGTAGCATATACTCACAGTAGGATCGGGATCCAAATATCATCGCGTGACGAAACTGAAGGAATCCTACCAGAATCATCACACTCCAAATGGTATGCAAATCTAGCAAGTTTCAGTACTTATGAAACTCCCGATGTGGATTTTTGCCCCATGCTCTTATGACCTTGACGAAGGTCAACAAATCATAAGTCACATGTCAAGTTCTGCCCGTCATTATCCAGGTTAATTTGAATCCACCCGTATGTACCCTTGACGAAGGTCAACAAGGTAATGCGAATGTCCCAAACCAACGCATCTATCTATGCTACATATGAATACCCAATAGCTACCAATCACTATGCTTTGACGAAGGTCAACAAACACAGCTTGAATACTTATTGAATATTCATACGAAACGACGGAGGGCTACGAATGGTTTTGGCGAAACCGTGAACGTAGTGAACTTGATTTAATCGATGGAACGAGATAGCTTTTATAAGGAGTGGCTCAAGCTCCGCATTTAAAAGTTATTTTGAAAAGAACCGAGTGGTTTTTCGAAAGTGTTCCAACGATTTTAACTTGGTTTATTATCTTGCATTAGTTCTTTTAATGCGTGATATTCTTGCATTAGTACTTTTAATGCGTCCCATCATTTAACCCTACCATTGCAGAAAACAACCAAAATATGACGTACGCTTATGCCATTCGCATTCGCCACTGGGCCCCGTCATTACCCGTTAGGTTACTTAACTAACGACAGAGCGGGGGCTGGGCTAGCGCGTCTGTAAAACATAAGCAACGCCTAAATAGTAAGCAATGATAGACATTACAGATCACAGATGAATGCATTGGATATACTAGCAATCCGCAATCCTTTCGAGCCTGAAACGAAAAGCGGATAACACGGTCGCGGTGAATAGCCAAATACCCCACCCAAGACCCCTACGAGTGCGGCAAACTACCCGCCAAGTACTTGGTAGTTTGTGCACCCCTCCATGGGTCTATCCTAGGAGCAAAAACAGTAAAAAGAATTATACAATGACGGCTACAACCCCGACCCGGTTGTGCGGCCAAACAAATAATAATTATTACATCAATTTACATTTACAATGAATGAAAGAAAAACAAAAGCTCATCTCACATCCACCCCGGCTATTCACCCGCGACAGTCCAACACATTCATATACACATTCCAGCACATTACAGATCATGTATAACCCCGACTAATCGACTTATAGCGATTAGCCGACGTTCAATACATGCAAGCATCACAGATATAACCATCATAGTCAAAGTGCAGTGAAGTTCGGAAAAAAATACGGAATTATAGGACCCCAAAAGGAAATTTCTTTTCTGTAAAATCTGGGCACATATAATATATTTTAAAAATCCCAAAACCAACAGACAAACACACTGCACGAAAAACGATGCAGAGAAGAAACCAAGTCGCGGCGGTTCCGCGGCGTCCAAGAAGGATCACGCGGCGGAAGCGCGGCACTTTAGGCGAATCACTGTATCGTTTTTCTTGGGTGTTCACACAAAACCCTGAGCCGAATTTAGGAGTATAAAGTTTTTCATTTTGACCAGAAAAAATTTCAACAGAAACTCAGTTTTTGTAGTTTTCCGGTTTTGTGATTTTTTTTCGGTTCCGAACTTCGTTACACTTTACTACCTAGCTAGTTTAAGTTTAGTTAGGCTCTGATACCACTGTAAGTCCATATTGCGACCCCCGGTTCTTACGGGGAGGCGGAAACGGTATAAAATCAAAATTTTTATCGCAAGAGGCAACATGGACTAACTTATGGTCGGGATCGTTACCTAAACTAAAACTAGCATACTAAGCTAAAGATGTTTAGCTACTCGGATGAAGATGGTTATACCTAAACTTGAACTCCTTCTCTTCAAGCTCCGGTGGTGGTCCGATGGCTCCTTCTCGTCGTCTCCGTACGCCGAAGATAGATCCACTTGAAAGCTCCAACCTTTAGCTCCTTCTTCGGTCTTTGAAGAAACTAGTTCACTTGGTTTGCTAAACCTAGTGAACTAGAATGAGTAGAGAGGAAGTAGAATGGGATTTTATCTATGGTTCTTGATTCTCAACTCATGAGACAAGAGAACCATAGATCAAGAGAGGGAGCAAGAAGTTGAGGGTGAGAGCAAGGGGAGAGCTCAAGAACAAGAGAGAGAATGAGCAAGAAAGAATGAGGCTCTCTTTTCTCTCTCACCCTTTCATAATCCAAAGTGATCATCACTCATCATATCAAAAAAGTCTTTTGGTGATGGTTAGAAGCAACCATAAGGTTATCATATCATGCACTCATTTTACTCAAAAAGCAAGCAAGAAAAAAGTCTTTGGCATGAAATGATAACCATGGTTATCATGATGGTCAACTAGTCAAGCCTAGTCAACCGGTCAACAAGTCAACAAAAGTCAACAAGTCACCAAAGTCAACAAGTCAACAAAAGTCAACAAGTCAACAACCATATCACCATAATACTTAATTAATATAATAGTTAATCACATATCATATTCTCATTAGGGTTGAGCAAAAAGTCAAAAGTCAACGGTCAACTGTCAACAACCCTAATGAGAATCCACTGCCTCTGCCTCCCTGTCAACTGTGCATACACACCCGCATCCGCGTTCCGAGGAACACGAATGCAAACTGGATAAATCCAATCCCATAAGGTACACTAGGATCTGGCTTAAACCAAAGCCCGCTAGTGTAAACTGTCCGGACACTGTACGCGCACAAGTGCACGGATGTGACCGAACCCTGTCGCAAAACCATGCGACCTGTCGCAATACCATGCGACCTCTACTCTTTTGCCTAAAGGCGAAAAGCTTTCTGTGTGGGACTCTAAAGACTCGACACTACGCTGGCAGTGGGTTTAACCACAGACCGCAAGCGGCACTAGCTGTGCGTAACGGTCCCCAGGTAATGCCGACAAGAAGACCGACGAGGCGAAACCCATCTGAACTCCTACTGAGCCTGAGCGTGACATTCTCCGTACAGTCCGGTCTGTTCGTCTGATACATCGCATGGCGGGCCTAGGGGGCGGTAAACGTCAGTCCCCCAATAGCGGTACAAGTCGTGCCGGAGTGAAGCCCAATACACCCTGAGATAACACTGGAAACCTACCAGTATATCTCGTTTGCCCTGGCCAGGGACTACTCGTGTAATGGCTCTCCTAGACACAGCGCGATGTCAACCCCCAATACCGGGAGAGACGAATCCTGTCTAACCGTCACTGCCTCCAAGTGCTTCGGGACTGCACCCAACCACCACCTGTTTGCACGACTCCTTTGAGCCGTGGTAGGGTAGTGATCAAATTACAGTGGGAACACACTCGAGGCGGAGTGACAGTGTCAAGTCAGCGGACTAAGCTGTACTCATGTCACCTGGGAACTGATAACTGACGATAGGTATAATACCAACTAGTCAGTTCCCGACGAGTCCTGTCCAGTGTACCCGTAACCTAACGAGCACCCGCATACTATCTCAAGTACGACGTACTGACGGCTGTGGGACAGACCGTCTCCCACACTGGGATGAGAAGCGCATGCGCTGGTCTACTCCGGAGTATCGATGCCCTGTCTCGATAGTCCTGC
Source organism: Agapanthus africanus (assembly GCA_030015575.1). Taxonomy (NCBI): domain Eukaryota; kingdom Viridiplantae; phylum Streptophyta; class Magnoliopsida; order Asparagales; family Amaryllidaceae; genus Agapanthus; species Agapanthus africanus. The sequence continues at coordinate 377,305,732 of CM057344.1, read as the reverse complement.
GACCAGGGACCTGAATAAGGATGTGCTTATAGATTACCCAGCCCCCACTAGTGTGACTGCCATCACAACGCTGGTAATCAAGCAAAGATCCTAAGGGCTCCACTAATGCGTATAGGTGATATACTGAAATAAACACAAGTACACATTGAAGTAGAAACAAACCAAGTAGCATACTACTATTTTGAGCAAGATTGTATATACAAGGTGAATATCCCAAGCATCCATTAAGTAATATACAAACCAGTATGATACAGTAATGGCCTCTAGGGCATATACACTAACAGAAAATACGACCCTTGAGATCAATAACTAACCCTTAACCATTCAAGCTCAATGAAGAGGTTGAATGATCAAGAGAAAGCAAGAATCTTAAAGGGAAGAAGAAACAAAAGAGAATGATACAAAAAGCCCTCATCTTCATCGATCTCCCACTCAAAAAGCTCTCACTACAATTTTCATGGAAAAAGAATGAAGAAGAAGAAGAAAAAGACTAAATCCTAAAAAGAAAGAAGAACAAAGAATGAACCTTGGCTTTGCTCAGTTCTGGAGTATTTATAGGCAGGGAGCTGGAAATCTAGGGCAACATTCAGAACCTACATAAAAAGACCCAAATACCCCTGAAAAACGAGCACCTGAGGAGCCAGTACGGCCGCGTTTCCGCGGCCTAAGCAGGGTTATGCCGCGGAAACGCGGCGGTTTAGAGGAGTTGGCTCCTCGGGTTTTGGGTACTTTCCTGTTCTGGTGTTGTCTGCTATATGGTATATGATTTTTCTCAGAAACTCTTCACAATTATTCCAGAATTTTAGTAGAACAAAAAGTTGATGTGATGTGGATCTTTTGCCATGATTTCCTCGAGCTCCGCGTAGATTTCTTGGATCTTGTGTTGACCTAGAGCTTTGTGCATGACATGACAATCGATTTGCCATCTTGTCCCTTAAACTGGTATGTGGCAACACACGGATAGAGAGTGGAGACCCGTGTTTTATCAGTTGTTGGCAGTAATCCAGAATTTGTCGTACTTTTCCATGATATTCACTGTTCAGAGCCGAGAACCTGTATTCTGCAGTTATGTCGCAAACACTGATTAAAAGCACCGCCTATAAACAAACGAGCGTAAGAATGGGCGGTATAAAATGCAATATTCTGGTATGAACATGACTGCCATCACAACGCTGGTAATCAAGCAAAGATCCTAAGGGATCCACTAATGTGCATAGGTGATATACTAAAATAAACACATGTACACATTGAAGTAGAAACAAACCAAGTAGCATACTACTATTTTGAGCAAGATTGTATATACAAGGTGAATATCCCAAGCTTCCATTAAGTAATACACAAACTAGTATGATACAGTAATGGCCTCTAGGGCATATACAGTAACAATCTCCCACTTGCACTAAGGCCATGTACTGGCGTATCGAAGACCTATCATCTCGATCAGTCGCTCGAACTGAGTCTGGGGCAAGGCCTTGGTGAATGGATCTGCAGTGTTATCTTCTGAAGCAACCCTCCGAACCTCGATCTCCTGGCGATCCACGATCTCCCTGATCAGGTGATACCGCCTCAAGATGTGTCTGGATCTCTGATGGGACCTAGGTTCCTTCGCTAAAGCTATAGCCCCGTTGTTGTCGCAATACAGAGGTATTGGATCAACAATGGACGGAACCACCTGAAGTTCTTTCAAGAACTTCCTCATCCAGACAGCTTCTTTTGCGGCATCAGATGCAGCGATGTATTCCGCTTCCATTGTCGAGTCTGCAACGGTTTCTTGTTTGGAACTCTTCCAACACACCGCCCCTCCATTGAAGGTAAAGACAAAACCCGACATGGACTTGGAAACATCCTTGTCACTCTGGAAGCTGGAGTCAGCAAAGGCCTCGATCTGGAGGTCTTTTCCGCCATACACCAAGAACATCTCCTTAGTCCTTCTCAGGTACTTGAGAATGTTCTTTACCGCTATCCAGTGTTTCTCCCCAGGGTTTGACTGATACCGGCTTACCACACTCAGTGCATAAGCTACATCCGGTCTGGTACACAACATCGCATACATTATAGAGCCTACCGCAGAAGCGTAGGGTATAATAGACATGCGATCCCTCTCCAAATCAGTCTTGGGAGACATCTCTTTAGAGAGGGTGATCCCGTGACAAGCCGGTAGGTTACCGCGCTTGGAATCTTCCATACTGAATCTTTTCAGTATGGTGTCGATGTACCTGGACTGTGAAAGTCCTAATATCCTCTTGGATCTATCACGATGGATCCGGATCCCCAGGATGTATGAGGCATCACCCAGGTCTTTCATGGAGAACCTGTGTGACAAGAACCCCTTGACAGATTGTAGTATAGGAATGTCATTTCCTATTAAGAGAATGTCATCCATGTATAAAACGAGAAATACTACAGTTCTCGCTACAAATCTACTATAGATGCATGGTTCATCTGGATTTTTGATAAAGCCAAATTCCTTGACCGTCTCATCAAAACAGATGTTCCAACTCCGCGATGCCTGCTTTAGTCCATAGATGGACTTAAGCAACTTGCACACCTTTCCGCTGCTCCCACTCTGAATGAAACCCTCTGGTTGGTCCATATAGACACACTCCTCTAAATTTCCATTTAGAAAAGCGGTCTTTACGTCCATTTGCCAGATCTCATAATCGTGGAAGGCAGCAATGGCAAGAAGGATCCGAATGGATTTCAGCATAGCCACTGGAGAAAAGGTTTCGTCATAGTCCAATCCAGGTCTTTGACGGAAACCCTTTGCAACAAGTCTAGCTTTATAGGTCTCAACCTGTCCATCTACACCAATATTCCTTTTGAAGATCCACTTGCATCCTACGGGTTTTACCCCGTCTGGAGCAATGTCCAACGTCCATACATTGTTGGTGTACATGGACTCCATTTCGGTCCGCATTGCATCCAGCCATTTTACCGAGTCAACACTCTGAATGGCCTGCTGGAAGCTAGTAGGCTCATCATAATCTATGATGCAATCCTCTCTATCCCCGTCTATGAGAAAACCGTAGTATCTCTCGGGCGGATGAGACTGCCTACTACTCCTGCGGAGCGGCGTAAGAATGTCCTGTTCTTTTGAACCCTCTGGTTCCACTAAGCTTTCAGTAATAGTCTGTGGTTCTGGAATTTCTTCCAGTTCTACTGCGCTCCCACTAATTTCCTTTTCCAAGAACTGGTGTTCTAGAAAGTGGGCATTACGAGAAACAAGGACTTTTTGTTCCTCTGCGTGGTAGAAAAGATACCCCCTGGTATTCTTTGGGTATCCCACAAACTTGCACAGTACTGAGCGTGCCTCGAGTTTGTCCGCATGCTGCTTTTTGACAAAAGCTGGACATCCCCAGATCTTCAGATATTGAAGATAGGGTTTCTTCCCACTCCATAACTCATATGGTGTGGTAGGCACAGTCTTAGTAGGAACTCGGTTCAAAAGGTATGCGGCTGATTCTAGCGCATATCCCCAGAATGATCGTGGTAACTCAGTGTTACTCATCATGGACCGTACCATATCCAATAGGGTTCGGTTCCGTCTCTCCGATACACCGTTATGTTGCGGAGTGTATGGAGGAGTAAGCTGAGAGAAAATTCCATTCTCTTTTAAATAGTCCAGGAACTCGGCACTCAAGTATTCACCACCTCGATCCGATCTTAGAATCTTGATACTTTTGCCGGTTTGTTTTTCTACTTCATTCTTATATTCCTGGAATCTTCCAAAGGCTTCGGACTTATGTTTCATTAAGAAGACATAACCGTACCTTGAAAAGTCATCCGTAAAAGTAATGAAGTAAGAATAACCGCTTCGCACATGTGTAGACATTGGACCGCACACGTCGCTGTGTACGAGTCCCAAGAGCTCGCTCGCTCTTACTCCATGTCCAGTGAACGGAGTCTTTGTCATCTTTCCTTTGAGACAGGATTGACAAGTGGCATACGATTGATATTCGAACGCATTCAAATATCCTTCTGTATGTAACTTCGTCAACCTTCTCTCATTGATGTGACCCAGTCTACAATGCCATAAGAAAGTCTGATTGATTTCCGGAGACTTTCTTTTGTGTGTATTCTGGACATTGAAAATCCGTGGTTGGTTTAATACGTATATACCATTGCTTAATGTACCTGACCCAATCAGAACTTGATTAAGGTGAATGTTTACAATATTACTTACAAACGTAAATTCATAACCTTCTTTAGAAGTCAAAGATACAGAAATGATATTACAAGTTGCGTTGGGTACAAAATAGCAATTACGCAAAACCAAAACGTGTCCATCTGACAACCCCAGGTGATGGTCCCCCACGGCCTTAGCATCCATGCTAGCTCCGTATGCAACTTTGAGGGTCATGTCACCAGCCTTCAAAACCCTACGGTTTCTCAACGCCTGCAAAGAATTACAGATATGAGATCCTGATCCGGTATCCAATGCCCAGGAAGTAGAGTTTATTGAAAGACAGTTTTCAAGAACATACACACCTGAAGCTGAAGCCGCAACCTACTTCAGATCCTGTGTTCTGGCCTTCCAAGCCCTGCAATCATTTTTCCAGTGTCCCTTCTTATGACAATAGAAGCATTCTTCCTTATCCACAAGCTTTCCCACCTTCTTTGTTGCTTTTGCCTTTCCCTTCGTATCCACTTTACTAACACCGCCCCTTGGTTTGGCGGGGGCTTTCTTCTTCTTTCCCTTGGCTTTCGCCTTGGACCTAGAAGAGGAAGATCCTCCTACAAACAAAGTGGATGTTTCCCTACCTTTCTGTAGGGTGCCCTCTGCGCTCCTCAGCATGTTGAGGAGTTCTGAAAGTTCAACTTCCTTTTCTTGTAAGTTGAAGTTCAGGATAAACTGGGCGTAAGTGGAAGGAAGGGACTGGAGAATCAAGTCCGTATAGAGCTCATTCTCCATCGTGGTCCCAAGGTCCGCGAGCTCTTCTATGTAGCCAATCATCTTAAGCACGTGTTCCGCTACCGATGATCCGACGGCCAACCTTGCCGAAAATAACTTCTTCGACACTTCGTATCTTGCGATACGAGACTGCTCTCCATACAGTTCTTTTGTATGGAGAAATATGGATTCGAGGTCCATATTCTCGTGCCTCCTCTGATGTTCGTTGTCCATAGAGGCAAGCACGGGGCACTTGGCCTTCGCGCAATCGATTTCTCAGGTCTTACGGATTTCCTTATCCGCGACGCTGGTTTTGGGACCTGGGACAGGGGGAGCTTTGGTGGTAAGAAGATACCCCAGCTTGTCGTAAGTGATTGCCATCTTGACATTCCTGAGCCAATCTTTGTAGTTTGGCCCTGTCAGTATGTTTTTATCTAGAAGTAACTTAAGTCCAGTCATGTCGATTGGTCGCTGCAATTAGGAGAGAGAAGAAACACTCAGCATGATGCTCTTGCAAGTTTAGAATGGTTTTTAGTTTGTCTAAACAGGATGGCTCCCATTGTTTCTCGAATCCCTCCTCAAACCAAAAAGGAAGAATTAGTCAGGATCAATCTCACCGTACAATTCTTGCTTAACCGTTCAGCCAGGCCAGTGTCGGTACTTCGAGGGAGGTTTTCCAACGCTTTCGCGAAGTTCCTTAATTAAATAACCTCTTTTCCCTGTGGGCGTAGCCCCGCTAACACCTTTCTAGACACCTACTTGGTTTATAGCATTGATCGTTAAGTGAGAATTTTCCCGAGGAGTAGCATATACTCACAGTAGGATCGGGATCCAAATATCATCGCGTGACGAAACTGAAGGAATCCTACCAGAATCATCACACTCCAAATGGTATGCAACTCTAGCAAGTTTCAGTACTTATGAAACTCCCGATGTGGATTTTTGCCCCATGCTCTTATGACCTTGGCGTGAGGTCAAAATGTCATAAGTCACATGTCAAGTTCTTCCCATCATTATCCAGGTTAATTTGAACCCATCCGTACCTACCCTTGACGTAGGCCAAAATGGCAGTACGACTGTCCCAAACCAACGCATTCTATCTATGCAACAGATAAATATCCGGCAGCTACCAATCACTATGCCTTGGCGTGAGGTCAAAATACATAGCTTGAATACTACCGAATATTTAATTGAAATGATGGAGGGCTACGAATGGTTTTGGCTAAACCGTGAACGTAGTGAACTTGATATAATCGATGGAACGAGATAGCTTTTAAAAAGAGTGGCTCAAGCTCCGCATTTAAAAGTTGTTTTTGAAAAGAACCGAGTGGTTTTTCGAAAGTGTTCCAACGACTTTTACTTGGTTTATTTTCTTGCATTAGTTCTTTTAATGCGTGATATTCTTGCATTAGTTCTTTTAATGCGTCCCATCATTTAATCCTACCATTGCAGAAAACAACCAAAACATGACGTACGCTTATGCCATTCGCATTCGCCACGGGGCCCCGTCATTACCCGTTAGGTTACTTAACTAACGATAGAGCGGAGGCTGGGCTAGCACGGCTGTAAAACATAAGCAACGCCTAAATAATATCATATATAGATATATTGCAATGATAGCCATTTCAGATCACAGATGAACACATTGGATATACTAGGAATCCGCAATTCATACGAGCCTGTAACGAAAAGCAGATTACACGGTCGCGGTGAATAGACAATACCCCACCCAAGACCCCTACGGGTGCGGCAAACTACCCGCCATGTACCCGAAGCGAAGCAACCTCCCTCAACACCGTGAGTAGGCCACTCGGCACTTCGGCATACCCGGTAGTTTGTGCACCCCCTCCATGGGTCTATCCTAGGAGAAAAAACAGTAAAAAGAAATTATACAATGACGGCTACAACCCCGACCCGGTTGTGCGGCCATACAAATAATTATTACATCAATTTACAAATTTACATGAATTGAAAGAAAAGAAAACTCTCGTCTCACAACCCCCGGCTATTCACCCGCGACAATCCAACGAATTCATATACACATTCCAATAACATTACAGATCACAGATTTGTATAACCCCCCACTAATCGACATATAGCGATTAGCAGACGTTCAATACAAATATCACATCACAGAAAAACCCGTCAGCTTAAGTCTTTTAGAAGTTCGATCAAAAATACGGATTTTCAGGCCCCAAACACTAAATTTTCGTTCTGGAAAATCTGGGCAGAAAATACATATTCCAAAAATCCCAAAACAACCCCATAAAAACACTGCATAAAATTTGGACCTCGGCCGAGTCAACTCGGCCGCGGAACCGCGGCGGGAGCGTGCTCCCGCCGCGTTTCCGCGGCGCTTTGACCGGTTCGTGGGACCAAATTTCGTGGGTGTTTAATAAAAACCCTGAGCCGATTTTTAAGATGAAATTTATCAATTTTACAGAACTTTAAAAATCGACAACAACTTTGAATTTCGGGTTTATTTTGGGACTTTTTCTCCGATCGAATTTCTAGCTACTATGCTAACATGTTAGATAGAGTTTAACCTGGCTCTGATACCACTGTAAGTCCATGCTGTTGCGCCACGGCAGCGCCCCGGCCTCGTAGTCGAGGCCAAAATGCGGAATAAAAATTTTTCCTTGCTCGGAAACCGGCGCTACCGCGGACAATTAAAACCCGGATCGAAACCATTAACCTAGCTAGCTATCTAGAGATGGGGTGAGAAGTTATACCAAGCGATCCGTGTCCTTCGGTCTTCATCTCCACTCCGATCTCTTGCGGAATCTCCGTCACCTCCTCGCTCGTCGGAAAGGGGCACCACGTAGCCGGAATCTTTTACGGGCTCCCGCCTCTTGACCGAGGCAACTCGGGCGCGAAGTTGGCTAGCCGACGCGTCCAAGGCTTGCTATAGAATAGTGTAGTGAACTTGTCTCTTGGGGTTATGAGGTTGCCTTGTTGTGAAGGAATAGAGAAGAGAAGGAGGGAAAGAAATGAGCTTTGAAGCTAGTCTTTTGCAACCATGGAATGAGATGGAAAATGGCACACCCCAAAATAATACCTCTCACTCTCTCTCTTGAAAATGGCCGGCCCCTCTCTATCTCAAAATAGATTGGAGAGAGAAAAAGAAAATCAAGAAAGAATATATCAACAATATAGAAAATGGTCACTCTCATTCTAATCCAAATCCTTTCCACCATCCATCAAATGAAAAGCAAGTGATGAGATTAAAAAGGAATCTCATCATGAAATAACAATCATGATGCCACAAATATGCAAAGAAACCCCTCACAAAATGTTAATTGCAAACTTGCAATTAACACCCTCCACCAAGAAAGTCCGACCGAGAAGGAATGAAGGAAAACCGGACGGAACGGAATGCAAACTGGCAACCCCAGAAAACCGATCCCATAATAAATTACAGGAAAACCCCGCTACTGCAAATACATGCCCGCATTTGTATTCCCACTGAACACAAATGCAAAGAGACAAAACTACACTATCAAATACTAGAATCCGGCTTAAGCCAAAGCCGGCTGGTAAAAACTGTCCGATCACGATCCGTGCAATACCGCACGTATCTGATCGAACCCTGCCATATCTCCATACGGCCTCTACAGCGTTTCGCCCGAAACTTGAGTAACTGTAACTGAGTGTGGTGGACTCTAAAGACTCGTCAATACCTTGGCTGTGGATTTAACCACTAGCACGTCAGAGGTATAAGCCAATACGTGACGGGCCATCAGGTATTGACAAAATGGGACGTCGATGAGGAAGCTCACCCCGACACCCAACTGAGCCTGTCAGTGACAATATCCGTACAGTCCGGTCCGTTCGTCTATGAGTATCGCATGGCGGGCCTAGGGGGTTGGTGAAAGTCAGACCCCCAAAACCGGTACAAGTCGTGTCGGAGCGTAGCCCAGAACACCCTGAGATACTACTGGAATACCTACCAGTAAATCTCCTGCCTCGGCCGAGGGCTTTGTGTAATGGCTCTCCTAGACACAGCGCGACCTCACCCCCAATACCGGGAGAGACGAACCCCTGCAGATCCGCTCACTGCCTCCATGTGGCTCGGGACTGTACCCAACTAAAACCTGTTTGCACGACTCCTTTGAGCCGTGGTAGGGTAGTAATCAAAGCACAGTGGGAACTCACACGAGACAAATGACGATCTCAGGTCGATGAACTAACCTGTACACATGTCACCAGGGAACTGCTATCTGACATCTGGTATAAGACCAACTAGCAGGTTCCCGGCGAGTCCTGTCCGGTGTACTCATAACCCAATGAGCACCTGTATACATCTTAGGTGAACCAACTGACACCAGTGGCTTGTGAGACCGGCCACCGCCCCTCGTCGGGGTCTCGACTGTATACACTAGTCTACTAACGGAGTATCGATGCCCTGTCTCAAAACTCCTACGACTAGGGACCTTTTAAGGATGTGCTTATAGACCACCAGCTCCCACGTATATGATCGCCATCATACTGTTGGCAGTCAAGCAAGAATCCTAGGGGCTCTATCAACGTGTAATAGCGACATGTCAGGTCACCTAAAGCAGTACACGATGATAAAGATAAACCAGATAGAAAACCCCGCTACTGCAAATACATGCCCGCATTTGTATTCCCACTGAACACAAATGCAAAGAGACAAAACTACACTATCAAATACTAGAATCCGGCTTAAGCCAAAGCCGGCTGGTAAAAACTGTCCGATCACGATCCGTGCAATACCGCACGTATCTGATCGAACCCTGCCATATCTCCATACGGCCTCTACAGCGTTTCGCCCGAAACTTGAGTAACTGTAACTGAGTGTGGTGGACTCTAAAGACTCGTCAATACCTTGGCTGTGGATTTAACCACTAGCACGTCAGAGGTATAAGCCAATACGTGACGGGCCACCAGGTATTGACAAAATGGGACGTCGATGAGGAAGCTCACCCCGACACCCAACTGAGCCTGTCAGTGACAATATCCGTACAGTCCGGTCCGTTCGTCTATGAGTATCGCATGGCGGGCCTAGGGGGTTGGTGAAAGTCAGACCCCCAAAACCGGTACAAGTCGTGTCGGAGCGTAGCCCAGAACACCCTGAGATACTACTGGAATACCTACCAGTAAATCTCCTGCCTCGGCCGAGGGCTTTGTGTAATGGCTCTCCTAGACACAGCGCGACCTCACCCCCAATACCGGGAGAGACGAACCCCTGCAGATCCGCTCACTGCCTCCATGTGGCTCGGGACTGTACCCAACTAAAACCTGTTTGCACGACTCCTTTGAGCCGTGGTAGGGTAGTAATCAAAGCACAGTGGGAACTCACACGAGACAAATGACGATCTCAGGTCGATGAACTAACCTGTACACATGTCACCAGGGAACTGCTATCTGACATCTGGTATAAGACCAACTAGCAGGTTCCCGGCGAGTCCTGTCCGGTGTACTCATAACCCAATGAGCACCTGTATACATCTTAGGTGAACCAACTGACACCAGTGGCTTGTGAGACCGGCCACCGCCCCTCGTCGGGGTCTCGACTGTATACACTAGTCTACTAACGGAGTATCGATGCCCTGTCTCAAAACTCCTACGACTAGGGACCTTTTAAGGATGTGCTTATAGACCACCAGCTCCCACGTATATGATCGCCATCATACTGTTGGCAGTCAAGCAAGAATCCTAGGGGCTCTATCAACGTGTAATAGCGACATGTCAGGTCACCTAAAGCAGTACACGATGATAAAGATAAACCAGATAGCATACTATCATCTCGAGTAAGACTGTCCTACCGGGATAGGTCCTCCCTCAATCATTGCAATCACGTGCCTGTGATCCAATAATTGACTCTGAGGGCACTAACTCCAACAATCTCCCACTTGCACTCAAGGCTAATTATTGCGATGCCGCATACTCACAGCCCGTGTGATACCGAACACCCAACTCCTCTACTAGTCAGTCTCACAAAACTCGTTTGCGAAACTATTGCGTTCGAGGAATAGCCTCAGTGAGTGGATCCGCTGTGAAGTTTCTTTCTATGTCTCTCTATATCTCAAGTTCGCGGAGAAAGCCATCTCCCGAAATGAGCAATACCTGTCTTAGAATGTCTGGATGTCTGATGGGACCTAGCTCATAAATGAACTCCAAATCCAAACTTCTTAGACTGTATCATCAACCGAACTTAATCAGTATCCTGCGCCATGCCTCCCTCAGTATTGCCTTGGACCACCTGTCCAAAATACTGCCCCTCGTCAGAGGGAGAACTATAACTCTGACAACCTCCTTGTCGTCCATGTCACCTTGGAAGCCTGGAGTGATAATCGTCTCCGAAAAGAGGCAGCCGTTATCATATCCCTAGAACATTCACTTATGTTCTAAAACTGCTTCCGACTGTTCCTCCAGGATTGGATCAATATCAACTTATTGCATCTAGTGCAAGAACAACATCTGGTGTGGTACTTGACATCTCATGATTGACTCAATTGCCTAAGCAAGTGATCTGTCAATCATGCATATCCCTCTCCCCTTTAGTCTGTAAGACACCTTTAGAGAGGGTGACTCCATTACCTGCAGGTACACTACCATGCCAGGAGTCGTCCATTCTAAATACTTATAGAATGCTGTCAAGGTACCCTGATTGGGAAACCACCCAAATCTAGATCTAAAACCATAGGTCTAGTAACCAGTATGTTTGATATAATATCCAAGTCCCATGTGGAGAAAACACTGTGTGACGACCAAAGTATAACCGATCGTAGTATAGGAATATCACTTCCTACTACCTTCTCAACAGATCCATCCCCTATTCTGATGACGTCAAACCCATGACTGTCACATCAGAAACAGATGATCTATCTCCGCTACATCTGCTTTAGTCTATAAATAGACATAAGCCTGATGTCCACCAATGCTTCCGCTGCTCCCACTGACTACGACAACCCTCTGGTGGAGTCATATAGACGCGCACTTCTAAAGCTAGTTTAGAACGACGCTATACTCATCCTCTCACCGGGTCTCGCAGCCTGGAACAACAGAAATGGCAAGTGTGGGTAAACAAGAACTTCCCTGTCACCGTCCTTGAGGCTACCGGAGTACCTCTCGGGTGCCTGAAGTTACCCACCTTATCTGCGGAGTGGCAATGGAATGTCAAATCAGATTGAATCTTTAGGTTCCTTATCAAATCTTCAGTAATCGTTTGCGGTTCTGGAATCACTTCCAGTTCTACCATACTCCCACTACTGTTTTTGAAAAAATCCATTTTTAATAAAACTGTGGCGAGTCTAGAACAATATTGCTTTTGTTCATCCAGATGGTAGAAAATCAACCCTCGTCATAGCCTGGGTCAACCCACAAACAGCCATTACAGAAACGTGCCTTGAGTTGTCCAGTGTCTGGTTTTAAGCATAAGCCGGACAACTCCCCGTACCTTAACATCGTTAAGATATGAACTGTTTTATATCCAATATAGAAACAGAGGCACTGATTCAATTGAACCAGATTCAAATCATGCAGCTGTGTCCAGTGCATGTCAACTAAATGGAAGGAGGCCGATCAGCGTTACTCAACTTAGGAATACTTCCAATTATGAGTAACCTGAAAAAGAAGCAATTTCTCTTTATCATTACTATCAACTGAATACCATACGCAAGTATCTACATCTTCGATCACTTTGAAGAATCCCGATACTTGGTATACCTGGTTCTCTACTTTATTCAAATACCTATAACTCCTCAAAACATAGACCCTGTGTTTCCATGAAACACATGTCTAAGAACTAGAGAAGTCATAAGTAAACCGAATATAGTATGAGAACCAACCCCTCTGTCCTAATGGACACTGGACAGCATACAATACTCTGTATAAGTCCGCTGAGTCTAACAACTCTTTCACTGTGTGTCGTAGGTTGAAAACTGTACTTATGGTTAAGAAGAATTACACCGCTGTTTAATGCTCCTTACCTAACCATCCACTGATATAGGTAAATGTCGTAGACATAATATCAAAAGGTATATCTCACTCTATGAAAATAGACGTACAGATATATCAATTTGAAATTGGTGCATAACCGCGGATATTCAAAACCAAATATTTGCCGACCGGCAAACAGCCCAGGTGATCTCCTCAAATATCACCGATTACAACGAATCCCGATATAACGAGGATGATCACCCAATTCCCAATAACTTACTCCCACTCAGCATCTGTAAAACCATGCAGATGTGAGAATCCAACCTGGTAAATACATACCCTGGAGCAAGTGTCTAACTGGGAAATCAGTTTTCCATTAACAGTACACAGTGAAACTGAAACATTGAAATGTTTCGTTGGGGTATCGTGGTATTCCTAGTAATGCCTCTTCCATTATCCAGATTCACAACTGTAACCGTATAATTCTTTGCCACCTCTCCAAATCCCTTTATATGTCTTTAGTCATTACCTTCTGTACACCCCTTTAAGCCAAATGGTTTTCTTCCTTCCCTACCGTTCGGCACCAGCCTATGGCTTGGAAGAAGACTATCCAAAAAGCATAAAGGGTGTACTGTCCTAATCCTAGGAGCACTCGCAATGCGAGAGAAGGTGAAGATAAAAGACACCTGAATGTACTTTATTCCTATTTCTCCTGAACCAGGATCCATCCCCGAACTGGAACAAGTTCCTTTCGAGTTCGTATATAACCATACGATGGATTATCCAATAAAATGGGATCTTCGTAGTGATACGGAGTGTCCTGGAGAAATACAAAGGTGATTTAGGATTGGCGAAGAAATACTTGGTTTGGTCGTGAATATCAGTTGCAATTTACTTTGCCCTCCTACTAATCCCTTGCTTTGTCTTAACTTAATACCTTCTGCACACCATCGTTATGCTAATTGGTTTTCTTCATTCCCCACCGTTCGGCACCAGCCTAAGGTTTGGAAGAAGACTATCCAATCTGCGTAATAGGTGTACTACTCCTAAGCCAAGGAGCACATGCAACCTGTGAGAAGGTGAAAAGAAAAGACAACTGAATAGTCCTATCCGTTTTCTCCAGAACCAGAAACCATCCTCGAAGTCCTTCGAGTTCGTATCTAACCATACGATGGTTTTGTCCAATGGAAGTGGACGTTCGTAGTAATACGGGGTGTCCTGGAGAAAAGGGTAAAAGTAGGAGTGGCAATGAGGTCTGCAACTCTGACAATCCAAAAGCCAGTGTTAAGAAGGTTCGGTCAACTTGGTCACTGAGTCATAGTCCAGGGTCGGGTCAATGGTCGCTGCCAGAGAGAGAGAAAAGAAACACTCAGCGTGCACTCTAACCTAGATCAGAATGGTTATCACTTTGTCTAATCTGGAGACCTCCCACTGTACCTCAAATTCTCCTCCAAACCTGAAAGAAGAATTAGTCGGGGTCACCCGAGGAGTAAACCAACTCATCAGTGGGAATCGGGATCCAACTATCATCGCATGATAACGTGACGGAATCCACTCACGTCACCACACTCCAGAAGGTATGCGCATACCTGGCAAGTTTCAGTTCTTTTGAAACTCCCGATGTGATTTTTTACCCCTAGGACCCAAGTGACCTTGACACAGTCAACAAGTCAAAGAGTCCTAGTCAAGTTCAACCCGTCATTATCCTGGATTGCATTAAACCCACCCGTACGAGCCCTTGACACAGTCAACAAGGCCGCACGACTGTCCTAACCAATCCCATTAATATGCTGCAAACAAACACTACTTAGCTACCGCACACTACGCCTTGACACAGTCAACAAACGCAGCACGAATACTAAGTAATACTTGTAAGAAATGACGGAGGGCTACGACTGGTTTTTGGCGAAAAACCTTTAACGTAATGAACTTGATATCGTTGAAGGAACTGCATAGCCTTTTAGAAAATATAGTGACGAAAACCTTTACTAAAGAGGTCACTCCCGGTGAAGGGATCTCGGCTCTTTCCCCGTAGAATGAGGTGCAGGATATTCCAACTGACTATCACGATGCAAAGCAAAAGTAATCGGCTATAGTGAAGTTAATGCCCTGACGCAAACTTCTGTCCAAGGGGTCACTCCCGGTGAAGGGATCTCGGCCCTTGCCTCGTCGACTGAGGAGCAGGATATTCCAAATGAATACCACGATGCAAAACAAAAGTGAACGTCCTTGCAATAACAGCTTTTTGAAAAAAATGTTCCAACAACATCAGAATAGGTTTGTTTAAACTTGCATTGATCCGAATCAATGCAGTCCCATCAAATGATCACACCACAAAGAACGAAAATATACTGATGTACGTATATGCCATCCGCATTCGCCACTGGGTCCCGTCATCACCCGTTAGGTTAGCTAACTAACGGCAGAGCGGGGACTGGACTAGCGCGGATGTAAAACATATACAACGTCTACTAATATATATACCAATATATAGTATTTCGCTCAAGGCGTGAATAGAATGCAGCATCACAGAAATGTACAGCAACACAGAACAATACAGATATCTGGAAACCCCGGGTTTCACAGAGCCGCTGCTGAAACCCGACGTTCCCCTGGTCGTGTGGATAGCCTGTGCAATGAAATCCTAGACCCCTACGGGCGCGGCAAGTCACCCGCCAAAACCTGAAGCGAGGCAGCCCCCTTCAGCGCCGTGAATAGACCACCCAGCGCTTCACGGAATCCGGTAACTTGGGCACCCCTCCTGGGTCAACCTGTACCCCCTACGAGTGCGGCGAATAGCCCGCCAATCCTGGACTGAAGCCCCCTCCGTCTCAATGCCCTGAGATGCGGGCCCGTTGCTCTCCAGAACCCGGCTATCCGTGCACCCCACCGCGGGGTAATCCTAGTACAGAAAGTAAAATATACATATACCGGGTACATCGACCGCAACCAGGTCGTGCCCCAAAAGAATAATACAAACTGGCAGTGACGGCAGTCCACATGTCGGACGCTCGTCCCGCAATATCAAATGTACATAATACAACAAAACTGCACTAGCATTGCATCCAGGCTATCCCCCACGACCGATCCGCAACATCACAGCATAAACATAAAACATCAACGTGAAAATCACGTTCGCAAATCCGTCTAACCGGGCTATAGCAGTTAGATCGGATTTACCGATCGAGTGACATTCACGGTCGCAGAAAATAATGTAAATACTGTGAAATAATGTGTTTAAAATTTTCCGATCAATCAAACAATTAACAAGTGGGCCCCAAAGAAAACTGTAGCACTCACAGAAACAATTGGCCCAACTTTAATATTCCAAAGCCCATATTTTAAGCCCAGAAGGCCTCTGTAAAAAAATGGTGAAGTGAAGTGAATAGTGCGCGGCGGAAGGGCCGCACAAAGGGGGTTTTCGCGGCGGTTCCGCGCTCCAACTGTGGAGTCACTTCATCGAATTTTTACAGAGCTCTTATATTTTCCAGTACATCAATATTTTACAACCTGAAAAATTTTTCGAGACCAAAATATTTCAACAGAAACTGATGTGAACAAAAAATACGGTTTTTGGAAATTTTGGTCGATCGGAAATGCAAACACATCAAACGAAGCTAGGTAAGGTTAATGGCGTGGCTCTGATACCATGTTGCGCCACGGCAGCGCCCCGGCCTCGTAGTCGAGGCCAAAATGCGGAATAAAAATTTTTCCTTGCTCGGAAACCGGCGCTACCGCGGACAATTAAAACCCGGATCGAAACCATTAACCTAGCTAGCTATCTAGAGATGGGGTGAGAAGTTATACCAAGCGATCCGTGTCCTTCGGTCTTCATCTCCACTCCGATCTCTTGCGGAATCTCCGTCACCTCCTCGCTCGTCGGAAAGGGGCACCACGTAGCCGGAATCTTTTACGGGCTCCCGCCTCTTGACCGAGGCAACTCGGGCGCGAAGTTGGCTAGCCGACGCGTCCAAGGCTTGCTATAGAATAGTGTAGTGAACTTGTCTCTTGGGGTTATGAGGTTGCCTTGTTGTGAAGGAATAGAGAAGAGAAGGAGGGAAAGAAATGAGCTTTGAAGCTAGTCTTTTGCAACCATGGAATGAGATGGAAAATGGCACACCCCAAAATAATACCTCTCACTCTCTCTCTTGAAAATGGCCGGCCCCTCTCTATCTCAAAATAGATTGGAGAGAGAAAAAGAAAATCAAGAAAGAATATATCAACAATATAGAAAATGGTCACTCTCATTCTAATCCAAATCCTTTCCACCATCCATCAAATGAAAAGCAAGTGATGAGATTAAAAAGGAATCTCATCATGAAATAACAATCATGATGCCACAAATATGCAAAGAAACCCCTCACAAAATGTTAATTGCAAACTTGCAATTAACACCCTCCACCAAGAAAGTCCGACCGAGAAGGAATGAAGGAAAACCGGACGGAACGGAATGCAAACTGGCAACCCCAGAAAACCGATCCTATAATAAATTACAGGAAAACCCCGCTACTGCAAATACATGCCCGCATTTGTATTCCCACTGAACACAAATGCAAAGAGACAAAACTACACTATCAAATACTAGAATCCGGCTTAAGCCAAAGCCGGCTAGTAAAAACTGTCCGATCACGATCCGTGCAATACCGCACGTATCTGATCGAACCCTGCCATATCTCCATACGGCCTCTACAGCGTTTCGCCCGAAACTTGAGTAACTGTAACTGAGTGTGGTGGACTCTAAAGACTCGTCAATACCTTGGCTGTGGATTTAACCACTAGCACGTCAGAGGTATAAGCCAATACGTGACGGGCCACCAGGTATTGACAAAATGGGACGTCGATGAGGAAGCTCACCCCGACACCCAACTGAGCCTGTCAGTGACAATATCCGTACAGTCCGGTCCGTTCGTCTATGAGTATCGCATGGCGGGCCTAGGGGGTTGGTGAAAGTCAGACCCCCAAAAGCGGTACAAGTCGTGTCGGAGCGTAGCCCAGAACACCCTGAGATACTACTGGAATACCTACCAGTAAATCTCCTGCCTCGGCCGAGGGCTTTGTGTAATGGCTCTCCTAGACACAGCGCGACCTCACCCCCAATACCGGGAGAGACGAACCCCTGCAGATCCGCTCACTGCCTCCATGTGGCTCGGGACTGTACCCAACTAAAACCTGTTTGCACGACTCCTTTGAGCCGTGGTAGGGTAGTAATCAAAGCACAGTGGGAACTCACACGAGACAAATGACGATCTCAGGTCGATGAACTAACCTGTACACATGTCACCAGGGAACTGCTATCTGACATCTGGTATAAGACCAACTAGCAGGTTCCCGGCGAGTCCTGTCCGGTGTACTCATAACCCAATGAGCACCTGTATACATCTTAGGTGAACCAACTGACACCAGTGGCTTGTGAGACCGGCCACCGCCCCTCGTCGGGGTCTCGACTGTATACACTAGTCTACTAACGGAGTATCGATGCCCTGTCTCAAAACTCCTACGACTAGGGACCTTTTAAGGATGTGCTTATAGACCACCAGCTCCCACGTATATGATCGCCATCATACTGTTGGCAGTCAAGCAAGAATCCTAGGGGCTCTATCAACGTGTAATAGCGACATGTCAGGTCACCTAAAGCAGTACACGATGATAAAGATAAACCAGATAGCATACTATCATCTCGAGTAAGACTGTCCTACCGGGATAGGTCCTCCCTCAATCATTGCAATCACGTGCCTGTGATCCAATAATTGACTCTGAGGGCACTAACTCCAACACATGCTACCTCTCCCGGTACTTTCGGGCATGCGGAATTTGGTGAAAAACAATTTTCTAGAGGCGGTAACTGTTGGAGATAGTGCCCTCAGAGTCAATTATTGGATCACAGGCATGTGATTGCAATGATTGAGGGAGGACCTATCCCGGTAGAACAGTCTTACTCGAGATGATAGTATGCTATCTGGTTTACCTTTATCATCGTGTACTGCTTTAGGTGACCTGACAGGTCGCTATTACACGTTGATAGAGCCCCTATGATTCTTTCTTGACTGCCAGCAGTATGAGGGCGATCATATAAGTGAGAGCTGGAGTCTATAAGCACATCCTTAAAAGGTCCCTAGTCGTGGGAGTTTCGAGACAGGGCATCGATTCTCCAGAGTAGACTAGTGTATACAGTCGATACCCTGACGAGGGGCGGTGGCCTGTCTCACAAGCCACTGGTGTCAGTTGGTTCACCTAAGATGTATACAGGTGCTCAGTGGGTTATGAGTTTACCGGACAGGACTCGCCGGGAACATGCTAGTTGGTCTTATACCTGACGTCAGATAGCAGTTCCCAGGTGACATGTGTACAGGTTAGTTCATCGACCTGGGGATCATCATTTGTCTCGTGTGAGTTCCCATTGTGCTTTGATTACTACCCTACCACGGCTCAAAGGAGTCGTGCAAACAGGTTTTAGTTGGGTACAGTCCCGAGCCACATGGAGGCAGTGAGCGGATCTTCAGGGGTTCGTCTCTCCCGGTATTGGGGGTGAGGTCGCACTGTGTCTAGGAGAGCCATTACACAAAGTCCTTCGCCAAGGAAGGAGATTTACTGGTAGGTATTCCAGTAGTATCTCAGGGTGTTCTGGGCTACACTTCGACACGACTTGTACCACTTTTGGGGATCTGACTCTTACCAACCCCCTAGGCCCAACATGCGATGCTCATAGACGAACGGACCGGACTGTACGGATATTGTCACTGAAAGGCTCAGTAGGGTGTCAGGATGAGCTCGCTCATCGACGTCCCTTTTAGTCAATAGCTGGTGGCCCGTTACGTATTGGCTTATACCTCTGACGTGCTAGTGGTTAAATCCACAGCCATAGTATTGACGAGTCTTTAGAGTCCACCACACACTCAGTTACTCAGCTTTCGGGCGAAACGCTGTAGAGGCCGTATGGAGATATGGCAGGGTCCGATCAGATACTTGCGGTATTGCACGGATCAGGATCGGACTGTTTGTACTAGTGGCCGTATAGATATATGGCAAGGTTCGATCGGATACGTGCGGTATTGCACGGATCAGGATCGAACGGATATTACTAGCCGGCTTTGGTTTAAGCCGGATCCTAGTATAGTACAGTGTAGATTTTTTCTCATTGCATTTGTATCCGGACGGAATACAGATGCGGGTGTGTATGCACAGTATCGGGGTTTTCCTGTAATTTATTACGGGACCAGTTTTCTGGAGTTGCCAGTTTGCATTCCGTTCCGGCCGGTTTTTCTTTGTTCTTTCCCGGCCGGACTTTTCCGATGGAGGGGGTTATTTGCAAGTTTGCAAATAACACTTTGTGGAGGGTTTTCTTGCAAAAGTATTGATTATGATGGCATCTTTTCTTTTCAACCATCATTTGATTCTCTTTACATCACTAAAAGGTGATTAGATTTTGATGTGAGTTAGTTATGATGATGTTTGGATATGATCACCTCTTACCTTTTACTACACTCACCTCCCTCTTGCATTTTGTATTCCTTCCTCCACCATTCTCATTTTCGATATGGTTGAACACATTTTGAGAGAAGAGAAGATGAGAGCTTCATTTTTGAGAGTGTAGCATTTTGATCTCTTTTCATGTTAAGAAAAATGCAAGCACCATTTTTCTTATCTTGATTCCTCCATCATCTTCAAAGGCAACAAAACCCCAAATGAGACATAGCCTCAACCCTACACATTCTACAGCAAATCTTGGACGCGTCGGCCAGCCAACTTCGCGCCCGAGATGCCTCGGTATTGAGGTGGGAGCCCGTAAAAGATGCAGGCGATGTGGTGCCCTTCCGGCGAGGAGGCGACGACCGGAGTTTCCGCAGGAGATCGGGACGACGACGAGAAGACCGGAGGACTCGGATCACTCGGTACATCTCTTCCCTATCTTGTTACTTTGCTAGAACTAGTTTAATGGCCCGATCCGGGTGTTTAGTGCGCGGTGGTGCCGGTTTGCTAAGTTCGCAAAATTAAAGTTTATCACCGCTTCCGCATTTGGCCGTCGGATTGACGGCCGGGGCGCCGCCGTGCACTTACAGTAACATGGACTCAAAACCGGATCTTTGTTAAACATCTAACTAACATCCTAACTAGAGTTTACCTACTCGGTTAGGGGGCTATACCTTTCTTGAACTCCTTCATCTTCAAGCCTCCTTCCGGTGTACGGATCGGCCTCACCTCGTCGTCTCCTTGCACCGAAGATGGATCCACCCGAAAGCTTCTACCTTTGGCTTCTTCTTCGAATTTTGAAGAAACTAGATCACTTGGCTTGCTAGGCCTTGTGAACTAGAATGAGTAGAGGAGAGTGTGTTGGGATTTTCTCTATGGTTCTTGGTTCTCAACACATGAGACAAGTGAACCATAGACTAAAGAGAGGGAGAGCAAGAGGAAGAAGATGAGAGCTCAAGAACACAAGAGAGAGAAAGGAAATGAAAAGAATGAGCAAGACTTTTCTCACTTGGCTCTCATAATCCAAAACCATCATCACAAAAAATAGTAATCAAGTATTGTGTAAATGGTTTTAGTCAAAATGGCTATATCATTTCATGCACTCATATTGCACAAGAGAACAAGCAAGTAAAAGTCTTTGCCATGAAATGATAGCCATTGTCATCATGATGGTCAACTAGACCAACCTAGTCAACCGGTCAACAAAGTCAACAAGTCAACAAAGTCAACCCCTCAACAACCATGTCACCACAATACTTAATTAATATTATTGTTAATTACATATCATATTCTCATTAGGGTTGAGCAAAAAGTCAATAGTCAACAGTCAACGGTCAACAACCCTAATGAGAATCCTCTGCCTCTGTCTCTCCGTCAACTGTGCATACACACCCGCATTCGCGTTCCGAGGAACATGAATAAAAACTGGATAAAACCAATCCCAATACGTACACTAGGATCTGGCTTAAACCAAAGCCCGCTAGTGTAAACTGTCCGGACACTAAACGTGCACAAGTGCACGGATGTGACTGACCCTGTCGCAAAACCATGCGACCTGTCGCAAAACCATGCGACCTCTACTCTTTTGCCTGAAGGCGAATAGCTTTCTGTGTGGGACTCTAAAGACTCGACACTACGCTGGCAGTGGGTTTAACCACAGACCGCAAGCGGCACTAGCTGTGCGTAACGGTCCTCAGGTAGATGCCGATAAGAAGACTGACGAGGTGAAACCCATCTGAACTCCTACTGAGCCTGAATGTGACAATCTCCGTACAGTCCGGTCTGTTCGTCTGATACATCGCATGGCGGGCCTAGGGGGCGGTAAACGTCAGTCCCCTAATAGCGGTACAAGTCGTGTCGGAGTGAAGCCCAATACATCCTGAGATAACACTGGAAGCCTACCAGTATATCCCGCTTGCCCTGGCCAGGGACTACTCGTGTTATGGCTCTCTTAGACACAGCGCGATGTCAACCCCAATACCGGGAGAGACGAATCCTGTCTAACCGTCACTGCCTCCAAGTGCTTCGGGACTGCACCCAACTACTACCTGTTTGCACGACTCCTTTGAGCCGTGGTAGGGTAGTAATCAAAGTACAGTGGGAACACACTCGAGGCGAAGTGACAGTGTCAAGTCAGCGGACTAAGCTGTACTCATGTCACCTGGAAACTGATAACTGACGATAGGTATAATACCAACCGGTCAGTTCCCGACGAGTCCTGTCCAGTGTACTCGTAACCCAACGAGCACCCGCATACTATCTCCAGTACGACGTACTGATGGCTGTGCGACAGACCATCTCCCACTCTGGGATGAGAAGCGCATGCGCTAGTCTACTCCGGAGTATCGATGCCCTGTCTCGATAGTCCTGCGACTAGGGACCTGCATAAGGATGTGCTTATAGATTACCCAGCCCCCATTAGTGTGACCGCCATCACAACGCTGGTAATCAAGCAAAGATCCTAAGGGCTCCACTAATGTGCATAGGTGATATACTAAAATAAACACATGTACACAATGAAGTAGAAACAAACTAAGTACCATACTACTATTTTGAGCAAGATTGTATATACAAGGTGAATATCCCAAGCTTCCATTAAGTAATATACAAACTAGTATGATACAGTAATGGCCTCTAGGGCATATACACTAACAATGCCGACCGTGGTAGTCGCAGACTTGAGTTCGTAGTGGGAGATCATTTATTCCTACGGATTTTCCGATGAATGACGTGTTGAGTTTTGGGAAGCTTAGTCCTAGATTGTAGGTCCTTTTAAGATCCTCGAGCAAGTTAGTACCATTGCCTATAATTTGGCACTTCTGCTCAGATTATTGAGTATTCACCCCGTATTCCTTGTGTCGATACTTCGCAAATACCTTCATGACCCTTTTCACATGATTCAGCTTCATGACCATATAGCTTGGGCGCGATCTTTTTGTTCACCGGCAGCTGATAGTGTTAGTGGATCGGCAGGTGGAGAAACTTCGGTCAAGGGTCTTGCCATTTATGGAGGTTTCTTTGGCGTAGCCGCATAGTGAGGTGATCACTTGGGAGGCCGCGTGTGAGATTTGGGAGTTTTGTACTCATCTCTTTAAAGGTACGCTTAGTGAGAATTTTAAATTCGGGGACGAATTTGTTAGTTATATGTATGCCCTAGAGGCCATTACTGTACATAGGATGTATATTGTAGTGGATGCTGGGACGTATATAAGGAGGACTTTCTTGCTCGACATGATAGTATGCTATCTGGTTGATCTTTACCTTAACGTGTATGCTGATTGTCTCTCTGTTACATGTTGGTAAAGCCCTTAGGATCTGTACTTGACTACCTGGACTATGATGCGGATCATACTAGTGGGGACATGGTAGTCCATAAGTACATCCTTCAAAGTCCCTAGTCGTGGGTGTATCGAGACGGGGCATCGATATACCAGAGTAGACTAGCGTATACCTTCTCGATCCATATAGATGGGCGATGGATGATCCCATATCCATTGGTGTTTGACATCAGAGATCATATACGGGTGCTCAGTAGAGACTGGGTACACTGGACGGACTCGCCGAGAACTCCCAGATGGTATTATACCTCACGTCAGATGGCAGTTCTCTGGTGACACTGGTACAGAGTAGTCTGTTGACCCGAGATCGTCATAGAGTCTTGTGTGGTTCCCACTGTGCTTTGATTTCCATCTTACCACGTCCAAGAGGGCGTGCAAAACGGTGGTTTTTGGGTACAGTCCCGAGTCACATGGAGGCAATGAGCGATAGGAGGGGATTCGTCTCTCCCGGTATAGGGGGTTGATGTTGCGCTGTGTTCGATTGGCTATAACAGGAAATCCCTGGCCAGGGTTGCTGAGATTTACTGGTAAGTGTTACCAGTAGTTTCTCGAAAAGTTATAGACCTCATATCGACACGACTTATCGAGCTATTGGGGTCTGACGTTTACCACCCCTAGGCGAGATATGCGACATATCAGACGATCAGACCGGACTGTACGGTAGTGTTACTGGTCGGATTCACTGGAGTGTGAGCGGGCTTGCTCGTCGATCTTCAGATCGCTCAATACCCGGGTGGCCGTTACGTTTAGCAGACCGCTTGCGGCTTGTGGGTGTTTGATATGATCATCATCTGCTGCCGGCGTATTGACGAGTCTTTAGAGTCCTACACAGAGGTTTCCTGGCTCAAGCGAAACGAAATAGGAGCGCATATGAGATATGTGCGGGACCGAGAATAATGCGTGTATGTGATACCGTATTCTATTCTCGCGATGTATGTGTCGAATGGTTGTATGCGATATAACCTAGTTATCGAATCGTTGATTGATTCGATAAATCGATACATTGGATATTAGTCGGTTATATGTGATATGACCGGATCGTTAAATCAATTGTTGATTTAATGATTTAATGTATAATTATATATTTGATATATTACTTTGCATTAACTGATATTGGTTCACTTTAAATGGATTTTCTCGCTCGGTTGTGCACATTGTATATTCGATATATTTTCGTGCACTTGATTGTATCATGTTTGATGATACATGTTTAACTATAGTTAAGTGTAATGGATTAAGCCATGGTTAAACTAATGATTAGGGTTTTTCTTTTCTTACTTATTTATTTATTTATTTATTTAGAATAGATAAGAAAAGAATGGTTGCTAATTTTGGAGTTTAGTTGAAGCTTCATGAAGCTTTGACTTTGTAGCCATTCTTGTCTTCATCTTTAACCCTAACCATTAATCTAACCTTAGTTAATTCTCTACACTTGACCATGGTTCTAATATGATAAGTATTCATTTTCTTTTCCAATTATAATTAACTTAACATATCATTTTTCTTCTTCTTCTTCCTTACTTCAAGTGAAGAAAAGATTACCTCATCAATGGTGATTGATGTTTTTGAGTGAGAAATCCAATTCTAAAGTTAACCCACTTCCTATTTCTTCATCCTCTACCTCTTGCCAAGTAGTAGAGTGTGTTTCCTTCACAAGTTTCTTGACTTGGTGAAGTCGGAGCTTGATTTAGCGATGCCTCGACGTAGATCATCTTCGGCATGGACATCGACGACCTAGCTCGCTTATTCTCCGATGAAGTCGACGCTAGAGCCCGGATTTGATTTGGACAGCGGAGAGGACCTCATCTCGGAGCCGTGGAGGTGGACAAATGGATCTACAAAGGTTGTATATCCGTATCCCTTAGTTAATTGTTAACTAGTTAGCTTTTTCGCCTAGAATTCTAGCAAACGATCCGTAGTCGGGTCTCTCGGCACCTAGATTTTTGAAATTGGCATGTTCGATGCCTTTAGAGACCTCACTAGGGTGCCTAGGAACCCTACAGTGGTATCAGAGCCTAGCTAGAGCCTTAGGCGAAGTCCAGACGGAGTTTGAAGTCCGAACGAACCCGAAAACCCATTTCTAACATGCTCTCTGTCCTTTTTTGAAAACAGTGAGTTTTTCCAAATTAAAAATTGCTAAAAAATTCAGCAGGGAAAAATAAGAATTACGGTGCAAAATGTTTCTGGTGAACAGTAAATTTCGCGGCGGATCAGCGGCAGAAGCATGGCCTCTGCGGCTGATCAGCGGCCACTTGATGACGTCAGCCCTGTTCCTTTGCACAGTAATTCCTAGTTCAAAGAGCTGAGTTTTCTGGGAATTTTTATATTTATTTAAGAGTTGAATTTTTCTGCTGTGTTTTTGGGGATTCGATGTTTCTATCGGAGTATCAAATTTTGTCTGTGTGGCTTTCCGGATAAATTTTCAGAATATGTTAAAAAGTTCGACCGGATATAAATACCAAATTTTTCCCCTGTCGGGAAATTTCCAAGTGTTGGATTTTTCCGTAGTTTAACGACGTTCTAAGTAGTGCAAGTAACGCGATGGTCCCTCTAGAAGACAACAAACCTTAACTCGATTATGTGACCGTCTTGAACTGCCCTTTGAACCTTCGGGTTTGGGGCAGTACGGCGTGCCACATGTGAGGCGTTGGCTTGACCCTTCTACGGCTGGACCGTTGGTACTGAGGTACGAACTGAATGTTGTTAGACTAGATTCATGTGTTGATCTGTATCGGGAAAACTTGGGTGTTAGAATGTTCGATCGGAAAGTTTAACATTTTCTATTTATCTAGAATGGGATACAATAATTGGAATTCACAAGTAGTTATGTGATAACTAAATGAATGTTATAAACGTAGCAGTTTAGTCTCACTTGATCGGTTGCCACGGAATTTTGATGTGATCAAAAGTCCGTTGCAATCACGTAGCGTACGCGGATACTCGCCGGGTAAACTTAATAGACAGCCTCACTCCATAGCCCCGACCAAGTGACTGTAGGAGAACCCCGTCGCCGAAAGCATCCGTTCGGGTGCTCGCGGCAACGGTGTTCCGCCTTGGTGCACTTCGTCGACGGTATCGGCGGTGCGGCCGTCTACTGAAGTTTGCGACGAGTATTCGATCAGGATGTCGGGAATCTTGTTGAATTGCCCGACTTGATATTGAAAAGTGTTTTCGATTTTGAGACTAAAATGCGGGGTTTATAATTGTTGGGCATGTGATGTCTAAGTAATTCATTTGGTCAGGCATGCGATGTCTGAGGTGGTTGCGGATTCCAACTATTGTAGTTTTACACTTTCTTTTCTGTGACCGTAAGTGTAATATGTGATATCGCCGGTTTCGTTGCTATATGTCAACGACAATTGGGATGGACATATTTACTTACGTTGATGACATGTGATGTTATGTGTTGCTGGATATATTATATTGGATCGTCGTGTTTGAATAGCCGGGGGTTTTTATGTGAGATGAGTGTTTTTCATTTTCATTCATGTAAAAACTTGTATGTAATATTCTTTTATTGGGGCGCTTCCAGGTTGCGGAAGTTGTCACCGTTTGTATATTATTTACTTTTCCGCACTAGGATAGACCCAAGGAGGAGGGCACAAGTAACCGGGTTCTGGAGTCCAGTGGGAGACCAACTCGAGGAGTCGAGTCCGGGTCTCCTAACTCTAGAATTGGTAGGGTTGCTTGCCGCTCTCGTAGGGGTCTAGGGGTGTGGGTTTGGCTATTCATCACGACCGTGGAATCCGTGTTTTAGACTGGCTCGTATTGAAAACACGGACGTCCTAGTATATCCAATATTTCATATGTTTCTTCTGCTGCGATATCTGTGATGTGATCATGTGATGTTCTGTGATAGATATAGTATATAGTATATATGATATATTATATAGACGTTACTTATGTTTTACTCCCGCGCTAGCCCTGCCCTGCCCTGCCGTTAGTTACCTAACCTAACGGTGCATGAGGGGACATCGAGGCGAATGCGGATGGCATAAGTGTACGTCGTATTTATCTGTGATGATTAGGTACTTAAATGATGGGACTTCATTAATGTGATTAATGAAATAAAAGAAACCTAAGATGTTGTAGAATCGAATTTCAAAATTAAAACAGGTAGCTACAGTTCTTGCTTTGCACAGCGGTATATATGATATATCCTGCACCTTATTCGATGAGGAAATGACCGAGATCCCTTCACCGGGAGTGACTCCTTTAGCAATAACTGGCAGATGCTACACACTCGGTTTGTCTTTTGATTGCTTTTAAGAGTTTTTGCTTTGCACAGTGATATATATGTCGACGAGGAAAGGACCGACGATCCCTTCGCCGGGAGTGACTCCTTTAGCAAAAGTAGAAAAGCCTCAAAAGCACTCCATTTCAAATTCATTTGATCCTACAACGATATCAAGTTCATTACGTAATAGGTTTTCAGAAAAACCTGTCGTAGCCCTCCGTCATTTCAGATAAGTAGTATATAGTATTCGTGCTGCATTTGTTGGCTTTCGTCAAGGTGCAGTGTGCGGTAGCTATATGCTGCTTATCTGCTAGCATATGATGCGATTGGATTAGGGTAGTCGTGCGGCTTTGTTGGCTTTCGTCAAGGGTCGTGCGGGTGGGTTTAATTCGATCAAGAAATGTACGGGTTGAACTTGACTAGCGGGCTATGGTTTGTTGGCTTTCGTCAAGGTCATAGCACGTTAGGGGCAAAACATTATCGGGAATTTCAAGTGTTGAAATTTGCAATGAGATTGCATACCTTCTATGAGATAGTTGGATCCCGATACCCGCTGCGAGTAAGAGTTACTCCTGGGAGAGTTTTATACATTACAATTAGCCGATCAAGTAGGTGTCTAGAAAGGTGTTAACGAGGTTACGCCTCTGGGAAAACGAGGTTTACATTAATTAGGTTCGTGCGAAAGCACGGGGGACCTCCCTCAAAGTACCGACACTGACCTGGCTGAAAGATTGGCGAACTTGTAGTGTGTAATTAATCCCGGCTAGTCTTTCCTTTTAGGGTTTGAAGGAAGATTGATAAAAAGCAGTGGGAGCCATCCTGATTAGATAAAATAAAAACCAATCTATTCTTGCAAGAGCGCACGCTGAGTGTTTTCTTCTCTCTCTCTCCTGGTAGCGACCATATCACGCCTTAATCAAGATAATAATACGGAATATTGACCGAACCCGCTTGTTATACTGAGCTGGGGATCGTTGGTCCCGCTCCAACTTATAATTGTTATAAGACAGAGCAGGAAATTGGGGATTACCAGAATTCCCGTGCCGCCCAAACGAAGAGAGTGCATGCTGATGCATCATCTTCGGGTGTGTTCATTATACAGAACTGTTTCTCAGTATCCTTTACGTCCTGGGTATATGATACCAGATCAGGATCCCAGATATGTAATCTGTTACATAGGGCTACAGATAGGTAAAGAACTGAGAACGGGTGATAAGTTTCATGAGGCAGAAACGGGGCAAGAGTTGCAGCCAAGTCTGTCGGACACTGTCACCCTGTATTACCAATACATTGATTCTGAACGAATGTTATTAGATACCGAACCTGATATACAAAATCATATCAGTCTCTTTATTAGTAAAGAAATGATAAAATTTTGTATTGTTGGATAATGTTTTGAACATTTCCTATATCAAAAGTTGATCGGTATTCAGGCACGTTATCTAAAAGCATTAATGTTCTAATCAAACTACAGTTCTTCGTATACAGAACACACACAAGAGGAAGAGTTCTGAAATGAACGAATCCTTCTTGAGGCATTGTAGACTAGGTCAGATCAATGTGACCCGACTAGCTAGAGTTACATAAAGATGCATATTTAAATTAGTTTGAATTTACATCTTGTGAAACTCGCCAGTCATGTCACAAAGATAAGATGACCATAGCTCCGTTTACTAGAAACAGAGAAAGAGTTAGTAAACTCTTGGGATGATACATGTTGATGTATGTAGTTCCCCTGTCTACACATGCCAGGACAGGTTCTTTATACTTCATTACGTTCTCTGATAATCTCTCAAGATTCAGTCATATGTTCCTGCTGAAACATGAATCCGAACCTTTTGAGATATTCATAGAATATAAGTGAGAAGTAGAGGACCAATACGGGTATAAGTATTATGTCCTTTTGATGTGATCAAGGAGGAGAATACTTGAGCACGGAAATACTGGACTATTCTAAAAGGAGAATGAGATTCTCTCTCAGCATTACTCCTCTGAATACACCATAGCACGATGGTATATCGGGACGGAGCAATAACACCCTATGTGATAAGGTGTGCTCTATGATGAGTACTACTGAGTTACCTATTTCCTTTTGGGAGTTATTCGCTTGAGAAGCTGCATACCTATTGAATAGGGTTCGAATCAAATCAGTTGCCTACCACCTCATATATGATATGGTATGGGAAGAGCCCATGTCTTAAGCTAGTTAAGATTTGGGGTTGTCCGGCCTATGTCTAAAAGCAAAATCCGGACAAGCTCAAGGCAAGGTCTGTTATGTAGAAATGGAAGTGTTCCAGCTATACGAACTACAGCAGATGATTTGATAGAACCAAGGGATTCAGTAGATACCAACGAACCTCAGCCTCTCCGCCGATCTAGTAGGGTTCCTCACCCACCTGAGAGATACTTCGGTTTCTCTATGACAGTGGGAGCGAGGATTGCATCATGAGATGATGACCCAACTAGCTTCGAGCTGGCCATCAGGAGTGGGACTCTGTAAGAATGGCTGGATGTTTAGCGATCTGAGATGGAATCCTTATACACCAACAAAGTATGGACTTTGGTTGCAATATCTGAAGGGTTAAATCCCCCATCAGGAGCAAGTATATCTTGAGAAGATTACTTGGTGTACATGGAAAAGTTGAGACTTTCAAAGCTAGGCTTGTTGAAGGTTTTCGTCGTCAACCAGGCGTGGATAATGATGAAACCTTTTCCAATACCTATGCTTAAGTCCATCCAGATCCTACTTGCCACGGCTACATACCATGACTACGATATCTGGTGGTTGGGTGTCTTGACTGCTTTTCTAAATGATGATTTGGAAGAGAGCGTCTATAAGTACACAGCCAGAGGGCTTCGTAGACAGTAGGAGCAGCGGAAACGTGTGCAAGATGCTTTATAGGATAAAGCAGGCATTGCGGAGTTGGAACATCTGTTTTGATGAAGTAGTCAAAGAGTTTGACATCATCAAAATGGTAGATGAACCTTGTATAAACAAAAAGGTAGTAGGGAGTATGGTGGTGATCCTCGTAGAGTACGTGGATGACATACTCTTGATAGGGAAAGAGTTTCCTATGCTACACTCGATCAATCTCCGCCTATCACAATGATTCTCCATATAGGATTAAAGTGATACCTACTAAATCCTGGATTTTGGATCTATGAGATAGATCTAAATGGATGTTAGGAAACTCACTAGATGTAGTGAGGTGGTGTCAATCGATCCTAAGGAGAATCACTGGAAGGGTTCCAGGGTGATAAAGACGACTGAATGTCAGTCACAGGCATTGTCTTTACCCTCAGTAAAGGGACGGTATGTTGGAAGAGTTCCAAGCTGGATACCGTGACATACTAGACGATAAAGGCAGGATACATTGCTACTTAAGATGCTACCAAAGAGGCTGTTTGGGTGTATATAGGTTCATGAGATGAACTATGTTCCTACCATTGTGTGACAATGGAGTTGTGGCTTATGCCAAGGAACGCCGGTCCCATCAGTGATCCAGACATATTCTAAGGCAGTATCACTTGATCATGGAGATGGTTGATCTCCAGGGAGATCGAGGTTAGGAGAGTAGACTCAGAGGACAACACAGCGGATCCACTCACAAAGGCCTGTTCCCAGAGAGAGACTTTTATGGGATGGTTGAGTATGAGATACTGCAACCACTGCTATCAGATGGCCCTAGTGCAAGTGGGAGATTGTTAGTTATATGTATGCCCTAGAGGCCATTACTGTACATAGGATGTATATTGTAGTGGATGCTGGGACGTATATAAGGAGGACTTTCTTGCTCGACATGATAGTATGCTATCTGGTTGATCTTTACCTTAACGTGTATGCTGATTGTCTCTCTGTTACATGTTGGTAAAGCCCTTAGGATCTGTACTTGACTACCTGGACTATGATGCGGATCATACTAGTGGGGACATGGTAGTCCATAAGTACATCCTTCAAAGTCTCTAGTCGTGGGTGTATCGAGACGGGGCATCGATATACCAGAGTAGACTAGCGTATACCTTCTCGATCCATATAGATGGGCGATGGATGATCCCATATCCATTGGTGTTTGACATCAGAGATCATATACGGGTGCTCAGTAGAGACTGGGTACACTGGACAGACTCGCCGAGAACTCCCAGATGGTATTATACCTCACGTCAGATGGCAGTTCTCTGGTGACACTGGTACAGAGTAGTCTGTTGACCCGAGATCGTCATAGAGTCTTGTGTGGTTCCCACTGTGCTTTGATTTCCATCTTACCACGTCCAAGAGGGCGTGCAAAACGGTGGTTTTTGGGTACAGTCCCGAGTCACATGGAGGCAATGAGCGATAGGAGGGGATTCGTCTCTCCCGGTATAGGGGGTTGATGTTGCGCTGTGTTCGATTGGCTATAACAGGAAATCCCTGGCCAGGGTTGCTGAGATTTACTGGTAAGTGTTACCAGTAGTTTCTCGAAAAGTTATAGACCTCATATCGACACGACTTATCGAGCTATTGGGGTCTGACGTTTACCACCCCTAGGCGAGATATGCGACATATCAGACGATCAGACCGGACTGTACGGTAGTGTTACTGGTCGGATTCACTGGAGTGTGAGCGGGCTTGCTCGTCGATCTTCAAATCGCTCAATACCCGGGTGGCCGTTACGTTTAGCAGACCGCTTGCGGCTTGTGGGTGTTTGATATGATCATCATCTGTTGCCGGCGTATTGACGAGTCTTTAGAGTCCTACACAGAGGTTTCCTGGCTCAAGCGAAACGAAATAGGAGCGCATATGAGATATGTGTGGGACCGAGAATAATGCGTGTATGTGATACCGTATTCTATTCTCGCGATGTATGTGTCGAATGGTTGTATGCGATATAACCTAGTTATCGAATCGCTGATTGATTCGATAAATCGATACATTGGATATTAGTCGGTTATATGTGATATGACCGGATCGTTAAATCAATTGTTGATTTAATGATTTAATGTATAATTATATATTTGATATATTACTTTGCATTAACTGATATTGGTTCACTTTAAATGGATTTTCTCGCTCGGTTGTGCACATTGTATATTCGATATATTTTCGTGCACTTGATTGTATCATGTTTGATGATACATGTTTAACTATAGTTAAGTGTAATGGATTAAGCCATGGTTAAACTAATGATTAGGGTTTTTCTTTTCTTACTTATTTATTTATTTATTTATTTATTTAGAATAGATAAGAAAAGAATGGTTGCTAATTTTGGAGTTTAGTTGAAGCTTCATGAAGCTTTGACTTTGTAGCCATTCTTGTCTTCATCTTTAACCCTAACCATTAATCTAACCTTAGTTAATTCTCTACACTTGACCATGGTTCTAATATGATAAGTATTCATTTTCTTTTCCAATTATAATTAACTTATCATATCATTTTTCTTCTTCTTCTTCCTTACTTCAAGTGAAGAAAAGATTACCTCATCAATGGTGATTGATGTTTTTGAGTGAGAAATCCAATTCTAAAGTTAACCCACTTCCTATTTCTTCATCCTCTACCTCTTGCCAAGTAGTAGAGTGTGTTTCCTTCACAAGTTTCTTGACTTGGTGAAGTCGGAGCTTGATTTAGCGATGCCTCGATGTAGATCATCTTCGGCATGGACATTGATGACCTAGCTCGCTTATTCTCCGATGAAGTCGACGCTAGAGCCCGGATTTGATTTGGACAGCGGAGAGGACCTCATCTCGGAGCCATGGAGGTGGACAAACGGATCTACAAAGGTTGTATATCCGTATCCCTTAGTTAATTGTTAACTAGTTAGCTTTTTCGCCTAGAATTCTAGCAAACGATCCGTAGTCGGGTCTCTCGGCACCTAGATTTTTTGAAATTGGCATGTTCGATGCCTTTAGAGACCTCACTAGGGTGCCTAGGAACCCTACAGAATTTTTATAAGGGGGGAGGGAAATTGTAACATCTTAGAATTGCGATTAGTGTTAATTAGACGATAATGCGGGTTTTTGGTAAAAAGTTTACCAATTTGGGTTCCTCACATTTTATAACATTTAATTAATAATTTATTATTATTTGTTATGGCTTGCACACACTTATGCATGTTTATGTGAGGGTGTGTTTGTGTTAATCTAGTTTTAGTGACCATGACAACTAAACCCTAATCCTAATCTTTTGCTTTAACCTAATCCTTTGCCTTGATTTAAACCCTAGATATTTGTTTTGAGATATTTCATTTGGGTTTTGTCTTGGAGAGAGGTGGCATGGTGACTCACTTGAGAGCATGGTTTGCATTAATGAAAGGAGTTATTGCAATGGTGCACTCACTTTAACCTTGTTAGTGTATATGCCCTAGAGGCCATTACTGTATCATACTAGTTTGTATATTACTTGATGGAAGCTTGGGATATTCACAGTTGTATATACAATCTTGCTCGAAATGGTAGTATGCTACTTGGTTTGTCTCTGCTTTAATATGTGCATGTGTTTCTTTTAGCATACGCTGATATACATATTAGTAGAGCCCTTAGGATCTTTGCTTGATTACCAGCGTTGTGATGGCGCTCACACTCGTGGGAGCTGGGTGATCTATAAGCACATCCTTATACAGGTCCCTAGTCGTTGGACTATCGAGACAGGGCATCGATACTCCAGAGTAGACTAGCGTATGCGCTTCTTATCCCAGCGTGGGAGACGGTCTGTCCCACAGCCGTCAGTACGTCGTACTTGAGATAGTATGCGGGTGCTCGTTAGGTTACGAGTACACTGGACAGGACTCGTCGGGAACTGTTGGTTGGTATTATATCTATCGTCAGTTATCAGTTCCCAGGTGACATGAGTACAGCTTAGTCCGCTGACTTGACACTGTCACTTCGCCTCGAGTGTGTTCCCACTGCACTTTGATTGCTACCCTACCACGGCTCAAAGGAGTCGTGCAAACAGGTAGTTTTTGGGTGCAGTCCAGAAGCGCTTGGAGGCAGTGACGGTTAGACAGGATTCGTCTCTCCCGGTATTGGGGGTTGACATCGCGCTGTGTCCAGGAGAGCCATTACACGAGTAGTCCCTGGCCAGGGCAAGCGAGACATACTGGTAGGTTTCCAGTGTTATCTCAGGGTGTTCTGGGCTACACTCCGACACGACTTGTACCGCTATTAGGGGACTGACGTTCACTGCCCCCTAGGCCCGCCATGCGATGTATCAGACGAACAGACCGGACTGTACGGAGACTGTCACATACAGGCTCAGTAGGAGTTCAGATGGGGTTCACCTCGTCAGTCTTCTTATCGACATCTACCTGGGGACCGTTACGTACAGCTATTGCCGCTTGCGGTCTGTGGTTAAACCCACTGCCAGCATAGTGTCGAGTCTTTAGAGTCCCACACAGAGAGCTATTCGCCTTTAGGCAAAATGAGTAGAGGTCGCATGGTTTTGCGACAGGGTTCGTTCACATCCGCGCACTTGTGCACGTTTGCTGTCCGGACGGCTTATACTAGCGGGCTTTGGTTTAAGCCGGATCCTAGTATATGATTTGGGATTGGTTTTTTCTCTTTGTATTCGTGTTCCTCGGATCACGAATACGGGTGCGTATGCACAGTTGCTTAAGACAGAGGGAGAGGACTTTGATTAGGGTTAATGACTATTGTCATTTTATTAACCCTAATGCTTATGTGTGTATTATGGTTAATTGATATTAGTTTAAATAATTGTGCATGGTTATGGTTGTTGACCATTTGACCTCCTTGACTTGTTGACCTTGGTTGACACTTTGACCATCATCATTTCATTTGGAAGATGCTCTTTGATCTTTGCAATTTGCATTAAAAATGAAATGATAATGGTCATGTCTTGATTAACCATGACAATTATCTAGCTAATTATCTAATTACAATAATTCACACATATATGTGAGAATGGTTTATTTTTCTCTCATTCTATGATTTACTTTCTCTCTCTTGTTCTTCCTCTCCCTCAAGCTCTCCCCTCTCATGTGTTGAGAAACACTTGAGCTTGAGAAAACCCCATTCTTGATAATCTCTACTCTCATCTAGGGTTCAAGGATTAGCACTTCTTGCACCCTAGTTACTCCTAGTTTGGAGTTGAAGCCAAAGGTCGAGGCTTTCGGGTGGATCTTTCTTCGACGTGAGAAGACGACTAAGGTGACCTCCTTCCACCACTCCAAGGAGCAAGGAGAGAAGGACATAAAGCCCAAGGTATAACCTTTCTAGCACTTAGCTAGTTTCTAGTTAGCTTTAGCTTGTTTTTGTTTAGCAAAGATCCTTCATAGTCAAGTCAATGTTGCCTAAGCTCATAAAAACTTGATTTTTATTCCGTTTTCCGCCTCCCCGCAAGTACCGGGGTGGGCAACGTGGACTTACAGTGGTATCAGAGCCTAACTAAATATAAACTAGCT
Source organism: Agapanthus africanus (assembly GCA_030015575.1). Classification (NCBI taxonomy): domain Eukaryota; kingdom Viridiplantae; phylum Streptophyta; class Magnoliopsida; order Asparagales; family Amaryllidaceae; genus Agapanthus; species Agapanthus africanus. The sequence goes on along the minus strand of CM057344.1, from coordinate 377,269,501 downwards.
AGGTAGTAGAGTGTATCGAAGTTCGAATCGGAAAAATCGAAAAACCGAGTTTTCAAAACGCTAAGTTTCTGTTAATTTTTTTTCTGTTCAAAACAAAATAAATTATACTCCAAAAATCATCTCAGGGTTTTGTGAAGAAAGCCACCAAAAACGATCCAGTGATTCGACCAAAGAGCCGCGGTTCCGCGGCAATAGCAAGCTATTGCCGCGCAACCGCGGCCGTCTTGGCTCTTCACTGGGTCGAGTTTGGTGCAGTGTATTTCTGGCTTGGTTTTAGGATTTTTAAGATGGTTTATATGTGCCCAGGTTTTCCAGAATAGAAATTTGTTTTTGGGGGTCTATAAATCCGTATTTTTTCCGAACTTCAATACACTTTGACTAAAAGGTTATATCTGTGTTGTTTATATGTGTTGAACGTCGGCTAATCGCTATATGTCGATTAGTCGGGGTTATACATATCTGTGATCTGTGTTTGATGATGGTATGCGTATATGAATGTGTCGGATTGTCGCGGGTGAATAGCCGGGGTGGATGTGAGATGAGTGTTTCTTTTTCTTTCATTCATTGTAATATGTAAATTGATGTAATAATATTATTTGTATGGCCGCACAACCGGGTCGGGGTTGTAGCCGTCATTGTATAATTCTTTTTACTGTTTTTGCTCCTAGGATAGACCCATGGAGGGGGTGCACAAACTACCGGGTATCTCGAAGTGCCGAGTAGCCTACTCACGGTGGTGAGGAAGGTTGCTTCGCTTCGGGTACTTGGCGGGTAGTTTGCCGCACCCGTAGGGGTCTTGGGTGGGGTATTGGCTATTCACCGCGACCAGTGTAATCCGCTTTTCGTTGCAGGCTCGAACGGATTGCGGATTCCTAATATATCCAATGTATTCATCAGTGATCTGTAATGTCTATCATTGCTATATATTTATATATGATAACTATTTTAGGCGTTGCTTATGTTTTACAGCCGCGCTAGCCCAGCCCCCGCTCTGTCGTAGTTAAGTAACCTACGGGTGATGACGGGGCCCCGTGGCGAATGGAATGGCATAAGCGTACGTCATATTTTGGTTGTTTTCTGCAATGGTTGGATTAAATGATGGGACGCATTAAAAGAACTAATGCAAGAAAATAAACCAAGTAAAAGTCGATTGGAACACTTTGAAAACTACTCCGTTCTTTTCAAAACTAAACTTTTAACGCGGAGCTTGAACCACTCCTTTAAAAGCTATCTCGTTCCATCGATTATATCAAGTTCACTACGTTCACGGTTTCGCCAAAACCATCCGAAGCCCTCCATCATTTCAGTTAAATATTCGGTAGTATTCAAGCTATGTATTTTGACCTCACGGCCAAGGCATAGTGATTGGTAGCTGCCGGATATTTATCTGTTGCATAGATAGAATGCGTTGGTTTGAGACAGTTGTACTGCCATTTTGGCCTACATCAAGGGTAGGTACGGGTGGGTTCAAATTAACCGGGATAATGATGGGAAGAACTTGACATGTGACTTATGACATTTTGACCTCACGCCAAGGTCATAAGAGCATGGGGCAAAAAATCCACATCGGGAGTTTTATAAGTACTGATACTTGCTAGCGCTGCATACCATTTGGAGTGTGATAATTCTGGTAGGATTCGTTCGGTTTTTATCACGCGATGATATATTGGATCCCGATCCTACTGTGAGTATATGCTACTCCTCGGAAACTCTCACTTAACGATCAATGCTATAAACTTAGTAGGTGTCTAGAAAGGTGTTAGGCGGGGGCTACGCCCACAGGGAAAAGAGGTTACTAAATTAAGGAACTTCACGAAAGCGTTGGAAAACCTCCTTTGAAGTACCGACACTGGCCTGGCTGAACGGTTAAGCAAGTATTGTATGGTGAGATTGATCCTGACTAATCCTTCTTTACGGTTTGAGAAGGGATTCGAGAGATAGTGGGAGCCATCCAGTTTAGACAAACTAAAAACCACTCTAAACTTGCAAGAGCATTATGCTAAAGTGTTTCTTTCTTTCTCCTAATTGCAGCGACCATTCAACATGACCGGACTTAAGTTATTACTAGATAAAAACATATTGACAGGGCCAAACTACAAAGATGGCTCAGGAATGTCAAGATGGCAATCACTTACGACAAATTGGGGTATGTCCTTACCACCAAAGCTCCCCCTGTCCCAGGTCCCAAACCAGTGTCGTAGATAGGGAATCTACAAGACCTGGGAAATAGATTGCACGAAGGCCAGATGCCTCGTACTAGCCTCGATGGACAACGAACATCAGAGGAGGCATGAGAATATGGACCTAGAGTCCATATTTCTTCATACAAAAGAACTGTATGGAGAGCAGTCTCGTAATCGCAAGATACGAAGTGTCGAAGAAGTTATTTTCGGCAAGGTTGGCCGTCGGATCATCGGTAGCGGAACAACGTGCTTAAGATGATTGGCTACATAGAGGAGCTCGCAGACCTTGGACCACGTTGGAGAATGAACTCTATACTGATTTGATTCTCCAGTCCCTTCCTTCTACTTACGCCCAGTTTATTCTTAACTTCAACATGCAAGGAAAGGAGGTTGAACTTTCCGAACTTCTGAACATGTTGAGGAGTGCTGAGGGCACCCTACAGAAGGGTAGGGAGACATCCACTTTGTTTGTAGGAGGATCTTCCTCTTCTAGATCCAGGGCGAAAGCCAAGGGTAAGAAGAAGAAAGCCCCCGCCAAACCAAGAGGCGGTGTCGGTAAAGTGGATACGAAGGGAAAAGGAAAAGCAACAAAGATAGCGGGAAAGCTGGTGGGGAAGGAAGAATGCTTCTATTGTCACAAAAGTGGTCACTGGAAACAGGATTGCAAGGCTTGGAAGGCCAAAACACAGGATTTGAAGCGAGTTGCAGCTTCAGCTTCAGGTGTGTATGTTATTGAAAACTGTCTATCAATAAACTCTACATCCTGGGTATTGGATACCGGATCAGGATTTCATATCTGTAATTCTTTGCAGGCGTTGAGAAAGCGTAGAGTTTTGAAGGCAGGCGACATGACCCTCAGAGTTGCAAACGTTGCTAGCATGGATGCTGAGGCCGTGGGGGACTATCACCTGGGATTGTCGGATGGACACTTTTTGGTTTTGCGTAGTTGTTATTATGTACCAAATGCAACCTGTAATATCATTTCTGTATCTTTATTATCTAAAGAAGGTTATGAATTTGCATTTGTAAGTAATGTAGTGAACATTCACCTTAATCAAGTTTTGATTGGGTCAGGTACATTGAACAACGGTATATACGTATTAAACCAACCACAGATTTTCAATGTCCAGAATACACACAAAAGAAAGTCTCCAGAAATCAATAAAACTTTCTTATGGCATTGTAGACTGGGTCACATCAATGAGAGAAGGTTGACTAAGTTACATACAGAAGGATATTTGGATCCATTCGAATATCAATCGTATGCAACTTGTCAATCCTGTCTCAAAGGAAAGATGACAAAGACTCCGTTCACTGGACACGGAGTAAGAGCGAGCGAGCTCTTGGGACTCGTACACAGCGACGTGTGCGGTCCAATGTCTACACATGCGTGAAGCGGTTATTCTTACTTCATTACTTTTACGGATGATCTCTCAAGGTTCGGACATGTCTTCTTGACGAAGCATAAATCCGAAGCTTTTGAAAAGTTCCAGGAATATAAGAATGAAGTAGAAAAACAAACAGGCAAAAGTATCAAGAAACTAAGATCTGATCGAGGTGATGAATACTTGAGTGCCGAGTTCCTGGGTTACTTAAAAGAGAATGGAATTCTCTCTCAGCTTACTCCTCCATACACTCCACAACATAACGGTGTATCGGAGAGACGGAACCGAACCCTATTGGATATGGTACGGTCCATGATGAGTAACGCTGAGTTGCCGCGATCGTTCTGGGGATATGCGCTAGAAACAGCTGCATACCTTTTGAACCGTGTTCCCACTAAGATTGTGCCTACCATACCATATGAGTTATGGAGTGGGAAGAAACCCTATCTTCAATACTTGAAGATTTGGGGATGTCCAGCTTATGTCAAAAAGCAGCATGCGGACAAACTAGAGGCATGCTCAGTATTGTGCAAGTTTGTGGGATACCCAAAGAACTCCAGGGGGTATCTTTTCTATTACGCAGAGGAACAAAAAGTCCTTGTTTCTCGTAATGCCCATTTTCTGGAACACCAGTTCATAGAAAAGGAAATAAGTGGGAGCGCAATAGAACTGGAAGAAATTCCGGAACCACAAGCTATTACTGAAAGCTTAGTAGAACCAGAGGGTTCGAAAGATCAAGACATTCCCACGCCACTCCACAGGAGCAGTAGGCAGTCTCATCCGCCCGAGAGATACTACGATTTTCTCATTGACGGGGATAGAGAAGATTGCATCATAGATTTTGATGAGCCTACTAGCTTCCAGCAAGCCATTCAGAGCGTCGACTCGGTAAAATGGCTGGATGCAATGCGGACCGAAATGGAGTCCATGTACACCAACAAAGTATGGACGTTGGACATTGCTCCAGATGGGGTAAAACCTGTAGGATGCAAGTGGATCTTCAAAAGGAAGATTGGTGTAGATGGACAGGTTGAGACCTATAAAGCTAGACTGGTAGCAAAGGGTTTTCGTCAGCGACCTGGTTTGGACTATGACGAAACCGTTTCTCCAGTAGCCATGCTGAAATCCATTCGGATCCTTCTTGCCATTGCTGCCTTCCACGATTATGAGATTTGGCAGATGGACGTAAAGACAGCTTTTCTAAATGGACATTTAGAGGAGTGTGTCTATATGGACCAGCCAGAGGGTTTCATTCAGAGTGGGAGCAGCGGAAAGGTGTGCAAGTTGCTTAAGTCCATTTATGGACTAAAGCAGGCATCGCGGAGTTGGAACATCTGTTTTGATGAGACGGTCAAGGAATTTGGCTTTATCAAAAATCCAGATGAACCCTGCATCTATTGTAGATTTGTAGCGAGAACTTTAGTATTCCTCGTTTTATACGTGGATGACATTCTCTTAATAGGAAATGACATTCCTATGCTACAATCTGTCAAGGGGTTCTTGTCACACAGGTTCTCCATGAAAGACCTGGGTGATGCCTCATACATTCTGGGTATCCGGATCTACCGTGACAGATCCAAGAGGATATTAGGACTTTTACAGTCCAGGTACATCGACACCATACCGAAGAGATTCAGTATGGAAGATTCCAAGCGCGGTAATCTACCGGCTTGTCACGGGATCACCCTCTCCAAAGAGATGTCTCCCAAGACCGATTTGGAGAGGGATCGCATGTCTATTATACCCTACGCTTCTGCGGTAGGCTCTATAATGTATGCGATGTTGTGTACCAGATCGGATGTGGCTTATGCACTGAGTGTGGTAAGAAGGTATCAGTCAAACCCTGGGGAGAAACATTGGATAGCAGTAAAGAACATTCTCAAGTACCTGAGAAGGACTAAGGAGATGTTCTTGGTGTATGGCGGAAAAGACCTCCAGATTGAGGCCTTTGCTGACTCCAGCTTCCAGAGTGACAAGGATGATTCCAAGTCCATGTCGGGTTTTGTCTTCACCCTCAATGGAGGGGCGGTGTGTTGGAAGAGCTCCAAACAGGAAACCGTTGCTGACTCGACTATGGAAGCGGAATACATCGCTGCATCTGATGCCGCAAAAGAAGCTGTCTGGATGAGGAAGTTCTTGAGAGAACTTCAGGTGGTTCCGTCCATTGTTGACCCAATACCTCTGTATTGCGACAACAACGGGGCTATAGCTTTAGCGAAGGAACCCAGGTCCCATCAGAAATCCAGACACATCTTGAGGCGGTATCACCTGATCAGGGAGATTGTGGATCGCCAGGAGATCGAGGTTCGGAGGGTTGCTTCAGAAGATAACACAGTAGATCCATTCACCAAGGCCTTGCCCCAGACTCAGTTCGAGGGGCTGATCGAGATGATAGGTCTTCGATACGCCAGTACATGGCCTTAGTGCAAGTGGGACATTGTTAGTGTATATGCTCTAGAGGCCATTACTGTATCATACTAGTTTGTATATTACTTGATGGAAGCTTGGGATATTCACAGTTGTATATACAATCTTGCTCGAAATGGTAGTATGCTACTTGGTTTGTCTCTGCTTTAATATGTGCATGTGTTTTTTTTAGCATATCGCTGATATACATATTAGTAGTGCCCTTAGGATCTTTGCTTGATTACCAGCGTTGTGATGGCGCTCACACCCGTGGGAGCTGGGTGATCTATAAGCATATCCTTATACAGGTCCCTAGTCGTTGGACTATCGAGACAGGGCATCGATACTCCGGAGTAGACTAGCGTAGGCGCTTCTCATCCCAGCGTGGGAGACGGTCTGTCCCACGGCCGTCAGTACGTCGTACTTGAGATAGTATGCGGGTGCTCGTTAGGTTACGAGTACACTGGACAGGACTCGTCGGGAACTGTTGGTTGGTATTATACCTATCGTCAGTTATCAGTTCCCAGGTGACATGAGTACAGCTTAGTCCGCTGACTTGACACTGTCACTTCGCCTCGAGTGTGTTCCCACTGCACTTTGATTGCTACCTTACCACGGCTTAAAGGAGTCGTGCAAACAGGTAGTTTTTGGGTGCAGTCCCGAAGCGCTTGGAGGCAGTGACGGTTAGACAGGATTCGTCTCTCCCGGTATTGGGGGTTGACATCGCGCTGTGTCCAAGAGAGCCATTACACGAGTAGTTCCTAGCCAGGGCAAGTGAGACATACTGGTAGGTTTCCAGTGTTATCTCAGGGTGTTCTGGGCTACACTCCGACACGACTTGTACCGCTATTAGGGGACTGACGTTCACCGCCCCCCTAGGCCCGCCATGCGATGTATCAGACGAACAGACCGGACTGTACGGAGACTGTCACATACAAGCTCAGTAGGAGTTCAGATGGGGTTCACCTCGTCAGTCTTCTTATCGACATCTACCTGGGGACCGTTACGTACAGCTAGTGCCGCTTGCGGTCTGTGGTTAAACCCACTGCCAGCGTAGTGTCGAGTCTTTAGAGTCCCACACAGAGAGCTATTCGCCTTTAGGCAAAATGAGTAGAGGTCGCATGGTTTTGCGACAGGGTTCGTTCACATACGCGCACTTGTGCACGTTTGCTGTCCGGACAGCTTATACTAGCGGGCTTTGGTTTAAGTCGGATCCTAGTATATGATTTGGGATTGGTTTTTTCTCTTTGTATTCGTGTTCCTCGGATCACGAATACGGGTGCGTATGCACAGTTGCTTGAGACAGAGGGAGAGGACTTTGATTAGGGTTAATGACTATTGTCATTTTATTAACCCTAATGCTTATGTGTGTATTATGGTTATTTGATATTAGTTTAAATAATTGTGCATGGTTATGGTTGTTGACCATTTGACCTCCTTGACTTGTTGACCTTGGTTGACACTTTGACCATCATCATTTCATTTGGAAGATGCTCTTTGATCCTTGCAATTTGCATTAAAAATGAAATGATAATGGTCATGTCTTGATTAACCATGACAATTATCTAGCTAATTATCTAATTACAATAATTCACACATATATGTGAGAATGGTTTATTTTTCTCTCATTCTATGATTTACTTTCTCTCTCTTGTTCTTCCTCTCCCTCAAGCTCTCCCCTCTCATGTGTTGAGAAACACTGAGCACCCGTACACCATCTTTGATGTCAAAACACCGATGGATATGGGATCATCCATCGTCCATCATATAGGTCAAGATACGTATACGCTAGTCTACTCTGGTGTATCGATGCCCTGTCTCGATATACCCTCGACTAGGAACAGTTATAGGATATACTCATCGAATACCGTGGCCCCACTAGTATGATCTCATCATAGTCCCAGTAGTTGAGTACAGATCCTAAGGGCTTTATCAACATGTGAGAGTAAGACAGTAAATCAATACAAGTCAACATGTTAAGATAAAGTGAAACCAAATAGCATACTATCATGACGAGCAAGAAAGTCCTCTCTATATATATCCAAGCATCCATTATAATATACATCATATGTACAACAATGGCCTCTAGGGCATATACATAACTAACACATGAAAACTATGCCGAAACATCAGTCAAATTACATGCATACCATAGGCATGAAATCAAAATCAATATCTCGAATGACATCAAATCGAAGTCAGGTGCAACTGTGGTGCACAAAATCTCAATCATGCAAATAAATCGCCCAAAATACCGAAATCAAAGGTGGCGGAAATAGTCCCGCTCTGGCACATCCTCAAAATATCTCTGGCCAACTGTCATGGTTACTCATAACATATCTCATGGACGATGCCGAACTCTGGCCTCCTGGGTGTGCACAATATGACTGCTCCAGGGTCCAAGTCTTCTCGTATAGTACTCCAGAAAGGTTTTTTCGAAGTCTTCTCCAAATCTCGTTTCTGCCGAACTTCCCGGAAGTTATCACCATTTACTAAATCTATTTCTAGTTCCGGAACGGCTGCATACTCATCGTGACTCCTTCTGAAAGATATATCCATATACAATGCCTCTGCATGCGTTTTACATCTCTGATGTCAGCGGAGTGGAACGTCATCTCATCAAGATCTCGTACGGACCTCTTACTCCACTTTTCTCTAATGTTGACTGATTCGTACTCGTCTCTTCGTGGCTGCATGGACTGCGCTCCAACGGCTATACTCATTTCTGGAGTCTCCCAAGCAATATATCCCATCACATGATATTCGAACGACGTCGAACCTTTCGATCGATTTATCAAAATTCCATAATCCCCCAAGATCTCAACATCTTAAGTACAGTTTAATAGTATTCCAGTACATGCCACAGTACCTATGGACCAGCCGTAGAAAGGAAAACCCAAGCCTCATTAATAGCATTGCGGAACTGCTGCAAACCCTATGGTTTCAAAGCGTTCTCATGGTCATTATATGGAGTTAGGGTTTCATTCTTCTAGAGGGTCCACGAAATTACTTGCATGATTTTTCCGAATACTTTAAACTTAGAAAAATGGGTTTCTGACATTCGATCGTCTTCTATCGACTCTCAACGTACATGCGTGAAGTCGTCTCTAGTTGGAATCAATCAATCTGATGACCTCGCATCGGGGTAGGCAACGAATCACATGTCCTAGTCATTCCTCCTTAGGTGACTAGTGATCTTCTATCATATCTCTAAGTGCAACTCGTGCGGCGTTAGCTTCAAACATCTGGGCGACATCTCATCAGTCGCAGCAACAACTGAATCATTCATCCGCATGCTGAACAGTGCTTCAATCATCAAGAATAATCGATGCATTGACGGTCATCACCTTCTGGATGGCCTCTAACAGTGGCCCCAATCCTCTGGTGCCAATCTGCACGTCCGAGAAGTTTTGTAAAAGCGATCCATCAAACGCTCATGGCGCGAAAACACAATAAAACGATACATCTATGCAATCGTGTGCCCCTGGAATCACGCCCTGGTCAGTCCTCGTTCGTGACGAGCTCGTGCTGACCGCAACTCTAGCCGCAGCTCTCTCTGCCCGTGTAATCGTGGCAGCAAAACCATAAACCGATATCGATGAGGATAGATCATGAATGAATATATGTGCAAGGAAATGTACATCCTAAGGCTTCTTAAGCGGAGTAGCGTATCGTAAGTATACCGCGGAACATACACACGGTACGTCACTCTCCTTAAGTCACCTACTCCATCAACCAAGGTCAACCTACGCGACGGAAGTTCGGGTCTAATACCCCCTCGACTAAGTCTAAATTCCGTAAGGTCAAGCCTAGGTTCCGAATATATACAAACGCCCTAGGCTCCGCATAGTCAAATATAGACTCGAACCAAGTTTAACCTAGCGCTCTGATACCATCTTTGTCGCGACCCGAAATGGCACATGACTGGCACTTGAATCATATGATGTCTATAGGACCCCATCTAATTCAAGTAAGCCAAAAATCCAAGAAATCTAAACCATTTTAAGGAAGAAGTGCAGAAAACTGGTTTTAAAACAAGTGGTTTTAATAACATAAGCCGAAGCATTGCATTTTAAAATCTCAAGTCTTTTCTAAAAATTTCGGCAGAGTTTCCTTTGTAAATACTGGCCCCAAACGGGTACAACATACATAATATGAATAAAGGCATCCCCAAGCGGGAGCTAGCTCTTCCCCAATTGGCGGTCACAACCACGCAAGTAATATAATATACAACGCCGAAGGGCGATGATCAAAACTCAAAAGGAAACTCAATATCATCAAGAAAACCCATAATAATACAACGCGCGACTCTAAGGTCGAAAGAAAATACACAGGTCATCTAAGGTTATAAAATGTACAAGTCTGGTTAATGGAGTTTACTAGATACAACTGAAATAATAAAGTACAATGGTGGTCACGATGCGAGTGAACCCACCTACCAAAGCAATCACCCGAAATGAAGTAGTGTGCCAGCAAAGCCGCCAAGGAAACCTGTACGGCAAAACCTGTAAGAAACTGTGGCACAGCGGGGGTGAGTTGCCAACTCGTGAGTAGAAAACATCACAGAGCAGAAATCGTATGTATGACTCAATCCTAAGTCATACGATCATAATATATCCTCAAATAATATGGCCTGAAGCATCTAATAAAATGGCAAGGGTAAACATCTATACATAAGTGTAATACCAAGTGCTCGTGTCAGTGCCCCAGGTAGCAACATATCATAAATATGAGGTATGAATGCTTTAAATGAAAAAAGAATACATCATGAATGAGAAAACTGTTTTCTTTATATAGTGAGATTTCTGTAAATATATAAATCGAGGTATTATCAATGAAATCAACATAGAATCAGTGTCAAGCATCGACACAAAACATATATCCCAATATCTCAATATCTCAGGCTCCGGCCCGGACTGGCCTGTATTCTCGAATTTCAATATCTAGGGCTCCGGCCATCTGGACTGGCCCATAACATCAAATCTCAAAATCTCAGGCTCCGGCAATCTGGACCGGCCTATACTTTGATCGGTATTCTCCGGATATCCGTCGAGTCACAATAAAATCACCGGTCGGTAGTGCTCCCCTGCCAGGCTCAACGCCATCATCTGCGACCATCTTGCCCCCGGGGTACCGCACCGGGTCCACCATGCACCCATAGACGGTTCCTCCTCCTCCTCGAATCGGATGTATCATATCGCTCAAGAGCCGAGGAAACTCATGGTGGACTCCTCTCAAATCATATCATGAGAAAACCTCAACTTTCATTTTAAAATGATAATCAGTTTATAAAATCCTTGCGGTTTCTCCAAATCCAGAAATCTCATGAAAATCCGAAATCCCAATCTCAAAAGTAAATAAACAATAATTCCATAATATTGGGCTCCGGCAATCCGGACTGGCGCATAATGTCATGGCAAATGAATATATAAATGTATGAAGTGTCTCAATAATAAATGCAATATCTAATCTAGCACAATAATAATATATCGGAACTTTCAGCTAACAAGCGATATTAATGAATTAATATTCTCTAAAGTGTACGTGACATGGCAAAAACCAATGATGATGCGGGTGAGTCAGCAAGTAAGTGTTCGTAGATATACGCATCATCGGTAATGGTGCTGGTGTCCTGATAACATGGGTTCAATATGACAATAAAACACATTTAAACATGCAATGCGGTGCGAATAGCAAGAATATGTGGAAAAAGAATAATAGACGCAACAATAAGTGATCTACACTAATATTTATGAGTCATACAGTCTTGACATTTGAAATAACACGAATCGTGTGTTTAGAAAATAAGGGCTACAGTGTTTTTAAGAAAAGGTTTGTCCTTTAAAATATCCGTAGAATCCCTTGGCCTTTCTTTAAAATACTCACGATTCGTTAGTTTTGAAATAGGTATGACTCGAGTCCAGTCAACATCTACAAGTAAACTATAGGACTAAACTAACAGACTAGTCGAAAGGGTAAGAAAACCACATAAATCTGAGTCGATATATATATATATATAGTCGGTGATCCCGCCTCAATAGTATCACATACGATACAATATATAATATAACATCCTCGAGTCAAGAGTGCGGATCTATCATCAATATATAGCTCATACGGTAAATCCATCGTACGGCATCCCAAATCCGGGTACTTGTCAAATATCACACTATTCATCTGGTATCCTTATCATCATATCCTGAATTAGGGGTACAGATCAAAAATCTAGTACAATCTGATACCATCAATATATATATATAAACAAGGGTCTATAAGGCATCAACCATGCCCGATTTAAAATTTAGCCTTGCCGAACAACCCTAAACCAAGATCTTAGACTAGAGATTAGGCGAAACAAAGCATGTTAAACACTTTAACATCTAAGAGTTTGGGATTACAAACTTTGTAGTCCGGTCCTTCACTTCATAAGCTCCGTGTTGTGATCCCTTCGCTGCGATCATCAAGTTCTGAACTCTCGAGAGGCTCCACGAAGAGAAAGATGCAAGCTTGCTTCCGATCTTCGACAACAAAGATGATCTACCTTGAAGTTTCATTAACACAAACTCTCACTCACTAAATGATGTGAACACCCTAATCTAAATGGCTAGGATAGATTAGGATGATGAAGTAGGATTTTAGCTCTCATTTATTTTCATTAACTCACTCATTTTCATCACTTCATAAAAAGCTAGAAAGCTTTTCATGAAAGAAAGAAGAAGGAAGAAGAAGAACAATCAATCCTTTTGTGATGAATAATGAATTATAATAATATCATTACCAAAGCAACCATGGTTAAGTCAAGAAAAGACTTAACCATTGTAGGCATCTAACCATAGTAAAGGGTGTGGGTTGGGTTAAGTAAATATCTTGCAAAATATTTTTGCAAAAACAAAAAGGAAACCTTCTAGAAGGTTCAAGAAAGAACTAACCCAAATCAAACCCTAACCTTGTTTAATCTCCACTAAACATATTGCATTAGTAATCATAGCATATTACAATATTATATATCACATATACAATATTTATTATAACAAAATAAAATAATACAATTAACATATATCGCATATATATATCAATGTATTACCCGAGTGAGAAAAAGAATCTTTTAGTGAGCTTATATCAGTTAATGTAATTTAATATATAAAATATATAATTATACATTAAATTATCGAATCAACACTTGATCCGATAATCCGGCTATTTCACAAATAACCGACTAATATAATCTGTATCAGTTTATCGATCAACACTTGATCCGATGACCCGGCTATATCACATATACCCGGCCGATATCTCCTATCGCGAGAATCTAATACGGTATCACATACTCGTATTGTTCTCGGTCCCGCACATATCATATATGTGCTCCTACTCCGTTTTGCTTGAGCCAAGAAAACTCTGTGTAGGACTCTAAAGAATCGTCAATACGCCGGCGGTAGGTGATGATCATATCAAACACCCACAAGCTGCAAGCGGTCAGCTAAACGTAACAGCCACCCTGGTATTAAGCGCTCAGAAGATCAATAAGCAAGCCTGTACATTCTCCAGTGAATCCAGTCAGTAACACTCCCGTACAGTTCGGACTCTTCGTCTGATTTGTCGCATATCTCGCCCAGGGGTGTAAACGTCAGACCCCAGTAGCTCGATAAGTCGTGTCGATATGAGGTATATAACAGTTCGAGAAACTACTGATAACACTTACCAGTAAATCTCAGCAACCCTGGCCAGGGATTTCCAGTTATAGCCAATCGAACACAGCACAACATCAACTCCCTATACCGGGAGAGACGAATCCCCTCCTATCGCTCATTGCTTCCATATGATTCAGGACTGTACCCAAAAGCCACATTTTTGCACGCCCTCTTGGACATGGTATGATGGAAATCAAAGCACAGTGGGAATCACACAAGACTCTATGACGATCTCGGGTCAACAGATTAACCTGTACCAGTGTCACCAGAGAACTGCCATCTGACGTGAGGTATAATACCATCTAGGAGTTCTCGGCGAGTCCGTCCAGTGTACCCAGTCTCTACTGAGCACCCGTACACCATCCTTGATGTCAAACACCGATGGATATGGGATGATCCATCGCCCATCATATGGGTCAAGATGTGTATACGCTAGTCTACTCTGGTGTATCGATGCCCTGTCTCGATACACCCTCGACTAGGAACAGTTATAGGATGTACTCGTCGACTACCGTGGCCCCACTAGTATGTCTCATCATAGTCCCAGTAGTCGAGTACATATCCTAAGGGCTTTATCAACATGTAACATAGAGACAATCAGAGTACATGTTAAGATAAAGTACAACCAGATAGCATACTATCATGTCGAGTAAGAAAGTCCTCCCTATATATGTCTAAGCGTCCATTACAATATACATCATATGTACCGTAATGGCCTCTAGAGCATACATATAACTAACAATCTCCCACTTGCACTAGGGCCATCTGTTGTGGTATCACATACCCAACAATTAGCTGTAGTTGAAGTATCGCATACTCAACCATCCCATAAAAGTCTCTACTGGGAAAAAGGCCTTTGTGAGTGGATCTGCGCTGTTGTCCTCTGTGTCTACTCTCTTAACCGCGATCTCACTGGAGATCAACCATCTCCATGATCAGGTGATACTGCCGAAGAATTATATCTGGATTTCTGATGGGACGGGGGGTTTCTTGGCAAAAGCCACAACTCCATTGTCACAAAATGGTAGGAACAAAGTTCATCTCATGAACTTATATGTATCCAGACTGCCTCTTTGGTAACGATGTATCTTTTCTTTAATCGTCTAGTATGTCACGGCATCTAGCTTGGAACTCTTCCAACATACCATCCCTCCACTGAGGGTAAAGACGATGCCTGCGACTGACATTCAGTCGTCCTTATCACCCTGGAACCTTTTCAGTAATTCTCCCCAAGATCAATTGATACCATCTCACTACAACTAGTGAGTATCCTAACATCCAATTAGATCTATCTCATATATCCAAAACCCAGGATTTAGGAGATATCACTTTGATCCTATATGGAGAATCCTTGTGATAAGCGGAGATTGACCGATTGTAGCATAGGAAACTCCTTCCCTATCAAGAGTATGTCATCCACGTACTCTACGAGGATCACCACCATACTCCCTACTACCTTTTTGTATATACAAGGTTCATCTACCATTTTGATATAGTCAAACTCTTTGACTACCACATCAAAACAGACGTTCCACTTCCGCGATGCCTGCTTTATCGCATAAAACAACTTGCACACGTTTCCGCTGCTCCCACTGTCTACGAAGCCCTCTGGCTGTGTACTTATAGAGGCTCTCTTCCAAATCATCATTTAGAAAAGCAGTCATGACACCCAACCACCAGATATCGTAGTCATGGTATGTAGCAGTGGCAAGTAGGATCTGGATGGACTTAAGCATAGCTTTGAAAGTCTCAACTTTTCCATGTACACCAAGTAATCTTCTCAAGATATACTTTCTCCTGATAGGGATTTAACCCTTCAGATAAAGCAACCAAAGTCCATACTTTGTTGGTGTATAAGGATTCCATCTCAGATCGCTTAAGCACCCAGCCATTCTTACAGAGTCCTACTCCTAATGGCCAGCTCGAAATTAGTTGGGTCATCATCTCATGATGCAATCCTCGCTCCCACTGTCATAGAGAAACCGAAGTATCTCTCAGGTGGGTGAGGAACCCTACTAGATCGGCGGAGAGGCTGAGGTTCGTTGGAAACTATTGAATCCTTCGGTTCTACCAAATCATCAGCTGCAGTTTGTATAGCTGGAACTGTTTCCAGTTCTACCTCATGACCACTATTTTCTTCATAAGAAATTCCCTTTCATAAAGGTGGCATGTTGAGAAACAAAACATTTTTTGTTCCTCGGTTAGGTAGAAGATATTCCCTTGCGAATGCTTGGGATATCCAACAAATTTCTACAGAACTGATTTTGCCTCGAGCTAGTCTCGGTTTTGCTTTTAGGTAAAGCCTGGACAACCCCAAATCTTAACATACTTAAGATATGGGCTCTTCCCATTCCATATCACATATGAAGTGGTAGGCAACTGATTTGATTGGAACCCTATTCAATAAGTATGCAACTTCTCAAGTGCATAACTCCCAAAAGGAAATAGGAAACTCAGTAGTACTCATCATAGAGTACACCATATCACATAGGGTGTGATTGCTCCGCCCCGATACACCGACGTGCTGTGGTGTATGCGAAGGAGTAATGCTGAGAGAGAATCCCATTCTCTTTTAGAATAGTCTAGGAATCTCCGTGCTCAAGTATTCTCCTCCTTGATCACATCAAAGGACATAATACTTTTATCCGTTTTGGTTCTCTACTTCTAACTCATATTCGTTGAATTTCTCAAAAGGTTCAGACTTGTGTTTCAACAGGAACATATGTTCGAATCTTGAGAGATAAACAGTGAATGTAATAAAGTACAAAGAACCGGTCTTGGCATGTGTAGACAGGGGACCTTCATACATCAGCATATATCAATCCCAAGAGTTCACTAACTCTTTCTTTGTTTCCAATAAACGGAGCTGTGGTCATCTTATCTCTGTGACATGACCGGCAAGTTTCACAAGATGTAAATTCAAACTAATTTAAATATGCATTTATATATAACTTCAGCTAGTTGGGTCGCATTGATATAACCTAGTCTACAATGCCTCAAGAAGGATTCGTTCATTTCTGAACTCTTCCTCTTGTGTGTGTTCTGTATGTTAAGAACTGTTGTTTGATTTAGAACGTCAATGCTTTTAGATAACGTGCCTGATCCGATCAACTCTTGATATAAGAAATGTTCAAAATATTATCCAACAATACAAAATTATATCCTTCTTTACTAATAAAGAGACTGATATGATGTTGTATATCAGGTTCGGTATCTAATAACATTCGTTCAGAATTAATGTATTCTTGTAATACAGGGTGATAACTACCAACAGACTTGGCTGCAACACTTGCACCGTTTCTATCTCATGCATTTTATCACCCGTTCTCAGTTCTCTACCTATCTGTAGCCCATGTAACAAATTACATATGTGGGATCCTGATCTGGTATCAAATACCCAGGACGTAAAGGATATTGAGAAACAGTTCTGTATAATGAACACACCCGAAGAAGATGTATCAACATGTACTTTCTTCTTTTGGGCGGCACGGGAATTCTGGTAATCCCCTATTTCCTGCTCTGTCTTATAACAATTATAAGTTGGAGCGGGACCAACGTTCCTTAGCACAGTATAACAAGCGGGTTCGGTCAATACATCCGTATTATTATCTTGATTAAGGCGTGACATAGTCGCAACCAGGAGAGAGAGAAGAAAACACTCAGCGTGCGCTTTTTACAAGATTAGATTGGTTATCAATTTATCTAATCAGGATGGCTCCAACTGTTTTAGTCAAATCTTCCTTCAAACCCTAAAAGGAAAGACTGGCCGGGATTAATTACACTCTACAAGTTCGCCAATTTTTCAGCCAGGCCAGTGCCGGTACTTTGAGGGAGGTTCCCCGTGCTTTCGCACAGACCTAATTAAAGTAAACCTCGTTTTCCCAGGGGTGTAACCCCGTTAACACCTTTCTAGACACCTACTTGATCGGCTAATTGTAATGTGTAAAACTCTCTCAGGAGTAACTCTTACTCGCAGCGGGTATCGGGATCCAACTATCTCATAGAAGGTATGCAATCTCATTGCAAATTTCAACACTTGAAATTCCTAATAATATTTTACCCCTAGCGTCCTATGACCTTGACGCAGGCCAACAAACCATAGTCCGCTAGTCAAGTTCAACCCGTCATTTCCTGATTGAATTGAACCCACCCGCACGACCCTTGATGCAGGCCAACAAAGTCGCACGACTACCCTAATCCAATCGCATCGTATGCTACAGATAAGTACTAGTTAGTTACCGCACACTACGCCTTGACGCAGACCAACAAACGTAGCACGTATACTAAACAGTCTTTATCTGAAATGACAGAGGACTACGATAGGTCTTTAAGAAAATCCTTTGCGTAATGAACTTGATATCGTTGTAGAATCGAGTGATTTTAAATGGTGTGTTTTTGAGGCCTTTTCTAGTTTTGCTAAAGAGGTCACTCCCGGTGAAGGGATCGTCGGCTCTTTCCTCATCGAATAAAGTGTAGGATATTTCACAAATAGCACTATGCAAAGCAAAAACTAAAAAAACAATCAAAAGACATATCGAGTTTGTAGCATCTGCTAGTTTTGCTAAAGAGGTCACTCCCGGTGAAGGGATCTCGGCTATTTCTTTATCGAATAAGGTGCTGGATGTTCTACAAGGAACACCACTATGCAAAGCAAGAACTAGAGCTACCAGTTTTTAAACAAGTTTCTACAACATCTTTAGGTTTCTTTTATTTCATTAATCTCATTAATGAAGTCCCATTTTAATATGCTTCACAAGCATCACATTTGAAACGAAATCTGCAATATAACATATATCTCATATATATAATATAAACATTCGTCTCAGGCAGTAATATGATCTTATCACAGAACATTGCAGTAGAAGAAACATATATGAAATATTGGATATACTAGGAGGTCCGTGTTTTAATACGAGCATGTATAAAACACGGATTCCACGGTCGCGATGAATAGCCAAACCCACATCCCTAGACCCCTACGAGAGCGGCAAGCAACACTGCCAATTCTAGGGTTAGGAGACCCAGTCTCGACTACTCGAGATGGTCTCCCACTGGACCCTAGAACCCGGTTACTTGCGCTCCCCGCCTTAGGTCTACCTAATGCGGAAAAGTAAATAATATACAATGGTGACATCATCATCAGTCCAGAAGTGCCCCAATAAAAGAATATTACATACAAATGAATTTTACATGAATGAAAATGAAAAACTCTCATCTCACATAAAACTCCCGGCTATTCAGAACACGACGATCAAATATAACATATCACAGCAACACATAATATCTCATATCATCAACGTAAATAAGTATGCATACACCGATTGTCGTTGATGTATAGCAACGAAAACCGGCGATACAACTACATACTACACTTACGGTCACAGAAAAGAAAGTGTAAACCTACAACAGTTGGAATCCGCAACCTCCTTAGACACCGCATGCCTAACCAAATGAATTCCTTAGACATCTCATGCCTAACAATTATAAACCCCGCATTTTAGTCTCATTATCGAAAACTCTTTTCAATATCAAGTCGGGCAATTCAACAAGATTCCCGACATCCTGATCGAATGCTCGTCGCAAACTTTAGTAGACGGCCGCACCCCCGATGCCGTCGACGAAGTGCACTAAGGCGGAACACCGCTGCCGCGAGCACCCGAACAGATGCTTTTGGCGACGGGGTTCTCCTACAGTCACTTGGTCGGGGCTATGGGGCATGGTTGTCTATTAAGTTTACCCGGCGAGTATCCGCGTACGCTACGTGATTGCGACAAACTTTTGATCACATCAAAATTCCATGGCAACCGATCATCTGAGACTAAACTGCTAGATTTATAACATTCAAATTAGTTATCTCGTAACTACTTGTGGATTCCAAATATTGTATCACATTCCAGATAAATAGACAATGTTAAACATTTCGATCGAATAATCAAAAACCCAAGTTTTCCAAATAGTTCTCAACACTTGAAATTAGTTTAAAAACATCCATCATATGCCACAGTACTAATGGTCCAGCCGTAGAAGGGTCAAGCCAACGCCTCATATGTGGCACGCCGTACTGCCCCAAACCCTAAGGTTCAGAGGCGGTTCAGACAGTCACATAATCGAGTTAAGGTTTGTTGTCTTCTAGAGGGTCCACCGCGTTACTTGCACAACTTAGAACGTTCATAAACAACGGAAAAATCCAGCACTTGGAAATTTTCCGGTAGGGGAAAAAGTGAGTTGTTGATATCCGTTCGAACTTTTTAACAGGTTCTAAAATTACCCGGAAAAACCTAAACGAAGTTAAATTATCCGATCGAATCAACGAGTCCCCAATACATCCCAGAAAACTCAACACTTGAGTATAATTAAAATTACCCAGAACTATGAGGAAACACCTACGGACATTACTGTAGGAAAATAAAACCCTAATCCCCAGAGACGGCCGCGGAACCGCCGCGCAAGCAAGGGTCTTGCCGCGGTTCCGCGGCGCTTTAATGGAATTAGAGGGTCGTATTTTACATATATCCTTAGAATTCCCTACTGATTTTTTTGAGTATTTTTAATGCAGAAAAAATCACATTTTTACAAAATTTCCAGAAAAGGTATTAACCGGGGTTTCGGGGTTCGATCGGACTTTAAACTTCGCCTAGACTTCGCCTACAGCTCTAGTTTGGCTTTGATGCCACTGTAGGGTTACTAGACACACGCACAAGGGTCTATAAGGCATCAACCATGCCCGATTTAAAATTTAGCCGTGCCGAACAACTCTAAACCAAGATCTTAGACTAGAGATTAGGCGAAACAAAGCATGTTAAACACTTTAACATCTAAGAGTTTGGGATTACAATCTTTGTAGTCCGGTTCTTCACTTCATAAGCTCCGTGTTGTGGTCCCTTCGCCGCGATCATCAAGTTCCGGACTCTCGAGAGGCTCCACGAAGAGAAAGATGCAAGTTTGCTTCCGATCTTCGATAACAAAGATAATCTACCTTGAAGTTTCATTAACACAAGCTCTTATTCACTAAATGAAGTGAACACCCTAATCTAAATGGCTAGGATAAATTAGGATGATGAAGTAGGATTTTATCTCTCATTTATTTTCATTAACTCACTCATTTTCATCACTTCATAAAAAACTAGAAAGCTTTTCATGAAAGAAAGAAGAAGGAAGAAGAAGAACAATCAATCCTTTTATGATGAATAATGAATTGTAATAATATCATTACCAAAGAAACCATGGTTTAGTCAAGAAAAGACTTAACTATTGTAGGGATCTAACCATTATAAAGGGTGTGGGTTGGGTTAAGTAAATATCTTGCAAAATATCTTTGCAAAAACAAAAAGGAAACCTTCTAGAAGGTTCAAGAAAGAACTAACCCAAATCAAACCCTAACCTTGTTTAATCTCCACTAAACATGTTGCATTAGTAATCATATCATGTTACAATATTATATATCACATATACAATATTTATTGTAACAAAATAAAATAATACAATTAACATATATCGCATATGTATCAATGTATTACCCGAGTGAGAAAAAGAATCTTTTAGTGAGCTTATATCAGTTAATGTAATTTAATATATAAAATATATAATTATACATTAAATTATCGAATCAACACATGATCCGATAATCCGGCTATTTCACAAATAACCGAATAATATAATCTGTATCAGTTTATCGAATCAACACTTGATCCGATGACCCGGCTATATCACATATACCCGGCCGATATCTCATATCGCGAGAATCTAATACGGTATCACATACTCGTATTGTTCTCGGTCCCGCACATATCATATATGTGCTCCTACTCCGTTTTGCTTGAGCCAAGAAACCTCTGTGTAGGACTCTAAAGAATCTGTTAGTTATATGTATGCCCTAGAGGCCATTACTGTACATTGGATGTATATTGTAGTGGGTGCTGGGATATATATAGGTAGGACTTTCTTGCACGACATGATAGTATACTATCTGGTTGCTCTTTATCTTAACATGTATACTTTCTGTCTCTCTGTTACATGTTGATAAAGCCCTTAGGATGTGTGCTCGACTTCCAGGGCTATGATGTAGATCATACTAGTGGGGCCTGGGTAGTCCGTGAGTACATCCTTCAATGTTCCTAGTCGTGGGAATATCGAGACGGGGCATCGATATTCCAGAGTTTACTAGCGTATATCTTCTCGACCCATGTGATGGGCGATGGATAATCCCATATCCATTGGTGTTTGACATCAGAGATGGTATGCGGGTGCTCAGTGGAGACTGGGTACACTGAACGGACTCGTCGAGAACTCCCAGATGGTATTATACCTCACGTCAGATGGCAGTTCTCTGGTGACACTGGTACAGCTTAGTCTGTTGACCCGAGATCGTCATAGAGTCTTGTGTGTCTCCCACTGTGCTTTGATCTCCACCCTACCACGGCTCTACTGAGTCGTGCAAACAGGTGGTTTTTGGGTACAGTCCCTATTCACATGGAGGCAATGAGCGATAGGAGGGGATTCGTCTCTCCCGGTATTGGGGGTTGATGTTGCGCTATGCTCGACTGGCCATAACTGGAAATCCTTGGCCAGGGTTGCAGTGATATACTTGTAAGTGTTATCAGTAGTTTCATGCTTGTTATGGACCTTACATCGGCATGACTTATCAAGCTATTGGGGTCTGACGTTTACAACCCCGAGACGAGATATGCGACATATCAGACGAACAGACCGGACTGTACGGTAAGTGTTACTGGTTGGATTCATAGGAGTGTGAGTGGGCTTGCTCGTTGATCTTCTGATCGCTCAATACCCGGGTGGCCGTTATGTTTAGCAGACCGCTTGCGGCTTGTGGGTGTTTGATATGATCATCACCTGCTGCCGGTGTATTGGCGAGTCTTTAGAGTCCTACATAGAGGTTTCCTGGCACAAGCGAAACGAAATAGGAGCGCGTATGAGATATGTGCGGGACCAAGAATAATACCAGTATGTGATACTGAATTCTATTCTCGCGATTTGTATCTTCGGACGGTTATATAAGATATAGCCGGGTTACCGAATCAAGTGTTGATTCGATACATTGATACACTTGATATTAGTCGGTTATATACAATATGAGCGAATCATTAAATCAAGTGTTGATTTAATGATTTAATGTATAATTATATATTTGATATATTACTTTACATTAACTAGTATTTGTTCACTTAAGATTGATTTTCTCACTTGATGTGCACAAGTTGTATATGTGATATATTTTTGTGCACTAGTTTGTATCATGTTTGATGATACATGCAAACTTGGGTGTGTGTATCACTTTACCCATGTTTAGGTTAATGGTTAGGTTTTATTTATTTTATTTATTTATTTTTGCAAAAATAAAATGGTGGCTTTCTTGTTTTATGCTTGAAGCTTCATGAAGCATTTCAAGCATCTTTGAAAAGTCTAACCATTTTGTTTTATGCTTTAACCTAACCATCAACCTAAACCCTAGTTTAGTCTCTACACAAGTTAACTCACCCATGGTTGCTAAATGATAAGATTCACTTGAATTTTCTTTTAAGTTAATTCTTTTTCATTTTTCTTCTTCTTCTTCTTCTTCATGAAGAGAAGAAAATCTTGCTAGAAAAATACCAAGTGATGAATCCAAGTGAGAAATCCAAATCCAAAGTGAACCCACTTCCTATTTCTTCATCCACTACCACTTGCCATGTAGTAGAGTGTGTTATCTTCACAAGTTTCATGACCTAGTGAAGATGGAGCTTGAGTTTGAGTCGCCTCGACGTAGATCATCTTCGGCATCGAAGTCAACGACCTAGCCCGCCCATTTCTCCGATGAAACCGATGCTAGAGTCCGGGATTCCGATGATCGCAGTGGAGGGACGTCAACACGGAGCAAGAGAAGTGGAGGACCGGATCTACAAAGATTGTAGTCTCTTTCACTTAGTAGCAAAGTAGTTTGCTTGCTTAGTTTTGCCTTACCTCTAGTTAACGATCTAGCATTTGGGTTTCTCGGCACATGTAAAAATTGATTTTGTCATGGTCGATCAGTTGTAGAACCTCATGAGTGTGTCTAGGATCCCTACAGTGGTATCAGAGCTTAGCTAGAGCTTTAGGCAAAGTGTAGACGATGTTAGAAGTCTGATCGAACCCGAAACCCTAATTGAAAACCCTTCTCTGTACAATTTTTCAAAACTGTGATTTTTGTGAATTAAAAATATGCAGAAAAATCAGCAGGGATTTCTAAGCATTACAGTGAAGCACGTGACCCCAATTCAATAAAGGCGCCGCGGAATCGCGGCCGTACCCTAGGTCACGCGGGTTGGGTTAGCCTAGCACCTCATGAAGGGTTTGGAAGCATCACATGAACCAAAAACTGAATTTTTAGGGTGCTAAGTTAACGAACATAGAATCGTTCCTAGAAAAAATTAGGGTTTCAGATTTTTCACATCATCATATGAAAGAAAAGCTAGGGTTTAGAGAGTACAACCTTTGTAGCTCCCTACGCTAGACTCCTCGGCTACTTGGGGTTTGTAAAAGCTCCGCTTGAACTCCTCTAAGTCACCGATGATCCACCCAGAGTCCGCTTTGTCCAAGCTAGCAACTTCACCCGGTCAAGAGAACGAAATGAAGCTAACACTCCAAACAAGTGAGCTAGACTTGTGTAGAATGGTGTTGTGGTTCTCTTTCTCACATCAAAATCCTAACTTGATGAGTATATTACTCACTACAAAAATCTAGAGAGCAAAATGAGAAAGGAAGAAGAAGATGATGGCTATATTTTTTCAAGAGTAAAAAGAATGACTCTCTTCTCAAAGGAAAAAGAAAATATATCAATATATATTTTCTTGTTCTCATCTCAAACCATGGTTTAAACATTATTGAACTTGAGTTAAAACCCAAAAGGAAAAGTAATCCATGGTTAAATGGTGGGTGAGCATGGTTAGGTCAAGAAGAGTGTAGAAAGCTTCCATGAATTATCCTTTCCTTTTCTTTTGTTTTAAATCAAATTCAATAATAATGTATATAAATAACACCATGGTGTGAGTCTTATATTGCCACCATTTTCTTTATATAAGCAACCATGATAGATGATGTATGTATGTATGTATACACATCCATATGTGCATGAAACTAGAAAAAAAGAAAAACATACATGCATGCATACATCCATCCAACACAAGAAAGGATTTCTAGTGAGAAACTAATGGTTAAATGATAAATCAACACTTGATTTATCAATCCGGCCATATCACATACGACCCTAACCAAAAGCAAGCCGCCCGATCATTGTACGGTATCTTATACACGCATTTTAATCGGGTCCATGAGCATATCGCATACGCGCACCACAACATTTCGCCTGGACTAGGTAACTCCATTGTGGGACTCTAAGACTCGTCAATACACCGGCAGTGGGTGATGATCATATCAAGCACCCCCAAGCCGCAAGCGGTCAGCTAAACGTAACGGCCACCCGGGTATTGAGCGATCAGAAGAGAACAAGCGAACCTGCTACAACTCCCGTCGAGCCAACCGGCAACACTTCCCATACAGTCCGGTCTCCTCGTCTGATATGTCGCATATCAAGTCTAAGGGTGGTAAACGTCAGACCCCAATAACCGATAAGTCGTGCCGATGTGAGGCTCATAACGGGTCGAGAAACTACTGGTAACACTTACCAGTAAATCTCCATTCAGCCCTGGCCAGGGACATCCCTGTTACGGCCAATCGAGCACAGTGCAACATCAACCCCCAATACCGGGAGAGACGAAACCCCTCCTATCGCTCATTGCCTCCATGTGACTCGGGACTGTACCCAAAAACCACCGTTTTGCACGCCCTCATGGACGTGGTAAGGTGGAAATCAAAGCACAGTGAGAATCACACAAGACTCTATGACGATCTCGGGTCTACAGACTAACCTGCACAAGTGTCACCTGAGAACTGCCATCTGACGTGAGGTATAATACCATCTAGGAGTTCTCGGCGAGTCCGTCCAGTGTACCCAGTCTCCACTGAGCACCCGTACACCATCTCTGATGTCAAACACCAATGGATATGGGATCATCCATCGCCCATCTCATGGGTCGAGAAGCACATACGCTAGTCTACTCTGGTATATCGATGCCCCGTCTCGATACACCCACGACTAGGGACCTTGAAGGATGTACTTATGGACTAGCATGTCCCCACTAGTATGATCCGCATCATAGTCCAGGTAGTCAAGTACACATCCTAAGGGCTTTACCAACATGTAACTCTAAGACAGTATAAAGAGACAAGTATACATGTTAAGATAAAGTGCAACCAGATAGCATACTATCATATCGAGCAAGAAAGTCATTTCTATATATGTCCAAGCATCCAATATAATATACATCATCTGTACAATACTGGCCTCTAGGGCATACATACAACTAACAATCTCCCACTAGCACTAGGGCCAGCTGCTGTAGTATCGCATACCGAGCATCCCGAAGAGTCTCTCAAACTGTGTCTGGGGAATGGCCTTCGTGAGTGGATCCGCTGTGTTATTCTTCGTGTCAACCCTCCTGACCTCGATCTCCCGGCGATCAACTATCTCCCGGATCAGGTGATACCGCCTCAGAATATGCCTGGATCGCTGATGGGTCCTGGGTTCCTTGGCTAAAGCCACCGCTCTATTGTTATCAAAATACAAAGGTATTGGATGCTTAATGGATGGAACCACTCCAAGTTCAGTAATGAACTTCTTGATCCAGACACCCTCTTTGGCAGCATCGTTGGCAGCGATGTATTCAGCCTCCATCGTCGAGTCTGCCACGGTTTCCTGCTTGGAACTCTTCCAGCTAACCGCCCATCCGTAAAGGGTAAAGACAAATCCAGAATGCGACTTAGAGTCGTCCTTATCACTCTGGAAGCTTGAATCGGTAAAGGACTCCACTTGGAGTTCTCCATTACCATACACCAAGAGCATCTCTTTAGTCCTTCGTAAGTACTTGAGAATGCTCTTCACAGCCGTCCAATGACTCTCTCCAGGATCAGCTTGATACCTGCTCATTACACTTAGTGAGTATGCTACATCGGGTCTGGTACATAGCATCGCATACATGATAGAGCCTACAGCCGAAGCATAGGGTATCCCTTGCATGCGAGCTCTCTCCAAATCAGTCTTGGGAGACATCTCTTTGGAGAGAGTGACTCCAGAGATCGTGGGTAAGTTCTCACACTTGGATTCTTCCATACTAAACCTCTTTAGTATGGTGTCAATGTACCTGGATTGGGACAATCCCAATATCCGTTTGGATCTATCTCTATAGATCCTGATTCCCAATATGCAGGAGGCATCACCAAGATCTTTCATTGAGAATCTTTGTGATAAGAAGAGCTTGACCGATTGCAGCATAGGAATGTCATTTCCTATCAAGAGTATGTCGTCCACGTACAATACGAGGAAGACAACCTTACTCTCTGCCACCTTCTTGTAGACACAAGGTTCATCTACGTTTTTGACGAAATCAAACTCTTTGATAACGACGTCAAAGCAGATGTTCCAACTCCGCGATGCTTGCTTTAATCCATAAATGGATTTAAGCAGCTTGCACACATTCCCGCTGCTCCCACTATCTACGAAGCCCTCTGGCTGAGTCATGTACACGCACTCTTCTAAATTACCGTTTAGAAAGGCGGTCTTAACATCCATTTGCCAGATTTCGTAGTCATGATATGCAGCGATGGAAAGCATGATCCGGATGGATTTAAGCATAGCCACTGGAGAAAAGGTTTCGTCATAGTCCACACCTGGTCTTTGACGAAAACCCTTTGCAACAAGTCTAGCTTTGAAAGTCTCCACTTTCCCATCTACACCAAGTTTTTTCTTAAAGATCCACTTGCTCCCAATTGGTTTTACCCCTTCAGGAGCATCTTCCAAAGTCCATACTTTGTTGGTGTACATGGATTCCATCTCGGACCCTATTGCATCCAGCCATTTCACCGAGTCCCCACTCGTGATGGCCTGCTCGAAGCTAGTTGGGTCATCATCCTCCATGATGCAATCCTCGCTGCCACCATCAATGAGAAACCCGTAGTATCTCTCAGGTGGGTGAGAAACCCTGCTAGATCGGCGGAGTGGCTGGGGTTCGTCAGGTACTACTGAATTCTCTGGTTCTACCAAGTCTTTTGTTATAGTTTGTGTCGCAGGAACCTCTTCCAGTTCTACCTCAATGCCACTGATCTGTTTCATAAGAAAACCTTTTTCTAAGAAGGTGGCATGTCGAGAAACAAACACCTTTTGTTCCTCGGGGTGGTAGAAGATATACCCTTGTGAATTTTTGGGATATCCTACAAACTTACATAAGACAGATCTTGCCTCGAGTTTGTCCGGATTTTGTCTTTTGACATAGGCCGGACAACCCCATATCTTAACATACTTAACGGATGGTCTCTTCCCTTTCCATATCTCATATGGAGTAGTAGGCACCGATTTGGTAGGAACCATATTCAATAGGTGCATGGCTGTCTCAAGCGCATACCCCCAGAAGGAAATAGGCAACTCAGCAGTGCTCATCATGGAGCGCACCATATCTAATAGCGTGCGATTCCTCCGTTCCGCTACACCGTTGTGCTGTGGTGTATAAGGAGGAGTGAGCTGAGAGAGAATCCCATTCTCTTTTAAATAATCCAGAAAATCGTTGCTCAAGTATTCTCCTCCTCGATCAGATCGAAGGATCTTAATACTTTTGCCCGTTTGGTTCTCTACTTCGTGCTTATATTCTCTGAATTTCTCAAAAGCTTCAGACTTGTGTTTTATCAGGAACACATGTCCGTATCTAGAGAGATCGTCAGTGAATGTAATGAAGTAGGAAGAACCGTTCCTGGTATGTGTAGACATGGGACCACATACATCACTATGTATCAGCCCTAAGAGTTCCATAACTCTTTCTCCGTGTCCCGTAAACAGAGTTTTGGTCATTTTACCTTTGAGACATGACTGGCAAGTGTCATAAGATGAAAATTCAAACGGATTCAAATATCCATCTTTATGCAACTTAGCTAGTCTTGTCACATTTATGTGACCTAGTCTATAATGCCACAAGAAGGATTCGTTCAGTTCTGAACTCTTCCTTTTGTGTGTGTTTTGTAAATTGAGAACTGTATTTTGATTGAGAATGAATATGCCATTATATAACGAGCCTGATGCAATCAACTTTTGATCTAGGAAGATGTTCATAACATTATCCTGTACTACAAAATTATATCCTTCTTTACTCAGTAAAGTAACTGATATAATGTTGCACATCATGTTTGGTATATAATAGCACTCATTCAGAACCGGTGTATTACGACTTGGTAATACAAGGTGATATTCGTCAACTGCTTTGGCTGCAACACTTGCACCATTCCCTACTTGAACGGAATGATCACCCTTACCCAGTTCTTTACCTTTCCGTAGCCCATGTAATTGTTTACATATGTGGGATCCTGATCCGGTATCTAATACCCAGGACATAGGGTGAACTGAAAAACAGTTCTCAATGACAAACACACCCGAAGAAGGTGCATCAACATGCATGTCCTCCGTTTGGGCGGCGTGAGAATCCAGACATTCTCCTGTTTCCTGTTCAGTCTTATAACACTTATAAGATAGAACGGGTCCAACGTTCCCCTGCACAGTATAACATGCGGGTTCGGTCAATACATCCATATTATTATCTTTATTAAGGCATGACATGGTCGCTACCTGGAGAGAGAAAGGGAAGAAAACACTTTAGCGTATGCTCTTGCAAGATCAGATTGGTTATTATCTTATCTAATCAGGATGGCTCCCACTGTTTTTATCAAATCTTCCTTCAAACCCTAAAAGGAAAGACTAGCCGGGATTAAATACACCCTACAACTTCACCGATCTTTCAGCCAGGCCAGTGTCGGTACTTTGAGGGAGGTTCCCCGTGCTTTCGCACGGACCTAATTAAAGTAAATCTCGTTTTCCTAGAGGTGTAACCCCGTTGACACCTTTCTAGACACCTACTTGATCGGCTAATTATCCTGTGTAAAACTCTCCCAGGAGTAACAATTACTCGCAGTGGGTATCGGGATCCAACTATCTCATAGAAGGTATGCAATCTCATTGCAAATTTCAACTCTTGAAATTCCCGATAATGCTTTTTCCCCTAACGTATTATGACCTTGACGAATGCCAAATAACCCATAGTGCGCTAGTCAAGTTCAACCCGTACATTTCTTGATTGAATTAAACCCACTCGCACGACCCTTAACGAATGCTAAACAACGCCGTACGAATACCCTAATCCAATCACATCATATGCTACAGATAAATAGTAGATAGCTACCGTACACTACGCCTTGACGAATGCCAAACAACCGTAGCACAAATACTAAGTAATATCTATCTGAAATGTCGGAGGGCTACGCAGGTTTTTCAGAAAAACCATGAGCGTAATGAACTTGATATCATTGTAGAATCGAGTGAATTTTGAAATGGAGTGATTTTGAGGCTTTCATTAGTTTTGCTAAAGAGGTCACTCCATTAGTTTTGCTAAAGAGGTCACTCCCGGTGAAGGGATCTCGGCTCTTTCCTCATCGAATAAGGTGCGGGATATATCATATATATCACTGTGCAAAGCAAAACTCCAAAAGCAGTCAAAAGTCAAATCGAGTGTTGTAGCATCTGCCAGTTTTGCTAAAGAGGTCACTCCCGGTGAAGGGATCTCGGCTCTTTCCTTATCGAATAAGGTGCAGGATATATCATATATACTGCTATGCAAAGCAAAACTGCAGCTACCCTTTTATTTGAAAATTTGATTCTACAACATCTTTTAGGTTTCTTTTCTTTCATTAATCACATTAATGAAGTCCCATCATTTATCTCACCTAAACATCACAGATAAATACGACGTACACTTATGCCATCCGCATTCGCCTCGATGTCCCCTCGTGCACCGTTAGGTTAGGTAACTAACGACAGAGCAGGGCAGGGCTAGTGCGGGTGCAAAACATAAGTAACATCTATATAATATATCATATATACTATATACTGTATCCATCAAAACATATCAAATGATCACATCAAAGATATCGCAGCAGAAACATAAATATAATGTGGGATTTACTAGGACGTCCGTATTTAGTATTTAGCCAGCAATAGAAAATACGGATTCCACATTCATGATGAATAGCCAAGCCCACACCCTGGACCCCTACGAGAGCGGCAAGTGACCCTACCAATTCTGGAGTTTAGGAGACCCGGTCTCGACTCCTCGAGATGGCCTCCCACTGAACTCCAGAACCCGGTCACCTGTGCTCCCCTCCTTGGGTCCATCCTAATGCGGAAAAGTAAATAATATACAACACAGGTGGCATCGACCTCAACCCGGAAGTGCCCCAAATATAAGAATATAACATTACATTTGAATTTACATGAATGAAAATATAAAACTCTCATCTCACATAAAAAAAAACCGGCTATTCAATCACGACAATCCTGCACGTCATATCTCAGCGACACATAATATCTCAAATCATCAACGTAAGTAAGTATGCATACCCCAATTGTCATTCATGTATAACAACGAAACCGGCGATATCGACATACTACACTTACGGTCACAGAAAAGAAAGTGTAAAACTGCAATATTTGGAATCTACATCCTCTTTAGACATCATAAATGCGAAATATCACATATTTCGTATTTCATGTCCAACTATATGAATTCCAGATATTGCATCACATTCCAGATAAATAGACGGTATTAAAGTTTTCGAACGAACGATCAAATACCCAAGATTCGCTAAAGCTCAACACTTGAGCGGAGTTCAAAAAACCCGGAGTGTGACACAGTGGTAGCGGTCCAGCCGTAGAAGGGTCAAGCCAACGCCTCACATGTGGCACGCCGTACTGCCCCAAACCCTAAGGTTCAAAGGGCAGTTCAAGACGGTCACATAATCGAGTTAAGGTTTGTTGTCTTCTAGAGGGTCCACCACAAACAAACTTGCACGTATTTCCGAAAGATTTTAAACCCCGTGAAAAGTGAGCAAATGATACTCGTTCAAACACTTCAATACATTCTAATTTATCCGGAAAAGTCACGAAATCAAAATTCCGATCGAATCGGCGAGTCCAAAACCATCTCCAGAATTTTCAGCACTAAATTCAGATTAAAAATACCCTAAAAAATATACAAGCAGAACACAACATTACAGTATAAAATTGATGCAGTGATCGATTTGTACGGCCGCGGAACAGCGGCCTAAGCAAGCTTAGGCCGCGTTTCCGCGGCAAAATTAACTGTTCATCGCATCATTTTTACATCGTAATTCTTATATTTTCCTGCTGAATTTTTTCCATATTTTTAATTCTGAAAAACAACAATTTTTAAAAAATGTCCAGAGAGTGCTCAAAAATCCGTATTTTCGGTTCGATCAGAGTTTTAACTTCGTAAAAGTGTCGCCTAATGTTCTAGGTCGGCTCTGATACCAATGTTGGGTTAGCCTAGCACCTCATAAAGAGTTTGGAAGCATCACATGAACCAAAAACTCAATTTTTAGGGTGCTAAGTTAACGAACATAGAATCGTTCCTAGAAAAAATTAGGGTTTCAAATTTTTCACATCATCATATGAAAGAAAAGCTAGGGTTTAGAGAGTACAACCTTTGTAGCTCCCTACGCTAGACTCCTCGGCTACTAGGGGTTTGTAAAAGCTCCGCTTGAACTCCTCTAAGTCACCGATGATCCACCCGGAGTCCGCTTTGTCCAACCTAGCAAGTTCACCCGGTCAAGAGAACGAAATGGAGCAAACACTCCAAACAAGTGGGCTAGACTTGTGTAGAATGGTGTTGTGGTTCTCTTTCTCACTTCAAAATCCTAACTTGATGAGTATATTGCTCACTACAAAAATCTAGAGAGCAAAATGAGAGAGGAAGAAGAAGATGATGGTTATAGTTTTTCAAGAGTAAAAAGAATGACTCTCTTCTCAAAGGAAAAAGAAAATATATCAATATATATTTTCTTGTTCTCATCTCAAACCATGGTTTAAACATTATTGAACTTGAGTTAAAACCCAAAAGGAAAAGTAATCCATGGTTAAATGGTGGCTGAGCATGGTTAGATCAAGAAGAGCGTAGAAAGCTTCCATGAATTATCCTTTCTTTTTCTTTTGTTTTAAATCAAATTCAATAATAATGTATATAAATAACACCATGGTGTGAGTCTTATATTGCCACCATTTTCTTTATATAAGCAACCATGATAGATGATGTATGTATGTATGTATGTATACATATCCATATGTGCATGAAACTGGAAAGAAACAAAAACATACATGCATGCATACATCCATCCAACACAAGAAAGGATTTCTAGTGAGAAACTAATGGTTAAATGATAAATCAACACTTGATTTATCAATCCGGACATATCACATACGACCCTAACCAAAAGCAAGCCGCCCGATCAATATACGGTATCCTATACACGCATTTTAATCGGGTCCATACGCATATCGCATACGCGCACCACAACATTTCGCCTGGACTAGGTAACTCCATTGTGGGACTCTAAGACTCGTCAATACGCCGGCAGTGGGTGATGATCATATCAAGCACCCCCAAACCGCAAGCGGTCAGCTAAACGTAACGGCCACCCGGGTATTGAGCGATCCGAAGAGAACAAGCGAGCCTGCTACAACTCCCGTCGAGCCAACCGGCAACACTTCCCGTACAATCCGGTCTCCTCGTCTGATATGTCGCATATCAAGTCTAGGGGTGGTAAACGTCAGACCCCGATAACCGATAAGTCGTGCCGATGTGAGGCTCATAACGGGTCGAGAAACTACTGGTAACAATTACCAGTAAATCTCCATTCAGCCCTGGCCAGGGACTTCCCTGTTACGGCCAATCGAGCACAGTGCAACTTCAACCCCCAATACCGGGAGAGACGAAACCCCTCCTATCGCTCATTGCCTCCATGTGACTCGGGACTGTACCGAAAAACCACCGTTTTGCACGCCCTCATGGACATGGTAAGGTGGAAATCAAAGCACAGTGGGAATCACATAAGACTCTATGACGATCTCGTGTCTACAGACTAACCTGCACAAGTGTCACCTGAGAACTGCCATCTGACGTGAGGTATAATACCATCTAGGAGTTCTCGGCGAGTCCGTCCAGTGTACCTAGTCCCCACTGAGCACCCGTATACCTTCTCTGATGTCAAACACCAATGGATATGGGATCATCTATCGCCCATCTCATGGGTCGAGAAGCGTATACGCTAGTCTACACTGGTATATCGATGCCCCGTCTCGATACACCCACGACTAGGGACTGATTGAATTAATTTCTTGATTGGATGTAAAAGTATCGAATCAAATAGTCCCCGGCAACGGCGCCATTTGATTGAATAGATTTCGGATTGTGTATGTTAGAAAATAGAATAGAAATCACAACCAAAAATTATTTGACCGCAATCAACTACGGTGTCGGATTGTAGATTGTATGTGAGTGCGGATCGTCCACAGGGAAAGTGTAATCGTTCGTCTTTTGAATCAGATGAGTTGAAACTTTAAAGAAAAGAAAACAAACAATTCATGATTTGAAATTGAAGTTCAAGAATGAGAAAAATCTAGATCTAAGAAAGCATTAAAAGATAGAATCAAGAATTGATCGTTTGATGATTTTTCCAAACCAAATATCAAGAATCGAAATGCGGCTCGTAGGAATCGATCGGATCTATAGATGTGATGTAATCTTACAATTACGTATTCTTATCCTTCGATGGATTGATACTAGATCGATGATGATCGATGAGAATTAGAGACTTCTTGTGAAACTAGGGTTTCATCTTATCTCTTGTTCTTTCATTGATACCATTCATATTCTAGCCTCTAGTAAATTCAAGAAACGATCGTAGATCCCTAATTTCGAGCGATCACAATCAAGAAAGTATCGCTACGAAACTAGGTCATCGATTCTTGAACTTGCTAGGGTTTACAAAACTCGTAGGACTTAAAAATCGTATTAAGATTTGTTACATCATCATTCTACAATCGTCTCGACTCCTTTACGAGCGGAGTTTTACTCAAACATCACAACAAGAACAACAATTACAAATTGAGATCTAATCATGATGCAAGAATTAAAAGAAAGCAAGATTAAAGAATGTCACCTTTTATTTATATCAACAATTTCATTACATTCGCTCAAGAACTACAAGAGGAAGAATTCGATCGTCGACTTGGCTTCGCTCGTCTCCGTGGATCGCGGATCGGCTTGGATCACTTGCCCGATTGAAGATCGGCTCGGCTCCTAAAAGGTTGAAGGCTTCTTACTTGATTTGGTACTCAAGATCTTGGATTTAGAGTGGAATTAGGGTTAGGGTTTCGCACAAGCCTTGTCACTAGACTTGTGGAAGAAGATGATGAAAGAGGGAAAGATTAACTAATGAAGATTAACAACTAATCAACCCATTAACCCTTAGATCTAGGCTCTATTTATAGATAACTAACCCTAGATCTAGGATTTCAAATTCTAAGTTTCCCTCCTAAAGTTTGTTGAAGAAATTTAAATTTCCCTCCAAAAGTTAGTTAGGTGAGAAGCTTCTAGGTGTGATTAGTTAGGAGGGAGCTTCTAGAAGAGATTAGTTAGGAGCTTAATTAGGATTAGCCTTGCTTAATCTTCTTTGCTGATCTGGCAGTAGCTTCGAGAGAATTATGGAATTTGACCTATCAGAAATGAATGTGGCCCCAGAGATTGAGATTCTGCACTGAAATTGGACGGATGACGTGGCAGAAGAGGCGCGGATCCGCGGCTCAAACAGGCTCCCGCCGCGGATCCGCGGCGCCTTTGGTGAGTTGGGGCTTGGGTTCTCTGGTGTGGTCTTGGGCTGTTGTATGGGCCTTGGTTTGATATATAGAATTGTATAATTCCTTCTGGATTGCTACCAGATCTGAAATGATTTAGTTGGCGTATTTTTGATCAGCTCTTTTGCTTTTCTTCCGTATTTCCTGCACAGACTCAAGACAAGTGTTGCGCAAATACAGAAATGATGCGATGCCATGAAATGCGGTTAATTTCCCTTAAAGTGTCGGTTTAAAAGTCTAATACATGCAATCTGGTATTTTACGATTGATTTGGTAATATGTGAAATATGAATACCGAACACTTCTAAATGTATGCAAAAGATGGGGAAATTGCAGGCTAAAATATACAATATTTTCGACTGATCAAATACCCCCGAACTTAATTTCGATCGTCTCGAGCGAATGTTTTATTAAAAAGAGAAGGAGAAAATAAAGAAAGAGAAAAACTAACTAGCACACTTTCGTAGGCAACACGATTGCACTGAGCACGTGCAACAAGCCTTTAAACCTCTAGGTGTCCCTAGTAGGAGGAGTGTTGTCTCCTGAGGGTTTTCAGCGGATTGCACCCACAAAATCCAATAATAAAAGGAAGATCATGAAATTTACATTTAAAGAAAAGAATTGTAAAAGAAAGACTTTGAAAATTAGGGTTTCCAACTAAGCTAGCTTTTCGGTTGTCATGAGCCCTATCTTAATGGTCATGAAAAGATGTTAGAAATCACGTCCTCCCTCAATAAAACATTGTCTTATTCTTCATTCCTATCTTTCTTCCAAACATCGATCATATAACCCTGCGTGTGTGTAAAGACATCCCTACACCCGGAGAATTCAATTCAAGCTATCATACTCTTGCCCATCAGCCTCAGTACTTTTTAATCAATGAATATTTAGACGAAATTGCTCACACACTTTCATGCGACCGTTAATACTTCTTGAGGTACTAACCGACCGATTACTCCTGTGCTTGCTTATTTGGTGTATTTTCCTCGTCTTGCACCACCTCAGACACAGCAGTGACTCCCAGACCAGTTGGCCTTAGGGCACTAGGTGAAGAAGCACCCTCGCTATACATTTTTTATTGCCTTTGGTGGTAACAAAACCAGTGTTCATTTTTCTCACCACTTTATATTTTCTTCATTTTTTTTATTTTTTTATTTCCTTCATACTTTTGGTTTTAAGACAAGAGCATTTCAAGGTATCCTCTACTATCCCGGGCTTTAAGATGTGTGTAAGTGCGAATAGCAGGGTATCAACGTTCAAAATGTTTGGCTTCCAGAATAGAAACTATTTTTCAGACTTATTTTTATCCTCAGATTAGTGACGTCTTTCATCTTACTAACCCTTGGAACAACGGCTCATAACTACTTATTACTAGTTCGTATAAGAAAACTTCTAATTTTCTTAGTTTTCTTAAATTTTTCTAATCTCATAGATGTAATTTTTCACTATCTAAACTTTTATTATCTTATTTATGTACAAAAATTATTTTTATATTTTTGAAAATTTTTAAATTTTTATAGGTTTTCGAAAAAAAATGTTTTGTGCTTATGCAAAGTATGATGCAAATGATGCGCAAATAAGCACAAACCTCCCCCAAACTTGTTTTCAACAGTGTCCTCACTGTTGTCATCCGCTAAATCTCGAAAAAACCTGTAAGCTTGGGAGGAATTTATTAGTGGGGGCAAAATATTTAAGTGAAAAACCTCCCCCAAACTTATTCTTGGCTCAAAATTTTGTAAAAATCTCTTTTCAAGAGCCCGATTATTCCCCCCCAAACTTGAGTTATGCAATGTTAATCTTTTAAAATCACAAGTGGGGGTCAAAAATCATTGGTCGATGCCAAGCTTTGCAAAGACCGAATGTTAATACCAACCATTCAAAAATTTTATCAATGCAGTGCTCTGGTTGGTGGGAGAAGAAGTGGGGAAAGGTTAAGTGGTGGAAGAGAATGTGTGTGCGTCTCATTTTGGAGAGACGAAGCAGTGAAAGTGATGGATTACTCGCATTCTTTTTACAGTCCATATGAAGGGGTGGAGGTTCAA
Organism: Agapanthus africanus; assembly: GCA_030015575.1. Classification (NCBI taxonomy): domain Eukaryota; kingdom Viridiplantae; phylum Streptophyta; class Magnoliopsida; order Asparagales; family Amaryllidaceae; genus Agapanthus; species Agapanthus africanus. The sequence continues at coordinate 377,231,962 of CM057344.1, read as the reverse complement.
TTTCATTGAGTGGGACATGATTCATCTCAACACCCGTGTCATTCAAAAATGCGAGTTCATCAGCGAAGATTTCCTCAAAAGTTCCATCAATACCCCGGTGAATAATGTCATCACAAAGTGCGGGGTGATCTTCAGACTCTAAGAACAGTTCATAATCCGTGTTAATTGTTGACCCAGACATCTCGGTGGAAGAGTCCGTATGTGTATAATACATAGTTGGGTCAAACAACAACGTATGAAAAGAGTCTAGATTGGTATCAGGAGGATCATCAAATTCGCTGCTGTCGACATCCATTAAGTCGACAGAACATACCTGAGCAATAGGTTCGGAGGGTACACTTCCCAACTTGTAAATGTTCAGCTCTATTGACGTATTCCCGAAAGATAGGGTCATAGAACCGTTACGACAGTTGATAATAGCATTGGAAGTGGCCAAAAAGGGGCGACCTAAAATCACCGGAATTTGATTCCGTGGGTTCACTACAGGCTGTGTATCAATTACAATAAAATCTACAGGGAATATAAATTCTCCGATTTTTATTAACACATCCTCCAGTTCACCCCTAGGTTTGGTGATTGATCGGTCAGCCATCTGGAGAGTGCAATTGGTTGGCTTCAACTCTCCGATCCCTAATTGCTCATAGACTGAGTAAGGAAGCAAGTTAACACTAGCGCCAAGGTCTAATAGAGCACGGTTAATGTGTTTTTCCCCAATAGAAACGGAAATAGTAGGATATCCAGGATCCTTACGTTTCCTTGGTAATTGTTGGGGGAAAGCCGTGTCTATTGTCTTTTCCATGAAAATCTTCTTGGGCACTGGATTCTTCCTCTTCCTAGTGCACAAGTTCTTAAGAGTTTTCGCATAAGACGGAACTTGTTGGATGGCATCTAGGAGAGGGATGTTGGTGTTTACTTGCTTAAAAATGTTCATAATCTTCTCCATATGTGGACTCGGTGTGTTAGCCCTTAACTGATTAGGATAAGGTGCTTTAGCAATAAGCGCTGGGTCCATCATAGGAGAAGGAAGTGGTTGTGGAACCGATCCCGTAATAGAAGTGGGGATCGTCCGTGGAGGGGTAAAAGAGGTGGGCTGTAGTGGCGAGCCTTTTGGGAAACGAAGAATAGGCTCGGAAGAAGATGGTAGGGTAGAAGAACTGGGGTCAGAAGTGTGTGTGTGAGGAAAGGTCTCAGCCGGGGTGTTATTGATTGATTTATCAGTATCATCAAACTCTTCCCCAAGGTGATGGTCAAGCACTCTTCCAGATCTCAACGTGATTGCATCCACAGGATGTGAATAGCCAAGATTAGGTAAAGGTTGAGCTGGAAGTTTCCCTTTCTCTCTTGCACTCATTTCGGCTTTTAGTTGTGCAATTTGTTCTTCCATCGATTTGATGTTCTCATTTTGAGAGATAATGATCTTCATTACATTCTCGACGGAAGATTGCAAACTTGCCGTCCCTTGGATGGATTGTTTCATGAAAGTATCCAAGGTTTGTGCTAGTGTAGAGGTATTATCTGTACCGGTTAATTGCAAAGGACTAGATGGTGCAAAAGTGTTGGCCGGATTTTGGAAATTTTGTGATTGGAAGGGGTGCTGACTCAATTGAAGTGGTGGCTGCTGTTGTGGTGAAGAAACCCTTTGGAATTGATTCGTGTTTGGAACCGTGTTTTGAAATTGGGATTGGTTCCAATCAAAATTAGGGTGATTCCTCCACCCCTGATCATATGTGGAGGAAGATGGATTGTTTCTAGGTCTTTGAAATGCGGCATTGGTATGCTCATGACCTTGAAACGGACATTCTTCCGTCAAGTGAGACGGATCAGAACAGCAACCACATACAGTTTTGGAGAGTGATATTTGACTTAGGGCGGCTAAAAATTTGTTTTCCATAGTCTCGAGTTTCTTTTGCATAGCTGAAATGTCAGCTCTAACTCCTATGGAAATATCATTGCCATCCCTAGACGATTGACTCACACCCTCCTACTGTAAAGATTTTTCAGCGAAATCTTCTAGAAATTTCCAGGCTTCCCCATCATCTTTGGTCATAAAGTTGCCTTGACACATGGATTCAAGGGACTGTCTTGTGTAAGGAGTAATGCCCTCATAAATGATTCGGCACAATTCCCATCTCGGGATGCCGTGATGTGGACATTGGATTAACAAATCCTTGAAACGGTCAAGACATTTTGAAAATGTTTCATTTGGAAGCTGGGTGAATTGATAAATTTCGCTACGGATTCGAGCTGTTTTGTGATGTGGGTAGAATTTCTTAAGGAATGCTTTGACGAATTCGTCCCAATTTGAAATGGAATGTGCGGTAGTGTTATATAGCCACTTCTCGGCTAAATCGCACAAAGTGAATGGGAGAAGACGTAGACGGAAAGCATCCACAGAAAGCTGTGAAGTACCCATCATTGCGCATACATTTTCAAATTTCGTGATAAACACGTATGCGTCTTCAGACTCGAGACCATGAAATTTTGGTAGAAGGTTGATGAATTGGGGTTTTATTTGAAAATTTTCCCCGTTGGCTGGTGGAATGGAAAGACAGGTGGAAAGTGGGCCTCGTGCAGGATAGCATCTCTCTTGGAGAGAGATGCGAGGTGGATTCTGCGCACCAACGGACGGCGGCAGAGTAGTGGAAAAGAAGTTCGATGGAGGTGGATCCATCGATGTGGGTGTGGTGGTGGTTAAAAGAAAAGGTAAATGTAGAAATACCGACTTTTGGGTCGATGAGGGAAACGCGGACTAACGGGCACTAGAAACCCGTGTCCAGCCTATCTTGTACTAAAAAGGGTTAGTACAAGTGGCACCGTGAATTTATAATTAGGGGAAATGATGTATGCGGTGTTTTCTTTAAAAAGATACGGATTTTTGAAAATATGATGCAACAAAACAAATGCAACACACAAAACCCTAAAATCTAGGGGTCACCTAGGTCAAAGATCTAGACTGCTCCTAACTGCCAAAAGACAAGTCGCAGGATCAATCCTCCACTGCCTCTTTGTCCCCCTGTGGCCGGATAAGTGCCAGGTAAGTGGGAAGGTACTCCACTACGTAAGTAGTGGGCCTAATTAAAAACCACTAGCCTTAGACACACTCGGCTTAGGCACCACAAGAAAACGCGGATAAGCAATGAATTACCCACGGCCTTCTCTTGTCCTAATTGAGCGCGACGGTCCTTAGAGTCATCTCTAGATATTTTTTTATTAATGAGGGTCAATGCGGATGCAAGTTTGTGATTTTCGGGGCCTAGGAAGGGTAATGAAATCCCCACCTAATTTGAATTTGGTCGTGCCCCTTAAATTTCCGTTTTAATATGCAAACAACCAAGAATCAAAAACACGCACAAATTTTATTTTTCTTTGCGGCGCTGCGATTTATTTGCAAAGAAACCTGCAGAAAAGTGTTAGTTGGAGCTAAAAAGGGAGAGAGGAGAGAGAAAGAAATCACCTGCAGGCAAAATTTTCCAGAGACCCCTTCACCTAGCCGCGGATCAGCCGCAGATGGTGGGCAATGGCCGCGGAAACGCGCTCCTATGGTGGGAACACTGTACAAAATTTTTCCAGGGAGCTTCTGTTGGCTCCCTCAGCTCTCTGGTATATTCCAAAAAAATTTTCCACAGCACAGAATGCTCCAGATTTCCTCGCAATCAAATCACAACACACGTATTAGAGTTTGCACGAATTTTGATCACAAAATTTAGATGGAATAAAATTTTCAACTCAAATTTCAAAATACGAACTATTAGCGCACTATCCCCGGCAACGGCGCCATTTGATTGAATTAATTTCTTGATTGGATGTAAAAGTATCGAATCAAATAGTCCCCGGCAACGGCGCCATTTGATTGAATAGATTTCGGATTGTGTATGTTAGAAAATAGAATAGAAATCACAACCAAAAATTATTTGACCGCAATCAACTACGGTGTCGGATTGTAGATTGTATGTGAGTGCGGATCGTCCACAGGGAAAGTGTAATCGTTCGTCTTTTGAATTAGATGAGTCGAAACTTTAAAGAAAAGAAAACAAACAATTCATGATTTGAAATTGAAGTTCAAGAATGAGAAAAATCTAGATCTAAGAAAGCATTAAAAGATAGAATCAAGAATTGATCGTTTGATGATTTTTCCAAACCAAATATCAAGAATCGAAATGCGGCTCGTAGGAATCGATCGGATCTATAGATGTGATGTAATCTTACAATTACGTATTCTTATCCTTCGATGGATTGATACTAGATCGATGATGATCGATGAGAATTAGAGACTTCTTGTGAAACTAGGGTTTCATCTTATCTCTTGTTCTTTCATTGATACCATTCATATTCTAGCCTCTAGTAAATTCAAGAAACGATCGTAGATCCCTAATTTCGAGCGATCACAATCAAGAAAGTATCGCTACGAAACTAGGTCATCGATTCTTGAACTTTCTAGGGTTTACAAAACTCGTAGGACTTAAAAATCGTATTAAGATTTGTTACATCATCATTCTACAATCGTCTCGACTCCTTTACGAGCGGAGTTTTACTCAAACATCACAACAAGAACAACAATTACAAATTGAGATCTAATCATGATGCAAGAATTAAAAGAAAGCAAGATTAAAGAATGTCACCTTTTATTTATATCAACAATTTCATTACATTCGCTCAAGAACTACAAGAGGAAGAATTCGATCGTCGACTTGGCTTCGCTCGTCTCCGTGGATCGCGGATCGGCTTGGATCACTTGCCCGATTGAAGATCGGCTCGGCTCCTAAAAGGTTGAAGGCTTCTTACTTGATTTGGTACTCAAGATCTTGGATTTGGAGTGGAATTAGGGTTAGGGTTTCGCACAAGCCTTGTCACTAGACTTGTGGAAGAAGATGATGAAAGAGGGAAAGATTAACTAATGAAGATTAACAACTAATCAACCCATTAACCCTTAGATCTAGGCTCTATTTATAGATAACTAACCCTAGATCTAGGATTTCAAATTCTAAGTTTCCCTCCTAAAGTTTGTTGAAGAAATTCAAATTTCCCTCCAAAAGTTAGTTAGGTGAGAAGCTTCTAGGTGTGATTAGTTAGGAGGGAGCTTCTAGAAGAGATTAGTTAGGAGCTTAATTAGGATTAGCCTTGCTTAATCTTCTTTGCTGATCTGGCAGTAGCTTCGAGAGAATTATGGAATTTGACCTATCAGAAATGAATGTGGCCCCAGAGATTGAGATTCTGCACTGAAATTGGACGGATGACATGGCAGAAGAGGCGCGGATCCGCGGCTCAAACAGGCTCCCGCCGCGGATCCGCGGCGCCTTTGGTGAGTTGGGGCTTGGGTTCTCTGGTGTGGTCTTGGGCTGTTGTATGGGCCTTGGTTTGATATATAGAATTGTATAATTCCTTCTGGATTGCTACCAGATCTGAAATGATTTAGTTGGCGTATTTTTGATCAGCTCTTTTGCTTTTCTTCCGTATTTCCTGCACAGACTCAAGACAAGTGTTGCGCAAATACAGAAATGATGCGATGCCATGAAATGCGGTTAATTTCCCTTAAAGTGTCGGTTTAAAAGTCTAGTACATGCAATCTGGTATTTTACGATTGATTTGGTAATATGTGAAATATGAATACCGAACACTTCTAAATGTATGCAAAAGATGGGGAAATTGCCGGCTAAAATATACAATATTTTCGACTGATCAGGGACCTTGAAGGATGTACTTATGGACTACCATGTCCTCACTAGTATGATCCGCATCATAGTCCAGGTAGTCAAGTACACATCCTAAGGGCTTTACCAACATGTAACTCTAAGACAGTATAAAGAGATAAGTATACATGTTAAGATAAAGTGCAACCAGATAGCATACTATCATATCGAGCAAGAAAGTCATCTCTATATATGTCCAAGCATCCAATATAATATACATCATCTGTACAATACTGGCCTCTAGGGCATACATACAACTAACAACGTGGCGGTTCCGCGACCATAAAGTGGCCTCTTTGTTCACTGTTTGCACAGTAATGTCTTAATATTATTCCTGTGTTTTCTTGGAATTTTTAATATGCACTCAAGAGTTGAGTTTTCTGGGTTGTATTGGGAGTTCGTAGATTCGATCGGATTGTCTAACTTTGTCTATATGTTTTTCCGGATAATTTAGAACATATTAAAAAGTTCGACCGGATATAAATAACCCATTTTTTCCTCTACCGGGAAATTTCTAAGTGTTGGATTTTTCCGTAGTTTAAGAACGTTCTAACTAGTGCAAGCAACGCGATGGACCCTCTAGAAGACAACAAACCTTAACTCGATTATGTGACCGTCTTGAACTGCCCTTTGAACCTTAGGGTTTGGGGCAGTACGGCGTGCCACATGTGAGGCGTTGGCTTGACCCTTCTATGGCTGGACCGTTGGTACTGTGGCATGAATTGAATGTTTTAAAACTTATTTCAAGTGTTGAGCTGTTTCGGGAAAACTTGGGTGTTTGATTGTTCGATCGGAAAGTTTAACATTTTCTATTTATCTGGAATATGATACAATATTTGGAATTCACAAGCTGTTATGAGATAACTAAATGAATGTTATAAACATACCAATTTAGTCTCATATGATCGGTTGCCACGGGATTTTGATTTGATCAAAAGTCCGTCGCAATCGCATAGCGTACGCGGATACTCGCCGGGTAAACTTAATAGACAGCCACACACCATAGCCCCGACCAAGTGACTGTAGGAGAACCCCGTCGCCGAAAGCATCCGTTCGGGTGCTCGCGGCAGCGGTGTTCCGCCTTGGTGCACTTCGTCGACGGCATCGGGGGTGTGGCCGTCTACTAAAGTTTGCGACGAGCATTCGATCAGGATGTCGGGAATCTTGTTGAATTGCCCGACGTGATATTGAAAAGAGTTTTCGATTTTGAGACTAAAATGCGGGGTTTATAATGGTTAGGCATGCGATGTCGAAGGAATTCATTTGATTAGGCATGCGATGTCTAAAGAGGTTGCGGATTCCAACTGTTGTAGTTTTACACTTTTTTTTCTGCGACCGTAAGTGTAATATGTGATATCGCCGGTTTCGTTGCTATATGTCAACGACAATTGGGATGGGCATATTTACTTACGATGATGACATGTGATGTTATGTGTTGCTGGATATGTTATATTAGATCGTCGTGTTTGAATAGCCGGGTTTTTTTTATGTGAGATGAGTGTTTTTCCATTTTCATTCATGTAAAAACTTGTATGTAATATTCTTTTATTGGGACACTTCCAGGTTGCGGAAGATGTCACCGTTGATGTATATTATTTACTTTTCCGTATTAGGATAGACCTAAGGAGGGGAGCACAAGTAACCGGGTTCTAGGGTCCAGTGGGAGACCATCTCGAGGAGTCGAGTCCGGGTCTACTAACTCTAGAATTGGTAGGGTTGCTTGCCGCTCTCGTAGGGGTCTAAGGGTGTGGGATTGGCTATTCATCACGACCGTGGAATCCGTGTTTTATTCAGGCTCAAAATAAAACACGGACGTCCTAGTATATCCAATATTTCATATGATATTTTCTGCTGCGTTATCTGTGATGTGATCATGTGATATGTTCAGATAGATATTGTATATAATATATAAGATATATTATATAGACGTTGCTTATATTTTACACCCGCGCTAGCCCTGCCTCGCTCTGGCGTTAGTTACCTAACCTAACGGTGCAGACGGGACATCGAGACGAATGTGGATGGCATAAGCGTATGTTATATTTATCTGTGATGTTTAGGTGGACTTAAATGATGGGACTTCATTAATGTGATTAATGAAAGAAAATAAACCTAAAAGATGTTGTGGAATAGAATTTCTCAAAAACAGGTAGCTTCAGTTCTTGCTTTGCATCGCGGTGTTCCTTGAAGAGCATCCTGCACCTTATTCGATGAGGAAAGGGCCGACGATCCCTTCACCGGGAGTGACCCCTTTAGCAATAACTGGCAGATGCTACAACCCTCGGTTTGTCTTTTGATTGCTTCTATAGTTTCTTCTTTGCACAGCGGTATATATGATATATCCTGCACCTTATTCGATGAGGAAAGGGCCGACGATCCCTTCACCTGGAGTGAACCCTTTAGCAAAACTAGAAAAGCCTCAAAAACACTCCATTTATAAACCATTTGATTCCGCAACGAGATCAAGTTCAAAGCGTTAAAGGTTTTTTTAAAAACCATCCGCAACCCTCCATCATTTTAGGAAGTAGAGTACTTAGTATTCGTGCTACGTTTGTCGACCATAGCCGAGGCGTAGTGTACGGTAGCTAAGTGATGTCTTCCTACACAGTATATGATGCGATTAGTTAGGACAGTCATGTGGCTTTGTTGACCTTAGCCAAGGGTCATGTGGGTGGGTCTAATTAATCACGAAATGACGGGTAGAACTTGACTAGTGCTTATGATTTGTTGACCTTAGCCAAGGTCATAAGTGCTAGGGGTAAAAACCATTATCGGGAGTTTCAAGTGTTGAAATTTGCAATGAGATTGCATACCTTCTATATGATAGTTGGATCCCGATACCCACTGCGAGTAATTGTTACTCCTGGAAGAGTTTTACACTTTGCAATTAGCCGATCAAGTAGGTGTCTAGAAAGGTGTCAACGGGGTTACGCCCCTGGGAAAACGAGAATTATTTTAATTAGGTCCGTGCGAAAGCACGGAGAACCTCCCTCAAAGTATCGACACTGGCCTGGTTGAAAGATTGGCGAACTTGTAGAGTGTAATTAATCCCGGCTAGTCTTTCCTTTTAGGGTTTGAAGGAAGATTTGATAAAAACAGTGGGAGCCATTCTGATTAGATAAAATATATAACCAATCTAATCTTGCAAGAGCGCACGCAGAGTGTTTTCTTCTCTCTCTCTCCAGGTAGAGAACATATCACGCCTTAATCAAGATAATAATATGGATGTATTGACCGAACCCGCCTGTTATACTGAGCTGGGGAACGTTGGTCCCGCTCCAACTTATAATTGTTATAAGACAGACCAGGAAATTGGGGAATACCAGGATTCCCATGCCGCCCAAACGAAGAAAGTGCATGAGATGCATCTCCTTCGGGTGTGTTCATTATAAAGAACTGTTTCTCAGTGTCCTCTACGTCCTAGGTATTAGATACCGGATCAGGATCTCGCAAATGTAATCCGTTACATGGGCTACAAAAAGGTAGAGAACTGAGAACGGGTGATAAGTTTCATGAGACAGAAAACGGTGCAAGTGTTGCAGCCAAGTCTGTTGGTCACTGTCACCCTGTATTTCCAAATACATTGATTCTGAACAAATGCTATTAGATACCGAACCTGATATACAAAATCATATCAATCTCTTTATTAAAGAAGGATATAATTTTGTATTGTTGAATAATGTTTTGTACATTTCCTATATCGGTTCAGACACGTTATCTAAAAGCATTGACGTTCTAAATCAAACTACAGTTCCTAGTATACAGAACACACACGAGAGGAAGAGTTCAGAAATGAACGATTCCTTTTTGAAGTATTGTAAACTAGGTCATATCAATGTGACCCGACTAGCTTAAATTACATTTTAGATGCATATTTAAATCATTTTGAATTTACATCTTGTGAAACTTGCCAGTCATGTCGCAAAGATAAGATGACCATAGCTCTGTTTATTGGAAACAGAGAAAGAGTTAGTAAACTCTTGGGACTAATACATGATGATGTATATAAGGTCCCCTGTCTGCACATGCCAGGACCGGTTCTTTGTACTTCATTACATTCTCTGATGATCTCTCAAGAATCAGTCACATGTTCCTGCTGAAACATAAGTCCGAAGCTTTTGAGATATTCACAGAATATAAGTTAGAAGTTGAGAACCAAAAACCGGGTATAAGTATTTTATCCTATGATAAGATCAGGGAGGAGAATACTTTTGCATAGAATTCCTGGACTATTCTAAAGGTGAATGAGATTCTCTCTCGGTATTACTCCTCTGAATACACCACAGCACAACGGTGTATCAGGGCGGGGCAATAGCACCCTATATGATATGGTGTGCTCTATGATGAGTACTACTGAGTTACCTTTTTCCTTTTAAGGGGTTATGCACTTGAGAAGCTGCATACCTATTGAATTAGGTTCGAATCAAATCAGTGCCTACCACTCCATATAAGATATGGTTTGGGAAGAGCCTATCTCTTAAGTAAGTTAAGATTTGGGATTGTCCGGCCTATGTCAAAAGCAAAATCTGGACAAGATCGAGGCAAGGTCAGTTCTGTAGAACTGGAAAGGTTCCAGCTATACAAACTGCAGCAGATGATTTGATAGAACCAAAAGATTCAATGGTCCCCGACGAACCTCAGCCTCTCCGCCGATCTAGTAGGGTTCCTCATCCACCTGAGAGATACTTCGGTTTCTCGATGACAGTGGGAGCGAGGAATGCATCATAAGATGATGACCCAACTAGTTTCGAGCAGGCCATCGAGAGTAGGGACTCTGTAAGAATGGCTGGATGCTTAGCGATATGAGATAGAATCCATGTACACCAACAAAGTATGGACTTTGGTTGCTATATCTGAAGGGTTAAATCCCCATCAGGAGTAAGTATATCTTGAGAAGATTACTTGGTGTAGATGGAAAAGTTGAGACTTTCAAAGCTAGACTTATTAAAGTTTTTCGTCATTGACCGGCGTGGATAATGATGAAACCTTTTCAGGTGGCTATGCTTAAGTCCATCCGGATCCTACTTGCCATTGCTACATACCATGACTACGATATCTGGTGGTTGGGTGCCATGACAGCTTTTTTAAATAATGATTTAGAAGAGAACGTCTATAAGTACACAGCCAGAGGGCTTCGTAAACAGTGGGAGCAGCGAAAACGTGTGCAAGTTGCTTTGCAGGATAAAGCAGGCATCGCGAAGTTGGAACATCTGTTTTGATGTAGTAGTCAAATAGTTTGACTTCATCAAAATGGTAGATGAACCTTGTACATACAAAAAGGTAGTAGAGAGTAAGGTGGTCATCCTCGTATTGTACGTGGACAACATACTCTTGATAGGAAAAGAGTTTCCTATACTACACACGGTCAATCTCCTCTTATCACAAGGATTCTCCAAATAGGATAAAGGTGATACCTCCTAAATCCTGGGATTTGGATCTATGAGATAGATCTAAATGGACGTTAGGGTTCTCACTAGGTTTGGTGAGATGGTATCAATCGATCCTGGGGAGAATCACTGGAAAAGTTCCAGGGTGATAAGAACGACTGAATGTCAGTCGCAGGCATTGTCTTTACCCTCAGTAAAGGGACGGTATGTTGGAAGAGTTCCAAGCTAGATACCGTGGCAAACTAGACGATAAAGGCTGGTAACATCGCTATTAAAGATACTACCAAAGAGGAAGTTTGGGTGTATATTGGTTCATGAGATGAACTAGGTTCCTACCATTGTGTGACAATGGAAGTGTGGCTTTGGCCCAGGAACCCCAGTCCCATCAGTGACCCAGACATATTCTGAGGCAACATCACCTGATCATGGAGATAGTTGAACTCCAGGGTGATCGAGGTTAGGAGAGTAGACTCAGAGGACAATACGGCGGATCCACTCACAAAGGCTTTTTCCCAGAGAGAGACTTATATGGGATGGTTAAGTATTAGATACTGCAACCACTGCTACAGATGGCCCTAGTGCAAGTGGGAGATTGTTAGTTATATGTATGCCGTAGAGGCCATTACTGTATATTGGATTTATATTGTAGTGGGTGCTGGGACATATATAGGTAGGACTTTCTTGCTTGACATGATAGTATGCTATCTGGTTGCTCTTTATCTTAACATGTATACTTTCTGTCTCTCTGTTACATGTTGATAAAGCCCTTAGGATGTGTGCTCGACTTCCAGGACTATGATGTAGATCATACTAGTGGGGCCTGGGTAGTCCATGAGTACATCCTTCAATGTTCCTAGTTGTGGGAATATCGAGACGGGGCATCGATATTCCAGAGTAGACTAGCGTATATCTTCTCGACCCATGTGATGGGCGATGGATGATCCCATATCCATTGGTGTTTGACATCAGAGATGGTATGCGGGTGCTCAGTGGAGACTGGGTACACTGAACGGACTCGCCGAGAACTCCCAGATGGTATTATACCTCACGTCAGATGGCAGTTCTTTGGTGACACTGGTACAGCTTAGTCTGTTGACCCGAGATCGTCATAGAGTCTTGTGTGTCTCCCACTGTGCTTTGATCTCCACCCTACCACGGCTCTACTGAGTCGTGCAAACAGGTGGTTTTTGGGTACAGTCCCGATTCACATGGAGGCAATGAGCGATAGGAGGGGATTCGTCTCTCCCGGTATTGGGGGTTGATGTTGCGCTATGCTCGAATGGCCATAACTGGAAATCCCTGGCCAGGGTTGCAGTGATATACTGGTAAGTGTTATCAGTAGTTTCATGCTTGTTATGGACCTTACATCAGCATGACTTATCAAGCTATTGGGGTCTGACGTTTACCACCCCTAGGCGAGATATGCAACATATCAGACGAACAGACCGGACTGTACGGTAAGTGTTACTGGTTGGATTCACAGGAGTGTGAGCGGGCTTGCTCGTTGATCTTCTGATCGCTCAATACCCGGGTGGCCGTTACGTTTAGCAGACCGCTTGCGGCTTGTGGGTCTTTGATATGATCATCACCTGCTGCAGGCGTATTGACGAGTCTTTAGAGTCCTACACAGTGGTTTCCTGGCTCAAGCGAAACGAAATAGGAGCGCGTATGAGATATGTGCGGGACCGAGAATAATACCAGTATGTGATACTGAATTCTATTCTCATGATTTGTATCATCGAACGGTTATATAAGATATAGCCGGGTTACCGAATCAAGTGTTGATTCGATACATTGATATACTTGATATTAGTCGGTTATATACAATATGACCGGATCATTAAATCAAGTGTTGATTTAATGATTTAATGTATAATTATATATTTGATATATTACTTTACATTAACTAGTATTTGTTCACTTAAGATTGATTTTCTCACTTGATGTGCACAAGTTGTATATGTGATATATTTTTGTGCACTAGTTTGTATCATAATTGATGATACATGCAAACTTGGGTGTGTGTATCACTTTACCCATGTTTAGGTTAATGGTTAGGTTTTATTTATTTTATTTATTTATTTTTGGAAAAATAAAATGGTGGCTTTCTTGTTTTATGCTTGAAGCTTCATGAAGCATTTCAAGCATCTTTGAAAAGTCTAACCATTTTGTTTTATGCTTTAACCTAACCATCAACCTAAACCCTAGTTTAGTCTCTACACAAGTTAACTCACCCATGGTTGCTAAATGATAAGATTCACTTGAATTTTCTTTTAAGTTAATTCTTTTTCATTTTTCTTCTTCTTCTTCTTCTTCATGAAGAGAAGAAAACCTTGCTAGAAAAATACCAAGTGATGAATCCAAGTGAGAAATCCAAATCCAAAGTGAACCCACTTCCTATTTCTTCATCCTTTACCACTTGCCATGTAGTAGAGTGTGTTATCTTCATAGGTTTCATGACCTAGTGAAGATGGAGCTTGAGTTTGAGTCGCCTCGACGTAGATCATCTTCGGCATCGAAGTCAACGACCTAGCCCGCCCATTTCTTCGATGAAACCGATGCTAGAGTCCGGGATTCCGATGATCGCAGCGGAGGGACGTCAACATGGAGCAAGAGAAGTGGAGGATCGGATCTACAAAGGTTGTAGTCTCTTTCACCTAGTAGCAAAGTAGTTTGCTTGCTTAGTTTCGCCTTACCTCTAGTTAACGATCTAGCATTAGGGTTTCTCGGCACATGTAAAATTTGATTTTGGCATGGTCGATCAGTTGTAGAACCTCATGAGTATGCCTAGGATCCCTACAGAATCGTCAATACGCCGGCAGTAGGTGATGATCATATCAAACTGTTAGTTATGTATATGCCCTAGAGGCCATTGTTGTACATATGATGTATATTATAATGGATTCTTGGATATATATAGAGAGGACTTTCTTGCTCGTCATGATAGTATGCTATTTGGTTTCACTTTATCTTAACATGTTGACTTGTATTGGTTTACTGTTTTTCTCTCACATGTTGATAAAGCCCTTAGGATCTGTACTCGACTACTGGGACTATGATGAGATCATACTAGTGGAGCCACGGTAGTCGATGAGTACATCCTATAACTGTTCCTAGTCGAGGGTATATCGAGACAGGGTATCGATACTGTTAGTTGTATATATGCCCTAGAGGCCAGTATTGTACAGATGATGTATATTATATTGGATGCTTGGACATATATAGAGAGGAATTTCTTGCTCGATATGATAGTATGCTATCTGGTTGCTCTTTATCTTAACATGTATACTTGATTCTTGATACTGTCTTATAGTTACATGTTGGTAAAGCCCTTAGGATGTGTACTTGACTGCCTGGACTATGATGCAGATCATACTAGTGGGGACAGTGTAGTCCATAAGTACATCCTTTAATGTTCCTAGTCGTGGGTATATCGAGACAGGGCATCGATATACCAGTGTAGACTAGCGTATACGCTTCTCGACCCATGAGTTGGGCGATGGATGATCCCATATCCATTGGTGTTTGACATCAGAGATGGTATACGGGTGCTCAGTGGAGACTGGGTACACTGGACGGACACGCCGAGAACTCCCAGATGGTATTATACCTTATGTCAGATGGCAGTTCTCTAGTGACACTTGTGCAGGTTAGTCTGTAAACCCGAGATCATCATAGAGTCATGTGTGATTCCCACTGTGCTTTGATTTCCACCTTACCACGTCCATGAGGGCGTGCAAAACGGTGGTTTTTGGGTACAGTCCCGAGTCACATAGAGGCAATGAGCGATAGGAGGGGTTTCGTCTCTCCCGGTATTGGGGGTTGATGTTGCACTGTGCTCGATTGGCCGTGACAGGGAAGTCCCTGGCCAGGGCTGATTTAGAGATTTACTGGTAAGTGTTACCAGAGTTTCTCGACCCATTATGAGCCTCACATCGGCACGACTTATCGGTTATTGGGGTCTGACGTTTACCACCCCTAGACTTGATATGCGACATATCAGACGAGGAGACCGGACAGTACAGGAAGTGTTACCGGCAGGCTTTTACAGGAGTTGGAGCGGGCTTGCTTGTTGATCTTCTGATCGCTCAATACCCGGGTAGCCGTTACGTCCAGCTAGTACCGCTGACGGCTTGTGGGTGCTTGATGTGATCATCACCTACTGCCGGCGTATTGACGAGTCTTTAGAGTCTTACATAGAGGTTTTACTGGCTCAGGCAAAATGAAATAGGAGCACGTATGTGATATGTGCGGGACCAAGAATAATGCGTATATGTGATACCGTATTCTATTATCGTGACTTTTTGTATCGGTCGGTTATATATGATATAGCCGGGTTATCGAATCAAGTGTTGATTCGATAAGTCGATACATTGGATGTTAGTCGGTTATATGTGATATGACCGGATTATTAAGTCAAGTGTTGATTTAATAATTTAGTGTATAATTGTATATTAGATATACTAATTTACATTAACTAACACTTGTTCATTTAGGGTTTTTTTTCTCACATGTACACAACTTCAATATATATATGATATATATTAAAATGTGTTTTCTTTTTGTATCATGGTTGATGATACACATGACTTGGGTGTATGAGACTTACACCATGCTATTTATTATATTGGGTTTTAATATTCAAAGTAATTACAAAATTAGTGGAGGATTAGAGAAAATGTATGAAGCTTCTGGAAGCTTGTGGATGCATTGACTAATTCCACTAAATTTCTTTTTACTATGGATATTTCTTAACCCAACCATAAGTATTAGTCATGGTTATGTCTCTACATGAGTTAGTATAAGATACTCACTCACCATGGTTAGCTTTCTCACTTGATCATTATCTTTATCTCTTTCTTTTGTTCATCTTCTTCTTCTTGGTTCAAAAGAAAATCTTTCTAGGGTTTGATCCAAAGTGAGAAAGATTGTGAGAAATAAAATTCTAAAGAGAACCCACTTCCTATTTCTCCATCCTCTACTAGACTAGCACTTTAGTATAGGGTGTTTGCTTCACTAATTCTCTAGTTAGTAAAGTAGTAGCTTGAGTTGATATTCCCTCGACGTAGATCATCTTCGGCCTTGAAGACTTCAAGCAAGGACGCGAGCCTCGTGAAGCCATGTAAGAGTCCGGGAGAACCACGATCACAGCGAAGGGACTTCAACAAGGAGCTAAAGAAGTGAAGGACCGATCTACAAAGGTTGTATTTCGTATTCACTTAGTCGTAAACAAAGTTTACTAGCATATGAAACCCTAATTCTCTAGCAACGATCTTGTTTAGGGTTATTCAGCACGGCTAAAATTTTAAACGGGCATGGTTGATGCATTGTAGAACCTTATTAGAGTGCCTAGTAACCCTACAGATACACTAGAGTAGACTAGCGTATACTCATCTTGACCCATATGATGGGCGATGGATGATCCCATATCCATCGGTGTTTGACATCAAGGATGGTGTACGGGTGCTCAGTGGAGACTGGGTACACTGGACGGACTCGCCGAGAACTCCGAGATGGTGATATACCATACGTCAGATAGCAGTTCTCAGGTGACACTGGTACAGGGTAGTCTGTAGACCCGAGATCGTCAAGGAGTCTTGTGTGATTCCCGCTATGCTTTCATTTCCACCTTACCACATCCAAGAGGGCGTGCAAAACGGTGGCTTTTGGGTACAGTCCCGAATCACATGGAGGCAATGAGCGATAGGTGGGGATTCGTCTCTCCCGGTATAGGGAGTTGATGTTGTGCAGTGTTCGATTGGCTATAACTGGAAGTCCCTGGCCAGGGCTGATATAGAGATTTACTGGTAAGTGTTACCAGTAGTTTCTCGACCCATTATGAGCCTCACATCGACACGACTTATCGATTACTGGGGTCTGATGTATACCACCCCTAGACGTGATATGCGACATATCAGACGAACAGATCGGACTGTACGAGAGTGTTATTGATTGGATTTACAGGAGAACGAACAGGCTAGCTTGTTGATCTTCCGATCGCTCAATACCTGGGCGGCTGTTACGTTTAGCTGACCGCTTGCAGCTTGTGGGTGTTTGATATGATCATCACCTGCTACCGGCGTATTGACGATTCTTTAGAGTCCTACACAGAGGTTTCTTGGCTCAGGAAAAACGGAGTAGAGGCACATATGTGATATGTGCAGGACCGAGGATAAATGCGATATGAGATACCATATTATATTCTTGCTATATTTAGATATGAGCCGGGTCATCGGATCAAGTGTTGATTCGATGAATCGGTACATGATATATTAGTCGGTTATATTCGATATAACCGGATCGTCGGATCAAGTGTTGATTCGATAATTTAATGTATTATAATATATATGATATATTGTATTACATTATCTAATATTGGCTCGCTTTATTATTTCATTTTCTCACCGGGTAATATATTGATATATATGCGATATATGTTAATTGTATTATTTTCTTTTGTTACAAATATATAATATATATGTGATATATATTATTGTGACATGATATGATTAATAATGAAACATGTTTAGTGGAGATTAAACAAGGTTAGGGTTTGATTAGGGTTAGTTGCTTCATGCACCTTCCAGAAGCTTTCCTTTTGTCATGAGTTAGATATTATGGTTGATATTTATCCATGACTCATTCTTTAACCCAACCAAACCCTAGCCCTAGTTAATTCTCTACAAGGGTTATCCTTGTCATTCTAAACCATGGTTGCATTATTAATTCATATATTTATTTCATTATTCATCACAAAAGGATTAACTCATTTTTCATCATCTTCTTCTCTCTTAAGCTTTGAGAAAGCTTACTAGTTATTCATTTTGTGATGATTTCATGTGAGAATTTGATATAAAAAGAATGCATAAATACTACTCTATCATCCTCATCTAATCTAGCCAATTAGATTACGGTGTTCACCTCATTAGAGTGAGAGAGCTTGAGTTATAGCAACTTCGACGTAGATCATCGGAGAAAAGGAATACTACAAGCTAGCATGGATCGTTCGAGTCGTGGAGCCTCTCTTGAGTCCGGGAGATCATGGATCGCGGTGAAGGGACTTCTACTCGGAGCTTATGAAGCGAAGGAGCGGACTACAAAGGTTGTAATCCCTCACACTCAGTAGTAAAGATGTTTACTTGCATGTTAAAACCCTAATAATCTAGCAAAGATCCCGGCTTTGGGTTGTTCGGCACGTCTAAAATTTTATTCGGGCATGGTTGATGACTTATGAACCCTCACAAGAGTGCCTAAGAACCCTACAGTGGTATCAGAGCCTAGCTAGAGCATTAGGCGACGTGTATACAAAGTTAAAACTCCGAACGAACCCCGAAACGTCAAAATGAACCCCTCTCTGGACTATTTTCGAAAATTGTGATTTTTCTGAATTAAAAATGCTTAAAATACCAGCAAGAAATTATAAGAATAACTATGCAAAACGACAGGGTAAACCGTACGGACCGCCGCGGAATCGCGGCCAATACTTGCTTGGGCCGCGGATCCGCGACCGTACTGTGGCATTTAACCTATTTTTTTGCACAGCAATATCTATTTCTGTTAGTTATATTTTCTGGGTATTTTTAATCTCAAGTGTTGAGTGTTCTGGGGTTTATTTTGTAATCGTAGATTCGATCGGAAAATTTAATTTTGTTATGTTTTCCGGATATTTAGAAATTGTTAAAATGTTTGAGCGGATATCATTAACTCATTTTTTCCCGACACGAAAAACTTTCAAGTGTTGAATTTTTCTCGGGTTTAAATCTTTCGGAAAAACGTGCAAGTAACGCGGCGGTCTCTCTAGAAGAACACAAACCTTAACTCGATTATGTGACCATCTGAACCGCCTCTAAACCTTAGGGTTTGGGTGTAGCGTTTTGAAAATCGTTTCGGTGAAATTTCGGAAAATCGGTAAAATTAGGGGGTTTTCTGTAAAAAGTCAAAATGCAAATATCTTATTATAAAATTTAAATATACATATTCTAGCTATGTAATTGCTAGTATTTGGTGTTTATTGAGCCACTGGTGAAATTTCAAATTTTCTGAAAAAAAAATTTATTTTATTATTATTTTAAGCCGTCACTAATACATTTAATTAGGGAAAATTACAAATTGGTTTGGGTTGATACAAATTTTATAATTCATGACAACTAAAATCTAGTGAGTAATATATTTTTTTCCATTTTTTTTTACAACTTCTAATTAGTTATAATTAAGGGAAATTAAAAGTTAAATAAAATAAGCTAAATCTTGCAATTTTGTAACTTGAGGGGGTTCTTTTTGCATGGAATTCTTTTGTCACTCTCTCACAACTCCCTTACCCCTCTCATGGGCCGAGCCCACTGCAGGAACACCCCCCTCAATTTGTTTTGAGCTCATTTGGTTGATACAAGGTAATGTGAATATAATATATTAATTTGGGTATTATTATATGAAGTATGGGGTTGTTTTAACTTGGCAAATTCTTTCAACTCACTCTTTTCCTCTCCCCCCCACACCTTGGCCCAGCCTTCCCTCTCCCCAATCACCAACAGCCCCTCTCTTTCCCTATCTCATTATGACCTCAAAAATCATGATAAATTCCTAAAAAAATCCAAATTAAATCCCACAAAATACAAATCTAACCCCTACCCATTATTCCTTGGCTATTCTATTATGGATCTTGATGAAAAGTTAGCATTTTGGAGACATGTTGCATGTGGGATCTCATGATCTTTGAGGTATAATCCTAACCCCATGTTTAATGAGTTGCTAATTACTTCAATTTACCTAGTTTTGATGTATAATTTGAGTTTAATTGAATGGTTGGAAAATCTAGTATGGGTTTATGAAATTCAAGTTAGGGTTTTTATTATGTAATTATGGTTCCAAGTGTAATTTATCATCTTATGAAATGATAAAACTAATCTTGTTGCTATTTATAAACCGCTACTTGTAAAATGTCCAAATTAAGCTTTTTATGCAAACTAGGGTTTTCATGAAATACATATATATGTGAGATTAAAATATGGTTAGGATTTTTATCACATTATTAACATTTTAAGTTATTGTTTAATAGTTTAGATCATGCTAATCCAAGCTAAATTGTTATTTGTGAATTTTTGCTACAAAATGGTTGAAATTGGATAAAAATTGCAAACTAGTTTTTGGTTTAATGTAATTTAGCAAGATTAAAAATCTAGTAAATGCTTATGTGGCCTAATTAAGATAATTAGTGGGTATTGTGACCACTAGTTTGCTAAATCACCAAGACTTGTAGTAAAACGGTTAACGACCCCCTTTACCAGACTTTTTGGAAATAAACCGATTCGATCAATTTATTAGTTTTGATGATTGCATCCTATTTCATAGATTTTTAGTGAGTTGTAAGACCATGATTGGTACGTTTGGTGTTTTTCTCGATGTTTTGACGTTTGTACATCGACATCGAGGGCTGGTTTGGCTATTCTTGCATGTGTAGGCGATAGGTTTTGATCTATGCATGATACGCGTGCCGATTTGTTTTCGTATGCCGTTTCGATTTTGAATTGGGTTTTTATGCGATACGATACGTTGTGATATGTAGGTACCCCATGTGGACTTCGAGACGACAAGCAAGCGCATGGCGACGTCGGCACCGGCGAGCGAGGACCAGGTGAGTAGATTTATATCTACTGGGAGAAGTCGGGTGGATGGCGTATAGCACCCCCGCAGTTCGTGGTGATGTATACGAATACGTATACACACATATATTTTGATTATATATATTATGTTGATATGAGACTTGATGATAAAGGTAGATTCTAGGTGTTAATGGATTAGTTTAGTGTTAGTTGCGAAACCCTAGAGTAGTTGTTACACCCATACACGCACACACACACATGCATACATATATGTTATTAGCTGTGCGTATATGGGGATATGTGTTTATGTGTTCACCTGGGTATGGGACTAGGTGATCATATACTGGATTTGCGGATGATACTTGGGATTGAGATGAGTCGATGAGATTTGAGTCGAGGCCGTGAGATCGGTGATATGACAGGGTTCGTATTTGATATACGACCTGATGTTTTAGCGGGTCCTTTGACGTAGTTTTCACACACGTGCATGCATACTTAGGTAGTATCAGTATTGTACTAGACAGAGATCAGTACCCGGATTAGGACCTTTGATAAAGAAGATACCAGATGAATAACGTGATGAACATGATATTGACCCGTACTCAGATTTGGGAATGCCGTACGACGGATTTACGTACGAGTTATATATTGATGATTGATCCGCACTCTTGACTTGGGATGTCTGATTATAGATATGGTATCGGATATGATATTATTGAGGCGGGATCACCGACAAATATATATACAGGTATGTATATGTATTGACTCAGATGTTTGGCGGTTTCCTTACCTGTAGTCTAGTTTGTAGCTTAGCCCTTTAGTTTAGTTAGTTGTTAGATTAGATTCGGTTCCTACCTATTTCAAAGCTTACGAATCGTGCGTATTTTAAAAGACAAGTCAATGGATTCTACGGATATTTCAAAAAAAGCGTATCTTTTCTTAAAAACACCGTAGCCCCTATTTTCAAAACCCCACGATTCGTGTTATTTCAAAAGGCACCATTGTAGGACTTATATTAGGTTAATGCAGATTGGTTATCGTTGTGTCTAGTATTCAGCTCCTGCTCATTATTGTTGTTCGCTCCGCATCACATGCTTATATTATGCTTCATATTCTACTGTTGATATCTTGTGGTTAGGACACCAGCACCATTACCGATGATGCGTATGTACTACGTACACTTACTTGCCGGCTCACACACATCTTCATCGGTAATTGCCATGTCACGTACACCTTAGAAAATAGTATTGCTCGACATAGCCTGTTAGCTAATAGTTTAGACATGATATTAGTGTACTTGCCTTATATGTTAGTTTAGACATTGTAGTTATTACCTGCTACTTCATGCATATTGTTATTCATTGTTATGCCGCATTCATGGATTCTCATGCATATATTCACTTTTTACGTGCTATTGAGGTTTTGGATTCGGATTTCCATGAGATTTTCTGGATTTGGGGAAAACCGCAAAACATATACAAACTTCTTCTTTCTCTTTTTAAATGAAAAGCGTGGTTTTTCCCAAGATATATGAGTCGTCCACCATGAGTTTGCTGATGGATTTCGAGACCCGATTCGAGGAGTTGGATGAACCGTTTCGGGTACATGGTGGACCCGGTAAGGTACCCCGGGGCAAGAAGCTCGTGGTGATGACGATGAGCCTGGCAGGGGGAGACTACCTACCGGTGATTTTACCTGACGCGTCGGATATCCGGAGGATACCGTCGTGGTCTTGAGATGGATGGTAGGGGCCGGTCTGGACTGACGGCGCCCTAGATATTGAGATTGAGACATTGAGATTTCGAGATATTGAGGTACTGAGATTTGAGGATACAGGCCAGTCCGGATAGCCGGAGCCTGAGGTTTTGAGACATTGAGATTTATGTTTTGTGTCGATGCTAGACACTGTTGATGCTGATTTCATTTATGATACCTCATTTTAAAAATACAAAGGAAATCTCACTAATTTATGAAAACAGTTTCTTCATTTACATGTATTCTGTTTTTGTGCATTCATACCTCACTCATATGATATATTGCTACCTGAGGCACTGACACGGGCACATGAGATCACACTCGGGTTAGATATTACCCTAGGCATTGTTATAGGCTGCATGTTATTCATATATTTGAGGATATATTATGATCATTGACCTAGGTAGCGTTATTTATGTGATTTCTGTGCGTAGATGTTTTTCTATTCAAGAGTTGGCAACTCAGCCCGTTGTGCCCCAGTTTCTTGCAGGTTTGCCGTACAGGTTTCATTACGGCTTGCGGGCATAGTTTCCTTCGGGTGATTTGCTAGTAGGCGGGTTTACTTGTATCGTACCCCCCATTATATAACTTGTATATTATTACTCTGTTGTATCTAGAAGTTCTATCAACCAAACATGTATTTATTTCAGAGATAGAGACCAGTGATGTTATTCTTTCGACCTTAGAGTCGCGCGTTTTATTTCTGTGGTTTTCTTGTGGTTTTGAGTTTTTGATCCTCGCCGTTGGCGTTGTATATTATTGCTTGTGTGGTTGTGACCGTCGATTGACGAAGAGCTAGCTCCCGCTTGGGGATGCCTTTTATTGATTTCGTATACTATTCATGTTGTATCCCGTTTGGGAGCCAGTATTTACAAAGGAGACTCTGCCGAAATTTTCGGGAAATATTGATGTTTTTTTTAAAACCGCATAACTCGGCTTATGCTATTAAAACTACTTGTTTAAATTGGTTTTCCTTCACTCTACTACTTTTCTTGGTTTGCATTTCTGGGTTTTCGGCTTACTTGGATTACGTACGCCTCGAGACGTTTCGTAGTTTAAGTGCCGGTCATGTTCCATACTTTCGGGACATGATAAAGTTGGTATCAGAGCGTTAGGTTTTACTTTCGGAGCGTAGGATGACCCTTGGTTGATGGAATAGGTGACTAAAGTAGAGTGACGTACCGTGGGTATGTTCCGCGGCATATTTACGATACGCTACTCCACTTAAGAAGCCTTAGGATGTACATTTCTTTGCTCAGTATTATATTCATTCCGATCTAGCCTCATCAGTACCAGTTATGGTTTTGCTGCCACGATTACGGGCAGGGAGAGCTACGGCTAGAGTTGCCGTCAGCACGTGCTCGTCACAAACGAAGACTGACTAGGGCGAAATTCCGGCGACACACGATTGCGGAGATATGTCTTTTTATTGTGTTTTCACGCCCCGAGCGTTTGATGGATCGCTGTATGAGATTACTTGGACGTGCCGATCAGCACTAGAGGATTGAGCCACTGACAGAGGCCAGCCAGATTTTGATGACCGTTGGTGTATTGCTTACTCATGATGATTGAGGCACTGTTCAGCATGCAGACGAGTGAACCAGTTGTTGCTGCTAGTGACGAGATATCGCCCCATATGTTGGAGCTATTGCGGGACGAGTTGTACTAATAGATGCTAGAAAGTCGCTAGTCACTCGATGATGAATGACTAGGACAGGTGGTTCGTTCGCCTACCCCGATGCGAGGTCATCAGATAGATTGATTCCAGCTAGAGACGACTTCATGTGGAGACGTTGAGAGTCGACAGAGACGATCGAATGTCAGAAACCTATTATTCCAAGTTTAAAGTAGTCGGAAAGACATGCAGGCAATTCTATGGTCCCTCTAGAAGAATGAAACCCTAACTCGACTTAATGACCGTGTGAAAGCCTTGGAACCTTCGGGTTTGCGGCAGTTCTGCGGCGCCATTAGTGAGGCTTGGGTTTGCCCTTCTACGGCTGGACCATCGATACTGTTAAACTGTACCCAAGATGTTGAGCTCTTGGGGGATTATGAGGTTTTGACAAATCGATCGGATGGTTCGACTTCATTCGGATGCTAGGTGGTGAGATGCATTTCTTGGGAGACTCCAGATACGAGGATAGCCGTTGGAGCTCAGTCCATGCAGCCACGACGAGACGAGTTCGAAGCAGTCGACATTAGAGAAAAGTGGAGTAAGAGGTTCGTACCAGATCTGGATAAGATGGCGTTCCACTCCGCCGACATCAGAGATGCGATACGCATGCCGAGGCATTGTGCTTGGATATACCTTCCACAAGGAGTCGCGATGAGTATGCAGCCGTTCCGGAACGAGAACAGATCTAGTAAGGGACGATGACTTCCGGACAGTTCCGCAGAGATGAGATTTGGGAGAGATCTCAACAGGACCTTTCTGGGATGAATTACGAGAAGACTTGGACCCAGGAGTGGTCATGTTACGCACACCGGCAGGCCAGAGTTCAGGATCGTCGATGAGACATGCTTTGAGTGATCAGGACAGTTGGCCAGAGATTCTTGGAGGATGTGCTTGAGCGGGACTATTCCGCCATACTTGATTTTGCGTATTTTGGGCGATCTATTCGCATGATTGATTTTGATGATTGAGTTTCATGATATTTGTCTTCATGGGCCATGGTCGCACCTGCTGAGTATTTACGATTTTTGCACGGTTGTTGCATTTGATATCGTTTTCATGCCATGGTTTCTCATGTTTGTGATTATATTGATTTCATACAGGGGAGTTGATTTTGTGCGCATATACGCACACGATTTGGTTTTTGCACTCGGTATAGTTCATATATGCTTGCAGTGCAGTGTTACGTATGTTGTGCATTTAGATGCACTGGACTTCGATTTCGATGGTGATGTTCGATATTTGTTTTTTGCACCTGATTGGATTTTGCGTATATTCGGCACTTGATATTGGATTTCATGATTTCGTGCACGATGGATGCACCTGATTTGGATTTTCGCGCATGTTGGGCGCATGTTTTGAAGTGTGATTTTGGTGCACACCAGATGCACTAAATCGAGATTTTTCGTGCATGTCCGATGCACCTGATTTTACTGTCAGGCACACATGTTGCCTATGACAGATGTTTCGTGCACACCCGATGCACTTAGATGTTGTTTCTGTGCATATGTATGGCACATATTTGGATTTTGATTTCCGTGCGCACCAGACGCACGTAGTATTCATACGCGTATTTTCGAATTGATTTTTCTTATAGAGCAGTACGTTTTTATGATATTGCTATGTGTTTTCGTACTGAGCAGGACTAGTCAGAGGACAGTACCTGAATATATTTTGCATGCATTGACAGTTATTGAAGGGATTTCCAAAAAAGCGAGCTATAGCCTCGGCATTTACCTACGTGTCTGATATGACACGAAATGTTTAAAACAAGGAGACCCTTCTAAATTGTTTCTAAATCGGCGGAACGCACATTTCAAACAAAGGTATATATGTATATAGTTATTTTCTTATGATAAACGTCCGCCACTGTGCAGTGTTATACGCGTTGCAGTGTTATACGCGTTGCACAGCGACTTAAAGAGATTTGGCATGCATTTCCTTCAGATACTTACATATATAGATTCGATATTTACATGTATAGTTTCGAGTTATATCATATTGGTTTTGCTTTGGATTTGGCATTGATGTCTTCCCCATGACTCCGATGATTGCGGGATGCTTGACGGAGTTTTGATTTGAGTTATATGCTCATTTTTCATACGCATGCGCTGCGCTACGATTTGTTTTATGTATTTACAATTTCGGAGCCCCGACGACTTGATTATTTTGGTTTAGATGTTTTAGTATTTGGGAGGAGTTTTACTTTAAATTCGGGGACCGAATATTTGGGGGGAGTTTTACTTACATAGCTAGATTGTAGCGTTTTGAAAATCGTTACGGTGAAATTTCGGAAAATCGGTAAAATAAGGGGGTTTTCTGTAAAAAGTCAAAATGTAAATATCTTATTATAAAAATTAAATATACATATTCTAGCTATGTAATTGCTAGTATTTGGTGTTTATTGAGCCACTGGTGAAATTTCAAATTTTCTGGAAAAAAAAAATATTTTATTATTATTTTAAGCCGTCACTAATACATTTAATTAGGGAAAATTACAAATTGGTTTGGGTTGATACAAATTTTATAATTCATGACAACTAAAATCTAGTGAGTAATATATTTTTTTTCCATTTTTTTTTACAAGTTCTAATTAGTTATAATTAAGGGAAATTAAAAGTTAAATAAAATAAGCTAAATCTTGCAATTTTGTAACTTGAGGGGGTTCTTTTTGCATGGAATTCTTTTGTCACTCTCTCACAACTCCCTCACCCCTCTCATGGGCCGAGCCCACTGCAGGAACACCCCCCCTCAATTTGTTTTGAGCTCATTCGGTTGATATAAGGTAATGTGAATATAATATATTAATTTGGGTATTATTATATGAAGTATGGGGTTGTTTTGACTTGGCAAATTCTTTCAACTCACTCTTTTCCTCTCCCCCCACACCTTGGCCTAGCCTTCCCTCTCCCCAATCACCAACAGCCCCTCTCTTTCCCTATCTCATTATCACCTCAAAAATCATGATAAATTCCTAAAAAAATCCAAATTAAATCCCACGAAATACAAATCTAACCCCTACCCATTATTCCTTGGCTATTCTATTATGGATCTTGATGAAAAGTTAGCATTTTGGAGACATGTTGCATGTGGGATCTCATGATCTTTGAGGTATAATCCTAACCCCATGTTTAATGAGTTGCTAATTACTTCAATTTACCTAGTTTTGATGTATAATTTGAGTTTAATTGAATGGTTGGAAAATCTAGTATGGGTTTATGAAATTCAAGTTAGGGTTTTTATTATGTAATTATGGTTGCAAGTGTAATTTATCATCTTATGAAATGATAAAACTAATCTTGTTGCTATTTATAAACCGCTACTTGTAAAATGTCCAAATTAAGCTTTTTATGCAAACTAGGATTTTCATGAAATACATATATATGTGAGATTAAAATATGGTTAGGATTTTTATCACATTATTAACATTATAAGTTATTGTTTAATAGTTTAGATCATGCTAATCCAAGCTAAATTGTTATTTGTGAATTTTTGCTACAAAATGGTTGAAATTGGATAAAAATTGCAAACTAGTTTTTGGTTTAATGTAATTTAGCAAGATTAAAAATCTAGTAAATGCTTATGTGGCCTAATTAAGATAATTAGTGGGTATTGTGACCACTAGTTTGCTAAATCACCAAGACTTGTAGTAAAACGGTTAACGACCCCCATTACTAGACTTTTTGGAAATAAACCGATTCGATCAATTTATTAGTTTTGATGATTGCATCCTATTTCATAGATTTTTAGTGAGTTGTAAGACCATGATTGGTACATTTGGTGTTTTTCTCGATGTTTTGACGTTTGTACATCGACATCGAGGGCTGGTTTGGCTATTCTTGCATGTGTAGGCGATAGGTTTTGACCTATGCATGATACGCGTGCCGATTTGGTTTTCGTATGCCGTTTCGATTTTGAATTGGGTTTTTATGCGATACGATACGTTGTGATATGTAGGTACCCCATGTGGACTTCGAGACGACAAGCAAGTGCATGGCGACGTCGGCACCGGCGAGCGAGGACCAGGTGAGTAGATTTATATCTATGGGGAGAAGTCGGGTGGATGGCGTATAGCACCCCCGCAGTTCGTGGTGATGTATACGAATACGTATACACACATATATTTTGATTATATATATTATGTTGATATGAGACTTGATGATAAAGGTAGATTCTAGGTGTTAATGGATTAGTTTAGTGTTAGTTGCGAAACCCTAGAGTAGTTGTTGCACCCACACACGCACACACACATGCATACATATATGTTATTAGCTGTGCGTATATGGGGATATGTGTTTATGTGTTCACCTGGGTATGGGACTAGGTGTTCATATACTGGATTTGCGGATGATACTTGGGATTGAGATGAGTTGATGAGATTTGAGTCGAGGCCGTGCGATCGGTGATATGACAGGGTTCGTATTTGATATACGACCTGATGTTTTAGCGGGTCCTTTGACGTAGTTTTCACACACGTGCATGCATACTTAGGTGGTATCAGTATTGTACTAGACAGAGATTAGTACCCGGATTAGGACCTTTGATAAAGAAGATACCAGATGAATAACGTGATGAACATGATATTGACCCGTACTCAGATTTGGGAATGCCGTACGACGGATTTACGTATGAGTTATATATTGATGATTGATCCGCACTCTTGACTTGGGATGTCTGATTATAGATATGGTATCGGATATGATATTATTGAGGCGGGATCACCGACTAATATATATACAGGCATGTATATGTATCGACTCAGATGTTTGGCGGTTTCCTTACCTGTAGTCTAGTTTGTAGCTTAGCCCTTTAGTTTAGTTAGTTGTTAGATTAGATTCGGTTGCTACCTATTTGAAAGCTTACGAATCATGCGTATTTTAAAAGACAAGTCAAGGGATTCTACGGATATTTCAAAAAAAGCGTATGTTTTCTTAAAAACACCGTAGCCCCTATTTTCAAAACCCCACGATTCGTGTTATTTCAAAAGGCACCATTACCGATGATGCGTATGTACTACGTACACTTACTTGCCGGCTCACACACATCTTCATCGGTAATTTCCATGTCACGTACACCTTAGAAAATATTATTGCTCGACATAGCCTGTTAGCTAATAGTTTAGACATGATATTAGTGTACTTGCCTTATATGTTAGTTTAGACATTGTAGTTATTACCTACTACTTCATGAATACTGTTATTCATTGTTATGCCGCATTCATGGATTCTCATGCATATATTCACTTTTTACGTGCTATTGAGGTTTTGGATTCGGATTTCCATGAGATTTTCTGGATTTGGGGAAAACCGCAAAACATATACAAACTTCTTCTTTCTCTTTTTAAATGAAAAGCCCGGTTTTTCCCATGATGTATGAGTCGTCCACCATGAGTTTGCTGATGGATTTCGAGACCCGATTCGGGGAGTTGGATGAACCGTTTCGGGTACATGGTGGACCCGGTAAGGTACCCCGGGGCAAGAAGCTCGTGGTGATGACGATGAGCCTGGCAGGGGGAGACTACCTACCGGTGATTTTACCTGACGCGTCGGATATTCGGAGGATACCGTCGTGGTCTTGAGATGGATGGTAGGGGCCGGTCTGGACTGACGGCACCCTAGATATTGAGATTGAGACATTGAGATTTCGAGATATTGATGTACTGAGATTTGAGGATACAGGCCAGTCCGGATAGCCGGAGCCTGAGGTTTTGAGACATTGAGATTTATGTTTTGTGTCGATGCTAGACACTGTTGATGCTGATTTCATTTATGATACCTCATTTTAAAAATACAAAGGAAATCTCACTAATTTATGAAAACAGTTTCTTCATTTACATGTATTCTGTTTTTGTGCATTCATACCTCATTCATATGATATATTGCTACCTGAGGCACTGACACGGGCACATGAGATCACACTCGGGTAAGATATTACCCTAGCCATTGTTATAGGCTGCATGTTATTCATATATTTGAGGATATATTATGATCATTGACCTAGGTTGCGTTATTTATACGATATCTGTGCGTAGATATTTTTCTATTCACGAGTTGGCAACTCACCCCGTTGTACCCCAGTTTCTTGCAGGTTTGCCGTACAGGTTTCATTACGGCTTGCGGGCATAGTTTCCTTCGGGTGATTTGCTAGTAGTTGGGTGATTATTCCAAAAATTTAAGTTTACTGTAATCAGAAACAGTGTCGCTTTCAGCTAGCCGGTGAATACGGGTCGATCCGCAGAGATGTGTAAATTTCTGTTTTTGTGTTTTCACGAGTTGATTCCGTTGGTTGTTTGGTTTTTGTCGATTGATTTAAAAACTAATTTATATGATATGAAAGAACTCGTTAGGTTTAGGTCTAAGGTAGGGTTGATGAGATCAATATTGTCACCTCTTTCAATGCCGTTTGATTAAAGCTTTTTAGAAAATCACGACAATTTTTAGCAAAGGGGATTAGGATGATCGGGAAGAAACGAAGTTTCTTCCTCTAGATCCTTGTCCGTCCTTTCCTATTAATTGCTGCAATCTTCATAGACGTCATGTATGTCCGGCCTTTTATACTACGATTCACCGTTACCTCGTAGGTAGGGTGCCGTAGGGAGCGGATCATACATGCGTGCATGAAGTTCTTGTTTTGAAAATATGTTGGCATTGAAGGAGGTGAGAGATATCGATCTCTCACTCCCTCCCTTATTCCTAACCCTAACGAGCGAGGATTTTACTCGCTCATTAGGGAATTATCTAAAAACGACATTTTGTTGTTTAAGTTTTAAAGTGTTTGTTCAGATCTTGTGTTATAACTTACTGCAGATTAAAAATAGCTAAACTAGTTAACTAGGGCAAGTAAGAAAATTAGAACTAAGGCAGGAATAAAAAGAATTAAAACTTACAAGAAAGTGATGCTCTAGATCTCCCAACAAATCTGATTTTTATTGATTGAAAAGTGGCATGACATTTTACAGATTTTGAGTACAATTTATAAGCAATCAGTGAAGCTAGGGTTACAGACTCTCGCAGAAGTGAAATTACAGATTTGCCCCCTAAAAATCCCAACACCCGCACCGTCGCACCGACACAAGAAGTCGGTGTCGACAAGGACACTATACGGCCGCGGAACCGCGGCAATGGAGCGCTTGGGCCGCGGTTCCGTGGCCCTTTGGTGGGCTTGGCTCACCATTTTTTTGGGTTTGGTTCAGCATTTCTTGGGCTTCTTATTTTTATACTTCTTTTCTCTGTTGGGCTTCTTAGTCTTCTCCAGATCCTCAGTGAAATCTTGTAAGGATCTTTTGACCGTTTTCACTTTCGTCTTTTTGGACCTTGCACTGTTCTTCGTCTCGGCTTGAGTAAGATCCGTCTGCTTGTTGGTCAAAAGTCCCTTTTCTGTATCATCTTTCGTCTTTTTCACTGTATTTGCTCTAAGAGCCTGTATCCTGTAACATGCAACAAACGAGCGTCAAAAGTACCTGTTTACTTATAAAATGCATAAAAGTGGGGCGTATGAATTGCAATATTATGATATGAACAAATACCCCCAAACTTATCTTTTGCTCGTCCTCGAGCAAACTTATTAATTTATTCTAACCTAGCCGCACTTTCGCAGGGAAACGCGATTGCACTGAGCATATGCAACAAGCCTTTAAACCTCTAGGTGTCCCTAGTAGGAGGAGTGTTGTCTCCTGCGGGTTTTCAGCGGATTACACCCACAAAATCCTATCAATTTGGTTTTTCGACTTTTGCTCTCCAATTAGGTTTTCTAACAAGGAAGTCTATTATCGTTGCCCCGCAAATTATCCACCCATATTCTTCACACTTCCTTATTATGTAACTTAAGATTGTACATGTTCTATAGAATTACTTAGAAATCAGCATTTCTTAAGTTTTTCTTCTAGAGTTTCATCTCCACTTAGGAATTTCTATCAACTCTATTAAAGATACAAGTTTTATTCTTCATTCCTTTCTCTTATCTAAACTCTAATCACATATCTCCACGTGTGTGTAATTGTCACCCCTACACTTGGAAATTCAAATCAAGCAATCGTACTCTCGTCCATTGTCCAAAGCACTTTGTGAATTTTTCTTAACTTTCGCTTACACATCCTTCATGCGACTGTTAATACTTCTTGAGGTACCAACAGCCGATTACAAGATGCGTTAGCACTTTAAAGCGTATTTCCTAGTTTTGCAACACCCAAGGCTTTTAGCAGTGACTCCCAAACCAGTTGGTCTAAGGCACTAGGTGATGAAACACCCTTGCTAAATAATTTTCTAGCCCTAAGTAATCACAAAAACCAGTGTCCATTTTTTTTATTCACTTTTTTTTTTCTTTTTCATTGTACTAAGGACTTTAGACAAGAGCATTTCAAGGTCTCTTCTACTAATCCAAGTTTCAAGGTGCGTGATTGTGCATTTTATAGGGTATACATTTTCAGAATCTAAACTTAAGCTAGAAACTATTTTTCGAACTTATACTCTAATAATAATATTAATACTCTTCCCTCATTTTGGCTTAGCCCAAGAAGTGAACCCAAAATTTGCCTATTCCTAAATAACCTACAAAGACATATATTCTCTACCGTTAAACTCTAAGGAATGTTATTTTTAGGGTTTTTAATTTGCAAAGTCTAAGATCTAGTTTTTCCTAGCCAGTTAACCTTTTTATCAAACTCAAGTCAATTAACCAAAATTGAATACAATAATTTTTATAATTTTTGAATTTTTTCAATTTTTATTGGTTTTTCAGTTTTCTAAATTTTTTTTATTATTCAAATTTTTATGATTTTTTTTTATATATGAAGGTGCAATACAGAAATTAAATATGCAAAAGGAAAAGAAAAATATATACAATATGCAATGTAAAAGATAACTATATACATTACCCTCTCCCCCAAACTTGAGCAAAGCAGTGCCCTCACTGTCCGGCCCCAAGTCGCGCTCATGAGCGTGAGCGTGATCGTTCCCCTCTAGCCAAAAAGTGTTTGGATTCCCCTCTCAATTTCCGTCAACCGATGGTCGTGATCTCGTGCAGTTTCCCGAAACTCATCCCTCAAAGAGTCGATTCTTCTCACTGTTCTTCGCATCAATCGCGCATGCTCCTGGGGAGTTAGTTCTTCCCCGCTCGAAGTCGAGCTCGAGCTAGGGGTGTATGCAGGTACATTTTCTGCCGGTTCGGTTCGTGTCCAAATATCCGTGAGTCTAGAGTAGGACGACGAGACGCCCTCTACAAGTGGTCGAACCGGAACACCGTCTATCATGTATGCGTCAAATTCCTTGATGGGGAGGAAATATCGGCAGAGTTGGGTAACAAGCATGGGGCATGGGTATACGGTACCTCGTTTCCCCATACCTATGGATTGGAGCAAAATCGTGCAGATTTCGAACCTAGGATTCTTCATCATCAGTGTGTGTACGACATGTAATGAAGGGGTGAAAAAGGTCGTGTTGTGGGAACTACCAAAGATATTGTTTTGTGCCTACCGGCACACAGTTAAAATGTTTGCGAAAAGGGTCCGTGCTTGGATGCCCTTACGCGGTTCTCGTGCACAGTCATTACCCATCAAGGGCATATAATCTTCAAAGCGCAGTGGGTGTTCATGTGCAGGTACACGTGGTATGAGTGTAACCTCGTGTATCAAGTCCCTATCGATGTGAATTTCATGATTTTCCCAATTTAGTTTAATGTAACCTAAGTTGTCAAGGCTATTATTTTCCATGGATTCGTAAAATAGGGCAACTAGGTTAGGTAGGGCAAACGCAGATGAGTGATTATAGAGCAGAAAATTCCAGCCCCTTTGTTCGATTTCATGTGCGAAATATCTACCGTATACTTCGTGTGCGAAAACCGGGGAAAAATCCCTTTCAAATTGCATTTTATGTGCCATTACGATTTTTTTCAGTAAAAAGATATGCAGTAACAGAGAGGATTTAGACAGAGTTACCTCCCCTGAAAATTTTAGGGGGTGACGACACCAGGAGGCGGCGGATGCACGGCGGGAGGCGGCTACGGCGGCGGATGCGCGGCGCTCTGGTGGAGTTGCGGCGAGATTTTTCTGGAGAGGGTAGGGGCGGCGGCTAGGTTTTTTTAGAGAGAAAAAAAAATTTAGGGTTATGAACACAGGGGGGTCGGGTTCCTTTAAATAGGGGATGGGAGGGTGATTTGCATAAAACACCCTCTGAAACGAGGGTTTTATTTGTAAAAATCAGCTCTTAATCTGCAAATTTGCAATTAGGTCCATAAAATTTTTTTCTTTTTATTATTTTTTTTATTTTTTTATGGTATTTCTGAAATATATATATACAAATAATATACACACCCCCAAATTTATTTGAAATAATGTTTTGGGAAAAGAAATTTGTGGGTGAATGTGGAGGAATATCACTCAGTGTAGATCGGCTCCTGCAAGAGCAGGAGCTCCTCCGAAGGGTCCGCTGTGAAGAACGGTTTCAGTCGTTGCCCATTCATCTTGAATAAGGTACCGTCTTCAGGATTCTCAAGATCAACCGCACCGTGCGGATAAACGGTGCGAACTACAAAAGGTCCTCTCCATCTGGACCGGAGCTTGCCGGGATGAAAATGTAACCGAGTGTCATAAAGTAGAACCTGTTGCCCAGGTTCAAAAGTTTTTCGCAAAAGGTGTTTATCGTGGAACACCTTGGCTCGGTTTTTAGCAGTTATGGCATTATCATATGCCTCATCCCTCAGCTCCTCCAACTCATTCAATTGCAGCTTTCGATTGCTGCTCGCATCTCCTAAAGATAGATTCAGCTCTTTGATAGCCCAAAATGCTTTATGCTCGATCTCCACTGGGAGGTGGCAAGCCTTCCCGTACACAAGCCGGTATGGAGACATACCAAGATCGGTCTTATATGCAGTACGAAAAGCCCATAGTGCATCGATCAGTTTAAGTGACCAATCCTTACGGTTTTGGAAACCGTTTTCTCCAAGATTTGCTTTATTTGCCGATTTGAAACCTCGGCTTGCCCACATGTTTGAGGGTGATATGGCGTTGACAACTTGTGGGTGATTAGAGTATTTGCGCATTAAGGACTCGAAAGTCCTATTGCAGAAGTGAGAACCATTATCACTTTTTATCGCCCGAGGGTGCCCAAATCGAGAAAATATGTGTTCTTTAAGAAACCGAACGACAACTTTATTATCGTTCGTTCGGATGGGCACAGCCTCGACCCACTTAGAAACATAGTCAACCGCCAACAGAATATACACATTTCCAAAAGAGTTAGGAAATGGTCCCATGAAATCTATACCCCAAACATCAAAAATGTCCACAACCAAAATAGGTTGGAGCGGCATTTCGTTTCTCCGCGAAATCCGGCCCAAGTGGTGGCACCGGGAGCAAGTTTTGCAGTATTCAAATGCATCCTTGAAGAGTCGTGGCCAATAGAAACCACACTGCAAAACTTTTTCGGCTGTCTTCTTTGGGCCAAAATGCCCGCCACATGCTTGATCGTGGCAAAAAGACAGCACACTCTTGACCTCACTTTCGGGTACACACTGACGAATGATTTGGTCGGAACAATATTTAAAAAGATAAGGCTCATCCCAGTAAAAATGCTTTACTTGGGATAAAAATCGAAGTTTATCCTGTTTCGACGAATCATTGGGTATTAGGCCGGTGGCTAAGTAATTCACCATATCGGCGAACCATGGTTCGCAAGAAACGGTCAAGAGTTGCTCGTCGGGAAAAACATCAGTGATTGGAAGATCGAGCGTGGGCGAAGAAGGAAGTCGTGATAGGTGATCAGCTACTACATTTTCATATCCTTTTTTATCCTTAATGACAAGGTCAAACTCTTGTAATAATAGGATCCAACGTATTAGCCTTGACTTAGCATCTTTCTTCGCAAAAAGGTGGCGAAGAGCTGAATGATCAGTATATACAACGACTGGAGAGCCGATTAAATAAGGCCGAAATTTTTCGAGTGCAAACACAACAGCTAAAAACTCTTTCTCTGTTGTTGTGTAGTTGAGTTGGGCCTCATTTAGTGTTCGGCTAGCATAATAAATCACGTGCGGCATCTTATTAATGTGCTGTCCAAGAACAGCGCCAATAGCAAAGTCTGATGCGTCGCACATGATTTCAAAAGGGTGCGTCCAGTCGGGAGATGAGAGGATGGGCGCAGTGATGAGGGACTGCTTCAAAGACTCGAATGCTTCAATGCAAGTGGAGTCAAAAGCAAAAGTTGTGTCCTTGGCCAGTAATAGAGTCAAGGGTCTAGCAATCTTGCTAAAGTCCTTGATGAACCGTCTGTAGAAACCGGCGTGGCCAAGGAAGGCTCTAATATCTTTGACGCATTTTGGGGGAGGGAGGTTAGAAATCACTTCGATTTTTGCTCTATCTACCTCGATGCCGTGTTGCGAGATGACATGTCCTAAGACAATGCCCTCTCGCACCATGAAATGGCACTTCTCCCAATTCAATGTGAGGTTCTTATCCCTGCAGCGGGTAAGAACAGCGTCAAGATGGCGCAAACACTCGTCGAAAGAGTCGCCAAAGATGGAGAAATCATCCATAAAGATCTCCAAGAACTTTTCAACCATGTCTGAAAAGATCCCCATCATACACCGCTGAAATGTCGCGGGTGCATTGCATAACCCAAAGGGCATGCGACGATAAGCAAACGTGCCAAAGGGACAAGTGAATGTTGTCTTGTCTTGGTCCTCTTTGGCGATGGGGACTTGGTTGTAACCGGAATAGCTATCGAGAAAGCAATAGAACTCGTGCCCTGCCAATCGCTCGAGCATTTGGTTAATGAAAGGTAAAGGAAAGTGGTCTTTCCTTGTTGCGGCATTGAGTTTCCTATAGTCTATGCAGACTCCCCACCCAGTTTAGGTGCGAGTGGGAATCAACTCATTTGCCTCATTGGTAATGACCGTAATGCCCGATTTCTTTGGCACGACGTGGATTGGGCTAACCCATTGGCTATCCGAGATAGGGTAAATGATACCGCTATCCAGACACTTGACAATTTCCTTCTTAACAGCCTCTTTCATGATGGGGTTGAGGCGCCTTTGTGGATCCCGTGCTGGCTTGGCATCATCCATTAAGTGTATATGATTTTCGACTATGAGAGGACTAATCCCCTTAATGTCCGCCATAGACCAGCCGAAAGCTTGCCGATTATTATGTAAGACCATCAAAAGAGCCTTCTCTTGCTCAAGAGCTAGAGAGGCTGATATAATGACAGGTAAGGTCTCATTATCACCTAGATAAGCATATTTTAGGTATGTCGGCAAAAGCTTTAATTCGAGTTTGGGAGGTGAAACAATAGATGGTAACAATGGGGTAGTTGTTTCAAACTCGAATGATTCCATCAAAGGTTTGAACCGAGTGTACGCAACAGTGTCGGATGGTTCAACTAACTCATCCGAAAAAGCAAAAGACTCCAATTCAGGTGATGAGTCTTCAAAGTCATCAATGAAGGTAAAGCACTCAAAATCATTATCCGCTGTGAAAGCTGCGTCGGATTCTAGGAGGAACGCACTAGTGGCGTTAACATAGCTGTGATCGAACAAAAAATTCTCGAATTCAGAGTCCTCCTCCGCGATCTCATTGATCGAGCAAACATCGAGTACGCCAGCATTAGGCTCAGCCGGCTGACTTCCCAACTTGAAAATATTGAGCTCAATTGTCATATTGCCGAAAGATAGCTTCATTGAACCGTTACAACAATTGATCACTGCGTTGGAAGTAGCCAGAAATGGTCGACCAAGTATTACCGGAATTTGGTTCCGGGGGTTAGCAACAGGTTGTGTATCCATCACTATAAAGTCAACGGGGAAAATGAAATCCCCTACTCTAATTAACACATCCTCCAGCTCTCCCCTAGGATGGGTTATTGACCGGTCGGCCATTTGGAGAGTACAGTGAGTGGGCTTAAGCTCTCCGACGCCCAATTGCTCGTACACAGAATAGGGTAGCAAATTGACACTCGCGCCAAGATCTAATAGTGCTCTATTGATGTTCTTGTCCCCAATTGTTATCGAAATGGTAGGACACCCGGGGTCCTTTTGTTTTGGGGGAAGGGAATTTACAAGAGCATCACTAATAGCACTAGCCACAAAAACTTTCTTTGGCACTTGCGACTTCCTCTTTTTGGTGCATAAGTCCTTTAAAATTTTTGCATATGAAGGAACTTGTTGGATTGCATCCAAAATAGGGATATTTATGCTAACCTGTTTGAACAACTCAACGATCTTCTCCATCTGTGGAGTTGGTTTATTGGATCTCAACCTATTAGGAAAAGGAACACTTTGAAAGGTGGTTGAGTCCAATTTTTGTGGATCAGATTGTCGAGTTGGAACGGCACCCCGTGTAGATGTGCTCGTGTTGTGAGAAATGGGTCCGTTCGAGCTAGAAGAGGTGGAGCCATGTGAAGGGTGAAGAATAGGCTCTAAGGAAGAAGAAGATGGTGAAGAAATGAAGACGGGCCACCGGCAGGGGTGTCATTGTTCATGCCCACATTGTTAGGCAACACTTTTCCCGATCTCAACGTGGTCACAGCATTTACGTTATGATTCTGCTGTTGATATGCAGCATGTGCGTGCCCGGGGTTGGGCAGTGGTTGAGACGGGAGTTTTCCCTTTTCGCGCTCGCTCAAAGCTGCATTGAGTTGTGCAATTTGTGCCTTAATAGATTTGATGCTTTGATCGTGTGAGGCACTATTTTGCACTAAAGATTGAATAGAAGTCTCAAGTCTTGCTGTAGACTGTGTAGATTGCTTAAGGAATGCATCTAGACTTCTTTCGAGCGAGCTAACCTTATCATTATTAGGTTGAACATAATTATTTGGCTGGTAAGCATTGTTAGGCACAAAATTGTTCACCTGATTAGGGTAAGGTTGTTGTTGAAATTGTTGCGGTTGAAACTGAGTTTGTGAAGGTGCTTGTTGTTGTTGTGGAGGAGGAGGTCTTTGAAAATTGTTATTTCCTTGGAATTGTTGATTTTGGTTCCAAGCGAAATTTGGGTGACTCCTCCACCCCGGATTATATGTCGAAGAGTACGGATCGTTTCTTTGTCGTTGCTGAAATGCAGCATTGACTTGATCCTGTCCTTGAGTGGATGCATTATAAGGACACTCTTCGGTTAGGTGCGATGGATCCGCACAACAAGCACAGACAGTTCGTGGGGGCATAGCAGGGGCAGGAGAAGGCGATGAGATTTTGGTCTCAATCGCTTCTAGCTTTTTTGTAAGAGCGGCCATCTCGGCCTTCATGGCAATCGACATCTCTACTTAATGTATGCCTGCCCTAGATTGACCACTAGAAGATGATGTGGTCTTGGTACTCTCCCACTGTATTGTTTGCTCACTAAGATCCTCAAGAAACTGCCACGCTTCATCACTAGACTTAGAGAGAAAATGACCTTGACATATGGTTTCTAGCAACTGCTTCGTTGCCGAGTTCAATCCCTCGTATAATGTTTGGCAAAGTTGCTAACTTTCGATCCTATGATGAGGGCATTGAACTAGTAGGTCCTTAAATCTCACGAAGCACTTCCAAAATGGTTCGGAAGGAAGTTGTGAGAATTGAATTATTTCATTGCGGATTCTGGCAGTTTTGTGATGAGGATAGAATTTTTTCAGAAAAGCCTTCACAAACTCGTCCCAATTTCTTATGGAATGTGATGCGGTGCTATATAGCCACTTCTCGGCTAGGTCACATAAGGTGAAAGGAATGACCCTTAGCCTTATCGCGTCATCACTCAATTGGGTTGTTTTCATCATAGCGCACACATTTTGGAATTTATTAATAAAGATATATGCATCTTCAGATTCCACACCATGAAATTTTGGCAGCATATTGATGAAATGTGGTTTTATTTCAAAATTGTCCCCATTCGCCGGTGGGGGTGAAAGACAAGTAGGTAAAGAAGTGCGGATGGGGTAAAAGAGATCCTGGAGCACAACTCGTGCGGGCGCTTCAACAGGCGGCTGGTTCGGGTTATTCGCACCTGACGGAGGTGGAATCCTTCCCGTCGGTAATGTATTGTTGGGGTTGAATCCCGACATGTCTTCGGTGAAAGAATTTGAAGTTGAGGGTAAGAAAGTGGACGGAGTGTCGACTTTAGTGTCGAAAGATTCGTCGGTCGGTACCAACGAAACACGGACTAATCGGGCGTCAGTATCCCTAGTCCAAAGTGACATACACCAAAGGGTAGTGCAGTCAGAAAAAAGAAAAAGACAGAATGTGGAGGTAAGATAACGTCAGTAAGGGAAAGTGGTGGAAGTGAGTTGCAAGTTTTCTTGGCGGCAAGTTGCAAGTTTTGAAAAGATTTTTCCTTTTTTTATGGGAGAATTTTGCAAAAAGGTTTTTTGGAAAGGGACTCGTGACACAAATGTATCAACCACACATGCACAATCAGGCCTAGATCTAGGGTCGCCTAGGTCTGCTAGACAGCTCCTAACTAGGGCTAGAAATAGGACCTCAAACCGCCTCTTCACGGACAAGTACGGCCAGGTAAGTGGGAAGGAACCACCACTACAGTGGGCCTAATTAATAACCATTAGCCTAGACACCGCAATGTCAGTTAGGATAAAACGGCCGATGCCTATACTAGTCCTTTTCCTATTGAGCTCGATGTCCTTAGGTCTGAGTCTAGTCTTTTTTAATTAACTGTGGTCAATGCACATGCTTTAGGTGTTTTCTGGGGTCCTGGGAAGGGTGATGAAATCCCCACCCAATCTGAGTTTGGTCAATTAGCCCCTTAAAGTCCGATTAAATTATGCAAAACCGTAAAATTCACTTGCAATCAATTTTTAGCGCGGCGCAAAGAAACCTGCAGAAAATCTGTTATTTAGAAGGGGGAGAAAGAGTTTTTAGAGCAAAGAATTCCTGCAGAAAGGTTTTACAGAGAGATATATGGGAGGTTGCAGAGGGGAGAATGAGGGATCAAACCATGTAATTTTTATGTGCTGACGTGGCAAACTTGTGGCGGTTCCGCGGTCCTGATGCCCTATATGCGGCGGAAACGCGGCCAAGCAGTGGGATCAGACTGTGGAAAATTTTGTGCAGCTCCTGTTCACCAATTCTACTCTGTTCTGATGTTCCCTTTTTTGTTTTGCTCTCTGTAAAATTCCAGATTCACAATCCTTTGCTGTTCCTGCAAGATTCAAAACATAGAACCCTTCAAACAGATAAAAATCGCTAAAATGTTTTTGTATTTTGTATTTTCTGATTTTTATGATTTTTCAAAATTTATATCAACCCGAAATCATACAAAACAAAAAAAATTACGCCATCCCCGGCAACGGCGCCATTTGATTATTCCAAAAATTTAAGTTTACCGTAATCAGAAACGGCGTCGCTTTGCAGCTAGCCGGTGAATACGGGTCGATCCGCAGAGATGTGTAAATTTCTGTTTTTGTGTTTTCACGAGTTGATTCCGTTGGTTGTTTGGTTTTTGTCGATTGATTTAAAAACTAATTTATATGATATGAAAGAACTCGTTAAGGTTAGGTCTAAGGTAGGGTTGATGAGATCAATATTGTCACCTCTTTCAATGCCGTTTGATTAAAGCTTTTTAGAAAATCACGACAATTATTAGCAAAGGGGATTAGGATGATCGGGAAGAAACGAAGTTTCTTCCTCTAGATCCTTGTCCGTCCTTTCCTATTAATT
The DNA here is from genome assembly GCA_030015575.1 of Agapanthus africanus. Taxonomy (NCBI): domain Eukaryota; kingdom Viridiplantae; phylum Streptophyta; class Magnoliopsida; order Asparagales; family Amaryllidaceae; genus Agapanthus; species Agapanthus africanus. The sequence goes on along the minus strand of CM057344.1, from coordinate 377,190,231 downwards.
GCTGCAATCTTCATGGACGTCATGTATGTCCGGCCTTTTATACTACGGTTCACCGTTACCTCGTAGGTAGGGTGCCGCAGGGGGCGGATCATACATGCGTGCATGAAGTTCTTGTTTTGAAAATATGTTGGCATTGAAGGAGGTGAGAGATATCCATCTCTCACTCCCTCCCTTATTCCTAACCCTAACGAGCGAGGATTTTACTCGCTCATTAAGGAATTATCTAAAAACGACATTTTGTTGTTTAAGTTTTAAAGTGTTTATTCAGATCTTGTGTTATAACTTACTGCAGATTAAAAATAGCTAAACTAGTTAACTAGGGCAAGTAATAAAATTAGAACTAAGGAAGGAATAAAAAGAATTAAAACTTACAAGAAAGTGATGCTCTAGATCTCCCAACAAATCTGATTTTTATTGATTGAAAAGAGGCATGACATTTTACAGATTTTGAGTACAATTTATAAGCAACCGGTGAAGCTAGGGTTACAGACTCTCGCAGAAGTGAAATTACAGATTTGCCCCCTAAAAATCCTAACACTCGCACCGTCGCACCGACACAAGAAGTCGGTGTCGACAAGGACACTATACGACCGTGGAACCGCGGCAATGGAGCGCTTGGGCCGCGGTTCCGCGGCCCTTTGGTGGGCTTGGCTCACCATTTTTCTGGGTTTGGCTCAGCATTTCTTGGGCTTCTTATTTTTATACTTCTTTTCTGTGTTGGGCTTCTTAGTCTTCTCCAGATCCTCAATGAAATCTTATAAGGATCTTTTGACCGTTTTCACTTTCGTCTTTTTGGACCTTGCATTGTTCTTCGTCTCGGCTTGAGTAAGATCCGTCTGCTTGTTGGTCAAAAGTCCCTTTTCTGTATCATCTTTCGTCTTTTTCACTGTATTTGCTCCAAGAGCCTGTATCCTGTAACATGCAACAAACGAGCGTCAAAAGTACCTGTTTACTTATAAAATACATAAAAGTGGGGCGTATGAATTGCAATATTATGATATGAACAGTGGGTTTACTTGTATCGTACCCCTAACTTGTATATTATTACTCTGTTGTATCTAGAAGTTCCATCAAGCAAACATGTATTTATTTCAGAGATAGAGACCAGTGATGTTATTCTTTCGACCTTAGAGTCGCGCGTTTTATTTATGTGGTTTTCTTGTGGTTTTGAGTTTTTGATCCTCGCCGTTGGCGTTGTATATTATTGCTTGTGTGGTTGTGACCGTCGATTGACGAAGTGCTAGCTCCCGCTTGGGGATGCCTTTTATTGATTTCGTATACTATTCATGTTGTATCCCGTTTGGGAGCCAGTATTTTACAAAGGAGACTCTGCCGAAATTTTCGGGAAATATTGATGTTTTTTTTAAAACCGCATAACTCGGCTTATGCTATTAAAACTACTTGTTTAAATTGGTTTTCCTTCACTCTACTACTTTTCTTGGTTTGCATTTCTGGGTTTTCGGCTTACTTGGATTACGTACGCCTCGAGACGTTTCGTAGTTTAAGTGCCGGTCATGTTCCGTACTTTCGGGACGTGACATTGGGGCAGTACGGCGTGCCACATGTGAGGCGTTGGCTTAACCCTTCTACGGCTGGACCATCGGTACTGTAACATATTCTGGGATTATTTGAACTTTGCTCAAGTGTTGAGCTATTTAGAAAATCTTAGGTATTTCATTATCCGGTCGGAAAGTTTAATACTGTCTATTTATCTGGAATGTGATACAATATGTGGAATTCATATAGTTAGGCATGAAATGCGAAGTATGTGATATTTCGGATTTACGATGTCTAAAGTGATTGTGGATTCCAAATGTTGTAGTTTTACAATTTCTTTTCTGTGACCGTAAGTGTAGTATGTAGTTGTATTGCCGGTCTTCGTTGCTATACATCAACGACGATCAGTGTATACATACTAACTTACGTTGATGATATGAGATATTATGTGTTGCTGTGATATGTTATATTGGATCGTCGTGTTCTGAATAGCCGGGGGTTTTATGTGAGATGAGGGTCTTATTTTCATTCATGTAAAATTCATTTGTATGTAATATTCTTTTATTGGGGCACTTCCGGGATGAGGTTGATGTCACCAGTGTATATTATTTACTTTTCCGCATTAGGTAGACCCAAGGAGGGAAGCACAAGTAACCGGGTTCTAGGGTCCAGTGGGAGTCCATCTCGAGGAGTCAAGACCGGGTCTCCTAACCCTAGAATTGGCAGTGTTACTTGCCGCTCTCATAGGGGTCTAGGGATGTGGGTTTGGCTATTCATCGCGACCGTGGAATCCGTGTTTTATACCGGCTCGTATTAAAAACACGGACATCCTAGTATATCCAATATTTCATATATGTTCTTCTACTGCAATGTTCTATGATGAGATCATATTACTGCCTGAGACGAATGCTTATACTATATATATATGCTGATATATAAATATTACTGCTTTCGTTTCTTCTGTGATGCTTAGGAAGCATAAGCTGATGGGATTTATTAATGAGATTAATAAAAAGAAAAGAAACCTAAAAGATGTTGTAGAATCAAAACTTTATAAAAAGGGTAGCTACAGTTTTGCTTTGCATAGTGGTATATATGATATACCCTGCACCTTATTCGATGATGAAAGAGCCGAGATCCCTTCACCGGGAGTGACCTCTTTAGCGAAACTGGCAGATGCTTCAAACTCGCGGTTTAGTTTTTGACAGCTTATATAGTTCTTGCTTTGTACAGCGATATATATGATATACCCTGCACCTTATTCGATAGGGAAAGTGCCGAGATCCCTTCATCGGGAGTGACCTCTTTAGCGAAACTAGAAAAGCCTCAAAAACACTCCTTTTTCAAAAACCACTTGATTCTACGACGATATCAAGTTCATTACGCTTATGGTTTTCTGAAAAACCTGCGTAGCCCTCCGTCATTTCAGATAAAGACTAGTTAGTATTCGTGCTGCGTTTGTTGACTTTAGCCAAGGCGTGGTGTATGGTAGCTAATTAGTATTTATCTGCTAAAACATGAGATGTGATTGAGTTAGGGTAGTCGTACGACTTTGTTGACCTTAGCCAAGGGTCGTACGGGCGGGTTTAATTCAATCGGGAAATGACGGGTTGAACTTGGCTAGCACTTATGATTTGTTGACCTTAACCAAGGTCATAAGTTGCTAGAGGAAAAAGCATTATCGGGAATTTCAAGTGTTGAAATTTGCAACGAGATTGCATACCTCCTATGAGATAATTGGATCCCGATACCCACTGCGAGTAAGAGTTACTCCTGGGAGAGTTTTACACAGGATAATTAGCCGATCAAGTAGGTGTCTAGAAAAGTGTTAACGGGGTTACGCCTCTGGAAAAACGAGGTTTACTTTAATTAGGTCCGTACGAAAGCACGGGGAACCTCCCTCAAGTACCGACACTGATCTGGCTGAAAGATTGACGAAATTGTAGGGTGTAATTAATCCCGGCTAATCTTACCTTTTAGGGTTTGAAGGAAGATTTGATAAAAACAGTGGGAGACATCCTGATTAGATAAGATAATAACCAATCTAATCTTGCAAGAGCATACGCTAAAGTGTTTTCTTCTCTCTCTCTCCAGGTAGCGACCATGTCAGGCCATAATCAAGATAATAATATGGATGTATTGACTGAACCCGATTATTATACAGAGCAAGGGAACGTTGGTCCCGTTCTTTCTTATAAGAGTTATAAGATTAAACAAGAAACAGGAGAATATCTGGATTCTCACGCCGCCCAAACGGAGAACATGCATATTGATGCACCTTCTTCGGGCGTGTTAGTTATTGAGAACTGTTTCTCAGTTCACCCTACGTCCTGGGTATTAGATACCGGATCAGGATCCCACATATGCAAATTGTTACATGGGCTACGGAAAGGTAGAGAACTGGGAAAAGGTGATCATTCCGTTCAAGTAGGGAATGGTGCAAGTATTGCAGCCAAAGCAGTTGGCGAATATTACCAAGTCATAATACACTGATTCTGAATGAGTGCTATTATATACCGAACATGATGTGCAACATTATATCAGTTTCTTTATTAAGTAAAGAAGGATATGATTTTGTAGTAAAAGATAATGTTATGAACATATTTCTAGATCAAAAGTTGATTGCATCAGGCTCGTTACATAATGGCATATTCATTCTCAATCAAAATACAGTCCTCAATATACAAAACACACACAAGAGGAAGAGTTCAGAAATGAACGAATCCTTCTTGTGGCATTGTAGACTTGGTCATATCAATGCGACACGACTAGCTAAGTTACATAAGGATGGATATTTGAATCCGTTCGAATTATCATCTTATGATACTTGCCATTCATGTCTCAAAGGAAAAATGACCAAAGCTCCGTTTAGTGGACACGGAGAAAGAGTTACGGAACTCTTAGGACTGGTACATAGTGATGTATGCGGTCTCATGTCTACGCATGCCAGGAACGGTTCTTCCTACTCATTACATTCACTAACGATCTCTCTAGATACGGACATGTGTTCCTGATGAAACACAAATCTAAAGTTTTTGAGAAATTCAGAGAATATATGCACGAAGTAGAGAACCAAACGGGCAAAAGTATTAGATTCTTCTATCTGATCGAGGAGGTGAATACTTAAGCAATGAGTTCCTAGATTATCTAAAAGAGAATGAGATTCTCTCTCAGCTTACTCCTTCTTATACACCACAACACAACGGTGTATCGGAGCGGAGGAATCACACCCTATTAGATATGGTGCACTCTATGATGAGTACAGCTGAGTTACCTATTTCCTTTTGGAGGTATGCGCTGGAGACAGCCATATACCTATTGAATAGAGTTCCAACTAAATCTGTGCCTACCACTCCATATGAGATATGGAATGGGAAGAGACCATCTCTTAAAAGAGTTAAGATATGGGGTTGTCCGGCCTATGTTAAAAAGAAAAATCCGGACAAGCTCGAGGCACGATCAGTTCTTTGTAAGTTTTTAGGATATCCAACCAATTCGTATGGATATCTATTCTACCACAGTGAACAACAAAAGGTGTTTGTTGCTCAACATGCCACCTTTTTAGAAAAGGAATTTCTTGCAAAAGAAATTAGTGGCGATAAGGTAGAGCTGGAAGAGGTTCCAGCAACACAAACTGCAACTGAAGATTTAGTGGAACCAGAGGATTCAGTAGTACCCGACGAACCCCAGCCTCTCCGCCGATCTAGCAGGGTTTCTCATCCAGCTGAGAGATACTACGGTTTTCTCATTGATGGTGGAAGCGAGGATTGCATCATGAAACATGATGACCCGACTAGTTTCGAGCAGACCATCACAAGTGGTGACTCTGTGAAATGGCTGGATGCAATGCGATCTGAGATGGAATCCATGTACACCAACAAAGTATGGACTTTGGAAAATGCTCCTGAAGGGGTAAAACCCATTGGGAGCAAGTGGATCTTTAAAAAGAAATTTGGTGTAGATAGAAAAGTTGAGACTTTCAAAGCTAGACTTGTTGCAAAGGGTTTTCATCAACGACCAGGTGTGGATTATGACGAAACCTTTTCTCCTGTGGCTATGCTTAAGTCCATCCGGATCTTACTTGCCATTGCTGCATACCATGACTACGAAATCTGGCAAATGGATGTTAAGACCGCCTTTCTAAACGGTGATTTAGAAGAGTGCGTGTACATGACTCAGCCAGAGGGCTTCGTAGATAGTGGGAGCAGCAGAAAGGTGTGCAAGCTGCTTAAATCCATTTATGGGTTAAAGCAATTATCGCGAAGTTAGAACATCTGTTTTGATATTGTAGTCAAAGAGTTTGACTTCATCAAAAATATAGATGAATCTTGTATCTATAAGAAGGTAGAAGAGAGTAAGGTGGTCTTCCTCGTATTGTACGTGGATGACATACTCTTGATAGGAAATGATATTCCTATGCTGCAATCAGTCAAGCTCTTCTTATCACAAAGATTTTCAATGAAAGATCTAAGTGATGCCTCCTGCATATTGGGAATCATGATCTATAGAGATAGATCTAAACGGATATTGGGATTGTCCCAATCCAGGTACATTGACACCATACTAAAGAGATTTAGTATGGAAGAATCCAAGCGTGGGAACCTACCCACGATCTCTGGACTCATTCTCTCCAAAGAGATGTCTCCCAAGACTGATTTGGAGAGAGCTCGCATGCAAGGGATACCCTATGCTTCGGCAGTAGACTCTATCATGTATGCGATACTATGTACCAGACCCGATGTAGCATACTCACTAAGTATAGTGAGTCGGTATCAAGCAGATCCTAGAGAGAGTCACTGGACAGCTGTGAAGAACATTCTCAAGTACTTGCGAAGGACTAAGGAGATGTTCTTGGTGTATGGTAACGGAGAACTCCAGATGGAGTCCTTTACCTATTCGAGCTTCCAAAGTGATAAGGACGACTCTAAGTCGCACTCGGGATTTGTCTTTACCCTCAATGGAGGGGTGGTATGTTGGAAGAGTTCCAAACAAGATACCGTTGCAGACTCGATGATGGAGGCTGAATACATCGCTGCCAACGATGCTGCCAAAGAGGCTGTCTGGATAAAGAAGTTCATTAGTGAACTTGGTGTGGTTCCATCCATTAAGCATCCAATACCTCTATATTGTGATAACAATGGAGCTGTGGCTTTGGCTAAGGAACCCAGGTCCCATCAAAAGTCCAGACATATTCTGAGGCGGTATCACCTGATCAGGGAGATAGTTGATCGCCGGGAGATCAAGGTCAGGAGAGTAGATACGAAGGACAACACTGCGGATCCACTCACGAAGGCCATTCCCCAGATACAGTTTGAGAGATTATTCGGGATGCTAAGTATGAGATACTACAGCAGCTGGCCTTAGTGCAAGTGGGAGATTGTTAGTTATGTATATGCCCTAGAGGCCATTGTTGTACATATGATGTATATTATAATGGATGGTTGGATATATATAGAGAGGACTTTCTTGCTCGTCATGATAGTATGCTATTTGGTTTCACTTTATCTTAACATGTTGACTTGTATTGGTTTACTATTTTTCTCTCACATGTTGATGAAGCCCTTAGGATCTGTACTCGACTACTGGGACTATGAGATCATACTAGTGGGGCCACGGTAGTGGATGAGTACATCATATAACTATTCCTAGTCGAGGGTATATCGAGACAGGGCATCGATACACCAGAGTAGACTAGCGTATACGCATCTTGACCCATATGATGGGCGATGGATAATCCCACATCCATCGGTGTTTGACATCAAGGATGGTGTACAGGTGCTCAGTGGAGACTGGGTATACTGGACGGACTCGTCGAGAATTCCCAGATGGTGATATACCACACGTCAGATGGCAATTCTCAGGTGAGACTAGTACAGGGTAGTCTGTAGACCCGAGATCGCCAAGGAGTCTTGTGTGATTCCCGCTGTGCTTTGATTTCCACCTTACCACGTCCAAGAGGGCGTGCAAAACGGTGGCTTTTGGGTACAGTCCCGAATCACATGGAGGCAATGAGCGATAGGTGGGGATTCGTCTCTCCCGGTATAGGGAGTTGATGTTGTGCAGTGTTCGATTGGCTATAACTGGAAGTCCCTGGCCAGGGCTGATATAGAAATTTACTGGTAAGTGTTACCGGTAGTTTCTCGACCCGTTATGAGCCTCACATCGACACAACTTATCAGTTACTGGGGTCTGACGTATACCACCCCTAGACTTGATATGCGACAAATCAGACGAACAGACCGGACTGTACGGGAGTGTTACTGATTGGATTCACAGGAGAACGAACAGGCTAGCTTGTTGATCTTCTGATCGCTCAATACCTGGGTGGCTGTTACGTTTAGCTGACCGCTTGCAGCTTGTGGGTGTTTGATATGATCATCACCTGCTACCGGCGTATTGACGATTCTTTAGAGTCCTACACAGAGGATTCTTGGCTCAGGCAAAACGGAGTAAAGGCACATATGTGATATGTGCAGGACAGAGGATAAATGCGATATGAGATACCGTATTATATTCTCGCGATATTTAGATATGAGCCGGGTCATCGGATTAAGTGTTGATTCGATGAATCGGTACATGATATATTAGTCGGTTATATTCGATATAGCCGGATCGTCGGATCAAGTGTTGATTCGATGATTTAATGTATAATAATATATATGATATATTGTATTACATTATCTAATATTGGCTCGCTTTATTATTTCATTTTCTCACCGGGTAATACATTGATATATATGCGATATATGTTAATTGTATTATTTTCTTTTGTTACAAATATATAATATATATGTGATATATATTATTGTGACATAATATGATTAATAATGAAACATGTTTAGTGGAGATTAAACAAGGTTAGGGTTTGATTAGGGTTAGTTGTTTTATGCACCTTCTAGAAGCTTTCCTTTTGTCATGAGTTAGATATTATGGTTGATATTTATCCATGACTCATTCTTTAACCCAAACAAATCCTAGCCCTAGTTAATTCTCTACAAGGGTTATCCTTGTCATCCTAAACCATGGTTGCATTATTAATTCATATATTCATTTCATTATTCATCACAAAAGGATTAACTCATTTTTCATCATCTTCTTCTCTCTTAAGCTTTGAGAAAGCTTACTAGTTATTCATTTTGTGATGATTTCATGTGAGAATTTGATATAAAAAGAAAGCATAAATACTACTCCATCATCATCATCTAATCTAGCCAATTAGATTAGGGTGTTCACCTCATTAGAGTGAGAGTGCTTGAGTTATAGCAACTTCGACGTAGATCATCGGAGAAAAGGAATACTACAAGCTAGCATGGATCGTTCGAGTCGTGGAGCCTCTCTTGAGTCCGGGAGATCGTGGATCGCGGCGTAGGGACTTCTACTCGGAGCTTATGAAGCGAAGGAGCAGACTACAAAGGTTGTAATCCCTCACACTCAGTAGTAAAGATGTTTACTTGCATGTTAAAACCCTAATAATCTAGGAAAGATCCCGGCTTTGGGTTGTTCGGCACGTCTAAAATTTTATTCGGGCATGGTTGATGCCTTATGAACCCTCACAAGAGTGCCTACGAACCCTACACAAACACCCACAAGCTGCAAGCGGTCAGCTAAATGTAACAGCCACCCAGGTATTGAGCGCTCAGAAGATCAACAAGCAAGCCTGTACATTCTCCTGTGAATCCAGTCAGTAACACTCCCATACAGTCCGGTCTCTTTGTCTGATTTGTCGCATATCTCGCCTAGGGGTGGTAAACGTCAGACCCCAGTAGCTCGATAAGTCGTGTCGATATGAGGTCTATAACAGTTCGAGAAACTACTGATAACACTTACCAGTAAATCTCAGCAACCCTAGCCAGGGATTTCCAGTTATAGCCAATCGAACACAGCACAACATCAACTCCCTATACCGGGAGAGATGAATCCCCTCCTATCGCTCATTGCCTCCATATGATTCGGGACAGTACCCAAAAGCCACCTTTTTGCACGCCCTCTTGGACGTGGTATGATGGAAATCAAAACATAGTGGGAATCACACAAGGCTCTATGACGATCTCGGGTCTACAGACTAACATGTACCAGTGTCACCAGAGAACTGCCATCTGACGTGAGGTATAATACCATCTGGGAGTTCTCGGCGAGTTCGTCCAGTGTACCCAGTCTCTACCGAGCACCCGTACACCATCCTTGATGTCAAACATCGATGGATATGGGATCATCCATCGCCCATCATATGGGTCAAGATGCGTATACGCTAGTCTACTCTGGTGTATCGATGCCCTGTCTCGATACACCTTCGATTAGGAACAGTTATAGGATGTACTCGTCGACTACCGTGGCCCCACTAGTATGATCTCATTATAGTCACAGTAGTCGAGTACATATCCTAAGGGCTTTATCAACATGTAACATAAAGACAATCAGAGTACATGTTAAGATAAAGTACAACCAGATAGCATACTATCATGTCGAGCAAGAAAGTCCTCCCTATATATGTCTAAACATCCATTACAATATACATCATATGTACAGTAATGTCCTCTAGGGCATACATATAACTAACAATATATATATATATATATATATACATGCGTGTGTGTGAAAACACATCGCCTAAGGACCCGCTATAATATCAGGTCGTATCTCATAATACGAACCAAATCACATCACCGATCTCATGGCATCATGCCCAAATCACATCGACTCATCTCCAAATACCATATACTATCCTCATTATCCATGTATATGTGTACAAACACGCACACGCGCGCGCGCACACACACACACACATATACATACTCGCATACATATATGTATATATATATATATCCCATATACGCACAAGTTTGTAAAATGTATGCGTGTGTGTGTGCACATGTATCTTATTCTAGGGTTTCGCGACTAAAACTAGCTAACGACACCATCATCCAATTACACTAAAATTTATCTACAAACTCCTAAAGTCTATCTAGATAATCATTTAGTGTCACAATAAACATAATTATATATATAGGTATACGTATTCGTATACTACACTACAAAACTGCGGGGATGCTATACGCCATCCACCCGACTTCCCCCGTAGATATATATCTACTCACCTCGATCCTCGCTTGCTGGCGTCGATGACGTCACGCTCATTCTCGTCGTCTCGAAGTCCATATGGGGGTACCTACAATTTCCAATGCGTCATATAGTATCAAGAATCGAACATGAAAACCAAAACGGCATGCGAATCGCTTATAGGTTTACGCCTGTAAAATCACTAAACAACCCCCGTCGCTGATGTACAAACATCAGACGACAGAACACAATATCAAATACTAAATCCCAAATTAAAACGAAGTCGCAAAACAGTGCAGCAACTCAAGAAAATGGTCCCAGATTTTACCCTAGGTGAAATTAGCTAATTTTGCACATGTGGAGGGTCTAATTTACTGAAGATAAAGCCCTGGAACAAACTCGAGACCAAATGCCCCTACCGTGACCGCAATTTGCGGCTAGATAGATTAAATTTGCGGCCACATTGAAGGTATTGGGGCTGGGGTCTTTAGGGTGTAGTCCAGGTTGCCTGCACGACTTACTGTGTTTTCTAAAAAAATCCTAGGGTCCCCTGGTGATAGCAGATCTCAATACATCACCACAATTTCCAGAAAATCCAATATCGGCAGATTTCAAAGTTCGTAAATTGGGGTTTATCTCTGGTTTTAGTTCAATATACAATCACTAAAGGGGGTTTAAGGTCACTACTAACTCCATTACACTATCTCAATTCAAGAATTCCTCAAAACGCTAACTTGGAATTTTCTAACTTCACTAAACATCACTATAACACTTCTAAACATGCATGGATACTAAATTGAATGAAATACTAAGCTAATAGTGAAGAAAGTACCTCATTTGAACTCAAGAATTTACTTGAGTTGCCCCAAGTGCTCAAAATCCGATTTTTCTTGGTCCAAAGTGCTTGTAGGGAGCTTGTGCATGTTTTTAATGAAGTGGAGATGAGGTTTTGATGAGGGATTGAGGGTGTTTGTGAGGGTGAAGAGGAGGTGGAGGGAGTGGGCTGCCATGGTGAGGAGAGGGAGAAGAATGAAGAAGATAATAATGAGGGAACCCAATGGGAGAATGGTCAAAGACCCCTCACCCCTCTCTCTCCTATGCCCAGACCCATTATTCTAATCCCTTTTCTTTTCTTTTCTTTTCTTTTCTTTTCTCTTCTCTTCTCAATTCATTTTAAAACAAAACCAAGGAAAAAGAAAAAGAAAAGCCATGGTAGAAAAATATAAAAAGTGTAATATGACATGGTACATGTCATGTGCACAAATCAAGGTTAATGCACGATTAGTAATTTTTAATCGCGATTAGCATTAAAATGGAATATAATTAATCATAAGATTTATAATTTGCTTAAATCATATAAAACACCTTCATTTCAGAAATTCCTATAATTTTCCAAATATTTTCCAATTTATCGGTATTTAATTATTCCGCATTAATAAAATATTCATAATATTTATTATTTAATTATAAAAATTCCCAAAAATAATATTTTATTTTTCTGAAATGTTACAAGTAAATCTCATCAACAGCCCTGGCCAGGGACTTCCTGTTATAGCCAATCGAGCATAGCGCAACATCAACTCCCAATACCGGGAGAGACGAAACCCCTCCAAATGCTCATTGCCTCCATGTGACTCGGGACTATACCCAAAATCCACCTGTTGGCACGACTCCTTTGAGCCGTGGTAAGGAGGAAATCAAAGCACAGTGGGAACCACACAAGACTCTATGATGATCTCGGATCTAGAGACTAACCTGTACCAATGTCACCAGAGAACTGCTATCTGACGATAGGTATAAAACCATCTAGGAGTTCTCGGCGAGTCCTGTTCAGTGGTCCCATTCTCCAATGAGCAGCTATGTACAATCTCTGATGTCAAACACCAATGGTTGTGGGATCAACCATCGCCCCATACAGGGTCAAGAAACGTACACACTAGTCTACTCTGGAATATCGATGCCATGTCTCGATATTCCCTCGACTAGGAACAATTAAAGGATGTACTTGTGGACTACCCTGGCCCTACTAGTATGTCTGCATCATAGTCCTGGTAGTCAAGTACAGATCCTAAGGGCTTTATCAACATGTATCAGAGAGACAGTATAATAATACAAGTATACATGTTAAGATAAAGAGCAACCAGATAGCATACTATCATGTCGAGCAAGAAAGTCCTCTCTATATATGTCCAAGCATCCACTATAATATACAATCATGTACAATAATGGCCTCTAGGACATACATATAACTAACATAGTCTACTCTAGAATATCGATGCCCCGTCTCGATACTTTCTCGACTAGGAACCGTTAAAGGATGTGCTTGTAGACTACACAAGTCCCAGTAGTATGATCTGCATCATAGTCCTGGTAGTCAAGCTAACATCCTAAGGGCTTTATCAACATGTATCAGAGAGACGTGTTGGGGTCAAAATTTGCACCCCGGTTGACCAAGTCAAAGTCAAAGTCAACCCCAAGTAAGCGGGCCCAAGCCCAAGCAAGTGGGCCCATGCCCAAGTCGAGCCCCACGGCCGGCCTCCCCATGCCAAAATAAAAATCATGTAATAAATAATTTTAATGTAATTTTTTTATGCATGGATAGGCATAAAGCCAAATTTTTGTAAAGCCCACGGTTTATGTGAAAAAAGAAATAGCATATGAAACATGGGATGGGCAAAATGCCATTTTGTAAAACCCAAGGGGCTATATGTAAATGTGTAAGCCTATATAAGGCAACATAATGATGAATAAAATATACACTCTTCATTCTCTCAAACTCTAGGGTTTGTGCCTCTACTCTCTCCTTCCAAGTTCTTTCTCTTTCTTTTCATTTTCCAATTAAATCAAGAGCTTAACTCTTCTTTTTTTTAAAACTAAATAAAGTTCTACCATAAACCCACCTTCCAAGACTCCATCAAGAGAAGAAAAAGGGTCTCTATTTTTTTATCATCCAAGATCTAGATCTTGGAGTTTCAAGAGAACCCATTTTGAGTTTCTTCTCAAAAGAGAAAAGAGAAAATCTTTTGGAGTTTAACTCCATAAATAAAATTATTTTGGAGTTTAACTCCACTACAGAAATTCTTTTGGAGTTTAACTGCACAGTAAAAATCTTTTTTTTAGGAGTTTAACTCCACATTAAATCTTTTTTTAAGAGTTTAACTCCATATAAAATTCTTTCGGAGTTTAACTCCACATTTAAAATTCTTTCAGAGTTCAACTCCACAATAAAAATTCTTTTGGAGTTCAACTCCATTTAAATTCTTTTGGAGTTTAACTCCACAAACAAAAATTCTTTTGGAGTTTAACTCCACAATAAAAATCTTTTTTGGAGTTGAACTCCATTTAAAACTCTTTTTGGAGTGTAACTCCACAAAAAAAATTCTTTCGGACTTCAGCTCCATTTAAAAAAAAACAAAAAAAAAATTTGGAGCCCTTTTTGCCCCATCACATGCTAGCATGTGAGGGGGAGGGCTCCCATTTAATGGAAGCCCTTTGGGAGCCCTTTTTGCCCCCTCACATGCTAGCATGTGAGGGTCAATGCTAGCATGTGCTGGCCCCCCTTACATGTTAGCATGTGAGGGGTCACATGCTAAGCATGTGATGGCTTGTAATACCTTAGGATGTGTTTAGTGGCTAATTATAGTTTAATATATGGTTTTTAATAAAAAAGTTTACCATATTGATTTTCAAATATTTTATCAAATTTAATGAATATTTTATTGGAATTTTTCTAGCCTTGCACACACTTGTGCATGTAAACTAGGGTTAAAATGGGGTTAAACCATGGTTAGCAACCATGGTGGGTTAAACCATTTTCCTTAGGTGTATTTAAAATTCTTATTAAGTGTTTTGGGGGCAATTGTTTTTTTAAAAAAAAAATATGGAAATGAATTATTGCTTTGGGTTTAACTTGGTGAGAGAGAGAGAGAGAGAGTGCATGATGGGCATCATGGCATGAGCCCATGCTTGCATTAAATGAGAGAGAGAGAGGGGGTTGACTTGCATGGCTCTCATTCTTTTCTCTTGTTAACTCTCATTTTCTCACAACTTCTCTCACTCTCTCACTCACACACACACAACACAACTCAACAGCAGCAGCAGAAGTTGCAGCAGCAGCAGCACCCAGCAGCAGCAGCAGCACCAGCAACAAGAAGTAGCAGCAGCACGCACCAGCTTCAGCAACAGCAACAACATCAGCTCCAGCAGCAGCACCAGCACCTCATCTTCTTCTTCCACTCCTTCTCCTGCTTCCTAGGGTCTATTAAGGTATAAATCTTAAACTTATTTCCCTTTTGCTAAACTTATGTGTAGAATTAGCTTCGGTTAGTGATAAAAGTGAGTTTTTGTGCTTGAAATGGTGAATTGTGTGGACTTTTGGTTAGGAGATGATTTTGATGGTTAACCTGGCTGAACTAAGTGTTATTAGGGCCACTTAAACCTGATAAACCCCAGATTTCACCAAAATACCCTAGGTTTCCTTTTTGTGCAAAATATAACGTTTTGAAGACAAAGCTAGCCTTTCTGTGATCTGCTTGTGACCCAGCTCCTTCAGATAAAATCTGAGCAAACTGGAGCATACTTGGTAGACCTTGATCACACCACCAGAGGACGAGACCACCTACCCTTGTTCAGGCCGCCGTTTTAATCGTTCTGGCTGCAATTTGTGGCCAGATAGGGGTTCTGGGTGCTGGGAATTTGGATAAGGTAATCTGCTATATTTTTAGGGCTAGTGGTATGTGCAATTTTGTAAGTTTTCACCTGTATAAAAATCTGGGACCATATATCATTTTCTAGTACGTTTTGTTTGCGCGATACGCGCGATACGTGAGTGGGTTCTATGATCCAGCGTGTCGCGGCGTGTCGGGGTAGTTTTAGACGCGTATATAGACGATCTAGCGTATCGGACACACGCGCGTTTAGTTCGCGACGCGAGTTTCTCGTTTGATTTCGATATCGCGTTTGGTAGGATTTTGCTAATATGGATTTTCCTTGTGTGAATTCTAGGTTCGCAGGCGGGTACGTCGGACGCCGCAAAGAAGGGGAAGCAGTTGGTCGGCTACGTGTAGCACGCGACCAGGTGAGTAGATTTAACATCTATGGGGAAATCGCCCGTATAGCGTTAAGCGTCTGGGCGTGATAGGATATTTAGTCGTAGATGTTTATGTGTATTATTATAGCATACCTCCCTTGTTGCATATAGAAATGGTAGATATAGAACACTGCACTGTCACTAACGGATCAAGCTGTACGAGCACTATTTGTATGTTACACTCACACCGTTAGTGATTGCCATGACACTTGAACTATAGGATCGCTATGAATTATATATCGTCTTGATTTCCGCATCATTGATGATTGCCATGACTTGTCGCATATACATATATATTGATATCTTCATACTTTCATTGATATATTACTACCTGCGCACATGCACCCTTTATATCCACATTAGTGCATACTTTCATTGATGCACATGCACCCTTTATATCCACATTAGTGCATACTTTTATTGATATATCACTACCTGCGTACATGCACCCTTTATATCCACATTAGTGCATACTTTCATTGATATATCACTACCTACGCACATGCACCCTTTATATTCACATTAGTGCATACGTACCTTGATATATCACATATACATCGTATATCCATATTAGTGCACATGTATATTGTTACACTCACATTGCGTATATATCCATTTGCACATCCATACCTATATACATACATATGTTACATACATGGGTGATATTTGTAGGGTTCCTAGGCACATTATAGAGGTCTCACAAGGCATCGACCATGCCAATTTCAAATTTTATGGGTGCCGAGAAACCCTAATACGGATCGTCGACTAGAAATTTAGGCGAAACAGTAAACTAGTTAACATCTTAACTAAAGGAGAGAGGCTACAACCTTTGTAGATCCGGTTCTCCACTTCCTTAGCTCCACGTAAGCTTCCTCTCGCTGTCCATCTCGAATCCCGAACTCAAACGTCGGCTTCATCGGAGAATTGGGCGGACTAGGTCGTCGGCTTCGTGCCGAAGATGATCTACGTCGAGGCATCACAAGTTCAAGCTCCGACTTCTTGTGAAACTTGTGAAGAAAACACCCAAAACAACTTGGCAAGAGGTAGAGGGTGAAGAAATAGGAAGTGGGTTCACTTTAGAATTGGATTTCTCACATTAGATCTCCAGTTGCCATTGATGGCATCAAGTTTTCTATCTTGAAGATGAAGATGAAGAAGAAGAAAGAATATGATAAGTTTCTCATTTAAAAATGAAACTAATATGAATACTTATCATATCTTGACCATGGTCAAGTGTAGAGATTAAACTAAGGTTAGTTAGAATGGTTAGGGTTAAGGATGAGATAAGGATGGTGGACTTTGTCAAAGCTTCAAGAAGCTTCAACATAGAAACAAAATAAGCCACCATTCTTAATAATATCCATAATGAATATATAAATAAATAAATGAAAAACCAAAACCCTAATCATCTCTTAACCATGGTTTAATCCTTTACACTTAACCACATTATCAAGTATAATCAAACATAATACAAATATGTGCACAAAAGTATATCACATATACTTCTTGCACATCAAGTGAGAAAATCCATTTAAAGTGAACCAATACTACTTAATGCAAAGTAATATATCAAATATATAATTATACATTAAATCATCAAATCAACACTTGATTTAACGATCCAGTCATATCGCATATAACCGAGTAGTATCCTATGTATCGGCTTATCGAATCAATCCTTGATTCGATATCTAGGTTATATCGAATATAACCAATCGATACATCCATCGCGAGAATGAAATACGGTATCACATACACGCATTATTCTCGGTCCTGCACATATCTCATATGCGCTCCTATTTCGTTTCGCTTGAGCCAGGAAACCACTGTGTAGGACTCTAAAGACTCGTCAATACGCCGGTAGCAGATGATGATCATATCAAGCACCCACAAGCCGCAAGCGGTCTGCTAAACGTAACGGCCATCCGGGTATTGAGCGATCAGAAGATCGACGAGCTAGCCCGCTCACACTCCTGTGAATCCAACCAGTAACACTTACCGTACAGTCCGGTCTGTTCGTCTGATATGTCGCATATCAAGTCTAGGGGTGGTATACGTCTGTCACGCCCCGCTTCCCAGAGTACGCAGGATTGGGCACGTAACATAGCCAACCATGCTACCTGTGGTTAGGAAGTATCCATCCACAGTCACATTACGGTTGTAAGGATATCAAGAACAAGATAAATAAACTAATTTAACACATGTCCAAATCCATAATATCAAGAGTCAATGAACAATAAGTGCGGAAGCAAATGATCCAATATAATAATAGAAAGGTACGTCCCATAATGCGGGATCACACCTGGAATTAGAATGCAATAAATGAACTAACCACTACAGAACTCACGAATCAGCCTGCTGGCTGAAGTACTCCTGCTCGGTCGTCGACAGTGGTACGGAATCTGGGCCATGCAAAACCCAGACGTCAGCGCGTCATGACATCAAGTATATAGTATAAACATGGTAATAAGTAGTGCAGGTATGAACATGAATAAAGCAGTACAATAACAGAGCAGGGTAAAGTGCACGGGTGACTAAACTGTCCTATCAGGTTTCTACTCTATAGTCTTTGAAATCAATTGATGAATCGTCGATGTAACTCAATAGTATCCCGTGCGTGCCCGGGACCACGGTCAAGGTCCTCGGGGCTGAATCCGAGACGTGCCGCTAAGCAGTAATAGGTAGTAGGATGGATGAGTGATGTCAGCATCATCACTCCCGGACTGGCCAAGCCCGTAAGACTGATCAGAACAAGTATCGAACTGTTGAGTTACAAGTCGGTTTCACCTTTGATTTCCCCATACCCCCAAGCTATGTATGTCAGGTCGGGTATTCAGTAGTCAAGGACTAATGCCAACACAAGATCAGGTAAAAGTAGGTCTGTCTGGATAGACAGCAGGAATGGTCAGGTTTGTCGGCATTAGGCATGGAATCAGGTAACAGGTCAGGTTCCGTTTCAACAGGTTGAGTCGATATGTATACAGGGTGTCATGTCCGGTGTATCAGTATATGTGTCAGGTGTATCGAGATCGGTCAATATGTAATGCAATCAGGTGTATGCTGATAACAGATATAGTAACGAATAAGGAACAACAGCAGGGACAGAAAATAACAATATTATTCCATGTAAACACAGTGATGTTTTGTATTCTCTTATTAACAGGTTCAAGCACCCTTGGGGTGCAATAGTCACAAAGTGAAACAATATCAACAACATACGTAATGAAGCTACATGAATTTAAACTAAAACATAATAATTGTCTCATGGGTGATTTAACAAATGAAGTGAGGACGATCTACTTGGTTTAGTTGGTTAAAGTGTGAATTAATAGCAGACCGGTTAATTACAAGCAACTACTATATTGATTTAATGTTACGAATAATTGTGACCATCAATTCTAAGTTATAAAAAGATATCGATGTTACTAATAGCTGTGTGGTTATAATATGATGTTTAAGTTCGTAGCAAGACTTGATCTTGTGTGCTAGCATGTTAAAGCAAGTATTCGGATACTTGCCTCGACGGTTTCGCAAATCGGAACGCACGGATGCAAAGTCGGCAGAAAACGCGAGATGGTTGCCCGGGCCACGGATCGAGTCCCAACAGCGAACAGCGGAACTATACGGACCAGAATACTTCGCTGGAGCATCGGGTCCAAAAGACGGCACGGTCGGATTCCGGCAAAAGTCATCGGCAACGAGTTAGCAACAAGATATACGTAATAAGATCAGCGGGGGGGGGGGGGATTTTGCACAAAAGGAAAGATGAGGAAGGCTTACCGGGAGACACCAGGGGTAACCCCGGCGGGCTCGACGGCGCTGGAACGCCGGCGAGGCAGCGACGGCGGCTGCGAAGACCTGAACAGCCACTGGGTTCGCTGGAGAGGGGGTGCGACGAGTAGAGGAGGGTGGTGGTCGGCTCTGGTGATCGAGGGGGAAAGGAGGTGGTCGGAGGTGGCGCGGGTGACGTCGACGAGGGTCGACGGCGCGTTCTCCGGCGACCCGGGGATTGGTGCAGGGTCGGCTCGGTCTGGTGGTGGTCCGGCGAGGGGAGGAGGGAAGCGACGACGAGGTCGGGACGAGGAGGAAGAGAGGGAGTCGCGGGCGTCGTCGGCGACGGGAGGCGGCGTCGACGGCGGGATCCGCGGCCGAGCGATGGCGTCGGGGGTTGGGTGCAGGCGCGGAAGATGAACGGAGGAAGGAGGAAGCGGGTGCGGTAAGGTCGAGGAGGTGGTGACGGCGACGGCGACGGCGAGGTCGCGGGGAGGTCGGCGGCGCGAGTACGAGGGCTAGGGTTAGGGTTACGAGATGTTTCTCGTGGTCGAGAGGGGGAGGGAAGGCGGCTGCATGAGGAATATATAGAGATAGGGAGAGAGAGAGATTGGAGAGAGAAAGGGTGAAAGATTTAGAGTGAGAGAGAGAAAGAGAATAGAGAGAGAGACAGAGAGAGAGAGAGAGAGAAAGGGGGGCCCACGAGGGATTTAAATCCCTCGTGATTGGCTGCCCAAGACAAAGGGATTCTTAAAGTGAAGATTTTGAAAGGATTTTACTGTTGAAGAATATATATATGTATAATTTTTGTTTTATGATATTTAATTAAATGGGCCTTTTTGGCGCTAAATGAAACATTTCCAAATCGCGCCCGGGTTGCGCCCAAATGTTCCAAATTCAAATTATAGGATTTTAAGCGAGTTCCAAATTTTGAAAAGAGGTGTTTAATGATTAAAATGCATGCCCCCAAGTCGGACACTTGTACGCGTGCGTAGGCGTCCAAACTTGCCCGTTTAACCGAACGGAAAGAAATCTCGACACGCGGACGCTACCACGCGACTAGTGGCGACGAGTAGGCCAACACGGATACTTTTAATTTCATTTTAGGTGTTAAAATTTGTTATGTGCCAAAATGACTTAACCGGTTAAAATTTAGCAATAAACACCAGAAAATCAGGATAATTGGAATGAGCCGTATAAAACACTCAACTAACAAAAGAAATAGTATTATTGGGCTCGGGTGTTACATCATACCCAACTACAAAAGAATTTCGTCCTCGAAATTCCAAGAATACAAGATAGCTACCTACTGGAAAAGGTGAGGGAATTTCTGTCGGATCTCGTCTTCTCGCTCCCAAGTGGATTCTCCATGCGATCGATTACCCCAAGAAACTAGCACAAGAGGGATAACCTTGTTCTTAAGAACCCTTTCTCTTCGATCCTTGATTTCAACTGGTCGCTCCTCAAAAGTTAGGTCCTCCCGCACAGTCAACTCCGAATGATCCAAGACATGAGTCTCATCATGAACATACCTCCGTAGTTGAGACACATGAAACACATCGTGAACTCCTGCTAATGACTGTGGTAACGCCAACCGGTACGCTACCTCTCCAACACGTTCCAATATCTCGAAGGGTCCAACGAATCGAGGACTAAGCTTTCCCCGACTTCCAAAGCGAATCACCCCTCTAGTCGGTGATATCTTCAGGAATACCAAATTACCCACGGCGAACTCTAGAGGTCTTCTTGACGTGTCGGCCCAACTCTTCTGTCTGTCTTGAGCTGCCTTCATATGCTTCCTGATTGTATTCACCTTCTCGACTGTCTGTACCACCAAATCTGGTCCTAGTAACCTTCGTTCACCAACATCATCCCAACAAACGGGTGAACGGCACTTACGACCATATAACGCTTCAAACGGAGCCATCTGAATAGTCGCTTGGAAGCTATTGTTGTACGAAAACTCCACCAGGTGTAGATGATCCTCCCAAGAACCTTTGAAGTCCAACATGCACGCCCTTATCATATCTTCAAGGGTCTGGATCGTTCTTTCCGATTGTCCATCAGTCTGAGGATGATAAGCTGTGCTAAACTTCAATCGAGTCCCCAAACTCTCTTGTAAACTCCTCCAAAAGTGCGACAAGAACCGAGTGTCCCGATCGGACACGATGCTCACCGGTACTCCATGCAATCTTACAATCTCCTGCATGTACCGCTCTGCCAAAGTCTCCGTCGATTGACCAACCCGAAAAGGAATAAAGTGAGCTGCCTTGGTCAACCGATTGACAATCACCCATACTGCATTGCTGCCCTTTGGACTCCGCGGTAAAGCCGTCACGAAATCCATGGTTATATGTTCCCACTTCCACTGAGGAATCGGAAGTGGTTGCAACAAACCAGCAACCCGTTGGCGTTCGGCCTTGACTTGCTGACACACCAAGCACTTAGCCACGAAGCGAGCAATCTCCCGTTTCATACCTTCCCACCAGAAGTGCTGTCGAATATCTCGGTATATCTTTGTCCCTCCTGGATGTACAGAGTAAGCTGAACTGTGTGCCTCCTTCATAAGCTCTTCACGCACATCTCCTTTTGGCACACACACACGGCGACCATATCTCAACGAACCATCTTCGTGGATCAGTAAATCGGTTCGTAGTCCGGCTTCAACCTGCTCTCGAAACTTTTGCAGTCTAGGATCCTGCGATTGTGCCGCTTTAATCTTCTCAACCAAGGACGACTGTACTTGCAACTGCATCAACTGTCCTGTAAAGTGTGGTAGCACAACCTCCAAGTCAAAACTTCGAAAATCTGCAATGATCTCCCTCTGTGTAGTCAATACCTGAATCGCTGGTAACCGACTAAGCGCATCCGGCACGACATTAACTTATCCCGGATGGTACTTAAGATCAAGGTCGTAGTCGGCCATCAGCTCCAACCATCTGCGTTGCCTCATGTTCAACTCCTTCTGAGTGAACACATACTTCAAACTCTTGTGATTCGATTCTCTCGCCCAAAAGGTAGTGTCTCCAAATCTTCAAGGCGAAGATCACGGCTGTAAGCTCTAAGTCATGAGTCGGATAGTTCTTCTCATGAGTCTTCAGTTGTCTCGATGCGTAAGCGACGACTTTCCCATTCTGCATCAAAACACACCCCAATCCTTTTCCAGATGCGTCGCTATGAATCACCAGTCCTCCTGAATCATCCGGTACGGTTAGGATAGGGGCGGTTATCAACTTCTGCTTCAACGTCTCGAAGGCCAATGCACATCCATCCGTCCAAACAAACGGTACCTCCTTACGCGTAAGCTTGGTTAACGGCTCAGCCAAACGAGCGAAGTTCTCCACAAATCTCCTGTAATATCCGGCGAGTCTAAGAAAACTTCTTATCTCCGCAACATTCTTTGGAATAGGCCAATCTCGAACTGCTGTAATCTTCTCGGGATCAACGGCGATTCCATTGCCCGACACAACATGCCCCAGAAACTTCACTTCTTCCAGCCAGAATTCACACTTACTCATCTTCGCAAATAACTTCTCTTGTCTCAGCGTCTGCAGTGCGATCCTTAAGTGCTCAGCATGCTCCTCCGGACTCTTCGAGTACACCAGAATATCGTCAATGAATACCACAATAAACTGGTCCAAGAGCGGTGAAAAGATCATGTTCATCAAATCCATAAATATTGCTGGCGCATTAGTCACTCCGAAGGGCATCACTAGATACTCGAAATGTCCATATCGAGTTCGAAACGCCGTCTTGCAAATGTCTTCTGCTTTCACTCGGACCTGATGATATCCTGATCGCAAGTCCAGTTTCGAGAATACCCTCGCGCCACTAAGCTGCTCAAAAAGTTCTCCAATGCGAGGGATCGGGTACTTGTTCTTAATAGTCACCCGGTTCAATTCTCGATAATCAATGCACATCCTTCTCGTGCCATCCTTCTTCTTTACTAAAAGAACTGGAGCTCCCCAAGGTGAGTTGCTGCTTCGAATCCAACCCTTCTCGAGTAATTCACCAACTTGTTTCTTAACTTCTTCCAATTCCACCGGTGCCATCGGATTATAAGATTTTGATACGGGCACTGCACCAAGACTAAGGTCGATCGCGAACTCCACGTCTCGCTTCGGCGGTAAGCCCGATATAACTTCAAATACGTCCATAAAATCGCGAACAACTGCCGGCTCTTCATTACTATCAACTTCCATAGCTGCAAGAACACTGTTTGTCGGCCTAGCCCTAAACTCGACTGGCCCGACAGAACTACTTCCTTACCGCAACTGCTGTCTACATCGTTGGCCGTGAAAGGTCCAGCGAGACTACTGAGTCTCATCCATTCTGCTGCATGCACGTCCACGGTTGCTCCATTCTGCCTTAGTCCGATGAACTGCTCTTCCATTTCCTCCCGTGCAGTCCGCGGGAAGAATTTCTCCAGGAAACTTTTAGAGAGATCCGCCCAACTGATCGGCTTAGGCAAGCGGGTCTCCTCCACAAGCCATCACTCTCGGGCGTAATCCACTAGCTGAATGCGCACCACATCAACTCCTTTGTCCTCTGGAATCTGTGTCGCAATCAGCAAATTCTCCGTGTCACTAGCCACTGCTCGGCTGGCAACGGCTCCTCCAGACCAGTGAAAGTAGACGGACCCAAAAGTCTGAAATCTGCTACAGTCCCTACTCGTTCGACTGGTCTAGTTCCATCGTTGTTTACAGACTGCTGAACGATCTGCAAACCTTCCTGAAACGAATCTGCTATTGCTGGATCAGCTCAGTCTGTCACTTTGATTTCCGGCATTCCTCTTATCACTCCAAGCAAGGCGGGTTCGTTCACACGCCTCTGGTACGTCTTCAACTTCTTACCTGTCATAATCCTGAACTCAAAACACCCAACATTAGCATGATGATAGATTCTGAATGTGGATCAAGGCTAGAACTCCAAGATACTTAAATAGAGTACTGCATTGTAGCTATGCCGCGGTATCATAGCCGCAATTACTTAACTCCACCCAAGTCGCCCAAGTGCTAGGGATAACAAGAAATCAGGTTTTCGAGTTGACAATGCAAAGTAAGTTTGCACGTCGTAAAAGATATAATCCGGAAGAATGTGATTCAAGAATGGTAAAACGGTCAAGGTGGCAGGACATGTTTCCTAAACACGGGTATTCTGATTCGTGTATCGGGTACAATACCCAACTACAAAGAATCAACCCAACTAACCTATGTCTCTGATACCAAAAGAACCATGTCACGCCCCGCTTCCCAGAGTACGCAGGATTGGGCACGTAACATAGCCAACCATGCTACCTGTGGGTAGGAAGTATCCATCCACAGTCACATTACGGTTGCAAGGATATCAAGAACAAGATAAATAAACTAATCTAACACATGTCCAAATCCATAATATCAAGAGTCAATGAACAATAAGTGCGGAAGCAAATGATCCAATATAAAAATAGAAAGGTACGTCCCATAATGCGGGATCACACCTGGAAATAGAATGCAATAAATGAACTAACCACTACAGAACTCACGAATCAGCCTGCTGGCTGAAGTACTCCTGCTCGGTCGTCGACAGTGGTACGGAATCTGGGCCATGCAAAACCCAGACGTCAGCGCGTCATGACATCAAGTATATAGTATAAACATGGTAATAAGCAGTGCAGGTATGAACATGAATAAAGCAGTACAATAACAGAGCAGGGTAAAGTGCACGGGTGACTAAACTGTCCTATCAGGTTTCTACTCTATAGTCTTTGAAATCAATTGATGAATCGTCGATGTAACTCAATAGTATCCCATGCGTGCCCGGGACCACGGTCAAGGTCCTCGGGGCTGAATCCGAGGCGTGCCGCTAAGCAGTAATAGGTAGTAGGATGGATGAGTGATGTCAGCATCATCACTCCCGGACTGGCCAAGCCCGTAAGACTGATCAGAACAAGTATCGAACTGTTGAGTTACAAGTCGGTTTCACCTTTGATTTCCCCATACCCCCAAGCTATGTATGTCAGGTCGGGTATTCAGTAGTCAAGGACTAATGCCAACACAAGATCAGGTAAAAGTAGGTCTGTCTGGATAGACAGCAGGAATGGTCAGGTTTGTCGGCATTAGGCATGGAATCAGGTAACAGGTCAGGTTCCGTTTCAACAGGTTGAGTCGATATGTATACAGGGTGTCATGTCCGGTGTATCAGTATATGTGTCAGGTGTATCGAGATCGGTCAATATGTAATGCAATCAGGTGTATGCTGATAACAGATATAGTAACGAATAAGGAACAACAGCAGGGACAGAAAATAACAATATTATTCCATGTAAACACAGTGATGCTTTGTATTCTCTTATTAACAGGTTCAAGCACCCTTGGGGTGCAATAGTCACAAAGTGAAACAATATCAACAACATACGTAATGAAGCTACATGAATTTAAACTAAAACATAATAATTGTCTCATGGGTGATTTAACAAATGAAGTGAGGAAGATCTACTTGGTTTAGTTGGTTAAAGTGTGAATTAATAGCAGACCGGTTAATTACAAGCAACTACTATATTGATTTAATGTTACGAATAATTGTGACCATCAATTCTAAGTTATAAAAAGATATCGATGTTACTAATAGCTGTGTGGTTATAATATGATGTTTAAGTTCGTAGCAAGACTTGATCTTGTGTGCTAGAATGTTAAAGCAAGTATTCGGATACTTGCCTCGACGGTTTCGCAAATCGGAACGCACGGATGCAAAGTCGGCAGAAAACGCGAGATGGTTGCCCGGGCCACGGATCGAGTCCCAACAGCGAACAGCGGAACTATACGGACCAGAATACTTCGCTGGAGCATCGGGTCCAAAAGACGGCACGGTCGGATTCCGGCAAAAGTCATCGGCAACGAGTTAGCAACAAGATATACGTAATAAGATCAGCGGGGGGGGGGATTTTGCACAAAAGGAAAGATGAGGAAGGCTTACCGGGAGACACCAGGGGTAACCCCGGCGGGCTCGACGGCGCTGGAACGCCGGCGAGGCAGCGACGGCGGCTGCGAAGACCTGAACAGCCACTGGGTTCGCTGGAGAGGGGGTGCGACGAGTAGAGGAGGGTGGTGGTCGGCTCTGGTGATCGAGGGGGAAAGGAGGTGGTCGGAGGTGGCGCGGGTGACGTCGACGAGGGTCGACGGCGCGTTCTCCGGCGACCCGGGGATTGGTGCAGGGTCGGCTCGGTCTGGTGGTGGTCCGGCGAGGGGAGGAGGGAAGCGACGACGAGGTCGGGACGAGGAGGAAGAGAGGGAGTCGCGGGCGTCGTCGGCGACGGGAGGCGGCGTCGACGGCGGGATCCGCGGCCGAGCGATGGCGTCGGGGGTTGGGTGCAGGCGCGGAAGATGAACGGAGGAAGGAGGAAGCGGGTGCGGTAAGGTCGAGGAGGTGGTGACGGCGACGGCGACGGCGAGGTCGAGGGGAGGTCGGCGGCGCGAGTACGAGGGCTAGGGTTAGGGTTACGAGATGTTTCTCGTGGTCGAGAGGGGGAGGGAAGGCGGCTGCATGAGGAATATATAGAGATAGGGAGAGAGAGAGATTGGAGAGAGAAAGGGTGAAAGATTTAGAGTGAGAGAGAGAAAGAGAATAGAGAGAGAGACAGAGAGAGAGAGAGAGAGAAAGGGGGGCCCACGAGGGATTTAAATCCCTCGTGATTGGCTGCCCAAGACAAAGGGATTCTTAAAGTGAAGATTTTGAAAGGATTTTACAGTTGAAGAATATATATATGTATAATTTTTGTTTTATGATATTTAATTAAATGGGCCTTTTTGGCGCTAAATGAAACATTTCCAAATCGCGTCCGGGTTGCGCCCAAATGTTCCAAATTCAAATTATAGGATTTTAAGCGAGTTCCAAATTTTGAAAAGAGGTGTTTAATGATTAAAATGCATGCCCCCAAGTCGGACACTTGTACGCGTGCGTAGGCGTCCAAACTTGCCCGTTTAACCGAACGGAAAGAAATCTCGACACGCGGACGCTACCACGCGACTAATGGCGACGAGTAGGCCAACACGGATACTTTTAATTTCATTTTAGGTGTTAAAATTTGTTATGTGCCAAAATGACTTAACCGGTTAAAATTTAGCAATAAACACCAGAAAATCAGGATAATTGGAATGAGCCGTATAAAACACTCAACTAATAAAAGAAATAGTATTATTGGGCTCGGGTGTTACAACGTCAGACCCCAATAACCGATAAGTTGTGCCGATGTGAGGCTCATAACGGGTTGAGAAACTACTGGTAACACTTACCAGCAAATCTCTGATCAGCCCTGGCCAGGGACTTCCCTGTTACGGCCAATCGAGCACTGCGCAACATCAACCCCCAATACCGGGAGAGACGAAACCCCTCCTATCGCTCATTGCCTCCATGTGACTCAGGACTGTACCCAAAGACCACCGTTTTGCACGCCCTCATGGACGTGGTAAGGTGGAGATCAAAGCACAGTGGGAATCACACAAGACTCTATGACGATCTCGGGTCTACAGACTAACCTGTACAAGTGTCACCTGAGAACTGCCATCTGACGTGAGGTATAATACCATCTGGGAGTTCTCGGCGAGTCCGTCCAGTATACCCAGTCTCCACTGAGCACCCGTATACCATCTCTGATGTCAAACACCAATGGATATGGGATCATCCATCGCCCATCTCATGGGTCGAGAAGCGCATACGCTAGTCTACTCTGGTATATCGATGCCCCGTCTCGATACACCCATGACTAGGGACCTTGAAGGATGTATCTATGGACTACCATGTCCCTACTAGCATGATCTGCACCATAGTCCAGGTAGTCAAGTACACATCCTAAGGGCTTTACCAACATGTAACTATAAGACAGTATAAAGAGACTAGTATACATGTTAAGATAAAGAGTAACCAGATAGCATACTATCATATCGAGAAAGAAAGTCATCTCTATATATGTCCAAGCATCCAATATAATATACATCATCTGTACAATACTGGCCTCTAGGGCATACATACAACTAACAATCTCCCACTTGCACTAGGGCCAGCTGTTGTAGTATCGCATACCGAGCATCCCGAAGAGTCTCTCAAACTGTATCTGGGGAATGGCCTTCGTGAGTGGATCCGCCGTGTTGTTCTTCGTGTCAACCCTCCTAACCTCGATCTCCCGGCGATCAACTATCTCCCGGATCAGGTGATACCGCCTCAGAATATGCCTGGATCGCTGATGGGACCTGGGTTCCTTGGCCAAAGCCACCGCTCCATTGTTATCACAATACAGAGGTATTGGATGCTCAATGGATGGAACCACTCCAAGTTCAGTAATGAACTTCTTGATCCAGACAGCCTCTTTGGCAGCATCGTTGGCAGCGATGTATTCAGCCTCCATCGTCGAGTCTGCTACGGTTTCCTGTTTGGAACTCTTCCAGCTAACCGCCCCTCCGTAAAGGGTAAAGACAAATCCCGACTGCGACTTAGAGTCGTCCTTATCACTCTGGAAGCTCGAATCGGTAAAGGACTCCACTTGGAGTTCTCCGTTACCATACACCAAGAGCATCTCTTTAGTCCTTCGCAAGTACTTGAGAATGCTCTTCACAGCTGTCCAGTGACTCTCTCCAGGATCAGCTTGATACCTGCTCACTACACTTAGTGAGTATGCTACATCGGGTCTGGTACATAGCATCGCATACATGATAGAGCCTACAGCCGAAGCATAAGGTATCCCTTGCATGCGAGCTCTCTCCAAATCAGTCTTGGGAGACATCTCTTTGGAGAGAGTGACTCCAGAGATTGTGGGCAAGTTCCCACGCTTGGATTCTTCCATACTAAACCTCTTTAGTATGGTGTCAATGTACCTGGATTGGGACAATCCCAAAATCCGTTTGGATCTATCTCTATAGATCCTAATTCCCAATATGCAGGAGGCATCACCAAGATCTTTCATTGAGAATCTTTGTGATAAGAAGAGCTTGACCGATTGCAGCATAGGAATATCATTTCCTATCAAGAGTATGTCGTCCACGTATAATACGAGGAAGACAACCTTACTCTCTGCCACCTTCTTGTAAATACAAGGTTCATCTGGGTTTTTGACGAAATCAAACTCTTTGATAACGACGTCAAAGCAGATGTTCCAACTCCGCGATGCTTGCTTTAATCCATAAATGGATTTAAGCAGCTTGCACACCTTCCCGCTGCTCCCACTGTCTACGAAGCCCTCTGGCTGAGTCATGTACACGCACTCTTCTAAATCACCATTTAGAAAGGCGGTCTTAACATCCATTTGCCAGATTTCGTAGTCATGATACGCAGCGACGGCAAGCATGATCCGGATGGATTTAAGCATAGCCACTGGAGAAAAGGTTTCGTCATAGTCCACACCTGGTCTTTGACGAAAACCCTTTGCAACAAGTCTAGCTTTGAAAGTCTCCACTTTCCCATCTACACCAAGTTTTTTCTTGAAGATCCACTTGCTCCCGATGGGTTTTACCCCTTCAGGAGCAACTTCCAAAGTCCATACTTTGTTGGTGTACATGGATTCCATCTCGGACCGCATAGCATCCAGCCATTTCACTGAGTCACGAGTCTCGAAGCTAGTTGGGTCATCATCTTCCATGATGCAATCCTCGCTTCCACCATCCATGAGAAAATCGTAGTATCTCTCAGGTTGGCGAGGAACCCTACTAGATCGGCGGAGAGGCTGAGGTTCATTGGGAGCTGCTGAATCCTCTGGTTCCACTAAATCTTCAGTTTGAGTTTGTGTAGCCGGAATTTCTTCCAGTTCTACCATATCCCCACTAATTTCTTTTGCAAGAAATTCCTTTTCTAAAAAGGTGGCATGTCGAGAAACAAACACTTTTTGTTCCTCTGTATGGTAGAAAAGATATCCATGTGAATGTTTGGGATATCCCACAAACTTACATAGAACTGACCGTGCCTCGAGCTTGTCCGGATTTTGCCTTTTGACATAGGCCGGGCAACCCCATATCTTAACTCGTTTAAGACATGGTCTCTTCCCACTCCATATCTCATATGGTGTGGTAGGTACAGATTTAGTTGGAACTTGATTCAATAGGTATGCTGCTGTTTCCAGCGCATATCCCCAGAAAGAAATAGGTAACTCAGCTGTGCTCATCATAGAGCGCACCATATCTAATAGGGTGCGGTTCCCCCGTTCTGATACACCGTTGTGCTGTGGTGTATATGGAGGAGTCAGCTGAGAGAGAATCCCATTCTCTTGTAGGAAGTCCTGGAATTCATTGCTCAAGTATTCACCTCCTCGATCAGATCGAAGGATTTTAATACTTTTTCCGGTTTGGTTCTCAACTTCTTGTTTATATTCTCTGAATTTCTCAAAAGCTTCTGATTTGTGTTTCATCAGGAACACATACCCGAACCTAGAGAGATCGTCAGTGAATGTAATGAAGTATGAAGAACCATCCCTGGCATGTGTAGACATAGGACCGCATACATCACTATGTATCAGTCCTAAGAGTTCAGTAACTCTTTCTCCGTGTCCCGTAAACGGAGTTTTGGTCATCTTGCCTTTGAGACATGACTGGCAAGTGTCATAAGATGAAAATTCAAACGGATTTAAATATCCATCCTTATGCAACTTAGCTAGTCGTGTCGCATTGATGTGACCCAGTCTACAATGCTACAAGAAGGATTCGTTCAGTTCAGAACTCTTCCTCTTGTGTGTGTTTGTTATACTCAGAACTGTTGATTGATTTAGAACATAAATGCCATTGCACAACGTGCCTGATCCAACCAACTTTTGGTTACGGAAAATGTTCATAACATTGTCCTGTAATACAAAATTATATCCCTCTTTACTTAATAAAGAAACTGATATAATGTTGCATATCAGGTTCGGCATGTAATAGCATTCGTTCAGAACTAATGTATTACCAGTTGGTAACACAAGGTGATATTCCCCGACAGTCTTAGCTGCAATAATTGCACCATTTCCAACTCTAATGTCTTTATCACCTTCTCCAAGTTCTCTACCTTTTCTAAGCCCATGTAACTGATTACATATATGGGATCCTGACCCGGTATCTAATACCCAGGACGTAGGGCAAATGGAGAAACAGTTCTCTGTAACGAACACACCCGAAGAAAATGCATCATCATGTACTTTCTTCATTCGGGTGGCATGGGAATCCTGGTATTCCCCTATATCCTGTTCAGTCCTATAACTCTTATAGGTAAGAACGGAACCAACGTTCCCCAGCACAGTATAACATGCGGGTTCGGTCAATACATCCATATTATTATCTTTATTAGGGCATGAAATGGTCGCTACCTGGAGAGAGAGAGAAGAAAACACTTTAGCGTATGCTCTTGCAAGATCAGATTGGTTTTTATCTTATCTAATCAAGATGGCTCCCACTGTTTTTATCAAATCTTCCTTCAAACCCTAAAAGGAAAGACTAGCCGGGATTAATTACACACTACAAGTTCGCCAATCTTTCAGCCAGGCCAGTGTCGGTACTTTGAGGGAGGTCCCCCGTGCTTTCGCACGAACCTAATTAATGTAAACCTCGTTTTTCCAGAGGCGTAACCTCGTTAACACCTTTCTAGACACCTACTTGATCGGCTAATTATATTGTGTAAAACTCTCCCCGGAGTAACTCTTACTCGCAGTGGGTATCGGGATCCAACTATCTCATAGAAGGTATGCAATCTCATTGCAAATTTCAACACTTGAAATTCCCGATAATATTTTGCCCTAGCGTCCTATGACCTTGACAAAGGCCAACAAATCATAGCATGCTAGTCAAGTTCAACCCGTCATTTCTTGATTGAATCAAACCCACCCGCACGGCCCTTGACAAAGGCCAACAAGGTCGCACGACTACCCTGAAACAATCTGCATCATATGCATAAGCAGATAATCACTATTCAGCTACCGCACACTACGCCTTGACAAAGGCCAACAAACGCAGCACGAATACTAAACAGTTCTTATCTGAAATGACGGAGGGCTACGACAGGTTTTTTTCTGAAAACCTATTGCGTAATGAACTTGATATCGTTGTAGAATCAAATGAAGTTTTGAAATGGAGTGATTTTGATGCTTTTCTAGTTTTGCTAAAGGGGTCACTCCCGGTGAAGGGATCGTCGGCCCTTTCCTCGTCGAATGAGGTGCGGGATATATCATATATATCACTGTGCAAAGCAAAACTCAAAAAACAATCAAAAGCAAACCGAGTATGTAGCATCTGCCAGTTATTGCTAAAGGAGTCACTCCCGGTGAAGGGATCTCGGTCCTTTCCTCATCGAATAAGGTGCAGGGTATATCATATATACCGCTATGCAAAGCAAGAACTGTAGCTACCTGTTTTATTTTAAAATCTGATTCTACAACATCATTTGGTTTCTTTTATTTCATTAATCACATTAATGAAGTCCCATCATTTAAATACCTAAACATCACAGATAAATACGACGTACACTTATGCCATCCGCATTCGCCTCGATGTCCCCTCGTGCACCGTTAGGTTAGGTAACTAACGACAGAGTAGGGCAGGGCTAGTGTGGGTGCAAAACATAAGTAACGTCTATATAATATATCATATATACTATATACTGTATCTATCACAGAACATCACATGATCACATCACAGATATCGCACCAGAAGAAACATATGAAACATTGGATATACTAGGACGTCCGTGTTTTCAATACGAGCCAGTATAAAACACGGATTCCACGGTCGTGATGAATAGCCAATCCCACACCCCTAGGCCCCTACGAGAGCGGCAAGCAACCCTGCCAATTCTAGGGTTAGGAGACCCGGACTCGACTCCTCGAGTTGGTCTCCCACTGGACCCCAGAACCCGGTTACTTGTGCTCCCCTCCTTGGGTCTATCCTAATGCGGAAAAGTAAATAATATACAAATGGTGACAACTTCCGCAACTTGGAAGTGCCCCAAATAAAAGAATATTACATACAAGTTTTTACATGAATGAAAATGAAAAACACTCATCTCACATAAAAACCCCCAGCTATTCAAACACGACAATCCAATATAACATATCCAGCAACACATAACATCACATGTCATCAACGTAAGTAAATATGCGCATCCCAATTGTCGTTGACATATAGCAACGAAACCGGCGATATAACATATTACACTTACGGTCACAGAAAAGAAAGTGTAAAACTACAACAATTGGAATCCGCAACCTCTTTAGACATCCCATGCCTAATCAAAATGAAATACTTAGACATCACATGCCTAACAGTTATAAACCCCGCATTTTAGTCTCATTATCGAAAACTCTTTTCAATATTCAATGAAACTAAACCGCTAGATTTATATCATTCATTCAGTTATCTCATAACTGTTTGTGAATTCCAATTATTGTATCCCATTTCGGATAAATAGAAAATATTAAACTTTCCGATCAAACATTCGAACACCCAAGTTTTCCCGAAACCGTCCAACACATGAAATAGGTTCAAAGACATTCAGCTCATGCCTAAGTACCAACGGTCCAGCCATAGAAGGGTCAAGCCAACGCCTCACATGTGGCACGCCGTACTGCCCCAAACCCGAAGGTTCAAAGGGCAGTTCAAGACGGTCACATAATCGAGTTAAGGTTTGTTGTCTTCTAGAGGGACCATCGCGTTACTTGCACTACTCAGAACGTCCTTAAACCACACAAAAATCCAACACTTGGATATTTTCCGGCAGGGTAAAAGTTGGGTATTTATATCCTGTCGGACTTTTTAACATATTCAAAAAATTATCCGGAAAGCACTAAGACAAAGTTCGATAATCCGATCGAAATACCGAGTCCCCAATACAACCCAGAATACTCATCTCTTGAATAAATATTAAAAATTCCCAGAGAACTCAGCACTGAATAAAAGAAGTTACTGTGTATCAAATTGTGGGTGATGTCATCATTCAGCCACGGAACCGCCGCAGAAGCCAGGCTTCTGCCGCGGTTCCGCCGCACTTTGGATGAATTGGGTGATCGTGTTTCACAGTAATTCTTAGAAAGTCCTGCTGAATTTTCTGCATATTTTTAATTTTGAAAAAACCCAGTTTTTAAAAAATGTACAGAGAGCAACTTTGATATTAGGGTTTCGGTTCGATCGGACTTCAAACTCCGTCTGGACTTCGCCTAAGGCTCTAGCTAGGCTCTGATACCACTGTAGGTCAGGCAGCCACCCTATCCAATGGGGTCGCCGTGGCACCAACGGGTCCCTCAGCCGCTACTTTTTACGCATGCCCCCTCGCGAGGACTACAACCCGCCGGAACACCTTCCGGTCTCGGGACACCCTGGGGGTAAGAGCCTATGCTTCGCCACACTGTCACACAGTGAGAACCCCCCATAGGTCGACATCCAATGCCTAGTAGCTCTGATACCACTGTAGGGTTCCTAGGCACATTATAGAGGTCTCACAAGGCATCAACCATGCCAATTTCAAATTTTATGGGTGCCGAGAAACCCTAATACGGATCGTCGACAAGAAATTTAGGCGAAACAGTAAACTAGTTAACATCTTAACTAAAGGAGAGAGGCTACAACCTTTGTAGATCCGGTTCTCCACTTCCTTAGCTCCACGTAGGCGTCCTCTCGCTATCCATCTCGAATCCCGAACTCAAACGTCGGCTTCATCGGAGAATTGGGCGGACTAGGTCGTCGGCTTCATGCCGAAGATGATCTACGTCGAGGCATCACAAGTTCAAGCTCCGACTTCACAAAGTTGTGAAACTTGTGAAGAAAACACCCAAAACAACTTGGCAAGAGATAGAGGGTGAAGAAATAGGAGGTGGGTTCACTTTAGAATTGGATTTCTCACTTTAGATCTCAAGTTGCCATTGATGGCATCAAGTTTTCTATCTTGAAGATGAAGATGAAGAAGAAGAAAGAATATGATAAGTTTCTCATTTAAAAATGAAACTAATATGAATACTTATCATATCTTGACCATGGTCAAGTGTAGAGATTAAACTAAGGTTAGTTAGAATGGTTAGGGTTAAGGATGAGATAAGGATGGTGGACTTTGTCAAAGCTTCAAGAAGCTTCAACATAGAAACAAAATAAGCCACCATTCTTAATAATATCCATAATGAATAAATAAATAAATAAATGAAAAACCAAAACCCTAATCATCTCTTAACCATGGTTTAATCCTTTACACTTAACCACATTATCAAGTATCATCAACATGATACAAATATGTGCACAAAAGTATATCACATATACTTCTTGCACATCAAGTGAGAAAATCCATTTAAAGTGAACCAATACTAGTTAATGCAAAGTAATATATCAAATATATAATTATACATTAAATCATCAAATCAACACTTGATTTAACGATCCGGTCATATCGCATATAACCGACTAGTATCCTATGTATCGGCTTATCGAATCAATCCTTGATTCGATATCTAGGTTATATCGAATATAACCAATCGATACATCCATCGCGAGAATGAAATACGGTATCACATACACGCATTATTCTCAGTCCTGCACATATCTCATATGCGCTCCTATTTCATTTCGCTTGAGCCAGGAAACCTCTGTGTAGGACTCTAAAGACTCGTCAATACGCCGGTAGCAGATGATGATCATATCAAGCACCCACAAGCCGCAAGCGGTCTGCTAAACGTAATGGCCATCCGGGTATTGAGCGATCAGAAGATCGACGAGCTAGCCCGCTCACACTCCTGTGAATCCAACCAGTAACACTTACCGTACAGTCCTGTCTGTTCGTCTGATATGTCGCATATCAAGTCTAGGGGTGGTATACGTCAGACCCCAATAACCGATAAGTCGTGCCGATGTGAGGCTCATAACGGGTCAAGATACTGGTAACACTTACCAGCAAATCTCTGATCAGCCCTGGCCAGGGACTTCCCTGTTACGGCCAATCGAGCACTGCGCAACATCAACCCCCAATACCGGGAGAGACGAAACCCCTCCTATCGCTCATTGCCTCCATGTGACTCGGGACTGTACCCAAAGACCACCGTTTTGCACGCCCTCATGGACGTGGTAAGGTGGAGATCAAAGCACAGTGGGAATCACACAAGACTCTATGACGATCTCGGGTCTACAGACTAACCTGTACAAGTGTCACCTGAGAACTGCCATCTGACGTGAGGTATAATACCATCTGGGAGTTCTCGGCGAGTCCGTCCAGTGTACCCAGTCTCCACTGAGCACCCGTATACCATCTCTGATGTCAAACACCAATAGATATGGGATCATCCATCGCCCATCTCATGGGTCGAGAAGCGCATACGCTAGTCTACTCTGGTATATCGATGCCCCGTCTCGATACACCCACGACTAGGGACCTTGAAGGATGTATCTATGGACTACCATGTCCCCACTAGTATGATCTGCATCATAGTCCAGGTAGTCAAGTACACATCCTAAGGGCTTTACCAACATGTAACTATAAGACAGTATAAAGAGACTAGTATACATGTTAAGATAAAGAGTAACCAGATAGCATACTATCATATCGAGCAAGAAAGTCATCTCTATATATGTCCAAGCATCCAATATAATATACATCATCTGTACAATACTGGCCTCTAGGGCATACATACAACTAACAATATTAACATGGTTTAAAAACTAAGGGACCGCACGAGACATTTTCAAAACTGGATCCTTTTTAAAAGAGCGGTTTTCCCTTTCTTTTACTCTTAGTGTCATACGACACATTGCATGGATTTACGCATTGAGTTTGGATTTATGTGATTTCTGGATTTGGGAACCGGGGTATTACTTTAAGAAAATACGCACTGTTTTAAAAACCCGGTTTCCCTTGATATGATATTTCAGTGCATCCACCATGCGTTTTCTCGGTTCTGAGACGTGTGACATGTGAACCCGAATCGAGGAGCTGGACGACGCCGATTGCGGGTACATGGTGGACCCGGTATGGTATCCCGGGATGAGAACGGATCGCTGTACAGTAGACGGTGAGCCTGACAGAGGGACCACTACCTACCGTTGATTGGTTAGATCTGGCGGTTATCTGGAGGATACTGACCAGAGTTGAGAGATGGATACGGGGCAACACGTACTGCTGGGGCCGAGGGCCGATTCCGCAGACGGAGCCCGATACTTGAGGATTCGCGTGTCGATGCTTGACACGATGATTTGTGATATTTTCGAGTGCCGATGCTAGGCATTCACGATTTCATGAGCTGTACAGGATTTGAGGTCCGATCAGAGTGACGGTGCCTGAGTTTTACTAGGATTTGGATGCATTGATAGACACCGGTTATTCTTCCACGTTGACATTCCGTGTAGATGATATTTATTCCCATGCTAGCATTCATTATTTTGCATCTCATCCTGTAGCTATAGTACCTGATAGAGTACTTTTCCATAATTATTGCATACCCTGCTCATCATATAGATGTTATTAGATTGCATTTGCTATGCACGATTATTGCATACCCTGCTCATCATATAGATGTTATTAGATTGCATTTGCTATGCACGATTATTGCATACCCTGCTTATCATATAGAGATGTTATTAGATTGCATTTGCTATGCACGATTATTGCATACCCTGCTTATCATATAGAGATGTTATTAGATTGCATTTGCTATGCACGATTATTTCATACCCTGCTTATCATATAGAGATGTTATTAGATCGCACTTGTTGCATGATTATTGCTCATATAGCTCATCATTTAGATGTTATCTGTTGGCATAGGTTAGAGTATCGCAGCACGTGCATACTCACGATTACCTTTATATGTTATCTACTATTCACGAGTTGGC
Organism: Agapanthus africanus; assembly: GCA_030015575.1. Lineage (NCBI taxonomy): Eukaryota > Viridiplantae > Streptophyta > Magnoliopsida > Asparagales > Amaryllidaceae > Agapanthus > Agapanthus africanus. The sequence continues at coordinate 377,152,033 of CM057344.1, read as the reverse complement.
AACTCACCCGCGTTGTGCCATAGTGTTTGCAGGTCATCCCTCAGAGTAGTCGCGGCAGACTGTTTTCTAGCATCTTTTGATACAGACACCACTGCAGTTGGCGTGCTAGCCCTTTTGCTGATAGATGGGTTTTTGTGCGGTATCTGTTTATTTTCCAGTTGTATCTACTACTCTCCATCTACCTTCATGTATTGATTTAGAGACCAGTTATGAGGACGATCTATATTATTTTGTACTCTGATGTCGAGCTCGTTGTGAGCCGACTTTATTTATGCAGTTTTATATTTCATGTTGTCTTCACTTATTTTTGTTCATTCTTCGCAACGGTGTCGTATCTTGCTTATCGTGGTGATTGTTTCCACCGTTGGGTGTGATTGCTCCCGTTTGGGATGCTTCACTCTTATTGTATATTATTTTATTCATATATTGCCTTGTACCCGATTTCGGGGCTAGTTTTTACAAAGAAAATGCTGCCAAAATTTTTAAGATAATAACTTGAACTTCAAAGAATTTTTTCCTAAATTACTTAAGGTTTTCTAAACGTTTTAACAAATGTTTCTATTAAATGTTTTAGCACTCAATACTTTAATGGTTTTGATTTCTGGGTTTCGGCTTACTTAGTCGCGTTACTCCTGTAGACGTTACATGGTTAAGTGCCGATCACGGGCCAAACTTTGGGTCGTGGCATGGCTCCCCTCACATACTAGCATGTGAGGGGTCACATGCTTACCTCACATGCTATGCTAGCATGTGAGGGGTCACATGCTAAGCATGTAATGGCCCCCATCACATGCTAGCATGTCATATGCTAGCATGTCATATGCTAAGCATGTGATGGCCTCCCTCACATGTTAGCATGTGATGGCCCCCCTCACATGCTAGCATGTGGAGGCTCCCATTAAATGGGAGCCCAGGCTCCCCTCCCTTTTTTCCTTCTTTCTTTCTTTCTTCTTCGTTCTTCGTTCTTTTCTTTATTTTAATCTTTTTTTATTTAAAAATAAATAAATATTAAATAAATAAAAATAAATTATAAATAATATTTTTAAAATTAAAAAAATAATAAATTAAAATTAAAAAAAAGTTTTCTCTAAATATTTATTTACTTATTTATTTTTATTTTATATATATATATATATATATATATATTTATTTAACAAATGGAATAAAGCAAACACACACACACACACACACCCCAACGCATAGTGTACATTGAGTTCGTATGATCAGGTTGACCTGTCAATCGAAAGTTCCCTCGCTCCAAAGACGAGGCGTAATTAATGGCAGCTTAGTCCGCGGCTGCCGGAGATTTGGATACCCACAATCAATAAACCCCCGTCTACCCTGGGCAGGGGGAATCTGTAATACGCCTGACAAGCGACGCGTATTCCCATCTCAATGGGGTGATGAAAAACACCCTACAGATTCTGGCATGCCCGGTGGGACCGATCTCTCCTCCCATATTTTGGGCTAAACGTTCATGCGAACTCAATCAATATGCATGTCGATTGCCTGTACTGAAATCATGTTTCTATTTGCAGGGGTTAACAATTTTTAGTTGCCATCTTCAAACGCAAGTCGGTATTTGAACGACTTTCCTCGGCCCCAGCTGAGGGCAAGGCTATAAACACCGACAAAGTAATAAGGCATCTCGGGCAAGCTCCAGCGGTGCCTCTGATAACTGCTCAATCGGGTATCTTCTCTAAGATCCCCGTCAGATGACCACCACGTCGTTAAACTGGAAACAATCGACCACCACGTCATTAAACTGGGAACAGTCGACCTTTAAGTCGTTAAACTGGGAATGTAAAAAAAATGTGTAAATAAAAAAAAGGAATGTGTAAATAAATAAATAAAAAGAAAGCCGAAATGATGGGGCAACTCGAAATAAAAATCAGCGAGTAAAATAAAGATGAAAAATAAAGCCGAAATGATAGGGCAACCGCGAATAAAAGCCGAAATGATAGGGCAATCGCAACCTTCGCGATAAGAAAAGCTGAAATGATAGAGCAATCGCGGTAAAAAAAAGGCGAATGATGAGTCGCTCCTAGTACCATATTCCAGTGCAGCGATGCAGACGCCAACATCCGATTTTCCAAAATTCCCACAGCCCTACGGTTAGTCCCCAAATTGACTACTGTATACAATCCACGGGCTCAAATAATTCTCATCATACTGATGCCCCACTGCAACCACCCGTCCAGCCGCTGGTCTCCGCCCTTGGAATTATGCTCCATTTGAGAAGACCCACTCATGTGTCCTCACGATACATGAGGAGAACAAACTTACGAGATCCTCTCGACTCGTAAGAAGACACCTTCGTGGGATCCTTACGACTCATAAAGGAAAAACACACTTGCGAGTCCCCACGACCCCTAAGGAGAAAATGCACATACGGGATCCTTAAGACTCGAAGGGAGTAAATGCTTTTATGGGACCCTTACGGCCCATAAAATTGAAAAGCCTTAGGTGATAGGGATTTAAACCTGTCTCCTAAGCCATCGCTTCCCAATAGGCAGTAGCGAATGATGAGTCGCTCCTGGTACCATATTCCAGTGCAGCGATGCAGACGCCGGCTAAAATCCAAATCCTCAAATGGCGAATAATGAGTCGCTCCCGGTACCATATTCCAGTGCAGTGATGCAGACGCCGACCAAATTCCAAATCCCATACCCCAACGGCGAATGATGAGTCGCTCCTGGTACCATATTCCAGTATAGCGATGCAGACGGTAACAAAGTCCCGAAATTTTTCTGGCCCTACGGTCTGGATCATACATCCTGCAAAACCGTATACAATCCACGGGCGTAAAACGATCCCAATCTCTCCCAAGTCCTACCGGCGGGACCACATTCAAAGTCCCATCGGCGATGAAAATTCCAAAAAAGGGGTATGTCCACAAGCAAAATGAGCACGGATGAAAACCCGAAAGGGCTCCGTGAGTAAAAACAGAAAGACTGCCGGCGAGTTTGTGAAAACCCGAAAGGACGCAAACTCGTGAAAAAGAGATAAAATGCACTCGCAAAGTCCTCTCGACTTTGTGAGGAGAAAATTCCCGCGTGAGATCCTTACGACTCACAAAGGAGCAACACACTTAGGAGTCCCCACGACTCCTAAGGAGAAAACACACCTATGAGATCCTCTCGACTCGTAGGGAGAAAATGCTTTTATGGGACCCTTACGGCCCATAAAATTGAAAAGCCTTAGGTGATAGGGATCTAAACCTGCCTCCTAAGCCATCAATTCCCAAATCCTCTCGGGGAAAATGATGAGTTGCACCTGGCATTATTCCAGTGCAGAAATGCAGATGCCAAACAAAAACTAAAATCCTCAAATCCATTCATGGCAAATGATGATTCTCTTCTGGTACCATATTCCAGTGTAGCAATGCCGATGTCAACCTAAATCAAATCAAACCAACAAGCTCTGCATCGGAATCATGCTTCGTCTCAGAGTGTACCCCGCGTCGAAATTAAGCTTCACTTCGGTGTATCTTCCTTCCCTGTCGGAGTTATGCTTCGGCTTGGAATCAACCAACGACCTCCCCGTCGGAATTAAGCTCCGCCTCGGAATCAAGTCAACTAGCAAGCTCTGCGTCGGAATCGTGCTTCGTCTCAGAGTGTTCTCCGTGTCGAAATCATACTTCGCCTCGGTGTATCTGCCTTCCCTGTCGGAATTATGTTTCTCTTGGGAATCAACCTCTGCATCGAAATTATGCTTCGGTCAGAATGTCTGCTGCTCATCGGAATCATGCTCCGCTCCTTTGGAATCATGCTCCGCTCATCGGAATTATGCTCCGATACTTGGAATCACGCTCCGCTCTTTGGAATGATGCTCCGATCCCCGGAATTATGCTCATCGGAATCATGCTCCGATCCCTGGGAATCAACCTCTGCATCGAAATTATGCTTCGGTTAGACTGTCTGCAGTCCGTCGGAATTATGCTCCGATCCCCTTGGAATGATGCTCCGATCCTCGGAATGATGCTCCGCTCTTCGGAATGATGCTCCAATCCCCTTGGAATCATGCTCCGCTCTTCGGAATGATTCTCCGATCCTTGGAATCATGCTCCGCTCTTCGGAATTATGCTCCGATCCCCTTGGAATGATGCTCCAATCCTTGGAATCATGCTCCGCTCTTCGGAATGATACTCCGATCCCCTTGGAATCATGCTCCGCTCTTCGGAATGATACTCCAATCCTTGGAATCATGCTCCGCTCTTCGGAATTATACTCTGATCCCCTTGGAATGATGCTCCGATCCTCGGAATTATGCTCCGACTCTTCGGAATGATACTCCGACCCTGGAATTATGCTCCGCAAATCGGAATGATACTCCGATCCCCGGGAATCATGCTCCCCGAGGGATGCTCCGCCCCCGGAATGATGTTCCACCTCGAAGTCCAGCTTCAAGATCCATCAATTTCATGCACACAACTCATATGCGCGGTGTGCATTTATTGATAGGGGAACTTTGTTGGGGTCAAAATTTGCACCCCGGTTGACCAAGTCAAAGTCAAAGTCAACCCCAAGTAAGCAGGCCCAAGCCCAAGCAAGTGGGCCCTTGTCCAAGTCGAGCCCCGCGGCCGGCCTTCCCCATGCTAAAATAAAAATCATGTAATAAATAATTTTAATATAATTTTTTTATGCATGAATGGGTATAAAACCAAATTTTTGTAAAGCCCATGGCTTATGAGCAAAAAGAAATAGCATATGAGACATGGAATAGGCAAAATACCATTTTGTAAAGCCTAAGAGGCTATATGTAAATGTGTAAGCCTATATAAGGCAACATGATGATGAATAAAATATACACTCTTCATTCTCTCAAACTCTAGGGTCTGTGCCTCCACTCTCTCCTTCCAAGTTCTTCCTTTTTCTTTTCATTTTCCAATTAAATCAAGAGCTTGGCTCTTCTTTTTTTTTAAACTAAATAAAGTCCTACCATAAACCCACCTCCCAAAACTCCATCAAGAGAAGAAAAAGGGTCTCTTTTTTATCATCCAAGATCTAGATCTTGGAGTTTCAAGAGAACCCATTTTGAGTTTCTTCTCAAAAGAGAAAGGAGAAAATCTTTTGGAGTTTAACTCCACAAATAAAATTATTTTGGAGTTTAACTCCACTACAGAAATTCTTTTGGAGTTTAACTGCACAGTAAAAATCTTTTTCTTGGGAGTTTAACTCCACATTAAATCTTTTTTTAGGAGTTTAACTCCATATAAAATTCTTTCGGAGTTCAACTCCACAATAAAAATTCTTTCAGAGTTCAACTCCATTTAAATTCTTTTGGAGCTTAACTCCACAAACAAAAATTCTTTTGGAGTTTAACTCCACAATAAAAATCTTTTTTTGGGGTTGAACTCCATTTAAAACTCTTTTTTGAGTTTAACTCCACAAAAAAATTTCTTTTGGAGTTCAGCTCCATTTTAAATAAAATAAAATAAAAAAAATTTGGAGCCTTTTTTGCCCCATCACATGCTAACACATGAGGGGGGGAGGGCTCCCATTTAATGGGAGCCCTTTTGGCCCCTCTCACATGCTAGCATGTGATGGCCTTCCCTCACATGCTAGCATGTGAGGGGTCACATGCTAAGCATGTGATGGCCTCCCTCACATGCTAGCATGTGAGGGGTCACATGCTTACCTCACATGCTAGGGGTCACATGCTTGCTAGCATGTGAGGAGTCACCTGCTAAGCATATGATGGCCCCCCTCACATGCTAGTATGTGACATGCTAGCATGTGATGGGAGGCTCCCATTAAATAGGAGCCCAGGCTTCCCCCCTTTTTTCTTCTTTCTTTCTTTCTTTCTTCTTCGTTCTTCCTTCTTTTCTTTATTTTAATCTTTTTTTATTTAAAAATAAATAAATATTAAATAAATTATAAATAATATTTTTAAAATTAAAAAACAATAAATTAAAATAAAAAAAATGTTTTCTCTAAATATTTATTTACTTATTTATTTTTTTTTTTTTTATATATAGAAAAATATATATATCTTTTTTTAACAAATGGAATAAAGAAAAAAACATGCGCACACACCCCAACACGTACTGTACATTGAGTTCGCATGATCAGGTTGACCCGTCAATCGGAGATTCCCTCGCTCCAAAGGCGAGGGGTAATTAACGACAGCTTAGTCTGCGGCTGCCAGAGATTCGGATACCCACAATTAATAAACTCCCGTCTACCCTGGGCAGGAGGAATCTGTAGTACGCCTGACAAGCGACGCGTATTCCCATCTCAATAGGGTGACGAAAACACCCTACAAGACGGTATAATAATACTAGGTGTACTTGTTAAGATAAAGAGTAACCAGATAACATACTATAATATCAAGCAAGAAAGTCCTCTATATATATGTCGAAGCATCCACTATAATATACATATCAATGTACAATAATGGCCTCTAGGGCATACATATCCCTAACACGAATAACCGTTGTTATGCACTAAATTTTAAAATGAAATATCTGTACCTTTATTTTATAAAATGAGATATACATTTTGAAAATTGTGTTATAAACATTTACCTTTATCAGTTGAGAATAAGGTATGGTGCTTTGAATAACGGTGTAAGACATTCTTGACTAAAATACACTTTTCACAAAACACAGAATTTGAGTTAGTATATTCTTGGGACTTATACAAGAAAATGTATGTTGTCCAGTATCCTTCGTGACAAAAGGTTGGTACTCTTATTTCATTCATGTTTACCTATAATTTCTCTAGTTTTAAACACGCATTCGTAGTAATGCAATCAAATATTTTGAGAAGTTTATAAGTATAAGAATAAAATAGAGAACCATATGTTGGAAGTATCAGGATTCTTCGAGGTGATCGAAAATGTAGATACTTATGCTAGATATTCCATCATATTAATATTGAGAACTTGATTCTCTCGCAGGTTACTCATCCGTGGATGCGCTCCATGATGAGCAATGTTGTATAGGCCTTATTCTATTAGGTGATATGCACTGGAAACAGCTGCATGACATTTGAATATGGTTCCATCTAAATTAGTTCCTTGATTCTATTTGAACATAGATTGGTTGTATATCTTCATGTTGTTAAGATATAGAGTTATCCGGTTTCTGTTTAAAAGAAGAATCCGGACAAACTCAAGGCATACTTCGGTAATGGCAGTTTGTGGATTATCCCAAACATTCGCTCGGATTTTGTTTCTACCATTTTCAAGATAAATAGTTACATTGTTCTTGACTCGCCATTTTTTTAATAAAATGAATGTTTTTGCAAAAGAAACTAGTGAGAGTATGGTAGAATTGGTAGTGATTCCAGAACCACAAACGGTTACCGAAAATTTAGTAGAACCTAAGGATTCAATTGGACTTGACAAACCATTAGCCACTCCGCAGATTTTAGTAGGTGACCTCAGACGCCTGAGAGGTACTTCGATTTTTCTCGTAGACGGTGACATGGAGGTCAACATCATGGTGATGATGGCCCTACTAGTTATCAGAAGGTTATAGGAAGTGGTAACTTCCAGGTGACCAGGTATTTCATATCCAAGATGGACTCCACACACTTGAACAAATCATGGATTTTGAACTTTGCTGGGTGCTCCTGAAGAGGTAAAACCCATTAGGAGCAAGTAGATCATTCAAGATTTGTGTAGATGGAAAGGTACTAACCTAATAAGGCTAGACATGCTGTAAAGAGTTTTCATCAAATACCCGTTGTGGATTATGATGAGACTTTTACTTCAGTGTCTATACTGAAGACCATACGGATATGGCTTGACACTGCTGCTCCCCCTACTTGTTATCAGCAGGTCATAGGAAGTAGTAACTTCTAGGTGACTAGATTCTTCATACTCAAGATGGACTCCACGCACTTCAGCAAATCATGGATTTTGGACTTTGCTGGGTGCTCCTGAAGGGGTAAAATCCATTAGGAGCAAGTAGATCTTTTGGGATCTGTGCAGGTGGAAAGGTACTAACCTAATAAGGCTAGACTTATTGTAAAGGGTTTTCATCAAATACCCGTTGTGGATTGTTATGTGATTTTTATTTCAATGTCTACGCTGAAGTCTATATGGATATGACTTGGCGCTGATGCTATTCTTAGCTATGATATCTGCCAGATGGATGACTATAACGTCATTCCAAATGGAAATTTAGAAGTGCACGTATATATGACTCTGCTAGAGTATTATTGTAGTCGGTAGGAGAAGCGGAAGGTGTGCATGTTGCTTGTGTCTATTCGTAGACAAAAGCAAGGATAGCAGAGACGGATCATGTGTTTTGATGTGACAGTCAAGGTGATTGACTTCATCAAAATAATAGATGAACCTAATAAGAAGGGTGTAGGGAGTACTGTCCTGGGATTTGGATAGCATACTCCAAATAGGAAGTGATGTTCCTATACTACAATCGGTCAAACTTTGGTTGTCACATAGTACTTTCTCCACGTTGGATATGGATAATATATCAGGAATTCTGGTGACTAGATCTAGATTTGGGAAGTTCCCCAATCAGCTACTTTGACAGCATTCTAAAAGTATTTTAGAATGGACGACTCCTGGTGTGGTGATGTACCCGTAGACGATGGAGTCACCCTCTCTAAAGAGAATTCTTTTAGACTGATGAGGTGAGGGACTGGCATGAATGACATATCATTTGTTTAGGCAACTGAGTCAATCATGCAATGTCTTGTACAAAACCAGATAGATAATTCTGGTTTTAGATCTAGATTTGGGATGTTTCCAATCGGGTGCTTGGACAGCATTATAAAAGTATTTTAGAATGGACGACTTCTGGCATGATGGTTTACCCGTAGGTGATAGAGTCGCCCTCTCTAAAAGAGATGTCTTCTAGACTGATGAAGAGAGAGACTGGCATGAATGACATATCATTTGTTTAGGAAATTAAGTCAATCATGCAATGTCTTGTACAACACTAGATATTGCTTATACACTTGTTGTAGTAGCATATATTAATCCAATCCTGGAGAAATATTGGGAAGCAGTAAAGAACATAAGAGGATGCTCTTTGTATAGGATAACGACAGCCTCCTTTAAGAGACGGTTATCGGTTTAGGCTTCCAATGTGACTTGGATGACAGAGATGCTGTCAGAATTTTGAGTTTACCCTCTTTGGAGGATCAGTATATTAGATAGTGTTTCAATAGGGATACTGAGGTAATCATGGTGCAGGATGCTGGTTATGACTCAATCGAGGATACAGCCTAAGAAGTTTGTTGGATGGAGTTGTTCATTTATGAACTTGGTCCCATCAAGTATCCAGACAAATTCTTGAGGCGAGATATCACTTAGTTTCGGAGATTGTTGATCTCCGCAAGGTTGAGAAATAGAGAGATGAAGTTGGAACATTATAGCGGATCTACTCACTGAGGCTATTTCTCGAACACATTAAGTTTCACAAACATAGTTTGTGAAACTGATTAATAAAGAAGTTGGGTATTCGGTAGCATACGAGCTGTAGGTATGCGATACCGCAATAATTGGCCTTAAGTGCAAGTGGGAGATTGTTGGATTTAGTGCCCTCAAGGTAATTATTGTAATTGCAAGTAGGCGATTATGATAATTGAACGAAGACCTATACAGGTATAATAGTCTTACTCGAGATGATAGTATATTATCTGGTTTGTCTTCATCGTTGATAAAGCCCGTAGGATTGTTGCTTGACAACCAGCATTATGATGGCGATCATATATGTGGGAGTTGGGTTGTCCATAAGCACATCCTTAAATGTCCCTGGTCGTGGGAGTATCGAGGCTGGGCATCGATATTGCGGAATAGACTAGTTTATACGTTTCTAGACCCCGACGAGGGGCGGTGGCCAGTCTCACAAGCCATTGGTGTTGTGTCACCTAAGATAGTATACAGGTGCTTACTGGAGGTGAGTACACCGGACGGACTCGCTGAGAACTTCTAGATGGTATTATATCTATCGTCAGATAGAAGTTCTCAGGTGGCATGAATACAGGTTAGTACTTTGACCTGAGATCGTCATTTGTCTTATGTGAGTTCCCACTGTACTTTGATTACTATCCTACCACGGCTCAAAGGAGTCATGCAAACAAGTTTTAGTTGGGTACAGTCTCGAGCCACATAGAGGTAGTGGTTGATTGTCAGGGATTTGTCTCTCCTGATATTAGGAGTCGATGCCGCGCTGTGTTCAGTTGGCTATCACTAGAAATCCGTAGCTACGGTGGATGAGATTTACTGATAGTTGATCAGTAGTATCTCTGTTGATGATGAGATTGACTCGGACACGACTTATCGGGTTAGTAGGGGTCTGACGTTATCCACCCCTAGACCCAATATGCGATACTCTTTGATGAAAAGACGGGACTGTACGGAGATTGTCACATTCAGGCTTAGTAAGGTAAGGACGTACTTGATTGTTGACCCCCCTTTCGGCAAGTACCTAGGTAGCCGTTACATACAGCTAGTGCTGCTGACGTGCTTGTGGTTAAACCCACTGCCAGCGTATTGTCGAGTCTTTAGAGTCCCACAAAGAGGGTTTTCCCGGTTCAGGCGATAGATGTAGGAGCCGTACGTCGGTTCGTGCAGTGGTTCGATTAAATACGTGTACGGGATACACAGACTTTAATCAGACGGTTGATAATACTAGCCGGCGTAGGATTAAACCAGATTATTAAATCAGGTTTTGATTTGATAATATATATATATATTGATATATATATATATATATATATATTAGTATTATTGTTCACTATTCATTTTCTCTCTTTGGTACTATCCGTATTTTTATACAGATACGCGTATATGTAGCAATACAGATACGTGTCGTTGGGTTCTTTAGCACTCTCACTTGGTTTTATAAGGCATCAGGTATGCAATTTTAAAAAATCTAGAGAGAAAAGCAACCCAAACCAAGAATCTAACTAGAGAATTAGGGTTAAATTATACAAGTAAACAACTTTACTTTAAGTGAACAAGGAATACAACCTTTGTAGACCGGTCCTTCACTTCTAAAGCTCCGTGTAGTAGTCCCTTAGCTCCATGTACTAGTCTCCCGGACTCTCGTTAGGTTTCACTAGACGAAAGGAAAAAGCTTTCTTAAAGATCTTTGAGGCCGAAAATGATCTACGTCGAGAAATCTCCAACTCAAGGTACCTCTTCATTAATGGAGAATTAGTGAAGCAAACAACTTATACTAAATGGCTAGTTTGGTATAGATTGATGAAGTAGGAATTTTGCTCACTTTAGAATTATTTTTCTCTCTCTCTTTCTTCACCTCAAGAAAACCTAGAGAGCTAAATTGAGATGAAGAAGAAGATGAAGTGGTGAATAATGGCAACCACGGGTGAGAAAATATCACAAAAGATATTTGTAAAGACTTAACCATGGCTAAAGATAATGGTTGGGTTAATAAATATCTAGAGTAAAACAAAATTAGTGGACTAAGTCAATGGATTCCACAAACATACAACCCATGACAATTTCCATCTAATTTTGTTTATTCTCTAAATAAATAATCACCCTTATTATCTTAAGTATGATATGAGTCTCATACACCCATGTACAATGTATCATCAAGCATGACACAAAAAGAATACATTGATATATATATCAAAAATATATTAAATGTATAAGTAGAAAATTAATTCTTAAGTGAGCTAATATTAGTTAACATATATTAATATATCAAATATATAATTATATATTAAATTATTAAATCAACATTTGATTTAATAATCTGTCTATATTACATATAACCGACTAATATCATATATATCATCCTATCGAATCAACACTTGATTCAATAACCCGGCTATATCTCATATAACCAACCGATATCATATATCGCGAGATTAGAATATGGTATCATATACACATATTAATCTCGGTCCCGCACATATCACATATGTGCCCTACTTCATTTCGCTTGAGCCAGGAAACCTCTGTGTAGGACTATAAAGACTCGTCAATACGCCGGCAGTAGGTAACTATCATATCAGTTACCCACAAGCCGTCAGCGGTACTAGCTGGACGTAACGGCTACCCGGGTATCGAGTGATCAGAAGATCAACAAGCAAGCTTGTCCATACTCCCGTAAATCCAATAAGTAATACTACCATACAGTCCGGTCTCTTCATCTGATATGTCGCATATCTAGCCTGAGGGTGGTAAACGTCAGTCCCCAATAGCTTGATAAGTCATGCCGATGTGAGGCTCATAACGGTTCGAGAAACTACTCATAATACTTACTAGTAAATCTCAGCAACCCTGGCCAGGGATTTTCTGTTATGGTTAATCGAGCACAGCGCAACATAACCCCCAATACCGGGAGAGACGAAACCCCTCCTATCACTCATTGACTCCATGTGACTCGGGACTGTACCCAAAAGACACCTGTTTGCACGCTCTTTTGAACGTGGTAGGGTGGAAATCAAAGAACAGTGGGAATCACACAAGACTCTATGACGATCTCGGGTCTGCAGACTAACCTGTACCAGTGTCACCAGAGAACTGCTATCTGACGATAGGTATAATACCATATAGGAGTTCTCGATAAGTCCTATTCGGTGTACCCAGTCTCTACTAAGCACCCGTATACAATCTTTGATGCCAAACACTAATGGTGTGGGATCATCCATCGCCCATCAAATGGGTCAAGAAACGTATACGCTAATCTACTCAATGAACCCCAGCCATTTCACAGGTTCCACTAGGCGAAAGGAACAAGCATGCTTAAATATCTTCGAGGCCGAAAATGATCTACGTCGAGGAATCTCCAACTCAAGGTATCTCTTCACTAATGGAGAATTAGTGAAGCAAACAACCTATACTAAATGGCTGGCTTGGTATCAATTGATGAAGTAGGAATTTTGCACAGTTTAGAATTATTTTCTCTCTCTCTCTTTCTTCACCTCAAGAAAACCTAGAGAGTTAAATTGAGATGAAAAAGAAGATGAAGTGTTGAATAATGGCAACCCTGGGTGAGAAAATTTCACAAAAGATATTTGTAGAGACTTAACCATGGCTAAAGATAATGGTTGGGTTAAAAAATATCTAGAGTAAAACAAAATTAGTCTAAGTCAATGGATTCCACAAGCTTTCACAAGCATCCAACCCATGACAATTTCCACCTAATTTTGTTTATTCCCTAAATAAATAATCACCCTTATTATCTTAAGTATGGTATGAGTCTCATACACCCATGTACATTGTATCATCAAGCATGACACAAAAAGAATACATTGATATATCATATATATATTAAATGTATAAGTAGAAAATAAATTCTTAAGTGACCTAATATCAGTTAACATATATTAATATATCAAATATATAATTATATATTAAATTATTAAATCAACACTTGATTTAATAATCTGGCTATATCACTTATAACCGACTAATATCATATATATTATCTTATCGAATCAACACTTGATTCAATAACCCGGCTATATCTCATATAACTGACCGATATCATATATCGTGAGATTATAATACGGTATCATATACACATGTTAATCTCGGTCCCGCACATATCATATATATGCCCTGTTTCGTTTCGCTCAAGCCAGGAAACCTATGTGTAGGACTCTAAAGACTCGTTAATAAGGGGGCAGTACGTAACGATCAGATCACTTACCCACAAGCCGTCAGCGATACTAGCTGGACGTAACGGCTACCCGGGTATTGAACGATCAGAAGATCAACAAACAAGCTTTTCCATACTCCCATGAATCCAATAAGTAACACTACCGTACAGTCCGGTCTCTTCGTCTGATATGTCGCAAATCTAGCCTGGGGTGGTAAACGTCGGACCCCAATAACATGATAAGTCATGCCGGTGTGAGGCTCATAACGGTTTGAGAAACTACTAATAACACTTACCAGTAAATCTCAGCAACCCTGGCCAGGGATTTTCTGTTATGGCCAATCGAGCACAGCGCAACATCAACCCCCAATACCGGGAGAGACAAAACCCCTCCTATCGCTCATTGCCTCCATGTGACTCAGGACTGTACCCTAAAACCACCTGTTTGCATGCTCTTTTGAACGTGGTAGGGTGGAAATCAAAGCACGCTGGGAATCACACAAGACTCTATGACGATCTCGGGTCTACAGACTAACCTGTACCAGTATCACCAGAGAACTGCTATCTGACGATAGGTATAATACCATCAAGGAGTTCTCGGCGAGTCCTGTTCGGTGTATCCAGTCTCCACTGAGCACCCGTATACAATCTTTGATGTCAAACACCAATGGATGTGGGATCATCCATCGTACATCAAATGGGTCAATAAACGTATACGCTAGTCTACTCTGGAATATCGATGCCCTATCTCGATACTCTCACGACTAGGAACAATTAAAGTATGGACTTATGGACTACCCTGGCCCCACCAGTATGATCTCCATCATAGTCCTGGTAGTCAAGTACACATCCTGAGGGCTTTATCAACATGTAAGAGAGACAATATAAAGACACAAGTATACATGTTAAGATAAAGAGCAACCAGATAGCATACTATCATGTCGAGCAAGAAAGTCATCTCTATATATGTCCAACCATCTACTATAATATGCAATCATGTACAATAATGACCTCTAGGGCATACATACAACTAACATGCGTATGTGTATTCCATATTTATAAGGGAATGCTTCTAGAAGGAGGACGCCTCATTATTGTTTTTCCATTTATGAAAAATCAAGTAATGAGGAGGTTTGATGAGGTGACATGGTGCATGTTGAGAGGTATGGCTTGGGGATTTAATGTTGATCATTTATGGTTGCACTATTTCAACCTTGGTTGTAAATTTGTAGCCATGCTTTTCTTCATTTTTGGGAAATTGATTCATTTGGCTCTCTAGCTTCATGCTTCATGAGATACTTAGCCATTCTCCTCACCTCTCTTTCCTTCTTCTTCTTGCTCTCTAGTGAGCATGGTTTAGAGAGGAAAAATTTGGGGGTAAAATTCCTACATCACCCACCATCCATCCTTAGCAAGTTTGGACAGTCGGTCGGAGCCTCTTCCGGTTTCCCTTAGGTGGATCTTCTTCAGCGAGGGTGGTCGACCTTCAAGTGCGATCCCGGCGTCTACCAGCTTGGAGGGGTCTTCCACAATTGGGTGGATACGTGTCGAAGGTTGTAATTTCATACCCTTGTATGTTTTAGTTTGCTAGTTTATGTGCATGGATTGAATCCTTGGGTTATGCGTGTTTGGTGCTCACGTAAAATTTTCGTTATCGCTTCCATCTCGGCCGCAGCTTCCGCGGCGCGGGCACCGAACTCCAACAAAGTGATAATCCCTACATCTTTTAGCATCCACTTCTAGCAAATTTAGATCTTTAGTTACTTCACGAGGTGAAGTTGGAGCATGGATCGGTTTTCCTCGAGTGGATCATCTTCGGAAAGGGCAGTCGCCTCTCAAGCGTGTTCCCGACGGCTATGAAGCTTAGAGGGTCTTCCACGATTAGATGGACACACTACAAAGGTTGTAGCACTAAACCGTGTTTGTTGTTAGCAATTAGTTCTGTTAATGTTGATCTTTGTTGGTTAGTTGTGTTTGCTTGCTTTAAAATTTAAAATTGTGCTTCCGTCGGGTCCGTGTTTGTCACGACCATAGCACCACGAACCCAACATCGCCATGAAATCTTGATTTTTTTGTGTTGAAATTGATGAAGAATCGATCGAAAATGAGGAATTTGGGGGTTTAAGGTTTTGGTCGAAATAGAGAAGATGGCTCGAATGATATAAGAATTGAGGATGGGCTAACTTACAAATAGGGCGAATCTGCTGAGATGTCATGTTAAGATGGCTCAAAAACGGGGTTGAGCCTGCTCATACACCCAGAGAAAAAAGATAAAAGCAGACACCTTTTGAGACGGCTTAAAGTTTGTTGAGATGGCTCAAAAACGGATATTATGATATATCATAAAAAGAGTTAAGGATAGAACTTTTAAGACGGCTCAAGAGAGGGTTGAACCGGCTCAAAAACTAACACTTGACATATTAGGAAATTTAAGCATACTCTCGCTCGTTTATCGACTTCTCAGCATTGGAGACATAAAAAAAACGAATATTAAGGTTTTAGAATATGTTTCTAGAAAGCTAACACCGACTCCAATTGAAAATATTTTAGAGATCGTTTAACTTCATTTCTTACTTGATGAATCGAATGCCCTGTGAAAGGTTCTCTAAATATTTCTGCTAGACTCATGAATAGGATTTGTTGTAATTAACTGAATCCACGACTTGGTTCCCCTAAACGGTTGCTGAAGCCATTTGGCAAAGTGAACTTAGAAACTATTTTTGATCAAGTCAAAACCATATGGAAACCAATGAAAATATTGATACTAATTTAACTTCTATAAGATAATTTATGATCGTTTAACTTCATTTCTCATTTTATGAGTTGAGTACCCTGTGAAGGGTTCGGAAACATTTCTGCTACGCCCATGAATTGAATTTATTGTTAATAACATAATCTATAACTGGGTTTCCCTAAAAGGATTGCAGAAGCCATTTTGGCCAAATAAACTTAGAACTATTTTGATCATGAATGAAAATATGGAAATCCAAAAACAATATTAAAACCGATTTAACTTCCATAAAATTCAATAAACTCCAAAGGATACTTAAATATCACGAATCAACCAAAAACATCATGAAATCATGCATCAATATCAATCAGATTCAGGGAGCCAGATTTACACTAGGATTTAAATTGGAAGATCTAGTAATTACTCCCTGTTAAATATTACCTATCACTTGATCTTTTGGATGATCTTTCTTAAAGTATCAATCCTTAGGAAGCTCATGATTTATGTCATCATTTGGTTCATCTTCCTTTGGATTTTACGTAGTATTATCTTTGATGTTCATGTATTGCAGTTCTTCTTTAATATTTGCATCCTCAACACTAGCAACTTCCTTGATAGGAATGTTAGACTCATCAAAATTTACATGAATACTTACTATTGTTTGAGTCTGTAACATTTCAAAGTACTAAAATATTAATTTTGGGGAATTTTTATAATTTAATATTATTTTAATGAATATTTTAATATTCCGGTATAATTAAATACAAATAAATGGGGAAAATTATGGAAAATTCTAAAATAGGGTATTTCATGGAATTATGCCATTTTAAAGTTTTTATAATTTGTTTGACACTAATTTAGTGTTAATCGTGATTAAAAATCGCTAAACGGATTTTTGACATTTTTGTGCAAAACATGCACATATCTTTTTCTATACTTGTGTTACATTTTTATTACCATGGCTTTACTTTGGGTTTACTATTCTAGTGAGAAGGATTCAAAAAGGAAAAGGAAAATGGAAAGTAATATAATATGAAGGTTGGTGAGAGAGAGAGAGAGAGGTATGGGTTATTTTGACCAAGACTTAGTCATTTTCCTCTTCAACCTTCACTCATTTCTCTCCCTCTCCCTCTTATTGCTGCTGAGTTGCTGCTCCCTCTTCTCCCTCCCCTTTTCAAGCCCCAAAATCACCATGAAATCAACCCCAAAACCCCATCTTCCCTTCACTAAAAAGGTGCACGAGCTAGAGAGGAACGCATTGGACTAAGGAAGAGTGGATCTTGAGGACTTTGAGCAACTCAAGAATTTTCTTGAGTTGCCAAAGGAAGTAATTCCTGCACATACTAGAGTAGTATTTCATTTCTTGTTGCTCAATACTAGTTTCATATCGATATGGTGTCGTTTGGTGGATTTGTGAAACATCAAGTTAGGGTTTAGGGTTTGATCTGAAATCAAAGTGAAATTGAAGCTTGTTGTGAACTTAGAACCCTTGTGTGATGTTAAATTTGACCCAAACCTGAACTTGAAACCAGAACACGGATTATGGAATTGATATCGGGGGAAAAACTGTAATTCTGGGAGGGTATTTTGTAATCTGCTATCACCCCGAGAACCCTAAAATAAAATTGAGTTGACAGTGAGATGTGCAGACACCCTGGAACCACCACACCAAACCCAAGCCCCCAACTCCAAACCCCGACCGCCAATTAATTCCTTCTGGCCGCAATTTGCGGCCAGAGCAGGAGGAAACCGTCTCAATTTTGGTGCATGGCCCTATTTCCAGTAGTCTTGACCCTGCGTATGTCTAGTTTTGACTGATTCCAGTTTGGGTAAAATCTGGGTTGATTTTCTTGAGTTGGCGTATGATTTACGACTTGTTTTAGCATGGATTTTGGTATTTGGTGATTCGTTCCTGTCGGGTGGCGTTTGGACATCAACGACAAGTGGATATTGAATATGTTTACATGTGAGACGATAGGTTTTTACCTATGCGAGTAGCGTGTGCTATTTTGGTTTTCGATGTGATTTTCATGTGCTTTAGCGTTGTGATATACTTGTAGGTACCCTACATGATGTTGAGGCGAAGAAGATGAAGATGGTGACATCGGTATCGGCACACGAGAAGCAAATTGAGTAGATTTATATCTACGAGGAGAAGTCGGGTGGATGGCGTACAGCACCCCCGCAGTCCGTGGTGATATATACGAATACGTATACACCCATATATTTATTATGTGTTGTTAGGATTATTGATGGTAATAATGGAATTATTGATGATAAGGATGTATTGGTGTAGTATAATGCGAAACTCTAGAGTAGTGGTTGCACTCACACATACACGTACACATATACTTGCATACATTCTTTCGTTTATCTGAGCGCATTTGGAGATTTGTATATCTACACATGGGTATGGGACTATGTGTTCATATACGGGATTTGAGGATGATACGTGGGATTACGATGAGTCGCTGAGGTTTGATTGAGGCCGTGAGATTCGGCGATATGACAGAGTTCGTACTTGAGATGTGATATGATGGTATTGATACCTGTTATGTGATGAGATAATGTGATATTGACTTAGATTTAGGTGGTTTTCATACCCCTCCCGATTGACTTGACTGTTGGGTCCGTAGTTCGCATAGTGGGCGTTAGACTAGACCCGAGTCATACCTATTTCAAAACAAACGAATCGGGGATATTCTAAAGATAGGCAAAAGGGATTCTACGGATATTTTCAAAACGACACATCTTTTCTTAAAACATCGTAGCCCTTGTTTTACTAAAAACCCTGATTCGTCTTATTTCAAAAGGCAAGGCTGCATGATATATTTATTGTGATAGATTCTTTACTGTTGCTTTGATTATTCGTTTCCGCATATTCATGCTATTTGGATTGCATGGCTTGTGTTTTTTGATATATTACAGTCATGCTGCTAGGACACCAGCACCATTATCGATGATGCGTATGTTCCACGTACACTTGTTTGCCGGCTCACACACTTCATCATCGATAATTGCCATGTCACTACACTGTAGTATTGTTGCATTCGGTATATGATTCTTGCATGACAGATTGATATGCTTACATTTCCTTTACATGTCCTATACATTATGCTTTCTGATTATACGCATTGAGAGTTGCTATTTCCATGATATTTCTGGATTTAGGAACCGTGGGTATTTCAAAAGAGAATATGTCATTGCTTTAAAAACCCGGTTACCCTTGATATGATATTTCAGTGTGTCCACCATGTGTTTTCTCGGTGCTGAGAGCGACATGTGAAACCCGATTCGAGGAGTGGATGAGCCGATTGCGGGTACATGGTAGACCCGGTATGGTTCCCCTCGGCAAGATGATCGAAGGATTTTGTCGATTGAGCCTGGAGGCGGGCGAGTACCTACCGGTGATTGGTTGGACCTGGCGGTTACCCGGAGGATACCGACCAGAGTCGATAGATGGATATGGGCGTCTTGCTGGGGCCGAGGGCCGATTCCGCAGATGGAGCCCGATATATGAGGATTTACGTGCCGATGCTGGGCACAGTTTTCATGATGTTTTCGAGTGTCGATGCTAGGCACTCCGGTTCCATGATTTTGACGTGTCGCGAGGGACACAGGTGGGTTATATCCTCATATTTCCATGCATACGCTGATGATATTTACATGCATGATGGTTATTGTCATTGGGTGACGAGTGGACGGGATCCACGTACATGCAGATTGATTTCATTGATTATACCTCACATTTATGATATGCTATTACCTGAGGCACTGGCACGAGCACTTGGCACTACACTCATGTATAGAGATTACATTGCCAGTTTAGCATGCTTCAGACTTGTTCATATTGAGGTTTATATATATTTCTGATCGTATTGACCTAGGATGGGTCATACATTCGATCTCTGCTTGTAGATATTTTCTATTTACGAGTTGGCAACTCACCCCCGTTGTGCCACAGTTCTTGCAGGTTTTTGCCATACAGGTTCTATAGCGGCATTTCTGGCACACTGCTTCTATATGGGTGACTTGCTTGGGTAGGTGGGTTCTTTTGTATCAGAACCGCCATTGTACCTGTACTATTCATTTGTATCTAGAAATTCCATCAACCAAAACTTGTATATTGTTTCAGACTTAGAGACAGTGTTGTATTATTTAGACCTTAGAGTCGCGCTTGTAGTATTATGGTTTTCTGGATGTTTTTGAGTTTCTTTTTCGGTTTTGATCCTCGCCCTTTGGCGTTGTATATTATTATTGCTTGCGTGGTTGTGACCGTCGATTGACGAAGAGCTAGCTCCTGCTTGGGGATGCATTTTATCATTTCATATATATATATATATATATATATATATATATATATATATATCTTGTTGTACCCCGTTCGGGGCCAGTTTTTACAAAGGAAACTCTGCCGAAATTTTCAGGAAATGTTACACATTTTAAAAATGCATATTCGGCTTAGTTATTTAAAAACCTTGACTTCAAACATGTTTTTCTTCACTTCTTTAAACCAGTTTTCTTTATTTACTCTTAAAATGGTTTTAGATTTCTGGGCTTTTGGCTTACTTGGATCAGATAGAGTCCTATAGACTTCATATGGTTCAAGGGCCAGTCACGTGCTCTTTGGGGTCGTGACAAAGTTGGTATCAGAGCGCTAGGTTGACCTTCGTTCGAGTCTAAGTTTGACTATGTGGAGTCTAGGGCGTTATCTATATACGGAACTTAGGCTTGACCTTACGGAACTTAAACTTAGTCGAGGGGGTATTATACCCGAACTTTCGTCGCATAGGATGACCCTTGGTTGATGGATTAGGTAGCTTGAGTAGAGGGACGTACCGTACGTATGTTCCGCGGCATACTTACGACACGCCACTCCGCTTAAGAAATCTTAGGATGTACATTTCCTTACACAGTATTATGTTCCTTCCTATGATCTATCCTTATCGAGTTTGGTTGTGGTTTTGCTGCCACGATTGCACGGGCAGAGTGAGCTACGGCTCGAGTTGCGTCAGCATGAGCTCGTCGTGGACGAGGACTGACCAGGGCATGATTTCAGAGACATATGATTGCATATTGAGGCGTCGTCTTATTGTGTTTTTGCGCCATGAGCATTGGAGAGATCGCTTTTATGGGATTTCCCGGATGTGCTGATCGGTACCAGAGGATTGAGCCACTGATAGAGGCCAGCCAGGATGTGATGACCTTTGATATATCGCTTATTCATGATGATTGAGGCGCTGCTCAGCGTACGGACGAATGAGCCAGTTGCTGCTGCGAATGATGAGATATCGCCTAGATGATTGGAGCTACTGCAGCATGAGCCTACACTTAGAGATATGTTGGTGAGTCGCTAGTCACCGAGGATGAGTGACTAGGACATGTGGTTCGTTCTCTTACCCCGATGCGAGGTCATCGGGTAGATTGATTTCAATTAGAGACGACTTCACGTAGATTCGTTGAGCGTCGATTGAGACGATCGAATGTCAGGAACCCATTTTCTAAGTTTAAAGTATTCGGAAAGACATGCAAGCGATTCTATGGACCCTCTAAAAGAATGAAACCATAACTCGACATAATGACCGTGTGAAAGCCTTTGAACCTTAGAGTTTGCGGAAGTTCCGCGGCGCCATTAGTGAGGCTTGGGTTTGCCCTTCTACGGCTGGACCACCGATGCTGTGGTATGTACTCGATACTATTAAACTGTACCCAAGGTGTTGAGCTCTTGGGGGATTATGAGGTTCTGACGAGTCGATCGGACGATTCGACATCATTCGGATATCATGTGATGGGACACTGCTTGGGAGACTCCAGATACGAGCATAGCCGTTGGAGCACAGTCTGTGTAGCCACGATGAGATGAGTCCGGATCAGTCGATATCGAAGCAGAATGGAGTAAAGAGTTGAAAAAGGATTTCGACGAGATGACGTTCCACTCCGCTGACATCAGGGATGCGATATGCATGCTGAGGACGTGTTCGGCAAGATATCTTCTACTGCGTGATGAAGATACCGAGTTCGTGATTTCGAGTCCGTGTGAGGGACTTCGGATGGACCGTAGCCGAGGGCATTGCAGTGCGCAGATAGAGACGCGACGTCGAAATGGACGATAATACAGACAAGCGGGACAAGAAGTTCATGCGAGATGCAGACGAGCTGTTATTACACCCCGATAAGATTAAAGGTCGGATATGCATACAGAGGTGCAGGTTTGCGACCAGCTTTCGAGTAGATGTTGTACTAAGGACGTAGATGTTCAAAGAGCGAGGAAAGATTACGCCAGAGTACCAGCCTCCGTACAGTTTGGCTTAGGCGAAATCAGAAGAGACCTTGAGCAAGATTCCTTCCAGTACACTACTGCAATAAGATTTGCACCAGGAGCAGATGTGTGATGTGCATTCAGAGGACCCGTGGTCGGCGCCAGAGATGTGCTTCTTTATGAGCGGTCGTGAGGATTAACCGAGAGATGACCAGGAAAGTGCCATAACGGAATCGTTCCTGTTAGCACACCTGACCGGGCCGATGAGCCGATGGATTGCGAGATTGGTAATCCACAGGGAAGATAAGGAACCAGAGGCAGAGGACGTCAGCCGCGAGCAAGAGGCAAGTAGATATCTTGCGCCGCTAGCATTGGATGTACCGGCACCTTCTCGACTTCGAAGGAGGATATACCGACGATGGTATTTATGATTTGTGATTTTATGATTTGACTATCACGTATCCGTCGTTTTGGATTTCGGTATTTTGGGCGACCTATTCGTATGATTTAGTTTTGATGACTGAGTTTCATGGTATTTGTTTCTTACACCATGGTTACACCTACTGGGTATTTATACCTTGCGCATAGTTATTACTCTTGAGGTATTGATTGTGATTTCATGCCTATTTTATGCCGGTGATTTGATTTACGCTTCCAGCATAGTTTTTCATGTACTTTTAGTGTTTTGATTTTATTTGTGCACGCTGATGCATGCAGTTGAGAGATTTTTCATCGCGGTACACCTGATTTTGATTAAGCCGCATTGTATATCATTTCGTGCCTTGGCTGCACCTTCTTATGACTTCATGGATTTCATACGGTGGATTTGATGTTGTGCATATGTTACGCACACGATTTGACTTTGCACTCGGTATAGCTTATATGTGCTTGTAGTGCATTGATATGTGTTTTGTGTACGCAGTTGCACATGTTTATCATTTTCTTTATACCTGGTACACTTGGTGTTGCTGCTTACGCATTTGAGTTATTGCTTGATATTTGTGCATGGGATGCACCAGTTCTATACTTCGTGCGTTTGTCGCACCAGTTTTATGTTTCTTGCGTTTATCGCATCAGATTTATATTTCGTGCCTTTGTTGCACCGGATTTATATTTTGTGCACTACGGTTGCACCTGAATTCGATTTAATGTCATGCGATATGTCGATTTTGATTCTGATATATTGATGTTGATTCTCGCACTCCGTTCTTTTGACTGGACTTACGCATGTTCGGCGTTTGCCATTGGATTTCGTGATTCCGTGCATGTTGAGTACGCAGGGTTTAGACTTTCATTCGTGCACGATGGATGCACCGATTTGGATTTTCGCGTATGTTGGGCGCATGTTTTGAGATACGATTTTGGTGCACACCAGATGCACTAAATCGAGATTCTTCGTGTATGTCAGATGCACTTGTTTTGGCTGTCAGGCACACACGTTGCCTATGACAGATACTTCGTGCACACCCGTTGCACCTAGATGTTGTTTTGTGCACCTGTATGGCACATATATGGATTTTGATTTCCTTGCGCACCAGACGCACAGGGTGGTGTTATATGCATTTTGGGATTTATTCCTTTTGGAGCAGTACATTTTTATGATATTTGATATTCGTTTTGTACTGAGCAGGACTAGTCAGAGGACAGTACCTGGATATATTTTGCATACATTGATAGTTATCAAAGGGATTTCGAAAAAGCGAGCTATAGTCTCCATATATATACCTACGTGTCCGATATGACATGAAACGTTTTAAAAACAAGGAAACCCCTCTAAATTGTTTTCAAAACGGCGGAACGTACCTATTAAACAAAAGATATATACATATATGGTTATTTT
This sequence comes from Agapanthus africanus, assembly GCA_030015575.1. Classification (NCBI taxonomy): domain Eukaryota; kingdom Viridiplantae; phylum Streptophyta; class Magnoliopsida; order Asparagales; family Amaryllidaceae; genus Agapanthus; species Agapanthus africanus. The sequence continues at coordinate 377,127,645 of CM057344.1, read as the reverse complement.
CTTATGAAAAATGTCCGCCACTGTGTAGTGTTACGTGCATCGCACGGCGATTTAAAAAGATTTGGCATGCATTTACATCAGCTATTCACATGTATAGACTGGATGTCTACATGTATAGTTCTGATCTACATCATATTAATTTTGTATTGGATTTGACATTTGTGTCTTTACCATGACTCCGATGATTGCGGGATGCTTGACGGAGTTTTGCATTTGAGTTATCTGCTCAGTACTCATGCACATGCATTGCGCTATGATGTCTTATGTATTGATGATTTCGGAGCTCGATGACTTGGAAATTTGTATTAGAATATTTTAGTCTTTGGGGGTTTAAATTGAAATTTGGGGACCGAATTTCTTTAAGGGAGGTAGATTGTAACGTTTCAAAGTATTAAAATATTAATTTTGGGGAATTTTTATAATTTAATATTATTTTAATGAATATTTTAATATTCCGGTATAATTAAATACAAATAAATGGGGAAAATTATGGAAAATTCTAAAATAGGGTATTTCATGGAATTATGCCATTTTAAAGTTTTTATAATTTGTTTGACACTAATTTAGTGTTAATCGCGATTAAAAATCGCTAATCGGATTTTTGGTATTTTGTGCAAAACATGCACATATCTTTTTCTACACTTGTGTTACATTTTTATTACCATGGCTTTACTTTGGGTTTACTATTCTAGTGAGAAGGATTTAAAAAGGAAAAGAAAATGGAAAGTAATATAATATGAGTGTTGGTGAGAGAGAGAGAGAGAGGTATGGGTTATTTTGACCAAGACTTGGTCATTTTCCTCTTCAACCTTCACTCATTTCTCTCCCTCTCCCTCTTGTTGCTGCTGAGTTGCTGCTCCCTCTTCTCCCTCCCCTTTTCAAGCCCCAAAATCACCATGAAATCAACCCCAAAACCCCATCTTCACTTCACTAAAAAGGTGCACGAGCTCGAGAGGAACGCATTGGACTAAGGAAGAGTGGATCTTGAGGACTTTGAGCAACTCAAGAATTTTCTTGAGTTGCCAAAGGAGGTAATTCCTGCACCTACTAGAGTAGTATTTCATTTCTTGTTCCTCAATACTATTTTCATATCGATATGGTGTCGTTTGGTGGATTTGTGAAACATCAAGTTAGGGTTTAGGGTTTGATCTGAAATCAAAGTGAAATTGAAGCTTGTTGTGACCTTAGAACCCTTGTGTGATGTTAAATTTGACCCAAACCTGAACTTGAAACCAGAACACGGATTATGGAATTGATATCGGGGGGAAAACTGTAATTCTGGGAGGGTATTTTGTAATCTGCTATCACCCCGAGAACCCTAAAATAAAATTGAGTTGACAGTGAGATGTGCAGACACCCTGGAACCACCACACCAAACCCAAGCCCCCAACTCCAAACCCCGACCGCCAATTAATTCCTTCTGGCCGCAATTTGCGGCCAGAGCAGGAGGAAACGGTCTCGATTTTGGTGCATGGCCCTATTTCCAGTGGTCTTGACCCTGGGTATGTCTAGTTTAGACTGATTCCAGTTTGGGTAAAATCTGGGTTGATTTTCTTGAGTTGGCGTATGATTTACGACTTGTTTTAGCATGGATTTTGGTATTTGGTGATTCGTTTCTGTCGGGTGGCGTTTGGACATCAATGACAAGTGGATATTGAATATGTTTACATGCGAGACGATAGGTTTTTACCTATGCGAGTAGCGTGTGCTATTTTGGTTTCCGATGTGATTTTCATGTGCTTTAGCGTTGTGATATAGTTGTAGGTACCCTACGTGATATTGAGGCGAAGAAGATGAAGATGGCGACATCGGCATCGGCACACGAGAAGCAAAGTGAGTAGATTTATATCTACGGGGAGAAGTCGGGTGGATGGCGTACAGCACCCCCGCAGTCCGTGGTGATATATACGAATACGTATACACCCATATATTTATTATGTGTTGTTAGGATTATTGATGGTAATAATGGAATTATTGATGATAAGGATGTATTGGTGTAGTATAATGCGAAACTCTAGAGTAGTGGTTGCACTCACACATACACGTACACATATACTTGCATACATTCTTTCGTTTATCTGAGCGCATTTGGAGATTTGTATATCTACACATGGGTATGGGACTATGTGTTCATATACGGGATTTGAGGATGATACGTGGGATTACGATGAGTCGCTGAGGTTTGATTGAGGCCGTGAGATTCGGCGATATGACAGAGTTCGTACTTGAGATGTGATATGATGGTATTGATACCTGTTATGTGATGAGATAATGTGATATTGACTTAGATTTAGGTGGTTTTCATACCCCTCCCGATTGACTTGACTGTTGGGTCCGTAGTTCGCATAGTGGGCGTTAGACCAGACCCGAGTCATACCTATTTCAAAACAAACGAATCGGGGATATTCTAAAGATAGGCAAAAGGGATTCTACGGATATTTTCAAAACGACACATCTTTTCTTAAAACACCGTAGCCCTTGTTTTACTAAAAACCCTGATTCGTCTTATTTCAAAAGGTAAGGCTGCATGATATATTTATTGAGATAGATTCTTTACTGTTGCATTGATTATTCGTTTCCGCATATTCATGCTATTTGCATTGCATGGCTTGTGTTTTTTTGATATATTACAGTCATGCTGCTAGGACACCAGCACCATTATCGATGATGCGTATGTTCCACGTACACTTGTTTGCCGGCTCACACACTTCATCATTGATAATTTCCATGTCACTACACTGTAGTACTGTTGCATTCGGTATATAATTCTTGCATGACAGATTGATATGCTTACATTTCTTTTACATGTCCTATACATTATGCTTTCTGATTATACGCATTGAGAGTTGCTATTTCCATGATATTTCTGGATTTGGGAACCGTGGGTATTTCAAAAGAGAATATGTCATTGCTTTAAAAACCCGGTTACCCTTGATATGATATTTCAGTGCGTCCACTATGTGTTTTCTCGGTGCTGAGAGCGACATGTGAAACCCGATTCGAGGAGTGGATGAGCCGATTGCGGGTATATGGTGGACCCGGTATGGTTCCCCTCGGCAAGATGATCGAAAGATTTTGCCGATTGAGCCTGGAGGCGGGCGAGTACCTACCGGTGATTGGTTGGACCTAGCGGTTATCCAGAGGATACCGACCAAAGTCGATAGATGGATATGGGCGTCCTGCTGGGGCTGAGGGCCGATTCCGCAGATGGAGCCCGATATATGAGGATTTACGTGCCGATGCTGGGCACAGTTTTCATGATGTTTTCGAGTGTCGATGCTAGGCACTCCGGTTCCATGATTTTGACGTGTCGCGAGGGACACAGGTGGGTTATATCCTCATATTTCCATGCATACGCTGATGATATTTACATGCATGATGGTTATTGTCATTGGGTGACGAGTGGACGGGATCCACGTACATGCAGATTGATTTCATTGATTATACCTCACATTTATGATATGCTATTACCTGAGGCACTGGCACGAGAACTTGGCACTACACTCATGTATAGAGATTACATTGCCAGTTTAGCATGCTTCAGACTTGTTCATATTGAGGTTTATATATATTTCTGATCGTATTGACCTATGATGGGTCATACATTCGATCTCTGCTTGTACATATTTTCTATTCACGAGTTGGCAACTCACCCCCGTTGTGCCACAGCTCTTGCAGGTTTTTGCCGTACAGGTTCTATAGCGGCATTTCTGGCACACTGCTTCCATATGGGTGACTTGCTTGGGTAGGTGGGTTCTTTTGTATCAGAACTGCCATTGTACCTGTACTATTCATTTGTATCTAGAAATTCCATCAACCAAAACTTGTATATTGTTTCAGACTTAGAGACCGTGTTGTATTATTTCGACCTTAGAGTCGCGCTTGTAGTATTATGGTTTTCTGGCTGTTTTTGAGTTTCTTTTTCGGTTTTGATCCTCGCCCTTTGGCGTTGTATATTATATTGCTTGCGTGGTTGTGACCATCGATTGACGAAGAGCTAGCTCCCGCTTGGGGATGCATTTTATCATTTCATATATATATATATATATATATATATCTCTTGTTGTACCCCGTTCGGGGCCAGTTTTTACAAAGGAAACTCTGCCGAAATTTTCAGGAAATGTTACACATTTTAAAAATGCATATTCGGCTTAGTTATTTAAAAACCTTGACGTCAAACATGTTTTTCTTCACTTCTTTAAACCAGTTTTCTTTATTTACTCTTAAAATGGTTTTAGATTTCTGGGCTTTTGGCTTACTTGGATCAGATGGAGTCCTATAGACTTCATATGGTTCAAGGGCCAGTCACATGCTCTTTCGGGTCGTGACAGAGTCCTTTAATTAAATATTCTATATGCTTTGGTAGTTAATGAATATCCAAGAAAGATGCCTTCATCACTTTTAGAATCGAATTTCCCTAATTTATCCGAAGTGTTTAAAACAAAATATTTGCAGCCAGACACTTTAAAATATTTTATGATTGGCTTATCTCCATAAAATAACTCATAAGGGATTTTCTTTTAAAACTTTCGCAATGATATTCGATTCAAAATATAACATGCGGTATTAACTACTTCAACCCAAAAACAATTCTGTAAGGAATTTTGTTTTAACATGTTTCTCGCCATTTCTTATGAAGACCGATTTTTTCTCTCCACAACCCTGTTTTGTTGTGGTGTCCTTGGACACGAGAACTCATGATTAAAATCAAACTCTTCACAAAAATCTTTAAACAAAACATTTTCAAATTCTCCTCCGTGATCACTACGGATCTTGGAGATTTTTAAATCCGTTTCGTTATGGATACATTTAGAAAAGATTTTAAAAGTGCTAAATGCATTATTCTTACTAGCTAGAAAGAATACCCAACAAAAGCGTAAAAATCATCAACTATTACATATACATATGACTTTCTACCTAGACTCAAAGTTCTAGATGGACCAAATAAATCCATATGTAATAATTGAAGGGGTTTTGACGAAGTTACCTTGGTCTTCATTTTGAATGAAGAATTTACATATTTACCCAACGGACATGCGTCGCACAGCTTATCTTTATTAAACTTCAATTTGGGGATTTCTCTTATGTGGTCACTTTTTGCAATCTTATCAATCAAGTCCACTGATGTAAGACCAAGCTTACGATGCCAGAGCCAGGAATCTGTATCCTCTACCACTAAACACTTAACTTTTACGTTAGCAAAATCATTAGAATCAACAATATAAATTTTATTGTTGGGTTACGCCAGTGCCCCGGCCATCAATCCGTGGCTAAATGCGGAACAAAAACTTTTAGAAACCGATGCTGACGGAACCCTAATCTACGGATCGTACCATTAACCCTACACTATCTATTAGAAAGGAGTTTAGAGAGGTTATACCAAACGATCCGTGTCCTTCGGTCTTCAACCTCTGTCCCAAGCTCCTCGCAGTTTTCTTGATCAAGTTTTATCTCCGGTCTCCCCCCATCGAAGAAGATCCACGTCGAAGGTTAGTAATACAGGCTCCAACCTCAAAACCGAAGCACCTCGAGTATCTAGTTTGCTAACCTAGATAGCCAAAATGAAGTAGAGAGAGTTTGTGATTACTTTGTCTCAATACACCCAAGGATTCTCAACTCATGAGAGGGTTTGGGTGGAGGTTGAAGAAGATGCCTTAGAGAAGAAAGTGTGAAACAAAAACTTGGCAACTAAAGAAAATGGGGCTGCTGCCTTTTTTGTGTGTTGTGTGTGTGTGAGTTTTTGTTGTGAGCAATATATGTAGTGCACTAGCAACAAAAGAAAACAACTCAAGAATAAATATCTCTTTTGCTCACAACAAATATCCCACACCACAAACAAAACAACATCATGCCACCATGCCCCACCACCATGAGTCACCAAGTGCATGTATGAACCAAGCCAAGAATGAGTCACACTTTCCATTCCAAATAAATATTTAAAACCCTAAATGTTTATAACAAAAAGAAAAAGCATCTTCTAAAGTAAACTTGTAACGAATTACAAGAATACTCCTCATCTGTATATACATACCCGTATCCGTATTCCGACTGAATACGAATACAACGAGACGAAAATAATCCAACAATATAACACTAGGATCCGTCTTAAACCAAAGCCCACTAGTATTATCCGTCCGATCATGATTCGTGCACAAGTGCACGTATATGATCGAACTCTTCCATAAAACCATACGACCTCTACAACGTTTCGCCCGAAGTAGTGAAACCCTCTGTGTGGGACTCTAAAGACTCGTCAATACGCTGGCAGTGAGTTTAACCATAAGCACGTCAGTGGCACTATCTGTACGTAACGGCTACCCAGGTATTGAGTGAAAGGGAGGTCGACGAGCAAACTCATTCTGAAACCCTACTGAACCTAACAGTGACAATATCCGTACAGTCCGGTCCGTTCGTCTATGAGTATCGCATATCGAGTCTAGGGGGTGGATAAAGTCAGACCCCTAATAACGCGACATTTAATGTCGGTATGAAGCCCATCACCATCTGAGAAACTACTGATCCGAATCAGTAATTCTCGACTACCTTAGCCAAGGATTTCTGGTGATGGCCACCCGTGCCCTGCGCGACATCACCCCCCAATACTGGGAGAGACGAATCCCCTGACGATCCGCTCACTGCCTTCATGTGGCTCGGGACTGTACCCAACTAAAACCTGTTTGCACGACTCCTTTGAGCCATGGTAGGTTAGTAATCAAAGTACGGTATGAACTCACATGAGACAAATGACGATCTCAGGTCGATAGACTAACTTGTACACATGTCACCAGGGAACTGCTATCTGACAATAGGTATAATACCAACTAGCATGTTCCCGTCAAGTCCGTCCGGTGTACTCATAACCCAATGAACACCTGTATATATCTTAGGTGAACCAACTGACACCAATGACTTGTGAGACCGGCCACCGTCCCTCGTCTGGGTCTCGATCAGTATACACTAGTCTACTCTTGGAGTATCGATGCCTAGTCTCGAAACTCCTACGACTAGGGACATTTTAAGGATGTGTTTATAGACTAACCAGCTCCCACGTATATGGTCGCCATCATACTGCTGGCAGTCAAGCAAGAATCTGATGGGCTCTATCAACATGTAATAGTGATATGTAATGCCACCTGAAGCATATACACGATGATAAAGACAAACCAGATAGCATACTATCATCTCGAGTAAGACTGTTCCACCGGTATAGGTCCTGTTAGTTATGTATATGCCCTAGAGGCCATTGTTGTACATATGATGTATATTATAATGGATGCTTGGATATATAGAGAGAGGACTTTCTTGCTCGTCATGATAGTATGCTATTTGGTTTCACTTTATCTTAACATGTTGACTTGTATTAGTTTACTGTCTTACTCTCACATGTTGATAAAGCCCTTAGGATATGTACTCGACTACTGGGACTTTGATGAGATCATACTAGCGAGGCCAGGGTAGTCGACGAGTACATCCTATAACTGTTCCTAGTCGAGGGTGTATCGAGACAGGGCATCGATACACCAGAGTAGACTAGCGTATATGCATCTTGACCCATATGATGGACGATAGATGATCCCATATCCATCGGTGTTTAACATCAAAGATGGTGTACGGGTGCTCAGTGGAGACTGGGTACACTGGACGGACTCACCGAGAACTCCTAGATGGTATTATACCTCACGTCAGATGGCAGTTCTCCGGTGACACTGGTACAGGTTAGTCTGTAGACCCGAGATCGTAATAGAGTTTTGTATGATTCCCACTGTGCTTTGATTTCCACCTTACCACGTCCAAGAGGATGTGCAAAACGGTGGCTTTTGGGTACAGTCCCGAATCACATGGAGGCAATGAGCGATAGGAGGGGATTCGTCTCTCCCGGTATAGGGAGTTGATGTTGTGCTGTGTTTGATTGGTTATAACTGGAAGTCCCTGGCCAGGGCTGATATAGAGTACTACTGGTAAGTGTTATCAGTAGGTTCTCGACCTGTTATGAGCCTCACATCGACACGACTTATCGGTTACTGAGGTCTGACGTTACCACCCCTAGACTAGATATGCAACATATCAGACGAAGAGACCGGACTGTACGGGAGTGTTACTGATTGGATTCACAGGAGAATGTATAAGATTGCTTGTTGATCTTCTGATCGATCAATACCTGGGTGGCTGTTACGTTTAGCTGACCGCTTGCAGCTTGTGGGTGTTTGATATGATCATCACCTGCTGTCGGCGTATTGACGATTCTTTAGAGTCCTACACAGAGGTTTCTTGACTCAGGCAAAACGGAGTAGGAGCACATATGTGATATGTGCGGGATCGAGAATATTGCGATATGAGATACCGTATTCTATTCTCGCGATATTAGATATCGGCTGGGTATATGTGATATAGCCGGGTCATCGGATCAATTGTTGATTCGATGAACTGATACAGATTACATTAGTCGGTTATTTGAGAAATAGCCGGATTGTCGGATCTAGTGTTGATTCGCTAATTTAATGTATAATTATATATGTGATATATTACATTACATTAACTAATATTGGCTCGCTTTATTGATTCATTTTCTCACCGGATAATACATTGATATATATGCGATATATATTAATTGTATTATTTTCTTTTGTTACAAAAATATATTATATATGTGATATATAATATTGTAACAAATTATGATTACTAATGCAACATGATTAGTGGAGATTAAACATGGTTAGGGTTTGATTTGGGTTAGCCATTCATGAAGCTTCTAGAAGCTTTTGTTTTGTTTTAAGCTAAGATATTATGTGTTGATATTTATGGAGATATTTCCTAACCCAACCCAAACCCTTTACCCTAGTTAAATCTCTACAATTGTTAGCCCTTTCATTATTAACCATGGGTTGCATTTGTAATTATAATAACAATTTTTCATTATTTATCACAAAAAGACCTCATCTTCTCCTTCCTCCTTGAGCTTACTACCTTTTGATTTTGTGATGAGTGTGGGTGAGAAATTGATAATAAAAGAGAGCCAAATTCCTACTTCATCATCCTCATCTAATCTATCCACTTAGATTAGGGTGTTCACTTCATTAATACTTGATTAGAGAAGTGAGAGCTTGAGTTAAAGAAACTTCAAGGTAGATCATCTTCGAAAAGGAAGACTTCAAGCAAGCATGGATCATTCGGGTTGTGAATCGTCTCTTGAGTCCGGGAGATCATGGATCGCGGCGAAGGGACTACTAATCGGAGCTTATGAAGCGAAGGAGCGGACTACAAAGGTTGCAATCCCTCTCTCTTAGATATAAAGTTGTTTACATGTTATGTTAACCCTAATAATCTAGCGAAGATCCTCGCTTTGGGTTGTTCGGCACTTCTAAATTTTAAATCGGGCATGGTTGATGCCTTATAGACCCTTGTGACAGTGACTAGTAACCCTACAGTGGTTTCAGAGCCAAGCTAGAGCATTAGGTGACGTGTATACGAAGTTAAAAATCCGATCGAACCCCGAAACGTCTTTTATGGACCCCTCTCTGGAAATTTTCTAAAAAGTTGATTTTTTCCACATTAAAAATACTCAAAAAATCATGCAGGTAATTTTATGGATTACTGTGAAATACGGGTCACTGTAGCCCTAAAGTCGCCGCGGAACCGCGGCCTTAACATGCTTTTGGCGACGGTTCCGCGGCCGTACTTGGGTGTCAGTGATTGTTTTTTCTAGGGTTCATCCATAGCTATTACTACATGCTTCTGGGAATTTTTAATCTTACTCAAGTGTTGAGTTTTCTGGAGATCTTTTGTATTCGTTGATTCGATCGGAAAGTTTAACTTCATTTAGTTTTCCGGATAATTTAGAACGTGTTAAAATGTTCGAACGGATATCAATAACTCACTTTTTCCCGACACGAAAAACTTTCAAGTGTTGAATTTTTCTTGAGTTTAAAACTTTTGGAAAAATATGCAAGCATATCTGTGGACCCTCTAGAAGAACGTAAGCTTAACTCGATTATGTGACCGTCAAAACTTCCACTGAACCCTAGGGTTTGTAGTAGTTTAGCGTTGCCACATGTGTGGCGTTGGTTTGACCCTTCTACGGCTGTTTCATTGGGGCTGTGACATGTTCTGGGATTTTTTGAACTCCACTCAAGTGTTGAGCTATTTGGGAAATATTGGGTATTTATTATTCGATCGGAAAGTTTAATATTGCCTATTTATCTGGAATGTGATACAATATGTGGAATTCATATAGTTAGGCATGAAATGCGAAGTATGTGATATTTCGGATTTATGATGTCTAAAGTAATTGTGGATTCCAAATGTTGTAGTTTAACACTTTCTTTTCTGTGACCGTAAGCGTAGTATGTGGTGTATCGCCGGCTTCGTTGCTATTCATCAACGACAATCGGGATACGCATACTTGCTTACGTTGATGATATGAGATATTATGTGTTGCTGTGATATGTTATATTGGATCGTCGTGTTCTGAATAGTCGGGGGTTTTATGTGAGATGAGGGTTTTTATTTTCATTCATGTAAAATTCATTTGTATGTAATATTCTTTTACTGGGGCACTTCCGGGTTGAGGTTGTTGTCACCATTGTATATTATTTACTTTTCCGCATTAGGTAGACCCAAGAAGGGGAGCACAAGTAATCGGGTTCTAGGGTCCAGTAGGAGGCCATCTCGAGGAGTCGAGACCGGGTCTCCTAACCCTCGAATTGGCAGTGTTACTTGCCGCTCTCGTAGGGGTCTAGGGATGTGGGTTTGGCTATTCATCGCGACCATGGAATCCGTGTTTTATACAGGCTCGAAATAAAACACGGACGTCCTAATATATCCGATATTTCATATGTTATCTTCTGCTGCAATGTTCTGTGATGAGATCATATTACTGCCTGAGACGAATGTTTATACTATATATATGTGTTGATATATAAATATTACTGCTTTCGTTTCTTCTGTGATGCTCAGGAAGCATAACTGATGGGATTTATTAATGAGATTAATAAAAGAAAAGAAACCTAAAAGATGTTGTAGAATCAAACTTTATAAAAAGGGTAGCTACAGTTCTTGCTTTGCATAGCGGTATATATGATATGATCGCATTCAGCTTGTGGGTGTTTGATATGATCATCACCTACTGCCGGCGTATTGACGATTCTTTAGAGTCCTACACAGAGGTTTCTTGACTCAGGCAAAACGGAGTAGGAGCACATATGTGATATGTGTGGGATCGAGAATATTGCGATATGAGATACCGTATTCTATTCTCCCGATATTAGATATCGGCCGGGTATATATGATATAGCCGGGTCATTGGATCAATTGTTGATTCGATGAACTGATACAGATTATATTAGTCGGTTATTTGAGAAATAGCCAGATTGTCGGATCAAGTGTTGATTCGATAATTTAATGTATAATTATATATGTGATATATTACATTACATTAACTAATATTGGCTCGCTTTATTGATTCATTTTCTCACCGGATAATACATTGATATATATGCGATATATGTTAATTGTATTATTTTCTTTTGTTACAAAAATATATTATATGTGATATATAATATTGTAACAAGTTATGATTACTAATGCAACGTGATTAGTGGAGATTAAACATGGTTAGGGTTTGATTTGGGTTAGCACTTTCATGAAGCTTCTAGAAGCTTTTGTTTTGTTTTAAGCTAAGATATTATGTGTTGATATTTGTGGAGATAAAACCTAACGCTCTGATACCAACTTTGATACGTCCCGAAAGTACGAAACATGACCGGCACTTTAACTACGAAACGTCTCGAGGCGTATGTAATCTAAGTAAACCGAAAACCCAGAAATCCAAACCAAGAAAAGTAATAGAGTGAAGGAAAACCAATTTAAATCAAGTTGTTTTAATAGCATAGCCGAATTATGCGTTTTTAAAAAAAACACCAAATATTTCCTGAAAATTTCGGCAGAGTCTCCTTTGTAAATACTGGCCCCCAAACGGGATACAACATGAATAGTATACGAAATCAATAAATAGGCATCCCGAAGCGGGAGCTAGTTCTTCGTCAATCGACGGTCACAACCACACAAGCAATATAATATACAACGCCAAGGACGAGAATCAAAACTCAAAAGGAAACTCAAACAACAAGAATTCCACAGAAATATAACGCGCGACTCTAAGGTCGAAAGAATAACATCTCTGGTCTCTATCTCAATAAATACATTTTTGGTTGATGGAACTTCTAGATACAACTGAATAATAATATACAATGTATAATAATGGGTACGATACAAATAAACCCACCTACTAGCAAGTCACCCGAAAGAAGAAGTGCCAACAAAGCCGTAAAGAAACCTGTACGGCAAAACCTGCAAGAAACTGTGGCACAACGGGGGTGAGTTGCCAACTCGTGAGTAGAAAAACATCTACGAACAGAAATCGCATGAACAACGCAATCCTAGGTCAACGATCATAATATATCGTCAAATATATGACCAGCAGCCTATAACAATGGCTAGAGTAAATATCTAACCCATGTGCAATCCCATGTGCCCGTGTCAGTACCTCAGGTAGCAATGTATCACATGGATGATGTATGAATGCACGAAACAGAATGCATGTACTGAAGAAAACTACTTTCATAAATTAGTGAGATTTTCTGTATTTTTAAAACGAGGTATCATAATGAAATCAGTATAAACAGTGTCTAGCATCGACACAAAACGTAAATCCCAATGTCTCAAAATCTCAGGCTTCGTATAATCAAATCTCTGTACCTCAATATCTCAGAATCTCTGTATCAATCTAACTATCTAGGGTGCCGTCAGTCCAGACCGGCTCCTACCATCAATCTCAAGACCACGACGGTATCCTCCGGATATCCGACGCGTCGGGTAAAATCACCGGTAGGTAGTGCTCCCCTGCCAGGCTCAACGTAAGCAACACGACCTTCTTACCCCGGGGTACCTTACCGGGTCCACATGTACCCGAAACGATTCATCCAACTCCTCGAATCGGGTCTCGAAATCCATCAGAAAACTCATGGTGGACGACTCATACATCATGGGAAAACCGCACTTTTTTTTTAAAAAAAAGAGAAAGAAGTTTATAAGTGTTTTTGCGGTTTTCCCCCAAATCCAGGAAATCTCATGAAAATCCGAATCCAAATCCTCAATAGCATGTAAACAGTGAATATGGACATAGAAATCCATGAATGCGGCATATCAATGAATAATAACATGCATGAAGTAGCAAGTAATAACTCAATGTCTAAACTAGTATATAAGGAAAGTACACTAATATCATGTCTAAACTATTAGCTAACAACCTATGTCAAATGAAATAGTATTTTCTAAAGTGTTCGTGACATGGCAATTACCGATGAAGATGTGTGTAAGCCGGTAAGTAAGTGTACGTGGTACATACGCATCATCGGTAATGGTGATGGTGTCCTAACAGCATGATATCAATAATGAAATATGAATTACAATAAGTATGCGATGCGGAGCAACAACAATAATATGCGGGAGCTGAATACTAGACACAATGATAACTAAACTGCATTACCCTAATATAAGTCCTACAATAGTGCCTTTGAAATAACACGAATCGCGGTGTTTTGAAAATAAGGGCTACGGTGTTTTTAAGAAAAGATACGTCTTTTGAAATATTCATAGAATCCCTTGACCTGTCTTTTAAAATACCCACGATTCGTTAGTTTTGAAATAGGTAGGATTCTAATCTAGTCTAACAACTACACTAAACTATACGTCTGAACTAACAAGCTGAACTACAGGTAAGGAAACCGCCTAACATCTGAGTCGATACGTATACATACCTGTATATATATTAGTCGGTGATCCCGCCTCAATAATATCATATCCGATACCATATCTATAATCAGACATCCCAAGTCAAGAGTGCGGATCAATCATCAATATATAGCTCGTACGTAAATCCGTCGTACGGCATCGCCAAATCTGGGTACGGGTCAATATCATACTCATCACACTGTTCATCTGGTATCCTCTTTATCAAGATCATCATCTGGGGTACTGACCTACGTCTAGTACACTACTAATATCACTATTCACATGGCATTGCCATCCAAAGATCCTCTATAACATCAGGACGTATCTCAAGTACGTATGCTGCCATATCACCGATCTCACGGCCTCAACTCAAATCTCAATCCCAAGTATCATCCGCAAATCCAGTATGTGAACACCTAGTCCCATACCCAGGTGAACACATAACCACATCTCCCCATATACGCACAGGTAATAACATAGATGTATGCATGTGTGTGCGTGCGTGTGTGGGTGTAACAACTACTCCAGGGTTTCGCAACTAACACTAAACTAATCCATGAACACCTAGAATCCACCTTTATCATCAAGTCTCATATCAACATAATATATATAATCAAAATATATGTGTGTATACGTATTCGTATACATCACCACGAACTGTAGGGGTGCTATACGCCATCCACCCGACTTCTCCCCGTAGATATAAATCTACTCACCTGGTCCTTGCCCGCCGGTGCCGACGTCGCCACACGCTTGTTTGTCGTCTCGAAGTCCACATGGGGTACCTACATATCATAACGCACCGTATCGCATTAAAACCAAATTCGAAATCGAAACGGCATACGAAAATCAAATCGGCATGCGTATCACGCATAGGTCAAAACCTATCGCCTATGCATGCAAGAATAACCAAACCAACCCTCGATGTCGATGTACAAACGTCAAACCATCGAGAAAAACCCAAACACTCTCATTTGCGCATTCACGAACACTAATTATAATATAAAATAGGTTAAAATTCACAAAAACCCAAATTCACCTTAAAAGCCATTTTTCCGAAAATCTAGCAAGCAAAAATTACCCGTTTTAGTACAAAACTCAACGTTTAAACAAATCTAGTGGCCATAATACTTATTAAATATCTTAAATAAGTCATAAAAACAATTTCCATAATTTAATCCCAATAAATTTCATTAGCCCCAAAATTCTAGTTTACAATATACCCAAATTTTAACAATTTGTAGCAAAAATGCACAAACAACAATTTAGCTTGGATTTTCATGAACTAAAAGCATTAAACCACTCAATATAATATTTATAATGACATGCAACCTTAATTAGAATTTTATCTTACCAAAATATAATTATTTTAAAAACCTAGTTTACAATTTATATAATTATCACAATTTAAATCAATAAATATGCAAACTAGCAACTTAATTTGATTTAGCATAACCTAATATGTCAAATACATCACACAACCATAATCTCACAACCCAAAACCCCAATTTGAATTCAAACCCCTCTCTTGAATTTCAAATCATGCACTTAGAACTAATTAAAAACCTATTTAAACATATAATTAAGCTAACCTAAGGCAATTAACAACAATTTAAGAGAAAGGTTAGAATTATACCTCATGATCAAGAGATCAAACATGAATCTAGCACCAAAATCTTGGCCTCCAAAATGAAAACTTTTCACTAAGAACCATACTATAGTAGCCAAGAAATAATGGGTAAGGCTTGGATTTTGAATTAGCTTTGAAATTCTATGGATTTTGAAGCATTTTTGTGGATTATTGAAGCAAAATGGAGTGGGATTTGGGGGACGGGCTGCTGCTGTTGGGGGCTCAAATTTCGGCCAGAAATTTGAGGGGAGTGAGGAGAGAGAGGGAGGCGTTGAAAATGATGGGAAAAGACAAAGCCCATACCTCTATGTTATAACATATTCAATTCCCTTTTTATTTCTTGTTTTCTTTTCCCTTCATTGACTTTTCAGGTGGGGAAAGTGAGGGGAGGGCTGCTGATTTCAGCAGAAAAGTGGAAGAGAAATGGGGGTGTGTGGGTGTGTGGGGTGAGGGAAAATGATAAATACTATACCCCAAACAACCATTTACACTAAATTCACTAAAAAAGCCTTTTTTCTTCAATAATTTCTAAACCGTTTTGGCAAACGATTTCGTTTCAGAAACAATATTTTACATGTCAGTTTAGTCTTTCAAGAATTATAAAATTTGTATCAACCCATTCCAATTTGTAATTTTCCCTAATTAAATGTATTAGTGACGGCTTAAAATAATATTAAAATAATTTTTTTTCAGAAAATTTGAAATTTCACCAGCGAATCAATAAACACCAAATACTAGCAATTATATTTCTAGAATATTTATATTTAATTTTATAATAAAGATATTTGTATTTTGACTTTTTACAGAAAACCCCCTTATTTTACCGATTTTCCGAAATTTCACCGAAACTATTTTCAAAACGTTACAATCTTCCCCTCTTAAAGAAATCCGGTCCCCGAATTTAAATTAAACCCCCCCCCCAAATACTAAAACATCTAAGCAAAACCATCAAGTCGTCGGGGCTCCGAAATCATAAATACATAAAACAAATCGTAGCGCAGCGCAGGCGCATGAAAAATGAGCATATAACTCAAAATCAAAACTCCGTCAAGCATCTCGCAATCATCGGAGTCATGGTGAAGACACAATGTCTAAATCCAAAATGAAAATCAATATGATATACATCATTAAAACATCTGGAAGCAATGCATGCCAAATCTTCTTCAAATCGCAGTACTGCACAGTGGCGGACGTCTATTGTAAGAAAATAACTACATATATATATATATATATATATATATATATATATATATATCCTTTGTTTAATATGTACGTTCTGCCATTTTGGATACAATTTAGAAGGGACTCCTTGTTTTAAACATTTCGTGTCATATCAGACACGTAGGTAAATACTGAGACTATAGCTCGCTTTTTGGAAATCCCTTCAATAACTATCAATGCATGCAAAATATATTCAGGTACTATCCTCTGACTAGTCCTGCTCAGTACAAAAACTCATAGCAATCATCATAAAAATGTACTGCTCCATAAGAAATCAATTCCCAAAATATGCATATAAATTCTATGTGCGTCTGGTGTGCACGGAAATCAAAATCCATATATGTGTCATACATGCGCACAGAAATAACATCTAAGTGCATCGGGTGTGCACACAACATCTGTCATAGGCAACGTGTGTGCCTGACAGCAAGGACAGGTGCATCTGATACGCACGAAGAATCTCGATTTAGTGCATCTAGTGTGCACCAAAATCGCTTCTCAAAACTTGCGCTCAACATGCGCGAAAATCCAAACCAGGTGCATCCATCATGCACGAGATCATGATATCCAATATCAAGCGTCGAACATGCGCAAAATCAAATCAGGTGCACAAAGTGCACAAAACAAACATCGAGTATCACAATCGAAATCGAAGTCCAGTGCATCTAAGTGCACAAAATGCGTAACGCTGCACTGCAAGCATATATGAACTATACCGAGTGCAAAAACCAAATCGTGTGCGTACATACGCACAAAATCAACTCAACTGTATGAAACCCATAAAATCATAAACATGCGAAACCAAGGCACGAAAATGATATCAAGTGCAACAACTGTGTAAAAATCGTAAATACACATTAGGTGCAACCATGGTACATGAAAACAAATACCATGAAACTCAATCATCAAAATCAGTCATGCGAATAGATCGTCCAAAATACCGAAATCAAATATGGCAGAATAGTCCCGCTCAAGCACATCCTCCAAGAATCTCTGGCCAACTGTCGTGGTCACTCATAACATGTCTCGTCGACGATCCTGAACTCTGGCCTGCCGGTGTGCATAACATGACCACTCCTGGGTCTAAGTCTTCTCATAATTTATTCCAGAAAGGTCCTATCGAGATCTCTCTCAAATCTCGTCTCTGCCGAACTGTCCAGAAGTCATCGTCTCTTACTAGATCTGTTCTCGTTCCGGAACGGCTGCAAACTCATCGTGACTCCTTTTGGAAGGACTATCCAAGTACAATGCCTCGGTATGCGTATCGCATCTCTGATGTCGGCGGAGTGGAACGTCGTCTCATCAAGACCTCGTACGAACCTCTTACTCCACTTTTCTCTGATGTCGACTGCTTCGGACTCATCTCGTCGTGGCTGCATGGACTGAGCTCCTACGGCTATCCTCGTATCTGGAGTCTCCCAAGAAATGCATCTCACCACCTAGCATCCGAATGAAGTCGAACCATCTGATCGATTCGTCAAAACCTCATAATCCCCCAAGAGCTCAACATCTTGGTACAGTTTAATAGTATCGAGTACGTACCACAGCATCGATGGTCCAGCCGTAGAAGGGCAAACCCAAGCCTCACTAATGGCGCCGCGGAACTGCCGCAAACCCTAAGGTTCAAACGCTTTCACACGGTCATTAAGTCGAGTTAGGGTTTCATTCTTCTAGAGGGTCCATAGAATTGCCTGCATGCCTTTCCGAATACTTTAAACTTAGAATAATAGGTTGCTGACATTCGATCGTCTCTATCGACTCTCAACGTCTCCGCGTGAAGTCGTCTCTAGCTGGAATCAATCTATCTGATGACCTCGCATCGGGATAGGCGAACGAACCACATGTCCTAATCATTCATCCTCGGGTGACTAGCGACCTTCTATCATCTCTTAGTACAACCCGTACTGCAATAGCTCCAACATCTGGGAGATATCTCGTCGTTCGCAGCAATAACTGGCTCATTCGTCTGCACGCTGAACAGTGCCTCAATCATCATGAATAAGCAATACGCCAACGGTCATCAAAATCTGGCTGGCCTCTTATCATTGGCTCAATCCTCTGGCGCTGATCTGCACGTCCGAGTAATCTCATACAGCGATCCATCCAAACGCTTGTGGCACAAAAACACAATCAGACAACGCCTCTTAATGCAATCGTATGTCGCCGGAATCACGCCCTGGTCAGTCCTCGTTCGTAACGAGCTCGTGCTGACCGCAACCCTAGCCGTAGCTCTCCCTGCACGTAATCATGGCAGCAAAACCATAACTGATACCGATGAGGCTAAATCAGGAATGAATATAATACTGAACAAAGAAATGTACATCCTAAGGCTTCTTAAGTGGAGTGGCGTATCGTAAGTATGCCGCGGAACATACCCACGGTACGTCACTCTACTTTAGTCACCTATTCCATCAACCAAGGGTCATCCTACGCTCCGAAGGTAAAACCCAACGCTCCGATACCAACTTTGTCACGTCCCGAAAGTACGGAACATGACCGGCACTTAAACTACGAAACGTCTCGAGGCGTATGTAATCTAAGTAAACCGAAAACCCAGAAATCCAAACCAAGAAAAGTAGTAGAGTGAAGGAAAACCAATTTAAATCAAGTAGTTTTAATAGCATAGCCGAATTATGCATTTTAAAAAAAAATATCAAATATTTCCTAAAAATTTCGGCAGAGTCTCCTTTGTAAATACTGGCCCCCGAACGGGATACAACATGAATAGTATACGAAATCAATAAATAGGCATCCCCAAGCGGGAGCTAGCTCTTCGTCAATCGACGGTCACAACCACACAAGCAATATAATATACAACGCCAAGGGCGAGGATCAAAACTCAAAAGGAAACTCAAACAACAAGAATTCCACAGAAATATAACGCGCGTCTCTAAGGTCGAAAGAATAACATCTCTGGTCTCTATCTCAATAAATACATTTTTGGTTGATGGAACTTCTAGATACAACTGAATAATAATATACAATGTATAATGATGGGTACGATACAAATAAACCCACCTACTAGCAAGTCACCCGAAAGAAGCAGTGCCAGCAAAGCCGTAAAGAAACCTGTACGGCAAAACCTGCAAGAAACTGTGGCACAATGGGGGTGAGTTGCCAACTCGTGAGTAGAAAAACATCTATGAACAGAAATCACATGAACAACGCAATCCTAGGTCAACGATCATAATATATCCTCAAATATATGACCAGCAGCCTATAACAATGGCTAGGGTAAATATCTAACCCATGTGCAATCCCATGTGCCCGTGTCAGTGCCTCAGGTAGCAATGTATCACATGGATGAAGTATGAATGCACGAAACAGAATACATGTACTGAAGAAAACTACTTTCATAAATTAGTGAGATTTTCTGTATTTTTAAAACGAGGTATCATAATGAAATCAGAATAAACAGTGTCTAGTATCGACACAAAACGTAAATCCCAATGTCTCAAAATCTCAGGCTCCGGCTATCCGGACTGGCCTGTATCATCAAATCTCTGTACCTCAATATCTCAGAATCTTTGTATCAATCTCACTATCTAGGGCACCATCAGTCCAGACCGGCCCCTACCATCAATCTCAAGACCACGACGGTATCCTCCGGATATCCGACGCGTCGGGTAAAATCTCCGGTAGGTAGTGCTCCCCTGCCAGGCTCAACGTCAGCAACACGACCTTCTTGCCCCGGGGTACCATACCGGGTCCACCATATACCCGAAACGGATTCATCCAACTCCTCGAATCGGGTCTCGAAATCCATCAGCAAACTCATGGTGGACGACCCATACATCATGGGAAAACCGTACTTTTTCTTTAAAAAAAAAGAGAAAGAAGTTTAT
Organism: Agapanthus africanus; assembly: GCA_030015575.1. Classification (NCBI taxonomy): domain Eukaryota; kingdom Viridiplantae; phylum Streptophyta; class Magnoliopsida; order Asparagales; family Amaryllidaceae; genus Agapanthus; species Agapanthus africanus. The sequence goes on along the minus strand of CM057344.1, from coordinate 377,107,161 downwards.
AAGTGTTTTTGCGGTTTTCCCCCAAATCCAGGAAATCTCATAAAAATCCGAATCCAAATCCTCAATAGCATGTAAACGGTGAATATGGACATAAAAATCCATGAATGTGGCATATCAATGAAAAATAACATGCATGAAGTAGCAAGTAATAACTCAATGTCTAAACTAGTATATAAGGCAAGTACACTAATATCATGTCTAAACTATTAGCTAACAACCTATGTCAAATGAAATAGTATTTTCTAAAGTGTTCGTGACATGGCAATTACCGATGAAGATGTGTGTGAGCCGGCAAGTAAGTGTACGTGGTACATACGCATCATCGGTAATGGTGATGGTGTCCTAACAGCATGATATCAATAATGAAATATGAATTACAATAAGTATGCGATGCGGAGCAACAACAATAATATGCGGGAGCTGAATACTAGACACAACGATAACTAAACTGCATTACCCTAATATAAGTCCTACAATAGTGCCTTTGAAATAACACGAATCGCGGTGTTTTGAAAATAAGGGCTACGGTGTTTTTAAGAAAAGATACGTCTTTTGAAATATCCATAGAATCCCTTGACCTGTCTTTTAAAATACCCACGATTCATTAGTTTTGAAATAGCTAGGAGTCTAATCTAGTCTAACAATTACACTAAACTATACGTCTGAACTAACAAGTTGAACTACAGGTAAGGAAACCGCCTAACATCTGAGTCGATACGTATACATACCTGTATATATATTAGTCGGTGATCCCGCCTCAATAATATCATATCCGATACCATATCTATAATCAGACATCCCAAGTCAAGAGTGTGGATCAATCATCAATATATAGCTCGTACGTAAATCCGTCGTACGGCATCCCCAAATCTGGGTACGGGTCAATATCATACTCATCACACTATTCATCTGGTATCCTCTTTATCAAGATCATCATCTGGGGTACTGACCTACGTCTAGTACACTACTAATATCACTATTCACATGGCATTGCCATCCAAAGATCCGCTATAACATCAGGACGTATCTCAAGTACGAATCCTGCCATATCACCGATCTCACGGCCTCAACTCAAATCTCAATCCCAAGTATCATCTGCAAATCCAGTATGTGAACACCTAGTCCCATACCCAGGTGAACACATAACCACATCTCCCCATATACGCACAGGTAATAACATAGATGTATGCATGTGTGTGCGTGCGTGTGTGCGTGTAACAACTACTCCAGGGTTTCGCAACTAACACTAAACTAATCCATGAACACCTAGAATCCACCTTTATCATCAAGTCTCATATCAAAATAATATATATAATCAAAATATATGTGTGTATACGTATTCGTATACATCACCACGAACTGCAGGGGTGCTATACGCCATCCACCCGACTTCTTCCCGTAGATATAAATCTACTCACCTGGTCCTTGCCCGCCGGTACCGACGTCGCCACATGCTTGTTTGTCGTCTCGAAGTCCACATGGGGTACCTACATATTATAACGCACCGTATCGCATTAAAACTAAATTCGAAATCGAAACGGCATACGAAAATCAAATCGGCATGCGTATCACGCATAGGTCCAAACCTATCGCTTACGCATGCAAGAATAACCAAACCAACCCTCGATGTCGATGTACAAACGTCAAACCATCGAGAAAAACCCAAACACTCTCATTTGCGCATTCACGAACACTAATTATAATATAAAATAGGTTAAAATTCACAAAAACCCCAAATTCACCTTAAAAGCCATTTTTCCGAAAATCTAGCAAGCAAAAATTACCCGTTTTAGTACAAAACTCGACGTTTAAACAAATCTAGTGGCCATAATACTTATTAAATATCTTAAATAAGTCATAAAAACAATTTCCATAATTTAATCCCAATAAATTTCATTAACCCCAAAATTCTAGTTTACAATATACCCAAATTTTAACAATTTGTAGCAAAGACGCACAAACAACAATTTAGCTTGGATTTTCATGAACTAAAAGCATTAAACCACTCAATATAATATTTATAATGACATGCAACCTTAATTAGAATTTTATCTCACCAAAATATAATTATTTTAAAAACCTAGTTTACAATTTATATAATTATCACAATTTAAATCAATAAATATGCAAACTAGCAACTTAATTTGATTTAGCATAACCTAATATATCAAATACATCACACAACCATAATCTCACAACCCAAAACCCCAATTTGAATTCAAACCCCTCTCTTGAATTTCAAATCAAGCACTTAGAACTAATTAAAAACCTATTTAAACATATAATTAAGCTAACCTAAAACAATTAACAACAATTTAAGAGAAAGGTTAGAATTATACCACATGATCAAGAGATCAAACATGAATCTAGCACCAAAATCTTGGCCTCCAAAATGAAAACTTTTCACTTAGAACCATACTATAGTAGCCAAGAAATAATGGGTAAGGCTTGGATTTTGAATTAGCTTTGAAATTGTATGGATTTTGAAGCATTTTTGTGGATTATTGAAGCAAAATGGAGTGGGATTTGGGGGACGGGCTGCTGCTGTTGGGGGCTCAAATTTCAGCCAGAAGTTTGAGGGGAGTGAGGAGAGAGAGGGAGGGGTTGAAAATGATGGGAAAAGACAAAGCCCATACCTCTATGTTATAACATATTCAATTCCCTTTTTATTTCTTGTTTTATTTTCCCTTCATTGACTTTTCAAGTGGGGAAAGTGAGGGGAGGGCTGCTGATTTCAGCAGAAAAGAGGAAGAGAAATGGGGGTGTGTGGGTGTGTGGGGTGAGGGAAAATGATAAATACTATACCCCAAACACCCATTTACACTAAATTCACTAAAAAAGCTTTTTTTCTTCAATAATTTCTAAACCGTTTTGGCAAACGATTTCGTTTCAGAAACAATATTTTACATGTCAGTTTAGTGTGTCAAGAATTATAAAATTTGTATCCACCCATTCCAATTTGTAATTTTCCCTAATTAAATGTATTAGTGACGGCTTAAAATAATATTAAAATAATTTTTTTCAGAAAATTTGAAATTTCACCAGTGGCTCAATAAACACCAAAAACTAGCAATTACATTTCTAGAATATTTAAATTTAATTTTATAATAAATATATTTGTATTTTGACTTTTTACAGAAAACCCCCTTATTTTACCGATTTTCCGAAATTTCACCGAAACTATTTTCAAAACGTTATATTAACCATGGGTTGCATTTGTAATTATAATAACAATTTTTCATTATTCATCACAAAAAGACGTCATCTTCTCCTTCCTCCTTGAGCTTACTAGCTTTTGATTTTGTGATGAGTGTGGGTGAGAAAATGATAATAAAAGAGAGCCAAATTCTTACTTCATCATCCTCATCTAATCTAGCCACTTAGATTAGGGTGTTCACTTCATTAATACTTGATTAGAGAAGTGAGAGCTTGAGTTAAAGAAACTTCAAGGTAGATCATCTTCGAAAAGGAAGACTTCAAGCAAGCATGGATCATTCGGGTTGTGGAGCCTCTCTTGAGTCCGAGAGATCATGGATCGCGGCGAAGGGACTACTACTCGGAGCTTATGAAGCGAAGGAGCGGACTACAAAGGTTGCAATCCCTCTCTCTTAGATGTAAAGTTTTTTACATGTTATGTTAACCCTAATAATCTAGCAAAGATCCTCGCTTTGGATTGTTCGGCACTTCTAAATTTTAAATCGGGCCTGGTTGATGCCTTATAGACCCTTGTGACAGTGCCTAGTAACCCTACAGGTCCTCCCTCAATCATTGCAATCACTTGCCTGCGATCCAATAATTGACTTAAGGGCACTATAGCCAACAATCTCCCACTTGCACTTAAGGATAATTATTGCGGTGTCGCATACTCACAGCCCGTGTGATACTGAACACCCAACTTCTCTACCAATCAGTTTCACAATGCTCGTTTGTAAAACTATTGCGTTCGAGAAATAGCCTCAGTGAGTGGATCCGCTCCAATGTTTCTTTCTATATTTCTCTTTATCTCAAGTTCGCGGAGAAAGCCGTCTCCCGAAATAAGCAATACCTGTCTTAGAATATGTCTGGATATCTGATGGGACCCAGTTCGCAAATGAACTCCAAATCCGGCAAACTTCTTAGACTGTATCGTCCACTGAATTTAATCAGTATCCTACGCCATGCCTCCCTCAGTATCAGCTTAGACCACCTGTCCAAACTACTGCCCCTCATCAAGAGGGAAAACTATAACTCTGACAGTCACTCTGTCATCCAGGTCACCTTGGAATCCTGGAATGATAACCGTCTCCCGGAGGAGGCTGTCGTTACCAAATCCCTAGAACATCCTCGCTTTAAGTTGATGTACTACACCCCACGACTTGCTGGGAGGCGGAAATATGAAAAACGATCATGTTCTTTACAATAACATCGACTAACCGCAAGAATCGTTGCTAAACGATAACTAACATATGCATAGGAGTTCTAAACTACTATGTGAAGTGATTATACCTAATGAACCGTGTCCTTCGCCTTTTCGTTCTCCACCTCCTCTCTGGCCTTCTCTAAGTAGTAGATGATCCACCCGAGAGCTATACTTCAAGCTTCACCTCTAACTTGAGGTAACTAGGTTTCTTAAAGTGCTAATCTAAGTAACCTAGGTGATATAGAGTTGGATTATGGATTGATTAGTCTATTCTAATCCTTGATCTCAACACATGAGAGGGGAGGATTAGGGTTTGATGAGAGAGAGCTCGAGGAGAGAGAAGGTGAGCATGAGAATAAGAATGAGATAATGATCTCTCATGATATATATGAAGCATTATATTTATCAAATAAAGGATTTAACAACCATGCTTCATAAATACAAATGAGTGATTCATCTACATGAGTCATTAAGCATTTATGATGCATTAATGACAAGGATGAATCACACAAATGAGTCACTAATCTCATTTAATGCTTATGCCACCTAAACCCCCAAGTCACCATCCTTCTAGAAGCTTCTCGCGAAATTACGAGAACGCCCCTCCTATCCGTGAAAACACGGAAAAACTTTAGACCGTATAAATCCAATATCCCGATACTAGAATCTAGCTTAAACCAAAGCCGGCTAGTAAAAACTGTCCAAAAGTCGTACGTGCGTAAACACACGTATGCGTCCGAACCCTTGTCGTAAAACCATACGACCTCTATATCGTTTCGCCTGGAGCAGGAAAACTCTCTGTGTGGGACTCTAATGACTCGACTACTACGCTGGCAAAGGGTTTAACCACAGACCGCAAGCGGCACTAGCTGTACGTAACGGTCCCCAGGTAGATGTCGATAAGAAGGCCGATGAGGAAACCCATCCGAACTCCTACTGAGCCTGATGTGACAATCTCCGTACAGTCTGGTCTATTCGTCTAAGACTATCGCATATCGAGCCTAGGGCGGCGGCAAGCATGAGTCCCCTAATAGCGGTATAAGTCATGTCGGAGTGAAGCCCATTACACCCTGAGAAACTACTGGAACCTACCAGCAAATCTCGCTTGCCCTGGCCAGGGACTTTGCGTAATGGCTCTCTGACACAGCGCGATATCAACTCCCAATACTGGGAGAGACGAATCCTGTCTAACTGCCACTGCCTCCAAGTGCTCGGGACTGCACCCAACTGCTACCTGTTTGCACGACTCCTTTGAGCCGTGGTAGGGTAGATATCTATGAACAGTAGGACACACTCGAGGCGAAGTAGCAGTGTCAAGTCTGCGGACTATGCTGTACTCATGTCACTTAGGAACTGTTAACTGACGACTGGTATAAAACCAACCTACAGTTCCCTGCGAGTCCTGTCCGGTGTACCCGTAACCCAACGAGCACCTGTATACTATTTCCAGTACGACGTACTGACGGCTGTGGGACAGACCATCTCCCCAACTGGGATGAGAAGCGTACACACTAGTCTACTCCGGAGTATCGATGCCCTGTCTCGATAATCCTATGACTAGGGACCTGAATAAGGATGTGCTTGTAGACTACCCAGCCCCCACTAGTGTGACTGCCATCACAACGCTGGTAGTCAAGCAAGATCCAAAGAGCTCTATCAATACGTATACTCACATATTAAGACAGAAAAACCAAGTAGCATACTACCATGTTTAGCAAGACTGTTATATACATGTGAATATCCCAAGCTTCCATTAAGTAATATACAAACTAGTATGATACAATAATGGCCCCTAGGGCATATACACTAATAATCTCCCACTTGCACTAGGGCCATGTACTGGCATATCGCAGACCTATCATCTCGAATAGCCTCTCGAATTGCGTCTGAGGAATGGCCTTTGTGAATGGATCAGCAGTGTTATTCTCTGTATTTACTCTCTTTACCTCGATCTCCTGGCGATCTACGATCTCCCTGATCAGGTAATACCGCCTTAAGATGTGTCTGGACTTCTGATGGGACCTGGGTTCCTTTGCTAAAGCTATAGCGTCGTTGTTGTCGCAATACAGAGGTATTGGACCAACACTGGTAGGAACCACCTGAAGTTCTGTGAGGAATTTCTTCATCCAGACAGCTTCTTTTGCGGCATCGCAAGCAGCTATGTACTCCACTTCCATCGTTGAGTCAACAACGGTCTCCTGCTTGGAACTCTTCCAACAGACCGCCCCTCCATTGAGGGTAAAGACATAACCCGACATGGACTTGGAGTCATCCTTGTCACTTTGGAAGCTGGAGTCGGCAAAGGCCTCGATCTGGAGGTCTTTTCCACCGTACACCAAGAACATCTTCTTAGTCCTCCTCAGGTACTTAAGAATGTTCTTTACTGCTATCCAGTGCTTCTCCCCTGGGTTTGCCTGATACCGGCTTACAACGCTCAATACGTATGCTACATCTGGTCTGCTGCATAACATCGCATACATTATAGAGCCTACTGCAGAAGAGTAGGGTATAATCGACATGCGATCCCTTTCCAAATCAGTCTTGGGAGATATCTCTTTGGAGAGGGTGATTCCGTGACAAGCCGGTAGGTTACCGCGCTTAGAATCTTCCATACTGAATCTTTTCAATATGGTGTCTATGTACCTGGACTGCGAAAGTCCCAACATCCTCTTTGATCTATCACGATAAATCTGGATCCCCAGAATGTAGGTGGCATCACCCAGGTCCTTCATGGAGAACTTCTGTGACAAGAATCTTTTGATTGACTGTAGCATAGGAATATCATTTCCTATTAGGATAATGTCATCCACGTACAAGACGAGGAATACAACAACTCTCCCTACAATCTTACTGTATATGCATGGTTCATCTGGATTTTTGATAAAGTCGAATTCTTTGACAGTATCATCAAAACAGATGTTCCAACTCCGCGATGCTTGCTTTAGTCCATAAATGGATTTAAGCAACTTGCACACTTTACCGCTGCTCCCACTCTGAATGAATCCCTCTGGCTGATCCATATAGACGCACTCTTCTAAATTACCATTTAGAAAGGCCGTCTTTACGTCCATCTGCCAGATCTCATAATCGTGGAAGGCAGCAATGGCAAGAAGGACCCGAATGGATTTGAGCATAGCCACTGGAGAAAAGGTTTCATCATAGTCCAAACCAGGTCTTTGACGAAAACCCTTTGCAACAAGTCTAGCCTTATAGGTTTCAACCTGTCCATCTACACCAATCTTCTTTCTGAAGATCCATTTGCATCCTACGGGTTTTACCCCATCTGGAGCAATGTCCAAAGTCCATACTTTGTTAGTGTACATGGACTCCATTTCGGTCCGCATTGCATCCAGCCATTTTACCGAGTCGCCGCTCTGAATGGCTTGCTGGAAGCTAGTAGGGTATCATTATCAATGACACAATCTTCTCGATCCCCGTCTATGAGAAAACCGTAGTATCTCTCGGGCGGATGAGACTGCCTACTACTTCTGCGGATAGGCGCTGGTATGTCCCTTTCTTCTGAAACCTCTGGTTCTACCATACTTTCAGTAATAACTTGCGGTTCTGGAATTTCTTCCAGTTCTACTGCGCTCCCACTCTTCTGATTTTCTAAAAATTCAGTTTCTAAGAAGCGGGCATGACGAGAAACAAAAACCTTTTGTTCCTCTGCGTAATAGAAACAATATCCCATGGAGTTCTTTGGATATCCCACAAACTTACACTGTACTGAGCGTGCCTCGAGCTTGTCCAGATGCTACTTTTTTACAAAAGCTGGACATCCCTATGTCTTCAGGTACTGAAGACAGGGTTTCTTCCCACTCCACATCTGATATGGTGTGGTAGGCACAGTTTCGGTTGGAACCTTGTTCAAAAGATATGCAGCTGATTCTAGTGCATAACCCCAGAAAGATCGCGGTTACTCAGCCTTACTCATCATGGAACGAACCATATCCAATAGGGTTCGATTCCTTCTTTCCGATACACCGTTGTGCTGTGGTGTGTATGGGGGTATAAGCTGAGAGAGAATTCCATTCTCTTTTAAGTAATCCAGGAACTCGGCACTTAAGTATTCACCACCTCGATCAGGTCTCAGTGTCTTGATACTTTTGCCTGTTTGGTTTTCCACTTCATTCTTGTATTCCTGGAATTTCTCAAAGGCCTCGGATTTATGCTTCATCAAGAAGATATGTCCATACCTAGAGAAATCATCCGTAAAAGTAATGAAGTAGGAATAACCACCTCGCGCATGTGTAGACATTGGACCGCACACGTCACTGTGTACGAGTCCCAAGAGCTCGCTCGCTCTTACTCATGTCCAGTAAACGGAGTCTTTGTCATCTTTCCCATGAGACAAGATTCACAAGTAGCATAAGATTGATATTCGAACGGATTCAAATATCCTTCTCTATGTAACTTAGTTAATCGTGTTTCATTGATGTGACCTAGTTTACAATGCCATAAGAAAGCCTGATTTATTTCTGGAGACTTTCTTTTAAGTGTGTTCTGGACATTGAAAACCTGAGCTTGACTCAGTACGTATACACCGTCATCTAATGTACCGGACCCAATCAGAACTTGATTTAGGTGGATGTGAACTACATCGCTTACGAATGTAAAATCATATCCCTCTTTCGAAAGTAAGGACACTGATATGATATTACAAATCAAACTAGGTACATACAAACAGTTACGTAGAATCAATATCTGCCCACTTATCAAACCTAGGTGATATTCTCCCACGGATTCAGCGTCCACGCTCATTCCATTTGCAACTCTGAGAGACAAATCACTTACCCTTATAACTCTACGGTTTCTCAAAGCATGTAATGAATTAAAGATATCAGATCCTGCTCCGGTATCTAGTACCCAGGAAGTAGAATTAATTGACAAACAGTTCTCAATTACAAACACACTTGAGGCCAAAGCCACAACATGCTTCGTATCCTGGCTACTGGCTTCCAAAGCCCTGCAATCCTTCTGCCAATGCCCGTTCCCATAACAATAGAAATATCCCTCCTTAGCTATACCAAGTCCCGAAACTTTTGCTCTTCCCTTTCCTCCTACTTTACTGATATCGTATATCGGCTTTGTAGAGGTCTTCTTCTTTTCACCCTTTGCTTTCGCCCTGGATGTAGAAGAAGAAGATCCCCCATTAAGCAGAGCTTGTGTCTCCCTGGTTTCTTTCAGAGTGTAAGTAGAGGGTAGGGACTGTGGAAATAAGTCAGCGTATGACCTGTTTCCCAACGTGGTCTCCAGGTCCTTGAGCTCATCAAAATAGCTAGTCATTGTAAGGACGTCGTCCTCTACAGATGACCCGACAGCCAACCTCGCTTGAATTAATTCGTTCGAGATCTCATATCTTGCGATATGAGATTGCTCTCCATATAAATCTTTGTTATGGAGAAAGATGAAAACTGAGTCCATCTTCTCGTGCTGCTTCTGGTATACACCATCAACTGAAAGGAACATGAGGCACTTGGCTTTCGCTTTATCCTTTTCCCTTGTCTGACGGATATCCATATCCGCGACGGTGGAAACTGGACCTGGGACGGCGGGATTTTGAGTAGTAATAGGGTGTTCCAGCTTGTCATAGGCAATGGACATCTGGACAGACCTTTGCCAGTCATATAAGTCAGATTCAATCAAATTATTATCTAGATGTAACCTAGTCATGGTCACAATGTCGCTGCAATGAGAGAAACAGAAGAAAACACTTTAGCATGATGCTCTTGCAAGTTTAGATTGGTTTTTAATTTATCTAAACAAGATGGCTCCCACTGTTTCTCGAATCTTTCCTCAAACCATAAAAGAAGAATTAGGCAGGACTATTCTCACTGTACAATACTTGCTTAACCGTTCAGCCAGGCCAGTGTCGGTGCTTCGAGGGAGGTTTTCCAACGCTTTCGCGAAGTTCCTTAATTAAATAACCTCTTTTCTCTGGGGGCATAGTCCCGCTGACACCTTTCTCGACACCTACTTGGTTTATAGCATTGATCGTTAAGTGACGAATCTCCTGATAAGTAGCATATACTCACAGTAGGATCGGGATCCAAATATCATCGTGTGATAATGTTGAAGGAATCCTACCAACATTCATCAAACTCCAAATGGTATGCAACACTAGCATGTTTCAGTTTCTTTAGAAACTCCCGATGTGGATTTTTGCCTCATGTTCTTATGATCTTGACGAAAGCCAACAAATTATAAGTCACATGTCAAGTTCTGCCCATCATTATCTTGTTAATTTGATCCCACCCGTACATACCCTTGACGAAAGCCATCAAGGTAATATGACTGTCCCAAACCAACTCATCTATCTATGCAACAAATGAATACCTCAGCAGCTACCAAACACTATGCCTTCATGAAAGCCAACAAACATAGCTTGAATACTACTGACCATCCATAAGAAATGACGGAGGGCTACGACTGGTTTTGGCGAAACCGTGAACGTAGTGAACTTGATATAATCGAAGGAACTTGATAGTTTTTAAAAGGAGTGGTTAAAGCTCCGCAATTAAAAATATCTTCTGTTTTAAAAATAACCGAGTGGTTTCTTTTAAATTGTTCCAACAATTAAACTTTGGTTTATTTTCTTTGCATTAATAATAATGCGTCCCATCATTAACCTATCATTGCAGAAAACAACGAAAATACAACGTCCTCTTATGCCATCCGCATTCTCCACTGGGTCCCGTCATCACCCGTTAGGTTACTTAACTAACGGCAGAGCGGGGGCTGGGCTAGCGCGGGTGTAAAACATAAGTGACGTCTAAATAGCTATCATATATAGATATTGTACATTCGTCAGACGCAATAATAGGCATTCCAGATCACAGATAAACATTATTGGATATGCAAGCAATCCGTGTTTCTTTTGAGCTTGCAACGAAAGACGGATTACACAGTTGTGATGAATAGCCATTACCCCACCCTAGACCCCTACGGGTACGTCAAACTACCCGCCAAGTACCCGAAGTGAAGCGGTCTCCCTCAACAAAGTGAGTAGGCCACTAAACACTTCAAAGTACCCGGTAGTTTGTGCACCCCACCTTGGGTCTGTCCTAGGAGCAAAAACAGTAAAATGAAATAATACAACGGTGGCTACAACCGCAACCTGGATGCGTCCCGCAAAATAATATTACAACATATTACAATTACATTGAATGAATTAAAATAATAACCCATCACAAAACCCCGGCTAATCATCACAACAATCCAATACAGTTCATAATCACAAACAGTAAAATCCATTACAGAAATGTGCAACCCCCTGCCAACCGACATACTAGCAGTTAGGGGAGGTTTACGAACACATTATACAATCACAGATATAATCAAATTAGCAAATATCGTATAATTTCGATCGAGCAAACATATCAGATTCTACTCCCAAAACTTCTCTATGCACCTGAGACTTGAGCAGAAAATAAACATTCCAGAAAATACAAAAATATCACAGAAGAGTTACTGGAGCAAACTAGGTTGAATCGGTCCCAACTCGGCCGCGGATCCGCGGCGGATCGGTGGGATCGGCCGCGGTTCCGCGGCTATATGGCCGATTCAGGAACCCATTTTTCTCCAGTGATCTTATATTTCTCTGCTTGTTATTCTACAGCTCCCTGAAAAATTTTTAGAGCCTGTTTTAAATTCGACAGAAAACATGGTGATATCGATGTCTTTTTCAGTTCGTTTTGCGTTCGAAATTCATACAACTTTGCTAATAAGTTAATTATTGTTTAGCGAGGCTCTGATACCACTGTAAGTCGATGTACTACACCCCACGACTTGCGAGGAGGAGGAAATATGAAAAACGATCTTGTTCTTTGCAATAACATCGACTAACCGCAAGAATCGTTGCTAAACGATAACTAACATATGCATAGGAGTTCTAAACTACTATGTGAAGTGATTATACCAAATGAACCGTGTCCTTCGTCTTTTCGTTCTCCACCTCCTCTCCGGCCTTCTCTATGTAGTAGATGATCCACCCGAGAGCTATACTTCAAGCTGCACCTCTAACATGAGGTAACTAGGTTTCTTAAAGTGCTAATCTAAGTAACCTAGGTGATATAGAGTTGGATTATGGATTGATTAGTCTATTCTAATCCTTGATCTCAATATATGAGAGGGGAGGATTAGGGTTTGAAGAGAGAGAGCTTGAGGAGAGAGAAGGTGAGCATGAGAATAAGAATGAGATAATGATCTCTCATGATATATATGAAGCATTATATTTATCAAATAAAGGATTTAACAACCATGCTTCATAAATACAAATGAGTGATTCATCTACATGAGTCATTAAGCATTTATGATGCATTAATGACAAGGATGAATCACACAAATGAGTCACTAATCTCATTTAATGCTTATGCCACCTAAACCCCCAAGTCACCATCCTTCTAGAAGCTTCTCGCGAAATTACGAGAACGCCCCTCCTATCCGTGAAAACATGGAAAAACTTTAGACTGTATAAATCCAATATCCCGATACTAGAATCTGGCTTAAACCAAAGCCGGCTAGTAAAAACTGTCCGAAAGTCGTACGCGCGTAAACACACATATGCGTCCGAACCCTTATCGTAAAACCATACGACCTCTATATCGTTTCGCCTGGAGCAGGAAAACTCTCTGTGTGGGACTCTAATGACTTGACTACTACGCTGGCAATGGGTTTAACCACAGACCGCAAGTGGCACTAGCTGTATGTAACGGTCCCCAGGTAGATGTCGATAAGAAGGCCGATGAGGTGACCCATCCGAACTCCTACTGAGCCTGATGTGACAATCTCCGTAAAGTCCGGTCTGTTCGTCTAAGACTATCGCATATCGGGCCTAAGGGGCGGCAAGCGTCAATCCCCTAATAGTGGTATAAGTCGTGTCGGAGTGAAGCCCATTACACCCTGAGAAACTACTGGAACCTACCAGCAAATCTCGCTTGCCCTGGCCAGGGACTTTGCGTAATGGCTCTCTGACACAGCACGATATCAACTCCCAATACCGGGAGAGACGAATCCTGTCTAACTGCCACTGCCTCCAAGTGGTCAGGACTGCACCCAACTGCTACCTGTTTGCATGACTCATTTGAGCCGTGGTAGGGTAGCAATCTAAGAACAGTGGGACACACTCGAGGCGAAGTAGCAGTGTCAAGTCTGCGGACTATGCTGTACTCATGTCACCTAGGAACTGTTAACTGACGACTGGTATAAAACCAACCTACAGTTCCCTGCGAGTCCTGTCCGGTGTACCCATAACCCAACGAGCACCTGTATACTATCTCCAGTATGACGTACTGACGGCTGTGGGACAGACCATCTCCCCAACTGGGATGAGAAGCGTACACACTAGTCTACTCCGGAGTATCGATGCCCTGTCTCGATAATCCTACGACTAGGGACCTGAATAAGGATGTGCTTGTAGACTATCCAGCCTCCACTAGTGTGACTGCTATCACAACTCTTGTAGTCAAGCAAGATCCTAAGAGCTCTATCAATACGTATACTCACATATTAAGACAGAAAAACCAAGTAGCATACTACCATGTTTAGCAAGACTGTTATATACATGTGAATATCCCAAGCTTCCATTAAGTAATATACAAACTAGTATGATACAATAATGGCCCCTAGGGCATATACACTAACACTCTTATGTTCATAAACTGCTTCCGAACGTTTCTTCAGGATTGGATTAATATATAAACTTATTGTTTCTAGTGCAAAACAACATTTGGTGTGGTACTTGACATCTCATGATTGACTCAATTGCCTAAGCAAGTGATATGCCAATCATGCGCATCCCTCTCCTCTTTAGTCTGTAAGACACCTTTAGAGAGGGTGACTCCATCACCTGAAGGTACACCACCATGCCAGGAGTCTTCCATTCTAAAACACCTTTAGAATACTGTCTAAGTACCCAGATTGGGAAACTACCCAAATCTAGATTTAAAACCATAGATCTAGTAACCAGAATGCTTGATATAATATCCATATCCTATGTGGAGAAACTACTGTGTGACAACCACAGTATAACCGATTGTACTATAGAAATTTCACTTCCTATAAAGTGTATGTCATCTAAATACCAGGACATCACACCCTACTACCTTCTTAACAGATCCATCTCCTATTATGATGAAGTCAAAACCTATAACTATCACATCAAAAATAGATGATCTATCTCCGCTATACCTTCTTTAGTCTATAAATAAACACAAGCTACTTGTTATTGGATATAGTGCCCTCAAAGTCAATTATTGGATTGCAGGTACGTGATTGCAATGATTGAGGAGGACCTATACCGGTAGGACAGTCTTACTCGAGATGATAGTATGCTATCTGGTTTACCTTTATCAGTCGTGTATAGGTTCAGGTGACTGATCACGATTACACGTTGATAGATCCTTAGGATCTTGCTTGACTACCAACAGTATGATGGCGATCATATACGTGAGAGTTGGGTAGTCTATAAGCACATCCTTAATAGTGGTCCCTAGTCGTGGGAGTACAGAGACAGGGCATCGATACTCCAGAGTAGTCTAGTGTATACAGTCGAGACCCCGACGAGGGGCGGTGGCCGGTCTCACAAGCCACTGGTGTCAGTTGGATCACCTAAGATGTATACAGGTGCTCATTGGGTTATGAGTACACCGGACAGGACTCGCCGGGAACCTGCTAGTTGGTATTATACCTATCGTCAGATAGCAGTTCCCAGGTGACATGTGTACAGGTTAGTTCATCGACCTGAGGTCGTCAGTTGTCTCGTGTGAGTTCCCACTGTGCTTTGATTTCTACCCTACCACGGCTCAAAGGAGTCGTGCAAACAGGTATTTTTTAGGTACAGTCCCGAGCCACATGGAGGCAGGTGAGCGGATCGGCAGGGGATTCATCTCTCGTGGTATTGGGGGTGAGATCGTGCTGTGTCTAGGAAAGCCATTACACCAAGTCCTTGGCCAAGGCAGGTGAGATTTACTGGCAGGTACTCTAGTAGTTTCTCAGGGTGTTCAGGGCTTGTCTCCGACGACTTATACCGCTTTTGGGGGTCTGGCGTTACCAGCCCCCTAGGCCGGATATGCGATACTCATAGACGAACGGACCGGACTGTATGTATATTGTCACTGTTAGGCTCAGTAGGGTTTCAGGATGGGTTCGCTCATCGGCTACCCTTGAGGTCAGTACATGGGCAGCCGTTACGCACAGCTAGTGCCGCTGACGGCTTGTGGTTAAACCCACTGCCAGGGTACTAACGAGTCATTAGAGTCCCCCACAGATAGTTTCCAAAGTTCGGGCGAAACGTTGTAGAGGCCGTATGGTATTATGGCAGGGTTCGGAAAATGTACGTGCGTTTACGCACGTGTCATATTTCGGACAGATAATACTGGTGGGCTTTGGTTTAAGCCGGATCCATGTATTATACTTTGTAGATATAATATCTTTGTCTCAGTTGCATTTGTATTCGGTTGTAATACAAATGCGGGTATATTTATACAGTTACGGGGTTATCCTGAAATTCGTTTCGGGATCACTTTTGGATGTTGCCAGTTTACAGTTTTCTATCACCCGTCTTTAACATTCGGTTAAATGCGGATTTATCTTTTCTTCTCTTGGGTGAGTCATGAGGTGAGTCGTGATTCTAGAAGGTTCTAGATTTGGTGACTTGATTTTGGTTCAATGTATGCATTAAATGAATGGTGACTAGGTTAATGATTCATTCATTTGCATTTAATGTTTTTAAGTGAGTCATTCTTTCTTTTAATGTGTTATGATAAGTATCATCTTATGGTCACCCTCACTAGTTCCTACACTCACCCCCTTCCTCTTTATAGTGGCCGGCCCCTTGAGAGAGAGATATAGATTGATTCATTTTGGAAAAAGATTATAGTTTTGGTGTATGGAAATTTCATAGCTCCTTTTATTCCATCACAGTTTCAAATGGCAACTTCATTAACCGTTCGTCCATGGCTTTGGACGAAGTGAGACAAAGTGTTCTACTCATTATCTACATCAATCTTGGTCATCTCTTTTAGCAAACTTGATGACCGAGTTGCCTCGGGTCAGAGGCGGGAGCCTGTTTAAAGATCCGTAGATGTGGTGCCACCTGGACGAGGAGATCAGAGATCGACGAGATTGGAGCAGCCGCAACGGAGTGTGGGATGATGGTTAAAGAACGAAGGACTCGGATCGTTCGGTATAACCCTTCCACCCTCTTTGTAGTTTGTTAGTTTAGCTTTAATGGCAGATCCGGGTTATAGTATGCGATAGCGCCAGTTATAAAAGTTTTTGTTCCGCATTTGGCGTCAGTTTGACGGCCGGGGCGCTACCGTAGACTTACATGGTATCAGAGCCTCGCCATTAAGCTTTACTAACTTATGCTAACGCGTTTAAAATATCGATCGAACGGATTTTCGAAAATCGCAATTTTCAGTATTAAAGTTTCTGTTGATTTTAAATCTAGTCTAAAAATCATTTTGACCATACCAGAAAATCAAGCAGGCTTTTTTAAGGTTGCAGAAGAAATTCGATCAAGTGAACCGACCATACCGCAGCGGAAACGCGGTCAAAGCCTAGCTTTGACCGCGGAACTGCGGCCGTCTTGGTGATTCACCTGGCCATTTTTCTTCTAGTGTTTCTTTGTTGGAAATTGTGGTTTCTGGAACTGTTAATTTGGGCCCAGTTTTTGTTACTGTACAGCAGATGTACGTGGGGCCCACTTCGGGAAATTTAGTCGATCGAAATTTAAACGTGTTAGTTTACAGTACTTACATTATATCTCCGACCGTGAATGTCATTTGAGCGGTAAACCGCGTCTGATTGCTATAGTTCTTTTAGACGGGTTTGTGAACGTAACATTCGCGTTGATGTTCTGTGTTGTGCTGTGATGTTGCGGATATGTCGTGGTGGATTTGTTGGATATATGTATGCCCTAGAGGCCATTATATGATAGTGGATGTATCTATACATGTATATATATATTCAGTATGCATTCTTGCTCGACATGATAGTATGCTATCTGGTTCTTCTTTATCTGACATGTTGATTTGATCATGCTTTTATTCATTCATACATGCTGATAAAGCCCTGAGGATATTGGCTTGACTGCTCTGATTGTGATGGAGATCATACTAGTGGGACATCTGTAGTCTATAAGCATATCCTGGAAAGTCCCTAGTCGTAGGTATATCGAGACGGGGCATTGATATACCAGAGTAGACTAGCGTATATGATACTAGACCCATGTGATGGGCGATAGATGATCCCATATCCATTGGTGTTTGACATCAAGATCATATACGGGTGCTCAGTGGTGACTGGGTACACTGGACGGACTCGCCGAGAACTCCTATATGGAATTATATCTATCGTCGGATAGCAGTTCTCAGGTAACACTGGTACAGGTTAGTCTGTAGACCCGAGATCGTCATGGAGTCTTGTGTGCTCTCCCACTGTACTTTGATTGCCACCCTACCACGGCTCTACTGAGTCGTGCAAATAGGTGACCGTTGGGTACAGTCCCGAGACACACGAAGGCAATGAGCGATAGGAGGGGTTTCGTCTCTCCCGGTATTGGGGGTTGATGCTGTGCTGTGCCCGACTGGTTATATCAGTAAGTCCCTGGCCAGGGCTGCTGAGATTTGCTGATAAGTGTTATCGGTAGTTTCTCGATCTGTTATAGACCATTCACCGGCACGACTTATTGAGTTATTAGGGTCGACGTGACCATCCCTAGGCTCGATATGCAGCATATCAGACGAAGAGATCGGACTGTACGGTAGTGTTGCCGGATGGCTCGACGGGAGTTGTAGCAGGTTCGCTTGTTTTCTTCTGATCGCTCAATACCCGGGTGGCCGTTACGTTTAGATGACCGCTTGCGGTTTGGGGGTACCTGATATGATCATCACCCTCTGCCGGCGTATTGACGAGTCTTAGAGTCCCATAAAGGAGTTACCCAGTCCAGGCGAAACGTTGTGGTGCGCGTATGCGATATGCGCATGCACCCGGTTAAAATGTGCGTATATGATACCGAACATTGATCGGGTGGCCTGCTTTTGGGGGGGTCGTATGAGATATGAACAGATTGATAAATTAAGTGTTGATTTATCATCTAACCATTAGTTTTCTCACTTGAAACCTTTCTAGGGTTTGATGGATGTATGCATGCATGCATGTGTTTCTTTCTTTCATTCTAGTTTCATGCACATGTGGATGTGCATACATGTATACATACATACACCCATCCATCATGGTTGTTAGCATATGGAAATGGTGGCAATATAAGACTCACACCATGGATTAAATTATGGATTATTATTTGATTTTGGATTTAAAAGAAAATGAAAAGGAAAGGATAATCATTCTAGCTTCTACATTCTTCCTTTGACCTAACCATGCTCAACTACCACTAACCTAGGGTTATCCTTCTCTTTATCATTTAAAACCTAAGTTAAATTAACTATCCATCATTTAATCATGGTTGAAAGTGAGAAGGAATAAAATATAAAAGGTTATATTTCATTTCTTTTCACTTAAGGGTTATTTTCTTTACCTCTAGTTGAAAATAGCCACCATCTTCATCCTCCTTCATCTTTTCCTCTCTAGTTTTTTCTAGTGAGTTAAACACAATTAAAGAAAGGTTTTTGAAGTGAGATCCATAGCCACAACATCATTCTACTCAAGTCTAGCCAACTTGATTAGAGTGTTCTCTTTTCTTTTCCAAAGTTACAAGCTTGGACGGGAAACTTCGGGTGGATCGTCGTGGACGAAAAAGGACTACAAGTGGACCTTCTTCCAACACCCTAGAGATCAAGGAGTCAAGCAAAAGGGGAGCTACAAAGGTTGTAGCCTTCAAACCCTAATCTTTATTAGCTTAAAAGTTTCGAAACCCTAATTTTCTAGGATCGATTCCTTTGCATGTTCGTTTAGCACCATAAAAATCTAAACTTTTGGACATGTGATGCTTCAAAACTCTTCATAGGGTGCTAGACTAACCTTACATTGGTATCAGAGCCGACCTAGAACATTAGGCGACCTTTTTACGAAGTTAAAACTCCGATCGAACCGAAATACGGCTTTTTAGGGTGCTCTCTGGAAATTTTCTAAAATTTGACATTTTTCAGAATTAAAAATATGTAAAAAATACAGCAGGAAAAAATAAGGATTACGGTACAAAAATTATTCGATGAACAGTGATTCTTGCCGCGGAAACGCGGCCTAAGCTTGCTTAGGCCGCGGTTCCGCGGCCATATTTATTAATTGATGGATAATTTTTTTACAGTAATTCAGGAATCTGCTTGTATAATTTTTTGGGTATTTTTAATCTGTATTTAGTTTTGAAAAATTCTGGAGATATTTCTGGACTCGTCGATTCGATCGGAATTTTCATTTCGTAGTTTTTCCGGGTAAATAAGAAAGTATTGAAGTGTTTGAACGAGTATCATTTGCTCACTATTCACGAGGTTTAAATGTTTTGGAGATACGTGCAAGTCTTTTTGCGGTGGTCCCTCTAGAAGACAACAAACCTTAACTCGATTATGTGACCGTCTCGAACTGCCCTTTGAACCTTAGGGTTTGGGGCAGTACTGCGTGCCACATGTGAGGCGTTGGCTTGACCCTTCTACGGCTGGACCGCTACTACTGTGTCACACTCCGGATTTTTGAACCCTGCTCAAGTGTTGAGCTTTAGTGAATCTTGGGTATTTGATCGTTCGTTCGGAAACTTTAATACTGTCTGTTTGTCTGGAATGTGATACAATATGTGGAATTCATATAGTTTAGGCATGAAATACGAAATATGTGATATTTCGCATTTATGATGTCTAAAGAGAATGTGGATTCCAAATATTGTAGTTTTACACTTTCTTTTCTGTGACTGTAAGTGTAGTATGTTCGATATCGCCGGTTTCGTTGCTATACGTCAACGACAATCGGGGTACGCATACTTACTTACGTTGATGATATATGATATTATGTGTTGCTGAGATATGATGTGCAGGATTGTCGCGATTGAATAGCCGGGGGGTTTTATGTGAGATGAGAGTTTTATATTTTCATTCATGTAAATTCGAATGTAATGTAATATTCTTTTATTTGGGGCACTTCCGGGTTGAGGTTGTGTCGCCAGTGTTGTATATTATTTACTTTTCCGCATTAGGATGGACCCAAGGAGGGGAGCACAGGTGACCGGGTTCTGGGGTTCAGTGGGAGGCCATCTCGATGAGTCGAGACCGGGTCTCCTAAACTCCAGGATTGGTAGGGTCACTTGCCGCTCTCGTAGGGGTCCAGGGTGTGGGCTTGGCTATTCATCGCGACTGTGGAATCCGTATTTTCTATTCTGGCTAAATACTAAATACGAACGTCCTAGGATATCCCACGTTATATCTATGTTTCTGCTGCCTGTGTTCTGTGATATCTGAGACGAATAACATATTATATATATGATATATACTAGACGTTGCTTATGTTTTGCACCCGCGCTAGTCCCGTCCCGGTATGCCGTTAGTTAAGTAACCTAACGGTGCATAACGGAACATTGCGGCGAATGCGGATGGCATAAGCGTACGTGTTATTTTCGTTTCTTTTCTGTGACTGGCTTAAGGACTTAAATGATGGGATTACATTAATATGATTAATGTAAAGAAAATAAACCTAAAAAGATGTTGTAGAATCGGATTTGAAAACTACTCGGCTATTTATGAAAAAGCTACATTTCAAAACTGCGGAACTTAAGCCACTCCTTTTGAAAACTGTTTGATTCTACAACGATATCAAGTTCAAAGCGTTAAAGATTTTCTTAAAAATCATTCGCAACCCTCCGTCATTTTAGGAAATAGAGTACTTAGTATTCGTGCTACGTTTGTTGACTTTAGTTAAGGCGTAGTGTACGGTAGCTAAGTGATGTCTTCCTACACTGCATATGATGCAGATTAATTAGGACATTCATGCGACTTTGTTGACCATAGTTAAGGGTCATATGGGTGGGTCTAATTGATCAAGAAATGACGGGTAGAACTTGACTGGTACTTATGATTTGTTGACCATAGTTAAGGTCATAAGTACTAGGGGTAAAAATTACATCGGGAATTTCAAGTGTTGAAATTTGCAATAAGATTGCATACCTTCCATGTGATGGTTGGATCCCGATCCCACTGTGGGCAATAGTTGCTCCTAGGAGAGTTTTACAGTTTACAATTAGCTAACTCATTAGGTGTCTAGAAAGGTGGTAACGGGGCTCCGCCTCTGGGAAAACGAGGTTTACTCTAATTAGGTCCGTGCGAAAGCACGGGGAACCTCCCTCAAAGTACCGACACTGGCCTGGCTGAACGGTTAGCGAAGTTATAGACTGTAATTAATCCTGGCTAGTTTTTCTATTTAAGGTTTGAAAGAAAAACTTGATAAAAAGCAGTGGGAAACATCGATTAGATAAGATAATAAACCAATCTAATCTGTGCAAGAGCTTTCGCTGAGTGTATTCTTTTCTCTCTCTTAATGGCAGATACCAATGACTGGACTTAAGCTTCTACTAGATAAAAACAAACTGAATGGGACCAACTATAAAGACTGGCTGAGGAATCTGAAAATCGCCTTGACTTATGATAAAGTATCATATGTCCTCACGGCTTCAGCCCCGCCCGTCCCTGGTCCAAAATCCTCAGTTGCGGACATTGAAGTCCGCAAGACATGGGACGCTGATTGTGCCACAGCCACATGCCTCGCGCTTGCATCGATGGATAACGCACATCAAAAGCAGCACGAGGACATGGACATTCACGGTATATTGCTCCATACAAAGGAGTTGTATGGGGAGCAATCCCGCGTATTATGATACGAAGCATCAAAGAAATTGTTTCAGATGCGAATGGCCCCTGGCACACCAGTAGGAGACCATGTTCTGAAGATGATAGCTCTTATAGAAGAGCTTGAGGACCTTGGATGGACGATGGACAATGAACAATATATAGATATTATTCTGCAGTCCCTCCCCTCCACCTTTGCTCAGTTCATAGTGAACTTCAACATGCATGGCATGGAGAAGGACCTCCCTGAACTCCTTAATATGTTAAGGAGTGCAGAGAGCACTATGAAGTTAGCAAAAACTCCCGTTATGACTATTGGACAGTCTTCCTCTTCTCGCCCGAAAGCCAAGTCCAAGGGAAAGAAAAAGAAGAAACCCACTAATCCTAAGGGAGGAGTTAAAAAGATGAAGGGAAAGGGAAAGTCCAAGGCTGGAGACTCAGGGAAGGGCGAATGTTTCCATTGCCACAAGACAGGACACTGGAAGCGCAATTGCACGGAGTACTTAAGTCTCAAGAAGAAGCATGGTGATGCTTCTACTTCAGGTGCGTTTGTGACTGAAAACTGTTTTTCTATAAACTCTGCTTCCTGGGTATTGGATACCGGTTCAGGTTCTCACATTTACAATTCTATGCAGGGGCTGAGAAATAGCAAGGTTTTGAAGACAGGTGACCATACTCTCCGCGTTGGAAATGGTTCCAATGTACATACAGTCGCAGTGGGAGAGTATCACTTGGGGTTGCCATCTGGATGTATTTTGATTTTGAATCCATGTTATTTTGTACCAAGTATGCTATGTAATATAATATCCGTTTCTTTGTTGGAAAATGAAGGATATAATTTTGTGTTGCAGAACAATGTTATGAACATTCACCTAAATCAAATGTTGGTTGGGTATGGTACGCTTAATAACGGAATATATGTCCTAAATCAACACACAGTTTTCAGTATACAACACACTAATAAAAGAAAACATTCAGAATTAAATGAAGCTTTTCTTTGGCATTGTAGACTTGGTCATATTAACGAAACAAGACTAAACAAGTTACACAAAGATGGATATTTAAACTCTTTTGAATATAAATCTTATACGACTTGCCAGTCTTGTATCAAGGGTAAAATGACCAAAACTCCGTTTACCGGACACGGAGAAAGAGCTACTCAGCTCCTTGACCTCATACATAGTGATGTATGTAGGCCAATATCTACACAGGCTAGAGGCGGTTTTTCATACTTCATTACATTCACTGACGACTTCTCAAGATTCGGTCATGTATTTTTATTAAAACACAAGTCCGACGCTTTCGAGAAATTCATTGAATATAAACAAGAAGTAGAAAAACAAACCGGCTTGAGTATTAAGATGCTTCGATCAGATGGAGGTGGTGAGTATCTCAGTACAGAATTTGCAAACTTCCTAAAAGAGAATGGGATTCTCTCTCAGCTCACTCCTCCTTACACACCACAGCACAACGGTGTGTCAGAACGACGGAATAGGACCCTATTAGATATGGTCCGGTCCATGATGAGTGACGCTGAGTTACCAGTCTCGTTTTGGAGGCATGCATTGGAGACTACAGCGTTTCTGCTAAACAGGGTTCCAACCAAAGCCGTGTCTACCACGCCATATGAGATATGGAATGGGAAGAGACCATCTCTTAAGAGAATTAAGATTTGGGGTTGCCCGGCCTATGTTAAAAAGCAGAATCCGGACAAACTCGAGACACGGTCAGTCATGTATAACTTTGTGGGATATCCAAAGAATTCTTATGGATATCTGTTCTACCATAAAGAGGAACAAAAAGTGTTTGTTTCTCAGTATGCCACATTCTTGGAAAAAGAGTTTTTCACAGATAAAGATGATGGCAAGGTAGTAGATCTAGAAGAGGTTCTGGAGACATAAACTACAAATGACAATTTGGTTGAACCGGCTGTTGCAACAGAAACTGAAGAACCTCGGCCACTCCGTAGGTCTGGTAGGACTTCTCGCCCACCGGAGAGGTACTACGGTTTCCTCATTGATGGTAACGGAGAAGATTGCATCATGGATGATGATGATCCTACCAGTTTTCAGCAAGCTATCACGAGTGGTGACTCTGTGAAGTGGCTGGATGCCATGAGATCCGAAATGGAGTCTATGTACACCAACAAAGTATGGACTTTGGATGTTGTACCCCCTGGGGTAAAACCTGTAGGGTGCAAATGGATCTTTAAAAGAAAGATTGGTGTGGATGGGCAGGTAGAGACCTATAAGGCAAGACTTGTGGCGAAAGGTTTTCGTCAAAGACCAGGTTTGGACTATGACGAAACTTTTTCACCCGTAGCCATGCTTAAATCCATTCGGATCCTACTTGCTATTGCTGCTCACCACGACTATGAAATCTGGCAGATGGACGTTAAAACCACGTTTCTAAATGGAAATTTAGAAGAATGCGTTTATATGGATCAGCCAGAGGGCTTCATTGACAGTGGGAGCAGCGGGAAAGCATGTAAATTGCTTAAATCCATATATGGGTTAAAGTAGGCATCACGGAGTTGGAACATCTGTTTCGATGATGTCATCAAAGAGTTTGATTTCATCAAAAATCCAGATGAACCTTGTGTTTATAAGAAGGCTATAGGAAGAGCTGTCACATTCCTCGTATTGTACGTAGATGACATTCTTCTGATAGGAAATGATATTCCTATGCTACAGTCGGTCAAATCATTCTTATCACTGAGGTTCTCCATGAAGGACCTGGGTGATGCCACATACATCCTGGGCATAAGGATCTATAGGGATAGATCCAAAAAGTTATTGGGATTGTCCCAAACCAGGTACATTAACACCATCCTAAAAAGGTTTAGTATGGAAGACTCCAAGCGGGGTGCCTTGCCCGCTTGCCATGGAGTCACTCTCTCCAAGGATTCTTGTCCAAAGACCGATGAAGAGAGAGCTCGCATGAGCATTATACCTTATGCTTCGGCAGTAGGATCTATAATGTATGCGATGTTATGTACACGCCCAGATGTAGCTTATGCACTTAGTGTTGTAAGCAGGTATCAATCCAACCCAGGGGAGAACCACTGGACAGCTGTGAAGAACATTCTTAAGTACTTGCGAAGGGCTAAAGAATTGTTCTTGGTGTATGGTAATACAGATCTCCAAATGGAGGCCTTTACCGATTCGAGCTTCCAGAGCGATAAGGATGACAGCAAATCTATCTCAGGGTTTGTATTTACCCTCAATGGAGGGGCGGTAAGTTGGAAGAGTTCCAAACAGGATACCGTTGCAGACTCTACGATGGAAGCTGAGTACATTGCTGCAAATGATGCCGCTAAGGAAGCCGTCTGGATGAAGAAGTTCGTCTCGGAGCTAGGAGTAGTTCCAACCATTATTGATCCAATACCTTTGTATTGTGACAATAATGGGGCGATGGCGTTAGCCAAGGAGCCCAGATCCCATCAGCGGTCCAGACACATCCTGAGGCGCTTTCATTTGATCCGGGAGATTGTAGATCGCCGCAAAGATCGAGATTAAGAGAGTAGACACAAAGAACAACGCCGCGGATCCATTCACCAAGGCCCTCCCTCAGCCGCAGCATGAGCAACTTTTTGAGATGTATGGTATGAGATACGCCAATAACTGGCCTTAGTGCAAGTGGGAGATTGTTGGATATATGTATGCCCTAGAGGCCATTATATGATAGTGGATGTATCTATACATGTATATATATATTCAGTATGCATTCTTGCTCGACATGATAGTATGCTATCTGGTTCTTCTTTATCTGACATGTTGATTTGATCATGCTTTTATTCATTCATACATGCTGATAAAGCCCTGAGGATATTGGCTTGACTGCTCTGATTGTGATGGAGATCATACTAGTGGGACATCTGTAGTCTATAAGCATATCCTGGAAAGTCCCTAGTCGTAGGTATATCGAGACGGGGCATTGATATACCAGAGTAGACTAGCGTATATGATACTAGACCCATGTGATGGGCGATGGATGATCCCATATCCATTGGTGTTTGACATCAAGATCATATACGGGTGCTCAGTGGTGACTGGGTACACTGGACGGACTCGCCGAGAACTCCTATATGGAATTATATCTATCGTCGGATAGCAGTTCTCAGGTAACACTGGTACAGGTTAGTCTGTAGACCCGAGATCGTCATGGAGTCTTGTGTGCTCTCCCACTGTACTTTGATTGCCACCCTACCACGGCTCTACTGAGTCATGCAAACAGGTGACCGTTGGGTACAGTCCCGAGATACACGAAGGCAATGAGCGATAGGAGGGGTTTCGTCTCTCCCGGTATTGGGGGTTGATGCGGTGCTGTGCCCGACTGGTTATATCAGTAAGTCCCTGGCCAGGGCTGCTGAGATTTGCTGATAAGTGTTATCGGTAGTTTCTCGATCTGTTATAGACCATTCACCGGCACGACTTATTGAGTTATTAGGGTCGACGTGACCATCCCTAGGCTCGATATGCAGCATATCTAACGAAGAGATCGGACTGTACGGTAGTGTTGCCGGATGGCTCGACGGGAGTTGTAGCAGGTTCGCTTGTTTTCTTCTGATCGCTCAATACCCGGGTGGCCGTTACGTTTAGCTGACCGCTTGCGGTTTGGGGGTACCTGATATGATCATCACCCTCTGCCGGCATATTGACGAGTCTTAGAGTCCCACAAAGGAGTTACCCAGTCCAGACGAAACGTTGTGGTGCGCGTATGCGATATGCGCATGCACCCGGTTAAAATGTGCGTATATGATACCGAACATTGATAGGGTGGCCTGCTTTTGGTGGGGTCGTATGAGATATGACCGGATTGATAAATTAAGTGTTGATTTATCATCTAACCATTAGTTTTCTCACTTGAAACCTTTCTAGGGTTTGATGGATGTATCCATGCATGCATGTGTTTCTTTCTTTCATTCTAGTTTCATGCACATGTGGATGTGCATACATGTATACATACATACACCCATCCATCATGGTTGTTAGCATATGGAAATGGTGGCAATATAAGACTCACACCATGGATTAAATTATGGATTATTAATTGATTTTGGATTTAAAAGAAAATGAAAAGGAAAGGATAATCATTCTAGCTTCTACATTCTTCCTTTGACCTAACCATGCTCAACTACCACTAACCTAGGGTTATCCTTCTCTTTATCATTTAAAACCCAAGTTAAATTAACTATCCATCATTTAATCATGGTTGAAAGTGAGAAGGAATAAAATATAAAAGGTTATATTTCATTTCTTTTCACTTAAGGGTTATTTTCTTTACCTCTAGTTGAAAATAGCCACCATCTTCATCCTCCTTCATCTTTTCCTCTCTAGTTTTTTCTAGTGAGTTAAACACAATTAAAGAAAGGTTTTTGAAGTGAGATCCATAGCCACAATATCATTCTACTCAAGTCTAGACAACTTGATTAGAGTGTTCCCTTTTCTTTTCCAAAGTTACAAGCTTGGACGGGAAACTTCGGGTGGATCGTCGTGGACGAAAGAGGACTACAAGTGGACCTTCTTCCAACACCCTAGAGATCAAGGAGTCAAGCAAAAGGGGAG
Organism: Agapanthus africanus; assembly: GCA_030015575.1. NCBI lineage: Eukaryota > Viridiplantae > Streptophyta > Magnoliopsida > Asparagales > Amaryllidaceae > Agapanthus > Agapanthus africanus. Next base: position 377,079,409 of record CM057344.1, on the reverse strand, counting down.
CTACAAAGGTTGTAGCCTTCAAACCCTAATCTTTTTTAGCTTAAAAGTTTCGAAACCCTAATTTTCTAGGATCGATTCCTTTGCATGTTCGTTTAGCACCATAAAAATTTAAACTTTTAGACATGTGATGCTTCAAAACTCTTCATAGGATGCTAGACTAACCTTACAGGATAGCAGTGTACAATGGTAGTGCAGTTTGGATTTATTTGTACATTAAATATTGCGGGGCGAGCGTCCAATATGTGGACTGCCATCACTGCCTGTTTGTATAATATTCTTTTGGGGCACGACCGGGCTGAGGTCGATGTACCCGTTGTACATATTTTTCATTTCTGTACTAGGTTTTACCCCACGATGGAGTGCACGGATAGCCGGGTTCTGGAGGGCAACGGTTCCGCATCTCATGGCTTTGAGAGGCAGAAGGGCCTCACTCTAGAATTGGCAGACTATTCGCCGCACTCATAGGGGGTACAGGTTGACCCAAGGAGGGGTGCCCAAGTTACCGGATTCCGTGAAGTGCAGGGTGGTCCATCACTTTGCTGTAGGGGGCTGCCTCGCTTCAGGTTTTGGCGGGTAACTTGCCGCATCCGTAGGGGTCTAGGTTTCATTGCACAGGCTATCCACACGACCAGGGGAACGTCGGGTTTCAGCAGCGGCTCTGTGAAACCCGGGGATCCCAGATTATCTGTATTGTTCTGTGATGCTTATTACTTTTCTGTAATGTTGCATATTATCACGTCTGGAGCGATTATTGTATATTGGTATATATACTAGTAGATATTGTATATGTTTTACACCCGCGCTAGTTCAGTCCCTGCTCTGTCGTTAGTTAAGTAACCTAACGGATGATGACGGGACCCAGTGATGAATGCGGATGGCATATACGTATATTTTATTTTCGTTCTTTTCTGGTGTGATTAATTGATGGGACTGCGTTGATTCTGATCAATGCAAAGGAAAACAAACCTGTTTAGAAGTTGTTGGAACAGTTTTAAAAGGTGTTATTACAAAGACGTTTTCTTTTGTTTTGCATAGAGGTATTCGGTTGGAATATCCTGCACCTCATTCGACAGGGCAAGGGCCGAGATCCCTTCACCGGGAGTGACCCCTTGTGCAGAAGTTTACATCAGGGTAAAAACTTCACTATAGTCGATTACAAGTTGCTTTGCATCGCGGTATTCAGTTGGAATATCCTGCACCTCATTCCACGAGGAAAGAGCCAAGATCCCTTCACCGGGAGTGACCTCTTTAGCAAAGGTTTTCGCCACTATATTTTTATAAAAAGCTATCAGGTTCCTTCAGCGATATCAAGTTCATTACGTTAAAGGTTTTTCGCCAAAAACCAGCCGTAGCCCTCCGTCATTTCTTATGAATGGTCAGTAGTATTCAAGCTATGTTTGTTGGCCTTCGTCAAGGCATAGTGTTTGGTAGCAGCTGAGGTATTCATTTGTTGCATAGATAGATGAGTTGGTTTGGGAAAGTCGTATTACCTTGTTGGCCTTCGTCAAGGGTATGTACGGGTGGGTTCGAATTAACAAGATAATGAGGGGCAGAACCTGACATGTGACTTATGATTTGTTGGCCTTCGTCAAGGTCATAAGAACATGGGGTAAAAATCATATCGGGAGTTTCTAAAGAAACTGAAACTTTCCAGGCATGCGCATACCTTCTGGAGTGTGATAATGTGAGTGGATTCCGTCACGTTATCATGCGATGAGAGTTGGATCCCGATTCCCACTGATGAGTTGGTTTACTCTTCGGGTGATCCCGATTGATTCTTCATTCAGGTTTGGAGGAGAATTTGACGGTACAGTGGGTGGTTTCCGGATTAGATAAAGTGATAACCATTCTGATCTTGGTTAGAGTGCACGCAGAGTGTTTCTTTTCTCTCTCTCTTTGGCGGCGACCTTTGACCGACCCCAGACTATGACTCAGTGACCAAGTTGACCGAACCTTCATACAATACTGGCTTTTGGATTGTCTGAGTTGCATAATGTAAGTGCACGGCGGCGCCCCGGCCGTCAATCCGACGGCCAAATGCGGAAGCGGTGATAAACTTTAATTTTGCAAACTAGCAAACCGGTACCACCGCACACTAAACACCCGGATCGAACCATTAACTAGTCCTAGCTAACTACAAGATAGGGAAGAGATATACCGAGTGATCCGAGTCCTCCGGTCTTCTCGTCGTCGTCCCGATCTCTTGCGGAAACTCCGGTCGTCACCTCCTCGCCGGAAGGGCACCACATCGTCTGCATCTTTTACGGGCTCCCGCCTCTATACCGAGGCAACTCGGGCACGAAGCTGGCAAGTCGACGTGCCCAAGATTTGCTGTAGAATAGTGTAGAGTCTATGTCTCTTTGGGGTTTTGTTGCCATGGAGGATGGAGGAAGAGTTTAAGGAAAATTGGTACTTTCAATTTTCTAGCAAGGAAAATTAGATGAAGAAAATGCCACACCCACAAAAATGAAACTCTCTCTCATTCCTCTCAAAAAGTGGCCGGCCTCTACAAGTGAGAAATGGTGGTGGAGTGAAAGCATCATACAAGAGGGAGGTGAGTGTAGTAAAAGGTGAAGGGTGACCACAACCAAACATCATGATAACAAAACTCAAATCAAAATCAAATCCTTTCATATCTTAATTAATGCAAACGAAAAGACTAAGAAAGCATCTCATGATTATGAACCATCATGAAGCCCCACAAATGCAAGAAACCCCCTCCACTAATGTTATTTGCAAACTTGCAAATAACCCCCTCCATCAGAAAGTCCGGCCGGGAAAGAACAAAGGAAAACCGGCCGGAACGGAATGCAAACTGGCAACTCCAGAAAACTGGTCCCGTAATAAATTATAGGAAAACCCCGCTACTGCATATACATGCCCGCATTTGTATTCCCACCGAACACAAATGCAAAGAGACAAAATATACACCATCTAATACTAGGATCCGGCTTAAGCCAAAGCCGGCTAGTAAAAACCGTCCGATCACGATCCGTGCAATACCGCACGTATCCGATCGAACCCTGCCATATCTCCATACGGCCTCTACAGCGTTTCGCCTGAAACTTGAGTAACTGAATGTGGGGGACTCTAAATACTCGTCAACACCTTAGTTGTGGATTTAACCACTAGCACGTCAGAGGTATAAGCCAATACGTAACGGGCCACCAGCTATTGACCAAAAGGGACGTCGATGAGCGAACTCATCCTGACACCCTACTGAGCCTGTCAGTGACAATATCCGTACAGTCCGGTCCGTTCGTCTATGAGCATCGCATGTCGGACCTAGGGGGTTGGTAAAAGTCAGACCCCCAAAAGCGGTACAAGTCGTGTCAGAGTGTAGCCCAGAACACCCTGAGATACTACTGGAATACCTACCAGTAAATCTCCTGCCTTGGCCAAGGACTTCGTGTAATGGCTCTCCTAGACACAGCGCGACCTCACCCCCAATACCGGGAGAGACGAACCCCTGAAGATCCGCTCACTGCCTCCATGTGGCTCGGGACTGTACCCAACTAAAACCTGTTTGCACGACTCCTTTGAGCGTGGTAGGGTAGTAATCAAAGTACAGTGGGAACTCACACGAGACAAATGACGATCCTCAGGTCGATGAACTAACCTGTACACATGTCACCAGGGAACTGCTATCTGACGTTAGGTATAAGACCAACTAGCAGGTTCCCGGCGAGTCCTGTCCGGTGTACTCATAACCCAATGAGCACCTGTATACATCTTAGGTGAACCAACTGACACCAGTGGCTTGTGAGACCGGCCGCCGCCCCTCGTCGGGGTCTCGACTGTATACACTAGTCTACTCTGGAGAATCGATGCCCTGTCTCGAAACTCCCACGACTAGGGACCTTTTAAGGATGTGCTTATAGACTACCAGCTCCCACGTATATGATCGCCCTCATACTGCTAGCAGTCAAGCAAGAATCCTAGGGGCTCTATCAACGTGTAATAGCGACCTGTAAGGTCACCTGAAGCAGTACACGATGATAAAGGTAAACCAGATAGCATACTATCATCTCGAGTAAGACTGTCCTACTGGGACAGGTCCTCCCTCAATCATTGCAATCACTTGCCTGTGATCCAATAATTGACTCTGAGGGCACTATCTCCAACACATAAGTCATTGCCACTCCTTCTTTTACCCTTTGCATTTCTCAGAACACCCCGTATTACTACGGACATCCACTTCCATTGGATAGATCCATCGTTTGGTTATATACGAACTCAAAGGGACTTCTTCGAGGATGGATCAAGGTTCAGGAGAAATAGAATTGGTTTATTCGGTTGTCTTTTATTATCACCTTCTCTCAGGTTGCGAGGGCTCCTTGGTTTAGGAGAGTACACCTATTACGCTTATTGGATAGTCTTCTTCCAAACCATAGGCAGGTGCTGAAAGGTAGGGAATGAAGAAAACCAATTAGCCTAAGTAGGGTGTACAGAAGGTAATATGTAAAGACAAAATAAAGGGATTAGAAAGAGGGCAAAGTAAATTGCGATTGCTATCATTCATGACCAAACCGCGTACTTCGTCGCCACTCCTATTTCACCTTTGCTTTTTTCCCCAGTTCGGGAGAAATAGAATAAGGTATTATTCAGTTGTCTTTTATCATCACCTTCTCTCAAGTTGCGAGTACTCCTTGGTTTAGGATGGTACACCTATTATGCTTACTGGATAGTCTTCTTCCAAACCATAGGCTGGTGCCGAACGGTAGGGAAGGAAGAAAACCATTTAGCCTAACGATGGTGTACAGAAGGTAACGACTAAAGACAAATAAAGGGATTTGGAAAGATGGCAATGAAATATACGGTTATAGTCATGAATTGGATTATGGAAGAGGCATTACTAGGAATACCATGATACCCCTATGAAACATTTTCATGTTTCAGTTTCACTGTGCATTGTTAAAGGAAAACTGATTTCCCGATTAGATACTTGCTCCAGGGTATGTATTTACCAGGTATGATTCTAACAACTGTATAGTTTTACAGATGATGAGTGGGAGTAAGTTATTGGGAATAAGGTGATCATCCTCATTATATCGGAATTCGTTGTAATTGGTGATATTTGAGGAAGTCGCCTAGGTTTTTGCCAGACGGCATGTATTTGGTTTTGAGTATCCGTTGTTATGCACCAATTTCAAAATGATATATCTGTACGTTTATTTTTCTAAAGTGAGATATAACTTTTTGATATTATGTCGATGACATTTACCTATATCAGTTGACGATTGGGTAAGGAGCAATGAACAGCGGAGTAGTTCTTAAACATAAGTACAGTTTTCAACCTACGATACACAGGTTTTGAGTTATTCAACTCAGCAGACTTATACAGAGTATTGTATGTTGTCCAGTGTCCATCAGGACAAAGGGGTTGGTCCTCGTACTATGTTCTGTTTACTTATGACTTCTCTAGTTTTTAGACAAGTGTTTCGTAGAAATACAAGGTCTAAGTTTTGAGAAGTTGTGGGTATAAGAATAAAGTAGAGAACCAGATATCGCAAGTATCGGGATTCTTCAAAGAGATCGAAGATGTAGATACTTGTGATTGGTATTCAGATGATAGTAATGGTTTTTGAGAAACTTGTTTCTCTTTCAGGTTACTCATAATTGGATGGATTCCTAAGTTGAGTAATGCTGATTAGCCTCTCTCCATTAAGTTGATATGCACTGGAGACAGCTGCATGATTAGAATCTGGTTCCAATTAAATCAGTGCCAAAGTTTCTATATTGGATATAGAATGGTTCATATCTTAACGATGTTAAGGTACGGGGAGTTGTCCGGCTTATGCTTAAAACCAGACTCTGGATAACACAAGGCACGTTTCTGTAATGGCAGTTTGTGGGTTGGCCCGGGCTATGTCGAGGGTTGATTTTCTATCATCTGGAAGATCAATAGTGATATTGTTCTTGACTCGCCACAGTTTTAGTAAAATGGATTTTTTTTCAGAAAACAGTAGTGGGAGTATGGTAGAACTGGAAGTGATTCCAGAACCGCAAACGATTACGGAAAATTTAATAGGACCTATAGATTCAATCCGGTTTGACATTCCAATAGCCACTCCGCAGATATGGTGGCTAACCTCAGACACCCGAGTGGTACTCCGGTAGCCTCAAGGACGGTGACAGAGAGGTTCTTGCTTACCCAGACTTGACACTACTGTTGTTCCAGACTATGAGACCAGGCAGGAGGTTAAGTATAGCGTCGTTCTAAACTGGCTTTAGAAGTGCACGTATATATTATTCTTCCAGAGGGTTGTTGTGGTCAGTAGGAGCAGCGGAAGCATAGTGGGCAAGTAGCTTATGTCTATTTATAGACTTGAGCAGATATAGCGGAAATAGATCATCTAGTTTTGATGTGACAGTCATGGCTTTGACTTCATCAGAATAGGGGATGGATCTGTTAAGAAGGTAGTAGGGTGTGATGTCCTGGTATTTAGATGACATACACAGAGTAGGAAGTAAAATTCCTGTACTACGATCGGTTGTACTGTGGTCGTCACACAGTTGTTTCTCCAGACAGGATATGGATATATTATCAGACATTCCGGTTTCTAGATCTATGGTTTTAGATCTAGATTTGGGTAGTTTCCCAATGTGGGTACTTTGACAGTATTCTAATAGTTTTTTAGAATAGATGACTCCTGGCATGGTGGTGCACCTGCAGGTGATGGAGTCACCCTCTCTAAAGGTGTCTTACAGACTAAAAGGGAGAGGGATGTGCTTGATTGGCAGATCACTCGCTTAGGCAATTGAATCAATCGTGAGATGTTAAGTACCACACCAGATGTTGTTTTTGCACTAGATGCGATAATTTTATATTAATCCAATCCTGGAGAAACATAAGGAAGCAGTTTTAGAACATAAGTGCATGTTCTACGGATTTGATGACGGCAGCCTCCTTCGGGAGACGATTATCATTCCAGGCTTCAAAGGTGACATAGATGACAGAGTGATTGTCAGAGTTATAGTTTTCCCTCTGACGAAGGGGGCAGTATTATGGACGGGTGGTCCAAGAGGATACTGTGGGAGGCATGGTGCAGGATACTGATTAGGTTCAGTTATCGATACAGTCTAAGAAGTTTGGATTTGGAGTTCATTTATGAACTAGGTCCCATCAGATATCCAGACATATTCTAAGACAGGTATTACTCAATTCGGGAGATGGTTTTCTCCACGAACTTGAGATTAAGAGAGACATAGAAAGAGACATCGGGACGGATCCACTCATTGAGGCTATTTCTCGAACACAAGAGTTTTACAAACAGGCTTTGTGAAACTGATTAGAAGAGGAGTTGGGTGCTCGGTATCACACGGGCTGTGAGTATGCGACATCGCAATAATTAGCCTTAAGAGCAAGTGGAAGATTGTTGGATATAGTGCCCTCAAAGTCAATTATTGGATCGCAGGTACGTGATTGCAATGATTGAGGAGGACCTATACCGGTAGGACAGTCTTACTCGAGATGATAGTATGCTATCTGGTTTGCCTTTATCAGTCGTGTATAGATTCAGGTGACTGATCACGATTACACATTGATAGAGCCCTTAGGATCTTGCTTGACTACCAACATGATGGCGATCATATACGTGAGAGTTGGGTAGTCTTAAGCACATCCTTAATAGTGGTCCCTAGTCGTGGGAGTACCGAGACAGGGCATCGATACTCCGAAGTAGGCTAGGGTATACAGTCGAGACCCTGACGAGGGGCGGTGGCCGGTCTCACAAGCCACTGGTGTCAGTTGGATCACTTAAGATGTATACAGGTGCTCATTGGGTTATGAGTACACCGGACCGGACTCGCCGGGAACCTGCTAGTTGGTATTATACCTATCGTCAGATAGCAGTTCCCAGGTGACATGTGTACAGGTTAGTTCATCGACTTGAGGTCGTCAGTTGTCTTGTGTGAGTTCCCACTGTGCTTTGATTTCTACCCTACCACGGCTCAAAGGAGTCGTGCAAACAAGTATTTTTTAGGTACAGTCCCGAGCCACATGGAGGAAGGTGAGCGGATCGACAGGGGATTCGTCTCTCCCGGTATTGGGGTTGAGATCGTGCTGTGTCTAGGAAAGCCATTACACCAAGTCCTTGGCCAAGGCAGGTGAGATTTACTGGTAGGTACTCCAGTAGTTTCTCAGGGTGTTCAGGGCTTGTCTCCGACACGACTTATACCGATTTTGGGGGTCTGACGTTACCAGCCCCCTATACCGGATATTCGATACTCATAGACGAACGGACCGGAATGTATGTATATTGTCACTGTTAGGCTCAGAAGGGTTTTAGGATGAGTTCGCTCATCGGCTACCCTTGAGGTCAATACATGGGCAACCATTACGCACAGCTAGTGCCGCTGACGGCTTGTGGTTAAACCCACTGCCAGGGTACTGACGAGTCATTAGAGTCCCCCACAGATTGTTTCCCAAGTTCGGGCGAAACGTTGTAGAGGCCGTATGGTATTATGGCAGGGTTTGGAAAATGTACGTGCGTTTACGCACGTGTCATATTTCGGACAGATAATACTAGTGGGCTTTGGTTTAAGCCGGATCCATGTATTATACTTTGTAGATATAATATCTTTGTCTCAGTTGCATTTGTATTCGGTCGTAATACAAATGCGGGTATATTTATACAGTTACGGGGTTATCCTGAAATTCGTTTCGGGATCACTTTTGGAAGTCGCCAGTTTCCAGTTTTCTATCACCCGTCTTTAACATTCGGTTAAATGCGGATTTATCTTTTCTTCTCTTGGGTGAGTCATGAGGTGAGTCGTGATTCTAGAAGGTTCTAGATTTGGTGACTTGATTTTGGTTCAATGTATGCATTAAATGAATGGTGACTAGGTTAATGATTCATTCATTTGCATTTAATGTTTTTAAGTGAGTCATTCTTTCTTTTAATGTGTTATGATAAGTATCATCTTATGGTCACCCTCACTAGTTCCTACACTCACCCCCTTCCTCTTTATAGTGGCCGGCCCCTTGAGAGAGAGATATAGATTGATTCATTTTGGAAAAATATTATAGTTTTGGTGTATGGAAATTTCATAGCTCCTTTTATTCCATCACAGTTTCAAATGGCAACTTCATTAACCGTTCGTCCATGGCTTTGGACGAAGTGAGACAAAGTGTTCTACTCATTCTCTACATCAATCTTGGTCATCTCTTTTAGCAAACTTGATGACCGAGTTGCCTCGGGTCAGAGGCGGGAGCCCGTTTAAAGATCCGTAGAACTGGTGCTACCTGGACGAGGAGATCAGAGATCGACGAGATCGGAGCAGCCGCAACGGAGCGTGGGATGATGGTTAAAGAACGAAGGACTCGGATCGTTCGGTATAACCCTTCCACCCTCTTTGTAGTTTGTTAGTTTAGCTTTAATGGCAGATCCGGGTTATAGTATGCGATAGCGCCAGTTATAAAAGTTTTTGTTCCGTATTTAGCGTCAGTTTGACGGCCGGGGCGCTACCGTAGACTTACACTTATCCACTATACTTCCGCTGCTCCTACTGACTACAACAACCCTCTGGCAGAGTCATATACACGTATACTTCTAAAGCTAGTTTAGAACGACGCCATACTCATCCTCTTGCCGGGTCTCATAGTCTAGAACAGCAGTAATAGCAAGTCTGGGTAAACAAGAACCTCCCTTACACCGTCTTCGAGGATACCGAAGTACCTCTCAGGCACTTGAGGTTACCCACCATATCTGCGGAGTGGCTAATGGAATGTCAAACCCGATTGAATGTTTAGGTTCTATTAAATTTTCAGTAATCGTTTGTGGTTCTGGAATCACTTCCAGTTCTACCATACTCCCACTACTGTTTTCTGAAAAATTCCATTTTACTAAAACTGTGGCAAGTCAAGAACAATATCACTATTTATCTTCCAGATGGTAGAAAGTCAACCTTTGTCATAGCCCAGGATAACCCACAAACTGTCATTACAGAAACGTGCCTTGAGTTATCCAGAGTCTGGTTTTAAGCATAATCCGGACAACTCCATATACCTTAACATGGTTAAGATATGAACCATTACATATACAATATAGAAACAGAGGCACTGAATTAATTGGAACCAGATTCAAATCATGCAGCTGTCTCCAGTGCATGTCAACTAAATGGAGAGAGGTCGATCAGTATTACTCAACTTAGGAGTGCATCCAGATATGAGTAACCTGAAAGAGGAGCAAGTTCTCAAAACTATTACTATCAACCGAATACCAAACACAAGTATCTACATCTTCGATCACTTTGAAGAATCCTGATACTTGTAACGCATGGTTCTCTACTTTATTCTTGTACCTATAACTTCTCAAAACTTGGACCTTGTATTTCTACGAAATACTTGTTTAAAACTGGAGAAGTCACAAGTAAACAGAATATAGTACGAGCACCAACCCCTTTGTCCTAATGGACACTGGACAACATACAATACTTTGTATAAGTCCCCTGAGTTGAATAACTCAAACCCTGTGCGTCGTAGGTTGAAAATTGTACTATGGTTAAGAAGAATTACACCGCTATTTAATACTCCTTACCCAACCATCAACTGATAAAGGTAAATGTCATGGACATAGTTTCAACAAGTTATATCTCACTTTATAAAATAAACGTACAGATATATCAGTTTGAAATTGGTGCATTACAGCGGATATTCAAAACCAAATATTTGCCGTTAAGCAAAACCCCAGGCGATTTCCTTAAATATCACCAATTACAATGAATTCCGATATAATGAGGATATAATCACCTAATTCCCAATAACTTACTCCCACTCATCATCTGTAAAACCATACAGATGTGAGAATCAAACTGGTAAATACATAATTTGGAGTAAGGATATAATTGGGAAATCAGTTTTTAATTAACAACGCATAGTGAAACTGAAACATCAAAATGTTTCGAAGGGGTAGCCGGGTATTCCTAGTAATGCATCTTCTATTATTCAGATTCATGACTGTGACCGTATATTTCCTTGCCATCTCTCCAATCCCTTTATATGTCTTTACTCATTACCTTCTGTACACCACCCTTAAGCTAAATGGTTTTCTTCCTTCCCTACCGCTTGGCACCAACCTATGGTTTGGAAGAAGACTATCCAATAAGCGTAATAGGTGTACTTTCCAAATTCTAGGAGCACTCGCAACCAAAGAGAAGATAAAGATAAAAGACAACTGAATAAACCTTATTCTATTTCTCCTGAACCAGAATCCATTCTCGAACTGGAACAAGTTCCTTCGAGTACGTATGTAAGTATACGATGGATTATCCAATAAATGTGGATCTTCGTAGTGATACGGGGTGTTCTGGAGAAATTCAAAGGTGAAGTAGGAGTGACGATGATATACACGGTCTGATCGTGAATGATAGCAGTCGCAGTTTACTTTGCCCTCTTTCTAATCCTTTTATTTGTCTTTATTTATTACCTTCTGTACACCACACTTAAACTAAATGGTTTTCTTCCTTCCCCACCTTTCGGCACCTGCCTATGGTATGGAAGAAGACTATCCAATAAGCACAATAGGTGTACCCTCTCCTAATCCTAGGAGCCCTCACAATCTGAGAGAAGGTAAAAAGAAAATTCAACTGAATAGTCCTATTCAATTTCTCCAGAACCGGAAACCATTCTTGAATCTGAAACAAGTTTCTTTGAGTTCGTATGTAACTATATGATGGTCATATCCAATAAATGTGGATCTTCGTAATGACATGGAATGTTCCGGAGAAAAGCAAAGGGTAAAAGTAGGAGTGGCAATTAGGTATGCAACTCTGACAATCCAAAAGCCAGTGTGTTTTAAGAAAGTTCGGTTAACTTTGTTTATGAGTTCTAGTCTAGGGTCGGGACATGGTTGCTGCCAAGGAGAGAGAGAAAAGAAACACTCAACTTGCACTCTAATCTAGATCAGAATGGTTAATCACCTTATCTAATCAGGATACCTTCCACTGTATCCTCAAATTCTCCTCCAAATCCGAAAGAAGAATTAGTCGGGATCATTTAAAATCACCCGGGGAGTAAACCAACTCATCACTGGGATCGGGATCCAACTATCATCGCATGATAACTTGATGGAATCCACTCAAGTTATCACACTCCAGAAGGTATGCGCATGCCTGGCAAGTTTCCTGTATGTTTGAAACTCCCGATGTGATTTTTACCCCATGCTCTTATGACCTTGACTAAGGCCAACAAATCATAAGTCACATGTCAAGTTCTACCCGTCATTGTCCAGGTTAATTTGAACCCACCCGTACTCGCCCTTGACTAAAGCCAACAAGGCTGTACTACAGTCCCAAACCAACGCATCTATCTATGCAACAGAAAAGTAACAAATAGCTACCATACACTATGCCTTGACGAAGGCCAACAAACATAGCATGAATACTAAGTGCTACCCGTCTGAAATGACAGAGAGCTACGAATGGTTTTTGGCGAAAAACCTTTAACGTAATGAACTTGATATCGTTGAAGGAACCGGATAGCTTTTTACAAATATATAGTGGCGAAAACCTTTGCTAAAGAGGTCACTCCCGGTGAAGCGATCTTGTCTCTTTCCTCGTAGAATGAGGTGCAAGATATTCTAACTGAATATCTCGATGCAAAGCAAAAAAGTAATCGACTATAGTGAAGTTATTACCCTGACACAAACTTCTGCCCAAGAGGTCACACCCGGTGAAGGGATCTCGGCTCTTACTTCGTCGAATGAGGTGCTGGATATTCATAACTGAATACCGCTGTGCAAAACAAAAGAAAACGCCCTTATAATAACTGCTTTTTGAAAATTTGTTCCAACAACATCAAATAGGTCTGTTTTCCTTGCATTGATCAGAATCGACGCAGTCCCATCAATTAATCACACCAGAAAAGAACGAAAATATGATGTACGTATATGCCATCCGCATTCGCCACTGGGCCCCGTCATCACCCGTTAGGTTATTTAACTAACGACAGAGCGGGGGCTGGACTAGCGCGGGTAAAAAACATATACAACATCTACTGGTGTATATATATATATATATATCAATATATAATAATTGCTCCAGGCATGATAAATGCAACATCACAGATAAGCAATAAGCATCACAAAACAATACAGATAATCTGGGAGCCCCGGGTTTCCATTGAGCCACTACTGAACCCGGCGTTCCCCTGGTCGTGTGGATAGCCTGTGCAATGAAAACCTAGACCCCTACGAGCGCGGCAAGTTACCTGCCAAAACCAGAAGTGAGGCAACCCCCTTCATTAAAGTGAATGGGCTACCCGGCACTTCACGGAATCCGGTAACTTGAGCACCTCTCCTTGGGTCAACCTGTACCCCCTACGAGTGCGGTGAATAGCCCGTCAATTCTAGAGTGGGGCCCCTTCCTTCTCAACGCCATGAGATGCAGGCCCGTTGCCCTCCAGAACCCGGCTATCCGTGCACTCCATTACGGGGTAATCCTAGTACCGAAAAGAAAATATGTACAGCAGTGACATCAACCTCAACCCGGTCGTGCCCCAAATAAATAATATACAAGCAGGCAGTGACGGCAGTCCATATGTCGGACGCTCGCCCCGCGATATCAAATTTACAAATGAAACTAAACTGTACTAACATTGCACCCAAGCAATCCACCACGACGATTCCGCAACAACCACAGCATAACTCAGAACATCAACGTGAATGTCACGTTCGCAAACCCGTCTAAAAGAACTATAGTAATTAGACAAGTTGTACCGCACTAATGACATTCACGGTCGCAGATAGTAATGTTAGGCCACGGCAGCACCCCGGCCGTCATCCCGAGGCCAAAATGCGGAAACCAAAACTTTTCTTAAAACAGAAACCGGCGCTACCGCGGACTAAAAACCCGGATTGAACCATTAACCTATACCTAGCTAACAAGAGATGGGATAGAAGGCTATACCGAGCGATCCGTGTCCTTCGGTCTTCAGCCTCCACTCCGATCTTCTCGCGGAATCTCCGGTCTTCATCTCCTCGTCGGAACGGGCACCACATCGCCGGGTTCTTTTATGGGCTCCCACCTCTGGACCGAGGCAACTCGAGCACGAAGTTGGCGAGTCGACGTGCCCAAAGATGCTGTAGGCTAAGTGTAGAATCCATTTGTCTCAAGGGGTTGAAGTTGCCATAATAATGGAGGTGGAATGAACTTTGGAGATAGGTGAGGAATTTTATAGCAAGCTAAATGAGATGAAGAAAATTCCTACACCACAAAAATGAATCCCCTTTCATCAAGTGGCCGACCCCTAGCCCATGGTGGCGGGAAAAAAATGATGGATTAAAAAACAACTAAGGAAAAATGTGTGATAACAAGAAATATATGTCATACTCAAATCCAAATCAACTCCTTTCAAAAACCATCACATTTAATGCAAGCAATGATCAAAGAAAAAGCAAAGATGCTTGTATTATCATAATCATCCATTTACAAGAAACCCCCTCCACAATGCTAATTTGCAAATATGCAAATTAGCCCCTCTCATCACAAAAGTCCGGCCGTGAAGGAACAAAGGAAAACTGGCCGGAACGTAATGCAAACTGGCAACCTCAGAAAACTGATCCCGTAATAAATTACAGGAAAACCCCGCGACTGTATATACATACCCGCATTTGTATTCCCACTGAATACAAATGCAAAGAGACAAATCTACACTGTACAATACCAAAATCCGGCTTAAACCAAAGCCCGCTAGTATTATCCGTCCGATCATGATCCGTGCAATACCGCTCGTATACGATCGAACCCTGCCATATCTCCATACGGCCTCTACAGCGTTTCGCCCGAAACTTGAGAAAACGGTCTGTGGGGGACTCTAAAGACTCGTCAATACTTTGGTTGTGGATTTAACCACTAGCACGTCAAAGGTATTAGACATACGTAACAGGCTACCAGGTATTGACCAAAAGGGACGTCTGTGGGCGAACTCATACTGACACCCTACTGAGCCTGTCAGTGACAATATCCGTACAGTCCGGTCCGTTCGTCTATGAGCATCACATGGCGGGCCTTGGGGGTTGGTAAAAGTCAGACCCCCAAAAGCGGTACAAGTCGTGTCGGAGTGTAGCCCAGAACACCCTGAGATACTACTGGAATACCTACCAGTAAATCTCCTGCCTCGGCCGAGGGCTTTGTGTAATGGCTCTCCTAGACACAGCGCGACCTCACCCTCAATACCGGGCGAGACGAACCCCTGCAGATCCGCTCACTGCCTCCATGTAGCTCGGGACTGTACCCAACTAAAACCTGTTTGCACGACTCCTTTGAGCCGTGGTAGGGTAGTAATCAAAGTACAGTGGGAACTCACACGAGACAAATGACGATATCAGGTCGATGAACTAACCTATACACATGTCACCAGGGAACTGCTATATGACGTCAGGTATAAGACCAACTAGCATGTTCCCGGCGAGTCCTGTCCGGTGTACTCATAACCCAATGAGCACCTGCATACATCTTAGGTGAACCAACTGACACCAGTGGCTTGTGAGACCGGCCACCGCCCCTCGTCGGGGTCTCGACTGTATACACTAGTCTACTCTGGAGTATCGATGCCCTATCTCGAAAACTCCCACGACTAGGGACCTTTTAAGGATGTGCTTATAGACCCCAGCTCCCACATATATGATCGCCATCATACTGCTGGCCGTCAAGAAATAATCCTAAGGGCTCTATCAACGTGCAATAGTGACCTGTAAGGTCACCTGAAACAGTACACGATGATAAAGATAAACCAGATAGCATACTATCATCTTGAGTAAGACTGTTCTAACGGTATAGGTCCTCCCTCAATCATTGCAATCACGTGCCTGTGATCCAATAATTGACTCTGAGGGCACTATCTCTAACAAGTAATGTAAGTACTGTAAAACTTTAAACAATGTTAGAAATATCGACTTCGAAAACACCCCGAATAGCCCCCAAACAACTAGATAAATCCATATCCAAACTGGGTTAAACTAGCAATACAACTGAAACAGTATTCCAGAGACTAGCACATACCCAAAATTACAAATCCCAATTCCTTTATAGGGCCGGCCAGGCCGGAATTTTCGGTCATGTGGCCGGGTCATTTCAGGTGAAAAGGGTTCGTATTTGGGGTATGTTCTAGTTGTCATCTGAGTAGTCTTCTGCAGTTGCTTAAATATTTTTAGAAGACACAGAAAAAATTGACAGAAACTAGAATATTGTGGGTATTGTTTTGGAGTTGTTTCGGTTTTGATACTTTAACATCGTCTAAAACAACTAGTATGCGGTTAATGGGTTGGCTCTGATACCATGTTGGGTTACGCCAGCGCCCCGACCATCAATCCATGGCCAAATGCGGAACAACAACTTTTAGAAACCGGTGCTAACGGAACCATAATCTACGGATCGTACCATTAACCCTACACTAGCTATTAGAAAGGAGTTTAGAGAGGTTATACCAAACGATACGTGTCCTTCGGTCTTCAACCTCTGTCCCTAGCTCCTTGCGGCTTTCTTGATCAAGTTTGATCTCCGGTCTCCCTCCATCGAAGAAGATCCATGTCGAAGGTTCGTAATACGGGCTCCGACCTCAAAACCGAAGCAACTCGAGTATCTAGTTTGCTAACCTAGATAGCCAAGATGAAGTAGAGAGAGTTTGTGATTATTTTGTCTCAATACACCCAAGGATTCTCAACTCATGAGAGGGTTTGGGTGGACGTTGAAAAAGATGCCTTCGAGAAGAAAGTGTGAAGCAAAAACTTGGCAACTAAAGAAAATGGGGCTGCTGTCTTTTCTGTGTGTTGTGTGTGTGTGAGATTTTTTGTGAGCAATATATGTAGTGCACTAGCAACAAAAGAAAACAACTCAAGAATAAATATCTCTTTTGCTCACAACAAATATCTCACACCACAAATAAAACAACATCATGCCACCATGACCCGCCACCAAGTGCATGCATGAACCAAGCCAAGGATGAGTCACACTTTCCATTCCAAATAAACATTTAAAACCCTAAATGTTTATAACAAAAAGAAAAAGCATCTTCTAAAATAAACTTGTAACGAATTACAAGAATACCCCTCATCTGTATATACATACCCGCATCCGTATTCCGACTGAATACGAATACAACGAGACAAAAATAATCGAACAATATAACACTAGGAACTGGCTTAAACCAAAGCCCACTAGTATTATCCGTCCGATCATGATCTGTGCACAAGTGCAAGTATATGATCGAACCCTGCCATAAAACCATACGGCATCTACAACGTTTCGCCCGAAGCAGTGAAACCTTCTGTGCGAGACTTTAAAAACTCATCAATACGCTGGCAGTGGGTCTAACCACAAGCACGTCAGTGAAACTAGCTATATGTAACGGCTACCCAGGTATTGAGCGAAAGAGAGGTCGACGAGCAAACTCGTCCTGAAACCCTACCGAGCCTGACAATGACAATATCCGTACATTCCGGTCCGGTCGTCTATGAGTATCGCATATCGAGTCTATGGGGGTATATAAAGTTAGACCTCTAATAACGCGACATTTAGTGTCGGTATGAATCCCATCACCACCTGAGAAACTACTGATCCGGATCAGTAATTCTTGACTACCTTGGCCAAGGATTTCTGGTGATGGCCACCCGCGCACTACGCGACATCAACCCCAATACCGGGAGAGACGAATCCCCTGACGATCCGCTCACTACCTCCATGTGGCTCGGGACTGTACCCAACTAAAACCTGTTTGCACGACTCTTTTGAACCGTGGTAGGGTAGTAATCAAAGCATAGTGTGAACTCACACAAGACAAATGACTATCTCAGATCGATAGACTAACTTGTACACATGTCACCAGGGAACTGCTATCTGACAATAGGTATAATACCAACTAGCATGTTACCGGCGAGTCCGTCCGGTGTACTCATAACCCAATGAGCACCTGTATACATCTTAAGTGAACCAACTGACACCAATGGCTTGTGAGACCGACCACCACCCCTCGTCGGGGTCTCGATCCGTATATACTAGTCTACTCTTGGAATATCGATACCTAGTCTTGAAACTCCCACGACTGGGGACATTTTAAGGATGTGCTTATAGACTACCCAGCTCCTACGTATATGATCGCCATCATACTGCTGGCAGTCAAGCAAGAATCCTATGGGCTCTATCAACATGTAATAGTGATCTGTAATGTCACCTGAAGCATGTACACGATGATAAACACAAGCCAGATAGCATACTATCATCTCGAGTAAGACTGTTCCACCGGTATAGGTCATCCCTCAATCATTTCAATCACTTTCCCGTGATCCAATAATTGACTTGAGGGCACTATAGCCAACAGTTATAATGTCTTTTGCCTGAAAGAATATACTTGTCATCTTTAAGGATTTTACAACAGGTTTTATCAAAGACAGCGGTGTATCCTTTAGCGCTAAATTGACTAATGCTAAGAAAATTGTGTTTTAAATTATCTACTAACAAAACATCATCAATGGTGGTAGAATCGCTTACCACGATTTTACCCTTACCCTTTATGTACCCTTTCTTGTTATATCCAAAGGTAATGCTCTCACCTTCTTCTCTTGATAGTGAGTCGAAACTAGATATATCTCCAGTCATGTACCTTGAACACCCACAATCAAGGTACCATATGGTTTTACGTTGTTGTGGCTGGGTACCTGAAATGGAAGATTTACATGTGACCTTTGATACCCAAATCATTTTAGGTCCACAGGGGTAGTAGCATGAAATATGTGTTCTAGAAGTATATGATCTTAAGTTACCTTTAAGTGCGTTATTTCTAAGCACAAAACGATATTTATATGTTGAATTATTCTTGATTGGGCAATATCTAACGGTATGGCCAAAAGTGAGACAATAATGACAAATGGTTAAGGCATGTCTATGGCCATATCGGTAAGTAGTGCCCCTAAGAAATCTATTGGTTGAAGTACCAGCGAAAGTGCTAGGATCAAAACCGAGAACAAAAGTTTTGTGGTTCCCGCTATATTCACCAAGTACCATATCCAACTTGTTCTTTCCTTGGGTGAATTTAACGAGAGCCTCTTTAAGCTTTGTGGTCTTTGTTTCGGTACTAACAAGCTCGTGTTCCAATTTAGCATTTGTATTTTGCAATTCTTTGAAAGAAGATGCTTAATTGTCACGCTCAACAATGATAGTTTCAAGCTTGGTATTCAATTCAATCATTTCATCTTTCAAAGCATCATTTTCATTTTTAAGAATAGTACAAGAGTTATAAAAAGTAGAAGATTTCTTTTTCAAACTCTTATACTTTTAAAATAATTTTTGAAAATTCTCTTGAAGTTTAACATATAAATCAACCAATTCATCTCTATCTAAGTTATCAAAATCATCATCTCATACCTCGTCGTTGTCCTCATGTGCCATAAAGCACATGTTGGCAACGAGCTTTTCTTCGTTGTTAGAAGCGTTAGAATCTAATTCATCCCACTTTGCTTGGAATGTTCTCTTTTCTTGCTTGTCCTTTCCATCCTTATACTTATTATTGTCTTTGTTCAAGGTCGGACAATCAGCCTTTATGTGAACCTGCTTATGGTATTCATAACAAGTAGGATTACTATAAGAACTTGAAATTTTATTATCTCGGTATTTTCCTCTCCTCTTGAAGTTTCTGAACTTCATAAATCTCGTGAACTGTTTGGCAAGAGGCGCTATATCAACTTCATTTCCACTTTGATTACTTTCACTCTCTGATTCTTCTACTGGAATGCTTTTTGCCTTTAGAGCTAGGCTTTTCGTCTTTTGAGGTTCCTCACTCTTTTGCCTTACCCTAATGTCGTTAAGCTTCATCTCATGCATTTTAAGCTTCCCAACAAGGTTCTTTAAGGTTAGTTCGTCTAGATCGTTCTCTTCTTCAATCGTTGTAATCTTGGGTTGCCATTCTTCCGTGAGAATCCTCAAGATCTTCAAGCACTTGTCTTTTTTGTAAAAACTTTTCCATAGTTGAAAAGTTAAGTAATGATCTTATTAAATTTTGAATACATTATATCAATCGTTTCATCAGTGCTCATTTTGAACTGTTCATATTCACTCAAGAGGCGATTGATTTTACTTTCTTTCACCTGACTCGTTCGTCCCTTCGTGAAAAGTTTCGAGAGTCTTCCGAATCTCATATGCAGTGGTGCACATGGAGACCCGATTAAACTCGTCGGATGAAAAAGAGTAGTGTAATGCATTTATCGCTTTAATATTCAAAGCCATATCTTTCCGAGCACTCTCACTATAAGGTCTAGCCGGTATAACAAACTTATCTTCTACAACACCTAGAATATCAAGATTATACACTGTAAGAAAATTCACATCTTGATTTTCCAGAAATTGTAGTTAGTGCCATCAAAAAGTGGTGGCCTATTCATGGCTTGACCTTCTAGTGTTCTATTATTTTGAGATATGTTATTATTGCTAGCCATAAGATTTAAGCTCTAGATTTTTAAGTCAAAAAGAAAGCTAACAGCTTTAATACCAATTGAAAAATGTTCTAGAAAGGGGTGAATATGACAAATGACTAACAATTAAAACTTTATTACTCAAATCAATAAACGTTGAGGAATATAATTAAAATAATAACAATTGCAATAGCAATAGATAAAAGGATTTAGAAAGAGCGAACTCAAAGCGACACCGGCAAGTGATTACGGAGTTCGATACTATCTGTATCTACATCTCTGCCTAGGTCTCTCCTTAGAAACTATCCACTAATTAATCCTTCTTTAGGCAAAGAAACCTTTACAACTCTAATGGACCACCTCCACCAGGTAATCTTTTCAAGGCTTAGATCAAACCTTTACAACGCAACACGATTGATGGACAACCTCCACCGGGTAAACTAACTTGGTAGACAATCTCTACCATATTGTATTATAAGAGAAAATAAAAAGAAAATGACTCATAATCTCATATATGAATCACACAATTTTAAAAATGAGAATTAAGGTTTTAGATATATTTCAAGATGAAAGCTTTGATCTCAAAAAAATTGATAAAAAGTTTAGAACAAGTGATCGAGTTTTGCAAAGACAAATGATTTAAACAAGTTTTAGAAATGCTTTGCAAAAATAAAGTCAAAAGCTTTTTATCAAAACCGAAAGAAACTTGAACCTGGTGAAGAACTAGGGTTTAAGCTTTGAGAAATGATAAACTTCAGAGAGAATTTTCAATTGATAGATCTGTAGAATTATTGTATATGTAAATTTCGACCAAGATATGTTTATTAAGAGATGGGAAAGAATCCCACAAATAAGGAAACAAATTGGTCAAAATCGAATCTGAGATTTGCAACGGTCTAATCTTGAGCTGGCTCAAAAATAACATGAGCCGTCTTATGCAAACAGAAAAGAAATTCATCATTCAAGACAAGTGTTGAGCCGACTCAAAATGAACATGAGCCGTCTCATGCACACTGAGACTAATTTATCAATCCAAGACGTGTGTTGAGCCGGCTCAAAATGGACATGAGCCGTTTCATGCACACACAGAGTTAAATTGATGATCTAAGGACTATATGAGACGAGTCAAATCATGGTTGAGCCGACTCATGGAGACAGAAAGCAAATGAAAGATCAAGAGGACTTATGAGACGGCTCAAAAACAACATGAGTCGGGTCATGACTGATATTTCTGATATATAGAGATGTTTTAAGACTTAAAGTTGTGTGACTCATAGGAGATAACCCACAACTCAATAAAAGAGAAAATACATAGATTACATATTTGAAGCATGTTTTCAGAGTCGCTTTATGTCTGTTAGAGGTCCTAGCGCCCTAGCCACCACAACCGCGGCCTATGCGGAATGAAAAACAAAAAATCTAAAGGCGCTGGAAACTACAAAGCCTAGAATCTAAACCAAACACATGAACTAGACAATTACAAAGAGGTTTTAGCTACTATGGAAGAAGGTTATACCAAGAGATCGAGTCCTTCGGTCTTCACCTCCTCTTCCTTGGGTCCTTGGGGTCTCCATGATCAAGCTTGACTACCGGTCTTCCTCCATCGAAGATGATCCACCTGAGTGATATGGTTCATGGCTCTAGCTCCAAACTAAGAATCAAGTAGAGTAACTAAAGATCCTAGCTTACTACACTAGGATGTCTAGAGATGTAGTGAGTTGTTCTAGTAATTTTCTACCTCTCTTCAACCCTTGATTCTCAACTCATGAGAGTATAGGGATGAAGAAGAAGGAGCTTAAGAAATGGAGAGAGAAAGAGAATGGTGGAATGAGCAAAAACTTACACAATAAAAATTCTAGCATGGTTTTGATAAAAAGATTTTTGCAATATAAAAAACCAACCATACTTGAATAGTGTAGACAAACGAATTAACAATTCATTTGTCTACCCTATTCACCCATGTCTCCCACCATTCTCAAGCCACCTCACTCCACCTTATTTTCAATTTCCATAAATGGAAATACAAAAGAATGAGGTGTCCTCCTTCTAGAATGTCTTTCTATTTAAATACGGAATACACTCTACCGTTTATACATACCCGTATTCGTATCAAAATACGAATACCCAAAGAGATAGAATAATACAATGAACATAATACTGGAATATACATATCGAAATATATATGTGAGTTATTAAATCAATACATGATTTAATAATCCGGCTTAGTATTAAACCGGCTAGTATTATCAACTGTCCGATCAAAAGACCGGGTAGCTAGTACACTCATTTGATCGGAACCCTGCACATATCAAAATACGTCTACTATATCATTTTGCCTGAACCAGGGAAACCCTCTGTGTGGGTCTCTAAACACTCGACAGTACACTGGCAGTGGGTTTAACCACAAGCACGTTAGTGACACTAGCTGTACGTAACGACTACCCAGGTACTTGGCGAAAAGGAAGGCCGACGAGCAAGCTCATCCGAACCCTTACTGAGCATATCCGTGACAATCTCCGTTCAGTCCGGTCCCTTCATCTAAGAGTATCGCATACCGGATCTAGGGGTGGTAAACGTCAGACCGTAATAACCCGATAATTCGTGCGGATGTTGTTAGTGATATATGCCCTAGAGGCCATTATTGTATAGTACTGGATTGTATATTACATTTTGGAAGCTTGGGATATACACGGATATAATAACAGTCTTGCTCAATATGATAGTATGCTATCTGGTTTGATTCTATCTTAATATGTGTATATGTTTCTTTTAACATATCGCTAATACATATTGATAGAGCCCTTAGGATCTTTGCTTGACTGCCAGTGATGTGATGGCAGTCACACTAGTGGGGGCTGGGTAATCTATAATCACATCCTTATACTTGTCCCTAGTAGTAGGATTATCGAAACAGGGCATCGATACTCCAAAGTAGACTGGTGTATACGCTTCTTATCCCAGTTCGAAGATGGCCTGTCCTGCAGCCATTGGTATGCGATACCGGAGATAGTATACTGGTGCTCATTGGGTTATGAGTTACACTGGACGGACTCACAGGGGAACTGCTGGTTGGTATTATACCTATCGTCTGTTAGCAGTTCCCGGGTGACATGAGTACAAGCTAGTCCATTGACTTGACATCATTATTCGTCTCGAGTGTGTTCCTACTGTACTTAGATTATTACTCTACCACGGCTCAAATGAGTCATGCAAATAGGTAGTGGTTGGGCGCGGTTCCGAAGCACTTGGAGGCAGTATTGGCTAAAAAGGATTCGTCTCTCCCGGTATTGGGAGTTCATATCGCGCTGTGTTTAGATAACCAATACACAATGTCCCTAGCCAGGGCAAGTGAGATTGACTGGTAGGTACACCAGTAGTTTTTCAGGGTGTATTGGACTCTACACCGACACGACTTGTTGCGCTATTAGGTTCTGACGGTTACCACCCCTAGGCCCAATATGCGATACTCTTTGACGAACAGACCGGACTGTACGGAGATTGCCACAAATAGGCTCAGTAGGGGTTCAGATGAGTTCGCTCGTCGGCCTTCTTTTCGACAACTACCTGGGTAGCCATTACGTACAGCTAGTGTCGCTGATGGACTTGTGGTTAAACCCACTACCAACGTACTGTCGAATCTTTAGGGTCCCACACAGAGGGTTTCCCTGGTTCAGGCGAAATGATGTAGAGGCCGTATGGTTTTACGTGCAGGGTTCCAATCATATACGTGTACTGGCTACACGGATGCTGTTCGGACGGATAATACTAGTGGACTTTGGTTTAAGCTAGATTCTAGTATATATTATTGGATTATTATTATCTCATCGTATTCGTATTTTTACAGTATGAATACAGGTATGTATATACGGTGAGGGCATTCTTGTAATTTTACAAGAGATACTTCTAGAAGGGGACACCTCATTATTGGATTTATCTATTTTTGGAAATAGATTAATGAGGTAGAAATGGAGATATTTGTGATATAGGGTGAAGCCTTGCTTATTCTTTATTTATTGGTTTGGCCTCACTATTCAAGCATGGTTGTTATTTCTTTATGGAAAATAATGCATGCTTGAGGTGAGAAAAGAATGAGCCATTCTTCACTAGCAAAAGACTTAGCTCATTTGCATATTTTCTTTCTCTCTCCATTTTCCTCTCGTCCTTGTTCCTCAAGACCCTAACCCTCACATGTGTTGTGAATCCTAGGGTCACTTGAGATTAAATAGTCCAATTAACACTCTACATCTCCTAAGCTACCTAGTTTAGCAAACTAGGTACTTTAGTTACTTCGGTTTAGAGGTTGGAGCTTGAACCATAGACTCTCGGGTGGATCATCTTCGACATGAGGAGGCCGACGACCGAGCTAGATCCACACTTCTTAGGAGCTCAAGGAGAGGAGAAGAAGACCCGAAGGACTTGATTCAACAAGATATAAAACACTTACATAGTAGGTTAGAACTCTATATAGTTTAGCTAATTAAGGTTTCCGAAAAGATCCTGGAGTTTAGGTCGGTGTTGCAAAGTTAAAAATTATTTTTTGTGTATTCCGTCTCCGCACAAGTGTATGGACTGTGTGACATCGATTTACAAATGTGGCTCAGGACCAATCCGAGAAACTACTGATCTAACTATCAGTAAATATCAACTGCCTTGGTCAAGGTCTTATGGTGCTGGCCAACCGAACACAGTGTGATATCGACTCCCTATACCGGGAGAGACGAATCCCCAACAATCACTTGTTGCCTCCATGTGGCTCGGGACTGTACCCAAGTAAAACCTGTTTGCACGACTCAGTAGAGCTGTGGTAGGGTAGTAATCTAAGTACAGTGGGAACTCACATGAGACAAATGACGATCTCAAGTCTAAAGACTAACCTGTACTCATGTCACCTGAAACTGCTGCCTGATGATAGGTATAGTACCATCAAGAAGTTCTCGGCGAGTCTGTCCAATGTACTCACCCCCAGTAAGCACCTGTATACAATCTTAGATGCCAAACACCAATGGTTGTGAGACCAACCATCGCCCCTCGTCTCGATACTCGCATGACTAGGGACATTTAAGGATGTGCTTATGAACTACCCAGCCCCCACAAGTACGATCACCATCATAACGTTGGTAGTCAAGCAATAATCCTACGAGCTTTATCAACATATATTAACGATACATAATAACAAGTAAAACATATACACATGTTAAGATAAAGACAAACCAAATAGCATACTATCATATCGAGCAACATTGTCCTGTACATACATATATGTCCAAACATCCACTATATATACATATACAATAATGGCCTCTAGGGCATACATATCCAATAGAGACTTCATCTCTAATCTCTATAATCCATGTTCTTTTTTATTCTTCATATCTACGTTTGATAATCCATGTCGCCATGTTCCTTTAGATCTTTGATATCGCTAATCTCGTTCTTTTTCTTCGATATCGCTATTCTTGTTATCTCTCTAACACTTAAATCACACAACTCAACTACAAGCTGTTAGGATTCCTAGTGCCTTGGCCGCTGACCACGGCCGTTGCGGAACGAAAAACTTTGACTTTTTAACAAACTGGCGCTAGAAAACACATCCTAGAATCTAACCAAACATCGAAACTAGTAAACTAGAGGAGTCTAGCTATTGTGATAGAGTGTTATACCTAAACGATCTGTGTCCTTCGGGTCTTCACTCCTCTTCTTAAGCTCCTTGAGGTCTCCTATATCAACCTTGATGGCCGACCTCCTCAGTCCTAGATGATCCACCCAAGAGTTTGTGATCCAAGCTAAGCTTCACTAATGAACCAACTTAGCAACCTAGTTTTCTAATCTAGGTTACTAAGGAGATGTAGTGAGTTTTTCTAGTGTATTTCTATCACCCTTCCTCCCTTGATTCTCAACACATGAGATAGTAAGGAGGAAGATGAAGAAGAAGGAGGAGGAACTCAAGAAAGGCTAGATAGGAGAGAGAAGCTTACGGTGAGAATGAGATAACTCGTGTGAAAAATAAATTGAAGCATGATTTTGTATATCTCATTTTTCCAATATAAAATCACAACCATGCTTGAATAGTTTGCACAAATGAATATTCAATTCATTTGTCAACACTATAGAAGCATGGTTCTCACCATTCTCACTTCACTACCTTTATACCTCATTTTCCACTTTACAAGGAAAATGGAAAATACATGAAGAGGTGTCCTCCTTCTAGATTGTTTTCCGTATAAATACGGAATACACTCTACCGTATATACATACCCGTATTCGTACCAAAATACAAATACCCAAGAGATGGAATAATACAAAGAACATAATACTAGAATATGCATATCGAAATATGTATATGTAAATTATTAAATCAACACCTGATTTAATAATCCAGCGTAATCCTAAGTCGGCTACTATTATCATTCGATCAGAACCCTGCTCGATCAAAAACCTGCATGTATAAACATACGGCCACCACATCGTTTCGCCTGAACCAGAGAAACCCTCTGTGTGGGACTCTAAAGACTCGACAATACGCTGGCAGTGGGTTTAACCACAAGCACGTTAGCGACACTAGCTGTACGCAACGACTACCCAGGTACCTGTCGAAAAGAAGGTCGACGAGCAAGCTCATCCAAACCCCTACTGAGCCTATCCATGACAATCTTCGTACAGTCCGGTCTCTCGTCTAAAAGTATCGCATACCGGGTCTAGGGGTGGTAAACTTCAAACCCCTACTGACCCGATAAGTTGTGTCGATTTGGCACAGGACCAATCTGAGAAACTACTAATCTAACCATCAGTAAATCTCAACTGTCTTGGCCAAGGTCTTATGGTTCTGGCTAACCGGACACAGTGCGATATTGTCTCCCAATACCGGGAGAGAAGGATCCCTGACAATCACTCACTGCCTCCATATGGCTTGGGACTGTACCCAACCAAAACCTATTTGAATGACTCAGTAGAACCATGATAGGGTAGTGATCAAAGTACAGTGGGAACTCACACGAGACAAATGATGATCTCAGGTCTAAAAATTAACCTGTACTCATGTCACCTGAGAACCGCTATTTGACGATAAGTATAATACAATATAGAGGTTCTCGGCGAGTCCGTCCAGTGTACTCACCCTCAGTGAACACCTGTATACAATCTTAGGTGATCATACCAATGGCTGTGGGACCAACCACCGCCCCTCGTCGGGGTCTAAAAACATATACAAAAGTCTACTCTAGAATATCGATGCCCGGTATCGATATTCCTGTGACTTGGGACCTTTAAGGTTGTGCTTATGGACTACCCAGCTCCCACAGGTATGATCGACATTATAACACTGGTAGTCAAGCAAAATCCTATGGGCTTTATCAACATGTATCCGCCATATGTAATATCGAGTATAACATATGCACATGTTAATATAAAGACAAACCAAAATAGTATACTACTGTATCGAGTCTTTATCAATATGTAAGCAATATAAAGCAACAAGAGAAAGAAATACATATATTAAGACAAAGACAACTCAAATAATATACTATATACAACTGAGCAAGATTGTCCTTAACATACATATCCCTAGTATCCTATACAATACAGGCCTCTAGGGCATACATATCCAACAATCTCCCACTTACACTAAGGCCTGTAATTGGCGTATCGAATACCCAACATCTGCTTTAGGGCTAGTTGTTGGCGTACCGCATACCCAATATCTCAAAAAATCGCTCGAACTACGTTTGAGGGAGGGCCTTGGTAAATGGATCCACCGTGTTGTCTTTTGTATCTACTCTCCGGACCTCGATCTCCCTGATCAGGTGATACTATCTTAAGATGTGTCTGGACTTCTGATGAGGCCGTGGTTCCATCGCTAAAGCTATAGCCCTATTGTTATCACAATACAAAGGTATTGGATTAACAATGGATGGAACTACCTCAAGTTCAGTAACGAACTTCTTCATCCAGGACCGCATCTTTTGCAGCATCGTTGGCAGCAATGTATTCAGCCTCCATCGTTGAGTCTGCGACGGTGTCTTGTTTAGAGCTCTTCCAACAGCCTACCCCTCCGTTGAAGGTAAACACAAAACCCGAGATAGACTTGCCATCATCCTTGTCACTGTGGAAGCTTGAGTCGGTAAAGAACTCGACCTGAAGATCTCCATTACCGTACACCAAGAACATCTCCTTAGTCCTTCTCAGGTACTTGAGAATGTTCTTCACAGCTGTCCAATGATTCTTACCTGGGTTTGACTGATACCGGCTCACCATGCTAAGCGTGTATGCTACATCTGGTTTGTTACACAGTATCATATAAATTATAGATCCTACCGCCAAGGCGTAGGGTATAGTGCTCATTCGAACCCTCTCCTCATCAGTCTTGGGAGACATCTCTTTGGAGAGAGTGATTCCGTACAATGCGGGTATATTACCGCGCTTGGAATCATCCATACTAAATCTCTTTAGTATGGTCTCTATGTACCTGGAATATGAAAGTCCCAACAATCTCTTGGATCTAACTCTGTAGATCTTAATCCCCAGAATGTAGGAGGCACCACCCAGGTCCTTCATGGAGAACTTTTGTGACAAGAACAGCTTAACCGATTGTAGTATAGGAATGTCATTTCCTATCAAGAGAATTTTATTCACATACAAGACGAGGAATACAACAGTTCCCCCTACAATCTTCTTGTAGATATATGGTTTATCTTCGTTTTTGATGAAGTCAAATTCCTTGACTGTCTCATCAAAACAGATGTTCCAGCTCCATGATACCTGCTTTAATCCATAAATGGATTTAAGCAACTTGCACACCTTCCCGTTGCTCCACTGTCTGCGAATCACTCCAGCTGTTCCATATAATCGCTCTCTTCTAAACTTCCATTTAGAAAAGATGTTTTAACATCCATCTGCTAGATATCATAGTCATGGTAGGCAGTAAAGGCAAGTAGGATCCGAATGGATTTCAGCATAGCCACTGGAAAAAAGGTTTCGTCATAGTCCACTCCAGGTCTTTGACGAAAATGTTTTGCAACAAGTCTAGCCTTATAGGTTTCCACCTGTCCATCTGCATCGATCTTCTTTTTGAAGATCCACTTGCATACAACGGGTTTTACCCCAGAAGGAGCAACATCCAAAGTCCAAACTTTGTTCGTGTACATTGACTCCATTTCGGAGCGCATAATATCTAGCCATTTATCAGAGTCATTACTGGTAATGGCCTGCTTAAAACTAATAGGATCATCTTCTTCCAAGATGCAATCCTCTCGATCCACATCTATGAGAAATCTGTAGTATCTCTCGGACAGATTAGAAATCCTACTAAATCTGCGGAGTGGCTGAGGTTCATCCGGGATTATTGAATCCTCTGGTTTCACCAAATCTTCAGTTTCAGTTTGTGGTTCAATAATTTCTTTCAGTTCTACCGTGCTCCCACTAATTTCTTTTGCAAGAAATTCCATTTCTAAGAAAACAGCGTGCTGAGAAACAAACACCTTCTATTCCTCAGTGTGGTAGAACAAATATCCATAACCATTCTTTGGATATCCCACAGACTTACATAAAACTGACTGTGCCTCAAGTTTGTCCAAATTATGCTTTTTAACGTAAGCCGGACAACCCCATGTCTTAAATCTTTTTAGATATGGCCGTTTACCATTCCATATTTCGAATGGAGTCTTAGGTACGGATTTGGATGGAACATCATTCAATAGATATGCCGTTGTTTGAAGCGCATATCCCCAGAATGAAAAAGGCATATCAGCACTACTCATCATGGAGTGAACCATGTCCAAAAGGGTACGATTCCTCCCTCCGATACACCGTTGTCCTGTAGTGTGTACGGAGGAGTAAGCTGAGAGAGAATACCATTCTCTTTCAAGTATTCTAGGAATTCCATGTTTAAGTATTCCCCTCCTCTATCAGATCTGAGGATCTTAATATTTTTGTCAGTCTGGTTCTCTACTTCGTTCTTATATTCTTTGAATTTCTCAAAAGCTTCAGATTTCTGTTTCAAAAGATACACATATCTGAACCTAGAGAGATCGTCAGTGAATGTAATGAAGTACGAGAACCCACCCCTCGCATGTATAGACATCGGACCACATACATCACAGTGTATGAGTCCCAAGAGCTGTGTAGCTCTTTCTTCATGTCAAGTGAACAGAGTTTTGGTCATCTTTCTTTTGAGACAAGACTGACAAGTTTCATAGGATGAAAATTCGAACGGATTCAGATATCCATCCTTATGCAACTTACTTCGTCTTTCCTCACCGATATGACCAAGTCTACAATGCCATAAATAGGTTTGGTTCGTATCTGACTCTTCCTCTTGCGTGTGTTTTGTATATTGAAGACCGTGTTTTGATTAAGAACATAGATACCATTACAAAATGTACCTTCTGCAACCAATACCTGATTAAGGTAAATGTTCATGATATTTCTATTTAGAACAAAGTTGTATCCATCTTTATCAAGTAAAGAAACCGATATAATGTTGTAGATCATGGAAGGTATGAAAGTCGGCCTTAGCACCACCATGAGGTTTTAGTAGCATCAAGCATGCCAAATTCAAATTTTTAGTAGTGTTAAGCTAGACTAAACAGGATCTTTGTTAGAATATTAGGGTTTGCTATAAAGAAAACTATATGAAATGAAAGATAGCTATACCCTTGAAGATCAAGTCCTTCACTTCACATGTTCCGTGTAGTAGTCCCGCGACTCCACTAGGCTCCACTTAAGGTTTTGGACGAGCTTCCTCCGATGACCTTCGTGCTGAAAATGATCCACGCGAAATCCCTCCAACTCAAGCTACCTCTACACTAAACTCTTTAGCGTAGTAAACATGCTACACTTGATCGCTAGTCAAGTGTAGGATGGTGAAGTAGTGGATGTTAAAAGCTCACAAGTTTGTGTTCAAGCTTCATGGTTCACATCACATGTGAGGGTTGAAGCTTGAACTATAGCAATCGAGGAAGAAGAAGAAGCTAGAGAGCAACCATGGGAGCAACTCAAGAAAATGGCTAAGTGTTGAGAATGAGCTTAGAATGAATGGCAACCCTTGACCCCCACTCATTCAAGCATAGAATTTTGCAATATAAAATTGCAACCATGCTTGAATAGTGAGTCAAGATGAATAAACAAATATAAATCCCATGTTCCCCTCCGAACGGCGGCCTGCGACGTTAGGACGTCACGTGCCTGAGGTTCGGGGCAGATGCTATTTGGTTTTTATCCGTCCACCTCTTCGAAGATGCCAAGTTGATTTATGGCACCGTGTATCGAAGGTTTAGACGGATGCGGCCGATGTAGCAGACTTTGTCAGATTCCCCCTCGCTTGAGGGGTTTTTGATTGTGGGGACGCTCTTCCCTGCAGGCGCAAGCCCCTGCAGTTAATTACGCTACCGCTTTGCGGTAACAACTTTCTCCTTCTCCAGAATTTCACTTCGTGTCGTGTGTGTTTGTTTTGTTTGTGGCTGCCCGTGGATTGTATACGGAGACTGAGTAATGCCGTCGCCCGTAGGGCGTGAATTAGTCCAAATCCGTATTTACTTAGATTTGGGTTTGGTGTTTTTAGTTTAAGGATGCATTAGTCGCGTTGCGACTAAGATCAACTTAAACATTCGTCAAGGATACGTTAGTCTTGCTTTGGACTAAGATCAACCTGACGTGGTGATTCATTTAATTTATGGCCATCGGGACTCATCACCTCTCTAACATCGTTGAAGGATTACAACGATAGGTGTCAGAGGAGCTCAGAGATGTACCCTTGAACCAAAGCTGATTGAGGGTTTTATAGTCCATTTAAGTGCTTAAGGATACGTTAGCCGTATTTGGGACTAAGATCAACTTAAACGGGATCGTTTAGATCCGGCAAAAGAGCAATTGGCTCTATTGTTCCAGTTTAGGGACGCAGTGGTCCCTTATTAGTTTAGGGACGTCTCGGTCCGATACCAGTTTAAGGACGTAGTGGTCCATTATTAGTTTAGGGACGTTTCGGTCCGATGCCAGTTTAGGGACGTAGTGGTCCATTATTAGTTTAAGGACATTTCGGTCCATCGCCAGTTTAGGGACGTGGTGGTCCGTCATTAGTTTAGGGACATTTCGGTCCGATGCCAGTTTAGGGACGTAGTGGTCCATCATTAGTTTAAGGACGTCTCGGTCCAATATTAGTTTAAGGACATCTCGGTCCGATATTAGTTTAAGGACGTCTCGGTCCAACATTAGTTTTAAGGACGTCTCGGTCCAATATTAGTTTAAGGACGTTTCGGTCCGATATTAGTTTAAGGACGTTTCGGTCCGATATTAGTTTAAGGACGTCTCGGTCCGATATTAGTTTAGGGACACCTCGGTCCACGAGTTTAAGGACCCCGCAGTCCATATCGATGTGTGGTCGTTGGGACCCGTCACCTCTTTGACGTCGTTGAGGAATTACAACGACGGATGTCAAAGGAGTTCGGAGATGTACCCTCGAACCGGATGTAGATTGATTTAGGAGAGCCATTTTGCTCAGTCAATTTAATTTAAGGACTTATGGCCAAAATTGGGCTAAGTCCAATTGAAATGTTCAACATTTTATTTGCTTTTGCATTGCATTTCTTTTTTATTTTTTATTTTTATTTGGGCCTTGCCCAGAAAGGATGCAGAGTATCAATTTGTTTTGGGCTCTACCCTTTTAGGAATGATGCAAGGTATCAATTTTATTTGGGCTCTGCCCTTATATAAAGGATGCAAAGCATCAATTTATTTGGGCTCTGCCCATTTATTGCCTTGCAATTTATTTTGGCCTGTCAGGTCATTTTGATTTGGGCATGGCCCTTCAAATAGTGCAAAGCACCAAGAATCTTTTGGATTCAAGAAAATGAGTGCAGAGCACTTTTTAATGATCTAAATTTAGATCAAAGAAGAGAAAAGAAAATCTTTTCTTTCTTTCTGTCTCAGAGAACCAGAGGTTCATAGCAAGTGCAAGGCACTATTTTTATTTATTTATTTATCTGAGAACCAGAGGTTCATAGCAAGTGCAATGCACTATTTTTATTTATTTATTTATCTGAGAACCAGAGGTTCATAGCAAGTGCAAGGCACTATCTGTTGTGCGCACGTGCGTTGCACGTGGTGCCGCATGGCGGGCATACGTGCGTTGCACATGGCGCACATGCGCATTATGAGGAGAAGCAAAGCTTCTATATATGGAGAACAAGCTCCTTTTAATATTATTAAATATTCTCATGTGGTGCGCACGTGCGTTGCGCGTAGTGCCGCATGGCAGGCACACGTGCGTTGCACGTAGCGCACATGGCGCTTGCGCATATGCGCATTATGGAGGAGCATGCTCCTATCTTGGAGAACTAAGCTCCTTTGAGTATTGAATCCTTTGAGGATTTTTACTCTACCCTTTCTAAGAGGTATCCCCTCTTATTTATATGGGAGTGGTAGAGAAGCCAGCTCTCCTTTTCCCGATGTGGGACTAAAAAATGCATTCCCCATGTAGTAGAGCATTACTTTAGATTACACGTGTATAACACATTTGCTCATAACTTTTGATCTCGGATGAATTATGAGGCCCATAATATATCAAATCGAAGGTCTTTTCGAGATGCTTTCAATATCATCAGAATTTAGCTGTTTTTCGTTCCGGAGTTTGTCAAAATACAGCTCGGAAAATACTGGTTCGCATCTTCTTCCTTAAATCACATGTGCATAGACATTTGCTCATAACTTTTGATCCCGGATGAATTATGAGGCCCATAATATATCAAATCGAAGGTTTTATCGAGACGCTTTCGATACAAATAGAATTTATCCATTTCTCATTCGGGAGTTTATCAAAAAACAGCCCGGAAGATACTGGTTCGTATTTCCTTAAGCGTATCGCTGCCATTTGATACCTTGGACTCTTTTGCGCAGAAATTTTTGGTGGGAACAAATGCCCCCCACTACTTTGCCCACGTAAGTATGTACGTGGGTGAAGTAGTGCAGAGTTATGCAGAGTTATGCATGGTGTATGGCCAGTTTTGGGTTGATGTATCACTTTCAGAATCTTGATCTGAGAAGATAACGAGCGGACACAAGCGTCGTCATTTATCTTTGACTCAAATCTCAACTCTTAAGGGATATAGTTCCAACCCTTAACTCCATGTGCCGCATCCTTCTATTTCTTTTTTTGTCTCACTCTGGCGTGGAGTAGTTCATACGCTTATGAGTAAGTTCTCCATTTCAGTGGCATGTAGCTTTGGCAAGTGTGGCCCATAGATGGTCGGCCCATCTTGACTTCTTTGCA
Organism: Agapanthus africanus; assembly: GCA_030015575.1. Taxonomy (NCBI): domain Eukaryota; kingdom Viridiplantae; phylum Streptophyta; class Magnoliopsida; order Asparagales; family Amaryllidaceae; genus Agapanthus; species Agapanthus africanus. The sequence goes on along the minus strand of CM057344.1, from coordinate 377,044,750 downwards.
GGGCAGTGATGGCTTAGGAGACAGGGGTAGGATCTGCCACCTAAGGCTTTTCAACTTTACGAGCCGTGAGGGTCTCATAAAGACTTTTCTCCCTACGAGTCGTGAGGATCTCGTAGGTGTATTTTCTCCTTGGGGATCGTGAGGATTCCTAAGTGTGTTTTCTCTTATAAGTCGTAAGGATCCTATAAGAGAGTTTTCCCTCTTACGAGTCGAGAGGACCCGTAAGCGGTTGTTTCCCTCCTTATCGAGATTCGACTTTGGAGAGTGTGACCCGTGGATAGTATGCAAGAGACCGTTTTGGGCCGACTTGCAGGGTCCCAGTGCTTAGGAAACAGGTTTTTTAATCCCTACTGCCTAAGGCTTTATCTCACGAGTCGAGACGCATCGAGAAAATCTCGCAAAGACATCAATTTCCTCACGAGTCGAAACGGATCGAGCAGATCTCGCAAGAACATCTTAACGTCGCATTTAACCTCTGCTCTTTACGACAGAAACCCGTTAAGGTTGGTGGTACTTAGGGTTTTGGCCATCGTACCGTCGCATAAGCTGATATAGTCCTCGATAAGCAATCGTGCTGTTCGAGTAGCCCCGCGACTGCCGTGTCTCTGATCCCTTCGGGGGCTGGACAAGACGTCTTCAAGCAATCCTCCTTGGCAGTTTGACCGTCAGAAGAGCAAGCGCTAGGAATTTGCCATGCCGCTTTTTACTTGAGGTTAGGCTCATTTTGGAGAGCCCCGATGAGTCATAACCACTCCGCGCTGGTGTGGGGATGATCTCCGATAGTCTTTCGGGCTTTATATGAGTTGCCGTTAAGACCCTGAAGCTAGGAATTTGGCCTTTGCTTCGTTTGCTGGCATTGCGTCTGCTGTATCGAGACGAATGTTGCGGTGGGAACTAGGGATTTTGCCGTGGCTCCGTTTGTTTGATGACGTTACGTCTGCTGTGTCAAGACGAACGTTGGGGTGACATCTCGTCTGCTGTATCGAGACGGACGTCGAAGTGGTGACCACTCCACACTGGTGCGAGATGATCTCCGATTGTCTTTCCGGCTTTATATGACTTGCCGTTAAGACCCTGAAGCTAGGGATTTAGCCTTCGCTTCGTTTGCTGGCATTGCGTCCTCTGTATCGAGACTAATGTCGTGGTTGTCTATAGGTTACTGGTGAACCGCCGAGGTTTGGAACTAGGGATTTTGCCGTGGCTCCGTTTGTTTGATGACGTTACGTCTGCTGTGTCGAGACGAACGTTGGGGTGACATCTCGTCTGCTGTATCGAGACGGACGTCGAAGTGGTGACCACTCCACACTGGTGCGAGATGATCTCCGATTGTCTTTCCGGTTTTATATGACTTGCCGTTAAGACCCTGAAGCTAGGAATTTAGCCTTCGCTTCGTTTGCTGGCATTGCGTCCTCTGTATCGAGACGAATGTCACGGTGGGAACTAGGGATTTTGCCGTGGCTCCGTTTGTTTGATGACGTTACGTCTGCTGTGTCGAGACGAACGTTGGGGTGACATCTCGTCTGCTGTATCGAGACGGACGTCGAAGTGGTGACCACTTCACACTGGTGCGAGATGATCTCCGATTGTCTTTCCGGTTTTATATGACTTGCCGTTAAAACCCTGAAGCTAGGGATTTAGCCTTCGCTTCGTTTGCTTTGGTGTGTCTGAATCCCTGCTGGAGGAAGAACGCTGAGGTTGACATTTCGTCTACTGTATCGAGACGAACGTCATGGAGGTGACCACTTCATGTGAGATGGTCTCCGATTGTCTTTCCGGTTTTATGTGAGTTACCGTTAAGACGTCGAAGTTAGGAATGTGGCCTTCGCTTCGTTTGCTTTGGTGTGTCCAAATCCTGTTGGAGGAAGAACGCCGGGGTTGATATATCGTCTACTGTATCGAGACGAACGTCAAGGAGGTGACCACTTTCTGTGAGATGGTCTCCGATTGTCTTTTCGGTTTTATGTGAGTTACCGTAAAGACGTTGAAGCTAGGAATGTGGCCTTCGCTTCGTTTGCTTACACTGCGTCTGGTATATTGAGACGAATGCTGAGGTGGAGCTGGGATTTTGCCATCACTCCGCTTTGTTTCGACCATGGGGTCTTTTGTTAACTTTGCATGTACACCCCGCTGGCCTGCGAAGGAACGCCGTTGTTGACATTGCGTCTGTTGTAACGAGACGAATGCTAAGGTGGAGTTGGGATTTTGCCGTTACTCCGCTTTGTTTTGACCGTGAGGTCTTTTGTTGACGTTGCATCTGCCTCCAGCTGGACTGCGGAGGAACGCTGTTGTTGACATTGCGTCTACTGTATCGAGACGAATGCTGAGGTGAAGCTGGGATTCTGCCATCGCTCTGCTTGATGGTGTAACATCTGTGTCCTGTTGGAATGAGGAGGCACACCGTTGTTGGTCTCCAGGCTTTAGACGTGGCCATTGAGATTTGGAACTAGGGACTTTGTCATGGTTCCGTTTGTTGCGATTCTGAGGTCAGTTGTTGACGCCATGTCTGCATCTAGTTGAAGTGAGGAGAAACGCCGTTGGTGATCTCTAAGTTGTCGATGTTGACGTCGAGACCCTAAAGCTCGGGATCTTCTTTTGCTTCATTTGTTAACATCGTGTCTGTAATATTGCGACAAATGTCGAGATGGTCTCTAGGTTATCTATGAACCGTCGAGATTTAGCTTCGCTTTCTGGTGGAGCCTGTTGGGAAAGTATTGTTCCTTTTTTATCTGTGCCCCTGGATTATATACAGGGATCGATGTGATTTCACCTGTAGGGCAAAAGTTTCATTCTTTCATTTTTTTTTATTCTTTCCGCGATGCTCTATCATTTCAGCTTTTATATCGCGAAGGTCGCGATTGCCCAATCATTTCGGCTATTTTTCGCGGTGCCCAATCATTTCGGCTGTTTATTTTATTTTTACTCGCTACTTTTTATTGCGAGTTGCCCAATCATTTCGACTGTTTATTTTATTTTTACTCGTTGTTTTTTTTTTATTGCGAGTAGGGAATTTGGGGTCTGATACCAATCTTGGCATCAGCATCGCTGCCACTGGAATATTGCCAGGAGCGAATCATCATTTGCCGTAAAAGGACTTGGAATTTGATATCGGTCTAGGCATCAGCATCGCTGCAACTGGGATATTGCCAGGAGCGAATCATCATCTGCCATGAAAGGACTTGGAATTTGATACCGATTTAGGCATCAGCATCGCTACAACTGGAATATTGCCAGGAGCGAATCATCATTTGCCGTAAAAGGACTTGGAATTTGATACCGGTCTAGGCATCAGCATCGCTGCAACTGGGATATTGCCAGGAGCGAACCATCATTTGCCTCTGTCAATGTTGAACAAAGGTGGCTTAGTAAACAGGGTTAAGGGTCCTGTCGGCTAAGGCTTTTGACTTCATGAGCCGTAAGGGTCTCACAAAGGTATTTCTCCCTACAAGTCGTGAGGATCTTGTAGGTGTGTTTTTTCCTTGGGAATCGTGAGGATTCCTAAGTGCATGTTCTCTTGTAAGTCGTAAGGATCTTACAAAAGGGTTTTCTCCTTATAAGTCGAGAGGACTTACAAGTGTTGTTTGCTGTACAAGCATATCCCTAGTCACGGATGGGACTTTGTTAGGGAAATATTTATTTGCGCCCGTGGATTATATACAAGGGTCAGTATGAGCCGCTTGTAGGGCAATATCGAAGGTTGTGGGGGTTGCTTAAGAACAGGTTAAGGTTTCTGTAACTTAAGACTTTCAAATCTTATGAGCCGTGAGGGTCACATAAGAGAATTCTCCTTACGAGTCGTGAGGATCTCGCAAGTGTATTTTCTCCTTAGGAATCGTGAGGATGCCTAAGTGTGTTGCTCCCTTGTGAGTCGTAAGGATCTCACGCGGGTGGTTTCTCCTTACAGGGTCGAGAGGATCCTATAAGTGTTTCTTTAACGAGGTTGCGCCCTTTCGGGTTTTCACAAACGCTCGCCGGTAGCCCTGCTGTTTTTACTCACGGAGCCCTTTCGGGTTTTCATCCGTGCCCTTTTTGCTTATGGACATACCTTTATTATTTTTCTTTTCTTCTTTTTTTTTTTTTTTTTTACGAGGTCGCGCCCTTTCGGGTTTTCACGAACACTCGCCGGTAGCCCTGCTGTTTTTACTCACGGAGCCCTTTCGGGTTTTCATCCGTGCCCATTTTGCTTGTGGACGTACCGTTATTTTTTTTTTTTTTTTTATTAACACGTCAGCCTGAAGATGCTGCGGGTTGGGAGTAGTTTAACGACGTTTCGGTCATTTGCAAGTTTTAGGACATTGCGGTCCGTCGTTAGTTTAAGGACATCTCGGTCCGTTGTTAGTTTAAGGACGTTTCGATCCGTTATCCAGTTTTAGGACGTAGTGGTCCGTTAGGCTTTCTCTATGAATGAGCATGATGCCCCCGGCGTGTCCATATTTTTCGGAGCATGCGGTTGTGGCGGGTTCACCTTCCAAATTTCGGACAACGCGAACTTGCCCTGTTGGTATTGGTCTTCAACCCAGTTCTTGAAGACGTAGCAATCCTCGATCAGATGACCTACCGTTTGGTGGTAAGGGCAATAATTAGGATTATTAATATCGCCTGGCCGCAATGGACGTTTTGGATTCGGCAGATTGATGAGTCTGTCGCACACTGCCAGCTCGAACAGTCCCCTTGTTTTATCTTGAGGAAACGAGTAAGGACGTTTCAACTTTTCCTGGAGGGATTGCCGCTTGTTGCTTTGGCAAGCAACCGGTCTAGGGTCACCTGATTGTTGGTGAGTGCTGGCGACGAGGGCCGTTTTTTCTTTTTCCTTTTATCCTTTTTGTTCGATCCTTTGTTTACGGGGCCGAGATTTTTTCCGAGTAGCATGCGATTGCACGGCTGAACGTTCTCGCAGATTCTCAATTCCTTTATTTTTGAAATAGATTCCCCGATGGAAGAGTTGGGGGTAGCTTCTTTGTCAGAGTCGCTTCCAAAGGTGATAATTTGTGATCCCTTGAAGTCGGCTATATGACAGTTTGCGGCGGCTCCTTTGCGCTCATATATCGCATTTTTCCGATGTCCACAAGCTTCACACTTTGTCTTGTCGAAGTGTTGCTTTTGAGCGACATACCCTTGCCACCAACAGTTAAAGGATTCGCAGTCTTCGGTAGGATGTATGATCTTCTGATGATATAAACAGAAGTCAGGGTGCATCTCTGCCTCAGCGAGAGTATTTTCTTCAGAGGGCGGTAGCTTCATTCCTACTGACAGAGCTTTGGCGAACCTTTTCCTCGTCTTGAATTTGTTTTTACCCGCAGTGTATGGCTTTTGATTTGACGGGAATGTCTTGGCTCTTTCCAGTATGGCCATTTCATGCTCTTGATTGGCTTTTGCTTTCAGACGAATTTCATTTAGGAAGGCATCGATCAACTCGTCTAACGGCTGCGGAATTTCTGTTTCAGGGTCCGCCCTCGTTTTCTCGGCGCAAGGAGCCTCTTTATTATCTGCCAATGAGTGAGAGATCACATGACAAGTTGCCCCCGGCGTGTTTGTCTTCTTTGGAGTATGCGGCTGTGGTGGGTTCACCTTCCAGCTTTCAGACAACGCGAACTTGCCATGTAAGTATTGATCCTCGATCCATCCCTTAAAGACGAAACAATCCTCAATCGGGTGACTTACCGTTTGGTGGTAAGGGCAATAATTGGGATTATTAAGATCGCCTGGCTGCGACAGACGCTTTGGACTCGGCAGATTGATGAGTCTGTTACGCACTGCCAGCTCAAACAGTCTTCTCGTTTTATTCTGAGGAAACGAGTAAGAACGTCCTAGCCTCTCTTCGAGGGATGGGCGTGGACGCGTGTTGTTTTGGCGAACGACCGGGTTTGAGTTGCTCGACTGTTGTTGAGCATTGGCGACGACGATCGCTTTCCCTTTTCCTTTCTCATCTCGGGAATCTGATTTTGGAGGAGACGGTCTATGGCCCATCTGGTCCATTTGGGCTAATTTGTCAATCAAGGCCTGGAAGGTGGTCGGCCTGAAGAACATCATGAATTGTGAGATGGTCGCCTGCGGATAGAGAGTGCCCACAAACATGCCTACCGCAGGTGCCTCTTCTATGCGTTGTTCGCATTTCGACCATAGGTTCCGCCATCGTGTTGCGTATTGAACCCACGTTTCGCTTGGCCTTATCCTAGCATTTATTAGTGCTGTTATCGGGGTGCGTTCACTAGCACTCGCGAATCTTTGCGTAAACAGCAGTTCCATCTCTGCAAATGTTTTGACAGAGTCGTTAGGCAGCTCCGAATACCATTCAAAGGCTGTTTCTGCTAAGCTGCCGACGAATTGAAGTAGCAACAATTTGTCATCGCCTTCAGTATTGCCGCATAAGGCCCTGAATTGAGCGACATGCTGATGCGGATTCCCTGTCCCTTTATATACGTGGAATTTAGGGATCGTATATCCTGGCGGGTAACTGATTTGGTCATACCAGCTCGGATACGGTCGTCCGGTCCTAACAGTTTGCCCAGCCGCTTCATTCGCCTGATGAACCCGGATCTGCTGAGCTATATATTCGTCTAGGTCGACTTTGGAGATTGCCTCCTCCTTGGCTGTTGATAGAGCCGGCGGAGGATTTGACGTTTCTCCCCTGTCATCTTCAAGGACGATCGGAGGATCTTCAGCAGGAGGGTCCGGCTGTAACATCATCCCTACCATATCTTTGAAGAGGAGCGCCATCTGTTTTATGTTAGCCGCTTGCTCTGCAGCTTCTTTGTCCCTCTTTTTGAGGACTCTGCGTAAAAAGTCAGCGTCCGTTTCTTGTTCTTGACGCTCATCCGAGGATGTTTCAGAGCTTTCTTTTGGCCCAGTGAGTGCAGCCATTGTAGTCATCATTTCCTGAAGCTTTTGTTGTTGCTCCTGGGCTTTCGTCACGGATCGGGTGAGCGGTCGGTGGCCCGTAGAAGTGCGGCTTTCCTCCTTTCCAGAAGCCATATAAATTGTGTGCACTACCATGCCCCCAGACTTGGGGCGTTTGTGTTCGGTGTCTTTGCGATTCGCCAAAGACACATGGGATTTTTGCGGCCTCCTTTTTTGAGTGATTGGAGTTAAGGGAGCCGTTGTAGTGGGCGTCCAAGTAGCTCTTGTTTTTTGTGGCTTGACAGAGTAATCCTTCTCCTGCCGCACCTTCATCTTTTTCTGTCGATAAAGATGGTTTTCATTAATCACTGACTCCTGGACCTGTCGCCAGACCTTGTAAATTTTAGAGGACAGTCGTTGAGGGGGCTGCTCTAACTTCTTCTCTGGAGTATTCTCCAAAGGTGAAGGAGTTCGTTTCAATATCGCAGTAGGAGAGTTTCTGCGCACCTTGTTGAGCAGTTCAAAGCTGTTCTTGGTTGGAACAGCAGCATCGATCCTCACCATCGGAGTTGGAGGAGTAAGTCCAGAGGGGGAGTTGCCCCCAGCCTTCCTCACTCGGCGCCAGTAGCGACGTCGGGCATGTCGTGCTGATGGAGTTGTTTCAGCTATAGGGGTGACCTCCTCATGCCCCCTGTGTTGGTCAGAATATGCTGGTACCAGCCTTTTAAAGATCGACGTCCGTTGAACGGGGACGGCCAACCTGTCAGAAGCGGGCTTCCGAACATGGGAAGCGACCCTGGTGACTTCGCCAAGAACGGGAGCTGGGATAGCTATCCATTTCGGGATAACGCCTTCTGGTATGGCAGGCTTCTTCATGGGCCCGATGGAGCTCTGGCCTAATCCATTAAAACCTGAAGCAGTGGAGTTGGATGACCCGTTGAGAGGGGTCGCGGCAGTGGTGAGTCGATCGAAGACCGACTTCTTTGGAGCTTCTTGCAATGTCATTGGGGCGTTGAAGCTCATTAGTGGGAGCATAGTCCCAAAAAATAGTCCAGTGGTGGTTTGAGCCACCTGCTCCACCGGCATTTTGAAAAGGGAGGCCGCTTGGGGCCCATAAGTCACTCCTCCAGTAATGACGGAGCGAGAGCTGTTGCTGCAGGCGATGCAGTTCGAAGCCATTGATCTTCTGTTTTCTGCACGGAGCAAGACACCAAATCTTAGTACCTTGAATCCACAGGCAATCACAGCAAACCGCGATTTGTTCGCGAACACGACACACGAAGTGTGGAGTGGAAAGAGGAAGAGGTCCCACCGGGCGTGCCAGAATCTGTTCCCCTCCGAACGGCGGCCTGCGACGTTAGGACGTCACGTGCCTGAGGTTCGGGGCAGATGCTATTTGGTTTTTATCCGTCCACCTCTTCGAAGATGCCAAGTTGATTTATGGCACCGTGTATCGAAGGTTTAGACGGATGCGGCCGATGTAGCAGACTTTGTCAGATTCCCCCTCGCTTGAGGGGTTTTTGATTGTGGGGACGCTCTTCCCTGCAGGCGCAAGCCCCTGCAGTTAATTACGCTACCGCTTTGCGGTAACAACTTTCTCCTTCTCCAGAATTTCACTTCGTGTCGTGTGTGTTTGTTTTGTTTGTGGCTGCCCGTGGATTGTATACGGAGACTGAGTAATGCCGTCGCCCGTAGGGCGTGAATTAGTCCAAATCCGTATTTACTTAGATTTGGGTTTGGTGTTTTTAGTTTAAGGATGCATTAGTCGCGTTGCGACTAAGATCAACTTAAACATTCGTCAAGGATACGTTAGTCTTGCTTTGGACTAAGATCAACCTGACGTGGTGATTCATTTAATTTATGGCCATCGGGACTCATCACCTCTCTAACATCGTTGAAGGATTACAACGATAGGTGTCAGAGGAGCTCAGAGATGTACCCTTGAACCAAAGCTGATTGAGGGTTTTATAGTCCATTTAAGTGCTTAAGGATACGTTAGCCGTATTTGGGGCTAAGATCAACTTAAACGGGATCGTTTAGATCCGGCAAAAGAGCAATTGGCTCTATTGTTCCAGTTTAGGGACGCAGTGGTCCCTTATTAGTTTAGGGACGTCTCGGTCCGATACCAGTTTAAGGACGTAGTGGTCCATTATTAGTTTAGGGACGTTTCGGTCCGATGCCAGTTTAGGGACGTAGTGGTCCATTATTAGTTTAAGGACATTTCGGTCCATCGCCAGTTTAGGGACGTGGTGGTCCGTCATTAGTTTAGGGACATTTCGGTCCGATGCCAGTTTAGGGACGTAGTGGTCCATCATTAGTTTAAGGACGTCTCGGTCCAATATTAGTTTAAGGACATCTCGGTCCGATATTAGTTTAAGGACGTCTCGGTCCAACATTAGTTTTAAGGACGTCTCGGTCCAATATTAGTTTAAGGACGTTTCGGTCCGATATTAGTTTAAGGACGTTTCGGTCCGATATTAGTTTAAGGACGTCTCGGTCCGATATTAGTTTAGGGACACCTCGGTCCACGAGTTTAAGGACCCCGCAGTCCATATCGATGTGTGGTCGTTGGGACCCGTCACCTCTTTGACGTCGTTGAGGAATTACAACGACGGATGTCAAAGGAGTTCGGAGATGTACCCTCGAACCGGATGTAGATTGATTTAGGAGAGCCATTTTGCTCAGTCAATTTAATTTAAGGACTTATGGCCAAAATTGGGCTAAGTCCAATTGAAATGTTCAACATTTTATTTGCTTTTGCATTGCATTTCTTTTTTATTTTTTATTTTTATTTGGGCCTTGCCCAGAAAGGATGCAGAGTATCAATTTGTTTTGGGCTCTACCCTTTTAGGAATGATGCAAGGTATCAATTTTATTTGGGCTCTGCCCTTATATAAAGGATGCAAAGCATCAATTTATTTGGGCTCTGCCCATTTATTGCCTTGCAATTTATTTTGGCCTGTCAGGTCATTTTGATTTGGGCATGGCCCTTCAAATAGTGCAAAGCACCAAGAATCTTTTGGATTCAAGAAAATGAGTGCAGAGCACTTTTTAATGATCTAAATTTAGATCAAAGAAGAGAAAAGAAAATCTTTTCTTTCTTTCTGTCTCAGAGAACCAGAGGTTCATAGCAAGTGCAAGGCACTATTTTTATTTATTTATTTATCTGAGAACCAGAGGTTCATAGCAAGTGCAATGCACTATTTTTATTTATTTATTTATCTGAGAACCAGAGGTTCATAGCAAGTGCAAGGCACTATCTGTTGTGCGCACGTGCGTTGCACGTGGTGCCGCATGGCGGGCATACGTGCGTTGCACATGGCGCACATGCGCATTATGAGGAGAAGCAAAGCTTCTATATATGGAGAACAAGCTCCTTTTAATATTATTAAATATTCTCATGTGGTGCGCACGTGCGTTGCGCGTAGTGCCGCATGGCAGGCACACGTGCGTTGCACGTAGCGCACATGGCGCTTGCGCATATGCGCATTATGGAGGAGCATGCTCCTATCTTGGAGAACTAAGCTCCTTTGAGTATTGAATCCTTTGAGGATTTTTACTCTACCCTTTCTAAGAGGTATCCCCTCTTATTTATATGGGAGTGGTAGAGAAGCCAGCTCTCCTTTTCCCGATGTGGGACTAAAAAATGCATTCCCCATGTAGTAGAGCATTACTTTAGATTACACGTGTATAACACATTTGCTCATAACTTTTGATCTCGGATGAATTATGAGGCCCATAATATATCAAATCGAAGGTCTTTTCGAGATGCTTTCAATATCATCAGAATTTAGCTGTTTTTCGTTCCGGAGTTTGTCAAAATACAGCTCGGAAAATACTGGTTCGCATCTTCTTCCTTAAATCACATGTGCATAGACATTTGCTCATAACTTTTGATCCCGGATGAATTATGAGGCCCATAATATATCAAATCGAAGGTTTTATCGAGACGCTTTCGATAAAAATAGAATTTATCCATTTCTCATTCGGGAGTTTATCAAAAAACAGCCCGGAAGATACTGGTTCGTATTTCCTTAAGCGTATCGCTGCCATTTGATACCTTGGACTCTTTTGCGCAGAAATTTTTGGTGGGAACATCCCATGCTTGCAACCAAGCTCTCATTTTCCACCTCATTTCTATTTTTCTCAAAATTAGAAATTCAAGCCATGCTTCATTATATATATATATATATATATATATATATATATATATATCATATATATTAATATATAAATTATGAAGAATAATTCGTGAGCTAATGATATTAGTTAAGATATAATTATATCACATATAATATATATCACATTATTAAATCAACACTTGTTTAATAATCCGGTTATATCATATATGACCGACTAATATCATTTATCTGTATATCATATTATCAAATCAACACTTGATTCGATAATCTGGTTATATCACATATAACCTAATTCGATAACAGATAACTGCCAGATTACAATACGGTATCACATACACGTATTTAATCAGGCCCACACACATATCACATATGTGTCCTACTTCATTTCGCCTGAACCAGGGAACTTCTGTGTGGGACTCTAAAGACTCGTCAATACACCACCAGTAGGTGATGATCACATCAGTAATCCACAAGCCGTCAGCGGTACTAGCTGGACGTACCGGCTATCCGGGTATTGAGCAATATGAAGATCAAAAAACAAGCTTGTCCATAGTCTCCATGAAGCCTATCAGTAACACTACCATACAGTCCGATCTCTTCATCTGATATATCGCATATCATGTCTACGGGTCGTAAACGTCAGACCCCAGTAACGTGATAAGTCATGCCGATGTTTGGCCTATAACGGTTAGAGAAACTACTGATAACACTTATCAGTAAATCTCATAAGCAGCCCTGGACAGGGACTTCCAGTTATAGCCAATCGAGCATAGCGCAACATCAACCCCTGATACCGGGAGAGACAAAACCCCTCTTATCGCTCATTACCTCCATGCGACTCGGGACTGTACCAAAAATCCACCTGTTTGCACGTCTCCTTTGAGCATGGTAAGGAGGAAATCAAACCACAGTGGAAGCCGTACAAGACTCTATGACGATCTGTCATGCCCCGCTTCCCAAAATGCGGAATACGAAGGGTTGACAAGGCCATCCATGCTCCTGCGGTCAAGGAAATATCCTGCCATAGTCATACTTCGGCTTCTAGCTTTACGTGGTAACCAGTAATACAATACACAGGTAATGAGAAATGCATTATATAAATCAAAACAAATACAAAGAACTAACCAGATGGGAATCAAGAGAGCAAGGTTCTGGGTAGCTGATCAAGATGGCCGCGATGTCCTCGAGGTACGTCTGGTCCTGGTCCAAACTAAGTCCACTTCTCACTCTGAGCATGCATACTCAGGTCGTCAGAGCGACGCGATAGCAATATATGTGTATAAATGCAGTTGTAACTCGAACAGTGATAATAGATATATAACAGTAAATCAAGACAGTAAAGATATGAACATGGAGTAACCGATGCGGTGTCAAATAGAGCAGGTGAACGGTAAAGCAGTAAAATAGTATGTCAGGTGTGTCAATATAGTAAGTAATGCATGTCCATGTCACTATCCTGTCACGTCCCGAAAGTATGGAACATGACCGGCACTTAAACTACGAAACGTCTCGAGGCGTACGTAATCCAAGTAAGCCGAAAACCCAGAAATGCAAACCAAGAAAAGTAGTAGAGTGAAGGAAAACCAATTTAAACAAGTAGTTTTAATAGCATAAGCCGAATTATGCGGTTTTAAAAAAAACATCAATATTTCCCGAAAATTTCGGCAGAGTCTCCTTTGTAAATACTGGCTCCCAAACGGGATACAACATGAATAGTATACGAAATCAATAAAAGGCATCCCCAAGCGGGAGCTAGCTCTTCGTCAATTGACGGTCACAACCACACAAGCAATATAATATACAACGCCAACGGCGAGGATCAAAACTCAAAACCACAAGAAAACCACAGAAATAAAACGCGCGACTCTAAGGTCGAAAGAATTACATCACCGGTCTCTATCTCTGAAATAAATACATGTTTGGTTGATGGAACTTCTAGATACAACAGAGTAATAATATACAAGTTATATAATGGGGGGTACGATACAAGTAAACCCACCTACTTGCAAATCACCCGAAGGAAACAATGCCCGCAAGCCGTAATGAAACCTGTACGGCAAACCTACAAGAAACTGGGGCACAACGGGAGTGAGTTGCCAACTCGTGAATAGAAAAACATCTACGCACAGAAATCGCATAAATAACGCAATCTAGGTCAAAGATCATAATATATCCTCAAATATATGAATAACATGCAGCCTATAATAATGGCTAGGGTAATATCTAACCCGAGTGTGATCTCATGTGCCCGTGTCAGTGCCTCAGGTAGCAATATATCATATGAATGAGGTATGAATGCATGAAAACAGAATACATGTAAATGAAGAAACCGTTTTCATAAATTAGTGAGATTTCCTTTGTATTTTTAAAATGAGGTATAATAAATGAAATCAACATCAACAGTGTCTAACATGGACACAAAACAAAAATCTCAATGTCTCAAAACCTCAGGCTCCGGCTATCCGGACTGGCCTGTATCATCAAATCTCAGTACCTCAACATCTCGAAATCTCAATGTCTCAATCTCAATATCTAGGGCGCCGTCAGTCTAGACCGGCCCCTACCATCCATCTCAAGACCACGACGGTATCCTCCGGATATCCGACGCGTCGGGTAAAATCACCGGTAGGTAGTCTCCCCCTGCCAGGCCCATCGTCATCACCACGAGCTTCTTGCCCCGGGGTACCTTACCGGGTCCACCATGTACCCGAAACGGTTCATCCAACTCCTCGAATAGGGTCTCGAAATCCATCAGCAAACTCATGGTGGACGACTCATACATCATGGGAAAAACCGCGCTTTTTATTTAAAAAGGGAAAGAAGAAGTTTGTATATGTTTTGCGGTTTTCCCCAAATCCAGAAAATCTCATGGAAATCCGAATCCAAAACCTCAATAGCACGTAAAAAGTGAATATATGTATGAGAATCCATGAATGCGGCATAACAATGAATAATAGTATGCATGAAGTAGCAGGTAATAACTACAATGTCTAAACTAACATATAAGGCAAGTACACTAATATCATGTCTAAACTATTAGCTAACAGGCTATGTCAAGCAATAATATTTTCTAAGGTGTACGTGGCATGGCAATTACCGATGAAGATGTGTGTGAGCCGGCAAGTAAGTGTACGTGGTACATACGCATCATCGGTAATGGTGCTGGTGTCCTAACCACAAGATATCAACAGTAGAATATGAAGCATAATATAAGCATGTGATGCGGAGCAAACAAAAATAATGAGCGGGAGCTGAATACTAGACGCAACGATAACTAATCTGCTTTAACCTAATATAAGTCCTACAATGGTGCTTTTTGAAATAACACGAATCGTGGGGTTTTGAAAATACGGGCTACGGTGTTTTTAAGAAAAGATACGTTTTTTTTTGAAATATCTGTAGAATCCCTTGACTTGTCTTTTAAAATACGCACGATTCGTAAGCTTTGAAATAGGTAGGAACCGAATCTAATCTAACAACTAACTAAACTAAAGGGCTAAGCTACAAGCTAGACTACAGGTAAGGAAACCGCCTAACATCTGAGTCGATACATATACATACCTGTATATATATTAGTCGGTGATCCCGCCTCAATAATATCATATCCGATACCATATCTATAATCAGACATCCCAAGTCAAGAGTGCGGATCAATCATCAAGATATAGCTCGTACGTAAATCCGTCGTACGGCATCCCCAAATCTGGGTACGGGTCAATATCATATTCCTCACACTATTCCTCTGGTATCCTCTTTATCCAAGATCATAGTCTAGGGTACTGACCTATGTCTAGTACAATACTAATTCCTCAATATACTCATGATCTGACTACTGATCGACAATCTCGTACAAACCGATATCGTCAGCACATATCATCATCAAGGGGTATACATCGCCCGATACGGCCTTATATCAATATCCTAGCATATCATGCCTAATATCACGATCACATGTCGACCATTTTATTTATAACACTATTCACCCGTATCGCCGCCCCAAGATCCGCTATAACACCAGGACGTACCTCAAGTACGAATCCTGCCATATCACCGATATCACAACCACAAACAAATCTCATCGACTCAGCTCAATCCCAAGTATCATCCTCAAATCCGTATGTGAACACATAGTCCCATACACATGTGAACACATAACTATAAAGAATCCCATGAGTACATATAAATAGGAATGTATGCAAGTATGTATGTGTGTATGTGTAGTACAACACAACCCTAGGGTTCGCGACACTAAAATAATCCAACAAACCAATATCCATTTTAAACATCGTTATTAATCCCAAATAACATATAATAATTGTTGGTGTGTATACGCATCCGTATACACCACCACGGACTGCGGGGGTGCTATACGCCATCCACCCGACTTCTCCCCGTAGATATAAATCTACTCACCTGGTCCTCGCTCGCCGGTGCCGACGTCGCCACGCGCTTGCTTGCCGTCTCGAAGTCCACATGGGGGTACCTACATATCACAACGCATCGTATCGCATTAAAATCCGACTCATGACCAAAACGACACACGAATCCCACATAGGTCAAAAACTATGGTTGCTTCCACAAATCAACCCAAAAACCCTCGACGTCGGCGTACAAACGCCAGACCATCGAGAAAACCCCAAATACGCTCATTTGCACATTCACGAACACTAATTTTAATATAAAATAGGTTAAAACTCACAAAACCCCAAATTCACTTTAAAAGCCGTTTTTCCGAAAAACTAGCAAGCAAAATTACCCGTTTTAGTACAAAACTCGACGTTTAAACAATTCTAGCGGCCATAATACTTATTAAATAACTTAAATAAGTCATATAACCTATAACCACAATTTAATCTCATCAAACTATATACGTTCAAAAAAACTAATTTGCAATTTTACCCAAATTTCAACCATTTTAGCAAAAATGCACAAACAACAATTTAGCTAGGATTTTCATGAACTAAAGACATTAAACCACACTTAATAATGTTAATGAAGTCATAAAAAAACTAATTATAATTTTAAACCCAATTATTTAACCATTTCCAAAAACCTAGATAGCAAATTAGTGTAATTATCACAATTTTTAAACTAACAATTAACAACTAGCTACTAACTTGTTTTAACATGTCATAAGAGCTTAAACACATTACACAACCATACACCAATTTCACAAAACCCTAACTTGCATTCAAGTTCTTCTCTTGAATTTTCATCACACAAACCACAACAACCAATTTAACACTTATAAACAAAATCATATAAGCAACTAATCAACAAACAACCATGGGGCACAAAAATTTATACCTCACAAATCCATGATCAAACATGAAATCTAGACCTCCAAAATGAAATTCTTGCACCAAGATCCATGCATCTAAGGCTACACTAAAATGGGTAAGAACTAGATTTAGATTTTGGGATTTTTTTGATGGGTGTATGATGAATTTTTTGAAGCAAAAGAGATGGAACAATGGGGGGAGAAAGAGGGCTGTTTGTGCAGGAATTTTCGGCCATAAAGGGAGTGGGGGAGGAGAGAGAGGGAGGTGGAGAAAAAATGGGGAGAAAAAGACAAAGTCTACACCCCCTTTTGACTTTCTTTCATTTCCCTTTTTCTTTTCTTTTCTTTTCTTTTTTGTGTTGAATGGAGTGGGGAAATGGGGGGGGATGTGCTGCTGAATTCAGCCACATGGGGATGGGGGTGAGTGAGTGTGGGTGTGGGTGTGGGGGAAAAAGATAAATGTTATACCCCAAACAACCATTTACACTAATTTCACCGAAAAAAGCATTTTTCTTCGATATTTTCTAAACCGTTTTGGCAAACGATTTCGTTTCAAAAACCACATGATAAAATTTTATTTAAAGTTTTATGATGCACAAAATTTGTTTCAACTCATTCCAATTTGTAATTTTCCCTAATTAAATGTATTAGTGACGGCTTAAAATAATAATAAAATAATTTTTTTTTCAGAAAATTTGAAATTTCTCCAGTGGCTCAATAAACACCAAATACTAGCAATTACATATCTAGAATATGTATATTTAATTTTTATAATAAGATATTTACATTTTGACTTTTTACAGAAAACCCCCTTATTTTACCGATTTTCCGAAATTTCACCGAAACGATTTTCAAAACGCTACAATCTTCCCCCCTTAAAAAAATTCGGTCCCCGAATTTAAAGTAAAACTCCCCCCAAATACTAAAACGTCTAAACCAAAACCATCAAGTCGTCGGGGCTGCGAAATTATAAATACATAAAATAAATCGTAGCGCAGCGCATGCGCATGAAAAATGAGCATATAACTCAAATCAAAACTCCGTCAAGCATCCCGCAATCATCGGAGTCATGGGGAAGACACCAATGCCAAATCCAAAGCAAAACCAATATGATATAACTCGAAACTATACATGTAAATATCGAATCTATATATGTAAATATCTGAAGGAAATGAATGCCAAATATATTCAGGTACTGTCCTCTGGCTAGTCCTGCCCAGTACGAAAACACATAGCAAATATCACAAAAACGTACTGCTCTATAGGTTAAATCAATCCCAAAATACGCATATGAATACTACGTGCGTATGGTGCGCACGGAAATCAAAATCCATATACGTGCCATACAAGCGCACAAAAACAATATCTAAGTGCATCGGTTGTGCACACAACATCTGTCATAGGCAACGTGTGTGCCTGACAGCAAGGACAGGTGCGTCTGACACGCACGAAGAATCTCGATTTAGTGCATCTGGTGTGCACCAAAATCGTATCTCATAACATGCCCCAACATGTGCGAAAAACTCCAAATCAGGTGCATCCATCATGCACGAAATCATGAAATCCAATATCAAGCACCGAACATGCGCAAAATCCAATCAAGTGCACAAGGTGCACAAAACAAATATCGAACATCACAATCGAAATCGAAGTCCAGTGCATCTAAATGCACAAAATGCGTATCACTGCACTGCAAGCATATATGAACTATACCGAGTGCAAAAACCAAATCGTGTGCGTACATGCGCACAAAATCAACTCAACTGTATGAAACCCATAAAATCATAAACATGAGAAACCAAGGCACGAAAACGATATCAAGTGCAACATTGTGCAGAAATCATAAATACTCAGTAGGTGCTACCATGGCGCATGAAAATGATATCATGAAACTCAATCATCAAAACCAAATCATGCGAATATATCGCTCAAAATACCAAAATCAAGTATGGCGGAATAGTCCCGCTTAAGAACATCCTCCAAGAATCTCTGGCCAACTGTCGGGGTCACTCATAGCATATCTTGTCGACGATCCTGAACTCTGGCCTGTCGGTGTGCGCAACATGACCACTCCTGGGTCCTAGTCTTCTCGTAATTCATTCCAGAAAGTTCCTATCGAGATCTCTCCCAAATTTCGTCTCTGCCGAACCGTCCGGAAGTCATCGTCCTTTACTATATCTGTTTCTTGTTCGGGAACGGCTGCATACTCATCGCGACTCCTTCTGGAAGGTATATCCATGCACAATGCCTCGGCATGCGTATCGTATCTCTGATGTCAGCGGAGTGGAACGTCATTTCATCAAGATCTCGTATGAACCTCTTACTCCACTTTTCTAATGTCGACTGCTCTGGACTCGTCTCGTCGTGGCTGCATAGACTGAGCTCCAACGACTATCCTCGTATTTGGAGTCTCCCAAGAATGCATCTCACCACCTAGCATCCGAATTAAGTCGAGCCATCCGATCGAGTCATCAAAACCTCATAATCCCCCAAGAGCTCAACATCTTGGGCACAGTTTAATAGTATCGAGTACATACCACAGTATCGGTGGTCCAACCGTAGAAGGGCAAACCCAAGCCTCACTAATGGCGCCGCAGAACTGTCGCAAACCCGAAGGTTCCAAGGCTTTCACACGGTCATTAAGTCGAGTTAGGGTTTCATTCTTCTAGAGGGACCATAGAATTGCCTGCATGTCTTTCTGACTACTTTAAACTTGGAATAATAGGTTTCTGACATTCGATCATCTCTGTCGACTCTCAACGTCTCCGCGTGAAGTCGTCTCTAGCTGGAATCAATCTATCTGATGACCTCGCATCGGGATAGGCGAACGAACCACCTGTCCTAGTCATTCATCATCGGGTGACTAGCGACCTTCTAGCATCTATTAGTACAACTCGTCCCGCAATAGCTCCAACATATGGGGCGATATCTCGTCACTCGCAGCAACAACTTGCTCACTCATCTGCACGCTGAACAGTGCCTCAATCATCATGAGTAAGCAATACACCAACGGTCATCAAAATCTGACTGGCCTCTGTCAGTGGCTCAATCCTCTAGTGCTGATCGGCACGTCCAAGTAATCTCATACAGTGATCCATCAAACGCTCGTGGCGCAAAGACACAATGAAAAGACACATCTCTGCAATCGTGTGTCGCCGGAATCATGCCCTGGTCAGTCCTCGTTCTTGACGAGCTCATGCTGACCGCAACTCTAGCCGTAGCTCTCCCTGCCCGTAATCGTGGCAGCAAAACCATAACTGGTACTGATGAGGCTAGATCGGAATGAATATAATACTGAGCAAAGAAATGTACATCCTAAGGCTTCTTAAGTGGAGTAGCGTATCGTAAATATGCCGCGGAACATACCTACGGCACGTCACTCTACTTTAGTCACCTATTCCATCAACCAAAGATCATCCTACGCTCCGAAGGTAAAACCTAACGCTTTGATACCAACTTTGTCACGTCCCGAAAGTATGGAACATGACCGGCACTTAAACTACGAAACGTCTCGAGGCGTACGTAATCCAAGTAAGCCGAAAACCCAGAAATGCAAACCAAGAAAAGTAGTAGAGTGAAGGAAAACCAATTTAAACAAGTAGTTTTAATAGCATAAGCCGAATTATGCGGTTTTAAAAAAAACATCAATATTTCCCGAAAATTTCGTCAGAGTCTCCTTTGTAAATACTGGCTCCCAAACGGGATACAACATGAATAGTATACGAAATCAATAAAAGGCATCCCCAAGCGGGAGCTAGCTCTTCGTCAATTGATGGTCACAACCACACAAGCAATATAATATACAACGCCAACGGCGAGGATCAAAACTCAAAACCACAAGAAAACCACAGAAATAAAACGCGCGACTCTAAGGTCGAAAGAATTACATCACTGGTCTCTATCTCTGAAATAAATACATGTTTGGTTGATGGAACTTCTAGATACAACAGAGTAATAATATACAAGTTATATAATGGGGGTACGATACAAGTAAACCCACCTACTAGCAAATCACCCGAAGGAAACTATGCCCGCAAGCCGTAATGAAATCTGTACGGCAAACCTACAAGAAACTGGGACACAACGGGGGTGAGTTGCCAACTCGTGAATAGAAAAACATCTACGCACAGAAATCGCATAAATAATACAACCTAGGTCAAAGATCATAATATATCCTCAAATATATGAATAACATGCAACCTATAACAATGGCTAGGGTAATATCTAACCCGAGTGTGATCTCATGTGCCCGTGTTAGTGCCTCAGGTAGCAATATATCATATGAATGAGGTATGAATGCATGAAAACAGAATACATGTAAATGAAGAAACTGTTTTCATAAATTAGTGAGATTTCCTTTGTATTTTTAAAATGAGGTATCATAAATGAAATCAACATCAACAGTGTCTAGCATGGACACAAAACATAAATCTCAATGTCTCAAAACCTCAGGCTCCGGCTATCCGGACTGGCCTGTATCATCAAATCTCAGTACCTCAACATCTCGAAATCTCAATGTCTCAATCTCAATATCTAGGGCGCCGTCAGTCCAGACCGGCCCCTACCATCCATCTCAAGACCACGACGGTATCCTCCGGATATCCGACGCGTCAGGTAAAATCACCGGTAGGTAGTCTCCCCCTACCAGGCTCATCGTCATCACCACGAGCTTCTTGCCCCGGGGTACCTTACCGGGTCCACCATGTACCCGAAACGGTTCATCCAACTCCTCGAATCGGGTCTCGAAATCCATCAGCAAACTCATGGTGGACGACTCATACATCATGGGAAAAACCGCGCTTTTTATTTAAAAAGGGAAAGAAGAAGTTTGTATATGTTTTGCGGTTTTCCCCAAATTCAGAAAATCTCATGGAAATCCGAATCCAAAACCTCAATAGCACGTAAAAAGTGAATATATGTATGAGAATCCATGAATGCGGCATAACAATGAATAATAGTATGCATGAAGTAGCAGGTAATAACTACAATGTCTAAACTAACATATAAGGCAAGTACACTAATATCATGTCTAAACTATTACCTAACAGGCTATGTCAAGAAATAATATTTTCTAAGGTGTACGTGACATGGCAATTACCGATGAAGATGTGTGTGAGCCGGCAAGTAAGTGTACGTGGTACATACGCATCATCGGTAATGGTGCTGGTGTCCTAACCACAAGATATCAACAGTAGAATATGAAGCATAATATAAGCATGTGATGCGGAGCAAACAAAAATAATGAGCGGGAGCTGAATATTAGACGCAACGATAACTAATCTGCTTTAACCTAATATAAGTGCTACAATGGTGCCTTTTGAAATAACACGAATCGTGGGGTTTTGAAAATAAGGGCTACGGTGTTTTTAAGAAAAGATACGTTTTTTTTTAAATATCCGTAGAATCGCTTGACTTGTCTTTTAAAATACGCACGATTCGTAAGCTTTGAAATAGGTAGGAACCGAATCTAATCTAACAACTAACTAAACTAAAGGGCTAAGCTACAAGCTAGACTACAGGTAAGGAAACCGCCTAACATCTGAGTCGATACATATATATACCTGTATATATATTAGTCGGTGATCCCGCCTCAATAATATCATATCCGATACCATATCTATAATCTGACATCCCAAGTTAAGAGTGCAGATCAATCATCAAGATATAGCTCGTACGTAAATCCGTCGTACGGCATCCCCAAATCTGGGTACGGGTCAATATCATATTCCTCACACTATTCCTCTGGTATCCTCTTTATCCAAGATCATAGTCTAGGGTACTGACCTATGTCTAGTACAATACTAATATCCTCAATATACTCATGATCTGACTACTGATCGACAATCTCGTACAAACCGATATCGTCAGCACATATCATCATCAAGGGGTATACATCGCCCGATACGGCCTAATATCAATATCCTAGCATATCATGCCTCATATCACGATCACATGTCGACCATTTTATTTATAACACTATTCACCCGTATCGCCGCCCCAAGATCCGCTATAACACCAGGACGTACCTCAAGTACGAATCCTGCCATATCACCGATATCACAACCACAAACAAATCTCATCGACTCAGCTCAATCCCAAGTATCATCCTCAAATCCGTATGTGAACACATAGTCCCATACACATATGAACACATAACTATAAAAAATCCCATGAGCACATATAAATAGGAATGTATGCAAGTATTTATGTGTGTATGTGTAGTGCAACACTACCCTAGGGTTCGCGACACTAAAATAATCCAACAAACCAATATCCATCCTAAACATCGTTATTAATCCCAAATAACATATAATAATTTTTGGTGTGTATACGCATCCGTATACACCACCACGGACTGCGGCGGTGCTGTACGCCATCCATCCGACTTCTCCCCGTAGATATAAATCTACTCAGCTGGTCCTCGCTCGCCGGTGCCAACGTCGCCACGCGCTTGCTTGCCGTCTCGAAGTCCACATGGGGGTACCGACATATCACAACGCATCGTATCGCATTAAAATCCGACTCATGACCAAAACGACACACGAATCCCACATAGGTCAAAACCTATGGTTGCTTCCACAAATCAACCCAAAAACCCTCGATGTCGGCGTACAAACGCCAGACCATCGAGAAAACCCCAAATACACTCATTTGCACATTCACGAACACTAATTTTAATATAAAATAGGTTAAAACTCACAAAAACCCCAAATTCACTTTAAAAGCCGTTTTTCCGAAAAACAAGCAAGCAAAATTACCCGTTTTAGTGCAAAACTCGACGTTTAAACAATTCTACCGGCCATAATACTTATTAAATAACTTAAATAAGTCATATAACCTATAACCACAATTTAATCTCATCATACTATATACGTTCAAAAAAACTAGTTTGCAATTTTACCCAAATTTCAACCATTTTAGCAAAAATGCACAAACAACAATTTAGCTAGGATTTTCATGAACTAAAGACATTAAACCACACTTAATAATGTTAATGAAGTCATAAAAAAACTAATTATAATTTTAAACCCAATTATTTAACCATTTCCAAAAACCTAGATAGCAAATTAGTGTAATTATCACAATTTTTAAACTAACAATTAACAACTAGCTACTAACTTGTTTTAACATGTCATAAGAGCTTAAACACATTACACAACCATACACCAATTTCACAAAACCCTAACTTGCATTCAAGTTCTTCTCTTGAATTTTCATCACACAAACCACAACAACCAATTTAACACTTATAAACAAAATCATATAAGCAACTAATCAACAAACAACCATGGGGCACAAAAATTTATACCTCACAAATCCATGATCAAACATGAAATCTAGACCTTCAAAATGAAATTCTTGCACCAAGATCCATGCATCTAAGGCTACACTAAAATGGGTAAGAACTAGATTTAGATTTTGGGATTTTTTTGATGGGTATATGATGAATTTTTTGAAGCAAAAGAGATGGAACAATTGGGGGGAGAAAGAGGGCTGTTTGTGCAGGAATTTTCGGCCATAAAGGGAGTGGGGGAGGAGAGAGAGGTGGAGAAAAAATGGAGAGAAAAAGACAAAGTCTACACCCCCTTTTGACTTTCTTTCATATCCCTTTTTCTTTTCTTTTCTTTTCTTTTTTGTGTGGAATGGAGTGGGGAAATGGGGGGGATGTGCTGCTGGATTCAGCCACATGGGGATGGGGGTGAGTGAGTGTGGGTGTGGGTGTGGGGGAAAAAGATAAATGTTATACCCCAAACAACCATTTACACTAATTTCACCGAAAAAAGCATTTTTCTTCGATATTTTCTAAACCGTTTTGGCAAACGATTTCGTTTCAAAAACCACATGATAAAATTTTATTTAAAGTTTTATGATGCACAAAATTTGTTTCAACTCATTCCAATTTGTAATTTTCCCTAATTAAATGTATTAGTGACGGCTTAAAATAATAATAAAATAATTTTTTTTCAGAAAATTTGAAATTTAACCAGTGGCTCAATAAACACCAAATACTAGCAATTACATATCTAGAATATGCATATTTAATTTTTATAATAAGATATTTGCATTTTGACTTTTTACAGAAAACCCCCTTATTTTACCGATTTTCCGAAATTTCACCGAAACGATTTTCAAAACGCTACATATCCCTATTAGTCTCTAAGTCTCACTATACAGGTCACTAAGCCTATCGTCAGTCTAAGTGAGAGAGTCAACCACTCGTGAGTGTCCTCCACCCAAGAGCAGGACCCAAGGGCAAGGGACCACAGGCCCAAAATATAACGCACGGTAGTAATCATGTACCCTGTAAATCTCCATATATCTCCATGTATATATATATATGCCGGCATGGGACTCCCGAGATTCTGTTGAACTCACACTCAAACTACCCCACACCCCGTGGTCTACATCAAACGCCAACCATAACCTCAAATACCGATCGGTCCATGACAAGTCTGCGCGAGAACTAGAGACAGGATCTCCATCAAGCACGTCCCAACTGATACCCGAGATAAATGGGTAGTGTCTGGTGTCTTACCTGTGACACCCATACAAGAGCTTCCATAAGTGTCACATAACACTTATAGTCACACTTATACGCGTCCCACAGACGTCGACAATTCAATAGAACAATAGGGTCCACTGATTGCGTACAAGTATGTGTCACTTTCACTTATCCATGTAAGTCTACGGTAGCGCCCCGGCCGTCTAACAGACGCCAAATGCGGAACAAAAACTTTTTAACTGGCGCTATCGTATACTATAACCAGGATCTGCCATTATTGCTAAACTAACAAACTGTAAAGAGGGTAGAAAGGTTATACCGAACGATCCGAGTCCTTTGTTCTTTAACCATCATCCCACGCTCCGTTGCGGCCGCTCCGATCTCCTCGTCCAGGTGGCACCACGTCAATGGTTCTTTAAACGGGCTCCCGCCTCTGACCCGAGGCAACTCGGTCATCAAGTTTGCTAAAAGAGATGACCAAGAATGATGTAGAGAATGAGTAGACCACTTTCTCTCACTTCGTCCAAAGCCGTGGACGAACGGTTAATGAAGTTGCTACTCGAAATGAAATGAAATGAGAAATGAACTATGAAATTTCTATACATCCAAAACTTTATTCTTTTTCCAACAACCATAATCACTCTTATTTGAATGGGCCGGCCATAATATAGAGGAAGGGGGTGAGTGTAGGAGGAAAGGGGGTGACCACAAGGATAAATATCATGAAGAAATATCTAAGCAAGAACAAAACCACATTAATGCAATGAATGACTCACTAAACCTAGTCATCCATTCATTTAATGCAACCAATGAAACAATAACACCACTCTAACCTAGTCACCTCTTCTAGAAACTTCTAGAACCTTCCACACTCATCCAAAGAAAAGATAAATTCTTATTTAACCGATTGTTAAATACGGGTGATAGAAAACTGGAAACTGGCAACTTCCAAAAGTGATCCTGAAACGAATTTCAGGATAACCCCGTAACAGTATAAACATACCCGCATTTGTATTACGACCGAATACAAATGCAACTGAGACAAAGATATTATATCTACACATTATAATACTCGGATCCGGCTTAAACCAAAGCCCACCAGTATTATCTGCCCGAAATATGACACGTGCGTAAAAGCACGTGCATTTTCCGAACCCTGCCATAAAACCATACGGCCTCTACAACGTTTCGCCCGAACTTGGGAAACTATCTGTGGGGGACTCTAATGACTCGTCAGTACCCTGGCAGTGGGTTTAACCACAAGCCGTCAGCGGCACTAGCTGTGCGTAACGGCTGCCCATGTACTGACCTCAAGGGAGGCCGATGAGCGAACTCATCCGGAAACCCTTTTGAGCCTAACAGTGACAATGTATATACAGTCCGGTCCGTTCGTCTATGAGTATCGCATATCTGCCTAGGGGGCTAGTAACGTCAGACCCCCAATAGCAGTATAAGTCATGTCGGAGTGTAGCCTAAAAACACCCTGAGATACTACTGGAGTACCTACCAGTAAATCTCCTGCCACGGCCGTGGGCTTTATGTAATGGCTCTCCTAGACACAGCGCGATCTCACCCCCAATACCGGGAGAAACGAATCCCCTGCCGATCCGCTCACTTGCCTCCATGTGGCTCGGGACTGAACACAAAAAATACCTGTTTGCACGCCTCCTTTGAGCCGTGGTAGGGTAGAAATCAAAGCACAGTGGGAACTCACACGAGACAAATGACGACCTCAGGTCGATGAACTAACCTGTACACATGTCACCAGGGAACTGCTATCTGACGATAGGTATAGTACCAACTAGCAGATTCCCGGCGAGTCCTGTCCGGTGTACTCATAACCTAATGAGCACCTGTATACATCTTAGGTGATCCAACTGACACCAGTGGCTTGTGAGACCGTCCACCGCCCCTCGTCGGGGTCTCGACTGTTAGTGTATATGCCCTAGAGGCCATTACTGTATCATACTAGCTTGTATATTACTTAATGGAAGCTTGGGATATTCACAGTTGTATATACAATCTTGCTCGAAATGGTAGTATGCTACTTGGTTTGTCTCTGCTTTAATATGTGCATGTGTTTCTTTTAGCATATTGCTGGTATACATATTAGTAGAGCCCTTAGGATCTTTGCTTGATTACCAGCGTTGTGATGGCGCTCGCACTCGTGGGAGCTGGGTAATCTATAAGCACATCCTTATACAGGTCCCTGGTCGTTGGACTATCGAGACAGGGCATCGATACTCCGGAGTAGACTAGCGTATGCGCTTCTCATCCCAGTGTGGGAGACGGTCTGTCCCACAGCCGTTAGTACGTCGTACTTGGGATAGTATGCGGGTGCTCGTTAGGTTACGAGTACACTGGACAGGACTCATCGGGAACTGTTGGTTGGTAATATACCTATCGTCAGTTATCAGTTCCCAGGTGACATGAGTACAGCTTAGTCCGCTGACTTGACACTGTCACTTCGCCTCGAGTGTGTTCCTACTGCACTTTGATTACTACCCTACCACGGCTCAGAGGAGTCGTGCAAACAGGTAGTTTTTGGGTGCAGTCCCGAAGCACTTGGAGGCAGTGACGGTTAGACAGGATTCGTCTCTCCCGGTATTGGGGGTTGACATCGCGCTGTGTCCAGGAGAGCCATTACACGAGTAGTCCCTGGCCAGGGCAAGCGAGATATACTGGTAGGCTTCCAGTGTTATCTCAGGGTGTTCTGGGCTTCACTCCGACACGACTTGTACCGCTATTAGGGGACTGACGTTCACCGCCCCCCTAGGCCCGCCATGCGATGTATCAGACGAACAGACCGGACTGTACGGAGACTGTCACATACAGGCTCAGTAGGAGTGCAGATGGGGTTCACCTCGTCAGTCTTCTTATCGACATCTACCTGGGGACCGTTACGTACAGCTAGTGCCGCTTGCGGTCTGTGGTTAAACCCACTGCCAGCGTAGTGTCGAGTCTTTAGAGTCCCACACAGAGAGCTATTCGCCTTTAGGCAAAATGAGTAGAGGTCGCATGGTTTTGCGACAGGGTTCGTTCGCATCCGCGCACTTGTGCACGTTTGCTGTCCGGACAGTCTATACTAGCGGGCTTTGGTTTAAGCCGGATCCTAGTATATGATTTGAGATTGGTTTTTCTCATTGTGTTCGTGTTCCTCGGATCACGAATGCGGGTGCGTATGCACAGTTGCTTGAGATTGGGGGAGAGGACCTTGTTTAGGGTTAATGGCCTTTGTCATTTTATTAACCCTATTGTTTTTGTGTGGATTATTGTTAATTGATAATTAGCTTAATTATTGTGCATGGTTGTTGTTGACAATTTGACTTCATTGACTTGTTGACCATGTTGACAACTTGACCATAATCATTTCATTTGGAAGATGCTCTTTGATCTTTGCAAAAATGAAATGATAATGGTCAATTCATGATTTATCATGACAATTTTCAAGCTAATTATCTAATTAAACTTATCCTCACATATTAGTGAGAATGGCTCACTATTTTTCTCATTCTATCATATCTTTTCTCTCGCTTGCTCATCCTCTCCCTCAAGCTCTCTCCCTCTCATGTGTTGAGAAACAAAAAGGGCTTGAGAAAAACCCTCTCTTGATCTTCTCTACTCACTTCTAGGGTTCAAGTCTTAGCATTTCTTGCACTCTAGTTACTCCTAGCTTGGAGTTGAAGCTAAAGGTGGTGGCTTTCGGGTGGATCCTTCTTTGACGGGAGAAGACAAGCAAGGTATAACCTTTTCTTCACTTAGCTACTTTGTAGTTAGGGTTAGCTAGTTTATGTTTAGCAAAGATCCTCACAAGCATAGTCCATGTTGCCTAAGTCATTAAAAATCCGATTTTTATTATGTTTTCCGCCTCCCCGTAAGCACCGGGGTGGGCAACACGGACTTACAGTGGTATCAGAGCCTAACTAAACTCAAACTAGCTAAGTAGTTAAGTGTAACGAAGTTTCGAAACCGAAAAACCCTAAAACCAAACTTTTTCAAAATCCAACTTTCTGTTGAAATTTTTTCTGCTCAAAATAAAAAAACTGTATACTTGTAAAATTGTCTCAGGGTTTTGTGTGAAACACCACCAAATACGAACCAGAGAGGAGCCAAGAGGACCGCGGTTCCGCGGCATAAGGAAGCTCTTGCCGCGGAAGCGCGGCCGTCTTGTCAACTCTCTGTATCGTTTTTGGTGCAGATTGTTTCTGAGTTGGTTTTAGGATTTTTAGGATATATAATATGTGCCCAGATTTTCCAGAACTAAAATTTACTTTTGGGGGCCTATAAATCCGTATTTTTCGGAACTTCACTACACTTTAACTATATCGGTTATATCTGTGATGCTTGTATGTATTGAACGTCGGCTAATCGCTATAAGTCGATTAGTCGGGGTTATACATCTCTGTGATCTGTGATTGTTGGTTTGTGGATATGAATGGATTGGATTGTCGCGGGTGAATGGCCGGGGTGGATGTGAGATGAGCGTTGTTTTTCTTTCATTCATTTGTAACATGTAAATTGATGTAATAATATTCTTTGTATGGCCGCACAACCGGGTCGGGGTTGTAGCCGTCATTGTATAATTCTTTTTACTGTTTTTGCTCCTAGGATAGACCCATGGAGGGGGTGCACAAACTACCGGGTATCTCGAAGTGCCGAGTGACCTACTCACGGTGGTGAGGGAGGTTGCTTCGCTTCGGGTGCTTGGCGGGTAGTTTGCCGCACCCGTAGGGGTCTTGGGTGGGGTATTGGCTATTCACCGCGACCGTGTAATCCGCTTTGCGTTGCAGGCTCGAACGCATTGCGGATTCCTAGTATATCCAATGTATTCATCTGTGATCTGTAATGTCTATCATTGCTATATATTTATATATAATAACTATTTAGGCGTTGCTTATGTTTTACAGCCGCGCTAGCCCAGCCCCCGCTCTGTCGTTAGTTAAGTAACCTAACGGGTGATGACGGGGCCCCGTGGCGAATGCGAATGGCATAAGCGTACGTCATATTTTGGTTGTTTTCTGCAATGGTAGGATTAAATGATGGGACGCATTAAAAGAACTAATGCAAGAAATAAACCAAGTAAAAGTCGATTGGAACACTTTGAAAACCACTCGGTTCTTTTCAAAACTAAACTTTTAAACGCGGAGCTTGAACCACTCCTTTTAAAAGCTATCTCGTTCCATCGATTATATCAAGTTCACTACGTTCACGGTTTCGCCAAAACCATTCGTAGCCCTCCGTCATTCCACATGAATGGTCAAAAGTATTCAAGCTATGTATTTTGGCCAAAGTCAAGGCATAGTGATTGGTAGCGTTTGGGTATTCATGTGCAGCATAGATAGATGCGTTGATTTGGGACAGTCGTGCTGCCATTTTGGCCAAAGTCAAGGGTAGGTACGGGTGGGTCCAAATTAACCAGGAGAATGACGGGTAGAACTTGACATGTGACTTATGATATTTTGGCCAAAGTCAAGGTCATAAGAGCATGGGGCAAAAATCCACATCGGGAGTTTCATAAGTACTGAAACTTGCTAGATTTGCATACCATTTGGAGTGTGATGATTCTGGTAGGATTCCTTCGGTTTTATCACGCGATGATATTTGGATCCCGATCCTACTGTGAGTATATGCTACTCCTCGGGAAAACTCTCACTTAACGATCAATGCTATAAACCTAGTAGGTGCCTAGAAAGGTGTTAGCGGGGCTACGCCCACAGGGAAAAGAGGTTACTTAATTAAGGAACTTCGCGAAAGCGTTGGAAAACCTCCCTCGAAGTACCGACACTGGCCTGGCTGAACGGTTAAGCAAGTATTGTACGGTGAGAATGATCCCGGCTAATCCTTTTCTTTACGGTTTGAGAAGGGATTCGAGAGACAGTGGGAGCCATCCAGTTTAGACAAACTAAAAACCACTCTAAACTTGCAAGAGCATCATGCTAAAGTGTTTCTTTTCTCTCTCCTAATTGCAGCGACCATTCAGATGACCGGACTTAAGTTACTATTAGATAAAAACATATTGACAGGGCCAAACTACAAAGATTGGCTCAGGAATGTCAAGATGGCTATCACTTATGACAAGCTGGGGTATATACTTACCACCAAAGCTCCCCCTGTCCCAGGTCCCACCTCCAGCGTCGCGGATGTTGAAATCCGTAAGACATGGGAGATAGATTGCGCGAGGGCCAGATGCCTCGTACTAGCCTCGATGGACAATGACCATCAGAGGAGGCACGAGAATATGGACCTAGAGTCCATATTTCTCCATACAAAAGAACTGTATGGAGAGCAGTCTCATATCGCAAGATACGAAGTGTCGAAGAAGCTCTTTTCGGCAAGGTTGGCCGTCGGATCATCGGTAGCGGACCACGTGCTTAAGATGATCGGCTACATAGAGGAGCTCGCGGACCTTGGGACCACGTTGGAGAATGAACTCTATACTGATCTGATTCTCCAGTCCCTTCCTTCCACTTACGCCCAGTTCATTCTTAACTTCAACATGCAAGGAAAGGAGGTAGAACTTGCCGAGCTTCTGAACATGTTGAGGACTGCTGAGGGCACCCTACAGAAGAGTAGGGAGACATCCACTTTGTTTGTAGGAGGATCTTCCTCTTCTAGGTCCAGGGCGAAAGCCAAGGGCAAGAAGAAGAAAGCCCCCGCCAAACCAAGAGGCGGTGTCGGTAAAGTGGATACGAAGGGAAAGGGTAAAGCAACAAAGGTAGCGGGGAAGCTGGTGGGGAAGGAAGAATGCTTCTATTGTCACAAAAGTGGCCACTGGAAACAAGATTGCAAGGCTTGGAAAGCCAGAACACAGGATTTGAAGCGAGTTGCAGCTTCAGCTTCAGGTGTGTATGTTATTGAAAATTGTCTATCAATAAACTCTACTTCCTGGGTATTGGATACCGGATCAGGATCTCATATCTGTAATTCTTTGCAGGCGTTGAGAAAGCGTAGAGTTTTGAAGGCAGGTGACATGACCCTCAGAGTTGCGAACGGTGCTAGCATGGATGCTGAGGCCGTGGGGGACTATCACCTGGGATTATCAGATGGACACCTTTTGGTTTTGCGTAGTTGTTATTATGTACCAAATGCAACCTGTAATATCATTTCTGTATCTTTATTATCTAAAGAAGGTTATGAATTTGCATTTGTAAGTAATGTAGTGAACATTCACCTTAATCAAGTGTTGATTGGGTCAGGTACATTGAACAACGGTATATACGTTTTAAACCAACCACAGATTTTCAATATCCAGAATACACACAAAAGAAAGTCTCCAGAAATTAATAAAACTTTCTTATGGCATTGTAGACTGGGTCACATCAACGAGAGAAGATTGACTAAGTTACATACTGAAGGATATTTAGATTCGTTCGAATATCAATCGTATGCAACTTGTCAATCCTGTCTCAAAGGAAAGATGACAAAGGCTCCGTTTTCTGGACACGGAGAAAGAGCGAGCGAGCTCTTGGGACTCGTACACAGCGACGTGTGCGGTCCAATGTCTACACATGCGCGAAGCGGTTTTTCTTACTTCATTACCTTTACGGATGATTTTTCAAGGTACGGTTATGTCTTCTTAATGAAACATAAATCCGAGGCTTTTGAAAAATTCCAGGAATATAAGAATGAAGTAGAAAAACAAACAGGCAAAAGTATCAAGATCCTAAGATCGGATCGAGGAGGAGAATACTTAAGTGCCGAATTCCTGAACTATTTAAAAGAGAATGGAATTCTCTCTCAGCTTACTCCTCCATACACTCCGCAACATAACGGTGTATCGGAGAGACGGAACCGAACCCTATTGGATATGGTACGGTCCATGATGAGTAACGCTGAGTTACCGCGATCTTTCTGGGGGTATGCGCTAGAGACAGCTGCATATCTTTTGAACCGTGTTCCCACTAAGACTGTGCCTACCACACCATATGAGTTATGGAGTGGGAAGAAACCCTATCTTAATCACATTAAGACATGGGGATGTCCAGCTTTTGTAAAAAAGCAGCATGCGGACAAGCTCGAGGCACGCTCAGTACAGTGCAAGTTTGTGGGATATCCAAAGAACTCCAAGGGATATTACTTCTATTGCGAAGAGGAACAAAAAGTCCTTGTTTCTCGCCATGCCCACTTTCTAGAACATCAGTTCATAGAAAAAGAAATAAGTGGGAGCGCAATAGAACTGGAAGAAATTCCAGAACCACAAACTATTACTGAAAGTTTAGTGGAACCAGAAAGTTCAAAAGAACAGGACATTCCTATGCCGCTCCGCAGGAGTAGTAGGCAGTCTCATCCGCCCGAGAGATACTACGGTTTTCTCATTGACGGGGATAGAGAAGACTGCATCCTGGATTGTGATGAGCCTACTAGCTTCCAGCAAGCCATTCAGAGCGTCGACTCGGTAAAATGGCTGGATGCAATGCGGACCGAAATGGAGTCCATGTACACCAACAAAGTATGGACGTTGGACATTGCTCCAGATGGGGTAAAACCCGTAGGATGCAAGTGGATCTTCAAAAGGAAGATTGGTGTAGATGGACAGGTTGAGACCTATAAAGCTAGACTGGTAGCAAAGGGTTTTCGTCAGCGACCTGGTTTGGACTATGACGAAACCTTTTCTCCAGTAGCTATGCTGAAATCCATTCGGATCCTTCTTGCCATCGCTGCTTTCCACGATTATGAGATTTGGCAGATGGACGTAAAGACAGCTTTTCTAAATGGTCATTTAGAGGAGTGTGTCTATATGGACCAGCCAGAGGGTTTCATTCAGGGTGGGAGCAGCGGAAAGGTGTGCAAGTTGCTCAAGTCCATTTATGGACTCAAGCAGGCATCGCGGAGTTGGAACATCTATTTTGATGAGACAGTCAAAGAATTTGGCTTTATCAAAAATCCAGATGAACCATGCATCTATTGTAGATTTGTAGCGAGAACTGTAGTATTCCTCGTTTTATACGTGGATGACATTCTCTTAATAGGAAATGACATTCCTATGCTACAATCTGTCAAGGGGTTCTTGTCACACAGGTTCTCCATGAAAGACCTGGGTGATGCCTCCTACATTCTGGGTATCCGGATCTACCGTGACAGATCCAAGAGGATATTAGGACTCTCGCAGTCCAGGTACATCGACACCATACTGAAGAGATTCAGTATGGAAGATTCCAAGCGCGGTAATCTACCGGCTTGTCACGGGATCACCCACTCCAAAGAGATGTCTCCCAAGACTGATTTGGAGAGGGATCGCATGTCTATTATACCCTACGCTTCTGCGGTAGGCTCTATAATGTATGCGATGTTGTGTACCAGACCGGATGTGGCTTATGCACTGAGTGTGGTAAGCAGGTATCAGTCAAACCCTGGGGAGAAACATTGGATAGCAGTAAAGAACATTCTCAAGTACCTGAGAAGGACTAAGGAGATGTTCTTGGTGTATGGCGGAAAAGACCTGCAGATTGAGGCCTTTGCTGACTCCAGCTTCCAGAGTGACAAGGATGATTCCAAGTCCATGTCGGGTTTTGTCTTTACCCTCAATGGAGGGGCGGTGTGTTGGAAGAGCTCCAAACAGGAAACCGTTGCTGACTCGACTATGGAAGCGGAATACATCGCTGCATCTGATGCCGCAAAAGAAGCTGTCTGGATGAGGAAGTTCTTGAAAGAACTTCAGGTGGTTCCGTCCATTGTTGACCCAATACCTCTGTATTGCGACAACAACGGGGCTATAGCTTTAGCGAAGGAACCCAGGTCCCATCAGAAATCCAGACACATCTTAAGGCGGTATCACCTGATCAGGGAGATCGTAGATCGCCAGGAGATCGAGGTCCGGAGAGTTGCATCAGAGGATAACACAGCAGATCCATTCACCAAGGCCTTGCCCCAGACTCAGTTCGAGCGGCTGATCGAGATGATAGGTCTTCGATACGCCAGTACATGGCCTTAGTGCAAGTGGGAGATTGTTAGTGTATATGCCCTAGAGGCCATTACTGTATCATACTAGCTTGTATATTACTTAATGGAAGCTTGGGATATTCACAGTTGTATATACAATCTTGCTCGAAATGGTAGTATGCTACTTGGTTTGTCTCTGCTTTAATATGTGCATGTGTTTCTTTTAGCATATTGCTGGTATACATATTAGTAGAGCCCTTAGGATCTTTGCTTGATTACCAGCGTTGTGATGGCGCTCGCACTCGTGGGAGCTGGGTAATCTATAAGCACATCCTTATACAGGTCCCTGGTCGTTGGACTATCGAGACAGGGCATCGATACTCCGGAGTAGACTAGCGTATGCGCTTCTCATCCCAGTGTGGGAGACGGTCTGTCCCACAGCCGTTAGTACGTCGTACTTGGGATAGTATGCGGGTGCTCGTTAGGTTACGAGTACACTGGACAGGACTCGTCGGGAACTGTTGGTTGGTAATATACCTATCGTCAGTTATCAGTTCCCAGGTGACATGAGTACAGCTTAGTCCGCTGACTTGACACTGTCACTTCGCCTCGAGTGTGTTCCTACTGCACTTTGATTACTACCCTACCACGGCTCAGAGGAGTCGTGCAAACAGGTAGTTTTTGGGTGCAGTCCCGAAGCACTTGGAGGCAGTGACGGTTAGACAGGATTCGTCTCTCCCGGTATTGGGGGTTGACATCGCGCTGTGTCCAGGAGAGCCATTACACGAGTAGTCCCTGGCCAGGGCAAGCGAGATATACTGGTAGGCTTCCAGTGTTATCTCAGGGTGTTCTGGGCTTCACTCCGACACGACTTGTACCGCTATTAGGGGACTGACGTTCACCGCCCCCCTAGGCCCGCCATGCGATGTATCAGACGAACAGACCGGACTGTACGGAGACTGTCACATACAGGCTCAGTAGGAGTGCAGATGGGGTTCACCTCGTCAGTCTTCTTATCGACATCTACCTGGGGACCGTTACGTACAGCTAGTGCCGCTTGCGGTCTGTGGTTAAACCCACTGCCAGCGTAGTGTCGAGTCTTTAGAGTCCCACACAGAGAGCTATTCGCCTTTAGGCAAAATGAGTAGAGGTCGCATGGTTTTGCGACAGGGTTCGTTCGCATCCGCGCACTTGTGCACGTTTGCTGTCCGGACAGTCTATACTAGCGGGCTTTGGTTTAAGCCGGATCCTAGTATATGATTTGAGATTGGTTTTTCTCATTGTGTTCGTGTTCCTCGGATCACGAATGCGGGTGCGTATGCACAGTTGCTTGAGATTGGGGGAGAGGACCTTGTTTAGGGTTAATGGCCTTTGTCATTTTATTAACCCTATTGTTTTTGTGTGGATTATTGTTAATTGATAATTAGCTTAATTATTGTGCATGGTTGTTGTTGACAATTTGACTTCATTGACTTGTTGACCATGTTGACAACTTGACCATAATCATTTCATTTGGAAGATGCTCTTTGATCTTTGCAAAAATGAAATGATAATGGTCAATTCATGATTTATCATGACAATTTTCAAGCTAATTATCTAATTAAACTTATCCTCACATATTAGTGAGAATGGCTCACTATTTTTCTCATTCTATCATATCTTTTCTCTCGCTTGCTCATCCTCTCCCTCAAGCTCTCTCCCTCTCATGTGTTGAGAAACAAAAAGGGCTTGAGAAAAACCCTCTCTTGATCTTCTCTACTCACTTCTAGGGTTCAAGTCTTAGCATTTCTTGCACTCTAGTTACTCCTAGCTTGGAGTTGAAGCTAAAGGTGGTGGCTTTCGGGTGGATCCTTCTTTGACGGGAGAAGACAAGCAAGGTATAACCTTTTCTTCACTTAGCTACTTTGTAGTTAGGGTTAGCTAGTTTATGTTTAGCAAAGATCCTCACAAGCATAGTCCATGTTGCCTAAGTCATTAAAAATCCGATTTTTATTATGTTTTCCGCCTCCCCGTAAGCACCGGGGTGGGCAACACGGACTTACATCGACTGTATACACTAGTCTACTCCGGAGTATCGATGCCCTGTCTCGAAACTCCCACGACTAGGGACCATAATTAAGGATATGCTTATAAACCACCCAACTCTCACGTATATGATTGCCATCATACTGTTGGTAGTAAAGCAAGATCCTAAGGGCTCTATCAAAGTGTAACAGTGATCAGTCACCTGAACCTGTACACGACTGATAAAGGCAAACCAGATAGCATACTATCATCTCGAGTAAGACTGTCCTACCGGTATAGGTCCTCCGCAATCATTGCAATCACGTACCTGCGATCCAATAATTGACTCTGAGGGCACTATATCCAACAATCTCCCACTTGCACTTAAAGCTAATTATTGCGATGTCGACTACTCACAGCCCGTGTGAAACCGAACATCCAACTCCTCTACTAATCAGTTTCACAAAGCCCGTTTGTAAAACTATTGTGTTCGAGAAATAGCCTCAGTGAGTGGATCCGCCCTGATGTTTCTTTCTATGTCTCTCTTAATCTCAAGTTCGCGGAGAAAGCCATCTTCCGAATTGAGTAATACATGTCTTAGAATATGTCTGGATATCTGATGGGACCTAGTTCATAAATGAACTCCAAATCCAAACTTCTTAGACTGTATCGATCACTGAACCTAATCAGTATCCTGCACCATGCCTCCCACAGTATCCTCTTGGACCAACTGTCCATAATACTGTCCTTCGTCAGAGGGAAAACTATAACTCTGACAAGCACTCTGTCATCCATGTCACCTTTGAAGCCTGGAATGATAACCGTCTCCTGAAGGAGGCTGCCGTCATCAAATCCATAGAACATTCACTTATGTTCTAAAACTGCTTCCTTATGTTTCTCCAGGATTGGATTAATACAAACTTATTGCATCTAGTGCAAAAACAACATCTGGTGTGGTACTTGACATCTCACGATTGACTCAATTGCCTAAGCAAGTGATCTGCCAATCATGTACATCCCTCTCCCCTTTAGTCTGTAAGACACCTTTAGAGAGGGTGACTCCATCACCTGCAGGTACACCATCTATTCCAAAAACTATCAGAATACTGTCAAAGTACCCGTATTGGGAAACTACCCAAATCCAGATCTAAAACCATAGATCTAGAAACCAGAATGTCATATATTATATCCATATCCTGTCTGGAGAAACAACTGTGTGACGACCACAGTACAACCGATCGTAGTGTAGGAATTTTACTTCCTACTCTGTGTATGTCATCCAAATACCATGACATCACACCCGACTACCTTCTTACCAGATCCATCCCCTGTTCTGATGAAGTCAAACCTATGACTATCACATCAAAACTAGATGATCTATCTCCGCTATATCTACTCTAGTCTATAAATAGACATAAGCTACTTGCCCACTATGCTTCCGCTGCTCCCACTGACTACGACAACCCTCTGGCAGAATAATATATACGTGCACTTCTAAAGCTAGTTTAGAACGACGCTATACTTAACCTCCTGCCGGGTCTCATAGTCTGGAACAACAGTAGTGTCAAGTCTGGGTAAACAAGAACCTCTCTGTCACCGTCCTTGAGGCTACCGAAGTACCTCTCGGGTGTCTGAGGTTACCCACCATATCTGCGGAGTGGCTAATGGAATGTCAAACCTGATTGAATCTTTAGGTCCTATTAAATTTTCCGTAATCGTTTGCGGTTCTGGAATTACTTCCAGTTCTACCATACTCCCACTACTGTTTTCTGAAAAAATCCATTTTGCTAAAACTGTGGCGAGTCAAGAACAATATCACTATTGATCTTCCAGATAGTAGAAAATCAACCCTCGTCATAGCCAGGGTCAACCCACAAACTGCCATTACAGAAACGTGTCTTGAGTTATCCAGAGTCTGGTTTTAAGCATAAGATGGACAACTCACCGTACCTTAACATCGTTAAGATATGAACCATTCTATATCCAATATAGAAACTTTGGCACTTATTTAATTGGAACCAGATTCAATCATGCAGCTGTCTCCAGTGCATATCAATTTAATGGAAAGAGGCTAATCAGCATTACTCAACTTAAGAATCCATCCAATTATGAGTAACCTGAAAGAGAAACAAGTTTCTCAAAACTATTACTATCATCTGAATACCAATCACAAGAATCTACATTTTCGATCTCTTTGAAGAATCCCGATACTTGCGACATCTGGTTCTCTACTTTATTCTTATACCCACAACTTCTCAGAATTTAGACCTTGTATTTTTACGAAACACTTGTCTAAAAATTAGAGAAGTCATAAGTAAACAGAACAAAGTACGAGGACCTACCCCTTTGTCCTGATGGACATTGGACAACATACAATACTCTGTATAAGTCCGCTGAGTTGAATAACTCATAACCTGTGCATCGTAGGTTGAAAACTATACCCTGGCGATTTCCTCAAATATCACCAATTACAACGAATTCCGATATAATGAGGATGATTACCTTATTCCCAATAACATACTCCCACTCATCATTTGTAAAACAATACAGATATGAGAATGAAACCTGTTAAATACATACCCTTGGAGTAAGTATCTAATCGGGAAAACAGTTTTCCTTTAACGATGCACTGAAACATGAAAATGTTTCGTATGGGTATCCTGATATTCCTAGTAATGCCTCTTCCATAATCCAATTCATGACTATAACCGTATATTTCTTTGCCATCTCTCCAAATCTCTTTATTTGTCTTTAGTCATTACCTTCTGTACACCATCGTTAGGCTAAATGGTTTTCTTCCTTCCCTACCGTTCGGCACCATCCTATGGTTTGGAAGAAGACTATCCAGTAAGCATAATAGGTGTACCCTCCTAAACCAAGGAGTTCTCGCAACTTGAGAGAAGGTGATGATAAAATACATCTGAATAATACCTTATTCTATTAAAGGTGAAATAGGAGTGGCGATGAAGTACGCGGTTTGGTCGTGAATGATAGCAGTCGCAATTTACTTTGCCCTCTTTCTAATCCCTTTATTTTGTCTTTACATATTACCTTCTGTACACGCTACTTAGGCTAATTGGTTTTCTTCATTCCCTACTTTTCGGCACCCGCCTATGGTTTGGAATAAGACTATCCAATAAGCGTAATAGGTGTACTCTCCTAAACCAAGGAGCTCTCGCAACCTGAGAGAAGGTGATTATAAAAGACAACTGAATAAACCAATTCTATTTCTCCTGAACCTGGATCCATCCTCGAAAAAGTCCCTTCGAGTTCGTATATAACCATACGATGGATCTAGATGTCCGTAGTAATACGGGGTGTTCTGAGAAATGCAAAGGGTAGAAGAAGGAGTGGCAATGACTTATGCAACTTGGACAATCCAAAAGCCAGTATTTTAAGAAGGTTGGGTCAACTTGGTCACTGAGTCATAGTCTAGGGTCGGTCAAAGGTCGCTGCCAGAGAGAGAGAGAAAAGAAACACTCTGCATGCACTCTAACCTAGATCAGAATGGTAATCACTTTATCTAATCAGGAAACCTTCCACTGTACTGTCAAATTCTCCTCCAAACCTAAAAGAAGAATCAATCGGGATCATCCGAAGAGTAAACCAACTCATCAGTGGGAATCGGGATCCAACTCTCATCGCATGATAACGTGACGGAATCCACTCACATTACTCATACTCCAGAAGGTATGCGCATACTTGGCAAGTTTCAGTTTCTTTAGAAACTCCTGATATGATTTTTGCCCCATGCTCTTATGACCTTGGTGTTAGGTCAAAATGTCATAAGTCACATGCCAAGTTCTACCCGTCACTATCTTGTCAATTTGAACCCACCCGCACATGCCCTTGGCGTTAGGTCAAAATGGCAGAACGACTGTCCCAAACAAACTCATCTATCTATGCAACAAATGAATACCCAGCAGCTACCAAACACTATGCCTTGGCGTTAGGTCAAAATACATAGCTTGAATACTACTGAATACCCAAAAGAAATGACGGAGGGCTACGGCTGGTTTTTGGCGAAAAGCCTTTAACGTAGTGAACTTGATATCGCTGAAGGAACCTGATAGCTTTTTATAAAAATATAGTGGCGAAAACCTTTGCTAAAGAGGTCACTCCGGGTGAAGGGATCTCGGCTCTTTTCTCGTGGAATGAGGTGCAGGATATTCCAACTGAATACCGTGATGGAAAGCAACTTGTAATTGACTATAGTGAAGTTATTACCCTGACGCAAATTTCTGCACAAGGGGTCATTCCCGGTGAAGGGATATCGGCCCTTGCCTCGTCGAATGAGGTGCAGAATATTCCAACCGAATACCGCTATGCAAAACAAAAGGAAACGTCTTTGTAATAACACTTTTTAAAATTGTTCCAACAACTGCCAAAAAGGTTTGTTTTCCTTTGCATTGATCAGAATCAATGCAGTCCCATCAATAAATCACACCAGAAAAGAACGAAAATAAAATGTACGTATATGCCATCCGCATTCACCACTGGGTCCCGTCATAACCCGTTAGGTTACTTAACTAACGACAGAGCGGGGACTGGACTAGCGCGGGTGCAAAACATATATAACATCGAATAGTATATATACCAATATACAATAATCGCTCCAGGCGTGATAATATGCAACATTACAGAAAAGTAATAAGCATCACAGAATAATACAGATAATCTGGGATCCCCGGGTTTCACAGAGCCGCTGCTGAAACCCGATGTTCCTCTGGTCATGTGGATAGCCTGTGCAATGAAACCTAGACCCCTATGGGTGCGGCAAGTTACCCGCCAAAACCTGAAATGAGGCAGCCCCCTACAGCAAAGTGAATGGACCACCCAGCACTTTACAGAATCCGGTAACTTGAGCACCCCTCCTTGGGTCAACCTGTAAATGTGCGGCGAATAGTCTGCCAATTCCAGAGTAAGGACCCTCTGCCTCTCAAATCCATGAGATGCGGACCCGTTGCCCTCCAGAACCCGGCTATCCGTGCACCCCGCCGTGGGGTAAACCTAGTACAG
The DNA here is from genome assembly GCA_030015575.1 of Agapanthus africanus. Taxonomy (NCBI): domain Eukaryota; kingdom Viridiplantae; phylum Streptophyta; class Magnoliopsida; order Asparagales; family Amaryllidaceae; genus Agapanthus; species Agapanthus africanus. The sequence continues at coordinate 377,003,088 of CM057344.1, read as the reverse complement.
AAATGAAAAATATATACAACGGGTACATCAACCTCAACCCGGTCGTGCCCCAAAAGAATATTATACAAACTGGCAAAGACGGCAGTCCACATGTTGGACGCTCGCCCCGCAATATCAAATGTACAAATAACTCCAAACTGCACTACCATTGCACACTGTTATCCACCATGACAAATCCGCAACATCACAGCACAACACAGAACATCAACGCGAATGTCACGTTCGCAAACCCGTCTAAAAGAACTATAGCGATCAGACGCGGTTTACCGATCAAATGACATTCACGGTCGGAGATATAATGTAAGTAATGTAAACTAACATGTTTAAATTTCGATCGACTAAATATCACGAAGTGGGCCCCACGTACATCTGCTGTACAGTAACAAAATCTGGGCCCTAAAGAATATTACCAAAAACCACAATTTACCATGTAAAGCACACTGAAGCAATTTGGACCACTGATCCAATATATTGGCCGCGGATGCGCGATCAAACCCTAGGTTTGACCGCGGATCCGCGGCGGTATAGTACGATCACGTGACCGAATTTTTAGGGTATGCTTAAAAAACCCTGCTCAATTTTCTGGGATCATCAAAATAAATTTTAAACCAGATTTAAAATCGACAGAAACATTGAACAGAAAAATTGTAGTTTTTGATATTCGGTCCGATCGAAGTTCTAAACGCGTTAGCATAAGTTAGTAAAACATAATGGTGAGGCTTTGATACCACTTTAAGTCTATGGTAGCGCCCCGGCCGTCTAACAGACGCCAAATGCGGAACAAAAAAATTTTAACTGGCGCTATCGTATACTATAACCCGGATCTGCCATTATTGCTAAACTAACAAACTGTAAAGAGGGTAGAAAGGTTATACCGAACGATCCGAGTCCTTCGTTCTTTAACCATCATCCCACGCTCCGTTGCGGCTGCTCCGATCTCCTCGTCCAGGTGGCACCACGTCAACGGTTCTTTAAACGGGCTCCCGCCTCTGACCCGAGGCAACTCGGTCATCAAGTTTGCTAAAAGAGATGACCAAGAATGATGTAGAGAATGAGTAGAACACTTTGTCTCACTTCGTCCAAGGCCGTGGACGAACGGTTAATAAAGTTGCCACTCGAAATGAAATGAAATGAGAAATGAACTATGAAATTTCCATACATCCAAAACTTTATTCTTTTTCCAACAACCATAATCACTCTCATTTGAATGGGCCGACCATAATATAGAGGAAGGGGGTGAGTGTAGGAGGAAAGGGGGTGACCACAAGGATAAATATCATGAAGAAATATCTAAGTAAGAACAAAACCACATTAATGCAATGAATGACTCACTAAACCTAGTCATACATTCATTTAATGCAACCAATGAAACAATAGCACCACTCTAACCTAGTCACCTCTTCTAGAAACTTCTAGAACCTTCCACACTCATCCAAAGAAAAGATAAATCCGTATTTAACCGATTGTTAAATACGGGTGATAGAAAACTGGAAACTGGCAACTTCCAAAAGTGATCCTGAAACGAATTTCAGGATAACCCCGTAACAGTATAAACATACCCGCATTTGTATTACGACCGAATACAAATGCAACTGAGACAAAGATATTATATCTACACAGTATAAAACTCGGATTCGGCTTAAACCAAAGCCCACCAGTATTATCTGCCCGAAATATGACACGTGCGTAAACACACGTGCATTTTCCGAACCCAGCCATAAAACCATACGGCCTCTACAACGTTTCGCCCGAACTTGAGAAACTATCTGTGGGGGACTCTAATGACTCGTCAGTACCCTGGCAGAGGGTTTAACCACAAGCCTTCAGCGGCACTAGCTGTGCATAACGGCTGCCCATGTACTGACCTCAAGGGAGGCCGATGAGCGAACTCATCCGAAAACCCTACTGAGCCTAACAGTGACAATGTATATACAGTCCGGTCCGTTCGTCTATGAGTATCGCATATCTGCCTAGGGGGCTAGTAACGTCAGACCCCCAATAGCAGTATAAGTCGTGTCGGAGTGTAGCATAAAAACACCCTGAGATACTACTAGAGTACCTACCAGTAAATCTCCTGCCACGGCCATGGGCTTTGTGTAATGGCTCTCCTAGACACAGCGCGATCTTGTAGGGTCCCTAGGCACCCTAGTGAGGTCTCACAAGGCATCGAACATGCCAATTTCAAAAAATCTAGGTGCCGAGAGACCCGACTACGGATCGTTTGCTAGAAAACTAGGCGAAAAAGCTAACTAGTTAACACTTAACTAAGAGATACGGAAATACAACCTTTGTAGATCCGGTCCTCCACCTCCACGGCTCCGAGATGAGGTCCTCTCCGCTGTCCAAATCAAATCCGGGCTCTATTGTCAGCTTCGTCGGAGAATGGGCAAGCTAGGTCGTCGATGTCCATGCCGAAGATGATCTACGTCGAGGCATCGCTAGATCGAGCTCCACCTTCACCAAGTCTTGAAAACTTGTGAAGGGAACACACTCTACTACTTGGCAAGAGGTAGAGGATGAAGAAATAGGAAGTGGGTAGACTTTAGTTTTGGATTTCTCACTCATTTCATCAATCCACCATTGATGAAGTGAAGGTTTCTTCTTGAGTTCAAGGAAGAAGAAGAAGAATATTATGATAAGATTAATTAGAAAAGAAAAGAATAATAATCCTTATCATAAAAGTAACCATGGTAAAGTGTAGAGAATTAACTTAGGTTAAATGAATGGTTAGGGTCAAGGTATCATGAAGCTTCCACTAAACAACAAAAAAAGCCACCATTCTTTTTCTCCTTTTTCCATCTATTTTCCAAAATGAATAAATAGATAAAGGAAAAGAGAAAAGGAAATAAAACCCTAATCATAAGTTTAACCATGGTTTAATTCTTTACACTTAACCAAGTAAACATGTATCATCAAACATGATACAATCAAGTGCACAAAAATATATCGCATATACAATGCGCACATCCGAGTGAGAAAATCCATCTTAAGTGAACCGATACTAGTTAATGCAAAGTAATATATCAAATATATAATTATGCATTAAATCATTAAATCAAGACTTGATTTAATGATCCGGTCATATCGCATATACCCGACTAATATCAACAGTAACATCTGATCGAATCAACACTTGATCCGATAACCCGGCTATATCGCATATAACCGATCAATGTCACATATCGCGAGAATCAAATACAGTATCACATACTGGTATCATTTTCGGTCCCGCACATATCTCATATGCGCTCCTATTTCGTTTTGCTTGAGCCAGGAAACCTCTGTGTAGGACTCTAAAGACTCGTCAATACGCCGGCAGCAGGTAATGATCATATCAAACACCCACAAGCCGCAAGCGGTCTGCTAAACGTAACGGCCACCCGGGTATTGAGCGATCTGAAGATCGAAGAGCAAGCCCGCTCACACTCCAGTGAATCCGACCAGTAACACTACCGTACAGTCCGGTCTGATCGTCTGATATGTCGCATATCTCGCCTAGGGGTGGTAAACGTCAGACCCCAATAGCTCGATAAGTCGTGTCGATATGAGGTCTATAACAATTCGAGAAACTACTGGTAACACTTACCAGTAAATCTCAGCAACCCTGGCCAGGGATTTCCTGTTATAGCCAATTGAACACAGCACAACATCAACTCCCTATACCGGGAGAGACGAATCCCTTCCTATCGCTCATTGCCTCCATGTGACTCGGGACTGTACCCAAAAACCACCGTTTTGCACGCCCTCTTGGACGTGGTAAGATGGAAATCAAAGCACAGTGGGAACCACACAAGTCTCTATGACGATCTCGGGTCAACAGACTACTCTGTACCAGTATCACCAGAGAACTGCCATCTGACGTGAGGTATAATACCATCTGGGAGTTCTCGGCGAGTCCGTCCAGTGTACCCAGTCTCTACTGAGCACCCGTATATCATCTCTGATGTCAAACACCAATGGATATGGGATCATCCATCGCCCATCTGTATGGGTCGAGAAGGTACACGCTAGTCTACTCTGGTATATCGATGCCCCGTCTCGATACACCCTCGACTAGGGACTTTGAAGGATGTACTTATAGACTACCATGTCCCCACTAGTATGATCCGCATCATAGTCCAGGTAGTCAGGTACACATCCTAAGGGCTTTACCAACATGTAACAGAGAGACAATCAGTATACACGTTAAGGTAAAGAGCAACCAGATAGCATACTATCATGTCGAGCAAGAAAGTCCTCCCTATATATGTCCCAGCATCCACTACAATATACATCCTATGTATAGTAATGGCCTCTAGGGCATACATATAACTAACAATCTCCCACTTGCACTAGGGCCATCTGTAGCAGTGGTTTGAAGTATCTCATACTCAACCATCCCATAAAAGTCTCTCTCTGGGAACAGGCCTTTGTGAGTGGATCCGCTGTGTTGTCCTCTGAGTCTACTCTCCTAACCTCGATCTCCCTGGAGATCAACCATCTCCATGATCAAGTGATACTGCCTTAGAATATGTCTGGATCACTGATGGGACCGGCGTTCCTTGGCATAAGCCACAACTCCATTGTCACACAATGGGAGGAACATAGTTCATCTCATGAACCAATATACACCCAAACAGCCTCTTTGGTAGCATCTTAAGTAGCGATGTATCCAGCCTTTATCGTCTAGTATGTCATGGTATCTAGCTTGGAACTCTTCCATCATACCGTCCCTTTACTGAGGGTAAAGACAGTGCCTGCGACTGACATTCAGTCGTCTTTATCACCCTGGAACACTTCCAGTGATTTTCCCTAGGATCAATTGATACCATCTCACTACAACTAGTGAGAATCCTAACATCCATTTAGATCTATCTCATAGATCCAAAATCCAGGATTTAGGAGGTATCACTTTGATCCTATATGGAGAATCATTGTGATATGCGGACATTGATCAAGCGTAGCATAGGAAACTCTTTTCCTATCAAGAGTATGTCATCCACGTACTCTACGAGGATCATGACCATACTCCCTACTACCTTTTTGTTTATACAAGGTTCATCTACCATTTTGATGATGTCAAACTCTTTGACTAATCCATCAAAACAGATGTTCCAACTCCGCGATGCCTGCTTTAATCCTATAAAGCATCTTGCACACGTTTCCTCTTCTCCCACTGTCTACGAAGCCCTCTGGCTGTGTACTTATAGATGCACTCTTCCAAATCATCATTTTAGAAAAGCCAGTCATGACACCCAACCACCAGATATCGTAGTCATGGTATGTAGCCGTGGCAAGTAGGATCTGGATGTACTTAAGCATAGCTCCTTAGAAAAGGTTTCGTCATGATCCATACCTGGTCAATGATGCAAACCTTTAACAAGTCTAGCTTTGAAAGTCTCAACTTTTCCATGTACACCAAGTAATCTTCTCAAGATATACTTGCTCCTGATGGGAATTTAACCCTTCAGATATAGCAACCAAAGTCCATACTTTGTTGGTGTATAAGGATTCCATCTCAGATCACTAAGCATCCAGCCATTCTTACAGAGTCTTACTCCTGATGGCCAGCTCGAAACTAGTTGGGACATCATCTCATGATGCAATCCTTGCTCCCACTGTCATAGAGAAACCGAAGTATCTCTCAGGTGGGTGAGGAACCCTACTAGATCGGCGGAGAGGCTGAGGTTCGTTGGTAACTATTGAATCCTTTGGTTCTGTCAAATCATCAGCTGCAGTTTGTATAGCTGGAACATTTCCAATTCTACATAACTGACCTTGCCTCGAGTTTGTCCGGATTTTGCTTTTAGACATAGGCCGGACAACCCCAAATCTTAACTAACTTAAGATATGGGCTCTTCCCTTTCCATATCACATATGAAGTGGTAGGCATTGATTTGATTCGAACCTAATTCAATAGGTATGCAGCTTCTCAAGTGCATAACTCCCAAGAGGAAATAGGTAACTCAGTAGTACTCATCATAGAGCACACCATATCAAATAGGGTGTATCTGCTCCGCCCCGACATACCATCGTGCTATAGTATATACGGAGGAGTAATGCTGAGAGAGAATCTCATTCTCCTTTAGAATAGTCCAGGATTTCCGTGGTCAAGTATTCTCCTCCCTGATCTCATCATAGGACATAATACTTATACCCGTATTTTGGTTCTCTACTTCTAACTTATATTCCGTGAATATCTCAAAAGGTTCGGACTTGTGTTTCAACAAGAACATAGATCTGAATCTCGAGAGATTATCAGAGAATGTAATGAAGTACAAAGAACCGGTCTTGGCATGTGTAGACAGGGGACCTACATACATCAACATGTATCATCCCAAGAGTTCAGTAACTCTTTCTCTGTTTCCAGTAAACGGAGCTATGGTCATCATATCTTTGTGACATGACTGGTGAGTTTCACAAGATGTAAATTCAAACTGATTTAAATATGCATCTATATGTAACTCTAGCTAGTCGGGTCACATTGATCTGACCTAGTCTACAATGCCTCAAGTAGGATTCGTTCATTTCTGAACTCTTCCTCTTGTGTGTGTTCCGTATACTAAGAACTGTAGTTTGATTTAGAACATCAATGCTTTTAGATAACGTGCCTGAACCGATCAACTTTTGATATAGGAAATGTTCAAAACATTATCCAACAATACAAAATTTTATCATTTCTTTACTAATAAAGAGAGTGATATGATTTTGTATATCAGGTTCGGTATCTAATAACATTCGTTCAGAATCAATGTATCGGTAATACAGGGTGACAGTGACCGACAGACTTGGCTGCAACTCTTGCCCCGTTTTCTGTCTCACGAAACTTATCACCCGTTCTCAGTTTTTCTACCCTTTTGTAGCCCTATGTAACAGATTACATATCTGGGATCCTGATCCGGTATCATATACCAAGGATGCGGAGGATACTGAGAAACAGTTCTATGTAACGAACACACCCGAAGAAGATGCATCAGTATGCACTCTCTTCGTTTGGGTGGCACGGGAAATCTGGTATTCCCCAATTTCCTGCTCTGTCTTATAACAATTATAAGTTGGAGCGGGACCAACGTTCCCCAGCTCAGTATAACAAGCGGGTTCGGTCAATTTTCCGTATTATTATCTTGATTAAGGCGTGACATGGTCGCTACCAGGAGAGAGAGAGAAGAAAACACTCAGCGTGCGCTCTCGCAAGAATAGATTGGTTATTATTTTATCTAATCAGGATGGCTCCCACTGCTTTTTATCAAATCTTCCTTCAAACCCTAAAAGGAAAGACTAGCCGGGATTAATTACACACTATAAGTTCGCCAATCTTTCAGCCAGGCCAGTGTCGGTACTTTGAGGGAGGTCCCCCGTGCTTTCGCACGAACCTAATTAATGTAAACCTCGTTTTCCCAGAGGCGTAACCTCGTTGACACCTTTCTAGACACCTACTTGATCGGCTAATTGTAATGTATAAAACTTTCCCAGGAGTAACACTTACTCGCAGCGGGTATCGGGATCCAACTATCTCATAGAAGGTATGCAATCTCATTGCAAATCTCAACACTTGAAATTCCCGATAATATTTTGCCCCTAGCGTCCTATGACCTTGACAGAGGTCAACAAACCATAGGCTGCTAGTCAAGTTCAACCCGTCATTTCTTGATTGAAGTAAACCCACCCGCACGACCCTTGACAGAGGTCAACAAGGTCGCACGACTACCCTAAATCAATCACATCATATGCTTATGCAGATAAGCACTAATCAGCTACCGCACAATACGCCTTGACAGAGGTCAACAAGCGCAGCACGAATACTAACCAGTACATATCTGAAATGACGGAGGGCTACGACAGGTTTTTCTGAAAACCTATTGCGTAATGAACTTGATATCGTTGTAGAATCAAATGATTTTGAAATGGAGTGCTTTTGAGGCTTTTCTAGTTTTGCTAAAGGAGTCACTCCCGGTGAAGGGATCGTCGGTCCTTTCCTCGTCGAATGAGGTGCTGGATATATCACATATATCTCTGTGCAAAGCAAAAACACCTAAAAGCTATCAAAAGACAAACCGAGTGTGTAGCATCTGCCAGTTATTGCTAAAGGAGTCACTCCCGGTGAAGGGATCTCGGTCCTTTCCTCATCGAATAAGGTGCAGGATATATCACATATACCTCTGTGCAAAGCAAGAACTGTAGCTACCTGTTTTATTTTGAAATTCGATTCTACAACATCTTAGGTTTCTTTTATTTCATTAATCATATTAATGAAGTCCCATCAATTATGTACCTAAACATCACAGATAAATAAGACGTACACTTATACCATCCGCATTCGCCTCGATGTCCCCTCGTACACCGTTAGGTTAGGTAACTAACGGCAGAGCGGGGCAGGGCTAGCACGGGTGTAAAATATAAGTAACGTCTATATAATATATCATATATACTATATACTGTATCTATCACAGAACATCTCATGATCACATCACTGATATCGCAGCAGAAGAACATATGAAATATTGGATATACTAGGACGTCCGTGTTTTCAATACGAGCCAGTATAAAACACGGATTCCACGGTCGCGATGAATAGCCAAACCCACACCCCTAGACCCCTACGAGAGCGGCAAGCAACCCTACCAATTCTAGAGTTAGGAGACCCGGACTCGACTCCTCAAGTTGGTCTCCCACTGGACTCCAGAACCCGGTTACTTGTGCTCTCCTCCTTGGGTCTATCCTAGTGCGGAAAAGTAAATAATATACAAAAGGGTGACAACTTCCGCAACCTGGAAGTGCCCCAATAAAAGAATATTACATATAAGTTTTTACATGAATGAAAATGAAAAACACTCATCTCACATAAAAAAAACCCGGCTATTCAAACACGACGATCCAATATAACATATCCAGCAACACATAACATCACATGTCATCAACGTAAGTAAATATGCGCATCCCAATTGTCGTTGACATATAGCAACGAAACCGGCGATATCACATATTACACTTACGGTCACAGAAAAGAAAGTGTAAAACTACAACAGTTGGAATCCGCAATCACCTCAGACATCGCATGCCTGACCAAATGAATTCTTTAGACATCGCATGCCTAACAATTATAAACCCCGCATTTTAGTCTCAAAATCGAAAACTCTTTTCAATATCAAGTCGGGCAATTCAACAAGATTCCCGACATTTTGATCGAATACTCGTCGCAAACTTTAGTAGGCGGCCGCACCCCCGATACCGTCGACGAAGTGCACCAAGGCGGAACACCGCTGCCGCGAGCACCCGAACGGATGCTTTCGGCGACGGGGTTCTCCTACAGTCACTTGGTCGGGGCTATGGAGTGAGGCTGTCTATTAAGTTTACCCGGCGAATATCCGCGTACGCTACGTGATTGCGACGGACTTTTGATCGCATCAAAATTCCGTGGCAACCGATCAAGTGAGACTAAAGTGCTATGTTTATAACATTCATTTAGTTATCTCATAACTCATTGTGAATTCCAATTATTGTATCCCATTCCGGATAAATAGAAAATGTCAAACTTTCCGATCGAACAATCGAACACCCAAGTTTTCCCAATACAGATCAACACATGAAATAAGTCTAACAACATTCAGTTCGTGCCTCAGTACCAACGGTCCAGCCGTAGAAGGATCAAGCCAATGCCTCACATGTGGCACGCCGTACTGCCCCAAACCCGAAGGTTCAAAGGGCAGTTCAAGACGGTCACATAATCGAGTTAAGGTTTGTTGTCTTCTAGAGGGTCCATCGCGTTACTTGCACTACTTAGAACGTCGTTAAACTACGGAAAAATCCAACACTTGGAAATTTCCCGACAGGGGAAAAATTGGGTATTTATATCCGGTCGAACTTTTTAACATATTCTAAAATTTATCCGGAAAGCCAAATAGACAAAATTTGATACCCCGATCGAAACACCGAATCCCCAAAACAACTCCAGAAAATTCAACTCTTAAATAAATTTTAAAAACACCCAGAGAACTCAGCATAATATAATAGAAGTTACTGTGCAATCAATTGAGGATGACGTCATCAAAGTGCGGCGGAACCGCCGCAGAAGCAAGGCTTCTGCCGCGCTTCCGCCGCGGTTTGTACTGTTCATGGAAAAAAAATTGCACCGTAATTCGTATAATTCCCTGCTGAGTTTTCTGCATATTTTTAATTTTGAAAAAACCCAGTTTTGGGAAAAAGGACAGAGAGCATGTTATGGTTTGGGTTTTCGGGTCGTTCGGACTTCAAATTCCGTCTAGACTTCGCCTAAGGCTCTAGCTAGGCTCTAATACCACTGTAGGGTCCCTAGGCACCCTAGTGAGGTCTCACAAGGCATCGAACATGCCAATTTCAAAAAATCTAGGTGCCGAGAGACCCGACTACGGATCGTTTGCTAGAAAACTAGGCGAAAAAGCTAACTAGTTAACACTTAACTAAGAGATACGGAAATACAACCTTTGTAGATCCGGTCCTCCACCTCCACGGCTCCGAGATGAGGTCCTCTCCGCTGTCCAAATCAAATCCGGGCTCTAGCGTCAGCTTCGTCGGAAAATGGGCAAGCTAGGTCGTCGATGTCCATGCCGAAGATGATCTACGTCGAGGCATCGCTAGATCGAGCTCCACCTTCACCAAGTCTTGAAAACTTGTGAGGGAAACACACTCTACTACTTGGCAAGAGGTAGAGGATGAAGAAATAGGAAGTGGGTAGACTTTAGTTTTGGATTTCTCACTCATTTCATCAATCCACCATTGATGAAGTGAAGGTTTCTTCTTGAGTTCAAGGAAGAAGAAGAAGAATATTATGATAAGATTAATTAGAAAAGAAAAGAATAATAATCCTTATCATAAAAGTAACCATGGTAAAGTGTAGAGAATTAACTTAGGTTAAATGAATGGTTAGGGTCAAGGTATCATGAAGCTTCCACTAAACAACAAAAAAAGCCACCATTCTTTTTCTCCTTTTTCCATCTATTTTCCAAAATGAATAAATAGATAAAGGAAAAGAGAAAAGGAAATAAAACCCTAATCATAAGTTTAACCATGGTTTAATTCTTTACACTTAACCAAGTAAACATGTATCATCAAACATGATACAATCAAGTGCACAAAAATATATCGCATATACAATGCGCACATCCGAGTGAGAAAATCCATCTTAAGTGAACCGATACTAGTTAATGCAAAGTAATATATCAAATATATAATTATGCATTAAATCATTAAATCAACACTTGATTTAATGATCCGGTCATATCGCATATACCCGACTAATATCAACAGTAACATCTGATCGAATCAACACTTGATCCGATAACCCGGCTATATCGCATATAACCGATCAATGTCACATATCGCGAGAATCAAATACAGTATCACATACTGGTATCATTTTCGGTCCCGCACATATCTCATATGCACTCCTATTTCGTTTTGCTTGAGCCAGGAAACCTCTGTGTAGGACTCTAAAGACTCGTCAATACGCCGGCAGCAGGTAATGATCATATCAAACACCCACAAGCCGCAAGCGGTCTGCTAAACGTAACGGCCACCCGGGTATTGAGCGATCTGAAGATCGACGAGCAAGCCCGCTCACACTCCAGTGAATCCGACCAGTAACACTACCGTACAGTCCGGTCTGATCGTCTGATATGTCGCATATCTCGCCTAGGGGTGGTAAACGTCAGACCCCAATAGCTCGATAAGTCGTGTCGATATGAGGTCTATAACAATTCGAGAAACTACTGGTAACACTTACCAGTAAATCTCAGCAACCCTGGCCAGGGATTTCCTGTTATAGCCAATCGAACACAGCACAACATCAACTCCCTATACCGGGAGAGACGAATCCCCTCCTATCGCTCATTGCCTCCATGTGACTCGGGACTGTACCCAAAAACCACCGTTTTGCACGCCCTCTTGGACGTGGTAAGATGGAAATCAAAGCACAGTGGGAACCACACAAGACTCTATGACGATCTCGGGTCAACAGACTACTCTGTACCAGTGTCACCAGAGAACTGCCATCTGACGTGAGGTATAATACCATCTGGGAGTTCTCGGCGAGTCCGTCCAGTGTACCCAGTCTCTACTGAGCACCCGTATATCATTTCTGATGTCAAACACCAATGGATATGGGATCATCCATCGCCCATCTGTATGGGTCGAGAAGGTACACGCTAGTCTACTCTGGTATATCGATGCCCCGTCTCGATACACCCTCGACTAGGGAATTTGAAGGATGTACTTATAGACTACCATGTCCCCACTAGTATGATCCGCATCATAGTCCAGGTAGTCAGGTACACATCCTAAGGGCTTTACCAACATGTAACAGAGAGACAATCAGTATACACGTTAAGGTAAAGAGCAACCAGATAGTATACTATCATGTCGAGCAAGAAAGTCCTCCCTATATATGTCCCAGCATCCACTACAATATACATCCTATGTATAGTAATGGCCTCTAGGGCATACATATAACTAACAGATCTCACCCCCAATACCGGGAGAGACGAATCCCGTGCCGATCCGCTCACTTGCCTCCATGTGGCTCGGGACTGAACCCAAAAAATACCTGTTTGCACGACTCCTTTGAGCCGTGGTAGGATAAAAATCAAAGTACACTGGGAACTCACACGAGACAAATGACGACCTCAGGTCGATGAACTAACCTGTACACATGTCACCAGGGAACTGCTATCTGACGATAGGTATAGTACCAACTAGCAGATTCCCAGCGAGTCCTGTCCGGTGTACTCATAACCTAATGAGCACCTGTATACATCTTAGGTGATCCAACTGACACCAGTGGCTTGTGAGACCGGCCACCGCCCCTCGTCGGGGTCTCGACTGTATACACTAGTCTACTCCGGAGTATCGATGCCCTGTCTCGAAACTCCCACGACTAGGGACCACAATTAAGGATATGCTTATAAACCACCCAACTCTCACGTATATGATCGCCATCATACTGTTGGTAATAAAGCAAGATCCTAAGGGCTCTATCAAAGTGTAACAGTGATCAGTCACCTGAACCTGTACACGACTGATAAAGGCAAACCAGATAGCATACTATCATCTCGAGTAAAACTGTCCTACCGGTATAGGTCATCTGCAATCATTGCAATCACGTACCTGCGATCCAATAATTGACTCTGAGGGCACTATATCCAACAATCCATTCATGCACAACACTAACGTACTTACCACAATCACCACTAATACCTAACACTGGGTAATGCATATGATCACTAGGTTACCAATGCAATGACATATATATGATGTGATGAGAAAACAGTACGTAAGGCATGATTAAGATGTCATATGTCGGTAGCCTACCACTTGCATAATTTATCATAAATCATACATGCATAGTTTAGCGAAACAATGAACAGGGGATAAGTAGTATGTTTGATTATCTATCCAGCAAATTTGGTTTCACGTCAATCGGGTTTCAGGATCCCTAGATATGGCCATTTCATTTTAAGCATTCACTGCTGGAAATCCGGTTTCAGAATCGAAAGTCCGTTTCGGAACGCATTTTAATTGCAGTTGAGATCAGATTTTAGCGATGCTACAGTTGAATGAAATCTAGGGTTTTCAGTAACGTTTTCAACGCAATAGACGGATTCTCAATCGCGTCTGTACGTCAAGAGTTATGCACTATTCAACATTGGGGTGTCCGTTCTGGTTCTTTTTGGGACTGCTATACGTCCCGATCTTTTAAATTGCAGATTAAATAGCAAACGACGATAAAACGGAACAAAACCACTTGTGTTACTTAGCTAACAGATCCACCTTTAATAAACTGCAGAGTTCCACAACATACGAGTTCAGAAAACAAGGTGGTACCCATTACGGGACAGTAAACAGTAACCAGAGTCGCTCTGGACTGCAGTCCAGAGCCGCACTCCGATCCAACTATCGTCACAATTTCAGTACAGAAACCATTAGAAACTTGCATAGGGTTACAGTTCGTCGAGTCGTCTTCGATTTGAGCCCTCGAACGCATCATTTCGATATGTACATAATTTATGGTGATTTTAACAACTTTCAGATGCGGGAAACTTCCAGTTTTACGGGTGTATTTGGGGGTGTTCGTTTAAGTGGTTAACAGTCATATTTTACAGTGAAATTTCTACACAAGGTTCACTGCCTTACGGGCCAGACAATGCAAATGAGTTCCATCAAATTAAATGAAGATTTCCATTAGGATCATGCATCGAACAGTCATAACATATAATTTATCGCGACTTGTAACACACGGGATTTATACGATTATAGTTTGTAACAAACATAAATTAGCACGTAGCAAGTAGGGAACTTGCCTGGAAACGTGTCGACGAGGGTCCGGCAGCGGCAGCCGCACGATCGCGTCACGGGCGCAGCATAGGTTCGGCCTTTGGGAATCAGACAATTATACTCACTCCAGTTACTCTCCGTGCAACCATTTTCATCACCACCCCGAGTTGTTTCCGGTTTTTGATCTGGTGAGAGAGAGAGTTAGAGAACAGAGAGAGATTTAAAGAGAGAGAGAGAGAGACAGAAACAGAGAGAGAGATTTAAAGAGAGAGAGAGAGAGGGAGATAGAGAGACTGAGAGAGAGTCAGAGAGAGAGAGATTTAGAGAGAGAGAGAGAAAACAGAGAGATCTAGAGAGGGAGAGAAAAACCAAAGAGAGAGAGTGAGAGAGAAGCAGAGAGATAGAGAAGTAGTTTGAGGTCGAGAGGCAGAGAGGGAGAGAGAGGCAGAGATTGAGAAACTTTACCTGGTGACGACGGGATCGACGGAAGCGGCTCGGGCAGTGGGGGATCGCCGGCGTCGGGTGCAGGCGGTGACCGTGGTCGGGTGCAGGCGAGGTTGGTGGCGGCTGAAGGAGGGTGGAGACAAGGAGCTCTGTCGATGGAGGGGGACGAGGAAGGAAGGGAAGAGTCGAGGTCTTCCTCTTCGTCGTCGGCGTCGGCGGAGTGAGGGATTTGGCAGTGGAGGCTCGGGGCTTGGTTCGAGGAGGTGATGGAGGTTAGGTTCGTTGTGTTTGGATGGAGTGGGCTCGTGGTGGTGTGAGGGTCGGTGCGGTGGTTAGGACTCGTCGTCGGTCAAGGTAGGTGGTCGGCGGTGATTTGGTGTCGGGGTGGTGCAGTGTGGAGATTGAGCTCGGGATTTGAGTTTTGGAGAGAGGGGAGCGAGGGAGGAGTGAGCCGTTGGGGAGCGGGTCGTAGGGGTGCGCGCATCGTGGGCGCGAGGAGCGGGCGTTGGCGACGTGGGCGCAACTGGAAGATTCGAGCGGGAAAGATGGAATCATGGGGAAGATGAAGTTACGAGCGGGTCGGGTTGGCGGGCTTGGGCCAGAGGCAGAAAAAAGGGTTTAGTTTTTATTTTAAAGGGAAATGGGCTGAGAAAGGACTTGGGCCGGGAAGTTAAGAAAAATAATTAAAAAGGAATTAGGGAGCCTGGGCCGGGCTTTGAGGGTAAATCAGAAAAGAAAAGGAGAAGATGGGCTAGGGTTTATAAAAAGGAAATTTAATTTAAAGAAGAAATAGAGTTGGAGTAAATAGGGAAGGGATTTAGTTTGGGACATTTAGTAAATTGGGATTTTGCTTTGGCTGAACAAGGAAGGTGATGGGCTAAATAGAAGGAGATAAATAAAAGGAAAGGGGAAAAGTATTTAGTTTTAGGTTATAAGGTTTAATAAACTAAATTAAATAAAAGATATATAAAATGCATTTATTTAAATCAGACAGACCCGGATTATATTCTGGAAAGATACAGAAAATTTGCAGAAAAATTCAGGAAAATTTCAGGAGACTTATTTATTAGAATAAGCTAACTATTTATAGGGGAGTGGGTATAGAAAGAGAAAACAGTAAAGGGGAAAAATGAAAAGGGTTTTAAGTAATAGAATTAGTTTTCGGAAAAAGGGGTTTTTAAATACATAAAATAATTATAAGTATGAATAGGTAAATTTGTAAATGACCCTTATTAATAAAATACGGCTATTGCCCTATAAAAGAACTGGGTATTAAATCATACCACCCTTACAAAAATTTCGTCCTCGAAATTTAAAATAAATGATAAGCTACAAAATAATTAGCGAAAGGCTACCACATCGAACATTAACACATAATGATTTATTTAAAACAGGTGGTTAAAAGAAATTTCTTTGAAGGTATATATATATATATATAAGAACAACACAACTAAAAGGGTAGGCCCAAATAAGTATAAAACCGGAACAACTATAAGGGCAACCTATATGTACAAAAGAATAAAATAGCACCAACGAATAATAACATTCGAGGCGTACTGGAAGAATCGAAATCCTAAATATGTGCACTCCTATATATATCAAAAATAGCGCAGCTAAAATAATAAGTATAAGGCATAATCATGATGGAATAGTGAAGGATCTGTCGATCGGTTAAAACACTCTAGTGCAATGTATCGATCAAAAAGAAAAAAAAACAAATCTTAAAGTAACTTGGAAAATCCACATGGTGTAAATAAGAAACATAGCATAAAATAATATGTGTAATATATGGTTGTGCTTTCGAAAATAATGGGAGATTAGTAGTGTACTTAAAATGCATAAAACGGAAATAATTAATAACATGCACTTTTCGATGGACATAAAATAATGAAAACTAAATTTTCGAATAACGATGTCCCTAAATATAGTTAGGGTAATAGGAAAAAGCACAAAGATGAAAAGGGCTAGTCAGGGTAGGGATTACGATGGAGTATGGCTCATTCAAGAGGTCGGAGTGTGACGGCTTTAGATTGAAGGTCAAAGAGATTAGGGTCGATTCGGCACGGGAAGTAAGGGTGAGCAGTAATGAACTTCAGGAGGGGAAAGGATGCATGGGAACGAAAACGGTCGATACACCATACGAATCAACAATCCGAAGGGTCAGCTAACTCGTAAATTTCACTATCAATTTCCCTTCTAGAAGGATCTCAAACGAGGCACATACGAAGGATGAAGGGTGGCCCATTCAAAAGATCGGGGTGCGGTACTTTTTAATCTAAGCGAGGGTCAAAACAGTACGAGGTGCAGGGGTGGGTAGTCAGGGATCCCAGGAGGAAGGTAGATGTATAGGGGAAACAGTCAAGCATCGTGTGAACCAAAAGATCAGAAGACTAGCGAACTCAGCAAGTTTTATTTCATTCCAGAAAAATCCGAATAAGGCATCCCCGACAAATAAAAGATAGTCCTAAACTACACACGGATTTCATTTGGCTAGAGGAGACGAGAGCTCAAACATGTCGGTCGCGGTTGTGGAGGTTCGGTAGGCTAACGCGCTCAGATAGGGGCGTCCATTTCCATATCGCCTCGCAGAGATCGCCATCGGAGGTTCTTCTGCCGCAGGGTCTTGTTCTTCTGGTCCTTCTGTCTCGACTGGAGCTTCTTCACCGAGGTCTGTTTCAATATGATTCTCTTCTTCTGGATTCTCCCCAAGGTTTTCCTCTTCTGGATTTTCTTCTATCGGGTCCTCCTCGGAATCTTCCTCTAATGGTTCTTCTCCGAGGTTCTCCTCTTCGTCGTCCGAGTCACTGATCAAGTTAGCTTCTGAGGCTGGGAATTCCTCGCCCTCGGAGTCGCTGTTCCCGAAAATAATCCATGGGCCGTTGATCTCGTCACCTGATCTTACCAGCGTGTAGTCCGAAGAAACGCACGACCGTGTGTCTTCATCTAGAGGTGGCGTTTCTCCAAGGTGGGCCATGACCAGAAAAGGGAGAACCATGATACAGTGGGACACATCAAGAAAATCAAGGATACGGAGTACAGGGAAAATATGCGGTAGGTAAGTACTGAAAAATCAAATTTTAGAATGCTGATTCAACGAGTAGTATAAGTAAAGTGGGTGGGAAGGGAACAATATATACATCACAACTCAGAATTTTACTACATTCAACCAAGAGTTCAACGGATACAAGATTTTAAATGAGGGGAAATATTTACAAAGAGTGGCAACACACTTTCTTTTTTTTTTTTGAAAGCAGAAAACGGGGCAATTCTTCTTTGATTTCTGGACTGCTGCATCTCGTCACGCGAGTTGAATCCTATGCCGAGTCCGCACTATCCTCGAAGCTCAAACTACGAAATATCCATCAGTTAGCAGGAGTGGGGAGTGGGGACAAACTGCCTCCTTGTAGCTCCTTCCTTTCAGGGCAACTATTGATAAAGTGTTCGCTGGATCCGCAAATCAGGCATTTCCCTTTGGCGCGGCGACACTCCCTCTGAAGGTGTCCTGGCTTCTTGCAGTACCCACAACGTTGGGTCTTCTGCTGCTTCTGTCGCGGAGAAAAAAGTGGGCGCCTCATCTTCACCTCTTTTCCTCGTCTAACAGGGACCCCTTTTACTGTCATGACCCGAAAGTACGGAACGTGACCGGCACTTAGATTACGAAGCGCCTAGAGGCGCCACGTAACCTAAATAAGCCGAAGCCCAGAAATCTAAACCATAAAAGAAGAAAAAGAAGAAAAGAAAAGAAAAGAAAACAAGTATAAAATAACATCAGCAGATTTTACCAAAAATTTCGGCAGACTCTCCTCTGTAAAAACTGGCCCCTAAACGGGTACAACAAGTATAATATACATAAACAATAAAAAGCATCCCCAAACGGGAGCTAGCATCACGCCAACAGGCGGAAACAACCACAACAAGCACAATAATATACAACGCCAGTAGGCGAGGCCCAAAACTTAAAAGAAAACAAAACCACCAGATCAGAATAATACATGCGCGACTCTAAGGTCGAAATAAAAGACTGGTCCAATAACTTATCAAGTAATACAAATATGGTTGATGGAGCTTACTAGATACAAATGAATGAATAAAAGTACAATGGTGGTTCGGATACAAGTGAACCAACCTACCGTGCAAATCACCCTGAAGAAAAGATGTGCCAACAAGCTGCCACGGAAACCTGTACATCGAACCTGTAAAGAATTTGGCACAACGGGGGTGAGTTGCCAACTCGTGAGTAGAAGACATCTACGAAAAGAAATCGAATGCACGACGCTATCCTAGATCATAATAATACACTACTATATCCCAAACATCTAGTAAAAGCAGGGTAATACTACGTATAAGTGCAAATACTCCGTGTCGTGTCAGTGCCTCATATAGTACTATGTCATATGAAATGTAATACATGCACCATGAATGTAAAGTAACAAATTCTGAAATCCAGATATATATGTATGAGAATTCTTTAGCTATTATCATAGTAAAGTGTGTATAAGCATCTGAAATCTCAACAATGAAATCCATGGAAATCCGTGTCAAGCATCGACACAACACATATAACCTCAAGTCTCAATATGTCGGGCTCCGTCAGTCCGGATCGGCCCATACCATCAAATCCCACGACAACGGTCGGTATCCTCCGAATATCCGCCGCGCCAGACATCACCGGTAGGTAGCCTTCCCCTGCCAGGCTCATCGTCTACAACTCGATCTTCTTGCCCCGGGGTACCATACCGGGCCCACCATGTACCCGAGACGGTTCATCCACTCCTCGAATCGGGTCTTGAAATCCAACAGAAAACATGAAATACTCATGGTGGACGACACATACATCACGAGAAAACCGCATCTTATTTTTAAAAAAAAAAGAGGAGAGAGAGAGAAGTTTTTATATATTTTTGCGGTTTTCCCCAAAAATCCAGAAATCTCATAGAAATCCAAATGTCAAAATCATGAGTAACTATATGATAAGTGTCGGCATATGCCCATAATACTGCATGATAACATGAAAATGTGAATGCATGAATGTCTAAGTAATGAATATCATGTCTTATACTAACATCAGAGAGTGATCACAATATTATATCGGTTTAGTTGTTAACTGATTCTATCAATAACAGATAATATGATCTAAAGTGTACGTGACATAGCAATTACCGATGATTATAGTATGAATGTAAATACAGGTGTGCATTATCCACTCCTCTGCGAGATACTAGTACAACTACCACTATGTGAGTCGAACCTAAACCAATGTCCATCTAACATCCTAAGGAACTAAACCTAATAGACTAGTCAGTAAGAAACTAAAGTCTACCTAAGGTCTAAATCAATATCTCTAATAGTCGGCGATCCTGCCTCCATAACGTCACGTACGTAGTACGGCTTCCTCGAATCAAGAGTGCAGATCGATCACCAAATCTAAGCCTCGTACGGTAACATCCATCGTACGGCATTCCAATATCGGGGTACGGTCAAGTATCTCCTAGGTGTCTCTTCATTCGTATAATGTCATCATCAACACATTTCATGATCAAGGTGCTAAACTGTGATCGCATACCTCAATCATATATCATTGCCATCATGATAAGCATCATTAGTTTATCCTCAGAAATATCATGTCATATGTATCATATTGTGACTAGGTCATACTTATATGATATCGGCATCAGGTCACACCAATATAATGTCGTAATCAAGTTATACCTATATCATATCATATCGTGTTCAGTCACAAGTTACAGTCCGAGTACTATTCTAGCGTCCCATGTACATCAATATCACCACCACTCTTTATAATTTATATATTCATGTTCATTATCTCATTCTCTAATGATCCGCCAACACCTTATTGCGACTGTATAGTCAAGAATCACGGCATCAAGCCCAGTTATACTGGTTTCATCATACCTCGGATATCATATCACATCAATGAATCACCTATACGTGTTGTATATATATGTATATACCTATACCTAGTTCTATATATATACACATACACGTACCCCATGTCGAGTTTCAGTGTGTGCGTGGGTGTGTTTCTATCTGAAACCTACGAACCTCTTCCAAGGTACTCATCCTCTGATATGGTTTTCCTAAATCAGTCTAGTCCAGCCTAGGGTCAATACTAGGGTCCTACTAGGGTCACGTCTGGTTTCCTAATGTCAATAAGTACTATTCCTATTCTACGTTGCGGGGGTGCTAAACGCCATCAACCCGACTTCCCCCCGTAGATATGCATCTACTCACCTGGTCCATATCTGCCGAAGACAGTGTCGCCATCCTCCTCTTCATCGCCCGCAGTCCACGTGGGGTACCTAGACGCAAACATATAAATAGCATCGTAAACCGAATCACATACAAAAGTCAAACGATACAAGGAACAAGCATAGGTTAAAACATATGTCCCGTCCACGCAAAAGAACCAAATACAGCTCGATATCGGCGTACAAACTCCGATGGATCGAGATAACATCGTCAAACAACTTGTAGTTTAAAAACACATTACTTATACCATAAAACACGATTAAGTCCATCGAAACCCTAAAATCTATCAAACCGTCCAATTTCGCAAAAACCCGAAAATGCCAGTATACCGTTTTTCATCAAAACTTGACATTTAAATGAAACTAATGGTCATAAAACTCATTAAATAGCATTACTAGACTATACAAACCATTACTATATTTTTATTACACAAATTTATATTAATTTGAAATTTCTAGTTTGCAACATTTAACAATTTTCAACATTTTCCAAGCAAAATACCACAATTCCACCTCAAAACATGATTTTGCATAAATTAATGACTTAAACCACAATTTATGATGATAATGATATAATGAAACCAATATTATATTTTTAATCACATTTATTTAGAAATTCCTAAAATCTAGTTTACAAAATAATAGCATTTTATTACTATTTTTCCAATTATCAAAATAATCTAGTGATCAAACTAAGTTTTTCATTCAATTAATATGCTAATATTCTCACTAAAATTACCATCTAATGATAACACCCTTAATAAGAATTTTATTTTACCCACAACACATTTTAGAAAAATCTAGTTAGCTAAATAGTTTAATTAAAACAATTTCGATAAACAATTTATTATACCACCACCATGCAAGAATTTTCCACTCTAAAAGATGTTAAACTAGCTATTATAACCCTAATTAATTAACAAAAACCACCTCTTGAATTTTCAAACCCTAACTTGAATTTTAGAATTTGCAACAAGAATTAATCTAATTAATCTAATTATGCTTTAAAAGAAATATCTAATAGAAATAAAACAAAAGAGAAGGATTTATACCTCCACAACCTCATGTCCCAACTTGAAAATGAGCCTCAAAAATACATGCTTTCCCACTCCAAAATCCATGTAAAGAAGAGTAGAGAATAAAGGGTATGAAATAATTAGGTTTTTGTGGAATTTAAATTGGATTTTTGTAGTATTTTTGATGAATTTTGAAATAAAATGAAGTGGGCAATGGGGGGGGCTGCCATGGTTGAGGCCGGCCATAGTATGAGGGAGAGGGAGCAAGAGAAAAGAGTGAAGAAAAGTGTGGAAGCTTCATGAAAAGAAACATCACAAAAAGTCTTTTCATGGTTTTAATTATTTATTTATTTATTCCTTCACTATAGCAACTCAAGAAAACTCTAGAAAATAGCAAAAATTTGCAAATAATTTTTGCATGATACATACTAAATTCTAACATGCCATGGTTCATTTTTACAAATTAAAACCATTTAAATTTGTAATTTACACTAATTTAGTGTAAAAATAAAGCTTATGTTAATATTTAAAATAATAAATTTAGGAAAAATATTTTATTAAACTAAAAATTTATAAGTGGCTAAATAAACACTATTTACTAGTAATTACATAATTAAATAGGTATTTTTGAATTTATAATGAAAAACAATTGCGGTTTGATTTTACGAAAAATACATTTTGCTTTACCGAAAATCATAAAATTCACTTAAACAATTTTATTTATTTAATTATTTATTTAATTATTTTTTAAAACGTTACAATCTTCCCCCCTTTAGGAAATTCGGTCCCCGAATTTAAATTAAAATTCCCCCTCCAAATACTAAAACATTTAGCAGAACACTCAAATCGTCGGGGCTCCGAAATCATCAATATATAACAAAAATCAACTCCGTCAAGCATAACGCAATCATCGGAGTTATGGCGAGAATAAAATATCAAAACCCAATATGAAAACCAACATAATATACATCAATCTATAACTTATATATAGTTCGCATCCTAGTAAAATCGCCGAATCATCATAATAAAGCCGCATACAAAACCCCTTCTTGAAAATCGCCGTGCAATGCACGTGTCACGGTCTAAGTAGCGGACGTTTAATTTTAAAAAAAAATCTATATATATATATCTTTTATTTAACATACACGTCCCGCCTGGTTACTAACTCAAATAATAATGATTATGAAAACATACTGCTCAAACTTAAATCAATCCCAATCACATCAATAAAATGTCATGTGCGTCCGGTGCGCACTGAAATCGAAACCAAATGCAGAAACCATGAATACCCACAAAACAAAACTAAGTGCAACAGGTGTGCACCAAAAACATCTGTCAAGTGCAACGGGCGTGCACGACTCACTATCAGGTGCATCTAATCTGCACAAAACCCCGATTTAGTGCATCTGGTGTGCACAAAATCGCATCAAGTGCGCCAAGTATGCGCAAGAATCCTAATAAGGTGCACATGGAGCACGAAAACATACATCGGATATCAGACTCGAATCACAGTACGAAAATGGATAAAAACTATGTCGAAGCATATATCAAAATCATGTGTAACCCATATGCACGAAATCAAATCAAAATCTCAAAATATATAAAACCAAATCAAGTGTACTGGGTGCGTACTAAACCACATCAATACAACTGATATATGAAACACAGATAGAATGAGGGTACACACAGGAATACCAATCGTAGAACAAAGTCCTCAAAATACAAAAATCCAATCAACGAAAATAGGAAATTCAAATCACTAAATCACAATCGTAAACACTATCGTCAATGTGCGCCTCTTTCCTCTGATGTCGACTGCTTCGAACTCGTTCTTTTATAGGTGTGCTGACTGCGCTACCAACGGCAATACTCATGTCTAGAGTCTCCCACATAGTCGATCTCTTCACTTGATATCCGGACTACATTAAACTTTTCGATCGATCCATCAAAATCCCATAATTCCCCGAGAGCTCAACACTCAAGTACAGTTTAAAAATATCCGGTACATACCCCAGCATCGATGATCCAGCCGTAGAAGGGCAAACCCAAGCCTCACTAATGGCACAGCGGAACTGCCGTAAACCCTAAGGTTCAAGGGCGTTCTCGTGGTCATTATGTCGAGTTAGGGTTTCATTCTTCTAGAGGGTCCATCGAAATACCTGCATGTTCTTCCGAATACTTTAAACTTAGGAAAATGGTTTTCTGATAATCGTTCGAACCCTTTAACTTCATCCGGACGGCATGTGAATACCCTTCGCCCGCACGCTAAGCAATGCTTCAATTCTCAAGAATAACCAATACTCTAATGGTTATCGCATTCGAGCCGCAGCTTCCTCTGCCCGTGCGCCCATGGTAACAGAACCACCCTCCGACATCGACGAAGATAGATCAAGGAACGAATGAAATACGGTGCAAACAAATGTACATCCTAAGGCTCCTTAAGCAGAGTAGCGTATCGTAAGTATGCCGCGGACCATACCCACGGTACGTTACTCTACCTAAATCGCCTACGCCATCAACCAAGGGTTACCTAGACTTATACAGGGTTAAACCTAGCGCTCTGATACCAACTTTGTCACGACCCGAAAGTACGGAACGTGACCGGCACTTAGATTACGAAGGGTCTAGAGGCGCCACGTAACCTAAATAAGCCGAAGCCCAGAAATCTAAACCATAAAAGAAGAAAAAGAAGAAAAGAAAAGAAAAGAAAACAAGTATAAAATAACATCAGCAGATTTTACCAAAAATTTCGGCAGACTCTCCTCTGTAAAAACTGGCCCCCAAACGGGTACAACAAGTATAATATACATAAACAATAAAAAGCATCCCCAAACGGGAGCTAGCATCACGCCAACATGCGGAAACAACCACAACAAGCACAATAATATACAACGCCAGTAGGCGAGGCCCAAAACTTAAAAGAAAACAAAACCACCAGATCAGAATAATACATGCGCGACTCTAAGGTCGAAATAAAAGACTGGTCCAATAACTTATCAAGTAATACAAATATGGTTGATGGAGATTACTAGATACAAATGAATGAATAAAAGTACAATGGTGGTTCGGATACAAGTGAACCAACCTACCGTGCAAATCACCCTGAAGAAAAGATGTGCCAACAAGCTGCCACGGAAACCTGTACATCGAACCTGTAAAGAATTTGGCACAACGGGGGTGAGTTGCCAACTCGTGAGTAGAAGACATCTACGAAAAGAAATCGAATGCACGACGCTATTCTAGGTCATAATAATACACTACTATATCCCAAACATCTAGTAAAAGCAGGGTAATACTACGTATAAGTGCAAATACTCCGTGTCGTGTCAGTGCCTCATATAGTACTATGTCATATGAAATGTAATACATGCACCATGAATGTAAAGTAACAAATTCTGAAATCCAGATATATATGTATGAGAATTCTTTAGCTATTATCATAGTAAAGTGTGTATAAGCATCTGAAATCTCAACAATGAAATCCATGGAAATCCGTGTCAAGCATCGACACAACACATATAACCTCAAGTCTCAATATGTCGGGCTCCGTCAGTCCGGATCGGCCCATACCATCAAATCCCACGACAACGGTCGGTATCCTCCGAATATCCGCCGCGCCAGACATCACCGGTAGGTAGCCTTCCCCTGCCAGGCTCATCGTCTACAACTCGATCTTCTTGCCCCGGGGTACCATACCGGGCCCACCATGTACCCGAGACGGTTCATCCACTCCTCGAATCGGGTCTCGAAATCCAACAGAAAACATGAAATACTCATGGTGGACGACACATACATCACGAGAAAACCGCATCTTATTTTTAAAAAAAAAAGAGGAGAGAGAGAAGTTTTTATATATTTTTGCGGTTTTCCCCAAAAATCCAGAAATCTCATAGAAATCCAAATCTCAAAATCATGAGTAACTATATGATAAGTGTCGGCATATGCCCATAATACTGCATGATAACATGAAAATGTGAATGCATGAATGTCTAAGTAATGAATATCATGTCTTATACTAACATCAGAGAGTGATCACAATATTATATCGGTTTAGTTGTTAACTGATTCTATCAATAACAGATAATATGATCTAAAGTGTACGTGACATAGCAATTACCGATGATTATAGTATGAATGTAAATACAGGTGTGCATTATCCACTCCTCTGCGAGATACTAGTACAACTACCACTATGTGAGTCGAACCTAAACCAATGTCCATCTAACATCCTAAGGAACTAAACCTAATAGACTAGTCAGTAAGAAACTAGAGTCTACCTAAGGTCTAAATCAATATCTCTAATAGTCGGCGATCCTGCCTCCATAACGTCACGTACGTAGTACGGCTTCCTCGAATCAAGAGTGCGGATCGATCACCAAATCTAAGCCTCGTACGGTAACATCCATCGTACGGCATTCCAATATCGGGGTACGGTCAAGTATCTCCTAGGTGTCTCTTCATTCGTATAATGTCATCATCAACACATTTCATGATCAAGGTGCTAAACTGTGATCGCATACCTCAATCATATATCATTGCCATCATGATAAGCATCATTAGTTTATCCTCAGAAATATCATGTCATATGTATCATATTGTGACTAGGTCATACTTATATGATATCGGCATCAGGTCACACCAATATAATGTCGTAATCAAGTTATACCTATATCATATCGTGTTCAGTCACAAGTTACAGTCCGAGTACTATTCTAGCGTCCCATGTACATCAATATCACCACCACTCTTTATAATTTATATATTCATGTTCATTATCTCATTCTCTAATGATCCGCCAACACCTTATTGCGACTGTATAGTCAAGAATCACGGCATCAAGCCCAGTTATACTGGTTTCATCATACCTCGGATATCATATCACATCAATGAATCACCTATACGTGTTGTATATATATGTATATACCTATACCTAGTTCTATATATATACACATACACGTACCCCATGTCGAGTTTCAGTGTGTGCGTGGGTGTGTTTCTATCTGAAACCTACGAATCTCTTCCAAGGTACTCATCCTCTGATATGGTTTTCCTAAATCAGTCTAGTCCAGCCTAGGGTCAATACTAGGGTCCTACTAGGGTCACATCTGGTTTCCTAATGTCAATAAGTACTATTCCTATTCTACGTTGCGGGGGTGCTAAACGCCATCCACCCGACTTCCCCCCGTAGATATGCATCTACTCACCTGGTCCATATCTGCCGAAGACAGTGTCGCTATCCTCCTCTTCATCGCCCGCAGTCCACGTGGGGTACCTAGACACAAACATATAAATAGCATCGTAAACCGAATCACATACAAAAGTCAAACGATACAAGGAACAAGCATAGGTTAAAACATATGTCCCGTCCACGCAAAAGAACCAAATACAGCTCGATATCGGCGTACAAACTCCGATGGATCGAGATAACATCGTCAAACAACTTGTAGTTTAAAAACACATTACTTATACCATAAAACACGATTAAGTCCATCGAAACCCTAAAATCTATCAAACCGTCCAATTTCGCAAAAACCCGAAAATGCCAGTATACCGTTTTTCATCAAAACTTGACATTTAAATGAAACTAATGGTCATAAAACTCATTAAATAGCATTACTAGACTATACAAACCATTACTATATTTTTATTACACAAATTTATATTAATTTGAAATTTCTAGTTTGCAACATTTAACAATTTTCAACATTTTCCAAGCAAAATACCACAATTCCACCTCAAAACATGATTTTGCATAAATTAATGACTTAAACCACAATTTATGATGATAATGATATAATGAAACCAATATTATATTTTTAATCACATTTATTTAGAAATTCCTAAAATCTAGTTTACAAAATAATAGCATTTTATTACTATTTTTCCAATTATCAAAATAATCTAGTGATCAAACTAAGTTTTTCATTCAATTAATATGCTAATATTCTCACTAAAATTACCATCTAATGATAACACCCTTAATAAGAATTTTATTTTACCCACAACACATTTTAGAAAAATCTAGTTAGCTAAATAGTTTAATTAAAACAATTTCGATAAACAATTTATTATACCACCACCATGCAAGAATTTTCCACTCTAAAAGATGTTAAACTAGCTATTATAACCCTAATTAATTAACAAAAACCACCTCTTGAATTTTCAAACCCTAACTTGAATTTTAGAATTTGCAACAAGAATTAATCTAATTAATCTAATTATGCTTTAAAAGAAATATCTAATAGAAATAAAACAAAAGAGAAGGATTTATACCTCCACAACCTCATGTCCCAACTTGAAAATGAGCCTCAAAAATACATGCTTTCCCACTCCAAAATCCATGTAAAGAAGAGTAGAGAATAAAGGGTATAAAATAATTAGGTTTTTGTGGAATTTAAATTGGATTTTGTAGTATTTTTGATGAATTTTGAAATAAAATGAAGTGGGCAATGGGGGTGGGCTGCCATGGTTGAGGCCGGCCATAGTATGAGGGAGAGGGAGCAAGAGAAAAGAGTGAAGAAAAGTGTGGAAGCTTCATGAAAAGAAACATCACAAAGAGTCTTTTCATGGTTTTAATTATTTATTTATTTATTCCTTCACTATAGCAACTCAAGAAAACTCTAGAAAATAGCAAAAATTTGCAAATAATTTTTGCATGATACATACTAAATTCTAACATGTCATGGTTCATTTTTACAAATTAAAACCATTTAAATTTGTAATTTACACTAATTTAGTGTAAAAATAAAGCTTATGTTAATATTTAAAATAATAAATTTAGGAAAAATATTTTATTAAACTAAAAATTTATAAGTGGCTAAATAAACACTATTTACTAGTAATTACATAATTAAATAGGTATTTTTGAATTTATAATGAAAAACAATTGCGGTTGATTTTACGAAAAATACATTTTGCTTTACCAAAAATCATAAAATTCACTTAAACAATTTTATTTATTTAATTATTTTTTAAAACGTTACATTTATGATTGGAGGCTTCCGCTGGTGCCTGAATCATCTGCTTTCTTAGTCCCTCAGCTAACAGGTCATTTGTTCGCTCCTGGGCTTCCTTCAGACCCTGCAATGCATTCAGAATCTCTACGGTCTGATTCTGGGGAGTGGAGGTAGGAGGAGAGTCGTTGGAAGACATGGTCCTGAAACAACAATTTTGAGGACGATATAAGGAACAAGCTATAAGAATTAAAATATAGTATAGATTGGGCAAGGATTCAAGAATGTCGGGTGCGATGAAATTTATTACAAGTGGAAATCAACTGTAGGACTCTAAGTCACTTAAACAGAGTATAGTATTGTAACTATGATGTAGTTCACAATTACAACCAAGTAACTCTGCCAAGTCACCCGAAACCCTAGCGGATGGATAGCAGAACATATAATGCGAATAAGGATTAAGAATAATAAGTTTACAATCTAAACCGAGGGATGTCTTAGATTGTCAAGCTCGACACGGAAAACTGCAATCCCAATCGAAGCAAAACCTGGCTTTGATACCAACAAAACCATGTCACGCCCCGCTTCCCAAAATGCGGAATACGAGGGGTTGACAAGGCCAGCCATGCTCCTACGGTCAACGAAATATCCTGCCGTAGTCACACTTCGGCTTCTAGCTTTACGTGGTAACCAGTAATACAATGCACAGGTAATGAGAAATGCTGTATATAAATCAAAACAAATACAAAGAACTAACCAGATGGGAATCAAGATAGCAAGGTTCTGGGTAGCAGATCAAGATGGCCGCGATGTCCTTGAGGTACGTCCGGTCCTGGTCCAAGCTAAGTCCACTTCTCACTCTGAGCATGCATACTCAGGTCGTCAGAGCGACGCGATAGCAATATATGTGTATAAATGCAGTTGTAACTCGAACAATGATAATAGATATATAACAGTAAATCAAGACAGTAAAGATGTGAACATGGAGTAATCGATGCGGTGTCAAATAGAGCAGGTGAACGGTAAAGCAGTAAAATAGTATGTCAGGTGTGTCAATATAGTAAGTAATGCATGTCCATGTCACTATCCCTATTAGTCTCTAAGTCTCACTGTACAGGTCACTAAGCCTATCGTCAGTCCAAGTGAGAGAGTTAACCACTCGTGAGTGTCCTAATAGTAAATCAAGGCAGTAAAGATGTGAACATGGAGTAATCGATGCGTGTCAAATAGAGCAGGTGAACGGTAAAGCAGTAAAATAGTATGTCAGGTGTGTCAATATAGAAAGTAATGCATGTCCATGTCACTATCCCTATTAATCTCTAAGTCTCACTGTACAGGTCACTAAGCCTATCGTCAGTCCAAGTGAGTGAGTCAACCACTCGTGAGTGTCCTCCACCCAAGGGTAGGACCCAAGGGCAAGGGACCACGGGCCCAAAATATAACGCACGGTAGTAATCATGTACCCTGTAAATCTCCATATATCTCCATGTATATATATATATGTCAGCATGGGACTCCCGAGATTCTGTTGAACTCACACTCAAACTACCCCACACCCTGTGGTCTACATCAAACGCCAACCATAACCTCAAATACCGATCGGTCCATGACAAGTCTGCGCGAGAACTGGAGACAGGATCTCCATCAAGCACGTCCCGACTGATACCCGAGATAAATGGGCAGTGTCAGGTGCCTTACCCGTGACACCCATACAAGAGCTTCCATAAGTGTCCCATACCACTTATAGTCACATTTATACGCGTCCCACAGACGTCGACAATGCAATAGAACAATAGGGTCCACTGATTGCGTACAAGTACGTGTCACTTTCACTTATCCATTCATGCACAACACTAACGTACTTGCCACAATCACCACTAATACCTAACACTGGGTAATGCACATGATCACTAGGTTACCAATGCAATGACATATATATGATGTGATGAGAAAACAGTACATAAGGCATGATTAAGATGTCATATGTCGGTATCCTACCACTTGCATAATTTATCATAAATCATACATGCATAGTTTAGCGAAACAATGAACAGGGGATAAGTAGTATGTTTGATTATCTATCCAGCAAATTTGGTTTCGAGTCAATCGGGCTTCAAGATCCCTAGATATGGCCATTTCATTTTAAGCGTTCACTGCTGGAAATCCGGTTTCAGAATCGGAAGTCCGTTTCGCAACGCATTTTAATCCTAGTTGGGATCAGATTTTAGCGACGCTACAGTTGAATGAAATCTAGGGTTTTCGGTAAGGTTTTCAACGCAATAGACGGATTCTCAATCGAATCTGTACGTCAGGAGTTATGCACTATTCAACATTGGGGTGTCCGTTCTGGTTCTGTTTGGGACTACTATACGTCCCGATCTTTTAAATTGCAGATTAAATAGCAAACGACGATAAAACGGAACGATACCACTTGTGTTACTTAGCTAACAGATCCACCTTTAATAAACTGCAGAGTTCCACAACATAAGAGTTCAGAAAACAAGGTGGTACCCATTACGGGACAGTAAACAGTAACCAGAGTCTCTCTGGACTGCAGTCCAGAGCCGCACTCCGATCCAACTATCGTCACAATTTCAGTACAGAAACCATTAGAAACTTGCATAGGGTTACAGTTCGTCGAGTCGGCTTCGATTTGAGCCCTCGAACACATCATTTCGATATGTACATAATTTATGGTGATTTTAACAACTTTCAGATGCGGGAAACTTCCAGTTTTACGGGTGTATTTGGGGGTGTTCGTTTAAGTGGTTAACAGTCATATTTTACAGTGAAATTTCTACACAAGGTTCACTTCCTTACGGGCCAGACAATGCAAATGAGTTCCGTCAAATTAAATGAAGATTTCCATTAGGATCATGCATCGAACAGTCATAACATATAATTTATCGCGACTTGTAACACACGGGATTTATACGATTATAGTTTGTAACAAACATAAATTAGCATGTAGCAAGTAGGGAACTTGCCTGGAAACGTGTCGACGAGGGTCCGGCAGCCGCAGCAGCACGATCGCGTCACGAGCGCAGCACAGGTTCGGCCTTTTGGAATCAGACATTTATACTCACTCCAGTTACTCTCCGTGCAACCATTTTCATCACCGCCCCGAGTTGTTTCCGGTTTTGATCTGGTGAGAGAGAGAGTTAGAGAACAGAGAGAGAGAGATTTAAAGAGAGAGAGAGAGAGACAGAAACACAGAAAGAGAGAGAGAATTAAAGAGAGAGGGAGAGAGAGACTGAGAGAGAGAGAGACAGAGGGAGAGAGAGAAAACAGAGAGATCAAGAGAGGGAGAGAAAAACCAGAGAGAGTGAGAGAGAAGCAGAGAGATAGAGTAGTTTGAGGTCGAGAGGCTGAGAGGGAGAGAGAGGCAGAGATTGAGAAACTTTACCTAGTGACGACGGGGTCGACTGAGGCGGCTCAGGGCAGTGGGGGATCGCCGGCGTCGGGTGCAGGCGGTGGCCGTGGTCGGGTGCAGGCGAGGTTGGTGGCGGCTGAAGGAGGGTGGAGACAAAGAGCTCTGTCGATGGAGGGGGAGGAGGAAGGAAGGGAAGAGTCTTGGTCTTCCTCATCGTCGTCGGCGTCGGCGGAGTGAGGGAGTTGGCAGTGGGGGCTCGGGGCTTGGTTCGAGGAGGTGATGGAGGTTAGGTTCGTTGTGTTTGGATGGAGTGGGCTCGTGGTGGTGTGAGGGTCGGTGCGGTGGTTAGGACTAGTCGTCGGTCAAGGTAGGTGGTCGGCGGTGATTTGGTGCCGAGGTGGTGCAGTGTGGAGATTGAGCTCGGGGTTTGAGTTTTGGAGAGAGGAGAGCGAGGGAGGAGTGAGCCGTTGGGGAGCGGGTCGTAGGGGTGTGCACATCGTGGGCGCGAGGAGCGGGCGTTGGCGACTTGGGCGCAACGGGAAGATTCGAGCGGGAAAGATGGAATCATGGGGAAGATGAAGTTACGAGCGGGTCGGGTTGGCTGGCTTAGGCCAGAGGCAGAAAAAAGGGTTTAGTTTTTATTTTAAAGGGAAATGGGCTGAGAAAGGACTTGGGCCGGGGAGTTAAGAAAAATAATTAAAAAGGAATTAGGGAGCCTGGGCCGGGCTTTGATGGTAAATCAGAAAAGATAAAGAGAAGATGGGCTAGGGTTTATAAAAAGGAAATTTAATTTAAAGAAGAAATGGAGTTGGAGTAAATAGGGAAGGGATTTAGTTTGGGACATTTAGTAAATTGGGATTTTGCTTGTGCTGAACAAGGAAGGTGTTGGGCTAAATAAAAGGAGATAAATAAAAGGAAAGGGGAAAAGTATTTAGTTTTTGGTTATGAGGTTTAATAAACTAAATTAAATAAAAGATATATAAAATGCATATATTCAAATCAGACAGACCCGGATTATATTCTGGAAAGATACAGAAAATTTGTAGAAAAATTCAGGAAAATTTCTGGAGACTTATTTATTAGAATAAGCTAACTATTTATAGGGGAGTGGGTATAGAAAGAGAAAACAGTAAAGGGGAAAAATGAAAAGGGTTTTAAGTAATAGAATTAGTTTTCGGAAAAAGGGGTTTTTAAATACATAAAATAATTATAAGTATGAATAGGTAAATTTGTAAATGACCCTTATTAATAAAATACGGCTATTGGCCTATAAAAGAACTGGGTATTACACGATCTCTGTTGGAGATTGTACCCTCAGAGTCAATTATTGGATCACAGGCACGTGATTGCAATGATTGAGGGAGGACCTGTCCCAGTAGGACAGTCTTACTCAAGATGATAGTATGCTATCTGGTTTATCTTTATCATCGTGTACTGCTTTAGGTGATCTTACGAGTCGCTATTACACGTTGATAGAGCCCCTAGGATTCTTGCTTGACTACCAGCAGTGTGAGGGCGTTCATATACGTGAGAGCTGGAGTCTATAAGCACATCCTTAAATGGTCCCTAGTCGTGGGAGTTTCGAGACTGGGCATCGATACTCCATTAGTAGACTAGTGTATACAGTCGAGACCCCGACGAGGGGCGGTGGACGGTCTCACAAGCCATTGGTGTCAGTTGGTTCACCTAAGATGTATACAGGTGCTCATTAGGTTATGAGTACACCGGACAGGACTCGCCGGGAACCTGCTAGTTGGGATTATACCAGACATCAGATAGTAGTTCCCAGGTGACATGTGTACAGGTTAGTTCATCGACCTGAGATCGTCATTTGTCTCGTGTGAGTTCCCACTGTGCTTTGATTACTACCCTACCACGGCTCAAAGGAGTCGTGCAAACAGGTTTTAGTTGGGTACAGTCCCGAGCCACATGGAGGCAATGAGCGGATCTGCCGGGGTTCGTCTCTCTCGGTATTGGGGGTGAGGTCACGCTGTGTCTAGGAGAGCCATTACACAAAGCCCTCGGCCGAGGCAGGAGATTTACTGGTAGGTATTCCAGTAGTATCTCAGGGTGTTCTGGGCTACGCTCCGACACGACTTGTACCGCTTTTGGGGGTCTGACTTTTACCAACCCCCTAGACCCGCCATACGATACTCATAGACGAACGGACCGGACTGTATGGATATTATCACTGTCAGGCTCAGTAGGGTGTCAGGATGAGTTCGCACATCGATGTCCCTTTTGGTCAATAGCTGGTAGCCCGTCACGTATGGCTAATACCTCTGACGTGCTAGTGGTTAAATCCACAGCCATAGTATTGACGAGTCTTTAGAGTCCACCACACACTCAGTTACTCAAGTTTCGGGCGAAACGCTGTAGAGGCCCTATGGAGATATGGCAGGGTTCAATCAGATACGTGCGGTATTGCACGGATCGTGATCGGACGGGTTTTTACTAGCCGGCTTTGGCTTAAGCCGGATCCTAGTATTAGACAGTGTAGATTTTGTCTCTTTGCATTTGTATTCAGTGGGAATACAAATGCGGGCATGTATATGCAGTCGCGGGGTTTTCCTGTAATTTATTACGGGATCAGTTTTCTGAAGTTGCCAGTTTGCATTCCGTTCCGGCCGGTTTTCCTTTGTTCCTTCACGGCCGGACTTTCCGATGGAGGGTGTTATTTGCAGTTTGCAAATAACACATTGTGGAGGGGTTTCTTGCATTTGCATAGATTATGAAAGCATCTTTTGATGCCATTCTTTTCTATGATCATTTCTTGCTTTTTTGAGATGAGAAAGGATTTGAGGTTGATTTGATATTGTTATCATAACCTTTGTTTGTGGTCACCTCTTGGATTTTCCTACACTTACCTCCCTTCATGGTTTCCTTTTTGTTATCCATCCACCATTTCTCTTGAGGGGGCCGGCCACACTTGAGAGAAGGAACGAGAGAGATTTTCTTTTTGTGGTGGCACATATTTCTTCATCTCATTCTTCTTGTTTGGAAAAAAAAAATGAAAGCACCATTTTTCCTTAACCTCATTCCTCCATCACCAATGGCAACTTCATTACCCCAAATGAGACAACCATTCTACACTAGCCTATAGCACTTCTTGGACGCGTCGGCTAGCCAACTTCGAGCCCGAGTTGCCTCGGTCCAGAGGTGGGAGCCCGTAAAAGAATCCGGCTACGTGGTGCCCTTTTCGACGAGGAGGTGACGCACGGAGATTTCGCGGGAGATCGGAGTGGAGACGAAGACCGGAGGACACGGATCGCTTGGTATAACTCTCTTCCCATCTCTTGTTAGCTAGTATAGGTTAATGGTTACGATCCGGGTTTTTATTGTCCGCGGTAGCGCCAGTTTAAAAGTTAAGAAAAATTTTGATTCCGCATTTTGGCCTCGAGTAGAAGGCCGGGGCGCTGCCGTGGCGCAACATGGTATCAGAGCCACGCCATTAACCTAGTCTAGCTTGCTCTAACGTGTTTACAAGTTCAATCGAACGGATTTTCCGAAAACCCATTTTCATTTGCACAGTTTTCTGTCGAAATTTTTTTGGCTCCAAAAAATTTTCAGTACATTGCAGTGACATGTGCAGGGAATTCTAAGCATTCTGTGAAAATTTGGTAGCGTGATCTCACTATTCCACCGCGGAACCGCGGCCAAACCCACGTATTTGCGGCGGTTCCGCGGCCATTTTCACTATTCATTGGACCAAATTTTTGCAGTGAGCTCCTGGGTTGAAAATGGGGTTTTTGGAATATTCTTTTTGGGCCTAGACTCTCTTTAAGTGCTACAGTAATGCTTGGGGCCCACTTCGATAAATTTGATCGATCGAAAAGTTTAAACACATTAGTTCACAGTATTTACATTATATCTGGGTTGAATGTCACTTGATCGGTAAATCCTGTCTAACTGCTATAGCCCGGTTAGACGGATTTGCGAACGCGACATTCATGTTGATGTTCTGTGATTGTGCTGTGTTATTGCGGATCGGTCGTGGAGGATAGCCTGGTTGCAGTGGTAGTACAGTTTTATTTTATATGTACATTTGATATTGCGGGGCGAGCGTCCGACATGTGGACTGCCGTCACTGCCTGTTTGTATTATTCTTTTAGGGCACGACCTGGTTGCGGTCGATGTACCCGTTGTATGTATATTTTACTTTCTGTACTAGGATTACCCCGTGGAGGGGTGCACGGATAGCCGGGTTCTAGAGGGCAACAAGCCCGCATCTCATGGCGTTGAGACGGAGGGGGCTTTACTCTAGAATTGGCGGGCTGTTCGCCGCACTCGTAGGGGGTATAGGATTGACCCAGGAGGGGTGCCCAAGTTACCGGATTCCGTGAAGTGCTGGGTGGTCCATTCACGTTGCTGAAGGGGGCTGCCTCGCTTCAGGTTTTGGCGGGTAACTTGCCGCGCCCGTAGGGGTCTAGGATTTCATTGCACAGGCTATCCACACGACCAGGGGAACGTCGGGTTTCAGCAGCGGCTCTGTGAAACCCGGGGATCCCAGATATCTGTACTGTTCTGTGATGCTCTACATTTCTGTGATGTTGCATTTTATCACGCCTTGAGCGAAAATTATATATTGTATATATACTAGTAGATGTTGTATATGTTTTGCATCCGTGCTAGTCCAGTCCACGCTCTGTCGTTAGTTAAGTAACCTAACGGGTGATGACGGGACCCAGTGGCGAATGCGGATGGCATATACGTACATCATTATTTTCGTTCTTTATTGGTGTGATCATATGATGGGACTGCGTTGATTCGGATCAATGCAAGATTAACAAACCTATTCTGATGTTGTTGGAACAATTTTTCAAAAAGCTGTTATTGCAAGGACGTTCACTTTTGTTTTGCATCGTGGTATTCAGT
The DNA here is from genome assembly GCA_030015575.1 of Agapanthus africanus. Lineage (NCBI taxonomy): Eukaryota > Viridiplantae > Streptophyta > Magnoliopsida > Asparagales > Amaryllidaceae > Agapanthus > Agapanthus africanus. Next base: position 376,965,875 of record CM057344.1, on the reverse strand, counting down.
TGGAATATCCTGCTCCTCAGTCGACGAGGCAAGGGCCTAGATCCCTTCACCGGGAGTAACCCCTTGGACAGAAGTTTGCGTCAGGGCAATAACTTCACTATAGCCGATTTCCTTTTGCTTTGCATCGTGGTATTCAGTTGGAATATCCTGCACCTCATTCTACGGGGAAAGAGCCGATATCCCTTCACCGGGAGTGACCTCTTTAGCAAAGGGTTGTCGTCACTATATTTTTATTAAAAAAAACTATGCAGTTCCTTCAACGATATCAAGTTCATTACGTTAAAAGTTTTTCGCCAAAAACTAGACGTAGCCCTCTGTCATTTCTTACAAGTATTACTTAGTATTCGTGCTGCGTTTGTTGACTGTGTCAAGGCGTAGTATGCGGTAGCTAAGTAGTGTTTGTTTGTAGCATATTAATGGGATTGGTTAGGACAGTCGTGCGGCCTTGTTGACTGTGTCAAGGGCTCGTACGGGTAGGTTTAATACAATCCAGGATAATGACGGGTTGAACTTGACTAGGACTCTTTGATTTGTTGACTGTGTCAAGGTCACTTGGGTCCAAGGGGTAAAAATCACATCGGGAGTTTCTAAAGAAACTGAAACTTGCCAGGCATGCGTATACCTTCTGGAGTGTGGTGACTTGAGTGGATTCCGTCAAGTTATCATGCGATGTTAGTTGGATCCCGATTCCAACTGATGAGTTGGTTTACTCCTCGGGTGATCCCGGCTAATTCTTCTTTCAGGTTTGGGGAAGAATTTGACGTTACAGTGGGAGGTTTCCAGATTAGATAAAGTGATAACCATTCTGATCTAGGTTAGAGTGCATGCTGAGTGTTTCTTTTCTCTCTCTCTGGCAGCGACCATTGACCCGACCCTAGACTATGACTCAGTGACCAAGTTTGACCGAACCTTCTTAACACTGTAGGGTTCCTGGGCACTCTCAAAAGGTCTCACAAGGCATCAACCATGCCAATTTCAAATTTTATGAGTGCCGAGAAACTCTAATACGGATCGTTAACTAGAATTTTAGACGAAAAGATAAACTAGTTAACAACTTAACTAAAGGTAAGAAACTACAACCTTTGTAGATCCGGTTCTCCACTTCCTTAGCTCCACGTAGACGTCCTCTCGCTGTCCAAGTCGGATCTCGGACTGTAGCATCGGCTTCATCGGAGAAATGAACGGACTAGTCGTCGGCTACGATGCCGAAGATGATCTACGTCGAGGTTACACAAGATCAAGCTCCAACTTCACCAAGTTGTGAAACTTATGAAGAAAACACCCTATACTACTTGGCAAGAGGTAGAGGGTGAAGAAATAGGAGGTGGGTTCACTTTAGAATTGGATTTCTCACACTTTTGCTCAAGTTGCCATTGATGAAGGCAAGCTTTTCTTTATGTCAAGAAGAAGAAGAAGATGATTATGATTATGATAAGAATAATCCATCAAATAGAAAATAGATTATACTTATCATATAGCAACCATGGTCAAGATAACTTGTGTAGAGAATCAACTATGGTTCAAGTGAATGGTTAGGGTTAAGAAAAGAGACAAAATGGTCAAACCATTCAAAGCTTCATGAAGCTTCAAAAGAAAGTCCAAAATGAGCCACCATTTCATTTCTTTTCCTAATATAAATGAAAAGAAATAAATAAATAAATAAGTAAATCAAATAAACAAAACCCTAATCATTAACTTAACCATGGTATAATTCTTTACACAAACCCAAGTGAGCATGCATCATCAAACATGATACAATCAAGTGCACAAAAGTATATCACATATACAACTTGTGAACTTCAAGTGAGAAAAACCTTTTAAAGTGAACCAATACTAGTTAATGCAAAGTAATATATCAAATATATAATTATACATTAAATCATTAAATCAACACTTGATTCAATGATCCGGTCATGTCGTACATAACCGACTAGTATCCAATGTATCGACTTATCGAATCGACCTTCGATTCGATAACTAGGTTATATCGCATACAACCAATCGAAACATTAATCGTGAGAATGAAATACGGTATCACATACACGCATTATTCTCGGTCCCGCACACATCTCATATGCGCTCCTATTTCGTTTCGCTTGAGCCAGGAAACCTCTGTGTAGGACTCTAAAGACTCGTCAATACGCCGGTAGCAGATGATGATCATATCAAGCACCCACAAGCCGCAAGCGGTCTGCTAAACGTAACGGCCATCCGGGTATTGAGCGATCAGAAGATCGACGAGCTAGCCCGCTCACACTCCTGTGAATCCAACCAGTAACACTTACCGTACAGTCCGGTCTGTTCATCTGATATGTCGCATATCAAGTCTAGGGGTGGTAAACGTCAGACCCCAATAACCGATAAGTCGTGCCGATGTGAGGCTCATAACGGGTCGAGAAACTACTGGTAACACTTACCAGCAAATCTCTGATCAGCCCTGGCCAGGGACTTCCCTGTTACGGCCAATCGAGCACAGCGCAACATCAACCCCCAATACCGGGAAAGACGAAACCCCTCCTATCGCTCATTGCCTCCATGTGACTCGGGACTGTACCCAAAGACCACCGTTTTGCACGCCCTCATGGACGTGGTAAGGTGGGGATCAAAGCACAGTGGGAATCACACAAGACTCTATGACGATCTCGGGTCTACAGACTAACCTGTACAAGTGTCACCTGAGAACTGCCATCTGACGTGAGGTATAATACCATCTGGGAGTTCTCGGCGAGTCCTTCCAGTGTACCCAGTCTCCACTGAGCACCCGTATACCATCTCTAATGTCAAACACCAATGGATATGGGATCATCCATCGCCCATCTCATGGGTCGAGAAGCATATACGCTAGTCTACACTGGTATATCGATGCCCCGTCTCGATACACCCACGACTAAGGACCTTGAAGGATGTACCTATGGACTACCATGTCCCCACTAGTATGATCTGCATCACAGTCCAGGTAGTCAAGTACACATCCTAAGGGCTTTACCAACATGTAACTATAAGACAATGCAAAGAGACAAGTGTACATGTTAAGATAAAGAGCAACCAGATAGCATACTATCATATCGAGCAAGAAAGTCATCTCTATATATGTCCAAGCATCCAATATAATATACATCATCTGTACAATACTGGCCTCTAGGGCATACATACAACTAACAATCTCTCACTTGCACTAGGGCCAGCTGCTGTAGTATCGCATACCGAGCATCCCGAAGAGTCTCTCAAACTGTATCTGGGGAATGGCCTTCGTGAGTGGATCCGCCGTGTTGTTCTTCGTGTCGACCCTCCTGACCTCGATCTCCCGGCGATCAACTATCTCCCGGATCAGGTGATACCGCCTCAGAATATGCCTGGATCGCTGATGGGACCTGGGTTCCTTGGCTAAAGCCACCGCTCCATTGTTATCGCAATACAAAGGTATTGGATGCTCAATGGATGGAACCACTCCAAGTTCAGTAATGAACTTCTTGATCCAGACAGCCTCTTTAGCAGCATCGTTGGCAGCGATGTATTCAGCCTCCATCGTCGAATCTGCCACGGTTTCCTGCTTGGAACTCTTCCAGCTAACCGCCCCTCCGTAAAGGGTAAAGACAAATCCCGACTGCGACTTAGAGTCGTCCTTATCACTCTGGAAGCTCGAATCGGTAAAGGACTCCACTTGGAGTTCTCCGTTACCATACACCAAGATCATCTCTTTAGTCCTTCGCAAGTACTTGAGAATGCTCTTCACAGCTGTCCAGTGACTCTCTCCAGGATCAGCTCGATACCTGCTCACTACACTTAGTGAGTATGCTACATCGGGTCTGGTACATAGCATCGCGTACATGATAGAGCCTACAGCCGAAGCATAGGGTATCCCTTGCATGCGAGCTCTCTCCAAATCAGTCTTGGGAGACATCTCTTTGGAGAGAGTGACTCCAGAGATCGTGGGCAAGTTCCCACGCTTGGATTCTTCCATACTAAACCTCTTTAGTATGGTGTCAATGTACCTGCATTGGGACAATCCCAATATCCGTTTGGATCTATCTCTATAGATCCTTATTCCCAATATGCAGAGGCATCACCAAGATCTTTCATTGAGAATCTTTGTGATAAGAAGAGCTTGACCGATTGCAGTATAGGAATATCATTTCCTATCAAGAGTATGTCGTCCACGTACAATACGAGGAAGACTACCTTACTCTCTGCTACCTTCTTGTAGATACAAGGTTCATCTGGGTTTTTAACGAAATCAAACTCTTTGATAACGACGTCAAAGCAGATGTTCCAACTCCGCGATGCTTGCTTTAATCCATAAATGGATTTAAGCAACTTGCACACCTTTCCGCTGCTCCCACTGTCTACGAAGCCCTCTGGCTGAGTCATGTACACGCACTCTTCTAAATCACCATTTAGAAAGACGGCCTTAACATCCATTTGCCAGATTTCGTAATCATGATATGCAGCGATGGCAAGCATGATCCGGATGGATTTAAGCATAGCCACTGGAGAAAAGGTTTCGTCATAGTCCACACCTGGTCTTTGACGAAAACTCTTTGCTACAAGTCTAGCTTTGAAAGTCTCCACCTTCCTATCTACACCAAGTTTTTTCTTGAAGATCCATTTGCTCCCGATGGGTTTTACCCCTTCAGGAGCAACATCCAAAGTCCATACTTTGTTGGTGTACATGGATTCCATCTCGGACCGCATAGCATCCAGCCATTTCACTGAGTCCCTACTCGTGATGGCCTGCTCGAAGCTAGTTGGGTCATCATCCTCCATGATGCAATCCTCGCTCCCACCATCCATGAGAAAACCGTAGTATCTCTCAGGTTGGCGAGGAACCCTACTAGATCGGCGGAGAGGCTGAGGTTCATTGGGAGCTACTGAATCTTCTGGTTCCACTAAATCTTCAGTTACAGTTTGTGTATCTGGAACTTCTTCCAGCTCTACCACTTTGCCACTAATTTCTTTTTCAAGTAATTCCTTTTCTAAAAAGGTGGCATGTTGAGCAACAAACACTTTTTGTTCCTCACTGTGGTAGAAAAAATTCCCATATGAGTTCTTTGGATATCCCACAAACTTGCAAAGAACTGACCGTGCCTCGAGCTTGTCCGGATTTTGTCTTTTGACATAGGCTGGACAACCCCATATCTTAACTCGTTTAAGATATGGCCTCTTCCCACTCCATATCTCATATGGTGTGGTAGGTACAGATTTAGATGGAACTTGATTCAATAGGTATGCTGCTGTTTCCAGCGTATATCCCCAAAAGGAAATAGGTAACTCAGCTGTGCTCATCATAGAGCGCACCATATCTAATAGGGTGCGGTTCCTCCGTTCTGATACACCGTTGTGCTGTGGTGTATATGGAGGAGTCAGCTGAGAGAGAATCCCATTCTCTTTTAGGAAGTCCAAGAATTCATTGCTTAAGTATTCTCCTCCTCGATCAGATCGAAGAATTTTAATACTTTTTCCGGTTTGGTTCTCGACTTCCCTTTTATATTCTCTAAATTTCTCAAAAGCTTCTGATTTGTGTTTCAACAGGAACACATATCCGAATCTAGAGAGATCGTCAGTGAATGTAATGAAGTACGAAAAACCATCCCTGGCATGTGTAGACATGGGACCGCATACATCACTAAGTATCAGTCCCAAGAGTTCGGTAACTCTTTCTCCGTGTCCTGTAAACGGAGTTTTGGTCATCTTGCCTTTGAGACATGACTGGAAAGTGTCATAAGATGAAAATTCAAACGGATTTAAATATCCATCCTTATGTAACTTAGCCAGTCGTGTCGCATTGATGTGACCCAGTCTACAATGCCACAAGAAGGATTCGTTCAATTCAGAACTCTTCCTCTTGTGTGTGTTTGTTATACTTAGAACTGTGGATTGATTTAGAACATAAATGCCATTGCACAACATGCCTGATCCAACCAACTTTTGGTTACGGAAAATGTTCATAACATTATCCTGTAATACAAAATTATATCCCTCTTTACTTAATAAAGAAACTGATATAATGTTGCATATCAGGTTCGGCATGTAATAGCATTCGTTCAGAACCAATGTATTACCAGTTGGTAATGCAAGGTGATATTCCCCGACAGTCTTAGCTGCAACAATTGCACCATTTCCAACTCTTATGTCTTTATCACCTTCTCCAAGTTCTCTACCTTTCCTAAGCCTATGTAACTGATTACATATATGGGATCCTGACCCGGTATCTAATACCCAGGACGTAGAGCAAATGGAGAAACAGTTCTCTGTAACGAACACACCCGAAGAAAATGCATTATCATGTACTTTCTTCATTCGGGTGGCATGGGAATCCTGGTATTCCCCTATATCCTGTTCAGTTCTATAACTCTTATAGGAAAGAACGGAACCAACGTTCCCCAGCACAGTATAACATGCGGGTTCGGTCAATACATCCATATTATTATCTTTATTAGGGCATGACATGGTCGCTACCTGGAGAGAGAGAGAAGAAAACACTTTAGCGTATGCTCTTGCAAGATCAGATTGGTTATTATCTTATCTAATCAGGATGGCTTCCACTGGTTTTTTTTATCAAATCTTCCTTCAAACCCTAAAAGGAAAGACTAGCCGGGATTAATTACACACTACAAGTTCGCCAATCTTTCAGCCAGGCCAGTGTCGGTACTTTGAGGGAGGTCCCCCGTGCTTTCGCACGAACCTAATTAATGTAAACCTCGTTTTCCCAGAGGCGTAACCCCGTTGACACCTTTCTAGACACCTACTTGATCGGCTAATTGTAATGTGTAAAACTCTCCCAGGAGTAACTCTTACTCGCAGTGGGTATCGGGATCCAACTATCTCATAGAAGGTATGCAATCTCATTGCAAATTTCAACACTTGAAATTCCCGATAATGCTTTTGCCCCAAACGATCTATGACCTTGACAAGGTCAACAAACCATAGACCGTAAGTCAAGTTCAACCCGTCATTTCTTGATTGAATTAAACCCACCCGCACGACCCTTGACAAGTTCAACAAGGCCGTACGACTACCCTAACTCAATCTGCATCATATGCATAAGCAGATAAATACTGGTTAGCTACCGCACACTGCGCCTTGACAAGGTCAACAAACGCAGCACGAATACTAAACAGGACTTATCTGAAATGACGGAGGGCTACGACAGGTTTTTCTGAAAACCTATTGCGTAATGAACTTGATATCGTTTGTAGAATCAAATGAAGTTTTGAAATGGAATGATTTTGAGGCTTTTCTAGTTTTGCTAAAGGGATCACTCCTGGTGAAGGGATCGTCGGCCCTTTCCTCGTTGAATGAGGTGCGGGATATATCATATATATCATTGTGCAAAGCAGAAACTTTAGAAGCAATCAAAAACAAACCGAGTGTGTAGCATCTGTCAGTTATTGCTAAAGGAGTCACTCCCGGTGATGGGATCTCGGTCCTTTCCTCATCGAATAAGGTGCAGGGTATATCATATATACCGCTATGCAAAGCAAGAACTGTAGCTACCTGTTTTATTTTGAAATTCGATTCTACAACATCATTAGGTTTCTTTTATTTCATTAATCACATTAATGAAGTCCCATCATTTAAATACCTAAACATCACAGATAAATACGACGTACACTTATGCCATCCGCATTCGCCACGATGTCCCCTCGTGCACCGTTAGGTTAGGTAACTAACGACAGAGCAGGGCAGGGCTAGTGCGGGTGCAAAACATAAGTAACGTCTATATAATATATCATATATATATTATAAAGAATCTATCACAGAACATCACATGATCACATCACAGATATCGCAGCAGAAGAAACATATGAAACATTGGATATACTAGGACGTCCGTGTTTTCAATACGAGCCAGTATAAAACACGGATTCCACGGTCGTGATGAATAGCCAATCCCACACCCCTAGACCCCTACGAGAGCGGCAAGCAACCCTACCAATTCTAGGGTTAGGAGACCCGGACTCGACTCCTCGAGATGGTCTCCCACTGGACCCTAGAACCCGGTTACTTGTGCTCCCCTCCTTGGGTCTATCCTAATGCGGAAAAGTAAATAATATACAAAAGGTGACAAATTCCGCAACCTGGAAGTTCCCCAATAAAAGAATATTACATACAAGTTTTTACATGAATGAAAATGAAAAACACTCATCTCACATAAAAACCCCCGGCTATTCAAACACGACAATCCAATATAACATATCCAGCAACACATAACATCACATGTCATCAACGTAAGTAAATATGCGCATCCCAATTGTCGTTGACATATAGCAACGAAACCGGCGATATCACATATTACACTTACGGTCACAGAAAAGAAAGTGTAAAACTACAACAGTTGGAATCCACAACCTCATTAGAATCGCATGCCTAATCAAATGAAATATTTAGACATCACATGCCTAACAATTATAAACCCCGCACTTTAGTCCCATTATCGAAAACTCTTTTCAATATCAAGTGAAACTAAACCGCTAGATTTATATCATTCATTCAGCTATCTCATAACTGTTTGTGAATTCCAATTATTGTATCCCATTCCGGATAAATAGAAAATATTAAACTTTCCGATCGAACATTCGAACACCCAAGTTTTCCCGAAACCGTTCAACACATGAAATAAGTTCAAAGACGTTCACTTCATGCCTCAGTACCAACGGTCCAGCCGTAGAAGGGTCAAGCCAACGCCTTACATGTGGCACGCCGTACTGCCCCAAACCCGAAGGTTCAAAGGGCAGTTCAAGACGGTCACATAATCGAGTTAAGGTTTGTTGTCTTCTAGAGGGACCATCGCGTTACTTGCACTACTCAGAACGTCCTTAAACCACAGAAAAATCCAACACTTGGAAATTTTCCGGCAGGGGAAAAGTTGGGTATTTATATCCGGTCGAACTTTTTAACATATTCAAAAAATTATCCGGAATCCACATAGACAAAATCTGATAATCCGATCGAATCATCGAATCCCCAAAATAACCCCAGAAAATTCAACTCTTGAATAAATATTAAAAATTCCCATAAAACTCAGCACCTGAAAACATGAATTACTGTGCAAAGTTTAAAGGCAAATCCCATCAAGTGGCCGCGGAACCGCCGCAGAAGCCAGGCTTCTGCCGCGGTTCCGCCGCGCTTTAGAGGCATCATGAGATAATTTTTGCACCGTAATTCTTAGAATTCCCTGCTGAATTTTTTAAGCATTTTTAATCTGGAAAAAACCTAGTTTTTGAAAAAAGTCCAGAGAGCAATTTCTTTTAGGGTTTCGATGTTCATTCGGGTTTCAAACGTCGTCTAGACATCGCCTAAGGCTCTAGCCAGTCTCTGATACCACTGTAGGGTTCCTGGGCACTCTCAAGAGGTCTCACAAGGCATCAACCATGCCAATTTCAAATTTTATGAGTGCCGAGAAACTCTAATACGGATCGTTAACTAGAATTTTAGGCGAAAAGATAAACTAGTTAACAACTTAACTAAAGGTAAGAAACTACAACCTTTGTAGATCCGGTTCTCCACTTCCTTAGCTCCACGTAGACGTCCTCTCGCTGTCCAAGTCGGATCTCGGACTCTAGCATCGGCTTCATCGGAGAAATGAACGGACTAGTCGTCGGCTACGATGCCGAAGATGATCTACGTCGAGGTTACACAAGATCAAGCTCCAACTTCACCAAGTTGTGAAACTTGTGAAGAAAACACCCTATACTACTTGGCAAGAGGTAGAGGGTGAAGAAATAGGAGGTGGGTTCACTTTAGAATTGGATTTCTCATACTTTTGCTCAAGTTGCCATTGATGAAGGCAAGCTTTTCTTTATGTCAAGAAGAAGAAGAAGATGATTATGATTATGATAAGAATAATCCATCAAATAGAAAATAGATTATACTTATCATATAGCAACCATGGTCAAGATAACTTTTGTAGAGAATCAACTATGGTTCAAGTGAATGGTTAGGGTTAAGAAAAGAGACAAAATGGTCAAACCATTCAAAGCTTCATGAAGCTTCAAAAGAAAGTCCAAAATGAGCCACCATTTGATTTCTTTTCCTAATATAAATGAAAAGAAATAAATAAATAAATAAGTAAATCAAATAAACAAAACCCTAATCATTAACTTAACCATGGTATAATTCTTTACACAAACCCAAGTGAGCATGCATCATCAAACATGATACAATCAAGTGCACAAAAGTATATCACATATACAACTTGTGAACTTCGAGTGAGAAAAACCTTTTAAAGTGAACCAATACTAGTTAATGCAAAGTAATACATCAAATATATAATTATACATTAAATCATTAAATCAACACTTGATTCAATGATCCGGTCATGTCGTACATAACCGACTAGTATCCAATGTATCGACTTGTCGAATCGACCTTCGACTCGATAACTAGGTTATATCGCATACAACCAATCGAAACATTAACCGCGAGAATGAAATACGGTATCACATACACGCATTATTCTCGGTCCCGCACACATCTCATATGCGCTCCTATTTCGTTTCGCTTGAGCCAGGAAACCTCTGTGTAGGACTCTAAAGACTCGTCAATACGCCGGTAGCAGATGATGTAAGTCCATATTGCGACCCCCGGTACTTACGGGGAGGCGGAAACGGTATAAAAAACGAATTTTTATCGCAAGAGGCAACATGGACTAAACTATGTCGGGATCGTTGTCTAAACTAAAACTAGTTAACAAGCTAAAGAGAGTTAGCTACTATGGAAGATGGTTATACCTAAACTTGAACTCCTTCTTCTTCAAACCTTGTAGAGGTTGATGGTTCTCTTTTCGTCGCCTTCTCCCGTCGAAGATGGATCCACCTCGAAGGTTCGACTTTGGGCTCTTCCTCGATCTTTGAGTGAACTAGGGTTTCCGGCTTGCTAAACCTTCATCCTAGAATGAGTAGAGAGTGATTTGGGTTTGCTTTTCTATCTAAAGAGAATGATTCTCAACACATGAGAAGGTTTCTCTTTTCAAGAGGAGGAAGAAGATGAAAATGAGGAGAGAGAGAGGTTATGATAGAATGAGCTATATCTTTTCTTTCTTGCAACCATAATGCAAAAGAAAAGAATTATCTAATAATAATAATTGAAAATGAGAATAGTTGATGGCAATTTGGAATGACCACAACCATGCTTCATTTAAAAATGTAAGCATAAATCAAGGAAGACTTTTGAAGCATGATGGTGGTCAACTTTCAACCATGGTCAACAAGTCAACCATGGTCAACAAGTCAACAAAATCAACCATAACAAAATTCTCATTTAATTACTATTATAAATAGATAATCCATAAATCCATTAGGGTTTGGAAAAAGATAACTGTCAACTGTGCATACGCACCCGTTCCGAAACCCTAATGAAATACCTCATCCTCCGCCTCAAGCAACTGTGCATACACACCTGCATTCTCGTTCCGAGGAACAAGAATACCAAGATATAAAAGCAACCCCAAATATATATACCAGTATCTGGCTCAAACCAGAGCCTGCCAGTATAATCCGTCCGGACTCCAAACGTGCACAAGTGCGCGGATGAGAACGAACCCTGTCGCAAAACCATGCGACCTCTACTCTGTTTTGCCCAGAGGCGAATACCCTCTGTGTGGGACTCTAAAGACTCGACACTACGCTGGCAGTGGGTTTAACCACAGACCGCAAGCGGCACTAGCTGTGCGTAACGGTCCCCAGGTAGATGTCGACAAGAAGGCTGACGAGGTGAAACCCCATCTGAACTCCTACTGAGTCTGAATGTGATAGTCTCCGTACAGTCCGGTCTGTTCATCTGATACATCGCATGGCGGGCCTAGGGGGTGGTAAACGTCAGTCCCCCAATAGCGGTACAAGTCGTGCCGGAGCGAAGCCCAAAACACCCTGAGATAACACTGGAAACCTACCAGTATATCTCGATTGCCCTGGCCAGGGACTACTCGTGTAATGGCTCTCCTAGACACAGCGCGATGTCAACCCCCAATACCGGGAGAGACGAATCCTGTCTAACCGTCACTGCCTCCAAGTGCTTCGGGACTGCACCCAACCACCACCCGTTTGCACGACTCCTTTGAGCCGTGGTAGGGTAGTGATCAAAGTGCAGTGGGAACACACTTGAGGCGAAGTGCCAGTGTCAAGTCAGCGGACTAAGCTGTACTCATGTCACCTGGGAACTGATAACTGACGATAGGTATAATACCAACCTGTCAGTTCCCGACGAGTCCTGTCCAGTGTACTCGTAACCCAACGAGCACCCGTATACTATCTCCAGTACGACGTACTGATGGCTGTGGGACAGACCATCTCCCACACTGGGATGAGAAGCGCATACGCTAGTCTACTCCGGAGTATCGATGCCCTGTCTCGATAGTCCTGCGACTAGGGACCTGTATAAGGATGTGCCTATAGATTACCCAGCCCCCACTAGTGTGACTGCCATCACAACGCTGGTAATCAAGCAAAGATCCTAAGGGCTCCACTAATGCGTATAAGTGATATACTGAAATAAACACAAGTACACATTGAAGTAGAAACAAACCAAGTAGCATACTACTATTTTGAGCAAGATTGTATATACAAGGTGAATATCCCAAGCTTCCATTAAGTAATATACAAACTAGTATGATACAGTAATGGCCTCTAGGGCATATACACTAACAATCTCCCACTTGCACTAAGGCCATGTACTGGCGTATCGAAGACCTATCATCTCGATCAGCCGCTCGAACTGAGTCTGGGGTAGGGCCTTGGTGAATGGATCTGCAGTGTTCTCTTCTGAAGCAACCCTCCGAACCTCGATCTCCTTGCGATCCACGATCTCCCTGATCAGGTGATACCGCCTCAAGATGTGCCTGGATCTCTGATGGGACCTGGGTTCCTTTGCTAAAGCTATAGCCCCGTTGTTGTCGCAATACAGAGGTACTGGGTCAACAATGGACGGAACCACCTGAAGTTCTTTTAAGAACTTCCTTATCCAGACAGCTTCTTTTGCGGCATCAGATGCAGCGATGTATTCCGCTTCCATAGTCGAGTCTGCAACGGTTTCCTGTTTGGAACTCTTCCAACACACCGCCCCTCCATTGAGGGTAAAGACAAAACCCGACATGGACTTGGAATCATCCTTGTCACTCTGGAAGCTGGAGTCAGCAAAGGCCTCAATCTAGAGGTCTTTTCCGCCATACACCAAGAACATCTCCTTAGTCCTCCTCAGGTACTTGAGAATGTTCTTTACCGCTATCCAATGTTTCTCCCCAGGGTTTGACTGATACCGGCTTACTACACTCAGTGCATAAGCTACATCCGGTCTGGTACACAACATCGCATACATTATAGAGCCTACCGCAGAAGCGTAGGGTATAATAGACATGCGATCCCTCTCCAAATCAGTCTTGGGAGACATCTCTTTAGAGAGGGTGATCCCGTGACAAGCCGGTAAGTTACCGCGCTTGGAATCTTCCATACTGAATCTTTTCAGTACGGTGTCGATGTACCTAGACTGTGAAAGTCCTAATATCCTCTTGGATCTATCACGATGGATCCGGATCCCCAGGATGTAAGAGGCATCACCCAGGTCTTTCATGGAGAACCTGTGTGACAAGAAACCCTTGACAGATTGTAGCATAGGAATGTCATTTCCTATTAAGAGAATGTCATCCACGTATAAAACAAGGAATACTACAGTTCTCGCTACAAATCTACTATAGATGCACGGTTCATCTGGATTTTTGATAAAGTCAAATTCCTTGACCGTCTCATCAAAACAGATGTTCCAACTCCGCGATGCCTGCTTTAGTCCATAGATGGACTTAAGCAACTTGCACACCTTTCCGCTGCTCCCACTCTGAATGAAACCTTCTGGCTGATCCATATAGACACACTCCTCTAAATTTCCATTTAGAAAAGCGGTTTTTACGTCCATCTGCCAAATCTCATAATCGTGGAAGGCAGCAATGGCAAGAAGGATCCGAATGGATTTCAGCATAGCCACTGGAGAAAAGGTTTCGTCATAGTCCAAGCCAGGTCTTTGACGGAAACCCTTTGCTACAAGTCTAGCTTTATAGGTCTCAACCTGTCCATCTACACCAATCTTCCTTTTGAAGATCCACTTGCATCCTACGGGTTTTACCCCGTCTGGAGCAATGTCCAACGTCCATACTTTGTTGGTGTACATGGACTCCATTTCGGTCCGCATTGCATCCAGCCATTTTACCGAGTCAACGCTCTGAACGGCCTGCTGGAAGCTAGTAGGCTCATCATAATCTATGATGCAATCCTCTCGATCCCCGTCTATGAGAAAACCGTAGTATCTCTCGGGCGGATGAGACTGCCTACTACTCCTGCGGAGCGGCGTAGGAATGTCCTGTTCATTTGAACCCTCTGGTTCCATTAAGCTTTCAGTAATAGTCTGTGGTTCTGGAATTTCTTCCAGTTCTACTGCGCTCCCACTTAATTCTTTTTCTAAGAACTGATGTTCTAGAAAGTGGGCATGACGAGAAACAAGAACTTTTTGTTCCTCTTCGTAGTAGAAAAGATATCCCTTGGAATTCTTTGGATATCCCACAAACTTACACAGTACTGAGCGCGCCTCGAGCTTGTCCGCATGCTGCTTTTTAACAAAAGCTGGACTTCCCCAAGTCTTAATGTGACTGAGATGGGGTCTCTTCCCACACCACATTTCATATGGTGTAGTAGGCACAGTCTTAGTAGGAACTCGGTTCAAAAGGTACGCAGCTGATTCTAGTGCATACCCCCAGAATGATCGCGGTAACTCAGCGTTACTCATCATGGACCGTACCATATCCAATAGGGTCCGGTTCCGTCTCTCCGATACACCGTTATGTTGCGGGGTGTATGGAGGAGTAAGCTGAGAGAGAATCCCATTCTCTTTTAAATAATTCAGGAACTCGGCACTTAAGTATTCTCCACCTCGATCCGATCTTAGAATCTTGATACTTTTGCCGGTCTGTTTTTCTACTTCATTCTTAAATTCCTGGAATTTTTCAAAAGCTTCGGACTTATGTTTCATTAAGAAGACATAACCGTATCTTGAAAAATCATCCGTAAAAGTAATGAAGTAAGAATAACCGCTTCGCGCATGTGTAGACATTGGACCGCACACGTCGCTGTGTACGAGTCCCAAGAGCTCGCTCGCTCTTACTCCGTGTCCAGTGAACGGAGTCTTTGTCATCTTTCCTTTGAGACAGGATTGACAAGTGGCATATGATTGATATTCGAACGGATCCAAATATCCTTCTGTATGTAACTTAGTCAACCTTCTCTCATTGATGTGACCCAGTCTACAATGCCATAAGAAAGTCTGATTAATATCTGGTGACTTTCTTTTGTGTGTATTCTGGACATTGAAAATCTGTGGTTGGTTTAATACGTATATACCATTGCTCAATGTACCTGACCCAATCAGAACTTGATTAAGGTGAATGTTAACAACATTACTTACAAACGCAAATTCATAACCTTCTTTAGAAACCAAAGATACAGAAATGATATTACAAGTTGCGTTGGGTACAAAAAAGCAATTACGCAAAACCAAAACATGCCCATCTGACATTCCCAGATGATAGTCCCCCACGGCTTTAGCATCCATGCTAGCTCCGTTCGCAACTCTGAGGGTCATGTCACCTGCCTTCAAAACCCTACGGTTTCTCAACGCCTGCAAAGAATTACAGATATGAGATCCTGATCCGGTATCCAATACCCAGGAAGTAGAGTTTATAGAAAGACAGTTTTCAATAACATACACACCTGAAGCTGAAGCCGCAACCTGCTTCAGTTCCTGTGTCCTGGCTTTCCAAGCCCTGCAATCTTTCTTCCAGTGTCCACTCTTGTGACAATAGAAGCATTCCTCTTTACCAACAAGCTTCCCCGCTATTTTTGTTGCCTTTTCCTTTCCCTTCGCACCCACTTTACTAACACCGCCTCTTGGTTTGGCGGGGGCTTTCTTCTTCTTTCCCTTGGCTTTCGCCTTGGACCTAGAAGAAGATCCTCCTACAAACAAAGTGGATGTATCCCTACCCTTCTGTAGGGTGCCCTCTGCGCTCCTCAGCAGGTTGAGGAGTTCTGAAAGTTCAACTTCCTTTTCTTGCAAGTTGAAATTCAGTATGAACTGGGCGTAAGTGGATGGAAGGGACTGGAGAATTATATCTGTATAAAGTTCACTGTCCAACGTGGTCCCAAGTTCCGCGAGCTCCTCAGTGTAGCCAATCATCTTAAGCACGTGGTCCGCTACCGATGATCCGACGGCCAACTTAGTCGAAAATAACTTCTTCGACACTTCGTATCTTGCGATACGAGACTGCTCTCCATACAGTTCTTTTGTATGAAGAAATATGGATTCCAAATCCATATTCTCGTGCCTCCTCTGATGGTCATTGTCCATCGAGGCAAGTACGAGGCATCTGGCCTTCGCGCTGTCAATCTCCCAAGTCTTACGGATTTCCTTATCCGCGACACTGGAGGTGGGACCTGGGACGGGGGGAGCTTTGCTGGTAAGAAGATACCCCAGCTTGTCGTAAGAGATTGCCAATTTGACATTCCTGAGCCAATCTTTGTAGTTTGGCCCTGTCAATATGTTTTTATCTAGAAGTAACTTAAGTCCAGTCATTTCGATTTGGTCGCTGCAGGGGGAGAGAAGAAACACTTAGCACGATGCTCTTGCAAGTTTAGAATGGTTTTTAATTTGTCTAAACAGGATGGCTCCCACTGTCTCTCGAATCCCTCCTCAAACCACAAAGGAAGAATTAGCCGGGATCAATCCCACCGTACAATACTTGCTTAACCGTTCAGCCAGGCCAGTGTCGGTACTTCGAGGGAGGTTTTCCAACGCTTTCGCGAAGTTCCTTAATTTAAGAACCTCTTTTCCCTGGGGGCGTAGCCCCGCTAACACCTTTCTAGGCACCTACTAGGTTTATAGCATTGATCGTTTAGTGAGAAATTTCCCGAGGAGTAGCATATACTCACAGTAGGATCGGGATCCAAATATCATCGCGTGACGAAAATGAAGGAATCCTACCATAATCATCACACTCCAAATGGTATGCAAATCTAGCAAGTTTCAGTACTTATGAAACTCCCGATGTGGATTTTTTGCCCCATGCTCTTATGACCTTGACTTTGGCCAAAATATCATAAGTCACATGTCAAGTTCTTCCCGTCACTTTCCAGGTTAATTTGGATCCATCCGTACATACCCTTGACTTTGGCCAAAATGGCAGCACGACTGTCCCAAACCAACGCATCTATCTATGCTACACATGAACACCCAATAGCTACCAATCACTGTGCCTTGACTTTGGCCAAAATACACAGCTTGAATACTATTGCCTATTCATGCGAAACGACGGAGGGCTACGAATGGTTTTGGTAAAACCGTGAACGTAGTGAACTTGATATAATCGATGGAACGAGATAGCTTTTAGAAGGAGTGGCTCAAGCTCCGCATTTAAAAGTTAGTTTTGAAAAGATCCGAGTGGTTTTTCGAAAGTGTTCCATCGACTTAAACTTGGTTTATTATCTTGCATTAGTTCTTTTAATGCGTGATATTCTTGCATTAGTTCTTTTAATGCGTCCCATCATTTAATCCTACCATTGCAGAAAACAACCAAAATATGACGTACGCTTATGCCATTCGCATTCGCCACGGGGCCCTGTCATTACCCGTTAGGTTACTTAACTAACGACAGAGCGGGGGCTGGGCTAGCGCGTCTGTAAAACATAAGCAACGCCTAAATAGAAAGCAATGATAGACATTTCAGATCACAGATAAATACATTGGATATACTAGCAATCTGTAATTTGTACGAGCCTGTAACAAAAACAGATAACACGGTCGCGGTGAATAACCAAAACCCCACCCAAGACCCCTACGGGTGCGGCAAACTACCCGCCAAGTCCTCGGTAGTTTGTGCACCCCTCCATGGGTCTATCCTAGGAGCAAAAAACAGTAAAAAGAATTATACAATGACGGCTACAACCCCGACCCGGTTGTGCGGCCAAACAAATAATATAATTACATCAATTTACATTTACAATGAATTGCAAGAAAAGAAAACTCTCGTCTCACAACCCCCGGCTATTCACCCGCGACAATCCAACATATTTATATACACATTCCAGCACATTACAGATCATGTATAACCCCGACTAATCGTCTTATAGCGATTAGCCGACGTTCAATACATGCAAACATCACAGATATGACCATCATAGTCAAAGTGTAGTGAAGTTCGGGAAAAATACGGAATTATAGGACCCCAAAAGGAAATTTCTTTTCTGCAAAATCTGGGCACATATAATATATTTCAAAAATCCCAAAACCAACACACAAACACACTGCACGAAAAACGATGCAGAGAAGACACCAAGTCGCGGCGGTTCCACGGCGGCTAAGAAGGATCACGCGGCGGAAGCGCGGCACTTTAGGCGAATCACTGTATCGTTTTTCTTGGGTGTTCACAAAAAACCCTGAGCCGAATTTACAAGTGTAAAGTTTTTCATTTTGAGCAGAAAAAATTTCAACAGAAACTCAGTTTTTGTGATTTTCCGGTTTTGTGATTTTTTTCGGTTCCGAACTTCGTTACACTTCACTACCAAGCTAGTTTAAGTTTAGTTAGGCTTTGATACCACTGTAAGTCCATATTGCGACCCCCGGTACTTACGGGGAGGCGGAAACGGTATAAAAAACGAATTTTTATCGCAAGAGGCAACATGGACTAAACTATGTCGGGATCGTTGTCTAAACTAAAACTAGTTAACAAGCTAAAGAGAGTTAGCTACTATGGAAGATGGTTATACCTAAACTTGAACTCCTTCTTCTTCAAACCTTGTAGAGGTTGATGGTTCTCTTTTCGTCGCCTTCTCCCGTCGAAGATGGATCCACCTCGAAGGTTCGACTTTGGGCTCTTCCTCGATCTTTGAGTGAACTAGGGTTTCCGGCTTGCTAAACCTTCATCCTAGAATGAGTAGAGAGTGATTTGGGTTTGCTTTTCTATCTAAAGAGAATGATTCTCAACACATGAGAAGGTTTCTCTTTTCAAGAGGAGGAAGAAGATGAAAATGAGGAGAGAGAGAGGTTATGATAGAATGAGCTATATCTTTTCTTTCTTGCAACCATAATGCAAAAGAAAAGAATTATCTAATAATAATAATTGAAAATGAGAATAGTTGATGGCAATTTGGAATGACCACAACCATGCTTCATTTAAAAATGTAAGCATAAATCAAGGAAGACTTTTGAAGCATGATGGTGGTCAACTTTCAACCATGGTCAACAAGTCAACCATGGTCAACAAGTCAACAAAATCAACCATAACAAAATTCTCATTTAATTACTATTATAAATAGATAATCCATAAATCCATTAGGGTTTGGAAAAAGATAACTGTCAACTGTGCATACGCACCCGTTCCGAAACCCTAATGAAATACCTCATCCTCCGCCTCAAGCAACTGTGCATACACACCTGCATTCTCGTTCCGAGGAACAAGAATACCAAGATATAAAAGCAACCCCAAATATATATACCAGTATCTGGCTCAAACCAGAGCCTGCCAGTATAATCCGTCCGGACTCCAAACGTGCACAAGTGCGCGGATGAGAACGAACCCTGTCGCAAAACCATGCGACCTCTACTCTGTTTTGCCCAGAGGCGAATACCCTCTGTGTGGGACTCTAAAGACTCGACACTACGCTGGCAGTGGGTTTAACCACAGACCGCAAGCGGCACTAGCTGTGCGTAACGGTCCCCAGGTAGATGCCGACAAGAAGGCTGACGAGGTGAAACCCCATCTGAACTCCTACTGAGTCTGAATGTGACAGTCTCCGTACAGTCCGGTCTGTTCGTCTGATACATCGCATGGCGGGCCTAGGGGGTGGTAAACGTCAGTCCCCCAATAGCGGTACAAGTCGTGCCGGAGCGAAGCCCAAAACACCCTGAGATAACACTGGAAACCTACCAGTATATCTCGATTGCCCTGGCCAGGGACTACTCGTGTAATGGCTCTCCTAGACACAGCGCGATGTCAACCCCCAATACCGGGAGAGACGAATCCTGTCTAACCGTCACTGCCTCCAAGTGCTTCGGGACTGCACCCAACCACCACCCGTTTGCACGACTCCTTTGAGCCGTGGTAGGGTAGTGATCAAAGTGCAGTGGGAACACACTTGAGGCGAAGTGCCAGTGTCAAGTCAGCGGACTAAGCTGTACTCATGTCACCTGGGAACTGATAACTGACGATAGGTATAATACCAACCTGTCAGTTCCCGACGAGTCCTGTCCAGTGTACTCGTAACCCAACGAGCACCCGTATACTATCTCCAGTACGACGTACTGATGGCTGTGGGACAGACCATCTCCCACACTGGGATGAGAAGCGCATACGCTAGTCTACTCCGGAGTATCGATGCCCTGTCTCGATAGTCCTGCGACTAGGGACCTGTATAAGGATGTGCCTATAGATTACCCAGCCCCCACTAGTGTGACTGCCATCACAACGCTGGTAATCAAGCAAAGATCCTAAGGGCTCCACTAATGCGTATAAGTGATATACTGAAATAAACACAAGTACACATTGAAGTAGAAACAAACCAAGTAGCATACTACTATTTTGAGCAAGATTGTATATACAAGGTGAATATCCCAAGCTTCCATTAAGTAATATACAAACTAGTATGATACAGTAATGGCCTCTAGGGCATATACACTAACAGATGATGATCATATCAAGCACCCACAAACAGCAAGCGGTCTGCTAAACGTAACGGCCATCCGGGTATTGAGCGATCAGAAGATCGACGAGCTAGCCCGCTCACACTCCTGTGAATCCAACCAGTAACACTTACCGTACAGTCCGGTCTGTTCATCCGATATGCCGCATATCAAGTCTAGGGGTGGTAAACGTCAGACCCCAATAACCGATAAGTCGTGCCGATGTGAGGCTCATAACGGGTCGAGAAACTACTGGTAACACTTACCAGCAAATCTCTGATCAGCCCTGGCCAAGGACTTCCCTGTTACGGCCAATCGAGCACAGCGCAACATCAACCCCCAATACCGGGAGAGACGAAACCCCTCCTATCGCTCATTGCCTCCATGTGACTCGGGACTGTACCCAAAGACCACCGTTTTGCATGCCCTCATGGACGTGGTAAGGTGGAGATCAAAGCACAGTGGGAATCACACAAGACTCTATGACGATCTCGGGTCTACAGACTAACCTGTACAAGTGTCACCTGAGAACTGCCATCTGACTGAGGTATAATACCATCTGGGAGTTCTCGGCGAGTCCGTCCAGTGTACCCAGTCTCCACTGAGCACCCGTATACCATCTCTGATGTCAAACACCAATGGATATGGGATCATCCATCGCCCATCTCATGGGTCGAGAAGCATATACGCTAGTCTACACTGGTATATCGATGCCCCGTTTCGATACACCCACGACTAGGGACCTTGAAGGATGTACCTATGGACTACCATGTCCCCACAAGTATGATCTGCATCACAGTCCAGGTAGTCAAGTACACATCCTAAGGGCTTTACCAACATGTAACTATAAGACAGTGCAAAGAGACAAGTGTACATGTTAAGATAAAGAGCAACCAGATAGCATACTATCATATCAAGCAAGAAAGTCATCTCTATATATGTCCAAGTATCCAATATAATATACATCATATATACAATACTGTAGGGTTCCTAGGCACTCTCAAGAGGTCTCACAAGGCATCAACCATGCCAATTTCAAAATTTACGGTGCCGAGAAACCCTAGACTACGGATCGTTGGCTAGAAGTTTAGGCGACAAAGCAACTAGTTAACTACTTTAACTAAGAGTACGGAAATACAACCTTTGTAGATCCGGTCCTCCACCTCCACGGCTCCGTGATGAAGTCCTCTCTGCTGTCCAAATGAAATCCCGGGCTCTAGCGTCGGCTTCATCGGAGAAATGGGCGGGCAAGGTCGTCGGCTTCGTGCCGAAGATGATCTACGTCGAGGCATCGCTAGATCAAGCTCCAACTTCACCAAGTCATGAAACTTGTGAAGAAAACACACTCTACTACTTGGCAAGAGGTAGAGGATGAAGAAATAGGAAGTGGGTTCACTTTAGAATTGGATTTCTCACTCTTTTTCATCAATCACCATTGATGAAGTCAAGGTTTCTTCAAGTAGAAGATGAAGAAGAAGAAGAAGATAATAATATGATAGAATAAAAAAAAATTAACTTGAAAAGATAATTCCATTCATTCTTATCATAATAGTTACCATGGTTAAGTGTAGAGAATGAACCAAGGTTAAGTGAAGTGGTTAGGGTTAAGCATGAGACAAAATGGTCACTAAGTCAAAGCTTCATGAAGCTTCATAATACAAACAAAGTTAGCAACCATTTTTCTCTTTATGCTTTTCATTTTCCATAAAGAATAGATAAATAAATAAATGAATAAAACAAAACCCTAACCATTATCATGTAACCATGGTTTAATCTTTACACAAAAACCCTAGCAAACATGTATCATCAAACATGACACAATCAAGTGCACAAAAGTATATCACATATACAATGTGCATATCCGAGTGAGAATATCCATTTAAAGTGAACCAATACTAGTTAATGCAAAGTAATATATCAAATATATAATTATACATTAAATCATTAAATCAACACTTGATTTAACGATCCGGTCATATCGCATATAACCGACTAGTATCCTATGTATCGGTTTATCGAATCAATGCTTGAATCGATAATTAGGTTATATCGCATACAACCAATCGATACATTCATCGCGAGAATGGAATACGGTATCACATACACGCATTATTCTCAGTCCCGCACATATCTCATATGCGCTCCTATTTCGTTTCGCTTGAGCCAGGAAACCTCTGTGTAGGACTCTAAAGACTCGTCAATACGCCGGCAGCAGGTGATGATCATATCAAACACCCACAAGCCGCAAGCGATCTGCTAAACGTAACGGCCACCCGGGTATTGAGCGATCAGAAGATCGACGAGCAAGCCCGCTCATACTCCTGTGAATCCAACCAGTAACACTTACCGTACAGTCCGGTCTGTTCGTCCGATATGTCGCATATCTTGCCTAGGGGTGGTAAACGTCAGACCCCAATAGCTCGATAAGTCGTGTCGATATGAGGTCTATAACTATTCGAGAAACTACTGGTAACACTTACCAGTAAATCTCAGCAACCCTGGCCAGGGATTTCCGGTTATAGCCAATCGAACACAGCGCAACATCAACTCCCTATACCGGGAGAGACGAATCCCCTCCTATCGCTCATTGCCTCCATATGATTCGGGACTGTACCCAAAAACCACCGTTTTGCACGCCCTCTTGGACGTGGTAAGATGGAAATCAAAGCACAGTGGGAAACACACAAGACTCTATGACGATCTCAGGTCAACAGACTACTCTGTACCAGTGTCACCAGAGAACTGCCATCTGACGTAAGGTATAATACCATCTGGGAGTTCTCGGCGAGTCCGTCCAGTGTACCCAGTCTCCACTGAGCACCCGTATATCATCTCTGATGTCAAACACCAATGGATATGGGATCATCCATCGCCCATCTGTATGGGTCGAGAAGGTATACGCTAGTCTACTCTGGTATATCGATGCCCCGTCTCGATACACCCACGACTAGGGACTTTGAAGGATGTCCCCACTAGTATGATCCACATCATAGTCCAGGTAGTCAAGTACACATCCTAAGGGCTTTACCAACACGTAACAGAGAGACAATCAGTGTACACGTTAAGGTAAAGAGCAACCAGATAGCATACTATCATGTCGAGCAAGAAAGTCCTCCCTATATATGTCCCAGCATTCACTACAATATACATCCAATGTACAGTAATGGCCTCTAGGGCATACATATAACTAACAATCTCCCACTTGCACTAGGGCCATCTGATAGCAGTGGTTGTAGTATCTCATACTCAACCATCCCATAAAAGTCTCTCTCTGGGAAAAGGCCTTTGTGAGTGGATCCGCCGTGTTGTCCTCTGAGTCTACTCTCCTAACCTTGATCCCTTGGAGGTCAACCATCTCCATGATCAGGTGACACTGCCTTAGAATATGTCTGGATCACTGATGGGACCGGCGTTCCTTGGCATAAGCCACAACTCCATTGTCTCACAATGGTTGGAACGTAGTTCATCTTATGAACAAATACACATCCAGACTGCCTCTTTGGTAGCATCTCAAGTAGCGATGTATCCAGCCTTTATCGTCTAGTATGCCACGGTATCTAGCTTGGAACTCTTCCAACATACCGTCCCTTTACTGAGGGTAAAGACAATGCCTTTGACTGACTTTCAGTCGTCCTTATCACCCTGGAACCCTTCCAGTGATTCTCCCCAGGATCGGTCGATACCATCTCACTATAACTAGTGATAATCCTAACATCCAATTAGATCTATCTCATAGATCCAAAACCCAGGATTTAGGAGGTATCATTTTGATCCTATATGGAGAATTATTGTGATGAGCGGAGATTGACCGAGCGTAGTATAGAAAACTCCTTTCTTATCAAGAGTATGTCATCCACGTACTCTACGAGGATCATCACCATACTCCCTACTACCTTTTTGTTTATACAAGGTTCATCTACCATGTTGATGATATCAAACTCTTTGACTAACACATCAAAACAGATGTTCCAACTCCGCGATACCTGCTTTATCCTATAAAGCATCTTGTACACGTTTCCGCTGCTCCCACTGTCTACGAAGCCCTCTGGCTGTGTACTTATAGACGTTCTCTTCTAAAATATCATTTAGAAAAGCAGTCATGGCACCCAACCACCAGATATCGTAGTCATGGTATGTAGCCGTGGCAAGTAGGATCTGGATGGACTTAAGCATATCCACTTGAAAAGGTTTCATCATAATCCACGCCGGGTCGATGACGAAAAGTTTTAACAAGTCTAGCTTTGAAAGTCTCAACTTTTCCATCTACACCAAGTAATCTTCTCAAGATATACTTGCTCCTGATGGGGATTTAACCCTTCAGATATAGCAACTAAAGTCCATACTTTGTTGGTGTATAAGGATTCCATCTTAGATCACTAAGCATCCAGCCATTCTTACAGAGTCCCACTCTTGATGGCCAGCTCGAAACTAGTTGGGTCATCATCTCATGATGCAATCCTCGCTCCCACTGTCATAGAGAAACAGAAGTATCTCTCAGGTGGGTGAGGAACCCTACTAGATCGGCGGAGAGGCTGAGGTTCGTTGGAATCTACTGAATCCTTTGGTTCTATCAAATCATCAGCTGCAGTTTGTATAGCTGGAACCTTTCCAGTTCTACATAACAGACCTTGCCTCGAGCTTGTCCGGATTTTGCTTTTAGACATAGGCCGGACAACCCCAAATCTTAACTAACTTAAGAGATGGGCTCTTCCCTTATCATATCAAATATGAAGTGGTAGGCAACTGATTTGATTTGAACCCTATTCAATAGGTATGCAGCTTCTCAAGCGCATTACTCCCAAAAGGAAATAGGAAACTCAGTAGTACTCATCATAGGGCACACCATATCATATAGGGTGCTATTGCTCCGTCCCGATATACCATCGTGCTATGGTGTATGCGGAGAAGTAATGCTGAGAGAGAATCTCATTCTCCTTTAGAATAATCCAGGATTTTCTTGCTCAAGTATTCTCCTCCTCGATCTCATCAAAGGACATAATACTTATACCCTTATTTTGGTTCTCTACTTCTTAATCATATTCTGTGAATATCTCAAAAGGTTCGGACTTGTGTTTCAACAGGAACATATGTCTAAATCTTGAGAGATTATCAGAGAATGTAACGAACTACAAAGAACCAGTCCTGGCATATGTAGACAGGGGACTTACATACATCAACATGTATCATCCCAAGAGTTCACTAACTTTTTCTCTGTTTCCAGTAAACGGAGCTATGGTCATCTTATCTCTGTGACATGACTGGCAAGTTTCACAAGATGTAAATTCAAACTGATTTAAATATGCATCTACATGTAACTTCAGCTAGTCGGGTCATATTGATATGACCTAGTCTACAATGCCTCAAGTAGGATTCGTTCATTTCTGAACTCTTCCTCTTGTGTGTGTTCCGTATACTGAGAACTGTAGTTTGATTTAGAACATTAATGCTTTTAGATAACGTGTCTGAACCGATCAACTTTTGATATAGGAAATGTTCAAAACATTATCCAACAATACAAAATTTTATAGTTTCTTTACTAATAAAGAGACGGATATGATTTTGTATATCAGGTTCGGTATCTAATTACATTCGTTCAGAATCAATGTATTTGGAATACAGGGTGACAGTGACCAACAGACTTGGCTGCAACACTTGCCCCGTTTTCTGTCTCATGAAACTTATCACCCGTTCTCAGTTCTCTACCTTTCTGTAGCCCTATGTAACAGATTACATATCTGGGATCCTGATCTGGTATCACATACCCAGGACGTAAAGGATACTGAGAAACAGTTCTTTGTAATGAACACACCCGAAGATGATGCATCATATGCACTTTCTTCGTTTGGGCGGCACGGGAAATCTGGTATTCCCCAATTTCCTGCTCTGTCTTATAACAATTATAAGTTGGAGCGGGACCAACGTTCCCCAGCTCAGTATAACAAGCGGGTTCGGTCAAATATCCGTATTATTATCTTGATTAAGGCGTGATATGGTCGCTACCTGGAGAGAGAGAGAAGAAAACACTCAGCGTGCGCTCTTGCAAAAATAGATTGGTTATTATTTTATCTAATCAGGATGGCTCCCACTGCTTTTTATCAAATCTTCCTTCAAACCCTAAAAGGAAAGACTAGCCGGGATTAATTACACACTACAAGTTCGCCAATCTTTCAGCCAGGCCAGTGTCGGTACTTTGAGGGAGGTCCCCCGTGCTTTCGCACGAACCTAATTAATGTAAACCTCGTTTTCCCAGAGGCGTATCCTCATTAACACCTTTCTAGACACCTACTTGATCAGCTAATTGTAATGTGTAAAACTCTCCCAGGAGTAACAATTACTCGCAGCGGGTATCGGGATCCAACTATCTCATAGAAGGTATGCAATCTCATTGCAAATTTCAACACTTGAAATTCCCGATAGAATTTTGCCCCTAGCGTCCTATGACCTTGACAGAGGTCAACAAACCATAGGCTGCTAGTCAAGTTCAACCCGTCATTTCCTGATTGAAGTAAACCCACCCGCACGACCCTTGACAGAGGTCAACAAGGTCGCACGACTACCCTAAATCAATCACATCATATGCTTATACAGATAAGCACTAATCAGCTACCGCACACTACGCCTCGACAGAGGTCAACAAACGTAGCACGAATACTAACCAGTACATATCTGAAATGACGGAGGGCTACGACAGGTTTTTCTAAAAACCTATTGCGTAATGAACTTGATATCGTTGTAGAATCAAATGATTTTTTAAAATGGAGTGTTTTTGAAGCTTTTCTAGTTTTGCTAAAGGAGTCACTCCCGGTGAAGGGATCGTCGGTCCTTTCCTCGTCGAATGAGGTGCGGGATATATCATATATATCACTGTGCAAAGCAAAAACTCTTAAAAGCAATCAAAAGACAAACCGAGTGTGTAGCATCTGCTAGTTATTGCTAAAGGAGTCACTCCCGGTGAAGGGATCTCGGTCCTTTCCTCATCGAATAAGGTGCAGGATATATCACATATACCTCTGTGCAAAGCAAGAACTGTAGCTACCCCTTTTATTTTGAAATTCGATTCTACAACATCTTAGGTTTCTTTTATTTCATTAATCTCATTAATGAAGTCCCATCATTTAATACCTAAACATCACAGATAAATACGACGTACACTTATGCCATCCGCATTCGCCTCGATGTCCCCTCGTGCACCGTTAGGTTAGGTAACTAACGACAGAGCGGGGCAGGGCTAGCGCGGGTGTAAAACATAAGTAACGTCTATATAATATATCATATATACTATATATAGTATCTATCACAGAACATTACATGATCACATCACAGATATCGCAGCAGAAGAATCATATGAAATATTGGATATACTAGGACGTCCGTGTTTTTAATACGAGCCAGTATAAAACACGGATTCCACGGTCGTGATGAATAGCCAAACCCACACCCCTAGACCCCTACGAGAGCGGCAAGCAACCCTACCAATTCTAGAGTTAGGAGACCCGGACTCGACTCCTCGAGTTGGTCTCCCACTGGACCCCAGAACCCGGTTACTTGTGCTCCCCTTCTTGGGTCTATCCTAGTGCGGAAAAGTAAATAATATACAAACGGTGACATCTTCCGCAACCTGGAAGTGCCCCAATAAAAGAATATTACATACAAGTTTTTACATGAATGAAAATGAAAAACACTCATCTCACATAAAAACCCCCGGCTATTCAAACACGACGATCCAATATAACATATCCAGCAACACATAACATCACATGTCATCAACGTAAGTAAATATGCGCATCCCAATTGTCGTTGACATATAGCAACGAAACCGGTGATATCACATATTACACTTACGGTCACAGAAAAGAAAGTGTAAAACTACAACAGTTGGAATCCGCAACTTGCATAGACATCGCATGCCTAATCAAATGAATTCCTTAGACATCGCATGCCTAACAATTATAAACCCCGCATTTTAGTCTCAAAATCGAAAACACTTTTCAATACCAAGTCGGGCAATTCAACAAGATTCCCGACATCCTGATCGAATGCTCGTCGCAAACTTTAGTAGGCGGCCGCACCCCCTGACGCCGTCGACGAAGTGCACCAAGGCGGAACACCGCTGCCGCGAGCACCCGAACGGATGCTTTCGGCGACGGGGTTCTCCTACAGTCACTTGGTCGGGGCTATGGAGCGAGGCTGTCTATTAAGTTTACCCGGCGAGTATCCGCGTACGCTACGTGATTGCAACGGACTTTTGATCACATCAAAATTCCGTGGCAACCGATCAGGTGAGACTAAACTACTAGATTTATAACATTCATTCAATTATCTCATAACTACTTGTGAATTCCAATTATTGTATCACATTCCGAATAAGATAGAAAATGTTAAACTTTCCGATCGAACAATCGAACACCCAAGTTTTCCCGATACAACTCAACACATGAAATAAGTCTAACAACATTCAGTTCGTGCCTCAGTACCAACGGTCCAGCCGTAGAAGGGTCAAGCCAACGCCTCACATGTGGCATGCCGTACTGCCCCAAACCCGAAGGTTCAAAGGGCAGTTCAAGACGGTCACATAATCGAGTTAAGGTTTGTTGTCTTCTAGAGGGTCCATCGAGTTACTTGCACTACTTAGAACGTCGTTAAACTACGGAAAAATCCAACACTTGGAAATTTCCCGATAGGGGAAAAATTGGGTATTTATATCCGGTCGAACTTTTTAACATATTCAAAAATTATCCGGAATCCACATAGACAAAATCTGATACTCCGATCGAAACACCGAATCCCCAAAACAACCCCAGAAAATTCAACTCTTGAATAAATATTAAAAATTCCCAGAAAATCCAACTCCAGAAAATAGGAATTACTGTTCAAAAATGGGAAGCTGACGTCATCATGCGGCCGCGGAACCGCCGCAGAAGCCAGGCTTCTGCCGCGGTTCCGCCGCACTTTGGTGGATTCATGGGTACGAGCTTCACAGTAATTCTTACAATTCCCTGCTGATTTTTTTGCATATTTTTAATATCGAAAAACTCCAGATTTTAGAAAAAGTCCAGAGAGCATGTTTGGTTCAGGGTTTCGGGTTCGTTCGGGTTTCAAACTTCGTCTACACATCGCCTAAGGCTCTAACCTGGCTTTGATTCCACTGTAGGGTTCCTAGGCACTCTCAAGAGGTCTCACAAGGCATCAACCATGCCAATTTCAAAATTTACGGTGCCGAGAAACCCTAGACTACGGATCGTTGGCTAGAAGTTTAGGCGACAAAGCAACAAGTTAACTACTTTAACTAAGAGTACGGAAATACAACCTTTGTAGATCCGGTCCTCCACCTCCACGGCTCCGTGATGAAGTCCTCTCTGCTGTCCAAATGAAATCCCGGGCTCTAGCGTCAGCTTCATCGGAGAAATGGGCGGGCAAGGTCGTCGGCTTCGTGCCGAAGATGATCTACGTCGAAGCATCGCTAGATCAAGCTCCAACTTCACCAAGTCATGAAACTTGTGAAGAAAACACACTCTACTACTTGGCAAGAGGTAGAGGATGAAGAAATAGGAAGTGGGTTCACTTTAGAATTGGATTTCTCACTCTTTTTCATCAATCACCATTGATGAAGTCAAGGTTTCTTCAAGTAGAAGATGATGAAGAAGAAGAAGATAATAATATGATAGAATAAAAAAAAATTAACTTGAAAAGATAATTCCATTCATTCTTATCATAATAGTTACCATGGTTAAGTGTAGAGAATGAACCAAGGTTAAGTGAAGTGGTTAGGGTTAAGCATGAGACAAAATGGTCACTAAGTCAAAGCTTCATGAAGCTTCATAATACAAACAAAGTTAGCAACCATTTTTCTCTTTATGCTTTTCATTTTCCATAAAGAATAGATAAATAAATAAATGAATAAAACAAAACCCTAACCAATATCATGTAACCCTGGTTTAATCTTTACACAAAAACCCTAGCAAACATGTATCATCAAACATGATACAATCAAGTGCACAAAAGTATATCACATATACAATGTGCATATCCGAGTGAGAATATCCATTTAAAGTGAACCAATACTAGTTAATGCAATGTAATATATCAAATATATAATTATACATTAAATCATTAAATCAACACTTGATTTAACGATTCGATCATATCGCATATAACCGACTAGTATCCTATGTATCGGTTTATCGAATCAATGCTTGAATCGATAATTAGGTTATATCGCATACAACCAATCGATACATTCATCGCGAGAATGGAATACGGTATCACATACACGCATTATTCTCAGTCCCGCACATATCTCATATGCGCTCCTATTTCGTTTCGCTTGAGCCAGGAAACCTCTGTGTAGGACTCTAAAGACTCGTCAATACGCCGGCAGCAGGTGATGATCATATCAAACACCCACAAGCCGCAAGCGGTCTGCTAAACGTAACGGCCACCCGGGTATTGAGCGATCAGAAGATCGACGAGCAAGCCCGCTCATACTCCTGTGAATCCAACCAGTAACACTTACCGTACAGTCCGGTCTGTTCGTCCGATATGTCGCATATCTTGCCTAGGGGTGGTAAACGTCAGACCCCAATAGCTCGATAAGTCGTGTCGATATGAGGTCTATAACAATTCGAGAAACTACTGGTAACACTTACCAGTAAATCTCAGCAACCCTAGCCAGGGATTTCCGGTTATAGCGAATCGAACACAGCGCAACATCAACTCCATATACCGGGAGAGACGAATCCCCTCATATCGCTCATTGCCTCCATATGATTCGGGACTGTACCCAAAAACCACCGTTTTGCACGCCCTCTTGGACGTGGTAAGATGGAAATCAAAGCACAGTGGGAACCACACAAGACTCTATGACGATCTCGGGTCAACAGACTACTCTGTACCAGTGTCACCAGAGAACTGCCATCTGACGTAAGGTATAATACCATCTGGGAGTTCTCGGCGAGTCCGTCCAGTGTACCCAGTCTCCACTGAGCACCCGTATATCATCTCTGATGTCAAACACCAATGGATATGGGATCATCCATCGCCCATCTGTATGGGTCGAGAAGGTATACGCTAGTCTACTCTGGTATATCGATGCCCCGTCTCGATACACCCACGACTAGGGACTTTGAAGGATGTACTTATGGACTACCATGTCCCCACTAGTATAATCCGCATCATAGTCCAGGTAGTCAAGTACACATCCTAAGGGCTTTACCAACACGTAACAGAGAGACAATCAGTGTACACGTTAAGGTAAAGAGCAACCAGATAGCATACTATCATGTCGAGCAAGAAAGTCCTCCCTATATATTGGATGTATATTGTAGTGGAAGCTGGGACATATATAGGGAGGACTTTCTTGCTCGACATGATAGTATGCTATCTGGTTGCTCTTTACCTTAACGTGTACACAGATTGTCTCTCTATTACATGTTGGTAAAGCCCTAAGGATGTGTACTTGACTACCTGGACTATGATGCGGATCATACTAGTGAGGACATGGTAGTCCATAAGTACATCCTTGAAAGTCCCTAGTCGTGGGTGTATCGAGATGGGGCATCGATATACCAGAGTAGACTAGCGTATACCTTCTCGACCCATACAGATGGGCGATGGATGATCCCATATCCATCGGTGTCTGACATCAGAGATGATATACGGGTGCTCAGTAGAGACTGGGTACACTGGACGGACTCGCCGAGAACTCCCAGATGGTATTATACCTTACGTCAGATGGCAGTTCTCTGGTGACACTGGTACAGAGTAGTCTGTTGACCCGAGATCGTCATAGAGTCTTGTGTGGTTCCCACTGTGCTTTGATTTCCATCTTACCACGTCCAAGAGGGCGTGCAAAACGGTGGTTTTTGGGTACAGTCCCGAGTCACATGGAAGCAATGAGCGATAGGAGGGGATTCGTCTCTCCCGGTATAGGGAGTTGATGTTGCGCTGTGTTCGATTGGCTATAACAGGAAATCCCTGGCCAGGGTTGCTGAGATTTACTGGTAAGTGTTACCGGTAGTTTCTCAAATTGTTATAGACCTCATATCGACACGACTTATCGAGCTATTGGGGTCTGACGTTTACCACCCCTAGGCGAGATATGCGACATATCAGACGATCAGACCGGACTGTACGATAGTGTTACTCGTTGGATTCACTGGAGTGTGAGCGGGCTTGCTCGTCGATCTTCTGATCGCTCAATACCCGGGTGGCCGTTACGTTTAGCAGACCGCTTGCGGCTTGTGGGTGTTTGATATGATCATCACCTGCTGCCGGCGTATTGACGAGTCTTTAGAGTCCTACACAGAGGTTTCCTGGCTCAAGCGAAACGAAATAGGAGTGCATATGAGATATGTGCGGGACCGAGAATAATGCGTGTATGTGATACCGTATTATATTCTCGCGATGAATGTATCGAAAGGTTGTATGCGATATAACCTAGTTATCGAATCAAGGATTGATTCGATAAGCCGATACATAGGATACTAGTCGGTTATATGCGATATGACCGGATCATTGAATCAAGTGTTGATTTAATGATTTAATGCATAATAATATATTTGATATATTACTTTGCATTAACTAGTATTGGTTCACTTTAAATGGATTTTCTCACTTGGATTGTGCACATTGTATATGTGATATACTTTTGTACACAAGTTTGTATCATGTTTGATGATACATGCTAACTAGGGTTTGTGTAAAGATTGAACCATGGTTATATGAATGGTTAGGGTTTTGTTTTCTTATTCATTTATTTGTTTGTTTATTCATTTTTGGCAAAAGGAAAATGGTGTCTAATTTGGATATATGTTGAAGCTTCATGAAGCTTTGACTTAGTCACCATTTTTGTCTTCATACCTAACCTAACCATTCACTTAACTTGAGTTTAGTCTCTACACTTAACCATGGTTGATTATGATAAGTATTCTATTATTTTCTATTTTCTAAATTAACTTATCATAACACTTTCTTCTTCTTCTTCATCTTCTTCAATGAAGAAAGCTTCACTTCATCAATGGTGGATTGATGAAAAGTGTGAGAAATCCAATTCTAAAGTGAACACACTTCCTATTTCTTCATCCTCTACCTCTTGCCAAGTAGTATAGGGTGTTTTCTTCACAAGTTTCATGACTTGGTGAAGTGGGAGCTTGATCTAGCGATGCCTCGACGTAGATCATCTTCGGCATGGACATCGACGACCTAGCCCGCCTATTCTCCGATGAAGCCGACGCTAGAGCCCGGGAATTCATTTTGGACAGCAAGGGGACTTCGTTGCGGAGCTATGGAGGTGAAGCACCGGATCTACAAAGGTTGTATTTCCGTATAAACCTTAGTTAAGTTGTTAACTAGTTTTGTTTCGCCTAGACATCTAGCCAACGATCCGTAGTCTAGGGTTTCTCGGCACCGTATTTTTTAAATTGGCATGGTTGATGCCTTGTGAGACCTCCTTGGGGTGCCAAGGAACCCTACAGTGGTATCAGAGCCAAGCTAGAGCCTTAGGCGAAGTCTAGACGACGTTTGAGATCCGAACGAACCCGAAAACCCATTTCCAAAATGCTCTCTGTTCAATTTTTAAAAATCTGGATTTTTCAATATTAAAAATATGCAGAAAATTAAGCAGGGTTTTTTATGAATTACTGTGAAAAACGGAGACCTAACTCCGTCATAACGCCGCGGAAGCGCGGCCTAAACCCACGTGGCGCGGCGCTTCCGCGGCCATAATGTTGACTCTTTGACTCCTCTTTACACAGTAATGTTTATAATTAATTCCTGTGTTTTCTGGGTAATTTTAATATATACTATACAGTTGAGTTTTCTGGGGTTGTTTTAGGATTTCATGGATTCGATCGGATTATCAAATTTTGTCTGTGTGGCTTTCCGGGTAAATTTTAGAACATGTTAAAAAATTCGACCGGATATAAATACCCAATTTTTCCCCTGTCGGGAAATTTCCAAGTGTTGGATTTTTCCGTGGTTTAAAGACGTTCTAAGTAGTGCAAGTAACTCGATGGACCCTCTAGAAGACAACAAACCTTAACTCGATTATGTGACCGTCTTGAACTGCCCTTTGAACCTTAGGGTTTGGGGCAGTACGGCGTGCCACATGTGAGGCGTTGGCTTGACCCTTCTACGGCTGGACCGTTGGTACTGAGGCACGAACTGAATGTTTTTAGACTTGTTTCATGTGTTGATCTGTATCGGGAAAACTTGGGTGTTTGAAAGTTCGATCGGAAAGTTTAACATTTTCTACTTATCCGGAATGTGATACAATAATTGGAATTCACAAGTAGTTATGAGATAACTAAATGAATGTTATGAACATAGCAGTTTAGTCTCACTTGATCGGTTGCCACGGAATTTTGATGTGATCAAAAGTCCGTCGCAATCACGTAGCGTACGCGGATACTCGCCGGGTAAACTTAATAGACAGCCTCGCTCCATAGCCCCGACCAAGTGACTGTAGGAGAACCCCGTCGCCGAAAGCATCCGTTTGGGTGCTCACGGTAGCGGTGTTCCGTCTTGGTGCACTTCGTCGACGGTATCAGGGGTGCAGCCGCCTACTAAAGTTTGCGACGAGCATTCGATCAGGATGTCGGGAATCTTGTTGAATTGCCCGACTTGATATTGAAAATTGTTTTCGATAATGAGACTAAAATACGGGGTTTATAATTGTTAGGCATGCGATGTCTAAGGAATTCATTTGGTCAGGCATGCGATGTCTGAGGTGGTTGCGGATTCCAACTGTTGTAGTTTTACACTTTCTTTTCTGTGACCGTAAGTGTAATATGTGATATCGCCGGTTTCGTTGCTATATGTCAACGACAATTGGGATGCGCATATTTACTTACGTTGATGACATGTGATGTTATGTGTTGCTGGATATGTTATATTGGATCGTCGTGTTTGAATAGCCGGGGGTTTTTATGTGAGATGAGTGTTTTTCATTTTCATTCATGTAAAAACTTGTATGTAATATTCTTTTATTGGGGCACTTCCAGGTTGCGGAAGATGTCACCGTTTGTATATTATTTACTTTTCCGCACTAGGATAGACCCAAGGAGGGGAGCACAAGTAACCGGGTTCTGAAGTCCAGTGGGAGACCAACTCGAGGAGTCGAGTCCGGGTCTCCTAACTCTAGAATTGGTAGGGTTGCTTGCCGCTCTCGTAGGGGTCTAGGGGTGTGGGTTTGGCTATTCATCGCGACCGTGGAATCCGTGTTTTATACTGGCTCGTATTGAAAACACGGACATCCTAGTATATCCAATATTTCATATGTTTCTTCTGCTGCGATATCTGTGATGTGATCATGTGATGTTCTGTGATAGATACGTATATAGTATATATGATATATTATATAGGCGTTACTTATGTTTTACACCCGCGCTAGCCCTGCCCCGCTCTGCCGTTAGTTACCTAACCTAACGGTGCACGAGGGGACATCGAGGCAAATGCGGATGGCATAAGTGTACGTCGTATTTATCTGTGATGTTTAGATAATTTAAATGATGGGACTTCATTAATGTGATTAATGAAATTAAAAGAAACCTAAGATGTTGTAGAATTGAATTTCAAAATAAAACAGGTAGCTACAGTTCTTGCTTTGCACAGCGGTATATATGATATATCCTGCACCTTATTCAATGAGGAAAGGACCGAGATCCCTTCACCGAGAGTGACTCCTTTAGCAATAACTGGCAGATGCTACACACTCGGTTTGTCTTCTGATTGCTTTTAAGAGTTTTTGCTTTGCACAGTGATATATATGATATATCACGTACCTCATTCGACGAGGAAAGGACCGACGATCCCTTCACCGGGAGTGACTCCTTTAGCAAAACTAGAAAAGCCTCAAAGACACTCCATTTCAAAATCATTTGATTCTACAACGATATCAAGTTCATTACGCAATAGGTTTTCAGAAAAACCTGTCGTAGCCCTCCGTCATTTCAGATAAGTCCTATTTAGTATTCGTGCTACGTTTGTTGACCTCTGTCAAGGCGTAGTGTGTGGTAGCTAACTAGTATTTATCTGCTAATGCATATGATGCAGATTGGATTAGGGTAGTCGTGCGGCCTTGTTGACCTCCGTCAAGGGTCGTGCGGGTGGGTTTAATTCGATCAAGAAATGACGGGTTGAACTTGACTAGTAGCCTATGGTTTGTTGACCTCCGTCAAGGTCATAGGACGCTAGGGGCAAAATATTATCGGGAATTTCAAGTGTTGAAATTTGCAATGAGATTGCATACCTTCTATGAGATAGTTGGATCCCGATACCCGCTGCGAGTAAGAGTTACTCCTGGGAGAGTTTTATACATTACAATTAGCCGATCAAGTAGGTGTCTAGAAAGGTGTTAACGAGGTTACGCCTCTGGGAAAACGAGGTTTACATTAATTAGGTTCGTGCGAAAGCACGGGGGACCTCCCTCAAAGTATCGACACTGGCCTGGCTGAAAGATTGGCGAACTTGTAGTGTGTAATTAATCCCGGCTAGTCTTTCCTTTTAGGGTTTGAAGGAAGATTTGATAAAAAGCAGTGGGAGCCATCCTGATTAGATAAAATAATAACCAATCTATTCTTGCAGAGCGCACGCTGAGTGTTTTCTTCTCTCTCTCTCCAGGTAGCGATCATATCACGCCTTAATCAAGATAATAATACGGAAATATTGACCGAACCCGCTTGTTATACTGAGCTGGGGAACGTTGGTCCCGCTCCAACTTATAATTGTTATAAGACAGAGCAGGAAATTGGGGATTACCAAAATTCCCGTGCCGCCCAAACGAAGAGAGTGCATGCTGATGCATCATCTTCGGGTGTGTTCGTTACAAAGAACTGTTTCTCTGTATCCTCTACATCCTGGGTATATGATACCGGATCAGGATCCCAGATATGTAATCTGTTACATAGGGCTACAGAAAGGTAGAGGACTGAGAACGGGTGATAAGTTTCATGAGGCAGAAAACGGGGCAAGTGTTGCAGCCAAGTCTGTTGGTCACTGTCACCCTGTATTACAAATACATTGATTCTGAACGAATGTTATTAGATACCGAACCTATTATGCAAAATCATATCTATCTCTTTATTAGTAAAGAAACGATAAAATTTTGTATTGTTGGACAATGTTTTGAACATTTCCTATATCAAAAGTTGATCGGTTCAGGCACGTTATCTAAAAGCATTAATGTTCTAAATCAAACTACAGTTCTTAGTATACGGAACACACACAAGAGGATAAGTTCAGAAATGAACGAATCCTTCTTAAGGCATTGTAGACTAGGTCATATCTATGCGACCCGACTGGCTGTAGTTACATGTAGATGCATATTTAAATCAGTTTGAATTTACATCTTGTGAAACTCGCTAGTCATGTCACAAAGATAAGATGCCCATAGGTCCGTTTACTGGAAACAGAGAAAGAGTTAATGAACTCTTGGGATGATACATGTTGATGTATGTAGGTCCCCTGTCTACACATGCCAAGACCGGTTCTTTATACTTCATTATATTCTCTGATAATCTCTCAAGATTCAGTCATATGTTCCTGTTGAAACATGAGTCCGAACCTTTTGAGATATTCACAGAATATAAGCTAGAAGTAGAGAACCAAAACACGGGTATAAGTATTATGTCCTTTGATGAGATCAAGGAGGAGAATACTTGGGCACGAAATTCTTGGACTTTTCTAAAGGAGAATGAGATTCTCTCTCAGCATTACTCCTCTGTATACACCATAGCACGATGGTATATCGGGGCGGAGCGATCACACCCTATATGATAAGGTGTGCTCTATGATGAGTACTACTGAGTTACCTATTTCCTTTTTGGGAGTTATGCACTTGAGAAGCTGTATACCTATTGAATAGGGTTCAAATCAAATCAGTTGCCTACCGCTCCATATGAGATATGGTATGGGAAGAGCCCATGTCTTAAGCTAGTTAAGATTTGGGGTTGTCCGGCCTATGTCTAAAAGCAAAATCCGGACAAGCTCGAGGCAAGGTCTGTTATGTAGAACTGTAAAGGTTCCAGCTATACAAACTACAGCAGATGATTTGGTAAAACCAAATGATTCAATAGTTACCAACGAACCTCAGCCTCTCCGCCGATCTAGTAGGGTTCCTCACCCACCTGAGAGATACTTCGGTTTCTCTATGACAGTGGGAGCGAGGACTGCATCATGAGATGATGACCCAACTAGTTTCGAGCTGGCCATCAGGAGTGAGACTCTGTAAGAATGGCTGGATGCTTAGCGATCTGAGATGGAATCCTTATGCACCAACAAAGTATGGACTTTGGTTGCTATATCTGAAGGGTTAAATCCCCATCAGGAGCAAGTATATCTTGAGAAGATTACTTGGAGTAGATGGAAAAGTTGAGACTTTCAAAGCTAAACTTGTTAAAGCTTTTCGTCATCGACCAGGCGTGGATAATGATGAAACCTTTTCAAGTAGCTATGCTTAAGTCCATCCAGATCCTACTTGCCACGGCTACATACCATGACTACAATATCTGGCGGTTGGGTGCCATGACTGCTTTTCTAAATGATGTTTTAGAAGAGAACGTCTATAAGTACACAGCCAGAGGGCCTCGTAGACAGTGGGAGCAGCGGAAACGTGTGCAAGATGTTTTATAGGATAAAGCAGGCATCGCGGAGTTGGAACGTCTGTTTTGATGAATTAGTCAAAGAAGTTGACATCATCAAAATGGTAGATGAACCTTGTATAAACAAAAAGGTAGTAGGGAGTATGGTGACGATCCTCGTAGAGTACGTGGATGACATACTCTTGATAGGGAAGGAGTTTCCTATGCTACGCTCGATCAATCTCCGCTTATCACAATGATTCTCCAAATAGGATCAAAGTGATACCTACTAAATCCTAGGTTTTGGATCTATGAGATAGATCTAAATGGATGTTAGGATTCTCACTAGTTGTAGTGAGAAGGTATCAATCGACCCTGGGGAGAATCACTGGAATGGTTCCAGGGTGATAAAGACGACTGAATGTCAGTCACAGGCATTGTCTTTACCCTCAGTAAAAGGGACGGTATGTTGGAAGAGTTCCAAGCTAGAAACCGTGGCATACTAGACGATAAAGGCTGGATACATCGCTACTTAAGATGCTACCAAAAGAGGATGTTTGGGTGTATATTGGTTCATGAGATGAACTATGTTCCTCCCATTGTGTGACAATGGAGTTGTGGCTTATGCCAAGGAACGCAGGTCCCATCAGTGATCCAGACATATTCTAAGGCAGTATCACCTGATCATGGAGATGGTTGATCTCCAAGGAGATCGAGGTTAGGAGAGTAGACTCAGAGGACAGCACGGCGGATCCACTCACAAAGGCCTGTTCCCAGAGAGAGACTTTTATGGGATGGTTGAGTATGAGATACTACAACCACTGCTACAGATGGCCCTAGTGCAAGTGGGAGATTGTTAGTTATATGTATGCCCTAGAGGCCATTACTGTACATTGGATGTATATTGTAGTGGAAGCTGGGACATATATAGGGAGGACTTTCTTGCTCGACATGATAGTATGCTATCTGGTTGCTCTTTACCTTAACGTGTACACAGATTGTCTCTCTATTACATGTTGGTAAAGCCCTTAGGATGTGTACTTGACTACCTGGACTATGATGCGGATCATACTAGTGGGGACATGGTAGTCCATAAGTACATCCTTGAAAGTCCCTAGTCGTGGGTGTATCGAGATGGGACATCGATATACCAGAGTAGACTAGCGTATACCTTCTCGACCCATACAAATGGGCGATGGATGATCCCATATCTATCGGTGTCTGACATCAGAGATGATATACGGGTGCTCAGTAGAGACTGGGTACACTGGACGGACTCGCCGAGAACTCCCAGATGGTATTATACCTTACGTCAGATGGCAGTTCTCTGGTGACACTGGTACAGAGTAGTCTGTTGACCCGAGATTGTCATAGAGTCTTGTGTGGTTCCCACTGTGCTTTGATTTCCATCTTACCACGTCCAAGAGGGCGTGCAAAACGGTGGTTTTTGGGTACAGTCCCGAGTCACATGGCGGCAATGAGCGATAGGAGGGGATTCGTCTCTCCCGGTATAGGGAGTTGATGTTGCGCTGTTTTCGATTGGCTATAACAGGAAATCCCTGGCCAGGGTTGCTGAGATTTACTGGTAAGTGTTACCGGTAGTTTCTCAAATTGTTATAGACCTCATATCGACACGACTTATCGAGCTATTGGGGTCTGACGTTTACCACCCCTAGGCGAGATATGCGACATATCAGACGATCAGACCGGACTGTACGGTAGTGTTACTGGTTGGATTCACTGGAGTGTGAGCGGGCTTGCTCGTCGATCTTCTGATCGCTCAATACCCGGGTGGCCGTTACGTTTAGCAGACTGCTTGCGGCTTGTGGGTGTTTGATATGATCATCACCTGCTGCCGGCGTATTAACGAGTCTTTAGAGTCCTACACAGAGGTTTCCTGGCTCAAGCGAAACGAAATAGGAGCGCATATGAGATATGTGCGGGACCGAGAATAATGCGTGTATGTGATACCGTATTATATTCTCGCGATGAATGTATCGAAAGGTTGTATGCGATATAACCTAGTTATCGAATCAAGGATTGATTCGATAAGCCGATACATAGGATACTAGTCGGTTATATGCGATATGACCGGATCATTGAATCAAGTGTTGATTTAATGATTTAATGCATAATAATATATTTGATATATTACTTTGCATTAACTAGTATTGGTTCACTTTAAATGGATTTTCTCACTTGGATTGTGCACATTGTATATGTGATATACTTTTGTACACAAGTTTGTATCATGTTTGATGATACATGCTAACTAGGGTTTGTGTAAAGATTGAACCATGGTTATATGAATGGTTAGGGTTTTGTTTTCTTATTCATTTATTTGTTTATTTATTCATTTTTGGCAAAAGGAAAATGGTGGCTAATTTGGATATATGTTGAAGCTTCATGAAGCTTTGACTTAGTCACCATTTTTGTCGTCATACCTAACCTAACCATTCACTTAACTTGAGTTTAGTCTCTACACTTAACCATGGTTGATTATGATAAGTATTCTATTATTTTCTATTTTCTAAATTAACTTATCATAACACTTTCTTCTTCTTCTTCATCTTCTTCAATGAAGAAAGCTTCACTTCATCAATGGTGGATTGATGAAAAGTGTGAGAAATCCAATTCTAAAGTGAACCCACTTCCTATTTCTTCATCCTCTACCTCTTGCCAAGTAGTATAGGGTGTTTTCTTCACAAGTTTCATGACTTGGTGAAGTGGGAGCTTGATCTAGCGATGCCTCGACGTAGATCATCTTCGGCATGGACATCGACGACCTAGCCATCCTATTCTCCGATGAAGCCGACGCTAGAGCCCGGGAATTCATTTGGACAGCAAGGGGACTTCGTTGCGGAGCTATGGAGGTGGAGCACCAGATCTACAAAGGTTGTATTTCCGTATAAACCTTAGTTAAGTTGTTAACTAGTTTTGTTTTGCCTAGACATCTAGCCAACGATCCGTAGTCTAGGGTTTCTCGGCACCGTATTTTTTAAATTGGCATGGTTGATGCCTTGTGAGACCTCCTTGGGGTGCCAAGGAACCCTACAGGAAGATGAGGTAGAAGCACTAGAACGAGT
The DNA here is from genome assembly GCA_030015575.1 of Agapanthus africanus. Classification (NCBI taxonomy): domain Eukaryota; kingdom Viridiplantae; phylum Streptophyta; class Magnoliopsida; order Asparagales; family Amaryllidaceae; genus Agapanthus; species Agapanthus africanus. The sequence goes on along the minus strand of CM057344.1, from coordinate 376,923,508 downwards.
GGTTTCCCATTGCATAGTGTGTTCGGCAAGATCTTCAAGGAATTTCCACCCCCATACCATCGGATTTTGATATAAAGTTGCATTGACAAATTGTTTGAAGGAGTTGACGTGTAAAAATATCAATGCCCTCGTACATAATAAGGCATATACACCACTTTTCTATTCTGTGGTGAGGGCATTGAAAAAGAAGGTCCTTAAAACATTCAAAACACTTCTAAAAAGGTTTGTCAGGAAGTTAACGGAATTGATTGATTTCCATTCGAATGCGGGATGTTCTGTGATGCGAGTAAAACTTCGTTAGAAAGGATTTAACAAACTCATCCCAAGTTGATATGGAATTAGTGGCGGTGCTATAGAGCCACTTTTCCGCAAGGTCGCAAAGGGTGAGAGGGATGAAACGTAGTTTTATAGCATCGTCGAATAGAGTTGACGTTTGCATCATCGAACATACTTGGTTTAATTTAGAGATGAAAAAATAGGCATCCTCGGATTCAAGACCATGAAACTCCAGCAATATAGTAATGTATTGAGGGCGGATTTCAAAATTATTTCCATTTGGAGGGCGTAAAGAAAGACAATTTAGAAGTAAGGTACGTGTGGGATAGCATCGGTCTTGAAGGGCAAGTGTGTAGGTGCGGGTTGTTGAAGAGTACTGGGAGGCGGTAAATCGGCCATCTCGGTGTTTGGTGAAAAAGTAGGAGGTAAAGATGTAGAAGAAAAGGTAGGTTTGACTTCGAAGTCGAACAGAGGTGAACATCGATAAGGATACGGATCAAACGGTCGTCGGGGTCGCAACCCTAAACTGACATACACTAGTCGGTCTAGTGTGAGAGTGTAGACGGAGAAAATAAGGTCAAGAAATAGAATATAATGTAGGGTAGTGAGTATAAGAATGTGAGGGTAAAGAGATGAAAATGAAGATTAAAGTGTATAGTGTATAGACTCGAAATGATGCTAATAGCACGGATCAAGCAACACAACCGCACAAGAAACAAGAAATCACCTAGAACTAGGGTCACCAAAGTCCAAGTCACTAGACCCGCACCTGGACTTCCAAGAGACAATTTGTAGGATAGATCCTCTAAAGTTCTCTTTATTGCCCTCTCGGCCATGTAAGTGCGAGTGAGAAAGGGGGAATTTTCAAGGCTTTCGCCAAGTTCCTTAATTAAAGAACCTGAGACCTTCGTACTCAAAACACTTTCCTAGACACCTCAAGAACAATTCGGATGAACAAAAGATTACTCGCAAATCTCTCTCATCCTTATTGAGAATGAAAAGTCCTTAAAGAAGCGGTTCTAGATATATTTTAGTTAATTAAAAGGTGAATGTTTATGCTTATTTGTGGTATTTGGGGCTTAGGAAGGCTAATGAAATCCCCACCTAATCTTGATTTGGGTTCGTGCCCCTTAATTAATCCGTGTTAAGAATGATATGCAGCACACTTTCAAAATCTAAAACACACTAAAAGATCACACCATATTGCTATTTTTTTGAGGCGCAGCAAGTTTTTGCAAAGAAACATGTAAGAAATGCAATTTATTGGAGCACTGAGAGTAGGTGTTCATCATAGAAATAAGTGCTATTAACACTTGACTTCTACCTAAGTATAGGCAACAGGTCTAGAAGCCAAAAAGACGGAATCTGGACAAAAATATTGCATCTGAGATCGGTCGTCAAATACAAGATACAGCCTCTAGTCCAAACTCACAGATGACACTAAAAGATCACACCAAATTTTCTCTTTTCCACTTCAAAAATCCACAATTTTTTTTAATTAGATTAGGGATCAAGACTTGAATTGAAGGTAAATTTGAAGAATATTGGTGTTCTTCTCTCATTTCCCTCTCTTTTGCATTTAAATACCTTGTGTTTCTGTGATGTTCTTCTTGTTCTCTAATTGTTTCATTGTGATGATAATGATGAATTGTGAGTAGTAATTTTTCGAGTAAATGAGGAGAGTGAATGTGTTGGGGTTTCTTAGCACGACCACTAGCTTTTAGCAAGTATCGAGTATGCAATTTTAAAAAATCTAGAGTGCTAAGCAATACCATCCAAGAATCGAACTAGAGAATTAGGCTTTTATAAAACATGTACACAAACTTTACACTAAGTGAACAAGGAATACAACCTTTATAGACCGGTCCTTCACTTCTAAAGCTCCGTGTAGTAGTCCCTTAGCTCCAAGTAGTGGTCCCCGAACTCTTCTTAGGCTCCACTAGGCGAAAAGAACAAGCTTGCTTAAGGATCTTCGAGGCCGAAGATGATCTACGTCGAAAAATCTCTAACTCAAGCTGCCTCTTCATTTAGAATTAATTTTCTCTTTTTCTTTTTCACCTCACTCAAAAGCTAGACATCAAAGAAGGAGATGAACAAGTGATGAACCCTTGGGTGAAAAAATATCTCAAGAGATATTAGTAAAGAGTTAACCATGACTAACGATAATGGTTGGGTTAATAAATATCTTGAGTAAAACAAAATTAGTGGACTAAGTCAAGGCTTCTACATGCTTCCATAAGCATCTTAAGCCATGACATTTTCCACCTAATTTTGATTATCTCTTAATTATTAATCACCCAAATTATCTTTAGTTTGGTGTGAGTCTCATACACCCATGTCCAATGTATCATCTAGTATGACACAATAGTAAATACATTAATATATATCTCATATATATTTAAATGAATTTGTAGAAAAGAAATTCTTAAGTGAGCTAATATTAGTTATTATATATTAAATTATTAAATCAACACTTGATTTAATAATCCGGCTATATCATATATAACCGACTAATATCATTTATATGTATAACAAATATACATATAACAAATTATTGAATCAACACTTGATTCAATAATCCGGTTATATCACATATAACCTATATCGCGAGATTAGAATACTGTCACATACACGTATAAAACTCGGTCCCGCACATATCACATATGTACCCTACTTCGTTTCGCTTGAGCTAGGAAATTTCTGTGTAGGACTCTAAAGACTCGCCAACACGCCAACAGTAGGTAATGATTATATCAGTCACGCACAAGCCATCAGCGGTACTAGCTGGACATAACGGCTGCCCAGGTATTGAACGATCAGAAGATCAACAAGCAAGCTTGTCCAAACTTCCGTGAATCCAGTAACACTACCATACAGTCCGGTCTCTTCGTCTGATATGTCGCATATCGAGTCTGAGGGTGGTAAACGTCAGACCCCAATAACTTGATAATTCATGCCGATGTGAGGCTCATATATGAGGCTCATAACGGGTAGAGAAACTATTGATAACACTTACCAGTAAATCTCATCATCATGCCTAGCCAGGGACTTCCTGTTATAGCCAATCAAGCATAACGCAACATTAACTCCCAATACCGGGAGAGACGAAACCCCTCCTATCGCTCATTGCCTCCATGTGACTCGGGACTGTACCGAAAATCCACCTGTTTGCACGACTCTCTTGAGCATGGTAGGGAGGAAATCAAAGCACAGTAGGAATCACACAACACTCTATGACGATCTCGGGTCTACAGACTAATATGTACCAGTGTCACCAGAGAACTGCTATCTGACGATAGGTATAATACCATCTAGGAGTTCTCGCGAGTCATGTTCGGTGTACCCATTCTCCAATGAGAACCTGTTTACAATCTTTGATGTCAAACACCAATGGCTGGGGGATCAACCATCGCCCCATACAGAGTCAAGAAACGTACACACTAGTCTACTCTAAAATATCGATGCCCAGTCTCGATACTCCCTCGACTAGGAACAATTAAAGGATGAACTTGTGGACTACCTTGGCCCCACTAGTATGATCTGCATCATAGTCATGGTAGTCAAGTACACATCCTAAGGGGTTTATCAACATGTAACGGAGAGACGGTATAATGATACAACTGTACATGTTAAGAAAAAGAGCAACCAGATAGCATACTATCATGTCGAGCAAGAAAGTCCTCTCTATATATATCCAAGCATCCACTATAATATACAATCATGTACAATAATGGCCTCTAGGGCATACATATAACTAACATAATGGTGATTAAGTGATCCAATTCTCTCTCTTTATTATGTAATTGTGATGAAACTCTATTTTGATTGTTTTAATTGATCTCAAGTAGACTCCTCTTAAGTCATTGCCGAGAGTGGCGAGGCTAGATGATTATGCGATCTATGTAGGGGTTAATTAATCTTAATCAAGATAGAGGTTAGATCAAGTCTCGAGAATATTGTTAAGGGTTCTAAAGTGACGCATCCAGATGAAGGAATGGCTATGCCTCCTCAACGGACAATTCCACCGAAGTCCCTTAATATCATCCTCAAAGGTTTAGCATCATCCATCTCAACTGGGACTTGAATTTAGGCGTTTAATTTGACATTCCATACTCCATCACCCGTTGTGGTATATATTTGATGATTTGTACTCATAACGCTTAGATAAAGACCAGATTGAATTTTTACTTCACCAAATACGAGGGATCGGTCATTCGATAGATAATGCTCCATCACCTACATGGTGAGTGTTTGATAGTTTATACTCTTGGAGATCTTTTGTATTTGTTGAAGGAATTCAAGAAGGGGGGAGCTAATTAGGTTAACTTGAGCTCCTTCACTAAATTCATTTCCTTAGCAAATCCCTTTCCTTTTGAATTCTCATATCTTTTCAAAAACATTCACAAGACTCTTTCGAAATCAAACCTTTTATAACTCGCGTTGAGAACATGATCGTCACCCTCGATCTCTGTTAGAACGACATGTGATTAACAATTTCGCTCACAAAGCGAATTTGCTAATTGCAAATACTACACCACTACGATTTCATAAAAATCTCTTCCCTATCACTTTAAGAGTGTGATTACGATTGTGGATCCGAACAAAATTTTGGCGCCGACGCCGGGGATCGAGATCCATAGAACATATTATCAATTCTTATTATTGTTCTTTCTCAAAAATTCTTATGAATAGTAAAATCTTTGAAAAACTCGTAAAAATCTGAATTTTTGTTATTATTGATGAATTTAGTGGTTGTACAGTGAATAAATCGAGCTAGGATGCTGCTAAAATTTTTCACGGAAGCTTAAGGAACTTTATACAAGGAGTAGAATACAGTGCCAGAGACGGGTAGATTGCCCTTCGATCCACCGCGTTTTCGCGGTCGACTCAGTTCAACTCCACTGCGTTTTCGTGGTCCAACGGGGGTTTCATAACCCGATCTTTGATGAGCACATTTATGCCTCTCCTCTCTTCCTTAGCTCCAATAAATTGCATTTTATGCAGAATTCTTTTCTCACAAAACCGCTATTAAAAAAATTCAAGTGGTGTGATTGTTTTGGAATGGTTTCGATATTAACACGGATTAAGTAAGAGGCACTATTGGGTTATGCCAGCGCCCTGGCCATCAAATGCGACCGGTGCGGAACAAAAACTGGCGTTTAAAAAACTTGGCACTAACGAAACCCGCCGAGATCGAACCATAAACCTATACTGGCTAACTACAAGAAGCACTAGCAACTGAGATAGAAGGTTATACCGAATGATCCGTGTCCTTCGGTCTTCTACCATCATCCTTAGCTCCTAGTGGTGTCATGGATCGAACTTGATTGCCGGTCTCCCTCTATCGAAGATGATCCACCTGAGAATTTGTAGTTCGAGCTCCTATCTCAAAGCCGAGATAACTAGGGTACCTAGTTCGCTAAATTAGATAGCCTAGAGGATGTAAAGTCCAATGATGGATTAATATGTCTCATAACACCCTAGGTTTCTCAACACATGAGACTTTTAGGATGGAGGTAGAAGAAGAAGCTTGAGGGAGATGAGAGTGTAGTGAGCATCCATGAAAATGGCTAAGTGTTGTGAACCAAAGAAAATGAATCATCAAGTCTCACAAAATATCTCACAACACCAAATATCAAGCATGCCACAATAGTGCAACCATGAGTCACCCCAGGAGTCACCCCATGAGTCACCAAATAGCCATGCTACAATGAATGCAAATGCACAACTCATCCCTCCACCTCATTTAACCATTTAAGCAAAATGATTAAAACTAAAATGAGGTGTCATCTTCTAGAAGTATCTTGTAATAAATTACAAGAATACCCCTCATCCGTATATACATACCCGTATCCGTATTCCGAAAAATACGAATACAAAAAGACAAAAATAATCCAATAATATAATACTAGAATCCGGCTTAAACCAAAGCCCATTAGTATTATCCGTCCGAATCATAATACGTGCGCAAGCGCACGTATATGATCGAACCCTGCCGTAAATCCATACAGCCTCTACATCGTTTCGCTCGAAGCAGGGAAACCCTTTGTGTGGGACTCTAAATACTCATCAATACGCTGGCAGTAGGTTTAACCACAAGCACGTCAGCGGCACTAGTTGGACGTAACATTACCCAGGTATTGAGCGAAAGGAATGCCTACGAGCAAACTCATCCGAACCCCTTGTAAGTGCACGGCGGCGCCCCGGCCGTCAATCCGACGGCCAAATGCGGAAGCGGTGATAAACTTTAATTTTGCGAACTTAGCAAACCGGCACCACCGCGCACTAAACACCCGGATCGTACCATTAAACTAGATCTAGCTAACAACAAGACGGGTTAGAGAGATATACCGAGTGATCCGAGTCCTCCGGTCTTCTCGTCGTCGTCCCGATCTCCCGTGGAAAGTCCGGTCTCCATCTCCTCGCCGGAAGGGCACCACGTCGCCTGTATCTTTTACGGGCTCCTACCTCAATACCGAGGCAACTCGGGCGCGAAGTTGGCTGGCCGACGCGTCCAAGATTTGCTGTAGAAAGTGTAGTGTAGAGGCTATGTCTCATTTGGGGTTTTGTTGCCATTTGAAGATGATGGAGGAAACAAGATACGGAAAAATGGTGCTTGCATTTTTCCTAGCATGAAATGAGATCAAGAAAAATCCCACAAGCTCAAAATGAAACTCTCATATTTTCTCACAAGTGTAGCCCTCTCTCATAAGTGAGAATGATGGAGGAATGATATATCAAACATAACAAGAAGGGAGGTGAGTGTAGGAAAAGGTGGAGGGTGACCCCTTCCTTCAAGGTAAACCTCAAATCAAACCCTTAATCAACCCATATCCTATCAAATCTCATTAATGCAAAAACCATCATGAAAAAGCAAAGATGCTTATCCTATCATAATGAATACATTTGCAAGAAACCCCCTCCACAAATGTTATCTGCACAATTGCAAATAACCCCCTCCATCGGAAAAGTCCGGCCGGGAAAGAACAAAGGAAAACCGGCCGGAACGGAATGCAAAATGGCAACTCCAGAAAACTGGTCCCGTAATAAATTACAGGAAAACCCCGCTACTGCATATACATGCCCGCATTTGTATTCCGACCGGATACAAATGCAATGAGACAAAATCTACACTGTACTATACTAGGATCCGGCTTAAACCAAAGCCGGCTAGTAATATCCGTCCGATCCTGATCCGTGCAATACCGCACGTATCTGATCGAACCCTGCCATATATGCATACGGCCTCTAGTACTAACCGTCCGATCCTGATCCGTGCAATACCGCACGTGTCTGATCGGACCCTGCCATATCTCCATACGGCCTCTACAGCGTTTCGCCCGAAAGCTGAGTAACTGAATGTGTGGTGGACTCTAAAGACTCGTCAATACTATGGCTGTGGATTTAACCACTAGCACGTCAGAGGTATAAACCAATACATAACGGGCCACCAGCTATTGACCAAAAGGGACGTCGATGAGCGAACTCATCCTGATACCCTACTGAGCCTGTCAGTGACAATATCCGTACAGTCCGGTCCGTTCGTCTATGAGCATCGCATGGCGGGCCTAGGGGGTTGGTAAAAGTCAGACCCCCAAAAGCGGTACAAGTCGTGTCGGAGTGTAGCCCAGAACACCCTGAGATACTACTGGAATACCTACCAGTAAATCTCCTGCCTTGGCCAAGGACTTCGTGTAATGGCTCTCCTAGACACAGCGCGACCTCACCCCCAATACCGGGAGAGACGAACCTCCGAAGATCTGCTCACTGCCTCCATGTGGCTCGGGACTGTACTCAACTAAAACCTGTTTGCACGACTCCTTTGAGCCGTAGTAGGGTAGTAATCAAAGCACAGTGGGAACTCACACGAGACAAATGACGATCCCCAGGTCGATGAACTAACCTGTACACATGTCACCTGGGAACAGCTATCTGACATGAGGTATAAGACCAACTAGCATGTACCCGGCGAGTCATGTCCGGTGTACTCATAACCCAATGAGCACCTGTATACATCTTAGGTGAACCAACTGACACCAGTGGCCTGTGAGACCGGCCACCGCCCCTCGTCGGGGTCTCGACTGTATACACTAGTCTACTCTGGAGAATCGATGCCCTGTCTCGAAACTCCCACGACTAGGGACCATTTAAGGATGTGCTTATAGACTACCAGCTCCCACGTATATGATCGCCCTCATACTGCTGGCAATCAAGCAAGAATCCTAGGGGCTCTATCAATGTGTAATAGCGACCTGTAAGGTCACCTGAAACAGTACACGATGATAAAGGTAAACCAGATAGCATACTATCATCTCGAGTAAGACTGTCGTACCGGGATAGGTCCTCCCTCAATCATTGCAATCACGTGCCTGTGATCCAATAATTGACTCTGAGGGCACTATCTCCAACAATCTCCCACTTGCACTCAAGGCTAATTATTGCGATGTCGCATACTCACAGCCCGTGTGATACCGAACACCCAACTCCTCTACTAGTCAGTCTCACAAAGCCTGTTTGGAAGACTATTGCGTTCGAGGAATAGCCTCAGTGAGTGGATCCGCTCAGATGTTTCTTTCTATGTCTCTCTATATCTCAAGTTCGCAGAGAAAGCCATCTCCCGAAATGAGCAATACCTGTCTTAGAATGTCTGGATGTCTGATGGGACCCAGTTCATAAATGAACTTCAAATCCAAACTTCTTAGACTGTATCGTCAACTGAACTTAATCAGTATCCTGCGCCATGCCACCCTCAGTATTGCCTTGGACCACCTGTCCAAAACACTGCCCCTCGTCAGAAGGAAAACTATAACTCTGACAACCTCCTTGTCGTCCGGGTCACCTTGGAAGCCTGGAATGATAACTGTCTCCCAAAGAGGCTATCGTTATCATATCCCTAGAACATGCACTTATGTTCTAAAACTGCTTCCGATTGTTTTTCCAGTATTGGATCAATATCAACTTATTGCATCTTGTGCAAGAATAACATCTGGTGTGGTACTTGACATCTCATGATTGACTCAATTGCCTAAGCAAGTGATCTGCCAATCATGCACATCCCTCTCCCCTTTAGTCTGTAAGACACCTTTAGAGAGGGTGACTCCATCACCTGCAGGTACACTACCGTGCCAGGAGTCGTCCATTCTAAATACTCTTAGAATGCTGTCAAAGTACCCTGATTGGGAAACCACCCAAATCTAGATCCAAAACCATAGATCTAGTAACCAGTATGTCTGATATAATGTCCAAGTCCCATGTGGAGAAACCACTGTGTGACGACCATAGTATAACCGGTCGTAGTATAGGAGTTTCTTTTCCTACTCTGTGTATGTCATCCAAATACCAGGATATCACACCCTACTACCTTCTCAACAGATCCATCCCCTATTCTGATGACGTCAAACCTATAACTGTCACATCAGAAATAGATGATCTATCTCCGCTATATCTGCTTTAGTCTATAAATAGACATAAGCCTGAAGTCCACCAATGCTTCCGCTGCTCCCACTGACTACGACAACCCTCTGGCAGAGTCATATAGACGTGCACTTCTAAAGCTAGTTTAGAACGACGCTATACTCATCCTCCCACCGGGTCTCGCAGCCTGGAACAACAGCAATGGCAAGTGTGGGTAAACAAGAACTTCCCTGTCACCGTCCTTAAGGCTACCGGAGTACATCTCGGGTGCCTGAAGTTACCCACCTTATCTGCGGAGTGGCCAATGGAATGTCAAATCAGATTGAATCTTTAGGTTCCTTATCAAATCTTCAGTAATCGTTTGCGGTTCTGGAATCACTTCCAGTTCTACCATACTCCCACTACTGCTTTTGAAAAAATCCATTTTATTAAAACTGTGGCGAGTCCAGAACAATATTACTATTGATCTTCCAGATGGTAGAAAGTCAACCCTCGTCATAGCCTGGGTCAACCCACAAACAGCCATTACAGAAACGTGCCTTGAGTTGTCCAGTGTCTGGTGTTAATCATAAGCCGGACAACTCCCCGTACCTTAACATCGTTAAGATATGAACTGTTCTATATCCAATATAGAACCAGAGGCACTGATTTAATTTAACCAGATTCAAATCATGCAGCTGTCTCCAGTGCATGTCAACTAAATGGAAAAAGGCTGATCAGCGTTACTCAACTTAGGAATGCTTCCAATTATAAGTAACCTAAAAGAGAAGCAATTTCTCTTAATCATTACTATCAACTGAATACCATACAAAAGTATCTACATCTTCGATCACTTTGAAGAATCCCGATACTTGCAATACTTGGTTCTCTACTTTATTCAAATACCTATAACTTCTCAAAATTCGGACCCTGTGTTTCTACGAAACACTTGTCTAAAAACTAGAGAAGTCATAAGTAAACCGAATATAGTACGAGAACCAACCCCTCTGTCCTAATGGACACTGGACAACATACAATACTCTGTATAAGTCCCTTGAGTCTGATAACTCATTATCTGTGTGTTGTAGGTTGAAAACTGTACTTATGGTTAAGAAGAATCACACCGCTGTTCAATGCTCCTTACCTAACCATCCACTGATATAGGTAAATGTCATCGACATAATATCAAAAGGTATATCTCACTCTATGAAAATAGACGTACAGATATATCAATTTGAAATTGGTGCACAACAGCGGATATTCAAAACCAAATATTTGCCGACCGGCAAACAGCCCAGATGATCTCCTCAAATATCACCGATTACAACGAATCCCGATATAATGAGGATGATCACCCTATTCCCAATAACTTACTCCCACTCATCATCTGTAAAACCATACAGATGTGAGAATCAAACCTGGTAAATACATACCCTGGAGCAAGTGTTAATTGGGAAATCAGTTTTCTTTTAACAGTACACAGTTGAACTGAAACATTGAAATGTTTCGATGGGGTATCCTGGTATTCCTAGTAATGCCTCTACCATTATCCAGATTCACAACTATAACCGTATAATTCTTTGTCACCTCTCCAAATCCCTTTATATGTCTTTAGTCATTACCTTCTGCACACCCCTTTAGGCCAATTGGTTTTCTTCCTTCCCTACCGTTCGGCACCAGCCTATGGTTTGGAAGAAGACTATCCAATAAGCATAATGGGTGTACTGTCCTAGTCCTAGGAGCACTCGCAATGCGAGAGAAGGTGAAGATAAAAGACAACCGAATAAACCTTATTCCTATTTCTCCTGGACCAGAATCCATCCCCGAACTGGAACAAGTTCCTTTCGAGTTCGTATATAACCATACGATGGATTATCCAATAAACTGTGGATCTTCGTAGTGATACGGAGTGTCCTGGAGAAATACAAAGGTGATTTAGGATTGGCGAAGAAATACTTGGTTTAGTCGTGAATATCAGTCGCAATTTACTTTGCCCTCTTACTAATCCCTTGCTTTGTCTTAATCTTAATACCTTCTGCACACCGTTTAGGCTAATCGGTTTTCTTCATTCCCTACCGGTCGGCACCAGCCTAAGGTTTGGAAGAAGACTATCCAATTTGCATAATAGGTGTACTATCTCCTAAACCAAGGAGTACTCACAACTTGAGAGAAGGTAAAAGGGAAAAGACAACTGAATCATCCTATCCGTTTTCTCCAGAACCGGAAACCATCCTCGAATTCCTTCGAGTTCGTATCTAACCATACGATGGTTTTGTCCAATGGAAGTGGACGTTCGTAGTAATACGGGGTGTCCTGGAGAAAAGGGTAAAAGTAGGAGTGGCAATGAGGTCTGCAACTCTGACAATCCAAAAGCCTGTGTTAAGAAGGTTCGGTCAACTTGGTCACTGAGTCATAGTCTTGGGTCGGGTCAATGGTCGCTGCCAGAGAAAGAGAAAAGAAACACTCAGCGTGCACTCTAACCAAGATCAGAATGGTTACCAATTTATCTAATCTGGAAACCTCCCACTGTACCTCAAATTCTCCTCCAAACCTGAAAGAAGAATTAGTCGGGGTCACCCGAGGAGTAAACCAACTCATCAGTGGGAATCGGGATCCAACTCTCATCGCATGATAACGTGACGTAATCCGCTCACGTCATCACACTCTAGAAGGTATGCGCATATCTGGCAAGTTTCAGTTCTTTTGAAACTCCCGATGTGATTTTTACCCCATGCTCTTATGACCTTGACTTTGGCCAACATATCATAAGTCACATGTCAAGTTCAACCCGTCATTCTCCAGGTTAATTTGAATCCACCCGTACCTACCCTTGACTTTGGCCAAAATGGCAGTACGACTGTCCCAAACCAACGCATCTATCTATACTGCATATGAATACCCAATAGCTACCAATCACTGTGCCTTGACTTTGGCCAACATACACAGCTTGAATACTATTGACTACCCATATGAAACGACGGAGGGCTACGAATGGTTTCTGGCGAAAACCTTTAACGTAATGAACTTGATATCGTTGAAGGAACGGATAGCTTTTTAGAAAATATAGTGACGAAAACCTTTACTAAAGAGGTCACTCCCGGTGAAGGGATCTCGGCTCTTTCCCCGTAGAATGAGGTGCAGGATATTCCAAATGAATACCACGATGCAAAGCAAAAGTAATCGGCTATAGTGAAGTTAATGCCCTGACGCAAACTCCTGTCCAAGGGGTCACTCCCGGTGAAGGAATCTCGGCCCTTACCTCGTCGACTGAGGAGCTGGATATTCATAACCGAATATCACTGTGCAAAACAAAAGTGAACGTCCTTGCAATAACAGCTTTTTGAAAAAGTGTTCCAACAATATCAGATTAGGTTTTTTTATCTTGCATTGATCCGAATCAATGCAGTCCCATCAATTGATCACACCACAAAGAACGAAAATATACTGACGTACGTATATGCCATCCGCATTCGCCACTGGGTCCCGTCATCACCCGTTAGGTTAGCTAACTAACGGCAGAGCGGGGAATGGACTAGCGCGGATGAAAAACATATACAACATCTACTAATATATATACCAATATATAGTATTTCGCTCAAGGCGTGATAAAATGCAACATCACAGAAATGTACAGCATCACAGAACAATACATATATCTGGGATCCCCGGGTTTCACAGAGCCACTACTGAAACCCGACGTTCCCCTGGTCGTGTGGATAGCCTGTGCAATGAAATCCTAGACCCCTACGGGCGCGGCAAATTACCCGCCAAAACCTGAAGCGAGGCAGCCCCCTTCAGCGCCGTGAATGGACCACCCAGCACTTCACGGAATCCGGTAACTTGGGCACCCCTCCTGGGTCAACCTGTACCCCCTACGAGTGCGGCGAATAGCCTGCCAATCCTAGAGTGAAGCCCCCTCCGTTTCAATGCCATGAGATGCGGGCTTGTTGCCCTCTAGAACCCGGCTATCCGTGCACCCCACCGCGGGGTAATCCTAGTACAGAAAGTAAAATATACATACAACGGGTACATCGACCGCAACCAGGTCGTGCCCCAAAAAAATAATACAAATAGGCCGTGACGGCAGTCCACATGTCGGACGCTCGCCCCGCAATATCAAATGTACATAATACAACAAAACTGTACTAGCATTGCATCCAGGCTATCCCCCACGACCGATCCGCAACATCACAGCAAAAACACAGAACATCAACGTGAAAGTCACGTTCGCAAATCCGTCTAACCGGGCTATAGCAGTTAGACAGGATTTACCGATCAAGTGACATTCACGGTCGCAGATATAATGTAAATACTGTGAAATAATGTGTTTAAAATATCTGATCGATCAAAAATTAACAAGTGGGCCCCCAAGCAATACTGTAGCACTCACAGAAATTCTGGGCCCAATTTTAATATTCCAAAACCCCTATTTTTAGCCCACAAGCCCACTGCAAAAAAACGATGACATGATCCCTCATTCCTGCGGCGGAACCGCGGCCAAAGAGGGGTTATGGCCGCTGTTCCGCGGTCGTACGGAAGGATCGTGTTGTCAAATTTTTCCAGTGTTCTTAGAACTCCCTGCACATCATTCTGAGACAACCTGAAAAATTTTTGGACTTCAAAAAATTTCGACAGAAAACTGATGTAAAGAAAAACGCGGGTTTTTGGAATTTTGGTCGATCGGAAATGCAAACATATCAAACAAAGCTAGACGAAGTTAATGGCGAGGCTCTGATACCACTGTAAGTGCACGGCGGCGCCCCGTCCGTCAATCCGACGGCCAAATGCGGAAGCGGTGATAAACTTTAATTTTGCGAACTTAGCAAACCGGCACCACCGCGCACTAAACACCCGGATCGTACCATTAAACTAGATCTAGCTAACAACAAGACGGGTTAGAGAGATATACCGAGTAATCCGAGTCCTCCGGTCTTCTCGTCGTCGTCCCGATCTCCCGCGGAAAGTCCGGTCTCCATCTCCTCGCCGGAAGGGCACTACGTCGCCTGTATCTTTTACGGGCTCCCACCTCAATACCGAGGCAACTCGGGCGCGAAGTTGGCTGGCCGACGCGTCCAAGATTTGCTGTAGAAAGTGTAGTGTAGAGGCTATGTCTCATTTGGGGTTTTGTTGCCATTTGAAGATGATGGAGGAAACAAGATACGGAAAAATGGTGCTTGCGTTTTTCCTAGCATGAAATGAGATCAAGAAAAATCCCACAAGCTCAAAATGAAACTCTCTCATATTTTCTCACAAGTGTAGCCCTCTCTCATAAGTGAGAATGATGGAGGAATGATATATCAAACATAACAAGAAGGGAGGTGAGTGTAGGAAAAGGTGGAGGGTGACCCCTTCCTTCAAGGTAAACCTCAAATCAAACCCTTAATCAACCCATATCCTATCAAATCTCATTAATGCAAAAACCATCATGAAAAAGCAAAGATGCTTATCCTATCATAATGAATACATTTGCAAGAAACCCCCTCCACAAATGTTATCTGCACAATTGCAAATAACCCCCTCCATCGGAAAAGTCCGGCCGGGAAAGAACAAAGGAAAACCGGCCGGAACGGAATGCAAAATGGCAACTCCAGAAAACTGGTCCCGTAATAAATTACAGGAAAACCCCGCTACTGCATATACATGCCCGCATTTGTATTCCGACCGGATACAAATGCAATGAGACAAAATCTACACTGTACTATACTAGGATCCGGCTTAAACCAAAGCCGGGTAGTAATATCCGTCCGATCCTGATCCGTGCAATACCGCACGTATCTGATCGAACCCTGCCATATATGCATACGGCCTCTAGTACTAACCGTCCGATCCTGATCCGTGCAATACCACACGTGTCTGATCGGACCCTGCCATATCTCCATACGGTCTCTACAGCGTTTCGCCCGAAAGCTGAGTAACTGAATGTGTGGTGGACTCTAAAGACTCGTCAATACTATGGCTGTGGATTTAACCACTAGCACGTCAGAGGTATAAGCCAATACGTAACGGGCCACCAGCTATTGACCAAAAGGGACGTCGATGAGCGAACTCATCCTGACACCCTACTGAGCCTGTCAGTGACAATATCCGTACAGTCCGGTCCGTTCGTCTATGAGCATCGCATGGCGGGCCTAGGGGGTTGGTAAAAGTCAGACCCCCAAAAGCGGTACAAGTCGTGTCAGAGTGTAGCCCAGAACACCCTGAGATACTACTGGAATACCTACCAGTAAATCTCCTGCCTTGGCCAAGGACTTCGTGTAATGGCTCTCCTAGACACAGTGCGACCTCACCCCCAATACCGGGAGAGACGAACCCCCGAAGATCCGCTCACTGCCTCCATATGGCTCGGGACTGTACCCAACTAAAACCTGTTTGCACGACTCCTTTGAGCCGTAGTAGGGTAGTAATCAAAGCACAGTGGGAACTCACACGAGACAAATGACGATCCCCAGGTCGATGAACTAACCTGTACATATGTCACCTGGGAACTGCTATCTGACATGAGGTATGAGACCAACTAGCATGTTCCCGGCGAGTCCTGTCCGGTGTACTCATAACCCAATGAGCACCTGTATATATCTTAGGTGAACCAACTGACACCAGTGGCCTGTGAGACCGGCCATCGCCCCTCGTCGGGGTCTCGACTGTATACACTAGTCTACTCTGGAGAATCGATGCCCTGTCTCGAAACTCCCACGACTAGGGACCATTTAAGGATGTGCTTATAGACTACCAGCTCCCACGTATATGATCGCCCTCATACTGCTGGCAGTCAAGCAAGAATCCTAGGGGCTCTATCAACGTGTAATAGCGACCTGTAAGGTCACCTGAAACAGTACACGATGATAAAGGTAAACCAGATAGCATACTATCATCTCGAGTAAGACTGTCGTACCGGGATAGGTCCTCCCTCAATCATTGCAATCACGTGCCTGTGATCCAATAATTGACTCTGAGGACACTATCTCCAACACCCCTACTGAGCTTGTCCGTGACAATATCCGTACAGTCCGGTCTGTTCGTCTAAGAGTATCGCATATCGAGTCTAGAGGGTTGGATAAAGTCAGACCCCTAATAACGCAATATTTCGTGTCAGTATGAAGCTCATCACCAACTGAGAAACTACTTATCCAAATCAGTAATTCTTGTTTACCTTGGCCAAAGATTTCTGGTGATGGCCACACGTGCACCGCGCGACATAACCCCCAATACCGGGAGAGACGAATCCCCGACGATTTGCTCACTGCATCCGTGTGGCTCGGGACTGTACCCAACTAAAACCTGTTTGCACAACTCCTTTAAGCCGTGGTAGGGTAGTAATCAAAACATAGTGGGAACTCACACGAGACAAATGACAATCTCAGGTCGACAGACTAACCTGTACACATGTCACCTGGGAACTGCTATCTGACAATAACTATAATACCAACTAGCATGTTCCCGGCGAGTCCGTCCAGAGTACTCATAACCCAATAAGCACCTGTATACTATCTTAAGTGACTAACTGACACCAATGGCTTGTGAGACCGGCCACCATCCCTTGTCGGGGTCTCGATAAGTATACACTAGTCTACTCCAGAGTATCGATGCACAGTCTCGATACTCCGGCGACTAGGGGCATTTAAGGATGTGCTTATAGACTACCCAGCTCCCACGTATATAATCGTCATCATAATGCTGGTAGTCAAGCAAGAATCGTATGAGCTCTATCAACATGTAATAGTGATCTGTAATACCACATAATGCATGTACATGATGATAAAGGCAAACCATATAGCATACCATCATCTTGAGTAAGACTGTTCTATCCGTATAGGTCATCTCTCAATCATCATAATCACCTGCCTGCGATTACAATAATTGCCTTGAGGGCACTATAGCCAACAGGCACGACCAAATCAAGATTAGGTAGGGAGTTCATTACCATTCCTAAGCCCCAAAAATCACAACCTAGTATCGAGCATCACCTTGAATTAATAAAAAAAACATCTAAATTCGACTCTAAGTACCGTCGCACTCAACAAGGATGAGAATTTTGAGGGTAATCTATTTCTTACCCTAGCTATTCTTGAGGTGTCTTAGGCAAGTGTTATCGAGTATGAAAGTCTCAGAAAATAAAGGGGTTCTATAATTAAGGAATTTGGAGAAAGCCTGGGAAATCCTCCCTCCATTTATTTGCACTTACCTGACCGAGAGATAGTGAAGAGAATTGTAGAGAATCGATATTTCAAATTGTCTCTTGAAAGTCTAGGAGTGGATCTAAAGATTGACCTAGGTGACCCTAGAAGCTAGGTGATTGGTTGTTTTCTTTCTTCTTGATTGGTTGAGTCAATCATCCGTGCATTTTATCACCACTTTTGAGTTCATACTCTTTAGTCATACTATACTGATTTCATTCTATTCCACATTCATACACTCTCGTTACATTTCTTTACCCCTATTTTTACCTTACACTATCTCAATTAGTGTATGCGAATGTGGGCTAGAGACCCAAAATCCCGATTAATCCGAATCCTACCCGTTCTTTATTACTCTTCTATCGATTCCGAAATCGGTATTTCCGACGATTCTACCTTTCCTACGATACTTTCTTCCAATCACACGATCGTCGGCACGTCTAATCCTACTCTCCAAGATCTTTACTACCCTAGCCATGTAGCTATTCCTTCATGTATTTATTTGACTCCCTTCAATCCAACTTGATTCACATTTTGTGTCCAATAAACAATATGAGCTGGAGACCCTGCTCAAATCTCCTACACATTTCCCCCATACAACGAGTGTAAAACAAGGGGGAAGTCCTACATGAGTGGGTGGGGCCGGCTTGTTGCCACTCGTTGTATAAGGAGCTGTGCAGGAACCCTTTTCCCATAGAAATTTTCTGTAAACCAATTCCAAACAAGAATATGAATATCAATCCAAGATAGTAGAAGCAACCAATCTAAAATGAAAGTAGTTGTTGGCAACAAAATCCCTCCAGCATCAACCGGTCTTAATAATAGAAGTAGGTGTTGTGAAATCGGACTTGCGTGTGAATCAATGCATAAAACCTTAATTTATTTTAAGCCGCTACTAATTAGAGAAAGAGGTATTGCATCAATTAACTCGATACTAAATTGACACACCCAACTCTGATCATGGCAGGCATTTAATCGAAACATTCAGCAATTCAAGCAGCAGCATCAGTATCAAATGTATGGTACCAGAAGTACCAAATCAACAAGCATCGACTAATCTTAAAATACATTAACTCAGCTAGGTTTTGTATGCATAGCGAACACTACCGTTTTTAAGCTTCTTGCGCTGCAAACAGAATCCATCTATCAAGATTGATAGGGGCTGTTTGGTTGCAAGATTATGAAATTTGGATTCCAAAATAGTACGGTTGAAAATTTCTGGATTTGGTAATTTGTTGTTTGGTTGGTATTGGATTTCTAGTATTGGAGTTGTAGATCCTTGTAATTTTTGTTTGATTGGTAAAAAAAAGTGGGATTTGGATTTGAGGATTTTAGAGAGAGAGATAGAGAGAGAATTATTAAATAAATAAAGTATCGGGTCCCATCTAAAAGTACAATAAATAGTACCAAATCCAGCAAATTCTCCAAAATTTTTAGGATCCAAAGATCCTTGTTTTGTGGTGAGCCCCCCATAAAAACAAAAGAATCCTACAGATCCAAATCCCATAACCAAACATAAAATTATGGAATCCTTTTTGGATTCCACAATCCAAATCTTTGGTAATCTTACAACCAAACAGGCCCATACTGAATCGAGAAACACAAATTTGATCAACTGCCAGACAACAAGAATTCAAACACCATCTCCACAATCTAATGCGTGTTTAACATAAGTTACCAAATTTCAGTTTCATTAACTGATCTAAATAAAACTACTTAACAACACAACTAGATTTTGTCAGGTTTGCATTACAGATCTAATTAATGCCTAAAAACAACAAACTTTTCAAACCTCTTTTCACATATATTCAAACAAAGTCCATTTATCAATTGACATGAATTGACTAACCCAATTTTGATACTAGCACACATCTAAATATATCAAAGACTTCTCTAATTAAACAACACTGGTACCTAATACATGATAACAAAGGTGCCAAATCGCACTAGCAGATAAAACCGAATATTTTCAAGAGCTGAGTAAGCACCCTTGGTAGCCAAATTAGAGGAGCTAAGCAAACAATTTTACAATAGAACTTGATGTTGCTATATAGAATTCCGCATGGAATTAGTTCAAATAAAACCCAATATTTTCAAGAGGAATGGTATCCTCTACAATACCTCCCTGCGTAATTTCCTACAAAATGAGAAATTTCCTGTTTTTCTCTCTCCTATAGCACATTTCCCGCACCCCACCTGGCTCTTGTGCCTTTACCCTTTCCCCTCCCTTCTCTTCTCCAAAAAATAATTTGGAAAAAAGTAAACAGAACAATTGTGTTTCTTACTCCTAAATTCAAAGATGTAAAAAATTTATATCTGATATCGTAATATATTAGGAGATATTTTCTAAAAATCGGATATATGTTTTTGTATTATAAATATTGTAAATGCAACTCGATAAAATATTTGACTTTCTTAAATAGATAATTCCTTAATAGCTCGGTGGTAAGATAGTCATATTAAGTGACTAATAATGTTTTAAATGTCGGCCGGCATCTGGCATGTGTCATCAAAATTTCAGGTTTAGAGAGTAATCGATATGAAATTACCAAATTATATTTTGAAATTTAGAATATATCGACTGAAATTTAAGTATATCAGCCGAAATTTCGGTATATCGACGATATTTATGTATATCGGCAGAAATGTCGCTATACTTGCTAAAAAATCTCGTTATGGTTTTTTCTCGTTTTTTTTCCAGTTTTCAAGACATAAAACTTACCCGATATGTTACATTATTAACCTTATTTTCTCTTAAATCCACTTAGAGACGGCTCGTCTTCTCTTGAATTTTTAGAAGCGACTTATATTCTCTCAACTTTGGTCTTAACAAGTAGACACTTCAATTAAATCCTTTTCCTCCTAGGTTTCAGATCTTCAAGAACTTCAACTTCGATTCCGCTTAGATTTGAAGTCCACGACATCGACTGCAACACCTTTCTCGATGAGCGATTCTCAAGTTCAACTTCGACCCTTTCTTGACTCAACGCTTCTCCTTTCTTTTTTCTTTGATTTCGATCTTCTCGAATTCAACAATTAATATTCATATTAAGTTATAACGATAACATTTTGTCAAAAACATAAGTTATATCAATAGTATATATAATACAAAACTATAAAATTCGATATTTAGGAAATATCACTGAAATTTTTCTGATATCTCGATATCGAAATCTTTGAACCGACACAACACCGATATCGGACATTTAAAACATTGGTGACTGGTCTTAGGTTCTTATATAATTTGTTTCTTCGTATCTTATCTTCGAAGGTGACTCTTTCTTTGAAATGCCGAATTTCTCAAAATATTATGATTGAATATCTTAGAAATTTAATCTTGAATTTCTGAGATTCAAGATTGAATTACATAGAAATTGAGAAATGAATTTCTCATAAATTCGCTATAAGAGAAAGAAATAGACTTACCTTTGACGAAAGAAAACGACTCGAATGATGAATTTGGGCTTCATCAAACTTCAAGCAAGCTTCAAAAACAAAAAAGAAACGCTTTGAAGTTGGAAGATGCAAATTTTATTATTTTAATGAAGAGTCTATTTGGTTGCAAAAATAAGAAAAGTTTTAATCTGGATTTTTGTACTTTAAATTATCCTCAAACGTGTCGAATCAAGTCGGATCTTATTTGAATATTACTTGCAAACCCAAGTACCCAAATAAATTTTTAGGAAAAACAGTAATATTTTAAAGAGATCTAACAGTCGAAATATCGGCAAATAATAAAATAAATCGACCAATATTTTACCAAAACTACAACGAGATTTAAATCTATAAATCGTATTGCTTCCTCTCCATTTCTGATATATCAACACATATCCAATATATACATTGTTTTAAAAGACGACCGTCTAGACGCGTAGGCAACAACCTATACACATAAAAGAGCCGCATCACACTGCATTAGACCGCTTAGTCGGGGGATTATGTTTACCTTTGTGTTCTCGTAGATGCTCTCTTTATTTGTTAATTAGAGTGTAATATATAATAAAAAGACATTTATTTGTACTCTATCTTTTAGTGTATTACCACTAATTTATCTTAACATTCTTATTTCAGCCAATTATTTTTCAGACATGTCGTTTCTTAACTGCACAATATTCTGAACCATAAAGAAGCCTCGGGGTTATAGTCGCAAGGGCATGATGGTAGCATATTACTTTTCGTTCATACCAATTTCAATGAACTTTCTTCTAAAATTTATTTGAAATTGACTAGATGTGCTTCAATTGATTGGATTTGCCCGTATTATGTTCAATTTGCTTCGATTATAAGATGGGTTTACTTTAATTGGTCGGATATGCCCCGATAATGTTGTATTTGCTTCATTCTATTTTGAATTTCCACTTTTTATTCATTAATGTTCGATTTGTTCCATGGATCTTGTATCATTTGCATATGAAATTATTTAAAAATTTAGGAACTCTTATGTGATTGTGTAAAAAAACTGTTGTGTTTTCGCCAATGACGAATTTGCTTCTCTTATTTTACCCTCTATTTGGTTTGATGGAACAGATGCAAGGAAATGGTAGGGGAAAAGATAAAAATGTAAAGAGAACGAGAAGCAAGGGGAAAAGAGAATGCAGGGAACGAGAAGGCGGAAACACAAGGAGGAGAAAGGAGACACGAGAAGAGAGTGATAGGAGAGGAAAATACGAAGAATTTCTCACTGTGTAGAGTTACTGCACAAAACCCCTTGTCCTCTATTTTGAAGCATCGCATGTTACTCAGAGAAGAAACATTATGTGAGGATATAACTTATCGATAAAATCAACATTAAGTAGGCAAAACCAACTCCAAATGGCCTAATTTGGCAACAACATTCAAAAAAACCCGGTTTGGTTTAAGTTAGAATAAAACTGTGGTTTGCATGCATGCAACCATGGGTGTAAAAATGGTGTTTCGTAAAATTAGGTCATTTGCCAACTTTGTCTTGAAACCAACATTTCGTCTAAAATAGGGTTTACGAAAGAAAGCAGCTTCAAACTTGTCATTTTGGAGTTTTAAAAAAATGGAGGTGTTGAACCTTCCAAACGTTTTTGAAGCCGTGGTTTGGAAATTCTATTTTGGTTGCCAAACCGTGGTTATATTTTTGGAGTTGAGCCTTAAAACACTCAGAAAGAATGGTTTCGGAAATTGCAACCACATTTCCAAACGAGGCATAAGGGAAGCATATAAAAATTGAGAATATTAGCAATTTAAACAACAAGACAGGCAGCTAATGCATAATAAAACCTAAATAACACTTGCATTAACAGATATAGAAAAGAATATTCACTTAATAACTGATGATGCTCAATATTGGCGACCTTTCAGATCAGGACACGTGGCAGATTACGTGTCCCAGAACTCAGAAGAGAGGGCCCACAGGGGCCGATCAGGCCCGACCTACAAGCACAAAGCTGGCTCACCTCAGGGCCCTTGCAAATTGGCCTCCTCGGTCTCTCAGCTCGCATCCGAGCTACCGTAGGACCAAGATACCTCAGCCCTCTCGCTCGTTCCCGAGCTCTCCCGCCGAGACCATCTTCCTCAGTCCTTCCGACCGACCAACTCCACCACTCACAGGCGTAACCGCCGCTCCGCAAATCTCGCCATGCGCAGATTCTCCGCCGGCTACATCCCACGTTCCACGCCATCACGATCCCCATTAACGAGCTTATCCGCACTTTACGCGGGCGTGACGTCGGGAGCGTAACTGGCGGCGAGATTCTCGCGCCTGCTGCTGCATGCCACCACCGCTATATAAACCCCCATCACAGAGGGGTCAAGTAAGCCATTTTTTACACCTTTAA
Source organism: Agapanthus africanus (assembly GCA_030015575.1). NCBI lineage: Eukaryota > Viridiplantae > Streptophyta > Magnoliopsida > Asparagales > Amaryllidaceae > Agapanthus > Agapanthus africanus. Next base: position 376,899,861 of record CM057344.1, on the reverse strand, counting down.
ACCGTTACTCTGCTCGGATCTCATTACTAACTTGAGCATCGGAGGGTCCTTGGTGGTACCAAACCATCCCGGGACTTCTTTGCAGGTATTCGGCAACAACTTCCTCACCTCTCATCTTCCTCCAAAAACCCATTGAGACCCACATGCAACGAAAGATAATCAGCTAAGTTCACCGCGAGATCAACGGAAGACAACATTTGACGGAGGCCCGAAAAGGAGCCCCATCAGTTGGCGCCGTCTGTCGGAAACGAAACTCCACAAAAAAACAAAGTTGGCCTTCCGATCTCCATCCCCATGGCAAGCGATCACCTTGAAGATCCAGATACCAGCCGCCGCCTCCCCCTCACCGGAGGCGCGGGTGAACCTCCTCCGGCGACCGTCATCAACACTCTCGCCGGCTAAATAGACCGACACCCTCTCCCTTGACGGGGTCGCACAGAGGGGGCTCGCCACGGCGGCTTGAGGGCCACCTCGCCCAAGGATCTAAGCCCTCACTAAGAGGCAGCCCAGCAGCTACCCTGCTCGGCTATCCCTGGCGGGTAGCTTCCCTACCACAACGCTAGGGATCAGAAAGTCCTCCCAGAGGCGGTCGAGCCCGAGGATCCCTCGCTCGGCTATCCCTGGCGGGTAGCTTCCCTACCGCAACGCCAGGAATCAGAAAGTCCTCCCAGAGGCAGTCGAGCCCGAGGATCCCTCGCTCGGCTATCCTTGGCGGGAAGCTTCCCTACCGCAACGCCGGGAATCAGAAAGTCCTCGCAGAGGCAGTCGATCCCGAGGATCTCTCGACCGGAACGCCAGGGATCAGAAAGCCCTCCAAGAGGCAGTCGAGCCCGAGGATCCGTCGCTCGGCTATCCTTCAGGACAAAAGCCCTCGCCAAGAGGTACCGGGCAGTAACCCTGCCCGGCCAAGGGTCCTTGGTAGGCTTCTTACAGCCCTATAGCTCTTCCCGCGCCAAGAACCAAAGTCCTCCCAGAGGCAGTCGGGTCCTTACTCGGCTATCCCCGGCTGGTAGCTTCCTACCACAACCGACAGGGATCAAAGTCCTCGCCAAGAGGCACTGGGTAGTAACCCTACTCGGTCCCCGTCCTGAAGGATCAAAAGTCCTCCCAGAGGCAGTCTTGCCCGAGGATCCCTCGCTCGGCTATCCCTGGCGAGTAGCATCCCTACCGTAACGCCAGGGATCAAAAAGTCCTCCCAGAGGCAGTCGAGCCCGAGGATCCCTCGCTCGGCTATCCCCGGCGGGTAGCTTCCCTACCGCAACGCCGGGGATCAGAAAGCCCTCGCCAAGAGGCACCGAGCAGCTACCCTGCTCGGCCATCCTTCGCAGGCCTCTCAGGGACCCTCCAGCGTCAAGGATCAAAGCCTTCGCCAAGAGGCACCGAGCAGCTACCCCGCTCGGCCATCCTTCGCAGGCCCCTCAGGGCCCCTCCAGCGTCAAGGATCAATGCTCTCGCCAAGAGGCACCGAGCAGCTACCATGCTCGGCCATCCTTCACAGGCCTCTCAGGGGCCCTCCAGCATCAAGGACCAATGCCCTCGCCAAGAGGCACCGAGCAGCTACCCTGCTCGGCCATCCTTCGCAGGCCTCTCACGGCCCCTCCAGCGTCAAGGATCAAAGCCCTCATCGTGAGACCGCCGAGTTCCTTCCTGCTCGGCGCATCACCAGCGAGCATCCTCCTGCCCATCAGATGCTGAGGATCTCAAGCCCTCATCGTGAGGCCGCCGGATTTCTTCCTGCTCGGCGCATCCCCAGCGGACATCCTCCTGCCCATCAGACGCTGAGGATCTCAAGCCCTCACCGTGAGACCGCCAGTTCCTTCTGCTCGGCGCATCCCCAGCGGGCATCCTCCTGCCCATCAGACGCTGAGGATCTCAAGCCCTCACCGCGAGGCCGCCGAGTTCCTTCCTGCTCAGCGCATCCCCAGCGGGCATCCTCCTGCCCATCAGATGCCGAGGATCTCAAGCCCTCATCATGAGGCCGCCGAGTTCCTTCCTGCTCGGTGCATCCCAGCGAGCATCCTCCTGCCCATCAGACGCTGATGGTCTGGAGCCCTCATCGCGAGGCCGTCGAGTTCCTTCCTGCTCGGCGCATCCCCGGCGGGCATCCTCCTGCCCAACAGACGCTGATGGTCTGAAGCCCTCATCGCGAGGCCGCCGAGTTCCTTCCTGCTCAGCGCATCCCAGCGGGCATCCTCCTGCCCATCAGACGCTGATGGTCTGAAGCCCTCATCATGAGGCCGTCGAGTTCCTTCCTGCTCGACGCATCCCCAGCGGGCATCCTCCTGCCCAACAGACGCCGATAGTCTGAAGTCCTCATCGCGAGGCCGCCGAGTTCCTTCCAGCTCGGCGCATCCCCAGCGGGCATCCTCCTACCCATCAGATGCTGAGGATCTCAAGCCCTCATCGTGAGGCCGCCAAGTTCCTTCCTACTCGGCGCATCCCAGCGGGCATCCTCCTGTCCATCAGACGCTGATGGTCTGAAGCCCTCATCGCGAGGCCACCGAGTTCCTTCCTGCTCGGCGCATTCCCCGTGGACGTCCTCCTGCCCATCAAACGCTGAAGATCTGAAGCCCTCTTCGCGAGGCCGCCGCACCCCTTCCTACTCGGCGCATCCCGACGGGTAGCTTCCTACCCAACAAAGACAAGGATCAAAGTCCTTCCAGACTCGACTATCCCTGGCCAGTAGCTTCCCTACTCGCAATGCCAGGGGTCAAGGCCCTCGCCAAGATCAACCGAGCAGCTTCCCTACCCTTACTCGGTCATCCCCAGCAGGCATCCTCCTGCACAACAGACGCTGCGGGTTTGTAACCCTCATAACGAGGCCACTGAGCCTATCACATGCAGCGGATCCGAAGCCCCAACAAGAGACATCAGGTCTATCTAAGTCTGAGTAACCCCCACTCGACTTCGGGGCCATGGAGATGCCTCCTTCTCAGTAGCGCTTGGCACACCCGGCAAGTGATCGAAATCAACTCGATGACCGATCGCTCCACATGTCACGCCCACACTGGGCTGCGCCCCATCAGTCCACAGGTCTGCACACGTCGCGTCGGCCAACCGGCGCTCGACACGTGGACCGTCACTTCAGTGGCAGGACGCTCGAACCGGCGCACCTTCCCTAAATGCAGAAATCTCGTCCCGATAAGCTGGCAGAAAAAAGAGCTGACAGCCCGGGAACGCGTCCCGACGAAACCTTAGGAGGGAGCTTACCCCAGACGGCCCGGCAGTCCACTCATGACCCGACCCACTAGCTGGTTGGGACAAGAGTGGGGGGCTAATGATGATGCTCAATATTGGCGACCTTTCAGATCAGGACACGTGGCAGATGACGTGTCCTAGAACTCAGAAGAGAGGGCCCACAGGGGCCGATCAGGCCCGACCTATAAGCAGAAAGCTGACTCACCTCAGGGCCCTTGCAAATTGGCATCCTCGGTCTCTCAGCTCGCCTCCGAGCTACCGCAGGACCAAGATACCTCGGCCCTCTCGCTCGTTCCCGAGCTCTCCCGTCGAGACCATCTTCCTCGGTCCCTCCAACCGACCAACTCCACCACTCACAGGCGTAACCGCCGCTCCGCAAATCTCTCCATGCGCAGATTCTCCGCCGGCTACATCCCACGTTCCACGCCATCACGATCCCCATTAACGGGCGATCCGCTCTTTACACGGGCGTGACGTCGGGAACATATCTGCCGGCGAGATTCTCACGCCTGCTGCTGCATGCCACAACCGCTATATAAACCCCCATCACAGAGGGGTCAAGTAAGCCATTTTTTACACCTTTAAGCCGTTACTCTGCTCGGATCTCATCACTAACTTGAGTGTCGGAGGGTCCTTGGTGGTACCAAACCACCCCGGGACTTCTTTACAGGTACTCGGCAACAACTTCCTCACCTCATCTCTTCCTCCAAAAACCCATTGAGACCCACACGCAACGAAGGATAATCAGCTAAGTTCACCGCGAGATCAACGGAAGACAACATCTGACGGAGGCCCGAAAAGGAGCCCCATCAATAACTCAATTATTTTTTTTATTAAATAGCATTCCAGAGGTAACCAATGCAAAAGAACTTTAATCTACGCAGATCAAGGAAGAAAACGTAGGTGAGAGGACAATTTTCAGATGATCAGAAAAAAAAAACCCTCAATCTATTTACAGATCCATATAAATCATCTTAAAATCTAAAAATTTCACAAATGCAAATACATATTAATGCAAGTGGCAGATCGCAAACCTCAACTGATCTAAAAGGGGGAAAAGGAGCACCACACGAATTAATGCATAAAACCCTAAAATAAGAGCTCAATTAATTCTTAAAATCCAAAAATCTTCGGACACCACAATCGATATATGAAATGAAGCCTACATTAACAAAGCAACTATGATTTATGGTACGCATCTAAGAATTGAAATTTTCAAGATGATAACACAATTAGGTTTTGTCAAATAGCATTCCAAGAAAAGCAGTGCATAAAATCCCAGAAAAACTCAAACACCAAATGACCTAAAACGAAAGGATCAGATCCGAATATAAACCATTGAATCCTTAAGAATTACCACAGATAGGATGGGATCTTGATCCTGATGAACAGCATGGCCATGACATACCCAATCACCACCGCCGAGATCCCAAACGCGGCGAAGGAGACCCTGACGCTCCTCGCCCTGTTGCGATCCAGCGCAAGGTCCATAAGAATGATCCCCATTCCTCCGAGCAGGAACATGAAGCCCGAGGAGATCCCCTCGATGATGTACTGGCCGTTGACACGGCCCGGCATGAAGACGACGGGCTTGACGGTGCCGGTGTTGGGGTCCTGGGTGCTGCCGATGCCGGGGGGCTCGACAATGACGTCGTACACTAGGCCCGAGACGACGGCAAAGTAGGTGAGAAGGACGAGGGAGAGAGTGAGGGAGGGCGTGGGGAGGGTCAGGGTTGAGGGGAGCTTCAGGCGGAGGCGTGGCGGTCGGAGGAGGGAGTAGGGGAGGAAGGATAGGAGGGGGAGCATGGGATCCATTTGGGAATTCGGGGGATTTGGTATTGGAGAAAGGATTGGACGGAAGTTGGGTTATATGTCTGTGTTTTAATCCGAAAAATCTATTATTTAAAGGCTTGCAAGGTGTAAGCCCTCGCATAACCTTGGATGGGCTCCCTCCTCCACATGCAAGGAAAGCCCATCCAAGAGCTCTAGAGGGCCTTGCATAGTGCAAGCCCTTCTGGAGTAGATTTTTTCGTTTTCATCCTAGTATTTTCTTTTTATGCAACCATCTTACGAATGGTGTTTTAACGCTAGAATTTTTATGCGACCCCTTTACCGGTTATCTGTCACTTTAGAAAGCAATTTTCAACTGAGCTAGGCCCAATTGTCAATAGGTATATAGCTATGTAGATTTAACTTTGCATTCCTGACATGGAGGAGTTTTCACTTGCACCCCTGACATGGAGGAGTTTTCACATCTCTGCTCAATGCAAAATTTAAGCATGCAGCAAGATTTCTCCTATTTGATTGAAGAAAATTAAGAATTATGAAGCTATCAACGCATTAACATATTTCACTACTTAAATTCAAATTCAAAGTACTCTTCTCTCCATTTTTTCTTTCCATACATTTAGGCATCAATATCCAAGGCATCATTTCAATTTCTAAAGATATCTCAATAAATGTATCTCTAACTGTTACAACCCGAAAACGGCACGTAATCGGCACTTAGATCACGTAACGTTAAAGATGTCGACGAGATCCAAGTAAGCCAAAAATCCGGAATCTAAACTTTTCTGAAGAAATAGCAAAGGTGAAGTTTAGAAAGAGTTATTAAATGGAATCAGGTTTTGTTCTTAAAGTGTAAATAAGTTTTGTTTGAAAAACATCTATGACGTTTAAAAATCGGTAGCACCTCCTTTGTAAATTTTAAATAAAACCATATACAAGACTTAATATATAACCATCCCAACAGGAGCTCACTTCCATACCCAAACAGCGGAGCAACCACGCAGATAATATACGACACTCAAAACGAAAAAATAGAAAGCGAAACATGAACAGAAATAATATAAGTCGACTCCAAACGAGCACGACACCCAAACAGACATAACATCTAAGTCTCGCTTCTAAGTCCACACAATACAAGTTTTGGTCGATGGGGATTTTAACTAGATCCAAAAGAATATATACATATATAATGCGTGGTTACGATAAGACATGTAACTCGCCTATCAAAGCAATCACCGTAGAAAGAAGTGTGCCGGCAATCCGCTACTGATCGAAGCGGTCGATCCTGCATGAAACTAGGGCACAACAGGGGTGAATTGCCAGCTCGTGAATAAAAGTATATTACAAGGTAGAAATCGAAATACATAACGATCCACCTAGGTCATAAAGTATAATAATATCATATCCTGTAGTAATATATGTATAATGCACAAACACTATAAATGCATCAATATCTATCGCATAAATATGGAAATATATCATCATCTCATATGTGTATAGCATGCATCCATGTATAAACCTATAAAGCAGCCGAAAGATGTATGTAAAACCCTTTCAAAATAGCCGTATGATACGTATGTCACAGCATAAGTAGCAGACGTAGTTTTATGAAACATTATATGCGTTTTGTTTAAATTATACATCTCACTTTTTAGAAATAAGTTTTAAGAAGGTTTCCGTTTAGAAGTTTCTTGTGTCGTCCCAGACACATCAAAATAGTGAGACTGTGGCTTATTTGGAAAGCTCTTTATGTGCATCAATATGTAAAAATCGTATTCAAGTACTGTCCTAAATATCAGTCCTATTCGGCTACTATATAACATAATCTAGAACTGTAACGTTCTGAAAATCGTTTAGGAGAATTTTCCGATAATCGGTAAAATAACCGGTGTTTTCCGTAAAAACCAAGATATAATTATTTTTCAGCATAGACTTAAATATATCTATTCTAGCTATGTAATGGCTAGTATTGATATTTAATTAGTCGCTTATAAATTGTTAGTTTACTTAAATATTTTTCTTAATAAATTATTTTAAATATTATTTTTAAGCTTTCACTTATACATTTAATTAGTGATAATTACAAATTGGAATGGGTTAATTTTACATTGTCCACCATGATAACTTAGAAACAAGTTTGTAACATGCTATTTTGGTTAAAAATGTGTCTCCACCATTCTAGAAAAGTCTAGGATTAAATCGGAAAGGAAATAAATAAATAAGAATGAGTTAATATATGTTGTGATAGTGGACTTTTCTTGACTTGGAGAAGTTTCTACACACACCCACACACACACACCCTCTCTCTCCCCTCTCCCAATTCTGGCCGGCCCCAAAACTGCAGTGCAGCCCCCTGTTCCTCCACTCATTTCCCACTTAAATCAAGAGAAAAGAAAAAGGAATAAAAGAAAAATAATAAACATTGAGGTATGGTGTTTTTATACTTGTGGTGTGGGGTGTGGTCACCACTCTCTCTCACTTATCCTCACCTCACTCCTCTCTTTCTCCACTGGCCGAAACAAGGCAGCCCCCATTCCCCATTTTCCCCACTTCATTTTCCATCAAAAATCCTCAAAATTCCATCAAAAATCCAAACTAAAACTTCACAAACTCCAAATTAAATCTTACCCATTATTCCTTGGCCAAATCTAAGCTTGGATCTTGAAGCTAGTAGCATTTTGGGGAAGCTAAGTTGCATGTTAGATCTTCAAAATTTGTGAGGTATAATTTTACTCTAATTGCTACCTTGTTAATATTTGTTGTAATCTAATTTATTTAGGTGTTTAAATATGGTTTAATTGAAATTAGAATTTTAAAGAAAAGGGAATTGAGTTTAAGTTAAGGTTTTTATCATTTGAAAAGGGTTACAATGTGTAGTTTCACATCTTAAGACATGCAAAAAATCTAAGCTAGTTGCTAGTTTGCTAATTGTTACTTTAAAATTTTTTAAATTACATAATTTTACAAACTAATTTCATGGTAAATGTTGTTGACAAATGAGATTAAAAATTTAGTTAAGAGTTGTGAAGCCTAATTATGATATTAGATGAATATTGTGGCCACTAGATTTGTTTAAACATCTAGTTTTGTACTAAAATGGTTAAAAGATGCTTATTAGGTTTTTTTGGAATAAATCAATTTGATTAAATTTGAGATTTTGATGGTTTAAAACATATTTCTTATAATATTTTGTGTGTTGTGAATGCGCGAGTGATGCGATTGGGTTTTAGGCTTGGTGGTTTTCGCGTATAGCGACCCTAGTTATGGTTTGTGGCGTTGTCGCGAGCGCGTTTTGTGCACCAAGTGCGTGCGCGTTTAGTTAGGGCACATGGTTGACTTGTATCGTTTGTACCCGCGACCATCTCTTATTTATTCTCTTATTTACTTGTGTATGTTTCTAGGATCGGGTGCAGAGGCGTCGGATGTGGCGTGGAAATGACAAAGCTGTGATCGGATCTGATTAGCCGAGACGTACGAGTGAGTAGATTTAACATCTACGGGGAAATCGCCCGTATGGCATTAAGCGTCAGGGTTAGATATGATATTATAGTCACATCTTATATGCATATGAGTTGATTGTGCATGAGCATCATTGCATACTATTACTTGTTGCGCCTTGACTTAGTACTCATTGGACACGGCACCATTACTGACGGTTCATGTTGCACGAGCACTAAATTGTATGCTACACACACACCGTTGGTAATTGCCATGACACGCACAACCTATACACATATGCGGTATTGTATTGTTATTGGCATTGAGACGTTGATTCGTGTTCTATTGCGCATATAAAATGCATCATGCATACAAACTTACATGTATATACACATACGTTGCTATAGCTACATATACACATTTATATGATGTTGCATTTGATTTTGGAGAAGTTGGGAACCGCATGATATATTTAAAAACTGGATTTATTTAAAAGAGCGGTTTTCCCTTGATATGTGCATATTACTGTTCTATGTTGCATACATCATATTTCATGAATTTTCGTATTGAGATACGGATTTCATGTGATTTATGGATTTGAGAACCGTGGGGATATTTCAAGAAAGTATACATTGTTTTGAAAACCCGGTTTCTCTTGATATGATATTTCGGTGTGTCCACCATGAGTTTTCTTGGTTCTGAGACTTGTGTTAGAAATCCGATTCAAGGAGCGGTAGGCACCGTCTGCGGGTACATGGTGGACCCGGTATGGTACTCCGGAGCAAGAAATGATTTTTGTAGTGTAGACAATGAGTCTGACAGAGGGAGCACTACCTACCGGTGATTGGTTGGACCTGGCGGTTATCCGGAGGATACCGACCGGGATCGTGAGATGGATATGGGCCGATCCGGATTGACGGAGCCCGTGGGCCGATCCGGACTGACGGAGCCCGTGGGCCGATCCGGACTGACGGAGCCCGAGTTATGTGGATTTACGTGTCGATATTGGACACGGGTTTTCATGATATTTCGAGTGTCGATGTTGGGCACTTAGGTTCTATGAGATTTACAGATACGAGGGCCGATCAGAGTGACGGCGCCTAAGGTATTAAGATTTGGGGTGTCGTTGATGGACACCGGGTTTTTCCACGATGGTGATTCATTGATGATGATATGTTTTATCACATACTCAGTATTTATTAGATATGCATTGTTTCATATAGTAGTAGTACCTGATGGTGTACTTTGATCATGATTGTTGCATATCTATATTGCCATACTTATGCTATCAGATTACATGTGATAGATTATCGTTATACATGCATACCTGCGATTATCTGTATGATGTTACTTACTATTCACGAGTTGGCAACTCACCCCCGTTATGCCACAGTGTTTTGCAGGCTTGACCCTCAAAGTGATCGCGGCAGGGCTCCTTATTGTATCTTTTTCAGCGGATACCGCTACGGTTGGCTGTGAGGCTTTTTGCTATAGGTGGGTTTGCGGTTATCTGATTATCCATTGTATATCTCATTGTATCTAGTACTCTCCATCTACCACTTTCATGTATTGGCTTAGAGACGAGTTGTGAGGATCGATATTGTATATTTTGTGACTCTGGGTGTCGTGCTCGTGGGAACCGGCCTTTTATTACGTAGTTTTACTTCTTTATACTGTTTTTCATTTATATTGTCTATTTTTTCGCTACGGCGTCGTATATATATGCTTGTGTGGTTGTTTCCGCCTTTGGGCGTGATTTGCTCTTGTTTAGGGATACTTTATTTATATTTTATGTTTATACCCGTTTCGGGGCTAATGTTTACAAAGGAGGTGCTACCGAAATTTTTAAGAAAATAAACTTAAGGTTTAAAGATTTTTTTACTTGAGATTTCAAAATGTTTTTTTACAATGTTTTTATCACTTACTTCTTTGATGGTTTAGATTTCTGGGTTTTCCGCTTGCTTAAATTGCGTTACGCCTGTTGACGTCACGTGGTTTAAGTGCGGGTCACGTGCCTAAATTTGGGTTGTGACAAGAACAGCGCATCTCGACAGATCACACAAACATCAACATACGAGTGTCCAGCATCGACACTCTAAATCTCACGAGTGTCCATTATCGACACTTAACTCATCATCTACCTAGTGTCCATCACCAACACTCAAATCAGCATAAATCTCGTATCTATCACCGACACGTAACTCCAGATATCATAGGCACTGTCTCGTCAAACTTGTCCTCCATCGATATCAATAGCCCCGGTCGGTATCCCCTGGATATCTACCGTGCTCTAATTTATCTCCGGTATCGAGTGTCCTCGCTAGGCTCCCCGCCTCAAATGCGACTTTCCTGCCCTTCGGACTCGACCGGGTCCACCATGTATCCGACTGTATACTTCCCCACTCAGTCTGGATAACGTAGCATGTCCACAACCGTATAGCTCCCCCACTCGGTTCGAAATAGAATCAAATCAGAAAATATCAAGTTCATAGCGGACGCCGAATCATATATCAAGAGAAAACATCAAGTTAAAAAGAACAATATTTGCATAATTCATTTTGATGATATAATATATTTACACACACACATGTATATAAATATTTATATATATAGCAATACCCTATACCACTGAGATATATCATCGCAGATAAAAATATCATTAAATCCATATCAATCATATACGAATACCCATGGTAATGGTATTCGTATCACAATCAGTAAATAACGTAATGCATCGTACATAATATAATCAACACGCAAACAGATGCGGCAGTTCCTACTGTGTCATGGCAATACTAATGATGTGTAGTGTAGCATACGCGTCTGTGCTCGTACATCATGGTAATCATTAGTATTTATGCAAGTGTTCTATAAATATGTTCATAAAAGAATGGATTTCAATCCCTATCCACAATATATATATATATATATAATTACGAATCAATACCCTAGATATAGGGAAGTTTTACTGAACCGTATCAACATCTACGTGAATATAACGTATTATAGCAATTTTATAGTGTCATGGCAGTACCAATGAGGTGTGGTGTAACATGTGCGTCTATAATTTGTGCAATATAATACTCATTGGTAGGTGTGCAGTGTCCTATCAGTGTGTTCGTATGAGAATAATTATGCAACTAACATATATAACAGCCAATCGAATCGTAACATGTATAATCATTAAACGTAACTAATTATTATGAGCTATACCGTTACCATTGAAAATGGAACGAAACGTTATTTTGCAAAAAAGGAAGCTGCAGTGTATTTAAATAGATATTCGTTTTGGAAATAGCAGCGCATCCTTGTCATTTATCATTTAAAAGTGGAAACGAATCATTGGTTTTAAAAGAGTATAGCTTAAGAAATCTTAATGTCCCAAGTCGGAATAAACGTATGACTCTGCGAGACCAAATGAGTCTCGACCGTATTCGGCACACTATCCTCATCATCACAAGTACGGTATGATTCCTCGTACAAAATCCATCCAATGTCAAATCCATATCGTACGGATCTATAGTCGCGTATATATGTTACCATAATCATATATCAAGATATATCCATAAATGTAACCTACTAGATACAAGATATACACCAATATAGTTAAGTTAAGTTATCTCCATAACACTAAAATCTAAGTAGATAGCATAATTATCCTAGTTAATTGGTTGCGGGGGTGTTATACGCCATCCATCCGACTTTCCCCGTAGATATAAATCTACTCACCGACATATCGAGCTAGTCGAAATCCACAATCGCTTTGCTCGTCCTTGCCATCTCGGAAATCCCCGGACTGTACCTACAATTGTAATTATGACATAACGGCGTAAATATTAAATAAAAAATGATACAATGAGCTAAGCGCACTATAACGTTTTAAAAATAATTAAAAAAAATTATATAAATAAAACCCTTTAAGTGAATTTTCTGATTTTCGGTAAAATAAAACGTATTTTTCGTAAAATTTAACCATAATTATTTTTCATTATAAATTTAAAAAGACCTATTTAATCATGTAATTACTAGTAAATGGTGTTTATTTAGTCACTTATAAATTTTTAGTTTAATGAAATATTTTTCCTAAATTAATTATTTTAAATATTAACATAAGCTTTTAAATATACATTAAATTAATGTAAATTACAATTTGCAATGGGATTATTTTTCAAAAGTGAACCATGACATATTAGAATTAGGTTTTTAGCATGCTAATCTCTTCTTGAATTGTCTTTAAAATTCTAGAGTTTTCTATGATAAATTGAATTAAGAAAATTAATAAAATAAAGAAATTATGAAAAGACATAAAAGGTGTATTTCTTTGGAGAATATTCTACACAATTCTTCATTCCTTCTTCCTCTCTTTTTCTCACCTCATGGCCGGCATCACCACCATGGGCAGCCCAAAAAATTTCCCCCCATTATTTTTGCATTAAAAATCATCAAAATTCATCAAAAAATCCAAAAATAAACCTCAAAAATCAACATTCAACCTCTACCATTTTCCTTTGACCTATTTAGCATGGAATTTGGAGTTGGAAACCATTATTTTGGAAGCATTTTTTCATGTTTGGATCTCATTCTTTGAAGGTATAATTTTTATTCTTATGATTAATTGTTGTTAAATGCTTTTATTTAGCATATTTAGATTTTCTTAATTAATTCTATTTACAAGTTTAAAATTCAAGATAGGGTTTCTAAAATCAAGTTAGGGTTTTTATTAATTAAGTGGGGTTATAATAAGTAGCTTAAAATTTTTAGAAGGGAAAAATCTAGCATGGTTGATGTATTATAATTTGTGCATTCAAAATTGTTTAAATTAAGCAATTTTGCTAACTAGATTTTTATAAATTATATATATTGGTGTGTTAAAATTCTAATTAAGGTTTTTATCATTATATTGTGGTTTTAATGAGAATATTAACATGTTAAATGAATGAAATACCTAATCTAATTATTAGTTTTAAATTGTTAGTTAATATAATGTGATAAATATGCTATTTCGGTAAACTAGGTTTTAGAAATTAATTTAAAATGTAGTATTAAAAATCTAATTAGGGCTTTAGCTCATTCTTAAGGTTTCATGGAGTGGTTTAACACTTTAATATATGCAAAATCAAGTTTAGTAGTGGAATTGTGAATTTTTGCTTAACAAGTGTTGATTTTGGCTAATTTGCAAACTAGAAATTTTAAATTAAGACAAAATGGTGTGAGAAAAATATGGTAATGGTTTCTATAATCTAATTATGTTATTTAATGAATATTATGACCATTAGTTTCTTTTAAACAACAAGTTTTGAAGTAAAACGGTAAATTGACATTTTCAAGGTTTTGCGGAATTGGACGATTTGATCGATTTTAGGGTTTCGATGAATTAAATCGTGTTTTATATTATAAGTAATGAGTTTTAAAACTAAGAGTTGTTTGTTGGTGTTTTATCTCGATCAATCGGCGTTTGTACGCCGATATCAAGCGATATTTGGTTCTTTTGCATGAGCGGGTCATAGGTTTTAACCTATGCGCGTTTCGTGCGTCGTTTTGGTTTTGTCCATGATTCAGTTTACGATATTATATATGTTCGCGTATAGGTACCCCTCGCGTGGACTTCAGACGAGGAAGAAGAGGAGGGCGACATCGTCTTCGGCAGACAAGGACCAGGTGAGTAGATGTATATCTACGGGGGAAGTCGGGTGGATGGCGTTTAGCACCCCCGCAAACGTAGAATAGGGATATTGCTTATTGTCATTAGGAAGTCGGACATGACCTTAGATTCTTGGCGAGTAGGACCCTATTAAAGACCTTAGGTTGGACTAGACTGATTTAGATAGACTTTACCAGAGGAGGAATGTCTTGGAGGAAATTCGTAGGTTTCAGGTAGACACACACACACGCACATAGAAACTTGGCTTGGTGTATATGCGTATGCGTATATATAAGTAGGAATGTGTGTAGGTGTATATATACACAACATGTATATGCGATATAAGGATGTTATATGATACATGGGGATGAGACGATATAACTGGGCTTGATGCCGTGATCTCTTGGCTATACAGTCATATTATGATCTTAGCGGATCGTTGGAAAATGAGAGAATGGATATGTATACATAAACGATAATAGGTGATGATGACATTGAGATATACGAGACTGTAGAATAGAACCCGGACCATAACCTGTGACTTGATTACGATATGATATATGTGTGACTTGGTTATGATATAATATATGTGTGACTTGATTACGATATGATATATGTGTGACCTGATTACGATATGATATATATGACATAATATTTCTGAGGAACAATTGACGACGTATATGTTCGCAGACAATTATATATGATTGATGATATTGGGATATATATGATTACAGTATAGTACCTTTGATCATGACATTATTTGATGATGATATTATACGAATGATGATGTACGTAGGCGATACTTGACCCGTACCCCGATATTGGGATGTCGTACGATGGATTTTACCGTACTAGGCATAGATGTGATGATTGATCCGCGCTCTTGATTCGAGAAAGCCGTACTACGTACGTGACGCTATTGAGGCTGGATCGCCGACTATTAAAGATATGGGCTCAGACCTTAGGTGAATTATTATTTCCTATCGACTAGTTCCTTTAGTTTAGTTCCTTAGGGGGTTAGATAGATACTAGTTGAGGCTCGAGTCATATAGTTGTAGTTAGATATGTATATTCCAAATGAGTGTTTAGTACACATTTTACCTTTACATTCAGATTGAAATCATCAAGTTGCATGTTCATACATATGTTTCTTTAGTCAGTATGAAACTCTGCCTGTTAGGACACCAGCACCATTACTGATGATGCACATGTCCCACGTACACTTATTTGCCGGCTCACACACACATCATCGGTAATTGCCATTTCATGTACACTTTAGAACATATTATATTTTATGATAGAATCAGCTAAAGGCTGGATCAATTTAGTATTGTGATTACTCTCAGGTGTTAGTCTAGACATTGCATTTATTACTTAGACATTTTATGCATTCACATTTTCATGTTATCATGCAGTATTATGGGGCTTATGCCGACACTTACCATTTACTTACTCATGATTTTGGGATTTTGGATTTCTATGAGATTTCTGGATTTTGGGGAAAACCGCAATAATATATATAAAAACTTCTCTCTCTTTCTCCCTCTCTTTTTAAAATATAAGTTGCGGTTTTCTCGTGATGTATGTGTCGTCCACCATGAGATTTTATGTTTTCTGTTGGATTTCGAGACCCGATTCGAGGAGTGGATGAACCGTCTCGGGTACATGGTGGGCCCGGTATGGTACCCCGGGACAAGAAGATCGAGTTGTAGACGATGAGCCTGGCAGGGGAAGACTACCTACCGGTGATGTCTGGCGTGGCGGATATCCAGAGGATGCCGTTGTCGTCAGATTTGATGATATGGGTCGATCCGGACCGACAGAGCCTGAGATATTGAGACTATGAGGTATTGAGACTTGAGATTTACATGTTTCGTGTCGATGCTTGACACGAATTTCCATGGATTTCATCGATGATATTTCAGACTTCTATACAAATTTTATTATGGTGAAAGTTAAAGACTTTTTATATAGATATATCCAGATTTCAGGGTTGATTGTTTTACATTCATGGTGCATGCATACTCATTCACACGACATATTACTATTTGAGGCACTGACACGAGCACGGAGCATTTGCACTTACGCGTAGTTTATTACCCTGCACTACTAGATGACTAGTGATATATTAGTATATTATTATGACCTAGGACAGCGTCGTGCATTCGATTTCTTTTCGCAGATGTCTTCTACTCACGAGTTGGCAACTCACCTCCATTGTGCCAAATTTTATTACAGGTTCGATGTACAGGTTTGCTTGGCAGCTTTCTGGCACATCTTTTCATTCAGGGTTATTTACACGGTAGGTTGGTTCATTTGTATCAGGATCGCCGTTGTACTTTATTTATTTCATTGGTATCTAGTAAGCTCCATCAACCAAACTTGTATTACTTGATAAGTTTAAAGGACCAGTTATTTATTTCGACCTTAGAGTCACGCTTGTATTATTATGGTATATGGTAGATTTGTTTTCTTTTGAGTTTTGAGCCTCGCCCTTTGGCGTTGTATATTATTGTGCTTGGTGTGGTTATTTCCGCCTGTTGGCGTAGAGCTAGCCCCCGCTTGGGGATGCCTTTTTATTGCTGTATATATATTATTCTTGTTTGTACCCGTTTGGGGCCAGTTTTTACAAAGGAGACTCTGCCGAAATTTTTGAGAAAATTGGATGTTGCTTTTAAACTTGTTTTTCTACAGATTTTCCTTTACTTCTTCTTTTATATGTTTTTGATTTCTGGGCTTCGGCTTACTTAGATTACGTTGCGCCTCTAGACGCTTCGTAATTTAAGTGCCGGTCACGTTCCGTACCTTCGGGTCGTGACACGCACATAGGTTAGAAGCTATAGCTCACTTACTCCAAATACGACCAAATGCCCCCGACGTCAACGTACGAACCTCGAACAATTCAGTCGAGATATAGAAATACGAAAAACCAAGTTTTAAATGTCGAAAAACATTGTCAAAACTATACAAAAACACTCCCAGATTTCTCTATATGTAATCTGGACAAAACAAACAATACAATGGCCTAATTACTACCAAAAGAAGCTACAGAACAAAATTCAAACCCCAATTCAACAGTAAAATTGCCGGTAGCGGGGATTTGGGATTTTCTGGCGGTTGAAGTGAGGAGTTAGGGGCTCGGACTTCTAGGGTAGTCTCCTACCGGTCTCACCATATCACAGTATTCTTAGTTTATCTTATAGACAGCCCTACCAGTTCCAGATTCAATTTGATTATCACAAACTTAACAAGAATCTTATTTCTGATATTTGAACTAGGAAAACTGATATTTAACACTAGGAAACTTGAAAAAGGATGATTTTTACTTATAAGGATTGAGCATAAGGAATTTCCTACTCATGAAGTGGTTGCTTGAGGCTTCTTGTCACGACCCGAAATTTAGCACGTGACGGCACTTAAATTACGCAACGTCTACAGGCGTAACGCAATTTAAGTAAGCCGAAAACCCAGCAATCTAAACCATCAAAATTAGTAAGTGATAAGAACATTGTTAAAACTTTTGAAAATCTCAAGTACAAATTCTTTAAAGTCCAATTTAGTTTCTTAAAAATTTTGGCAGCACCTCCTTTGTAAAAACTAACCCCAAAAATGGTACAACATAAATATAAGTAAAGCATCTCCAACGGGAGCAAAATCCACGCCCAAAGGCGGAAACAACCACTACAACAGATATACGACGCCGTAGCGAAGAAATAAAAGACGATATAAATAAAACTGCATAAAAGACCTCCAAGTCACCAAAAATATATAATATCGTCCTCACATCAAGTCTCTAAGTCAAAACATGAAAATGATAGATGAAGAGTAACCGCAAAACCCACCTATAGCAAAACTGCACGCAGTCAGCCGAACTGGTATCCGCTGCAAAAGATGATACGATAGGAAAAAAGCCCTGCCTCGACTGTCCTAAGGGATTACCTGCAAAACACTATGGAACAACCGGGGTGAGTTACCAACTCGTGAATAGTAATATAACATATGCAGGTAATCGCAAGTATGCACGTACTGCGCGAATCTATCACATGCAAGCTAAAAGCAATAAATGTCCATATGTATGCATCAGTCATGAAAGGTACTCTATCAGGTACTACTAATATATGAAGAAATAATATGGCAATATGTATATGCAACAGTCATGAAAGGTACTCTATCAGGTACTACTAATACATGAAGCAATGCATATAAAATAAATGCAGAGTATGGGATAAAACATGTCATCCTCACGGAATCCTGATCTCGTGGCAGGACCAAAGTCCATTAAGACAATCTAAATCCTAAATTTTCTCAAATCAACCCCCAAATTGGCCCTCATATCCTATAAGTATCATATATCCTGAGTGTCCAATATCAAGTAAATCTCATATATCCTGAGTGTCCAATATCAAGTAAATCTCATATAACCAGTATCCAATATCGAGTAAGTATCATGAAACCTGAGTGTCCAATATCTACACCCAAAAACATCATGAAAACAAGTGTCTAGTATCGACATAAAAATACTCATCTCTGAGGCACCGTCACCTGGGACTGGCCCTCCTATGTCATGTACATACATCCTATGGAACCTGAGTGTCCACAACCCGCAATCGACAAGAGCATGTGCGTACATAACCTCGATCGGTATCCCCCAGATATCTGTCGAGTCCAAATACTATCACCGGTTGCACATGACCCCAGCCAGGCTCATCGGCATGTATCGTCGATCTTCTTGCCCCGGGGAACCAACCGGGTTCCACCATGTACCCGCACACGGCCCACGACACCTCCTCGCATGGGGTATATATAAGCTCAGGACCGAGAAATCTCATGGTAGAAGCTGAAATATCATATCAAGAGAAACCGGGTTTTTCAAATAATGCATAATTTCATGAAACAACCACGGTCCTCAAATCCAGAAAATATTAAGTAATAAATAAGTATAACTGCATGAATCAATACATATATATTAGCGTCCCATTCCACTGTTATATATACTTAGGAGTAAAAATATCAGAGAACATCATATGAAATCCATGAATGTAATATATGCAATATGAAACAGTAATATGAGCATATAAAGGAAAAACCGCTATTTAACTACAACAAGTTAATATATATATCATGCGGTTCCTAATTTCTCCAAGTCCATACAACATCAAATAAAGGTGAACATGTAGCTATAGCCAGATATGCGTAACCATGTTGGTATAGTAAGATATGTGTATCTACCTATCCATAATGATGTAATACCCTCCAGGTATATGTGTAAGCATATATGCAAGATGTACATGTAGCTATGTCTCATATGTGTATATACCTATCACTAATGGTACACTACTATATAGGTATATAGGTAACTAGCATGTAAGCATGTCAAGCCATATGTGTAAGCATGTCAAGGCATATGTGTAAGCATGTAGGTATATAGGTATGCTATATGTCATATGCACGAAGGAAAATAAGGATCATGTCTCAATGTCCCAAAACAATACAATATCACATATGTATAGCTGTTGTGCGTGTCATGGCAATTATCGACGGTGTGTGTGTAGCATACAATTAGTGCTCGTGAAACATGAACCGTCAATAATGGTGTTGTGTCTCATTAATACTAAGTCCATGCACAATAGGAAATGAGATATGCAACAAAGGTACATATGCACAATCAATATCCGTATACATCTAACTAATAGTCATATCATTTAATCTAGCCCAGACGCATAACGCCATACGGGCGATTCCTCTGTAGATGTTAAATCTACTCACAGCAATCCTGGCTAAGTAAAGCCAACCACTCGCTTTTCCTTCTTCGCAGCGTCCGAAGTCCCCGCCTGCGATCCTGAAAGCATATAACAATATAACAAGTATATATTAGCAATCGACCAATAACATGTACCAACTACGTTTGACTGACGCACCAACTCCAAATATACTCTCAAGTGTTCGTCCAGTGGCTAACGCGCGTAGTGACACCACGAAACCAACTCAAGAGCAAAAGCTACACAAAGACACGAACGATATCGGCACGACCCTGGCTAGGAACGCAAAGCGACACAACTACCAAGCCTAGACTCTGATCGTACCGATCACGCATTCACAACACAAGATATAGCATGGAATTAATATAAATAACGTCGCAACGTCGAAAGAAACCCACGCCTAAAATATCCTAAAATCTAGTAAGCAACTTATATCATTTTAGCACAAAACTACAAGTTTTACCAAATCTAGAAATCACAAAAATCATAATATAGCATGATTAAACCATACAAACCTTTACTATAATTTTAAACTCACCTAAATAGGATTGGTAAACGTTTAGTTTGATAATTAGCTTAATTATACAATTAGGAAAATATCATTTAACAAACTAGCAATTAGGTTAAGTTTTCATCAAGCTTAACTTACTAGTTAACCTTTTTACTAATCAAAACCTTAACTTGATTAACAAAAACCCTTTTCTAGAATTTTCTAAACATGCAAATGAAAGCTTTAATTAACAACTATTAAGCTAACATAATGTATTAAAACAAGAACTTGAGTTTAGGGTTAGAAATTATACCTCCACTTGATTCAAAAACTTGCAACAAGATCATAAAAAATAACCTCCAAAATACTAACTTGATGAAGATCCAAGCATGTTTTGTGAAGAAGAATGAAGGGAAATGATTTGTATTTGAATTTGTATGAATTATTTAGGATTTTTGATGATTTATTTGGACTTGAAATTGTTGAAATGAGGTGAGAGGAGAGAAGGGGCAGCAAGGGGAGGCTCGGCCATGACTAGGAGAGTGGGAAAAGTGTGGAAAGTTGTGGAAAGAACTAGCTAAAAACAATAATTAAAGCTAAATAACAAAAGCCACCTTTTATTCCATTCGTTCTTTATTTAAATATTTCAATTAAATTCCACAAATATCTAGATATTTTGAAGAGATATTTTCAAAGATGGATTAGTGCTAATCTAGTGATTAACTTAGCATAGATTCACATTAGCATTAATTAACCCAACCCAAAATGTAATTACCACTAATTAAGTGCATAATTAACAAATTAAAATAATATTTTAATTTAGGAAAATTATTAAAATGCACCAAAATTACACACAACTTACAAAAACCCGCAAACTAACAATATTCTAGCTAAACTAGGTGCAGTGAATTCTATACTGCAAAAAGATCGCTTCTAGGTTTTTACGGAAAATACAAAATTATTTTACCTAAAAACGGAAAATCACCTAAATGATTCCAAAACGTTACACTTCTTGAGGTTGTGATGGCTCTAGCTTGATGATATGAACAATTTTTATGAAGAAACCATCCAATTCCCTTTGGTTTAATGAATACTAGTAAATTTTTGGTGATGGAGGTTGAAGGGAAGTATTGTTTCAGTTTGAGATTAAGAGAATGAACAAAAAATTTTGATAGAGTGAAGGAGTGTAAGAACTGTGTAAAGAAAGGACGAGGTGTAAAGGAAGAAGAAGGAGGTGTAGGGAGAAGAGGGGGTGTGTGTGGTGTGGTGAGCATGAAGGTTTATATCTAGCTTAAACATATACCACAACCCTCAAAATAAATAAAAACCTTTTTTCAATAAATAACTTTACACATAAATACCACCATTTTATACCAAATCTCATATCATGTTGAAAAATAAAACAATTATCATTTTTATGATATCACGTATTTTTTTTTCATTTTTCCCAAAATAATTACATTTTTACGGATACCAATCCGAAATCAAAAATACATACAAGATATTACTTCCGTAAACTCATAATATCCCTATTTAAATTATAAATTAATATTTATAATTTTCCAAAATGTTACAATATCCTCCTAAAGATTTTGTCTACTGAAATCAACTCCAATCTTAAAACATTTTGCCTACTCAAATCAACTCACCGGGGTCCAAATTATGAAAACATAAAGTCCGCTCCAATCAACGGAACTCCAAAGTTCCACACGAGCTAGGACTACATTAACGTAACACGTGCGCATGAAAATTCAAAAGTATAAACTCCCATAACTTTAATTTTAGTAGATGCTATGAGAATTACACCAGTTATGAAGCAAACTACAAAACGCGGAATCAACTGTGTAACTCGGGTAGACAATCATTGCCTTAGCCGCAGTGCAATATATATAGCACACGACCAAGAAAAAATATATAATCAAGCTATAATGTATCTCCTCAAGTGGAATACACAAAAAACGAAATCAAACCCAATGGGTTTGCATGAAAACCAAATCACATGCCACAGGTGTGCATGAAAACAAAAATTGTGTCTAGTGCAACGGTTGTGTATGACAACAACATCCAATGCATCGAATGTGCATGGATCCCATGTCAAGTGTATCTAGAGTGCATGAAATCAACATCAATTGCATCAGGACGTACAAAATCAACATTAAGTGCATCGGGGTGCACAAAATCAACATCAACATGCGTAACTGGTGTGCACAAAATAATATCAAATGCGTCTAGAGTGTACAAAAATCTCAATCAAGTGCAACTGATGTGCATGAAAATATCAATCTGGTGTGCACAAAATGTCAATCAAGTGCAGCTACTGTACACGGAAAACCTCAAACAAGTGCACCTGGTGTGCACAATCATATGTGTGGCTCTCAAATCATCAAAACATATAAGTCAAAATAATAAACGTTGAGTTATCCTTTCTTCAATATCGAAAATATGATATTCGGATCACCAAAACGCAAATAAAAAATAAATGACATTGAAGTACACCTTCTTCAATGTCGAAAGGTGTCTGTACACCTGGAGCTGGCAGAGCAAGAATTCCTACTTGCCTTCTGTCCACGGTCTAGTGTCCTCTGTCTCTGGGTCCTTATTCTCTCTGCGGACCACAATATCCATGGTCTCTATATACAATCGCCTGGTGAGGAGTAGCGACGCAAACAATGCCACATTGACACCTCTCAGGACACTTCCTTGTCAAGTAACCCGGTCTCTCGCAATATAACATATCAACAACGTCGGCCTCTAATCCTCTGAGTACGCATCATACAACTGGTGCTGG
Organism: Agapanthus africanus; assembly: GCA_030015575.1. Classification (NCBI taxonomy): domain Eukaryota; kingdom Viridiplantae; phylum Streptophyta; class Magnoliopsida; order Asparagales; family Amaryllidaceae; genus Agapanthus; species Agapanthus africanus. The sequence continues at coordinate 376,876,759 of CM057344.1, read as the reverse complement.
GTCTAATCTCTATCACTATAGAACCCCAGAATGAATCCGTCACTGTTGTTGCCAATATCATCTCTAGCTAACCGCATGGAAACTAGCACTCCTTAATGAACCACTTCCATTCTGGAACACTGCAATTTCATCAAGACTTTCCTCTGAAAGTGTGGCCGTACACAACGCCTTTGCATACGTATCAAATCTCTGGCACCAACGGAGAGGAACAACTATGCATCGAGACTTCGCACGAATATCATAATCCACTTCTTTTCAGTATGGATCAAGTAGGGAGCGTATCGTGATAACAATGTGAACTGCAAGTCATACTCGGCTACGATCATGCCCAGAGTCTTACGTAAAGACTCGAAACTACAAATTCGGCATCTCTGACACTCTGTGGAAGAAATCTGGCTAAATAAACCCTCGAGAACTCATCCTAAGTCATCGGAGGAAGACCCACTGCTCGGTCTTTCTCGAGCGACTTACATCAGGTCTGAGCAAGACCTTCAAAATGAAACTAGTCAACTTCACCGATCTCGCATCGGAGCATCACAACAAACTAAACATCCAAGCCATTATATCCATGAATGACTAAGGGTCCTCTGTCACATCTATGTCCGTAAACACCGGCTACTTCAGCTTCATGAAATCTAGAAGAGACACCTTGATAATCCTAGTAACGGCTGGTACAATTGTCTGAACAGTAGGCAACACAACTATCTCTGGAATAGGCTGAACATTATCAGGCCTCCAAGTCCGGCTGGTCTCAAGTAATGACCCGACCCTCTGGTGCGGATCCCAAAGAAAACTAACCTCAAAACGAGAAATCCTATCATATAAGGATAACAATATGTTCCTATGTAACTGGGATATCACCCTGGTCAGTCCTCGTCCCAGACAAGCCTGCCCTGACGTGTCTCTTACCGCAGCACTCTCGGCTCACGTAGACATGGTGACCGGAACAACCAACATGTATTAATGGGGATAGATCAACTGAATGAATAGAAGGAAAGATCTTAAGATATATATCCTAAGGTTACTTAGGCGGAGTATCGTATCGCAAATATGCCGTGGAACATACGTACGATACGTTACTCTACTTAGTACCTACTCCATCATACCAAGGTCAACCTATGAAGTTCAGGTATAAGACCCCCAAAGTCAAGTCTAAGTTCTGTAAGGTTAAGCCTAGGTAACGAAAATACACGCCCCAGACTCCACATAGTCAAATCTAGACTCGAACAAAAATTAAACCTAACGCTCTGATACCAATTTTATCACTACCCGAAAGCAGCACGTGATCGACACTTAGATCACGTAACGTCTAAAGATGTCGACGCGATCCAAGTAAGCCAAAAACCCGGAATCTAAACTTTTTGAAGAAATAGCAAAGGTGAAGTTTAAAAAGAGTTATTAAATGGAATCAAGTTTCATTCTTAAAGTGTAAATAAGTTTTGTCTGAAAAACATCTATGACCTTTACAAATCGGGCAGTACCTCCTTTGTAAATTTTGAATAAAACTGTATACAAGACATAAATATAAGCATCCCCAATAGGAGCTAGCTTCCACGTCCAAACGGCGGAGCAACCATGTAGATAATATACGACGCCCAAGGTGAAGAAATAGAAAGCGAAACATGAACAGAAACAATATAAGTCGACACCAAACGAGTATGGCGCCCAAACACACATAACATCTAAGTCTGGCTTCTAAGTCCACACGATACAAGTTTTGGTCGATAGAGTTTTTAACTAGATACAAAAGAATATATACATATACAATGTGTGGTTACGATACGACATGTAACCCACTTATCAAAGCAATCACCATAGAAAGAAATGTGCCGGTAATCCGCTACTGTTCCGAGCGGTCAATCCTGCAAGAAACTGGGGCACAACGGGGGTGAGTTGCCAACTCAGAGAATAAAAGTATATTGCAAGATAGAAATCAAAATGCATAACGATCTACCTAGGTCATAAAGTATACTACTATCATATCCTATACTAATATATGTATAATGCACAAGCATTAAAAAGGCATCAATATCTATCGCATAAACATGGAAATATATCATCATCCCATATGTATATAGCATACATCCATGTATAAACCTATAAAGCAGCCAAAAGATTTATATAAAATCCTTTCAAAATAGCAGTATGATACGTATGTCACGGCTCAAGTAGCAGACGTAGTTTTATGAAGTATTATATGCTTTTTGTTTAAAGTATACGTCTCGCTTTTTAGAAATAAGTTTTAAGAAGGTTTTCGTTTAGAAGTTTCTTATGTCATTCCAAACACATCAAAAATAGCGAGACTATCACTCATTTGGAAACCTCTTTATGTGCATCAATACGTGAAAATCGTATTCAGGTACTGTCCTAAGGATCAGTCCTGTCCGGCTACTATATAGCATAATCAAGAAAAGCGCATCTCGACAGATTACGCAAACATCAACATACGAGTGTCTAGCATCAACACTCTAAATCTCACGAGTGTCCATCATTGACACTCAACTCATCTGTTAGTGTATATGCCCTAGAGGCCATTACTGTATCATACTAGTTTGTATATTACTTAATGGAAGCTTGGGATATTCACCTTGTATATACAATCTTGCTCAAAATAGTAGTATGCTACTTGGTTTGTTTCTACTTCAATGTGTACATGTGTTTATTTTATTATATCACCTATACGCATTAGTGGAGCCCTTAGGATCTTTGCTTGATTACCAACGTTGTGATGGCAGTCACACTAGTGGGGGCTGGGTAATCTATAAGCACATCCTTATGCAGGTCCCTAGTCGCAGGACTATCGAGACAGGGCATCGATACTCCGGAGTAGACTAGTGCATGCGCTTCTCATCCCAGTGTGGGAGATGGTCTGTCCCACAGCCATCAGTACGTCGTACTGGAGATAGTATGCGGGTGCTCGTTAGGTTACGAGTAAACTGGACAGGACTCGTCGGGAACTGACCGGTTGGTATTATACCTATCGTCAGTTATCAGTTCCCAGGTGACATGAGTACAGCTTAGTCCGCTAACTTGACACTATCACTTCTCCTCGAGAGTGTTCCCACTGTACTTTGATTGCTACCCTACCACGGCTCAAAGGAGTCGTGCAAACAGGTAGTAGTTGGGTGCAGTCCCGAAGCACTTGGAGGCAGTGACGGTTAGACAGGATTCGTCTCTCCCGTTATTGGGGGTTGACATCGCGCTGTGTTTAGGAGAGCCATTACACGAGTAGTCCCTGGCCAGGGCAAGCGAGATATACTGGTAGGCTTCCAATGTTATCTCAGGGTGTATTGGGCTTCACTCCGACACGACTTGTACCGCTATTAGGGGACTGACGTTTACCGTCCCCCTAGGCCCGCCATGCGATGTATCAGACGAACAGACCGGACTGTACGGAGAATGTCACATTCAGGCTCAGTAGGAGTTCAGATGGGTTTCGCCTCGTCAGTCTTCTTGTCGGCATCTACCTGGGGACCGTTACGCACAGCTAGTGCCGCTTGTGGTCTGTGGTTAAACCAACTGCCAGCGTAGTGTCGAGTCTTTAGAGTCCCACACAGAAAGCTATTCGCCTTTAGGCAAAAGGGTAGAGGTCGCATGGTTTTGCGGCAGGTCGCATGGTTTTGCGATAGGGTTCGGTCACATCCGTGCACTTATGCACGTACAGTGTCCGGACAGTTATCACTAGCGGACTTTGGTTTAAGCCAGATCCTAGTGTACGTTTTGGGATTGGATTTATCCAGTATGCATTCGTGTTCCTCCGAACACGGATGCGGGTGTGTATGCACAGTTGACGGAGAGATAGAGGCAGAGAATTCTCATTAGGGTTGTTGACCGTTGACAGTTGACTATTGACTTTTTGCTCAACCCTAATGAGAATATGATATGTGATTAACAATTATATTAATTAAGTATTATGGTGACATGGTTGTTGAGGGATTGACTTTGTTGACTTGTTGACTTTTGTTGACTTGTTGACTTTGTTGACCGGTTGACTAGGCTTGACTAGTTGACCATCATGATAACTATAGCTATCATTTCATGGCAAAGACTTTTGCTTGCTTGCTCTTTTGTGCAAAATGAGTGCATGAAATGATATGGCTATGGTTGCTTAAACCATCACATAATACTTGATTGATATGAGGTGTTATGATTGTTTTGGATTATGAGAGCCAAATGAGAAAAGTCTTCTCTCATTCTTTCATGCTCATTCTCTCTCTTGTTCTTGAGCTCTCATCTTCCTCCTCTTGCTCTCCCTCTTTTGATTCTATGGTTCACTTGTCTCATGAGTTGAGAACCAAGAACCATAGATAAAATCCCATACAAACTCTTCTCTACTCACTCTAGTTCACAAGGTTTAGCAAACCGAGTGAACTAGTTTCTTCAAAGTTCGAAGAAGGAGCCAAAGGTTGAAGCTTTCAGGTGGATCTATTTTCGGCGCAAGGAGACGACGGGGAGAAGCCGGTTCGGACGACCATCGAAGCTTGAAGACGAAGGAGTTCGAGAAAAAGAAAGGTATAACCCCTAACCGAGTAGTTAGCAACTCGTAGTTAGGTTGTTAGTTAGATGTTTAACAAAGATCCGGTTTTGAGTCCATGTTACCACCTCTAAGAAAATTGTTTTTCATCAAATTCCGCATGCCCGAAAGTACCGGGAGAGGTAGCATGGACTTACAGTGGTATCAGAGCCTAGTTAAACTCTATCTAACATGTTAGCAAAGTAGCTAGAAGATCGATCAAAGAAAAAGTCGCAAAACGAACCCGATATGATAAGTTTCTGCCGATTTTTTTTCTGTTCAAAAATTGATAAATTTTATCTTAAAAATCGGCTCAGGCTTTTGTGTGATCACCCACCAAATTTGGTCCAACGATCGAGTCAAAGCGCCGCGGAAACGCGGCGGGAGCACGCTCCCGCCGCGGATCCGCGGCCGAGTTGACTCGGCCGAGGTCCAAGTTTGGTGCAGTGTTTTTCTGGGGTTGTTTTGGGATTTTTGGAATATATATTTTCTGCCCAGATTTTCCAGAACGAAAATTTCATTTTTGGGGTCCTGAAAATCCGTATTTTTGATCGAACTTCTAAAAGACTTTAGCTGACGGGTTTTTTCTGTAATGTGATATTTGTATTGAACGTCTGCTAATCGCTATATGTCGATTAGTGGGGGTTATACAAATCTGTGATCTGTAATGTTATTCGAATGTGTATATGAATATGTTGGATTGTCGCGGGTGAATAGCCGGGGGTTGTGAGACAAGAGTTTTCTTTTCTTTCAATTCATGTAAATTTGTAAATTGATATAATAATTATTTGTATGGCCGCACAACCGGGTCGGGGTTGTAGCCGTCATTGTATAATTTCTTTTTACTGTTTTTGCTCCTAGGATAGAACCATAGAGGGGGTGCACAAACTACCGGGTATGCCGAAGTGCCGAGTGGCCTACTCACGGGGATGAGGGAGGTTTCTTCGCTTCGGGTACTTGGCGGGTAGTTTGCCGCACCCGTAGGGGTCTTGGGTGGGGTATTGGCTATTCACCGCGACCGTGTAATCTGCTTTTCGTTACAGGCTCGTACGAATTGCGGATTCCTAGTATATCCAATGTGTTCATCTGTGATCTGAAATGGCTATCATTGCCGCATATCTATATATGATATTATTTAGGCGTTGCTTATGTTTTATAGCCGCGCTAGCCCAGCCCCCACTCTGTCGTTAGTTAAGTAACCTAACGGGTAATGACGGGGCCCCGTGGCGAATGCGAATGGCATAAGCGTACGTCATATTTTGGTTGTTTTCTGCAATGGTAGGATTAAATGATGGGACGCATTAAAAGAACTAATGCAAGAATATCACGCATTAAAAGAACTAATGCAAGAAAATAAACCAAGTTAAAATCGTTGGAACACTTTCGGAAAACCACTCGGTTCTTTTCAAAACTAACTTTTAAATGCGGAGCTTGAGCCACTCCTTTTAAAAGCTATCTCGTTCCATCGATTATATCAAGTTCACTACGTTCACAGTTTTGCCAAAACCATTCGTAGCCCTCCGTCGTTTCACATGAATAGTCAATAGTATTCAAGCTGTGTTTGTTGGCCAAAGTCAAGGCATAGTGATTGGTAGCTATTGGGTATTCATATGCAGCATAGATAGATGCGTTGGTTTGGAACAGTCGTACTGCCTTGTTGGCCAAAGTCAAGGGTAGGTACGGATGGATTCAAATTAACCTGAAGAACGACGGGTAGAACTTGACATGTGACTTATGATTTGTTGGCCAAAGTCAAGGTCATAAGAGCATGGGGCAAAAATCCACATCGGGAGTTTCAAAAGTACTGAAACTTGCTAGTGTTGCATACCATTTGGAGTGTGATGATTCTGGTAGGATTCCTTCAGTTTCGTCACGCGATGATATTTGGATCCCGATCCTACTGTGAGTATATGCTACTCCTCGGGAAATTTCTCACTTAACGATCAATGCTATAAACCAAGTAGGTGTCTAGAAAGGTGTTAGCAGGGCTACGCCCCCAGGGAAAAGAGGTTATTTAATTAAGGAACTTTACGAAAGCGTTGGAAAACCTCCCTCGAAGTACCGACACTGGCCTGGCGAACGGTTAAGCGAGTATTGTACGGTGAGATTGATCCTGACTAATTCTTCCTTTTTGGTTTGAGGAGGGATTCGAGAAACAGTGGGAGCCATCCTGTTTAGACAAACTAAAAACCACCCTAAACTTGCAAGAGCATCATGCTGAGTGTTTCTTCTCTCTCTCCTAATTGCAACGACCATTCGACATGACTGGACTTAAGTTACTCCTAGATAAAAACATACTGACAGGGCCAAACTACAAAGATTGGCTCAGGAATGTCAAGATGGCAATCACTTACGACAAGCTGGGGTATCTTCTTACCACCAAAGCTCCCCCTGTCCCAGGTCCTAAAACCAGCGTCGCGGATAAGGAAATCCGTAAGACCTGGGAACTAGACTGCGCGAAGGCCAAGTGCCTCGTGCTTGCCTCTATGGACAATGAACATCAGAGGAGGCACGAGAATATGGACCTGGAATCCATATTTCTTCATACAAAAGAACTGTATGGAGAGCAATCTCGTATCGCAAGATACGAAGTGTTGAAGAAGTTATTTTCGGCAAGATTGGCCGTCGGATCATCGGTAGCGGAACACGTGCTTAAGATGATTGGCTACATTGAGGAGCTCGCGGACCTTGGGACCACGTTGGAGAATAAGCTCTATACGGACTTGATTCTCCAGTCCCTTCCTTCCACTTACGCCCAGTTCATACTGAACTTCAACTTACAAGAAAAGGAAGTTGAACTTTCAGAACTCCTCAACATGTTGAGGAGCGCAGAGGGCACCCTACAGAAAGGTAGGGAAACATCCACTTTGTTTGTAGGAGGATCATCTTCTTCTAGGTCCAAGGCGAAAGCCAAGGGAAAGAAGAAGAACGCCCCCGCCAAACCAAGAGGCGGTGTTAGTAAAGTGGATACGAAGGGAAAAGCTAAAGCAACAAAGAAAGCGGGGAAGCTTGTGGACAAGGAAGAATGCTTCTATTGTCATAAGAAAGGACACTGGAAGAATGATTGCAGGGCCTGGAAGGCCAGAACACAGGAATTGAAGCAGGTTGCAGCTTCAGCTTCAGGTGTGTATGTTATTGGAAACTGTCTTTCAATAAACTCTACTTCCTGGGTATTGGATACCGGATCAGGATCTCATATCTGTAATTCTTTGCAGGCGTTCAGAAATCGTAGGGTTTTGAAAGCAGGTGACATGACCCTCAAAGTTGCAAACGGAGCTAGCATGGATGCTAAGGCCGTAGGGGACTATCACCTGGGAATGTCAGATGGACATGTTTTGGTTTTGCGTAATTGCTTTTTTGTACCCAACGCAACTTGTAATATCATTTCTGTATCTTTAGTTTCTAAAGAAGGTTATGAATTTGCGTTTGTAAGTAATGTTGTAAACATTCACCTTAATCAAGTTCTGATTGGGTCAGGTACATTGAGCAATGGTATATACGTATTAAACCAACCACAGATTTTCAATATCCAGAATACACACAAAAGAAAGTCTCCGGAAATAAATCAGACTTTCTTAGGGCATTGTAGACTGGGTCACATCAATGAGAGAAGGTTGACGAAGTTACATACAGAAGGATATTTGAATGCGTTCGAATATCAATCGTATGCCACTTGTCAATCCTGTCTCAAAGGAAAGATGACAAAGACTCCGTTCACTGGACACGGAGTAAGAGCGAGCGAGCTCTTGGGACTCGTACACAGCGACGTGTGCGGTCCAATGTCTACACATGCGCGAAGCGGTTATTCTTACTTCATTACTTTTACGGATGACTTTTCAAGGTACGGTTATGTCTTCTTAATGAAACATAAGTCCGAAGCCTTTGGAAAATTCCAGGAATATAAGAATGAAGTAGAAAAACAGACCGGCAAAAGTATCAAGATTCTAAGATTGGATCGAAGTGGTGAATACTTGAGTGCCGAGTTCCTGGACTATTTAAAAGAGAACGGAATTCTCTCTCAGCTTACTCCTCCATACACTCTGCAACATAACGGTGTATCGGAGAGACGGAACCGAACCCTATTGGATATGGTACGGTCCATGATGAGTAACGCTGAGTTACCGCGATCATTTTGGGGGTATGCGCTAGAATCAGCTGCATACCTTTTGAACCGAGTTCCCACTAAGACTGTGCCTACTACACCATATGAGATGTGGTGTGGGAAGAAATCCTATCTTAAGCATATTAAGACATGGGGATGTCCAGCTTTTGTTAAAAAGCAGCATGCGGACAAGCTCGAGGCACGCTCAGTACAGTGTAAGTTCGTAGGATATCCAAAGAACTCCAAGGGATATTTCTTCTACTGCGAAGAGGAACAAAAAGTTCTTGTTTCTCGTCATGCCTACTTCTTGGAAACTGAGTTTCTGGAAACCCAGATAAGTGGGAGCACAGTAGAACTGGAAGAAATTCCAGAACCACGAACTATTACCGAAAGCTTAGTGGAACTAGAGGGTTCAAAAGAACAGGACATTCCTACGCCACTCCGCAGGAGTAGTAGGCAGTCTCATCCGCCCGAGAGATACTACGGTTTTCTCATAGACGGGGATAGAGAGGATTGCATCATAGATTATGATGAGCCTACCAGCTTCCAGCAGGCCGTTCAGAGCGTTGACTCAGTAAAATGGCTGGATGCAATGCGGACCGAAATGGAGTCCATGTACACCAACAAAGTATGGACGTTGGACATTGCTCCAGACGGGGTAAAACCCGTAGGATGCAAGTGGATCTTCAAAAGGAAGATTGGTGTAGATGGACAGGTTGAGACCTATAAAGCTAGACTTGTTGCAAAGGGTTTCCATCAAAGACCTGGCTTGGACTATGACGAAACCTTTTCTCCAGTGGCTATGCTGAAATCCATTCGGATCCTTCTTGCTATTGCTGCCTTCCACGATTATGAGATCTGGCAGATGGACGTAAAGACCGCTTTTCTAAATGGAAATTTAGAGGAGTGTGTCTATATGGACCAACCAGAGGGTTTCATTCAGAGTGGGAGCAGCGGAAAGGTGTGCAAGTTGCTTAAGTCCATCTATGGACTAAAGCAGGCATCGCGGAGTTGGAACATCTGTTTTGATGAGACGGTCAAGGAATTTGGCTTTATCAAAAATCCAGATGAACCATGCATCTATAGTAGATTTGTAGCGAGAACTGTAGTATTCCTCGTTTTATACGTGGATGACATTCTCTTAATAGGAAATGACATTCCTATGCTACAATCTGTCAAGGGGTTCTTGTCACACAGGTTCTCCATGAAAGACCTGGGTGATGCCTCATACATCCTGGGGATCCGGATCCATCGTGATAGATCCAAGAGGATATTAGGACTTTCACAGTCCAGGTACATCGACACCATACTGAAGAGATTCAGTATGGAAGATTCCAAGCGCGGTAACCTACCGGCTTGTCACGGGATCACCCTCTCTAAAGAGATGTCTCCCAAGACTGATTTGGAGAGGGATCGCATATCTATTATACCCTACGCTTCTGCGGTAGGCTCTATAATGTATGCGATGTTGTGTACCAGACCGGATGTAGCTTATGCACTAAGTGTGGTAAGCCGGTATCAGTCAAACCCTGGGGAGAAACACTGGATAGCAGTAAAGAACATTCTCAAGTACCTGAGAAGGACTAAGGAGATGTTCTTGGTGTATGGCGGAAAAGACCTCCAGATCTAGGCCTTTGCTGACTCCAGCTTCCAGAGTGACAAGGATGATTCCAAGTCCATGTCGGGTTTTGTCTTTACCCTCAATGGAGGGGCGGTGTGTTGGAAGAGTTCCAAACAGGAAACCGTTGCAGACTCGACGATGGAAGCGGAATACATCGCTGCATCTGATGCCGCAAAAGAAGCTGTCTGGATGAGGAAGTTCTTGAAAGAGCTTCAGGTGGTTCCATCCATTGTTGATCCAATACTTCTGTATTGCGACAACAACGGGGCTATAGCTTTAGCGAAGGAACCCAGGTCCCATCAGAGATCCAGACACATCTTGAGGCGGTATCACCTGATCAGGGAGATCGTGGATCGCCAGGAGATCGAGGTTCAGAGAGTCGCTTCAGAAGATAACACTGCAGATCCATTCACCAAGGCCTTGCCCCAGACTCAGTTCGAGCGGCCGATCGAGATGATAGGTCTTCGATACGCCAGTACATGGCCTTAGTGCAAGTGGGAGATTGTTAGTGTATATGCCCTAGAGGCCATTACTGTATCATACTAGTTTGTATATTACTTAATGGAAGCTTGGGATATTCACCTTGTATATACAATCTTGCTCAAAATAGTAGCATGCTACTTGTTTTGTTTCTACTTCAATGTGTACATGTGTTTATTTTATTATATAACCTATACGCATTAGTGGAGCCCTTAGGATCTTTGCTTGATTACCAGCGTTGTGATGGCAGTCACACTAGTGGGGGCTGGGTAATCTATAAGCACATCCTTATGCAGGTCCCTAGTCGCAGGACTATCGAGACAGGGCATCGATACTCTGGAGTAGACTAGCGCATGCGCTTCTCATCCCAGTGTGGGAGATGGTCTGTCCCACAGCCATCAGTACGTCGTACTGGAGATAGTATGCGGGTGCTCGTTAGGTTACGAGTAAACTGGACAGGACTCGTCGGGAACTGACCGGTTGGTATTATACCTATCGTCAGTTATCAGTTCCCAGGTGACATGAGTACAGCTTAGTCCGCTGACTGGACACTGTCACTTCGCCTCGAGTGTGTTCCCACTGTACTTTGATTGCTACCCTACCACGGCTCAAAAGAGTCGTGCAAACAGGTAGTAGTTGGGTGCAGTCCCGAAGCACTTGGAGGCAGTGACGGTTAGACAGGATTCGTCTCTCTCGGTATTGGGGGTTGACATCGCGCTGTGTCTAGGAGAGCCATTACACGAGTAGTCCCTGTCCAGGGCAAGCGAGATATACTGGTAGGCTTCCAGTGTTATCTCAGGGTGTATTGGGCTTCACTCCGACACGACTTGTACCGCTATTAGGGGACTGACGTTTACCGCCCCCCTAGGCCCGCCATGCGATGTATCAGACGAACAGACCGGACTGTACGGAGAATGTCACATTCAGGCTCAGTAGGAGTTCAGATGGGTTTCGCCTCGTCAGTCTTCTTGTCGGCATCTACCTGGGGACCGTTACGCACAGCTAGTGCCGCTTGCGGTCTGTGGTTAAACCCACTGCCAGCGTAGTGTCGAGTCTTTAGAGTCCCACACAGAAAGCTATTCGCCTTTAGGCAAAAGAGTAGAGGTTGCATGGCTTTGCGGCAGGTCGCATGGTTTTGCGATAGGGTTCGGTCACATCCGTGCACTTATGCACGTACAGTGTCCGGACAGTTATCACTAGCGGGCTTTGGTTTAAGCCAGATCCTAGTGTACGTTTTGGGATTGGATTTATCCAGTATGCATTCGTGTTCCTCGGAACGCGGATGCGGGTGTGTATGCACAGTTGACGGAGAGACAGAGGCAGAGGATTCTCATTAGGGTTGTTGACCGTTGACAGTTGACTATTGACTTTTTGCTCAACCCTAATGAGAATATATATGTGATTAACAATTATATTAATTAAGTATTATGGTGACATGGTTGTTGAGGGATTGACTTTGTTGACTTGTTGACTTTGTTGACCGGTTGACTGGGCTTGACTAGTTGACCATCATGATAACTATAGCTAGCATTTCATGGCAAAGACTTTTGCTTGCTTGCTCTTTTGTGCAAAATGAGTGCATGAAATGATATGGCTATGGTTGCTTAAACCATCACATAATACTTGATTGATATGAGGTGTTATGATTGTTTTGGATTATGAGAGCCAAATGAGAAAAGTCTTCTTTCATTCTTTCATGCTCATTCTCTCTCTTGTTCTTGAGCTCTCATCTTCCTCCTCTTGCTCTCCCTCTTTTGATTCTATGGTTCACTTGTCTCATGAGTTGAGAACCAAGAACCATAGATAAAATCCCATACAAACTCTTCTCTACTCATTCTAGTTCACAAGGTTTAGCAAACCGAGTGAACTAGTTTCTTCAAAGTTCGAAGAAGGAGCCAAAGGTTGAAGCTTTCAGGTGGATCTATCTTCGGCGCAAGGAGACGACGGGGAGAAGCCGGTTCGGACGACCATCGAAGCTTGAAGACGAAGGAGTTCGAGAAAAAGAAAGGTATAACCCCCTAACCGAGTAGTTAGCAACTCGAAGTTAGGTTGTTAGTTAGATGTTTAACAAAGATCCGGTTTTGAGTCCATGTTACCACCTCTAAGAAAATTGTTTTTCACCAAATTCCGCATGCCCGAATGTACCGGGAGAGGTAGCATGGACTTACATCATCTTCTACCGAGTGTGTAACGACTCTGAAATATCTGTTCAAAAATTTCTTGTTTATTGTACAGAAAAGGGGTATTTCAGCCTGCTGTAAAGTTATAAGTTATTTTTGTTCAATAAAAGCAAGAAACAGCTTAGCTCACTGGTAAAACCCTACACTGCTGCGACATAGCCTGTGCGTTCGAATCCCATCAGACCCTATTATTTTTAGGATTTTTCTTTTTAATTTTTCGGAAGCCCAAGAGTTGCACGTGCAATTTATGGAGGAACGAAAAGTTTCAGAAAAATCAAACAGGCGCAATAAGGTGTACACAAACTTGACACGTGGCACGAATCTTGAGGCAAGACCTCGAGATCCGACCGCACGTTTCCCCAAAGGGGCTGGCGCTGACGGGTGGGATAGCTCCAAATCCCTCCGTGCTTTGCACACTCGTCTCTTCAACTCCCCTGCAATCAAATAGAGACTCTTCAATTCACCATTTAACACCATTTAAATCCTTTTAATCCACATTTTTAATTCCCAAACCCTAATTCTTCACTATAAATACCACCCCTTGCCCTACCTCCCCTCCATTTTGAAAATTTCTATCAAAATCATCCCAAAAGTTCCTAAGTGCAAATGGAGTCAAGTGGAGTTAGCAACCAAGCTTTTTCCATCGAAAATCGAAGCCATTTCCGGAGCTTCCGCGACGCCTCAGGAATTCCCCTCTTTTCTTTAACCTTTTTCCAACGCTACACAGCGAGTAAGTCCCTTCATCTTTATTCTTTTCCACCTCAAAACAATTTTTTAAACCAAATAAACAAAAGTGGAGTTATCTCCGATATAATCTTCTTTTTAATTTTTGTATTCCACTTGATAAGCAAATTAGATCAAACTAACATCTTATACTAATCTTAACCTTATTTCCCATCATTTAGTTTTTTAGTTTAACAAAATTTTCATGTGAAATAAACATATAAAGAACCTTTTCATTAAAATACCATGAACTTTAGTACAACTCTCATTTCAATAATTGTTAAAAATACCTTTAGGAAAACCTCACGGGGTAACGACCTACCCCACACGCACACCATAGTTTCAAAGCACCGTATCCTAGTTCTATGGTTCATTTAAAGAATAACTTTTATATTAAAATACCACACCTTTACAAAACGGGTTTCTTTTAATCGGTATTTGTAATCCTTGGCAATTATGCCTTTACAACCCCCATCAGGGGACCCGCTAATGGATGATGCGGATTATCACACATCCTTGGGATAGTAGAGCAAGATACAGAACTCTTCACGGAGTATTCGGTCTCGAAAGGAAATAAAAATACGTTTTTTTTAAGAAATGCGACTTTTCTAAACAAAACTAATTTTTGAAAAATTATATAAAAATTATGAATCCGTATATTCAATAAAAACATATTATGAAACTATATTCTTTAAAATGAAAAGTTAGAATTCTTAATAAAATACCCCCAAGTTTTCCAAAGTAGTAGTTTTTATAAAAATACCATAAACTTTCAAAAAGCTAGGTTTTATCACCAAAACACCACAACAATTAAAATACATGTTCATGAAAACCCTAAACATTATAAATCACCCTTGAGCTTTATTTTTAAACTATACTAAAGTATTTTTTCATAAAAACCCCTCAAGATATGCAAACAATATTTTAAGGACTCTAGAATTAATATAGGTTTAAGCGGTATCATTTCTCTTGAGCCTCGGGGAGCCGGAGAAAGTGAGTGCTTGCCTATTCAAGTTAGACAACTTAACGGAGTTATCAAATGGCAATTGTCTTTGAAAAAGACACAAATCCTACAGTCCATGTGCAGCAGTTTCCGATTACTCCCGAACTTAAGAAATTCAATAGCTAAATCCTTTCATAAGATATTTACTCTAACCTGAATACAAATTCAACCAGGATCCAAACTTTAACATAAACTTGAACCCTTGATCATGAACTAGAACACTTGAACTTGAATATCCTAAAACTTGAATACTAGAATACTATGACTTGACATGAATACTAGAACACAATGGCTGCTATTCGAACTCACTTGACTCAAACCATGAATACAACTTGACATGAATACATGAACGCTTGGCATGGATACTTGATATTGACATGAAATCAATCTTGCAACTTGATGTATTCATGGATTCGAGTAAGGCTGGTAATTTTAACTGTAACCTAGAATACACGGGGTGTTGGGGTAGTTCATGTGTGAATCCAATGAAATCTCAGGAGTCCCCCTAGATCATGAATCCATATCTATTAACACAAGCAAGCTATCATGAGGGCCCGTGTTTCCTTACTCCTGGATTATAGCCTGTTGAGTTTGGAATACTTCAACATTAGGTTGAAGTACCGTTATTAACACTTGATTCGAACCCGTGGTTCCTTACCCTTGGATTACAGCCTGTTGGGTTCGAGAACACTCTTGAGATTGGTTGATATTCACTCTTGAACTTACGTTAAATTAGTTTACCCATGTAGAGACCTTTTAGGACACTTACATGCACTTCATGTTCACTATACCTATACTACACGGCCATGCTATACAATGCTCATGTTATTTTGCCATGATATATATAGAACTGCATGTTAAATAGAATTGCCATGTTTACATTAAATGGCATGTTTAAACACCATATCTCATAGTCCATTGCTTCATGATATCCATTTTTCTTTGTCATTATACTTTTATACTTCACACCCTTTTTCTTAGGGACTTACCGAACGAAAGTTCGCTGACGGGAATTCCACCCATCTTTGTTTCTTGGAATGTTCGTCAGATACAATGGAGACTGAGGAGGTAGACACCACAGAGGAGGAGAACGATCAGATCGCGACCCAGGCCTAGACTAGTTATCCTTTCATTTCAATTTATGTATGCCACCTGTTTAGGCATTTCTTTTCTTGTATTTTCTTTCAGTTGAACTCATGTATTGTAAATGTATCAAGTCGAATGTAAATAAAGTTGTTGAAGTTTAAATCTCATGCTAATTTCTTGTCATTTTTATATTGCTCATTTACGCTTAGCGTATTTATTCCGGGAAATGACCTTCTCGAAATAAATACGTCGCGGGCTTTGTTACGTGTCTGTTTCCGTCTTTTGGGAAGCGGGGCGTGACAGGTTTTGTTGGCGGCCCATGCAGGTCCGTTCTGCATGAAGTCATGAGCAATATATCACAAGAAAGATGGAATTCAACAACTTTACATTCCTTGCAATTCAATTTTCGTTGAATCTATCCTAATCTTTCTTCTCTATCTAAGGTGATGGATTCTCCCAACAACACTAGCACCAACGTCAATGGAAGTACACCACCTCCACCTACCGTAGCTGCTCCACTCATAGAACAGACGATACGTCTGGAGGCTATCTAAAGCCTACTTGAAGGTCAGCAAGCTCAAAGCACGATTTTGCAGGAGCAAACTGCTCTCCTTCAACATAGTTTCACCCGCTCTGAAGCAGAAGCACCGGGAGTGAAACGATTTCGAGCATTATACCCGAAAAACATTTTAGGGAAAGAGAAACCACTTGAAGCCGAGGAATGAGCTCAAAGCATAGAAGATGATCTAGCAGCAGCCCAAGTTCCAGAAGCGGCCTGGGTCAGAATAGCAAAACTCCAACTTACTGACAATGCCAGAGTCTGGTGGAAAGATGAAGAGAGCCGTCTTGAACAGCCGATCGAGTGGAAGATTTTCCGTGATCTCTTCGATGCCAAGTATTTTCCGGAAACCGCACACTTCGAGATGGAACAGAAGTTCATTCACCTGCAACAAGGATCCATGTGTGATAAGTCGGTGGATGAGTATGATACCGAATTCACCATGCTCGGTAGATTCGCTGCCCATCTAATTCCTATTGCCGAAATCAGAGCCAGGCGCTTCCAGCAAGGATTAGACCCTGAGATCCAGGCTGCCCTAGAAACGAGAGAATACCTAACACATGAAGCAGTTTTGAAGTCAGCCCGTCGCTATGAAGCTGTCATTAAGAAAAATAGAAGGCCACAGTCGGTCGATATGAAACATCACGCCAACCAGATACTGGAGGAGCCTCTTCTTGGCTAACTCTCCCAGCGCCAACTATGAGGCCAGGAGGATCATTTTCCGAGACCGAACAAAACTTCTGTATCTATTGTTAAAGGACCGGACACCAAGTCAAAGATTGCCATCGAGAAAATGGTCTTTGTTTGATATGTGGATCACCCTCATACATGTTGGAGATAGTGCCCTCAGAGTCAATTATTGGATCACAGGCACGTGATTGCAATGATTAAGGGAGGACCTATACCGTTAGAACAGTCTTACTCAAGATGATAGTATGCTATCTGGTTTATTTTTATCATCGTGTACTGCTTTAGGTGACCTTACAGGTCACTATTGCGCGTTGATAGAGCCCTTAGGATTTTTGCTTGAAAGCCAGCAATATGATGGCGATCATATACGTAGGAGCTGGTAGTCTATAAGCACATCCTTAAAAGGTCCAAAGTCGTGGGAGTTTCGAGACAGGGCATCGATACTCCAGAGTAGACTAGTGTATACAGTCGAGACCCCGATGAGGGGCGGTAGCCGGTCTCACAAGCCACTGGTGTCAGTTGGTTCACCTAAGATGTATACAGGTGCTCATTGGGTTATGAGTACACCGGACAGGACTCGTCGGGAACATGCTAGTTGGTCTTATACCCGACGTCAGATAGCAGTTCCCTGGTGACATGTGTACAGGTTAGTTCATTGACCTGAGATCGTCATTTGTCTCGTGTGAGTTCCCACTGTACTTTGATTACTACCCTACCACGCTCAAAGGAGACATGCAAACAGGTTTTAGTTGGGTACAGTCCCGAGCCACATGGAGGCAGTGAGCGGATCTGCAGGGGTTCGTCTCTCCCGATATTGGGGGTGAGGTCGCGTTGTGTCTAGGAGAGCCATTACACGAAGTCCTTGGCCAAAGAAGGAGATTTACTGGTAGGTATTCCAGTAATATCTCAGGGTGTTCTGGGCTACACTCTGACACGACTTGTACCGCTTTTGGGGGTCTGACTTTTACCAACCCCTAGGCCCGCCATGCGATGCTCATAGACGAACGGACCGGACTGTACGGATTTTGTCACTGACAGGCTCAGTAGGGTGTCGGGATGAGTTCGCTCATCGACGTCCCTTTTGGTCAATAGCCGGTAGCCCGTTACGTATGGCTAATACCTCTGACGTGCTAGTGGTTAAATCCACAGCCAAAGTATTGACGAGTCTTTAGAGTCCCCCACAGACAGTTTATCAAGTTTCGGGCGAAACGCTGTAGAGGCCGTATGGAGATATGGCAGGGTTCGATTATATACGTGCGGTATTGCACGTATCATGATCGGACGGATAATACTAGCGGGCTTTGGTTTAAGCCGGATCCTAGTATTGTACAGTGTAGATTTTGTCTCATTGCATTTGTATTCGGTCGGAATAAAAATGCGGGTATGTATATACAGTCGCGGGGTTTTCCTGTAATTTATTACGGGATCAGTTTTTTGAAGTTGCCAGTTTGCATTCCGTTTCGGCCATTTTCCTTTGTTTCTTTCCTTGGCTGAAAATTGGTGGAGGAGGGCCTATTTGCAAATGTGCAAATTAGCATTGTGGATGGTGGTCTTTGTATATTGTAGCTTTATGATGGTTCCACCATCATTTGACTTCTTTATCCATCATGGCTTGACTTTTGAGATGAGTGATGGATGGTGGTGTGATGATTATTCCTCATGATGATCACTTATTTCTTTTTGCATTATTTTTCTCCTTTGGCTCACACCACCTTGTATGCTCTCACTCCCTCCTCTTCTTTTGATCAACGGCCGGCCATTTTGATAGAGTGAGGGCTGTCCAAAAATTGTGGTGTGGGATTTTTGATCTTTTTGGCTTTGCAAAAATCCCATATCTCCATCTCCAAAAGTTCACCTCATTCCTCCACCAAAATGGCAACTTCTTATAACCCCTAGAGACAAAACCATTCTACACTATCCTACAGCATTCTTGGACACGTCGACTCGCCAACTTCGTGCCCGAGTTGCTTCGGTCCATAGGTGGGAGCCCGTAAAAGAACCCGGCGATATGGTGCCCTTCCGACGAGGAGATGAAGACCGGAGATTCCGCGGGGAGATCGGGACGACGACGAGAAGACCGAAGGACACGGATCGCTCGGTATATCTCTCTACCCTTCTCTCGTTAGCTAGCATTAGGTTAATGGCCCGATCCGGGTTTAAAAGTCCGCGGTAGCGCCGGTTCTAGTTTATAGAAAAGTTTTTGTATTCCGCATTTTGGCCTCGTACAGACGGCCGGGGCGCTACCGTGCACTTACAATAGTATTAGAGCCAGGCCATTAACCTAGTCTAGCTTGCTCTAGTGTGTTTAAAAGTTCGATCGAGCGGATTTTCTAAAATGCCCATTTCCAACTCCAGTTTTCTGTCAATTTTATTTTGTGCTCCAAAATTTTTTCTGAGCATGCCAAAAAATCGTGCAGGGTTTTTTAAGTATTCTGTGAAATTTTTGTTCACTGTTGTTCCTGTAGCACCGTGGAACCGTGGCCTTACCCCTGTTCCGGCCGCGGTTCCGCTGCAGTATTAAGGAAACAGTGCACCAAATTTTTACAGAGGGTCTTGGACTTGGAAATGGGGTTTTTGGTATATTCTGTTTGGGCCCAGATTTATTTTGAGTGCTACAGTAGTGCTTGGGGCCCACTTGGGAAAATTCGGTGGATCGAAAATTTTAAACATGTTAGTTCACAGTATTTACATTATATCTGCGACCCTGAATGTCATTTGATCGGTAAATCCTGTTTAACTGCTATAGCCCTTTTAGACGGATTTGCGAACGTGACATTCACGTTGATGTTCTGTGTTGTGCTGTGATGTTGCGGATTGTCGTGGTGGATAGCCTGGATGCAATGATAGTAAAGTTTGGTTGTATATGTACATTTGATATTGCGGGGCAAGCGTCCGACATGTGGACTGCCGTCACTGCCTGTTTGTATATTATTCTTTTAGGGCACGACCGGGCTGAGGTCGATGTACCCATTGTATGTATATTTTACTTTCTGTACTAGGATTACCCCGCGGAGGGGTGCACGGGTAGCCGGGTTCTAGAGGGCAACGGGCCCGCATCTCATGGCGTTGAGACAGAGGGGGCCTCACTCTAGAATTGGCGGACTATTCGCCGCACTCGTAGGGGGTACAGGTTGACCCAGGAGGGGTGCCCAAGTTACCGGATTCCGTAAAGTGCTGGATGGTCCATTCACGTTGCTGAAGGGGGCTGTCTCGCTTCAGGTTTTGGCCGGTAACTTGCCGCGCCCGTAGGGGTCTAGGATTTCATTGCACAGGTTATCCATACGACCAAGGGAACGTCGGGTTTCAGTAGCGGCTCTATGAAACCCGGGGATCTCAGATATCTGTATTGTTCTGTGATGCTTATTACTTTTCTGTGATGTTGCATTTTATCACGCCTTGAGCGAATATTATATATTGATATATATACTAGTAGATGTTGTATATGTTTTATATCCGCGCTAGTCCAGTTCCCGCTCTGTCGTTAGTTAAGTAACCTAACGGGTGATGACGGGACCCAGTGGCGAATGCGGATGGCATATATGTACATCATTATTTTCGTTCTTTGTGGTGTGATCAATTGATGGGACTGCATTGATTCGGATCAATGCAAGCTAAACAAACCTATTCTGATGTTGTTGGAACTTTTTTCAAAAAGCTGTTATTGTAAGGACGTTCACTTTTGTTTTGCACAGTGGTATTCGGTTATGAATATCCAGCACCTCAGTCGATTAGGCAAGGGCCGACATCCCTTTACCGGGAGTAACCCCTTGGACAGAAGTTTGCGTCAGGGTAATAACTTCACTATAGCCGATTGCCTTTTGCTTTGCATCGTGGTATTCAGTTAGAATATCCTGCACCTCATTCTATGGGGAAAGAGCCGAGATCCCTTCACCGGGAGTGACCTCTTTAGCAAAGGTTTTCGTCACTATATTTTTATAAAGTTATCCAGTTCATTCAACGATATCAAGTTCATTACGTTAAAGGTTTTTTGCCAAAAACCATTCGTAGCCCTCCGTCATTTCAGACGGGTAGCACGTAGTATTCATGCTATATTTGTTGGCCTTCGTCAAGGCATAGTGTATGGTAGCTGCTTGTTACCTTTCTGCTGCATAGATAGATGCGTTGGTTTGGGACAGTCGTATAGCCTTGTTGGCTAAAGTCAAGGGCTTGTACGGGTGGGTTCAAATTAACCTGGATAATGACGGGTAGAACTTGACATGTGACTTATGATTTGTTGACCTTCGTCAAGGTCATAAGAGCATGGGGTAAAAATCACATCGAGAGTTTCTAAAGAAACTGAAACTTGCCAGATATGCGCATACCTTCTGGAGTGTGATAACGTGAGTGGATTCCATTACATTATCATGCGATGATAGTTTGATCCCGATTCCCACTGATGAGTTGGTTTACTCCTCGGGTGATCTCGACTAATTTTTCTTTCAGGTTTGGAGAAGAATTTGACGTTACAGTTGGAGGTTTCCTGATTAGATAAAGTGATAACCATTCTGATCTAGATTAGAGTGCACGCTAAGTGTTTCTTTTCTCTCTCTCTTGGCAGCGACCATGACCCGACCTAGACTATGACTCAGTGACCAAATTAACCGAACCTTCTTAAACACTGGCTTTTGGATTGTCAGAGTTGCAAACCTCATTGCCACTCCTACTTTTACCCTTTTCTCTAGGACACCCCGTATTACTACGAACGTCCACTTCCATTGGATAAAACCATCGTATGGTTATATACGAACTCGAAGGAATTTATTCGAGGATGGTTTCTGGTTCTGGAGAAAACGAATAGGACTATTCAGTTGTCTTTTCCTTTTACCTTCTCTCAAGTTGCGAGTGCTCCTTGGATTAGGAGATAGTACACCCGTTGCGCCTATTGGATAGCCTTCTTCCAAACCTTAGGCTGGTGCCGAACGGTAGGGAATGAAGAAAGCCGATTAGCCTAAGTGTGGTGTACAGATGGTATTAAGTTAAGACAAATAAAGGGATTAGAAGGAGGGCAAAGTAACTTGCGACTGCTATTCACGACCAAACGAAGTATTTCATTACCACTCCCACTTCACCTTTGTATTTCTCCAGGACACTCCGTATCACTATGAAGATCTACAGTTATTTGGATACTCCATCGTATGGTTATATACGAACTCGAAAGAAACTTGTTCCAGTTCGGGGATGGATTCTGGTTCAGGAGAAATAGGAATAAGGTTTATTCAGGTGTCTTTTATCTTCACCTTCTCTCGCATTGCGAGTGCTCTTAGGATTAGGGAAGTACACCCATTATGCTTATTGGATAGTCTTCTTCCAAACCATAGGCTGGTGCCGAACGGTAGGGAAGGAAGAAAACCATTTGGCCTAAAGGGGTGTGCAGAAGGTAATGACTAAAAGACATATAAAGGGATCTGGAGAGATGGAAAAGAAGTATACGGTTACAGTTGTGAATCTGATAATGGAAGAGGCATTACTAGGAATTCCCGGATACCCCTACGAAACATTTCAATGTTTCAGTTTCACTGTGTATTGTTAAAAGAAAACTGATTTCCCAATTAGACACTCGCTCCAGGGTATGTATTTACCAGGTATGATTCTCACATCTGTATGATTTTACAGATGATGAGTGGGAGTAAGTTATTGGGAATTAGGTGATCATCCTCATTATATCAGAATTCGTTGTAATTAGTGATATTTGAGGAAATCGCCTGGGTAGTTTGCTGGACGGCAAATATTTGGTTTTGAATATCCGCTGTTATGCACCAATTTCAAATTGATACATCTGTACGTCTATTTTTATAGAGTGAGATATACCTTTTTGAAATTATGTCTATGACATTTACCTATATCAGTGGATGGTTAGGTAAGGAGCATTAAACGGCGGTGTAATTCTTCTTAACCATAAGTACAGTTTTCAACTTACGACACACAGGGAGTGAGTTATCAGACTCAAGGGACTTATACAGAGTATTGTATGTTGTCCAGTGTCCATTAGGACAGAGGGGATGGTTCTCGTACTATATTCGGTTTACTTATTACTTCTCTAGTTTTTAGACAGGTGTTTCGTAGAAACACAGGGTCCAAGTTTTGAGAAGTTATAGGTATGTGGATAAAATAGAGAACCAGGTGTTGCAAGTATCGGGATTCTTCAAGGTGATCGAAGATGTAGATACTTGTGTATGGTATTCAGTTGATAGTAATGATTAAGAGAACATGCTTCTTTTTCAGATTACTCATAATTGGAAGTACTCCTAAGTTGAGTAATGCTGATCGGCCACTTTCCATTTAGTTAACATGCACTGGAGACAGTTGCATGATTTGAATCTGGTTCAATTAAATTAGTGCCTCTGTTTCTGTATTGGATATAGAACAGTTCATATCTTGACATTGTTAAGGTACGGGGAGTTATCCGGCTTATGCTTAAAACCAGACTCTGGATAACTCAAGGCACGTTTCTGTAATGGCTGTTTGTGGGTTGATCTAGGCTATGACGAGGGTTGACTTTCTACCATCAGGAAGATCAATAGTGATATTGTTCTTGACTCGCCACAGTTTTAATAAAAATGGATTTTTTCAGAAAACAGTAGTGGGAGTATGGTAGAACTGGAAGTGATTCCAGAACTGCAAACGATTACTGAAAATTTGATAAAGAACCTAAGGATTCAATCTGGTTTGACATTCCATTGGCCACTCCGCAGATAAGGTGGGCAACTTTAGGCACCCGAGAGGTACTCCGGTAGCCTCAAGGACGGTGGCAGGGAGGTTCTTGTTTACCCAGACTTGCCATTGCTGTTGTTCCAGACTGTGAGACCCGGCAGGAGGATGAGTATAGCGTCGTTCTAAACTGGCTTTAGAAGTGTACGTCTATATGACTCTGCCAGAGGGTTGTCATAGTCAGTGGGAGCAACGGAAGCATTGGTGGACAAGTAGATTATGTCTATGGACTAAAGCAGATATAGCGGAGATAGATCATCTATTTCTGATGTGACAGTCACAGGTTTGACTTCATCAGAATAGGGAATGGATCTGTTGAGAAGGTTGTAGGGTGTGATGTCCTGGTATTTGGGTGACATACACAGAGTAGGAAGTGAAGTTCCTATACTACGATCGGTTATACTTTGGTTGTCACACAGTAGTTTCTCCACATGGGACTTGGATATTATATCAAGACATTCTGGTTACTGGATCTATGGTTTTAGATCTAGATTTGGGTAGTTTCCCAATCTGGGTATTTAGACAGCATTCTAAGGGTGTTTTAGAATGGACGACTCCTGGCACGGTAGTATACCTGCAGGTGATGGAGTCACCCTCTCTAAAGGAGTCTTACAGACTAAAGGGGAGAGGGATGTGCATGATTGGCAGATCACTTGCTTAGACAATTGAGTCAATCATGAGATGTCAAGTACCACACCAGATGTTGTTTTTGCAGTAGATGCAATAAGTTGATATTGTTAGTTATATGTATGCCCTAGAGGCCATTACTGTACATTGGATGTATATTGTAGTGGATGCTGGGACATATATAGGGAGGACTTTCTTACTCGACATGATAGTATGCTATCTGGTTACTCTTTACCTTAACGTGTACATTGATTGTCTCTCTGTTACATGTTGGTAAAGCCCTTAAGATGAGTACTTGACTGCCTGGACTATGATGCGGATCATACTAGTGGGGACATGGTAGTCCATAAGTACATCCTTCAAGGTCCCTAGTCGTGGGTGTATCGAGACGGGGCATCGATATACCAGAGTAGACTAGCGTATACCTTCTCGACCCATACAGATGGGCGATGGATGATCCCATATCCATTGGTGTTTGACATCAGAGATGATATACGGGTGCTCAGTGGAGACTGGGTACACTGGACGGACTCGCCGAGAACTCCCAGATGGTATTATACCTTACGTCAGATGGCAGTTCTCTGGTGACACTGGTACAGAGTAGTCTGTTGACCCGAGATCGTCATAGAGTCTTGTGTGGTTCCCACTGTGCTTTGATTTCCACCTTACCACGTCCAAGAGGGCGTGCAAAACGGTGGTTTTGGGTACAGTCCCGAATCACATGGAGGCAATGAGCGATAGGAGGGGATTCGTCTCTCCCGGTATAGGGAGTTGATGTTGCGCTGTGTTCGATTGGCTATAACCGGAAATCCCTGGCCAGGATTGCTGAGATTTACTGGTAAGTGTTACCAGTAGTTTCTCAAACTGTTATAGACCTCACATCGACACGACTTATCGAGCTATTGGGGTCTGACGTTTACCACCCCTAGGCGAGATATGCGACATATCAGACGATCAGACCGGACTGTACGGTAAGTGTTACTGGTTGGATTCACAGGAGTATGAGCGGGCTTGCTCGTCGATCTTCTGATCGCTCAATACCCGGGTGGCCGTTACGTTTAGCAGACCGCTTGCGGCTTGTGGGTGTTTGATATGATCATCACCTACTGCCGGCGTATTGACGAGTCTTTAGAGTCCTACACAGAGGTTTCCTGGCTCAAGCGAAACGAAATAGGAGCGCATATGAGATATGTGCGGGACCGAGAATAATGCGAGTATGTGATACCGTATTCAATTCTCGTGATTTGTATCATCGGCAGGTTATATGTGATATAGCCGAGTTACCGAATCAAGTGTTGATTCGATAAGTCGATACATTAGATACTAGTCGGTTATATGCGACATGGCCGGATCATTGAATCAAGTGTTGGTTTAATGATTTAATGCATAATAATATATTTGATATATTACTTTGCATTAACTAGTATAGGTTCACTTTAAAAGGATTTTCTCACTTGATGTGCACATTGTATATGTGATATATTTTTGTGTGCACTTGATTGTATCATGTTTGATGATACATGCTTACTTGAGTTTGTGTAAAGATTAAACCATGGTTATTTAAATGGTTAGGGTTTTGATTTTCATATCTATTTTTTTATTTATTTATTATGGAAAAGATAAAGAGAAAATGGTGGCTTTCTTTGTTTCATATTGAAGCTTCATGAAGCTTTGAACTAGTCCACCATTTTTGTCTCATGCTTAACCCTAACCATTCCACTTAACCATGATTCATTCTCTACACTTAACCATGGTTAAATATATGATAAGTATTATTTTTCTTTTGAATTATGATTAACTTATCATGATATTCATCTTCTTCTTCTTCTTCTTCAAGATGAAGAAGCTTGATTCCATCAATGGTGATTTGATGAAATGAGTGAGAAATCCAATTCTAAAGTGAACCCACCTCCTATTTCTTCATCCTCTACCTCTTTCCAAGTAGTAAAGGGTGTTTTCTTCACACGTTTCATGACTTGGTGAAGTGGGAGCTTGATCTTGTGATGCCTCGAAGTAGATCATCTTCGGCATCGTAGTCGATGACCTAGCCCGCCCATTTCTCCGATGAAGCCGACGCTAGAGCCCGGGATTCGATTTGGACAGCAAGGAGACTTCATCATGGAGCTATGGAGGTGGAGAACCGGATCTACAAAGGTTGTATTTCCGTTCACTTAGTTAAGTTGTTAACTAGTTGCTTGTTTCGCCTAAAATTCTAGTTAACGATCCGTATTAGGGTTTCTCGGCACTTGTAAAATTTGAAATTGGCATGGTTGATGCCTTGTGAGACCTCATTAGTGTGCCTAGGAACCCTACAGTGGTATCAGAGCCTAGCTAGAGCCTTAGGCGAGGTGTAGACGAAGTTTGAAACCCGAACGAACCTGAAACCCTAAAATTTCACCCTCTCTGGACATTTTTACAAAATTGGGTTTTTTCCAGATTAAAAATCCTTAAAAAATTCAGCAGGGAATTCTAAGAATTACGGTGCAAAATTTGACAAGAGATACATCCAAAGTGCGGCGGAACCGCGGCAGAAGCCTGGCTTCTGCGGCGGTTCCAGGCTTCTGCCGCGGTTCCGCGGCCATCTGATGACGTCAGCTTCCTGTTTTTGCACAGTAATTCCTCTTTTCTGGTGCTGGATTTTCTAGGAATTTTTAAATATCACTCAAGAGTTAAGTTTTTTGGGGTGTTTTGGGTGTTTGCAGATTCGATCGGATTATCAGACTTTGTCTATGTGGCTTTCCGGATATTTTAGAATATGTTAAAAAGTTCGACCGGATATAAATACCCATTTTTTCCCCTGTCGGAAAATTTCCAAGTGTTGGATTTTTCTGTGGTTTAAGGACGTTCTAAGTAGTGCAAGTAACGCGATGGTCCCTCTAGAAGACAACAAACCTTAACTCGATTATGTGACCGTCTTGAACTGCCCTTTGAACCTTAGGGTTTGGGGCAGTACGGCGTGCCACATGTGAGGCGTTGGCTTGACCCTTCTACGGCTGGACCGTTGGTACTGAGGCATGAAGTGAATGTCTTTGAACTTATTTCATGTGTTGAGCGGTTTCGGGAAAACT
This sequence comes from Agapanthus africanus, assembly GCA_030015575.1. Taxonomy (NCBI): domain Eukaryota; kingdom Viridiplantae; phylum Streptophyta; class Magnoliopsida; order Asparagales; family Amaryllidaceae; genus Agapanthus; species Agapanthus africanus. The sequence goes on along the minus strand of CM057344.1, from coordinate 376,849,399 downwards.
TGGGTGTTCGATTGTTCGATCGGAAAGTTTAACATTTTCTATCTTATTCGGAATGTGATACAATAATTGGAATTCGCAATAAGTTATGTGATAACTGAATGAATGTTATAAACACAGCACTTTAGTCTCACTTGATCGGTTGCCACGGAATTTTGATGTGATCAAAAGTCCGTCGCAATCACGTAGCGTACGCGGATACTCGCCGGGTAAACTTAATAGACAGCTACATCCCTTAGCCCTAACCAAGTGACTGTAGGAGAACCCCGTCGCTGAAAGCATCCGTTCGGGTGCTCGCGGCAACGGTGTTCCGCCTTGGTGCACTTCGTCGACGGCATCGGGGGTGCGGCCGTCTACTAAAGTTTGCGACGAGCATTTGATCAAAATGTCGGGAATCTTGTTGAATTGCCCGACTTGATATTGAAAAGTGTTTTCGATAATGAGACTAAAATGCGGGGTTTATAATTATTAGGCATGCGATGTCTATGCAGGTTGTGGATTCCAATTATTGTAGTTTTACACTTTCTTTTCTGTGACCGTAAGTGTAATATGTGATATCGCCGGTTTCGTTGCTATATGTCAACGACAATTGGGATGCGCATATTTACTTACGTTGATGACATGTGATGTTATGTGTTGCTGGATATGTTATATTGGATCGTCGTGTTTGAATAGCCGGGGTTTTTTTTTGTGAGATGAGTGTTTTTCATTTTCATTCATGTAAAAACTTGTATGTAATATTATTTTATTGGGGCACTTCCAGGTTGCGGAAGATGTCACCCTTTGTATATTATTTACTTTTCCGCACTAGGATAGACCCAAGGAGGGGAGCACAAGTAACCGGGTTCTGGGGTCCAGTGGGAGACCAACTCGAGGAGTCGAGTCCGGGTCTCCTAACTCTAGAATTGGTAGGGTTGCTTGCCGCTCTCGTAGGGGTCTAGGGGTGTGGGTTTGGCTATTCATCGCGACCGTGGAATCCGTGTTTTATACTGGCTCGTATTGAAAACACGGACGTCCTATTATATCCAATGTTTCATATGTTTCTTCTGCTGCGATATCTGTGATGTGATCATGTGATGTTCTGTGATAGATACAGTATATAGTATATATGATATATTATATAGGCGTTACTTATGTTTTACACCCGCGCTAGCCCTGCCCCGCTCTGCCGTTGGTTACCTAACCTAACGGTGCACGAGGGGACATCGAGGAGAATGCGGATGGCATAAGTGTACGTCGTATTTATCTGTGATGTTTAGGTAACTTAAATGATGGGACTTCATTAATGTGATTAATGAAAGAAAAGAAACCTAAGATGTTGTGGAATCGAATTTCAAAAATAAAACAGGTAGCTACAGTTCTTGCTTTGCACAGCGGTATATATGATATATCCTGCACCTTATTCGATAAGGAAAGGACCGAGATCCCTTCGCCGGGAGTGACTCCTTTAGCATTAACTGGTTGATGCTACACACTCGGTTTGACTTTTGATTGCTTCTATAGTTTCTGCTTTGCACAGTGATATATATGATATATCCCGCACCTCATTCGACGAGGAAAGGGCCGACGATCCCTTCACCGGGAGTGACCCCTTTAGCAAAACTAGAAAAGCCTCAAAATCACTCCATTTCAAAACTTCATTTGATTCTACAACGATATCAAGTTCATTACGCAATAGGTTTTCAGAAAAACCTGTCGTAGCCCTCCGTCATTTCAGATAAGTTGTATATAGTATTCGTGCTGCATTTGTTGGCTTTCGTCAAGGTGCAGTGTGCGGTAGCTATATGCTGCTTATCTGCTGCATACGATGCGATTGGATTAGGGTAGTCGTGCGGCTTTGTTGGATTTCGTCAAGGGTCGTGCGGGTGGGTTTAATTCAATCAAGAAATGTACGGGTTGAACTTGACTAGCGGGCTATGGTTTGTTGGCTTTCGTCAAGGTCATAGCACGTTAGGGGCAAAATATTATCGGGAATTTCAAGTGTTGAAATTTGCAATGAGATTGCATACCTTCTATGAGATAGTTGGATCCCGATACCCACTGCGAGTAATTGTTACTCTTGGGAGAGTTTTACACATTACAATTAGCCGATCAAGTAGGTGTCTAGAAAGGTGTTAACGAGGTTACGCCTCTGTGAAAACGAGGTTTACTATAATTAGGTTCGTGCGAAAGCACGGGGGACCTCCCTCAAAGTACCGATACTGGCCTGGCTGAAAGATTGGCGAACTTGTAGTGTGTAATTAATCCCGGCTAGTCTTTCCTTTTTGGGTTTGAAGGAAGATTTGATAAAAAGCAGTGGGAGCCATCCTGATTAGATAAAATAATAACCAATCTATTCTTGCAAGAGCGCACGCTGAGTGTTTTCTTCTCTCTCTCTCCAGGTAGCGACCATATCACGCCTTAATCAAGATAATAATACGGATACTTGACCGAACCCGCTTGTTATACTGAGCTGGGGAACGTTGGTCCCGCTCCAACTTATAATTGTTATAAGACAGAGCAGGAAATTGGGGATTACCAGAATTCCCATGCCGCCCAAACGAAGAGAGTGCATGCTGATGCATCATCTTCGGGTGTGTTCACTATACAGAACTGTTTCTCAGTATCCTCCGCATCCTGGGTATATGATACCGGATCTGGATCCCAGATATGTAATCTGTTACATAGGGCTACAAAAAGGTAGAAAAAACTGAGAACGGGTGATAAGTTTCATGAGATAGAAAACGGGACAAGTGTTGCAGCCAAGTCTGTTGGTCACTGTCACCCTGTAGTACCAATACATTGATTCTGAACGAATGTTATTAGATACCGAACCTGATATACAAAATTATATCTGTCTCTTTATTAGTAAAGAAACGATAAAATTTTGTCTTGTTGGATAATGTTTTGAACATTTCCTATATCAAAAGTTGATCGGTTCAAGCACGTTATCTAAAAGCATTGATGTTCTAAATCAAACTACAGTTCTTAGTATACAGAACACACACAAGAGGAAGAGTCCAGAAATGAACGAATCCTTCTTGAGGTATTGTAGACTAGGTCATATCAATGCGACCTGACTAGCTAAGTTGCACATAGATGCATATTTAAATCTGTTTGAATTTACATCTTATGAAACTTGCCAGTCATGTCTTAGAGATAAGATGACCACAGCTCTGTTTATTGGTAACAGAGAAAGAGTTGGTAAACTCTTGGGATGATACATGTTGATGTATGTAGGTCCCCTGTCTACACATGCCAAGACGCGTTCTTTGTACTTCATTACAGTCTCTGATGATCTCTTTAGATTCAGACATATGTTCTTGTTGAAACACAAGTCCGAACCTTTTGAGATATTCACAGAATATAAGTTAGAAGTAGAGAACCAATACGGGTATAAGTATTATGTCCTTTGATGCGATCAAGGAGGAGAATACTTGAGCACGGAATTCCTGGACTATTCTAAAGGAGAATGAGATTCTCTCTCAGCATTACTCCTCCGAATACACCATAGCATGATGGTATATCGGGGTGGAGCAATCACACCCTATATGATAAGGTGTGCTCTATGATGAGTACTACTGAGTTACCTATTTCCTTTTGGGAGTTATGCACTTAAGAAGCTGCATACCTATTGAATAGGGTTCAAATCAAATCAGTTGCCTACCACTTTATATTTGATATGATAAGGGAAGAGCCCATCTCTTAAGTTAGTTAAGATTTGGGGTTGTCCAGCCTATGTCTGAAAAGTAAAATCCGGACAAGCTCGAGGCAAGATCTGTTATGTAGAACTGGAAAGGTTCCAGCCATACAAAACTGCAGCTGATGATTTGACAGAACCAAAGGATTCAATAGTTACCAACGAACCTCAGCCTCTCCGCCGATCTAGTAAGGTTCCTCACCCGCCTGAGAGATACTTCGGTTTCTCTATGACAGTAGGAGCGAGGATTGCATCATAAGATAATGACCCAACTAGTTTCGAGCTGGCCATCAGGAGTGGGACTCTGTAAGAATGGCTGGATGCTTAGCGATCTGAGATGGAATCCATGTACACCGACAAAGTATGGACTTTTGTTGCTATATCTGAAGGGTTAAATCCCCATCAGGAGCAAGTATATCTTGAGAAGATTACTTGGTGTAGATGGAAAAGTTGAGACTTTCAAAGCTAGACTTGTTAAAGCTTTTTCGTCATCGACCAGGCGTGGATAATGATGAAACCTTTTCAAGTGGCTATGCTTAAGTCCATCCAGATCCTACTTGCCACGGCTACATACCATGACTACGATATCTGGTGGTTGGGTGTCATGACTGCTTTTCTAAATAATGTTTTAGAAGAGAGAGTCTATAAGTACACAGCCAGAGGGCTTCGTAGACAGTAGGAGCAGCGGAAACGTGTACAAGATGCTTTATAGGATAAAGCAGGTATCGCGGAGTTGGAACATCTGTTTTGATGTGTTAGTCAGAGAGTTTGACATCATCAAAATGGTAGATGAACCTTGTATAAACAAAAAGGCAGTAGGGAGTATAGTAACGATCCTCATAGAGTACGTGGATGACATACTCTAGATAGGGAAGGAGTTTCCTATGCTATGCTCGGTCAATCTCCGCTTATCACAATGATTCTCCATATAGGATCAAAGTTATACCTCCTAAATCCTGGGTTTTGGATCTATGAGATAGATCTAATTGGATGTTAGGATTCTCACTAGTTGTAGTGAGATGGTATCAATCGATCCTGGGGAGAATCACTGGAAGGGTTCCAGGGTGATAAAGACGACTGAATGTCAGTCGCAGGCATTGTCTTTACCCTCAGTAAAGGGACGGTATGTTGGAAGAGTTCCAAGCTAGATACCGTGGCTAACTAGGCGATAAAGGCAGGATACATCGCTACTCAAGATGCTACCAAAGAGGATGTTTGGGTGTATATTGGTTCATGAGATGAACTACGTTCCAACCATTGTGAGACAATGGAGTTGTGGCTTATGCCAAGGAACGCCGGTCCCATCAGTGATCCAGACATATTCTAAGGCAGTGTCACCTGATCATGGAGATGGTTGATCTCCAGGGTGATCGAGGTTAGGAGAGTAGACTCAGAGGAAAACACGGCGGATCCACTCACAAAGGCCTTTTCCCAGAGAGAGACTTTTATGGGATGGTTGAGTATGAGATACTACAACCACTGCTATCAGATGGCCCTAGTGCAAGTGGGAGATTGTTAGTTATATGTATGCCCTAGAGGCCATTACTGTACATTGGATGTATATTGTAGTGGATGCTGGGACATATATAGGGAGGACTTTCTTACTCGACATGATAGTATGCTATCTGGTTACTCTTTACCTTAACGTGTACATTGATTGTCTCTCTGTTACATGTTGGTAAAGCCATTAGGATGAGTACTTGACTGCCTGGACTATGATGCGGATCATACTAGTGGGGACATGGTAGTCCATAAGTACATCCTTCAAGGTCCCTAGTCGTGGGTGTATCGAGACGGGGCATCGATATACCAGAGTAGACTAGCGTATACCTTCTCGACCCATACAGACAGACGATGGATGATCCCATATCCATTGGTGTTTGATATCAGAGATGATATACGGGTGCTCAGTGGAGACTGGGTACACTGGACGGACTCGCCGAGAACTCCCAGATGGTATTATACCTTACGTCAGATGGCAGTTCTCTGGTGACACTGGTACAGAGTAGTCTGTTGACCCGAGATCGTCATAGAGTCTTGTGTGGTTCCCACTGTGCTTTGATTTCCACCTTACCACGTCCAAGAGGGCGTGCAAAATGGTGGTTTTTGGGTACAGTCCCGAATCACATGGAGGCAATGAGCGATAGGAGGGGATTCGTCTCTCCCGGTATAGGGAGTTGATGTTGCGCTGTGTTCGATTGGCTATAACCGGAAATCCCTGACCAGGGTTGCTGAGATTTACTGGTAAGTGTTACCAGTAGTTTCTCAAACTGTTATAGACCTCACATCGACCTGACTTATCGAGCTATTGGGGTCTGACGTTTACCACCCCTAGGCGAGATATGCGACATATCAGACGATCAGACCGGACTGTACGGTAAGTGTTACTGGTTGGATTCACAGGAGTATGAGCGGGCTTGCTCGTCGATCTTTTAATCGCTCAATACCCGGGTGGCCGTTACGTTTAGCAGACCGCTTGCGGCTTGTGGGTGTTTGATATGATCATCACCTACTGCCGGCGTATTGACGAGTCTTTAGAGTCCTACACAGAGGTTTCCTGGCTCAAGCGAAACGAAATAGGAGCGCATATGAGATATGTGCGGGACCGAGAATAATGCAAGTATGTGATACCGTATTCAATTCTCGCGATTTGTATCATCGGCAGGTTATATGTGATATAGCCGAGTTACCGAATCAAGTGTTGATTCGATAAGTCGATACATTAGATACTAGTCGGTTAATGCGACATGACCGGATCATTGAATCAAGTGTTGATTTAATGATTTAATGCATAATAATATATTTGATATATTACTTTGCATTAACTAGTATAGGTTCACTTTAAAAGGATTTTCTCACTTGATGTGCACATTGTATATGTGATATATTTTTGTGTGCACTTGATTGTATCATGTTTGATGATACATGCTTACTTGAGTTTGTGTAAAGATTAAACCATGGTTATTTAAATGGTTAGGGTTTTGATTTTCATATCTATTTTTTTATTTATTTATTATGGAAAAGATAAAGAGAAAATGGTGGCATTCTTTGTTTCATATTGAAGCTTCATGAAGCTTTGAACTAGTCCACCATTTTTGTCTCATGCTTAACCCTAACCATTCCACTTAACCATGATTCATTCTCTACACTTGATCATGGTTAAATATATGATAAGTATTATTTTTCTTTTGAATTATGATTAACTTATCATGATATTCATCTTCTTCTTCTTCTTCTTCAAGATGAAGAAGCTTGATTCCATCAATGGTGATTTGATGAAATGAGTGAGAAATCCAATTCTAAAGTGAACCCACCTCCTATTTCTTCATCCTCTACCTCTTGCCAAGTAGTAAAGGGTGTTTTCTTCACAAGTTTCATGACTTGGTGAAGTGGGAGCTTGATCTTGTGATGCCTCGAAGTAGATCATCTTCGGCATCGTAGTCGATGACCTAGCCCGCCCATTTCTCCGATGAAGCCAACGCTAGAGCTCAGGATTCGATTTGGACAGCAAGGAGACTTCATCATGGAGCTATGGAGGTGGAGAACCGGATCTACAAAGGTTGTATTTCCGTTCACTTAGTTATGTTGTTAACTAGTTGCTTGTTTCGCCTAAAATTCTAGTTAATGATCCGTATTAGGGTTTCTCGGCACTTGTAAAATTTGAAATTGGCATGGTTGATGCCTTGTGAGACCTCATTAGTGTGCCTAGGAAGCCTACAGATATTAATCCAATCCTGGAGAAACATTAGGAAGCAGTTTTAGAACATAAGTGGATGTTCTAGGGATATGATAACGACAGCCTCATTCGGGAGACAGTTATCATTTCAGGCTTCCAAGGTGACCTGGATGACAGAGTGACTGTCAGAGTTATAGTTTTCCCTCTGAAGAGGGGCGGTATTTTGGACAGATGGTCCAAGCGGATACTGAGGGAGGCATGGCGCAAGATACTGATTAAGTTCAGTTGACGATACAGTCTAAGAAGTTTGGATTTGGAATTCTTTTATGAGCTAGGTCCCATCAGATATCCAGACATATTCTAATACAGGTATTGCTCATTTCGGGAGATGGCTTTCTCCGCGAACTTGCGATATAGAGAGACATAGAAAGAAACATCTGAGCGGATCCACTCACTGAGGCTATTCCTAGAACGCAATAGTTTCGCAAACGGGTTTTGTGAGACTGATTAGTAGAGGAGTTGGGTGTTCGGTATCACACGGGCTGTGAGTATGCGACATCGCAATAATTAGCCTTGAGTGCAAGTGAGAGATTGTTGGAGATAGTGCCCTCAGAGTCAATTATTGGATCACAGGCACGTGATTGCAATGATTGAGGGAGGACCTATACCGTTAGAACAGTCTTACTCAAGATGATAGGATGCTATCTGGTTTAACTTTATCATCGTGTACTGCTTTAGGTGACCTTACAGGTCACTATTGCGCGTTGATAGAGACCTTAGGATTTTTGCTTGACAGCCAGCAATATGATGGCGATCATATACGTAGGAGCTGGTAGTCTATAAGCACATCCTTAAAAGGTCCCTAGTCGTGGGAGTTTCGAGACAGGGCATCGATACTCCAGAGTAGACTAGTGTATACAGTCGAGACCCCGATGAGGGGCGGTAGCCGGTCTCACAAGCCACTGGTGTCAGTTGGTTCACCTAAGATGTATACATGTGCTCATTGGGTTATGAGTACACCGGACAGGACTCGCCGGGAACATGCTAGTTGGTCTTATACCTGACGTCAGATAACAGTTCCCTGGTGACATGTGTACAGGTTAGTTCATCGACCTGAGATCGTCATTTGTCTCGTGTGAGTTCCCACTGTACTTTGATTACTACCCTACCACGCTCAAAGGAGACGTGCAAACAGGTTTTAGTTGGGTACAGTCCCGAGCCACATGGAGGCAGTGAGCGGATCTGCAGGGGTTCGTCTCTCCCGATATTGGGGGTGAGGTCGCGTTGTGTCTAGGAGAGCCATACACGAAGTCCTTGGCCAAGGCAGGAGATTTACTGGTAGGTATTCCAGTAATATCTCAGGGTGTTCTGGGCTACACTCTGACACGACTTGTACCGCTTTTGGGGGTCTGACTTTTACCAACCCCCTAGGCCCGCCATGCGATGCTCATAGACGAACGGACCGGACTGTACAGATTTTGTCACTGACAGGCTCAGTAGGCTGTCGGGATGAGTTCGCTCATCGACGTTCCTTTTGGTCAATAGCCGGTAGCCCGTTACGTATGGCTAATACCTCTGACGTGCTAGTGGTTAAATCCACAGCCAAAGTATTGACGAGTCTTTAGAGTCCCCCACAGACAGTTTCTCAAGTTTCGGGCGAAACACTGTAGAGGCCGTATGGAGATATGGCAGGGTTCGATTATATACGTGCGGTATTGCACGTATCATGATCGGACGGATAATACTAGCGGGCTTTGGTTTAAGCCGGATCCTAGTATTGTACAGTGTAGATTTTGTCTCATTGCATTTGTATTCGGTCGGAATAAAAATGCGGGTATGTATATACAGTCGCGGGGTTTTCCTGTAATTTATTATGGGATCAGTTTTTTGAAGTTGCCAGTTTGCATTCCGTTTCGGCCATTTTCCTTTGTTTCTTTCCTTGGCTGAAAATTGGTGGAGGAGGGCCTATTTGCAAATGTGCAAATTAGCATTGTGGATGGTGGTCTTTGTATATTGTAGCTTTATGATGGTTCCACCATCATTTGACTTCTTTATCCATCATGGCTTGACTTTTGAGATGAGTGATGGATGGTGGTGTGATGATTATTCCTCATGATGATCACTTATTTCTTTTTGCATTATTTTTCTCATTTGTCTCACACCACCTTGTATGCTCTCACTCCCTCCTCTTCTTTTGATCAACGGCCGGCCATTTTGATAGAGTGAGGGCTGTCCAAAAATTATGGTATGGGATTTTTGATCTTTTTGGCTTTGCAAAAATCCCATAGCTCCATCTCCAAAAGTTCACCTCATTCCTCCACCAAAATGGCAACTTCTTATAACCCCTAGAGACAAAACCATTCTACACTATCCTACAGCATTCTTGGACACGTCGACTCGCCAACTTCGTGCCCGAGTTGCCTCGGTCCATAGGTGGGAGCCCGTAAAAGAACCCGGCGATGTGGTGCCCTTCCGACGAGGAGATGAAGACCGGAGATTCTGCGGGGAGATCGGGACGACGACGAGAAGACCGAAGGACACGGATCGCTCGGTATATCTCTCTACCCTTCTCTCGTTAGCTAGCATTTGGTTAATGGCCCGATCCGGGTTTAAAAGTCCGCGGTAGCGCTGGTTCTAGTTTATAGAAAAGTTTTTGTATTCCGCATTTTGGCCTCGTAGAGACGGCCGGGGCGCTACCGTGCACTTACAATACACTGTAGGAACTTGCCTACACAATCTAACTGGCCCAGCCCCCACAGCCAGACCAGCTATTCAAGCTCCACTTACTCATTTAGCCCTTCCTGCACCACCTCCGTGCAGACCGTCGTTACCTCGTCAGCTATCGATGTACCAGCGTGCACAGAGAAATGTGCAGAGACGTCAGGCTTTCATTTTGGTGGCCGTAAAGGCCGAAGCCATAGGTCAAGATAACAATGGTAAATCTCCTCTCATTTTTTCAGTCTTTTCAAATTCTTGCATCCTTTTTGTTCTCTTATCTACCTAAACTTTTTCACACACTTTCAGTACGATATTAGTAGTTCCTTCACCACCATGTTAACCCAAATTTTTCTTGAATATGTTACAACATTCCCCTTGTATAAATTTCGAGGACGAAATTTTTATAAGGAGGGTAGAAAGTAATGACTCTAAAATTCATGTACAAAAATTTCTTGTTTATTGTACAGAAAAGGGGTATTTCAGCTTACTGTAAAGTTATAAGTTATTTTTGTTCAATAAAAGCAAGAAACAGCTTGTAGCTCACTCGTAAAGCCCTACACTGCTGCGACATAGCCTGTGCATTCAAATCCCATCAGACCCTATTATTTTTAGGATTTTTCTTTTTAATTTTTCGGAAGCCCAAGAGTTGCACGTGCAATTCACGGAGAAATGAAAAGTTTCAAAAAAATCAAACAGGCTCAATGAGGTGTACAAACCAAACTTGACACGTGGCACGAATCTCGAGGCAAGACCTCGAGATCCGACCGTAGGTTTTCCCAAAGGGGCCGGCGCCGACAGGTGGGATAGCTCCAAATCCCTCCATGCTTTTCACACTCGTCTCTTTAACTCCCCTGCACCGTTTGATTTTCCTGCAATCAAACAGAGACTCTTCAATTTACCATTTAACACTATTTAAATCCTTTTAATCCACATTTTTAATTCCCAAACCCTAATTCTTCACTATAAATACCACCCCATGCCCCTAGCTCCCCTCTATCCTGAAAATTTCTATCAAAATCATCGCAAAAGTTCCCAAGTGCAAGTGGAGTCAAGTGGAGTTAGCAACCAAGCTTTTTCCATCAAAGATCGAAGCCGTTTCCGGAGCTTCCGCGTTGCCACGGGAATTCCCCTCTTTTCTTTAACCTCTTTCCAACGCTACACAGCGAGTAAGTCCCTTCATCTCTATCCTTTTTCACCTCAAAACAATTTTTTAAAACAAATCGACAAAAGTGGAGTTATTTCCGATATAATCTTCTTTTTAATTTTTGTATTCCACTTGATAAGAAAATTAGATCAAACTAATATCCTATACTAATCTTAACCTTATTTCCCATCATTTATGTAATAACCGGTCTCACTTTGTATTTAAATCCGTATTTAAATAAATAGTTTTCTCTAACTCTTTTGCTACCAAACCTAAGGCTTAAAACCATAAGCCCAAGTCCATATGCAATCACACTCTTTCCTTTCTAAATTCTTCTTGAGGCCCGGCCCACTCAATTTCTCCTCTCCCCTTTATTTTCATTTAACCCCAATCCCATACCCCAAGCCTATTAACCCATACCCAAATCCCTAACCTGAGCACTCCCCTTTTCTCTCTTCATCTCTCTTCAAACGGTTCTTTTCCTTTCTTCATTTTCTTTTGAATTCCCAAATCAAAACTGATATCTCCTATTCATTCCCATTAATCCAATTTTATTACCCCATTAATACCATAAATTCCTAAATCCTTTTTTTCTCTCTCTCCCCCACATTTCTCTCTCTCTCTCTCTCTCACACGTACACACTCTCTCCCTCCCTCTCTCTCTCACACCTGTTCACTCCCTCTCTCTCTCCTCTCGATCACCCTCTCCCTATCTCCCATTCTTTTCTTTCCTGCCCCCTGTCTCTCTCGAACCCACGCTCACACCCGTGCTCACCTCATCGCCGTCGCCACCAGCATCGACCCATACTCGTGCCTCCTTCTTCATCTATAGCCAACCCCTCCACCTCATCGCCTATACCAAGAACCATAGACCCATCACTGAACTCCCCTACCTCCTCCTTCGACTGATCTCCATCACTGCACCCTTCTCCTCGTCTACAACTCGAAACCCCATCAATCGAGCAACCCATCATTGCCTCCTTCGACCCAAGAAGCTGCCTCATCACCATAGCCATCGCCACCGAGGCCCTCGACCCTTCAAGCCTTCGCCACACACACCACCACCATCGACATAACCTTCGTTTTCCCGAGACCCCATCGAAGCACGACCACCAATCGTCTGCACACTCGCCGGAGCACCTCTCACCGCCACCGAGACTCCGTCCTATGCAACCCTCGACTTCTCGCTGTCGGGATCGCCGGCGACCCATCGAACTCCCCGAGCTCCTGCTCCATCGCCGGCCACCACCTTGAGCCGCTTCCGCCGCAGTCAAGGCTACCCCAGCATCTCCGACCTCCCTTCAGCATTCTACTCAACCACCCCTATCTCCACAACACTACCAGTTCACCTCCTGCCACCCTAAACCCTTACACCACCGCCTGAGCCATCGCCGAAGCTCCCATCCACCGCCATAGGGACCACCGCAGATGAATCATCGAGCCCAAGCCCCTCTCTGCAGACTCGACCCACTCCTTGGCTGAGCCCTAAGCTTCAAGCCAAGTCCGAGCTTTCATCTCACCCTCGATCTCATCACTGTTGCCGCCCTCACCGACCACTGTGCCCACCACGGCTCTGGCCACCGTATCCATCATTCACCGACCCTGAGACTCTTTCTACCGTACCCAACGGCCCCGTTTCCAGCAACCGAGCCCTACCATCGCCGCACCGAGCTCGATCCGAGGCCAAACTCTTCGTGTTGCAGTGTCGAGCCTAGCCGCGCTCATGTCGTGATCGCGCCGTTGCCGCTGCTGAAGCCGTAGTTCACCACTGTGCCGCGTCGCAGCCATATCATCATCGATACATCGTCAGGCAAGTTTATATACTTGCTTCATGCTATTATTTAATCTTTTCAATTTTGATTCAATATTATTATAAGTGTTCGATGCAAACCATGCTTTGAAAACCGATCTTTAAATGACGGAACTTGTGATCGTTAAACCCTTTTACTGTTCATAGAGGTACCACAGAAATCTGGTTGAAAATTAATATCGTTTCACCTATAAAATATTACCCCCGATAATCATTGCGAAAACAGAATTTTCCTGAACACGCTAAACCGTTAAATTCATATTAAATCTTTTCCAAATCGGATTTTAGCGTTCCATGGCTTGTAGCGAAGCTAATAGATTAACCTACAGTACTCTATAGTTGATCTCTAAATGTTAACAAGTTATGATAGAGAAAACTGAGGAGAATTACAATTCTGGACTGCAGTCCAGAGCAGTAATCCCATTTAACCCCTGTTTTTAAATCATTGTATATCCTTGTTCAAATGTGATAATGTGCGGAACCCAATATCGTTACGTATAAAATTGAGTTATCTTTCTTACCCCACTTGTTTCATTGGATTTTTGTTCTGTATGATATTTTTAACACATTTTATAATGCCGATGTGTCCAGCTGAATTCTGCAGTGACAGATTTTACACATCGAACTTAACTTGACCATAAATCCCTGTTGATATATGATATTACTGATCCGCCAATTGATTTAGAAATCTAACTGATAACTCTAAATATTGTTCAACTATAGTGTTGCCTAATTTTGATCCCAACGGGGTGAAAACTGTGTTACGAAATGGACTTTCAGTTCAGGAACTGAATTTCCAGCAGCGAACACTTGAAATGAAACGACTGTAACTTGCGAACCCGAAACCCGGTTGACTTGAAATCAATTTCGTTGAACTGCCGACTGAGCTAATTATTACCGCTTTTGTATCTTTTGCTTAATTCTGAATGTATGGTTTAATACGAATTTTCTATTTTCATAAGATGCATAACAACTTGTACTGCATATAAACCGTTTAGCGGCATGATTCACAGTTTTACCCGACCACAATACCTCTAGTGACACTGAACATTCATGTTAATTCTCAGTGTATATTGCATTGTCGAATGTGTACAGTAACGCTGTGGTTGTGTCAAGTACGCCAGTGAATAGTGGGTGATTCGTGACAATGAGCCATACAGTGAATAGTGCATAAAATCGTGTTATTGATGCGTACTTGTACACAACTAGCCCATACTTATAAATAGTGAAACCTGGGGAAAAGGGGAAAATCGAAATGGAAAGGAAATTGTATTTAGCGAGGTCAGTGATTTAGAGGATGATCATTCGAACAGCGACTCTTATATATATTAGGATGGGCCTAGCGGTCCGGCTGACAGGGTTATGTCCCGGGCAACTGCGGGCCGTAGTCTCGGGTACATACGAGACCCTCGTTAAACATGATCAACCTTTCCACAACTCAATTTCAAAAGTGACTTAGAGACTGATAGGGACACAGATCATACATTGCATCAGCTAGTGACATATTGATTACCTACATTTTATCTCCACCGTTATTACTTTCATTTTCTTGTCTCTTGTTATTATTATAATATTGCTATTATGTCGCTCTGACGACCTGAGTATGCATGCTCAGTGATAGAGGTAGATTCGTATGATCTCGAGAAGACTGTGAAGATCCAGACCAGTGAACCAGTTACATTTCTCTATTGATATTCCTGGTTAGCTGCCCTTTTACTTACTTCCATTGAGCTCAGATTTCTTTATATCTGATAGTTTTAGTGACTGCATTCTCTTTACTCGTACTGTATTTTACTGATTACCATATAATGCTAGAAGCCGAACTGTGACTACGACAGGATTTTTCCTTTATCGTAGGAGCATGGCTGGCCTTGTCACCCTTGTATTCCGTATTTTGGGAAGCGGGGCGTGACATGATTTTGTTGGTATCAGAGCCCTGGGTTTAGAATAAGATTGCAGTTCAATTTAGGGATCCATTGAATCATACTTTGTTTCCTTGCTTTCACTTCCATATACTACTTGTGCATCACCACTCAAGTTCATATTTTGAATCTTATCTACTTTATCCCTTCCTCGTGTTCCACATCATTAATCGTTATTTTCCTTCGTGTTCCACTATCTGATCATGACCCTTGCGTTTCAGGCCATGGCTAACCCTGGGGCAGCACCATTTCTCGATGAGGACAATCAGTCCTGCGTTTCTTTCGACTGTATATTAGTAAGTTCAGATGACGAGGTCGATGGCCCACAGGTCATTTTCGACTACAGCGGATCTGAGGACGAGGGAGTCGATGTCGCAGCTCCAGAGGTTAATATGATTAATGATTCTGATGATGAAGAGTAGGACCCTAAAGAAGAGGATCCCGAAGAAGAACCAATAGAAGAGGATCCACAGGAAAATGCAGTGGAAGTGGATCCCGAAGAAGACCCGATAGAAGAGGATCCACAGGATAATGCAGTGGAAGTGGATCCCGAAGAAGACCCGATAGAAGAGGGTCCATAGGAAAATGCAGTAGAGGAGGAACCAGATGAGGATCCTAAAGAGGAGAATCCTGAGAAAGACCCTATGGAAGAGGATCCAGAAAGGGATCCGGAAGAGGCAGAACAAATGGTAGAGGATTCCGATGAGGAAGCTCTCGCCGAAAGGGAAGAGCCAGTGGAAGAAAACCCTATAATAGAGGAATCTGAAGACGAAGCTCCAATCCAGGAGGAGTGGGAAGACGAAACCTCGAGTGAAGAGGAACTCGAGGCTGAAGAACCTCAAGCTGATGTTCAGGCAGGGCACTATGGGAATGGACGCCTCTATCTTAGCGTGAGAACTTATCGCAACCTGTTGAACTTCCATAATCGCGACTGACGCGGATTGTTTTCTTTTCTTGGGGCCAAATAAAAATGATGTATAGTTTAGGGCCACGTTTATCTCTCGGTTGTACTCTGTCAGATTTTTGATTAATAAAGTTTCGGTTCGATCAAATTTTCCTAGAGTATTGTACTTTTAAAATCCAGTTGATACATTAATTGATCCTTCTTACAAATTCCTTTCCCTTCTTGCAAAGACATTACTTTTATCCCATCCTTGAACCTTGTAATCACCTAACCCCCATTTTTGGCTGACATGGAGGGATGTGCCTTATGTATGGACAGAGGGATGTACTCGGGCTTTTAAGATACTGAAACAGAAATTGACCATGGCACCTACTATTACAGTGCCAGACGATTCAGATGGTTTGGTGATACACAGCGATGATTCAGGAAGAGGTTTAAGCTGCGTTATGATGCAACACGATTGTAACATTTTGAAAATTTGGAATTTAATAAAATTATTTAATTAAATAATAAAGTGTTAAATTAAAAAGTTATTAAAACCAAATAGGACAATATCATAAGTTTTAAGTAAAACAAATTAAATTTTAGTTTTAGAATGCAATATAAATAAATTATAAAGGTTTTAATGTGAATTTTAGCTTCATTTTAAATAATAAGGGTGTTTTATAATAACATAAGTTGTGAAGGGTTTCTATGTAAAGTTTATGGTTTTGTGCAAATGGGAAATTGTTAAGGGTGTAAGTGAAAAAGAGGTAAATTAGGTTTTGTTCAGAATTTTATCCTAAGATAAATCAAAATTGATGGATAATGCAAGGACACCTCCCACTTGCATGCACACACTCACTCAAACACCTCCTCCTTGCATGAAACAATCACACCTTGATCATTGACACCTCCTCCTACATCTCACCCTTCCCTTCACCATTTATATAAGGTGTTCAGATCAATTAATCAATTTAAAAACTTCTGAAAATTCAAAAGAAAGCAAAGAAAAACAAAACAAAATAAAGAAGAGCAAGAGAAGAAATGAGAAGAGTAAAGTCTAGGGATCCCTCATCATCAAGCTAGGACTAGGAGCTTGTGCATCCTGGAAGAGTTATTCCAGCAATTACTTGAGGGTAAGATCCTTAATCACAGTAAGAATTAGATTCTGAAACTAGTTCAAGGTTGAAATCATAGTGTCCATAATATCGTATTTTTAGCAAAACTGAACTCTGTTATAATCTGCTATTGTTTAGATAAAAATCAAAGTAACAAAACAGTGCCAGAATGATGTATGTGGGACCTAGAAAAAACCATAGGAGAACGGACCCAGGGGATCGGATGTTGGCCGGCGACCTTAAGAGGAATTCCGGCGTCGCCGGATTTCTGAGGGGTTTGGGTGTTTTGGCTTGTGGGGTAGGTCTTTGTGTAGAGTTTTAGCTATTTTGGTATTATTTAAACAAGTTAGTTTAACGGTATATAAAATCTGAAAGACAATATCGGAAAAGGTATATATAAAACCCAAAATACGATACGTGTAAAACGTAACGCGATCTGTTTTCTGTCGCGGTGCAGAGTTGGGATAGATTCCAGTGAGGTTAAGTGTTAAGTCGTTTGCAATGGTCGTATGTAGTGTAATTAGAACGCACAATTTGTATTTTCATGATTTTGTCGTATCGGAGTAGCCGTTTCCTTATACAAGTTATTGCAATGTTAGATTCTAATACGGGAACTTCGGAGGCCGCGAGGAAAGGAAAAGGATTGGCGATTCCTGAGTAGATAAAATATATTTCTGGTGAGTAGATTTACATCTACGGGGAAAGTCGGGTGGATGGCGTATAGCACCCCCGCAACCTTATAACTATTATTATGACATCTACTTAAGATTAGCTGTTCGTCAAAGCATTGATATGGTATTGCATCTTGTATACCCTCCATTTGCATAAAGTTTCACATGTAGTTTTTAAATGAGATATACGTGATATTTGATCCGTATTATATGGGTATGATTTGATGAGTTTGTACGAGAGATTATGCCGTACTCAAGATGATATGGATATAGCGATATGATGAGCTATAATACAAGAGTTTATACGTATCGGAAATGATGAACTTTGTATGCCGAATAACGGCCAATTTATTCTTTGACTCGTAGAGATAGATTATGTTCTGTTTTATGAGGTAATACTGGTATGAGCTATATTATTTTAAAAATCACGGTTCGTTGCATTTTAAATAAACTACCAGGATGCGTGCCAGTTTCTAAAACAAACATCCTTTTTAAAGCTAAGGCAGCTTCCTTATTTCAAACTTAACGTTCCGATTATTTCTAAAGATAATGGCATAGCTCATAACAAGTAATTACAATAAGTACGTTTAGATTATATTACATATAATATATGTTTCTGCGTTACGCACACTCTGATAGAACACTGCACAAATACCAATGAGTACTATGCTGCACAAGCACGTAAATATATGTTACACTACACCTCATTGGTACTTCAATGTCACTGTAGAATCGTTCTGATATATATGTGTTAATATCTAGATTCTTACACCGCAGAACACTTGCACAAATACTAATGATTTTCATGTTGCACGAAGCACAGACGCATATGCTACACTATACATCATTAGTAGTGCCATGACACATTAGAATTGAAACCATTATGTTATGTGATATGATTACGTAGTCGTTTCCTATTCATGCTGTAGTACTATAGATGCTGTATTTGATTTCTTGGGATTTCTGAGCATTTTCACTCCTGATGATATATATAGCGGTAGTATGGGACACTGTTATATATACACATATATAATATATAATATATCATCAATACAACCTATGCAAGTTTCTTGTTCCTCACTTGATATTTTTATATGATGAGTATATGTCCACCAGGAGATTGTGTTTTCTGATTTGGATATCCGGACCGAGTCGGTGGGTATACGGTTACGGATTTACAATTTTATCCAGACCGAGTCGGTAGGGATACAGGTGGATACCTGGTGGACCCGGTCGAGACCGATGGGCAGGATAGCCGCATTTGAGGCGGGGGAGACTAACGAGGTGACTCGATTCCGGAGATAAAAATGAGTACGGCAGATATCCAGGGGATACTGACCGGGGTTCAATTAGGCACGACAGATATCCAGGGGATACTGATCGTACCCAGGATATCGGGTGGCGATCATCTGTTGAGATGATGCCGACGGTATCTGTTTTTTTTACGTGTCGATGCTGGACACGAGAGATTGCGGATTTCGATGTCGATGCTGGACATCCATATGTATATTGATGTGATTATTATCATGAGGTACACAGTTAGATATGTATATATTGGATTCCACCAGGACTGATCCGGGGGACAGTACCTGCATATATTTGTACAGACATTCATAGACAAGAAGGGAATTCCAATACGGATAATAGATTCATGATTTTGATTCATATGATATTGAGATATTATACTTGTGATTGCATGATATTTAGTATTGTACCTTTGCATATCATATAGTATATCGATACAGATTTTGATAGTACTATACTTATGACCTAGGTATCGTCATGCATTTCGATTTCTACCTTTAGATGTACTTTTATTCACTGAGTTGGCAACTCATCACCGTTGTGCCATAGTTTCTTGCAGGTTTTACCGCGTGGATTATCAGCGGTTTGGGCACACATTCTTTTGGGGATTGATGGGTAAGTGAGTTTTTATTGTATCCTACTCACTCTTGATTATTCATATATTCTTGTATCCAGTGGAAACTCCATCAACTTAGAAATGATAT
Source organism: Agapanthus africanus (assembly GCA_030015575.1). NCBI lineage: Eukaryota > Viridiplantae > Streptophyta > Magnoliopsida > Asparagales > Amaryllidaceae > Agapanthus > Agapanthus africanus. The sequence continues at coordinate 376,829,769 of CM057344.1, read as the reverse complement.
ATTATGGACTTAGAAGCGAGGATTAGAGTGGTGTCTTGTGTTGTCGCATTCTTTGGAGTTGACTTCTGCTGTAGATTGATTGGTTGCTCCACCATTTAGACGTGGAGACTACCTTCCGTTGGGGTGCTATTTTATTATGTTGTATCGGGTTTTTTTATAAAAATGCAAAGGAGGTGATGACAAGTTTCAAAACGTCATAAATGCTTTTCAACATACTTAGTTAAATTTAGATGCTATTTTAACTTGATTTTAGCAGATGATTATTTAAACCTCACCTCCAATATCTTCAAAAAGGGTTTAGATTCCGGGTTTCGGCTTACTTAGATTACGTCGATGTCTTTTGATGTTACGTGTTTTAAGTGCCGGTCACGTGCCATATTTGGGTCGTGACAAAGTTGGTATCAGAGCGTTTGGTTTAACCTTTGTTTGAGTCTAGGTTGACTATATATGGAGTCTGGGAATACATTTTGTTACCTGGGCTTGACCTTATAGGACTTAGACTTGACTTTGGGGGTCTTATACCCGAACTTTCGTTATATAGGATGACCTTTGTTAATGGAGTAGGTACTAAGTAGACTGATGTACCGTACATATGTTCCGCGGCATATTTACGATATGATACCCCGCCTAAGATACCTTAGGATTTATATCTTGAGATCTTCCTTCTATTTTTTCCGTTGATCTATCTTCGTCAGTGCATGATTGGTTGTTCGATCACCATGCTATGAGGGCCGCGAGGTGCTACAGTTAGAGATACGGTCAAAGCAGACTTTTCTGGGACAAGGACTGACTGGGGTGACTTTTTGATGATATAGAGATACGTCGTTCATTCATATATGATCGAGTTTAAATTGTGGGGCAAGTTTCTTCGGGATCCGCACCAGATGGTAAAGTCATTGTTAGAGCTCAGACAGACTTCAGACTTGATGTTTTCCCTTTTCCGAAAATCATGGTGTTGGGTACTGTTCAGATAGCAGTATTAATCTTTGCTAAGGTTATCGAGATGTAAATTCCGGAGTTCATGAAGTTAAAGATTGACGAGGTTACAAGTGTAGATGGATCAGCAGGATTCATAGTCGTTCAGGTGTGCGATGGTTAGGATTTTTAAATCCATTGTGGCTCTTCGATATGAGATTGGTGAAGTTGTTGTACTTCTTTCAATAGAGCTTGTTCAGACCAGATGCAAGTACTTCAAGAAGGAGAACGTGTAGTAAGCTTTTCTCCGAAAAATTGGGACGAGTCTTCGAAGGTGGAATTAGCCAGAATTTTTCTGGGTATCAGCAGTAACAGATTCGTTAAATTTTCCAAGTGTGCTTTCTGGCTAGGTAGTATAGATTTCTTGGGTCACGTAGTTGCAAGAGATGGGATACGTATAGACCCAAAGAAGATAGAAGCAGTACAACACTGGCCCAGACCTGTGTCAGTTATAGGGGTTCGAAGTTCCTTGTGTCTAGTCGGTAATTACAGACGTTTTGTGCAGGATTTTCTCGGATCGTTGCACCGTTGACCGGATTGACTAGAAAGGAAATTCCATTTCTTTGGACAGATGCATGTTAACTGAGTTTCCAGCAGTTAGAGACTCGTTTGACGACGGCACATGTCTTATCCTTACCTTCCGGGTCAGGTAGATTGTGGTATATTGTGATGCCTCTCGAGTGGGTTTAGGCTGTGTATTGATGAAGCACGAAAAGGTAGTAGCTTATGTTTCTCGGCAGTTGAAGAGACACAAGCAGAACTACCCCCTCATGAATTGGAGATGGCTGCTGTAGTATTTGCATTGATGATTTGGAGGCATTACTTGTACGATAATTCATGTCAAATCTTCACAGATCATAAGAGCTTAAAGTATATTTTCAGCAGAAGGATCTGAACCTAAGGCAGCGTAGGTGAATGGAACTCATGAAGGATTACGATTGTAAGATCTTGTATCATCCAGGCAAAGCAAATATTGTAGCAGATGCCTTGAGTCACAGGCCTAGAAGTAGCTTATCTCATCTGTGCATCTTACAGAGGCAGTCTTCTACAGACTGGCAGATTTTATGTGATAGTCGTGTACAGTTCGAGTTCGGATCGACAGGAGGACAGTTAGCACATGTTCGCATCGTCCTCAGTTATTGGATCGTATTCTGGTGACATAGCCGCAGAGGCTCGTATGTCAGAGATTTTGGATCAGGTTAGGCAGGGCAGAGAGTCGGAGTTTCTGATTGATGTCGGTGGGGTATTACGTTTTGGGACCCGTCTTTGTGTGCCAGATTCGGATGGACTGAGACGTGAGATCTTAGAGGAGGCCCTTAGATCAGCCTACAGTATTCATCCTGGTTCTACCTAGATGTATCATGACTTGAGGGATGTTTATTGGTGGGAAGGAATTGAAGAGGGATGTTGTGGAGTTTGCTTCAAGATGCTTAATTTATCAGCAAGTCAAGGCAGAAGATGCTTGATTTGTCAGCAAGTCAAGGCAGAGCACCAGAGTCCGGCTGGAGAATTGCAGCCCTTACCCATTCCGGAGTGGAAATGGGAACAAATTTCCATGGATTGTGCTGGGTCTAACCAGGACTAGCAGAGGGTATGATTCCATCTGAGTAATTGAGGATAGACTGACAAGGGCAGCTCACTTTCTATTAGTGAAGACGACGTATGGGTTACACGGTGCGTTCAGATTTATATCGACGAGGTTGTCCGATTGTATGGAGTTCCAACGAGCCTAGGGTCAGATAAAGGTAACCAGTTTCCTAACAGGCTATGGCAGAAACTTCAAGAAGCTCTTGGTACATGATGGAATTTTTGTACAGCTTTTCACCCACAGACAGATGGTCAGTCAGTGCGGACCATTCAGACTTTAGAGGATATGCTTCGAGCTTGCAGCCTTGATTTCGGTGGTAGTTGGGATCGTCACCTACCTTTGATAGAATTCTCGTACAACAATCGTTTTCAGGAGACGATCTAGATGGCATCCTTTGAAGCTTTGTATGGAAGGAAATGTCGATCGTTTGTTTACTGGACGGAATTAAGCGAGAGTAGCATTTTGGGACCGCAGGTAGTACAGGATACTACGGAAAAGATTCAATTGATACAAGTCAGAATGAGAGCGGCCCAGTGCAGACAGAAATCATATACAGATCGATGACGTCGTAAACCCAAGTTTGATGTGGGAGACCGTGTGTTCCTCGTATGTCTCCGATGAACGCGAGGATGCGATGCGAAAGAGTTTCCACATCTTTTAGATGGTATGTCTAGTTAATTTTTAAATTCGGGGACCGAATTTTCTTAAGGGGGGAATATTGTAACATTTTGAAAATTTGGAATTTAATAAATTTTTTTAATTAAATAATAAAGTATTAAATTAAAAGGTTTTTAAAACCAAATAAGACAATATCATAAGTTTTATGTAAAACAAATTAAATTTTAGTTTTAGCATGCAACATATATAATTATAAAGGTTTTAATGTGGATTTTAGCTTCATTTTAAATAATAAGGGTGTTTTATAATAACATAAGTTGTGAAGGGTTTCTATATAAAGTTTATGGTTTTGTGCAATGGGAAATTGTTAAGGGTGTAACTGAAAAAGAGGTAAATTAGGTTTTGTTCAGAATTTTATCCTAAGATAAATCAAAATTGATGGATAATGCAAGGACACCTTCTACTTGCATGCACACACTCAGTCAAACACCTCCTCCTTGCATGAAACAACCACACCTTGATCATTAACACCTCCTCCTACACTTCACCCGTCCCTTCACCATTTATATAAGGTGTTCAGATCAATTAATCAATTTAAAAACTTCTGAAAATTCAAAAGAAAGCAAAGAAAAACAAAACAAAATAAAGAAGAGCAAGAGAAGAAATGAGAAGAGCTAAGTCTAGGGATCCCTTATCATCAAGCTAGGACTAGGAGCTTGTGCATCTGGGGAAGAGTTATTCCAGCAATTACTTGAGGGTAAGATCCTTAATCACAGTAGGAATTAGATTCTGAAACTAGTTCAAGGTTGAAATCATAGTGTCCATTATATCGTATTTTTAGCAAAACTGAACTCTGTTATAATCTGCTATAGTTTAGATAAAAATCAAAGTAACAAAACAGTGCCAGAATGATGTATGTAGGACCTAGAACAAACCATAGGAGAACGGACCCAGGGGATCGGATGTTGGCCGGCGACCTTAAGAGGAATTCCGGCGTCGCCGGATTTCTGGGCGGTTTGGGTGTTTTGGCTTGTGGGGTAGGTCTTTGTGTAGAGTTTTGGCTATTTTGGTATTATTTAAACAAGTTAGTTTAACTGTATATAAAATCTGAAAGCCAATATCGGAAAAGGTATATATAAAACCCAAAATACGGTACGTGTAAAACGTAACGCGATCTGTTTTCTGTCGCGGTGCAGAGTTGGGATAGATTCCAGTGAGGTTAAGTGTTAAGTTATTTGCAATGGTCGTATGTAGTGTAATTAGAACGCACAATTTGTGTTTTCATGATTTTGTCGTATCGAAGTAGCCGTTTCCTTGTACAAGTTATTGCAATGTTAGATTCCAATACGGGAACTTCGGAGGCCGCGAGGAAAGGAAAAAGATTGGCGATTCCTGAGTAGATACGACATATTTCTGGTGAGTCGATTTACATCTACGGGGAAAGTCGGGTGGATGGCGTATAGCACCCCCGCAACCTTATAACTATTATTATGATATCTATTTAAGATTAGCTGTTCGTCAAAGCATTGATATGGTATTGCATCTTGTATACCCTCCATTTGCATAAAGTTTCACATGTAGTTTTTAAATGAGATATACGTGATATTTGATCCGTATGATATGGGTATGATTTGATGAGTTTGTACGAGGGATTATACCGTACTCAAGATGATATGGATATAGCGATATGATGAGCTATAATACAAGAGTTTATACGTATCGGAAATGATGAACTTTGTATGCCGAATAACGGCCAATTTATTCTTTGACTCATAGAGATAGATTATGTTCTGTTTTAGGAGGTAATACTGGTATGAGCTATATTATTTTAAAAACCTCGGTTCGTTGCATTTTAAATAAACTACCAGGATGCGTGCCAGTTTCTAAAATAAACATCCTTTTTAAAGCTAAGGCAGCTTCCTTATTTCAAACTTAACGTTCCGATCATTTCTAAAGATAATGGTATAGCTCATAACAAGTAATTACAATAAGTACGTTTAGATTATATTATCTATAATATATGTTTCTGCGTTACGCACACTCTGATAGAACACTGCACAAATACCAATGAATATTATGCTGCACAAGCACGTAAATATATGTTACACTACACCTCATTGGTACTGCCATGTCACTGTAGAATCGTTCTGATATATATGTGTTAATATATAGATTGTTACACCGTAGAACACTTGCACAAATACTAATGATTTCCATGTTTCACGAAGCACAGACGCATATGCTACACTACACATCATTAGTAGTGCCATGACACATTAGAATTGAAACCATTATGTTATGTGATATGATTACGTAGTCGTTTCTTATTCATGCTGTTGTACTATAGATGCTGTATTTGAGTTCTTGGGATATCTGAGCATTTTTACTCCTGATGATATATATAGCGGTGGTTTGGGACACTGTTATATATATACATATATAATATATAATATATCATCAATACAACCTATGCAAGTTTCTTGTTCCTCACTTGATATTTTTATATGATGAGTAAATGTCCACCAGTAGATTGTGTTTTCTGATTTGGATATCCGGACCGAGTCGGTGGGTATACGGTTACGAATTTACAATTTTATCCAGACTGAGTCGGTGGAGATACAGTTGGATACCTGGTGGACCCGGTCGAGACCGAGGGGCAGTATAGCCGCATTTGAGGCGGGGGAGCCTAACGAGGTGACTCGATTCCAGAGATAGAAATGAGCACGGCAGATATCCAGGAGATACTGACCGGGGTTCGATTAGGTAGGACAGATATCCAGGGGATACTGATCGTAGCCAGGATATCAGGTGGCGATCATCTGTTGAGATGATGTCGACGGTATCTGTTTTTTTACGTGTCGGTGCTGGACACGAGAGATTGCGGATTTCGATGTCGATGCTGGACATCCATATGTATATTGATGTGATCATTATCATGAGGTACACAGTTAGATATGTATATATTGGATTCCACCAGGACTGATCCGGGGGACAGTACCTGCATATATTTGTACAGACATTCATAGACAAGAAGGGAATTCCAATACGGATAATAGATTCATGATTTTGATTCATATGATATTGAGATATTATACTTGTGATTGCATGATATTTAGTATTGTGCCTTTGCATATCATATAGTATATCGATACAGATTTTGATAGTACTATACTTATGACCTAGGTATCGTCATACATTTCGATTTCTACCTTTAGATGTACTTTTATTCACTGAGTTGGCAACTCATTCTCGTTGTGTCATAGTTTCTTGCAGATTTTACCGTGTGGATTATCAGCGGTTTGGGCACACATTCTTTTGGGGATTGATGGGTAAGTGAGTTTTTATTGTATCCTACTCACTCTTGATTATTCATATATTCTTGTATCTAGTGGAAACTCCATCAACTTAGAAATGATATATTATGGACTTAGAAGCGAGGATTAGAGTGGTGTCTTGAGTTGTCATATTCTTTGGAGTCGACTTCTGCTTTAGATTGATTGGTTGCTCCACCGTTTGGACGTGGAGACTACCTTCCGTTGGGGTGCTATTTTATTATGTTGTATCGGGTTTTTTTATAAAAATGCAAAGGAGGTGATGGCAAGTTTCAAAACGTCATAAATGCTTTTCAACATAGTTAGTTAAATTTAGATGTTATTTTAACTTGATTTTAGCAGATGAATATTTAAACCTCACCTCCAATATCTTCAAAAAGGGTTTAGATTCCGGGTTTCGGCTTACTTAGATTACGTCGATGTCTTTTGATGTCACGTGTTTTAAGTGCCGGTCACGTGCCATATTTGGGTCGTGACAAAGTTGGTATCAGAGCATTTGGTTTAACCTTTGTTTGAGTCTAGGTTGACTATATGGAGTCTGGGAATACATTTTGTTACCTTGGCTTGACCTTATAGGACTTAGACTTGACTTTGGGGGTCTTATCCCCGAACTTTCATTATATAGGATGACCTTTGTTGATGGAGTAGGTACTAAGTAGAGTGACGTACCGTACATATGTTCCGCGGCATATTTACGATATGATACCCCGCCTAAGATACCTTAGGATTTATATCTTGAGATCTTCCTTTTATTTTTTCCGTTGATCTATCTTCGTTAGTGCATGATTGCTTGTTCGATCACCATGTTATGAGGGCCGTGAGGTGCTACAGTTAGAGATACGGTCAGAGCAGACTTGTCTGGGAAAAGGACTGACTGGGGTGACTTTTTGATGATATAGAGATACATCGTTCATTCATATATGATCGAGTTTAAATTGTGGGGCAAGTTTCTTCGGGATCTGCACCAGATGGTAAAGTCATTGTTAGAGCTCAGACAGACTTCAGACTTGATGTTTTCCCCTTTCCGAAAATTATGGTGTTGGGTACTGTTCAGATAGCAATATTAATCTTTGCTAAGGTTATCGAGATGCAAATTCCGGAGTTCATGAAGTTAAAGATTGACGAGGTTACAAGTGTAGATGGATCAGCAGGATTCATAGTCGTTCAGGTGTGCGATGGTTAGGATTTTTAAATCCATTGCGGCGCTTCGATACGAGATTGGTGAAGTTGTTGTACTTCTTTCAATAGAGCTTGTTCAGACCAGATGCAAGTGGTTCAAGAAGGAGAACGTGTAGTAAGCTTTTCTCCGACAAATTGGGACGAGTCTTCTAAGGTGGAATTAGCCAGAATTTTTCTGGGTATCCGCAGTAACAGATTCGCTAAATTTTCCAAGTGTGCTTTCTGGCTAGATAGTATAGATTTCTTGGGTCACGTAGTTGCAAGAGATGGGATACGTATAGACCCAAAGAAGATAGAAGCAGTACAACACTGGCCCAGACCTGTGTCAGTTATAGGGGTTCGAAGTTCCTTGGATCTGGCCGGTTATTACAGATGTTTTGTGCAGGATTTTCTCGGATCGCTGCACCGTTGGCCGGATTGACTAGAAAGGAAATTACATTTCTTTGGACAGATGCATGTGAACAGAGTTTCCAGCAGTTAGAGACTCGATTGACGACGACACATGTCTTATCGTTACCTTCCGGGTCAGGTGGATTATGGTATATTGTGATGCCTCTCGAGTAGGTTTAGGCTGTGTATTGATGAAGCACGGTAGGGTAGTAGCTTATGTATCTCGGCAGTTGAAGAGACACAAGCATAACTACCCCCTCATGAATTGGAGATGGCTGCTGTAGTATTCGCATTGATGATTTGGAGGCATTACTTGTACGGTGATTCATGTCAAATCATCACAGATCATAAGAGCTTAAAGTATATTTTCAGCAGAAGAATCTGAACCTAAGGCAGTGTAGGTGAATGGAACTCGTGAAGGATTACGATTGTGAGATCTTGTATCATCCAGGCAAAGCAAATGTTGTAGCAGATGCCTTGAGTCGCAGGCCTAAAAGTAGCTTATCTCATCTGCGCATCTTACAGAGGCAGTCTTCTACAGACTGGCAGATTTTATGTGATAGTCGTGTACAGTTCGAGTTCGGATCGACAGGAGGACAGTTAGCACATGTTCGCATCGTCCTCAGTTATTGGATCGTATTCTGGTGACATAGCCGCAGAGGCTCGTATGTCAGATATTTTGGATCAGGTTAGGCAGGGCAGAGAGTCGGAGTTTGTGATTGATGACGGTGGGGTATTACGTTTTGGGACCCATCTTTGTGTGCCAGATTCAGATGGATTGAGACGTGAGATCTTAGAGGAGGCCCTTAGATCAGCCTACAGTATTCATCCTGGTTCCACCAAGATGTATCATGACTTGAGAGAATTTTATTGGTAGGAAGAAATTGAAGAGGGATGTTGTGGAGTTTGCTTCAAGATGCTTGATTTGTCAGCAAGTCAAGGCAGAAGATGCTTGATTTGTCAGCAAGTCAAGGCAGAGCACTAGAGGCCGGCTGGAGAATTGTAGCCCTTACCCATTCTGGAGTGGAAATGGGAACAAATTTCCATGGATTGTGGTGGGTCTAACCAGGACTAGCAGAGGGTATGATTCCATCTGAGTGATTGAGGATAGACTGACAAGGGCAGCTCACTTTCTATTAGTGAAGATGACGTATGGGTTACACGGTGCGTTCAGATTTATATCGACGAGGTTGTCCGATTGCATGGAGTTCCAACGAGCCTAGGGTCAGATAAGGGTAACCAGTTTACTAACAGGCTATAGCAGAAACTTCAAGAAGCTCTTGGTACACGATGGAATTTTTGTACAGCTTTTCATCCACAGACAGATGGTCAGTCAGAGCGGACCATTCAGACTTTAGAGGATATACGTCGAGCTTGCAGCCTTGATTTCGGTGGTAGTTGGGATCGTCACCTACCATTGATAGAATTCTTGTACAACAATCGTTTTCAGGAGACGATCCAGATGGCATCCTTTGAAGCTTTGTATGGAAGGAAATGTCGATCGTTTGTTTGCTGGACGGAACTAAGCGAGAGTAGCATTTTGGGACCGCAGGTAGTACAGGAGACTACGGAAAAGATTCAACTGATATGAGACAGAATGAGAGCGGCCCAGTGCAAACAGAAATCATATGCAGATCGACGACGTTGTAAACCCAAGTTTGATGTGGGAGACCGTGTGTTCCTCGTATGTCTCCGATGAACGCGAGGATGCGATGTGAAAGAGTTTTCCACATCTTTTAGATGGTATATCTAGTTAATTTTTAAATTCGGGGACCGAATTTTCTTAAGGGGGAATATTGTAACATTTTGAAAATTTGGAATTTAATAAAATTATTTAATTAAATAATAAAGTGTTAAATTAAAAAGTTATTAAAACCAAATAAGACAATATCATAAGTTTTATGTAAAACATATTAAATTTTAGTTTTAGTATGCAACATAAATAAATTATAAAGGTTTTAATGTGAATTTTAGCTTCATTTTAAATAATAAGGGTGTTTCATAATAACATAAGTTGTGAAGGCTTTCTATATAAAGTTTATGGTTTTGTGCAAATGGGAAATTGTTAAGGGTGTAAGTGAAAAAGAGGTAAATTAGGTTTTGTTCAGAATTTTATCCTAAGATAAATCAAAATTGATGGATAATGTAAGGACACCTCCTACTTGCATGCACACACTCACTTAAACACCTCCTCCTTGTATGAAACAACCACACCTTCATCATTGACACCTCCTCCTACACCTCATCCTTCCCTTCACCATTTATATAAGGTGTTCAGATCAATTAATCAATTTAAAAACTTCTGAAAATTCAAAAGAAAGCAAAGAAAAACAAAACAAAATAAAGAAGAGCAAGAGAAGAAATGAGAAGAGCTAAGTCTAGGGATCTCTCATCATCAAGCTAGGACTAGGAGCTTGTGCATCCGGGGAAGAGTTATTCCAGCAATTACTTGAGGGTAAGATCCTTAATCACAGTAAGAATTAGATTCTGAAACTAGTTCAAGATTGAAATTATAGTGTCCATAATATCGTATTTTTAGCAAAACTGAACTCTGTTATAATCTGCTATAGTTTAGATAAAAATCAAAGTAACAAAACAGTGCCGAATGATGTATGTGGGACCTAGAACAAACCATAGGAGAACGGACCCAGGGGATCGGATGTTGGCCGGCGACCTTAAGAGGAATTCCGGCGTCGCCGGATTTCTGGGCGGTTTGGGTGTTTTGGCTTATGGGGTAGGTCTTTGTGTAGAGTTTTGGCTATTTTGGTATTATTTAAACAAGTTAGTTTAACTGTATATAAAATCTGAAAGCCAATATCGGAAAAGGTATATATAAAACCCAAAATACGATACATGTAAAACGTAACGCGATCTTTCTTCTGTCGCGGTGCAGAGTTGGGATAGATTCCAGTGAGGTTAAGTGTTAAGTCGTTTGCAATGGTCGTATGTAGTGTAATTAGAACGCACAATTTGTGTTTTCATGATTTTGTCGTATCGGAGTAGCCGTTTCCTTATACAAGTTATTGCAATGTCGGATTCCAATACGGGAACTTCGGAGGCCGCGAGGAAAAGAAAAGGATTGGGGATTCCTGAGTAGATACGACATATTTCTGGTGAGTAGATTTACATCTTCGGGGAAAGTCGGGTGGATGGCGTTTAGCACCCCCGCAACCTTATAACTATTATTATGATATCTACTTAAGATTAGCTGTTCGTCAAAGCATTGATATGGTATTGTATCTTGTATACCCTCCATTTGCATAAAGTTTCACATGTAGTTTTCAAATGAGATATACGTGATATTTGATCCGTATGATATGGGTATGATTTGATGAGTTTGTACGAGGGATTATGCCGTACTCAAGATGATATGGATATAGCGATATGATGAGCTATAATACAAGAGGTTATACGTATCGGAAATGATGAACTTTGTATGCGTAATAACGGCCAATTTATTCTTTGACTCGTAGAGATAGATTATGTTCTGCTTTAGGAGGTAATACTGGTATGAGCTATATTATTTTAAAAACCACGGTTCGTTGCATTTTAAATAAACTACCAGGATGCGTGCCGGTTTCTAAAACAAACATCCTTTTTAAAGCTAAGGCAGCTTCCTTATTTCAAACTTAACGTTCCGATCATTTCTAAAGATAATGGTATAGCTCATAACAAGTAATTACAATAAGTACGTTTAGATTATATTATCTATAATATAAGTTTCTGCGTTACGCACACTCTGATAGAACACTGCACAAATACCAATGAGTACTATGCTGCACAAGCACGTAAATATATGTTACACTACACCTCATTGGTACTGCCATGTCACTGTAGAATCGTTCTGATATATATGTGTTAATATATAGATTGTTACACTGTAGAACACTTGCACAAATACTAATGATTTCCATGTTGTACGAAGCACAGACGCATATGCTACACTACACATCATTAGTAGTGCCATGACACATTAGAATTGAAACCATTATGTTATGTGATATGATTACGTAGTCGTTTCCTATTCATGCTGTAGTACTATAGATGCTGTATTTGATTTCTTAGGATTTCTGAGCATTTTTACTCCTGTTGATATATATAGCGGTGGTATGGGACACTGTTATATATACATATATAATATATAATATATCATCAATACAACCTATGCAAGTTTCTTGTTCCTCACTTGATATTTTTATATGATGAGTAAATGTCCACCAGGAGATTGTGTTTTCTGATTTGGATATCCGGACCGAGTCGGTGGGTATATGGTTACGGATTTACAATTTTATCCAGACTGAGTCGGTAGGGATACAGTTGGATATCTGGTGGACCCGGTCGAGACCGAGGGGCAGGATAGCCGCATTTGAGGCGGGGGAGCCTAACGAGGTGACTCGATTCCGGAGATAGAAATGAGCACGGCAGATATCCGGGGGATACTGACCGGGGTTCGATTAGGTACGACAGATATCCAGGGGATACTGATCGTAGCCAGGATATCGGGTGGTGATCATCTGTTGAGATGATGTCGACGGTATCTCTTTTTTTACGTGTCGATGTTGGACACGAGAGATTGCGGATTTAGATGTCGATGCTGGACATCTATATGTATATTGATGTGATCATTATCATGAGGTACACAGTTAGATATGTATATATTAGATTCCACCAGGACTTATCCGGCGGACAGTACCTGCATATATTTGAACAAACATTCATAGACAAGAAGGGAATTCCAATATGGATAATAGATTCATGATTTTGATTCATATGACATTGAGATATTATACTTGTGATTGCATGATATTTAGTATTGTACCTTTGCATATCATATACTATGTCGATACAGATTTTGATAGTACTATACTTATGACCTAAGTATCGTCATGCATTTCGATTTCTACCTTTAGATGTACTTTTATTCACTGAGTTGGCAACTCATCCCCGTTGTCCCATAGTTTCTTGCAGGTTTTACCGCATGGATTATCAACGGTTTGGGCACACATTCTTTTGGGGATTGATGGGTAAGTGAGTTTTTATTGTATCCTACTCACTTTTGATTATTCATATATTCTTGTATCTAGTGGAAACTCCATCAACTTAGAAATAATATATTATAGACATAGAAGCGAGGATTAGAGTGGTGTCTTGAGTTGTCGCATTCTTTGGAGTCGTCTTCTGCTTTAGATTGATTGGTCGCTCCTCCGTTTGGACGTGGAGACTACCTTCCGTTGGGGTGCTATTTTATTATGTTGTATCGGGGTTTTTTTATAAAAATGCAAAGGAGGTGATGAGAAGTTTCAAAATGTCATAAATTCTTTTCAACATACTTAGTTAAATTTAGATGTTATTTTAACTTGATTTTAGCAGATGATTATTTAAACCTCACCTCCAATATCATCAAAAAGGGTTTAGATTCCGGGTTTCGTCTTACTTAGATTACGTCGATGTCTTTTGATGTCACGTGTTTTAAGTGCCGGTCACGTGCCATATTTGGGTCGTGACAACGGTCGTGTAGTTGCTTATGCCTCACGGCAGCTGAAGAATCATGAGAGGAACAACCCAACACACGACTTAGAGTTAGCCACAGTGGTTTTAGCATTGAAGATCGGAAGACATTACTTATTAGGCGAAAAGGTGGAAGTGTACACGGATCACAAGAGTCCGAAATACGTGTTCACTCTGAGGAAATTGAATATGAGACCACGCCGATGGCTAGAATTAATGGCAGACTATGACTTGGAATTTCAGTACCATCTGGGAAAAGTAAATGTTGTATCTGACGCCCTCAGCCGCAAACTAGCGGTCATGATGTTGACCAGGCAGAGGAGCATCATTGAGGATTTCAGAAGCTCGAACTAGAGGTTGTTACACCGAGTACAATCAGACAGTTTTGGCAGTTACAGGTGCAGTCGTCTCTCGTAGATCATATTAAGGCTGTGCAAGCTGACGATCCTCGACTGCAGAAGTTCAGAGAGCAGGTGGAAGCCGGACTAGGAACACACTTACTTATGCATCGAGACGGTTCCTTGATATTCGGTAGCAGACTCTGCATTCCCGAGGGGGGATGTTCGAGAAGAAGTACTAGCTGAGGCTCATAGTTCAGCTTATTCTGTGCATCCGGGAGGCACGAAAATATATCGAGATCTGAGACAACACTATTGGTGGAACGGGATGAAGCGAGAGATTACACGGTTTGTATCCAAGTGCTTGGTGTGTCAGCAAGTAAAGGCTGAACACCAGAGAACGGCTGGACTGTTGCAACTGCTTCCAATACCCGAATGGAAATGGGAGCGTATCACTATGGATTTTGTGACTGCTTTACTACGGAGTCCAAGAGGCAACAACGTCGTTTGGATTATCGTCGACCGCTTTACGAGATCAGCACATTTTTATACCCTTCCGGGTGGGACAGTCGACAGAGTCACTTGCGGAGAAGTACATGCAAGAAGTAGTGCGACATTACGGAATTCCGGTAAGTTTAGTGTCAGATCAGGACGCTAGACTCATTTCACACTTTTGGAAGAGCTTATAGGAGAGTCTGGATACACGTCTCAAGTGATGGTAGACAAGTTCCAGATGATCAGACAACACATGAAGATGGCCCAGAACAGACAGAAGAGTTGGACGGTCGTTCTCCTGGGGAATCCACCTGGGAACGTGAGAAGGATATCCGTTCACGGTTCCCACATCTTTTTGAGTAGCCGTTTGTATCGTTACCTTCTTGTTTTCATTCTTTTAATTTCGAGGACGAAATTTTCTTTAAGGGGGGGTATGATGTAATAACCGGTCTCACTTCGTATTTAAATCCGTATTTAAATAAATAGTTTTCCCTAACTCTTTTGCTACCAAACCTAAGGCTTAAAACCATAAGCCCAAGTCCATATGTAATCACACTCTTTCCTTTCTAAATTCTTCTTGAGGCCCGGCCCACTCAATTTCTCCTCTCCCTTTTATTTTCATTTAACCCCAATCCCATACCCCAAGCCCATTAACCCATACCCAAATCCCTAACCTGAGCACTCCCCTTTTCTCTCTTCATCTCTCTTCAAACGGTTCTTTTCCTTTCTTCATTTTCTTTTGAATTCCTAAATCAAAACTGATATCTCCTATTCATTCCCATTAATCCTATTTTATTACCCCATTAATCCCATAAATTCCCAAAACCTTTTTCTCTCTCTCTCCCCCACGTTTTTCTCTCTCTCTCTCACACACACGTACACACTCTCTCCCTCCCTCCCTCTCTCTCCCACTCCTGTTCATTCCCTCTCTCTTTCCTCTCAATCACCCTCTCCCTCTCTCCCATTCTTTTCTTTCCCGCCCCCTCTCTCTGTCGAACCCACACTCACGCCCATGCTCACCTTGTCGCCGTCGCCACTAGCTTCAACATCGACCCATACTCATGCCTCCTTCTTCATCCACAGCCGACCCCTCCACCTCATCGCCTACACCAAGAACCATAGACCCATCACCGAACTCCCCTACCTCTTCCTTCGACTGATCTCCATCACTGCACCCATCTCCTCGTCTCCAACTTGAAACCCCATCAACTGAGCAACCCATCATTGCCTCCTTCGACCCAAGCAGCCGCCTCATCACCATAGCCATCGCCACCGAGGCCCTCGACCCTTCAAGCCTTCGCCGCACACACCACTACCATCGACATAACCTTCGTTTTCCCAAGACCCCATCGAAGCATGACCACCAATCGTCTGCACTCTTGTCGGAGCACCTCTCACCGCCATCGAGACTCCGTCCTATCCAACCCTCGACTTCTCGCTGTCGAGATCGCCGACGACCCATCGAACTCCCTGAGCTCCTGCTCCATCGCCGGCCACCACCCTGAGCCGCTTCCTTCGCAGTCAAGGCTACCCCAGCGTCTCCGACCTCCCTTCAGCATTCTACTCGACCACCCCCATCTCCACAACACTACCAGTTCACCTCCTGCCACCCTAAACCCTTACACCATCACCTGAGCCATCGCCGGAGCTCCTATCCACTGCCATAGGGACCACCGCAGACGAATCATCGAGCCCAAGCCCCTCTCTGCAGACCCGACCCACTCCTTGGCTGAGCCCCAAGCTTCAAGCCAAGTCCGAGCTTTCATCTCACCCTCGATCTCATCACTGTTGCCGCACTCACCGACCACTATGCCCACCATGGCTCCGGCCACCGTATCCATCATTCACCGACCCTGAGACTCTTGCTACCGTACCCAAC
This sequence comes from Agapanthus africanus, assembly GCA_030015575.1. Classification (NCBI taxonomy): domain Eukaryota; kingdom Viridiplantae; phylum Streptophyta; class Magnoliopsida; order Asparagales; family Amaryllidaceae; genus Agapanthus; species Agapanthus africanus. The sequence goes on along the minus strand of CM057344.1, from coordinate 376,813,467 downwards.
GGCCCCGTTTCCAGCAACCGAGCTCCACCATCGCCGCACCGAGCTCGATCCGAGGCCAAACCCTTCGTGTTGCAGTGTTGTGCCTAGCCGCGCTCGCGTCGTGATCGCGCCGTTGCTGCTGCCGAAGCCGTAGTTCACCACTGTGCCGCGTCGCTGCCATATCATCATCGATACGTCGTCAGGCAAGTTTATATACTTGCTTCATGCTATTATTTAATCTTTTCGATTTCGATTCAATATTATTATAAGTGTTCGATGCAAACCATGCTTTGGAAACCAATCTTTAAATGATGGAACTTATGATCGTTAAACCCTTTTACAGTTCATAGAGGTACCACAGAAATATGGTTGAAAATAAATATCGTTTCACCTATAAAATATTACCCCCGATGATCATTGCGAAAACAGAATTTTCCTGAACATGCTAGACCGTTAAATTCATATTAAATCTTTTACAAATCGGATTTTAGCGTTCCATGGCTTGTAAAGAAGCTAACAGATTAGCCTACAGTACTCTATAGTTGATCTCTAAATGTTAACAAGTTATGATAGAGAAAACTGAGGAGAATTACGATTCTGGACTGCAGTCCAGAGCAGTAATCCCAGTTAACCCCTGTTTGTAAATCACCATATTTCCTTGTTCAAATGTGAGAATGTGCGGAACCCAATATCGTTACGTATAAAATTGAGTTATCTTTCTTACCCCACTAGTTTCATTGGATTCCTGTTCTGTATGATATTTTTAACACATTTTATAATGCCGATGTGTCCAGCTGAATTCTGCAGTGACAGATTTTACACATCGAACTTAACCTGACCATAACTCACTGTTGATATAGGATATTACTGATCCTCCAAGTGATTTAGAAACCTAACTGATAACCCTAAATATTATTCAACTATAGCATCGCCTAATTTTGATCCCAACAGAGTGAAAACTGTGTTACGAAATGGACTTTCAGTTCAGGAACTGAATTTCCAGCAGCGAACACTTAAAATAAAACGGCTGTAACTTGCGAACCCGAAACCCGGTTGACTTGAAATCAATTTCGTTGAACTTCCGACTGAGTTACTTATTACCGCTTTTGTATCTTTTGCTTAATTCTGAATGCATGGTTTAATAAGAATTTTCTATGTTCATAAGATGCATAACGACTTATACTGCATATAAACTGTTTAGCGGTATGATTCACAGTTTTACCCGACTACAATACCTCTAGTGATAGTGAACATTCGTGTTAATTCTCAGTGTATATTGCATTGTCGAACGTGTACAGTATCGGTGTGGTTGTGTCAAGTACGCCAGTGAATAGTGAGTGATTCGTGACAATGAACCATACAGTGAACAATGAATAAAATCGTGTTATTGATGCGTACTTGTACACAACTAGCCCATACTCATAAATAGTGAAACCTGGGGAAAAAATGGGAAATCGAAATGGAAAGGAAATTGTATTTAGTGAGGTCAGTGATTTAGAGGATGATCATTCGAACAGCGACTCTTATATATATTAGGTTGGGTCTAGCGGTCCGGCTGACAGGGTTATGTCCCGGTTAACAGCGGGCCGTAGTCTCGGGTACGTACGAGACCCTCGTTAAACATGATCAACCTTTCCACAACTCGATTTCAAAAGTGACTTAGAGACCGATAGGGACAAAGATCATACATTGCATCGGCTAGTGACATATTGATTACCTGCATTTTATCTCCACCGTGATTACTTTCATTTTTATCACGCCCCGCTTTCCAGGGTACGCTAAGATAGGCACGTGACATAGCCAACCATGCTACCTGTGGATAGGAAAAATCCTTCCACAGTCACATTACGGCTGTAGAGATATCAAGAATAGGAAAGTAAACTAAACTATCTAGTACATGTCCATAAGCCAGAATAAATGAGTCAAGAAATAATATAATATGCGGAAGCAAAAGATCCAATAGATAAAACACCTGGAAAGTAAAACTGGAAACCAACATGATCCTCATCGCTCGGCCTAACAGCGGCAGTACTCCTGATCAGTCTGCAACAAAGGTAGAGGATCTGGGCCATGCAAAACCCAGACGTCAGTGCGTCATAATATCAAGCAATAAAATAAACAGGGGTAGCAAGACTTACAGGTATGTGTATGAATAGCAAAACAGGTATAAGAGTAATATAAATGAGGACAGTGAGGGTAATGTATAGTGAGTAATCTGGACTGGTCTATTGGGTTAACTATTCTCAAGTCTTTGAAATCAATTTGATGAATCATCGATATAACTCAATAGTATCCCGTGCATGCCCGGGACCACGGTCTAAGACTCTCGGGCTGAATCCGAGACGTGCCGCAAAGCAGTAAAAGGGTAGTATGTAATGATGAGTGATGTCAGCAACATCACCCCGGGGCTGGCCTAGCCCGTAAGACTGATCAGTAAAGGTATCGAACTGTCGAGTTACAAGTCAGGTTTCATCATTGATTTCCCCATACTCCCAACTTATGTGTTCAAGTCAGGTATTAATAAATCTGGAGCTAATGCCAACACAGGATCAAGCAGGTACAGGTTTGTCTAGATAGACAACAGGAAAATGTCCGTAGGGACAACATGTCAAGGTTGTTGGCATTAGTAACAAGATCAGGTAACAGGTCAAGCTATGTTACATCAGGCCAAGTCAGGTAGTGAACAAGTATCAATCAAGTCAAGAAGTGCACAGGTATCATGTCGTGTCAAGTAATGGTATATCAAGTCATGTCGGGGGTGCACAAAATGTCACATGGGTGCTCATAATCAAACTAAAATAAGCATGGGTATACAAAAAAAGTATGGGGTACTAATGGAACAATAAAAAATAGAACATTGTGATATGGTATGCTAAAAGGTACAGGTTAAAGCATATGGATGCACAGTTATCGATTTGGGTTAAGGTTATAGTTCCAACATTAATTAAAATACACTTTATCAAATATGGAATGTTAAAATCTCATTATTATGTATTAAATGATCTAGGGATGCAATTGTATATATAATAGGCTAAATGGATGCAAACGGTGTCCGAAAGGTTATAAACTATTAAAAGGGTACTATGGGCTGTACAAATAATCATTATGTGATTCAAATATGGATATGGCTACCGTGTATCGTAATCTAATATGCAACATGATATGTTTCAAGTTCTAAATCTAAAATGATATAATGGAACATTGAAATATTAAAATGGAACACGTGGCATTAGATTTAATCTACAGGTTTAATATGCATTTAAATAAGTATAAAATATTATGAATAGCATGTAGCAAGTTTTACTTGCCTCGGGGATCTACAGATGCACGGCATGCAGCAAGAATGCGAGAAAATGACGGAAAATCTCCATTGGGGCATTTCGTCGAACACTTTACGCGCATACACGAACATTGACGGAAATGAGATCTAGAGGCAGAGAAATGATCACTTCGTTCACGTAAATTCAAGCCACACATTGGAGCCTCGGTTCTCGCCTCGGAGTCGCGTCGAATGGGCTGTCGAATGTCAAGGGTTTGTTGTTGTCAATCGGCCAAGAGGGGAGATGATCTCAGTTGGTGTTATGGGGTTTTGCCGATGGTGGATTCAGGTGAGGGAAGGAGATGGTTGCGGTAAGGAGAAGATGGTGATAGGGTTTATGGTTTGCTGGCGATGGGGTTCGGATGAGGCGACGATGGCTGTTCGGTGTCGGGTTGAAGTCGATGGGAAGAAGAAGGAGTTGGTGGTGTCGGTGGTTGATGGAGAGGATGAAGGTGGAGATGGAGACAAGATCGTGATGAAGTGGCCGCGGGCGAGATGGAGATCGGGGTCGAGGTTAGAGGAAGGAGAAGAAGTCATGGGTTTTGGGAGATGAGGGTGGTCTCGTGGAAGAGGAAGAAGAAGGGAGGAGAAGAGGAGAGAAGGTGGCAGAGATGGTGTGAGGGCGACAACGAGTGTTAGTGTTTATGCCCTAGAAGGCCATTACTGTATCATACTAGTTTGTATATTACTTAATGGAAGCTTGGGATATTCACATGTATATAACAGTCTTGCTAAACATGGTAGTATGCTACTTGGTTTTTCTATCTTAATATGTGAGTGTACGTATTGATAGAGCTCTTAGGATCTTGCTTGTCTACCAGCGTTGTGATGGCAGTCACACTAGTGGGGGCTGGGTAGTCTACAAGCACATTCTTATTCAGGTCCCTGGTCGTTGGATTATCGAGACAGAGCATCGATATCCGGAGTAGACTAGTGTGTACGCTTCTCATCCCAGTTGGGGAGATGGTCTGTCCCACAGCCGTCAGTACGTCGTACTGGAGATAGTATGCAGGTGTTCGTTAGGTTACGGGTACACCGGACAGGACTCACAGGGAACTGTTGGTTGGTTTGATACCAGTCGTCAGTAAGCAGTTCCCAGGTGACATGAGTACAGCGTAGTCCGCAGAATTGACACTGCCACTTCGCCTCGAGTGTGTCCCACTGTTCTTAGATTGCTACCCTACCACGGCTCAAAGGAGTCGTGCAAACAGGTAGCAGTTGGGTGCAGTCCCGAGCACTTGGAGGCAGTGGCGGTTAGAAAGGATTCGTCCCTCTCGGTATTGGGAGTAGATATCGTGCTGTGTCAGAGAGCCATTACGCAAAGTCCCTGGCCAGGGCAAGCGAGATTTGCTGGTAGGTTCCAGTAGTTTCTCAGGGTGTAATGGGCTTCACTCCGACACGACTTATACCGCTATTAGGGGACTGACGCTTGCCGCCCCCTAGGCCCGATATGCGATAGTCTTGGACGAACGGACCGGACTGTATGGAGATTGTCACATCAGACTCAGTAGGAGTTCGGATGGGTTTCCTCATCGGCCTTCTTATCGACAACTACCTGGGGACCGTTACGTACAGCTAGTGCCGCTTGCGGTCTGTGGTTAAACCCACTGCCAGCGTAGTAGTCGAGTCTCTAGAGTCCCACACAGAGAGTTTCCTACTCCAGGCAAAACGATATAGATGTCGCATGGTTTTGCGACAAAGGGTTCGGACGCATACGTGCGTTTACGCACGTACGACTTTCGGACAGTTTTTACCAGTCGGCTTTGGTTTAAGCCAGTTACTGGTATCCGGTTATTGGATTTTTACAGTCTAAAGTTTTTCCGTATTTTTGCGGATTAGAGGGGCGTTCTCGTAATTATACGAGAAGCTTCTAGAAGATGTGACTAAGGAGGTTAAGGTGACATAAGCTTTGGATAAGATTAGTGAGTCATGAGGGTGATTCATCATGGTCATTAATGCACCATAAATGCTTAATGACTCATGTTAATGAATCACCTCTTTTCATTTATGAAGCATGCTTATTCATTTCTATTATTGATTATTCTAAAATAAGAATGCTTCATAATATATTATGATACACTCTCTCTCATCTCATTATCTCATCTCACATTCTCTCTCCTCAAGCTCTCATCTTCAAGAGACTAATCCTTAATCCTCATGTGTTGAGATCAAAGGTTTAGTTAGACTTAAACATCCATTACCTTCACTCTATATCATCCTTTCTTCTTTGATTAGCAATCAAAGTAGATTAGTTGCCTCAAGTTAGAGGTGTAGCTTGGAGTTTTGCTCTCGGGTGGATCGTCTACTACCTAGAGAAGGCCGAGGAGAACAAGGAGATCGTAAAGACGAAGGACTAGTTTCATTTGGTATAACCCCTAAACACAATAGTTAAGAAACACTTTGTGTACGGTTATTTATAGTTTAGCTTCGATTCAAGCGGTTAGTCGATGTTCGTTCTTTAAACTTGATCGTTTTTGAAAATTCCGCCTCCCCACAAGTACTGGGGTGTACTACATCGACTTACAGTGGTATCAAAGCCTCGCTAAACACTAAATAACTTGATTGCAAATTTGTACGAATTTCGAACGGAAAAACGAAGCCGGAAAACCCTAAATCTGTTCAGTTTCTGTCGAACTTAAAATGATGTCCTAAAATTTTTCAGGTAAGTTCAGAGAGCTTGAAAAGACACCAGAAGAACACCCAAGAAAAACAGTCGCCTGAATCGTCTAACTCGCCGCGGAACCGCGGCCTCAGCCTACTGAGTCGCCGCGCTTCCGCCGCCGAGTTGGCGAGTCAGGAGCCGATTTTTCTTCTGTTGCTTCTGTGTATTATTTGGGGTTTTCTGGAATATTTAATATTTGCTCAGGTTACTGTTTAACAGAGCAGATTTTGGAGCAATATTGATGTTGTTTAATCGATCGAAATTGTACAGTATTTGCATGTTGGATTATATCTGTGATTGTTTAATGTGTTCGTAAACCTCCCCTAACTGCTAGTATGTCGGTTGGCAGGGGGTTGCACATTTCTGTAATGGTTATATCTGTTTGTGCATATAAACTGTATTGGACTGTTGTGGTGTATAGCCGGGGTTTAGCAATGGGTTATTGTTTAATTCATTTGTTGTAAATGTAATTTGTTGTAATATTATTTTGCGGGGCACATCCAGGTTGCGGTTGTAGCCACCGTTGTATTATTTCATTTTACTGTTTTTGCTCCTAGGACTGACCCAAGGTGGGGTACACAAACTGCCGGGCGGGTAGTTTGCCGTACCGGTAGGGGTCGAGGGTGGGGTATCGGCTATTCATCACAACTGTGTAATCTGTCTTTTCTTGCAGGCTCAAAAGAAATACAGATTGCTTGCAAATCCAATATTGTTTATCTGTGTTCTGGAATGAATATCATTGCGTCAGACGAATGTAAAATATCTACATTTATGATAGCTATTTAGACGTCATTTATGTTTTACACCCGCGCTAGCCCAGCCCCCGCTCTGTCGTTAGTTAAGTAACCTAACGGGTGATGACGGGACCCAGTGGCGAATGCGGATGGCATAAGAGGACGTTGTATTTTCGTTGTTTTCTGCAATGATAGGTTAATGATGGGACGCATTATCTGTAATGCAAAGAAAATAAACCAAGTTTAAATCGTTGGAACAATTTAAAAGAAACCACTCGGTTATTTTTAAAACAGATATTTTTAAATGCGGAGATTTAACCACTCCTTTTAAAAGCTATCAGGTTCCTTCGGTTATATCAAGTTCACTACGTTCACGGTTTCGCCAAAACCAGTCGTAGCCCTCCGTCATTTCTTATGAATGGTCAGTAGTATTCAAGCTATGTTTGTTTGGCCCTTAGTCAAGACATAGTGATTGGTAGCTGCTGGGGTATTCATTTGTTACATAGATAGATGAGTTGGTTTGGGACAGTCGTATTGCTTTGTTGGCCCTTAGTCAAGAGTATATACGGATGGGTTCAAATCAACAGGATAATGATGGGCAGAACTTGACATGTGACTTATGATTTGTTGGCCCTTAGTCAAGATCATAAGAACATGGGGCAAAAACATATATCGGGAATTTCTAAAGAAACTGAAATTTGCAAAGAGATGCATACCATTTGGAGTTTGATGAATGTTGGTAGGATTCCTTCAACATTATCATACGATGATATTTGGATCCCGATCCTACTGTGAGTATATGCTACTTATCAGGATATTCGTCACTTAACGATCAATGCTATAAACCTAGTAGGTGTCCAGAAAGGTGTCAGCGGGGTTACGCCCCCAGAGAAAAGAGGTTATTTAATTAAGGAACTTCGCGAAAGCGTTGGAAAACCTCCCTCGAAGTATCGACACTGGCCTGGCTGAACGGTTAAGCAAGTATTGTACGGTGAGAATAGTCCTGGTTAATTCTTCTTTTATGGTTTGAGGAAGGATTCGAGAAACAGTGGGAGCCATCCAGTTTAGATAAACTAAAAACCACTCTAAACTTGCAAGAGCATCATGCTAAAGTGTTTTCTTCTCTCTCTCCTAATTGCAGCGACCCTGAAAATGACTGGACTTAAGTTACTTTTAGAAAAGAATATACTGACGGGGCCAAACTATAAAGATTGGCTGCGGAATGTCAAAATGGCTTTGACCTATGACAAACTAGGGTACGTCCTCACCGCTACGGCACCTGCTGTCCCTGATCCCAAATCCAGCAATGCGGATAAGGAAATCCGCAAAACCTGGGATTTAGATTGCGCGAGAGCCAAGTGCGCCGTGCTTGCCTCTATGGACAATGAACATCAGAGGAGGCACGAGGATATGTCCCTGGATGGCATATTTCTCCATACAAAGGAACTCTATGGAGAGCAATCTCGTATAGCAAGATACGGGACCTCTAAGAACTTGTTTCGAGCGAGGTTGGCTGTCGGGTCATCGGTAGGTGAACATGTCCTACAGATGATCGGCTATATTGAAGAGCTCGCAGACCTTGGGACGACTTTGGATAATGAGCTGTATACAGACCTTATTCTCCAGTCCCTTCCTCCCACCTACGCCCAGTTTATCCTCAACTTCAATCTTCAAGGAAAAGAAGTTGAACTTGCGGAACTCCTTAACATGTTAAGGAGTGCAGAGGGCACCTTGCAGAAGGCAAGGGAAACACCCGCTATGTTTGTTGGCGGTGCATCTTCTTCCGGGTCCAAGGCTAGGGCCAAAGGAAGGAAGAAGAAGGCCGCACCCAAACCTAGAGGAGGTGTTAGTAAGGTGGGAAAGAAGGGAAAGAAAAAGTTTGCAGCACCGGTAGTTGGCCAGGATGAGTGCTTCCATTGTCACAGGAAAGGGCACTGGAAGAAGGATTGCAAGGCGTGGAACGCCAAGAACCAGGAACCGAAGCAAGCTGTGGCTTCGACTTCAGGTGTGTTTGTAATTGAGAATTGTCTGTCGATCAACTCTACTTCCTGGGTATTGGATACCGGATCAGGATCTCATATTTGCAATTCATTGCAGGCACTGAGAAACCGTAGAGTGCTGAAGGAAGGTGATATGATCCTCAGGGTTGCTAACGGAGCTAGCGTGGGAGCTGCGTCCGTCGGGGATTATCACCTAGGATTGACGAGTGGACATATTTTGGTTTTGCCTAACTGTTATTTTGTACCAAGCTTAACGTGTAATATCATATCAGTTTCCTTGTTATCAAATAAAGGTTATGATTTCACGTTTGTAAGAGATGTTGTTAACATCCACCTTAATCATGGTTTGATTGGGTCCGGTACATTAAATAACGGCATATATGTTTTAAACCAACTCCAAATTTTCAATGTCCAGAACACACTAAAAAGAAAGTCTCCAGATTTAAATAAAGCTTTCTTATGGCATTGTAGACTGGGTCACATCAATGAGAGAAGGTTGACTAAGTTGCATAGAGAAGGATATTTGGACACGTTCGAATATCAATCTTATGACACTTGTCAATCCTGTCTCAAAGGAAAGATGACAAAGACTCCATTTACTGGACAAGGAGTAAGAGCGAGCGAGCTCTTAGGACTCATACACAGCGATGTATGCGGTCCAATGTCTACACATGCAAGAGGTGGTTTTTCCTACTTCATTACTTTTACAGATGATTTCTCTAGGTATGGACATGTTTTCTTAATGAAACATAAATCCGAGGCCTTTGAGAAATTCAAGGAATATAAGAGTGAAGCGGAAAACCAAACAGGCAAAAGTATTAAGACACTAAGATCTGATCGAGGTGGAGAATACTTAAGTGCCGAGTTCCTAGGTTACCTAAAAGAGAAAGGAATTCTCTCTCAGCTTACTCCTCCATACACTCCACAGCATAACGGTGTATCGGAGAGACGGAATCGAACCCTATTGGATATGGTACGATCCATGATGAGTAATACTGAGTTACCGCGATCTTTCTGGGGTTATGCGCTAGAATCAGCGGCATATCTTTTGAACCAGGTTCCAACCAAGACTGTACCTACCACACCATATCAGATGTGGAGTGGGAAGAAACCCTGTCTAAAACATTTTAGGACATGGGGGTGTCCAGCTTTTGTAAAAAAGCAGCATGTGGACAAGCTCGAGGCACGCTCAGTACTGTGTAAGCTTGTGGGATATCCAAAGAACTCCAAGGGATATTATTTCTATTACGCAGAGGAACAAAAGGTTTTTGTTTCTCGTCATGCCCACTTCTTAGAAACTGAATTTTTAGAAAATCAGAAGAGTGGGAGCGAAGTAGAACTGGAAGAAATTCCAGAACCACAAGCTGTTACTGAAAGTTTGGTAGAACCAGAGGTTCAAGAAGAACAGAACATTCCCGCACCCCTCCGCAGGAGTAGTAGGCCGTCTCATCCGCCTGAGAGATACTACGGTTTTCTCATAGATGGGGATAGAGAGGATTGCATCATAGATGATGATGAACCTACTGACTTCCGGCAGGCCATCCAGAGCGGCGACTCGGTACGATGGCTAGATGCAATGCGGACCGAAATGGAGTCCATGTACACCAACAAAGTATGGACTTTGGACTTTGCTCCAGATGGGGTAAAACCCATAGGATGCAAATGGATCTTCAAGAAAAAGATTGGTGTAGATGGACAGGTGGAAACCTATAAGGCTAGACTTGTTGCAAAGGGTTTTCGTCAAAGACCTGGTTTGGACTATGACGAAACTTTTTCTCCAGTGGCTATGCTCAAATCCATTCGGGTCCTTCTTGCTATTGCTGCCTTCCATGATTATGAAATCTGGCAGATGGACGTAAAGACGGCTTTTCTGAATGGAAATTTAGAAGAGAGCGTCTATATGGATCAGCCAGAGGGTTTCAATCAGAGTGGGAGCAGCGGGAAAGTATGCAAGCTGCTTAAGTCTATTTATGGACTAAAGCAGGCATCGCGGAGTTGGAACATCTGTTTTGATGAGACAGTCAAAGAATATGACTTTATCAAAAATCCAGATGAACCGTGCATATATAGTAAAGTTGTGGCCAGAAGTGTCGTATTCCTCGTCTTGTACGTGGATGACATTCTATTGATAGGAAATGACGTTCCTATGCTACAATCTGTCAAAGGATTCTTGTCACACAGGTTCTCCATGAAAGACCTGGGTGATGCCTCTTACATTCTGGGGATCCGGATCTATCGTGATAGATCCAAGAGGATGTTGGGACTTTCGCAGTCCAGGTATATCGACACTGTACTGAAAAGATTCAGTATGGAAGATTCTAAGCGCGGTAATCTACCGGCTTGTCACGGAATCACCCTCTCCAAAGAGATGTCTCCCAAGACTGATTTGGAAAGGGAACGCATGTCTATTATACCCTACGCTTCTGCGGTAGGCTCTATAATGTATGCGATGTTATGTATCAGACCAGATGTAGCTTACGCACTGAGCGTGGTAAGCCGGTATCAGTCAGACCCAGGGGAGAAACACTGGATAGCAGTAAAGAACATTCTCAAGTACCTGAGGAGGACTAAGGAGATGTTCTTGGTTTACGGCGGAAAAGACCTCAGGTTGGAGGCCTTTGCTGATTCCGGCTTCCAGAGTGATAAGGACGATTCCAAGTCCATGTCGGGTTATGTCTTTACCCTCAATGGAGGGGCGGTGTGCTGGAAGAGCTCCAAGCAGGACACCGTTGCCGACTCGACGATGGAAGCGGAGTATATTGCTGCTTGCGATGCCGCAAAAGAAGCAGTCTGGATGAAGAAGTTCCTAACAGAACTTCAGGTTGTTCCTACCATAGTTGATCCAATACCTCTGTATTGCGACAACAACGGAGCTATAGCTTTAGCGAAGGAACCAAGGTCCCATCAGAAGTCCAGACACATCTTGAGGCGGTATCACCTGATCAGGGAGATCATTGATCGTCAGGAGATCGAGGTTCGGAGAGTTGCTTCTGAAGAGAACATTGCTGATCCATTCACGAAGGCCCTTCCTCAGATTCAGTTCGAGAGGCTACTCGAGATCATTGGTCTACGATATGCCAGTACATGGCCCTAGTGCAAGTGGGAGATTGTTAGTGTTTATGCCTTAGAAGGCCATTACTGTATCATACTAGTTTGTATATTACTTAATGGAAGCTTGGGATATTCACATGTATATAACAGTCTTGCTAAACATGGTAGTATGCTACTTGGTTTTTCTATCTTAATATGTGAGTGTACGTATTGATAGAGCTCTTAGGATCTTGCTTGTCTACCAGCGTTGTGATGGCAGTCACACTAGTGGGGGCTGGGTAGTCTACAAGCACATCCTTATTCAGGTCCCTGGTCGTTGGATTATCGAGACAGAGCATCGATATCCGGAGTAGACTAGTGTGTACGCTTCTCATCCCAGTTGGGGAGATGGTCTGTCCCACAGCCGTCAGTACGTCGTACTGGAGATAGTATGCAGGTGCTCGTTAGGTTACGGGTACACCGGACAGGACTCACAGGGAACTGTTGGTTGGTTTGATACCAGTCGTCAGTAAGCAGTTCCCAGGTGACATGAGTACAGCGTAGTCCGCAGACTTGACACTGCCACTTCGCCTCGAGTGTGTCCCACTGTTCTTAGATTGCTACCCTACCACGGCTCAAAGGAGTCGTGCAAACAGGTAGCAGTTGGGTGCAGTCCCGAGCACTTGGAGGCAGTGGCGGTTAGAAAGGATTCGTCCCTCCCGGTATTGGGAGTAGATATCGTGCTGTGTCAGAGAGCCATTACGCAAAGTCCCTGGCCAGGGCAAGCGAGATTTGCTGGTAGGTTCCAGTAGTTTCTCAGGGTGTAATGGGCTTCACTCCGACACGACTTATACCGCTATTAGGGGACTGACGCTTGCCGCCCCCCTAGGCCCGATATGCGATAGTCTTGGACGAACGGACCGGACTGTATGGAGATTGTCACATCAGACTCAGTAGGAGTTCGGATGGGTTTCCTCATCGGCCTTCTTATCGACAACTACCTGGGGACCGTTACGTACAGCTAGTGCCGCTTGCGGTCTGTGGTTAAACCCACTGCCAGCGTAGTAGTCGAGTCTCCAGAGTCCCACACAGAGAGTTTCCTACTCCAGGCAAAACGATATAGATGTCGCATGGTTTTGCGACAAAGGGTTCGGACGCATACGTGCGTTTACGCACGTACGACTTTCGGACAGTTTTTACCAGTCGGCTTTGGTTTAAGCCAGTTACTGGTATCCGGTTATTGGATTTTTACAGTCTAAAGTTTTTCCGTATTTTTGCGGATTAGAGGGGCGTTCTCGTAATTATACGAGAAGCTTCTAGAAGATGTGACTAAGGAGGTTAAGGTGACATAAGCTTTGGATAAGATTAGTGAGTCATGAGGGTGATTCATCATGGTCATTAATGCACCATAAATGCTTAATGACTCATGTTAATGAATCACCTCTTTTCATTTATGAAGCATGCTTATTCATTTCTATTATTGATTATTCTAAAATAAGAATGCTTCATAATATATTATGATACACTCTCTCTCATCTCATTATCTCATCTCACATTCTCTCTCCTCAAGCTCTCATCTTCAAGAGACTAATCCTTAATCCTCATGTGTTGAGATCAAAGGTTTAGTTAGACTTAAACATCCATTACCTTCACTCTATATCATCCTTTCTTCTTTGATTAGCAATCAAAGTAGATTAGTTGCCTCAAGTTAGAGGTGTAGCTTGGAGTTTTGCTCTCAGGTGGATCGTCTACTACCTAGAGAAGGCCGAGGAGAACAAGGAGATCGTAAAGACGAAGGACTAGTTTCATTTGGTATAACCCCTAAACACAATAGTTAAGAAACACTTTGTGTACGGTTATTTATAGTTTAGCTTCGATTCAAGCGGTTAGTCGATGTTCGTTCTTTAAACTTGATCGTTTTTGAAAATTCCGCCTCCCCACAAGTACTGGGGTGTACTACATCGACTTACAACGAGGTGGTCGGCAACAAGGTGAAGGTGACATCGAGGCTAGGGTCACGGGAGTCGCAGGGTTAGGTCGTCGGGGTTCTTGGGTTCTCATGGAAGGATGAGAGGGGGAGGAGAGGAGACAGTGGAGGCGAGGTCGACGACGTGGGTTAGGCGGTGACGGACGAGCGCGACGCGCGGCGTGGGTCGCAGGCGAAGGGTCCATGTTGGGAAAGGAGAGTGGGGAGGAGGAAGAAGAGAAGGAGGTGGAGGCGGTGTTGGCGGCGATGTGGAGGTCGATGGCGACAAGAACGGACGTCGGCGGGGTCAGGGGCGTGGGTTCGAGCGCAGCCACAAGGAAGGAAGACGAAGGCGGGAGAAAAATAAAGGAGGAAGAAGAGAGAGAGAGATATGTGAAATTATAGGGTTTTTAAAATAATATATATATAAAGAATTTTATATATAAGTAAAGGAAGAGAGAGAATGAGAGAGACAGAGAGAGGGGGTTGAGAGAGAGAGAGAATGCGAGAGGAGAGAGAGAGGAGAGAGATAAAGAGAGAGCGAGATCGAGAGGTGAGAGAGAGGGGGGAAGGAACAGTAAGGAGAAAGAAAATTGGCATCTTGTGAAAGAGAGAGAAGGGGAGAAAGAAAGAAAGAAGAAAGAAAGGAAGAAAGAAAAGAGAGAGAGAAGGAAGTGGGGCCGAGCAAGCGAGGAGAGAGGCTAGGGGTTAGTTAGGAAAAGATTTTAAATTTTTTAAAAAAAGATTTTAATAGTTATCGAAAATCTTATTAGCTGTCAAAATAAATTTTAAATGAACTTTAATAATTTTAAATAATTAGAATTTTGGCGGGATACAAAAGTATTCCAAAACGCGCCCAGGTCGGATCTAAAAATTCAGATTTAAAATACGAAAAATATATGCGACTTCCAAATCTCAAAATGAATGCTCAGTTAATGAAAATGCATACCCCCAAGAACGGATACACGTACGTGCGCGTAGCCATCCAAACACGTCCGTTTCACTGAACAGGACGAGTACAAGATGCGCGGACGCTACCACGGGGTTAGGGGTATCGTGCAGGCTATGATATGCAATTTTAAACTATTTTACATGACCTAAAATGTTATATGGTAAAAAATGCAATGCCAGGTAAAATGCCAGTATGTAGTATACATGAGATGCACGTGTCTATGTAATAAGTCAGGGTAATTTATAAACATGAATCAAACAAGTTCAAGCAAGCGGGTCGGGTCGAATGCAATGTAAAATGTAAAATACCATTTGTACCCAAAACACGATAAATCAAAAAAATACCATAATTAAGAGAATACGGGAACTGAAATTTGTATAAATGAACTAGGTTGTTACAATTTTCTTGTCTCTTGTTATTATTATAATATTGCTATTATGTCGCTCTGACGAGCTGAGTATGCATGCTTAGTGATAGAGGTGGATTCGTCTGATCTCGAGAAGACCGTGAAGATCCAGATTAGTGAACCAGTTACATTTCTCTATTGATATTCCTGGTTAGTTTCCCTTTTAATTACTTCCATTGAGCTCAGATTTTTTTATATCTGATAGTTTTAGTGACTGCATTCTCTTTACCCATACTGTATTTTACTGATTACCATATAATGCTAGAAACCGAAATGTGACTACGACAGGATTTTTCCTTGATCGTAGGAGCATGGCTGGCCTTGTCACCCTTGTATTCCGTATTTTGGGAAGCAGGGCGAGACAATTTAGTTTTTTAGTTTAACAAAATTTTCATGTGAAACAAACATATAAAGAACTTTTTCATTAAAATACTATGAACTTTAATATAAGCCTCATTTCAATAATTATAAAAAATACCTTTACGAAAACCTCACGGGGTAACGATCTACCCCATACGCACACCATGGTTTCATAGCACGGTATCCTAGTTCTATGGTTCATTTAAAGAATACCTTTTACATTAAAATACCACACCTTTAAAAAACGAGTTTCTTTTAATCGGTATTTATAATCCATGGCAATTACGCCTCTACAACCCTCGTCAGGGACCTGCTAATTGATGGTGCGGATTATTGCACATTCTTGAGACAGTAATGCGAGATACAGAACTCCTCACGGAGTATTCGGTCTCGAAAGGAAATAAAAATACGTTTTTTTTTAAGAAATGCGAATTTTCTACAAAAAACTAATTTTTGAAAAATTATATAAAAATTATGAATCCGTATTTTCAATAAAAACATATTATGAAACTATATTCTTTAAAATGAAAAGTTAGAATTCTTAATAAAATACCCCCAAGTTTCCAAAAATAGTAGTTTTCATAAAAATACCATAAACTTTCAAAAAGCTAGGTTTTATCACCAAAACACCACAACAATTAAAATACATGTTCATGAAAACCCTAAACATTATAAATCACCCTCGAGATTTATTTTTACACTATATTAAAGTATTTTTTCATAAAACCCTATCGAGATATGCAAACAATATTTTAAGGACTCTAGAATTAATATAGGTTTAAGCGGTATCATTTCTCTTGAGCCTCGGGGAGCCGGATAAAGTGAGTGCTTGCCTATTCAGGTTTGACAACTTAATGGAGTTATCAAATAGCAATTGTCTTGCAAAAATACATAAATCCCGCCGTCCATGTGCAGCAGTTGTCGATTACTCTCGAACTTAAGAAATTCAAGAGCTAAATCATTTCATAAGATATTTACTCTAACCTGAATACAAACTCAACCAGGATATACTTTAACAAAAACTTGAACCCTTGATCATGAACCAGAACACTTGAATTTGAATATCCCAAAACTTAAATACTAGAATACCATGACTTGACATGAACTTAACATGAATACCAGAACACAATGGCTGCTATTGGTGTAGGGTTCCTAGACACTCTAATGAGGTCTCATAAGGCATCAACCATGCCAATTTCAAAAATTACAAGTGCCGAGAAATCCTAATACGGATCGTTAACTAGATGTCTAGGCGAACACATGCAACTAGTTAACAATTTAACTACAAGAACGGAAATACAACCTTTGTAGATCCGGTGCTCCACCTCCATAGCTCCGCAATGAAGTCTCCTCGCTGTCCAAATGGAAACCCGGGCTCTAGCGTCGGCTTCATCGGAGAAATGGGCGGGCAAGGTCGTCGGCTTCGTGCCGAAGATGATCTACGTCGAGGCATCATAAGATCAAGCTCCCATTTCACCAAGTCATGAAACTTGTGAAGAAAACACACTCTACTACTTGGCAAGAGGTAGAGGATGAAGAAATAGGAAGTGGGTTCACTTTAGAATTGGATTTCTTACTCATTTTCAAGAGTTGCCATTGATGGAGGAAGCTTTCTTCAAGTGAAGAAGAAGAAGAAGAAGAGAAAGAATATGATAAGTTTCTTATTTTAAAAAAGAAACTAATATGAATACTTATCATATCCTAACCATAGTCAAGTGTAGAGAGTAAACTAGGGTTAGTTGGAATGGTTAGGGTTAAGGATGAGATAAGAATGGTGGACTAGGTCAAAGCTTCATGAACCTTCAACAAAACTACAAATAAAGCCACCATTCTTTTCTTATCATTTCCAAAATGAATAAACAAATAAATAAATGAATAAGAAAATGAAAAACAAAACCCTAACCAATTAAATAACCATGGTTTAATCTTTACACAAACTCAAGTAAGCATGTATCATCAAACATGATACAATCAAGTGCACAAAAGTATATCACATATACAACTTGTGAACTTCAAGTGAGAAAATCCATTTAAAGTGAACCAATACTAGTTAATGCAAAGTAATATATCAAATATATAATTATGCATTAAATCATTAAATCAACACTTGATTCAATGATCCGGTCATGTCGCACACAACCGACTAGTATACAATGTATCGATTTATCGAATCAATCCTTGATTCGATAACTAGGTTATATCGCATACAACCAATCGACACATTCATCGCGAGAATGAAATACGGTATCATATACACGCATTATTCTCGGTCCCGCACATATCTCTTATGCGCTCCTATTTCGTTTCCTTGAGCCAGGAAACCTCTGTGTAGGACTCTAAAGACTCGTCAATACGCCGGCAGCAGGTGATGATCATATCAAATACCCACAAGCCGCAAGCGGTCTGCTAAACATAATGGCCACCCGGGTATTGAGCGATCAGAAGATCGACGAGCAAGCCCGCTCACACTCCTGTGAATCCAACCAGTAACACTACCGTACAGTCCGGTCTGATCGTCTGATATGTCGCATATCTCGCCTAGGGGTGGTAAACGTCAGACCCCAATAGCTCGATAAGTCGTGTCGATATGAGGTCTATAACAATTCGAGAAACTACTGGTAACACTTACCAGTAAATCTCAGCAACCCTGGCCAGGGATTTCCTGTTATAGCCAATCGAACACAGCGCAACATCAACTCCCTATACCGGGAGAGACGAATCCCCTCCTATCGCTCATTGCCTCCATGTGATTCGGGACTGTACCCAAAAACCACTGTTTTGCACGCCCTCTTGGACGTGGTAAGATGGAAATCAAAGCACAATGGGAACCACACAAGACTCTATGACGATCTTGGGTCAACAGACTACTCTGTACCAGTGTCACCAGAGAACTGCCATCTGACGTAAGGTATAATACCATCTGGGAGTTCTCGGCGAGTCCGTCCAGTGTACCCAGTCTCCACTGAGCACCCGTATATCATCTCTGATGTCAAACACCAATGGATATGGGATCATCCATCGCCCATCTGTATGGGTCGAGAAGGTATACGCTAGTCTACTCTGGTATATCGATGCCCCGTCTCGATATACC
Source organism: Agapanthus africanus (assembly GCA_030015575.1). NCBI lineage: Eukaryota > Viridiplantae > Streptophyta > Magnoliopsida > Asparagales > Amaryllidaceae > Agapanthus > Agapanthus africanus. The sequence continues at coordinate 376,794,968 of CM057344.1, read as the reverse complement.
CACGACTAGGGACTTTGAAGGATGTACTTATGGACTACCATGTCCCCACTAGTATGATCCGCATCACAGTCCAGGTAGTCAAGTACACATCCTAAGGGCTTTACCAACATGTAACAGAGAGACAATTAGTGTACACGTTAAGGTAAAGAGTAACCAGATAGCATACTATCATGTCTTGCAAGAAAGTCCTCCCTATATATGTCCAAGCATCCACTACAATATACATCCTATGTATAGTAATGGCATCTAGGGCATACATATAACTAACAATCTCCCACTTGCACTAGGGCCATCTGATAGCAGTGGTTGTAGTATCTCATACTCAACCATCCCATAAAAGTCTCTCTCTGGGAAAAGGCCTTTGTGAGTGGATCCGCGGTGTTGTCCTCTGAGTCTACTCTCCTAACCTCGATCACCCTGGAGATCAACCATCTCCATGATCAGGTGACACTGCCTTAGAATATGTCTGGATCACTGATGGGACCGGCGTTCCTTGGCATAAGCCACAACTCCATTGTCTCACAATGGTTGGAACGTAGTTCATCTCATGAACCATTATACATCCAAACATCCTCTTTGGTAGCATCTTTAGTAGCGATGTATCCTGCCTTTATCGTCTAGTATGTCACGGTATCTAGCTTGGAACTCTTCCAACATACCGTCCCTTTACTGAGGGTGAAGACAATGCCTGTGACTGACATTCAGTCTTCTTTATCACCCTGGTACCCTTCCAGTGATTCTCCCCAGGATCGATTGATACCATCTCACTACAGCTAGTGAGAATCCTAACATCCAATTACATCTATCTCATAGATGATAACTCAGGATTTAGGAGGTATCAATTTGATCCTATATGGAGAATGCTTGTGATAAGCGGAGATTGACCGAGCGTAGCATAGGAAACTCCTTCCCCATCAAGAGTATGTTATCCACGTACTCTACGAGGATCATCACTATACTCTCTACTATCTTTTTGTATATACAAGGTTCATCTACCATTTTGATGATGTCAAACTCTTTGACTAACTCATCAAAACAGATGTTCCAACTCCGCGATACCTGCTTTATCCTATAAAGCATCTTGTACACGTTTCCGCTGCTCCCACTATCTATGAAGCCCTCTGGCTGTGTACTTATAGACGTTCTCTTCTAAAACATTATTTAGAAAAGCAATCATGGCATCCAACCGCCAGATATCGTAGTCATGGTATGTAGCCATGGCAAGTAGGATCTGGATGGACTTAAGCATAGCTACTTGAAAAGGTTTCATCATTATCGACGCCTGGTCGATGACGAAAAGCTTTAACAAGTCTAGCTTTGAAAGTCTCAACTTTTCCATCTACACCAAGTAATCTTCTCAAGATATACTTGCTCCTGATGGGGATTTAACCCTTCAGATATAGCAACCAAAGTCCATACTTTGTTGGTGTACATGGATTCCATCTCAGATCGCTAAGCATCCAGCCATTCTTACAGAGTCCCACTCCTGATGGCCAGCTCGAAACTAGTTGGGTCATCATCCCATGATGCAATCCTCGCTCCCATTGTCATAGAGAAACCGAAATATCTCTCAGGTGGGTGAGGAACCCTACTAGATCGGCGGAGAGGCTGAGGTTCGTTGGTAACTATTGAATCCTTTGGTTTTATCAAATCATCTGCTGTAGTTTGTATAGCTGGAACCTTTCCAGTTCTACATTACAGACCTTGCCTCGAGCTTGTCCGGATTTTGCTTTTCAGACATAGGCTGGACAACCCCAAATCTTAACTAACTTAAGATATGGGCTCTTCCCTTATCATATCATATATGAAATTGTAGGCAACTGATATGATTTGAACCCTATTCAATAGGTATGCAGCTTCTCAAGTGCATAACTCCCAAAAAGGAAATAGGTAACTCAGTAGTACTCATCATAGAGCACACCTTATCATATAGGGTGAGATTGCTCCGCCCCGATATACCATCGTGCTATGGTGTATACGGAGGAGTAATGCTGAGAGAGAATCTCATTCTCCTTTAGAATAGTCCAGGAATTCCGTGCTCAAGTATTCTCCTCCTTGATCACATCAAAGGACATAGTACTTATACCCTTATTGGTTCCCTACTTCTAACTTATATTCTGTGAATATCTCAAAAGGTTCGGACTTGTGTTTCAACAGGAACATATGTCTGAATCTAAAGAGATTATCAGAGAATGTAATGAAGTACAAAGAACCAGTCCTGGCATATGTAGACAGGGGCCCTTACATACATCAACATGTATCATCCCAAGAGTTCACTAACTCTTTCTCTGTTTCCTTTAAACAGAGCTGGTGTCATTATATCTTTGTGACATGACTGGCAAGTTTCACAAGATGTAAATTCAAACTGATTTAAATATGCATCTAAAATGTAACTTCAGCCAGTCGGGTCGCATTGATATGACCTAGTCTACAATGCCTCAAGAAGGATTCGTTCATGTCTGAACTCTTCCTCTTGTGTGTGTTCCGTATACAAAAGAACTGTAGTTTGATTTAGAACATCAATGCTTTCAGATAACGTGCCTGAACCGATCAACTTTTGATATAGGAAATGTTCAAAACATTATCCAACAATACAAAATTATATCCTTTCTTTACTAATAAAGAGAGAGATATGATTTTGTATATCAGGTTCGGTATCTAATAACATTCGTTCAGAATCAATGTATTTGGAATACAGGGTGACAGTGACCAACAGACTTAGCTGCAACCCTTGCCCCGTTTTCTGCCTCATGAAACTTATCACCCGTTCTCAGTTCTTTATCTATCTGTAGCCCATGTAACAAATTATATATGCGGGATCCTGATCTGGCATCATATACCCAAGACGTAAAGGACACTGAGAAACAGTTCTATATAATGAACACACCCGAAGGAGATGCATCATATGCACTTTCTTCGTTTGGGCGGCACGGGAATTCTGGTAATCCCCTATTTCCTGCTCTGTCTTATAACAATTATAAGCAGGAGCGGGACCAACGTTCCCCAGCTCAGTATAACAAGCGGGTTCGGTCAATAATCCGTATTATTATCTTGATTAAGGCGTGATATGGTCGCTACCTGGAGAGAGAGAGAAGAAAACACTCAGCGTGCGCTCTTGCAAGAATAGATTGGTTATTATTTTATCTAATCAGGATGGCTCCCACTGCTTTTTATCAAATCTTCCTTCAAACCCAAAAAGGAAAGACTAGCCGGGATTAATTACACACTACAAGTTCGCCAATCTTTCAGCCAGGCCAGTGTCGGTACTTTGAGGGAGGTCCCCCGTGCTTTCGCACGAACCTAATTAATGTAAACCTCGTTTTCCCAGAGGCGTAACCTCGTTGACACCTTTCTAGACACCTACTTGATCGGCTAATTGTAATATGTAAAACTCTCCCAGGAGTAACTCTTACTCGCAGCGGGTATCGGGATCCAACTATCTCATAGAAGGTATGCAATCTCATTGCAAATTTCAACACTTGAAATTCCCGATAATATTTTGCCCCTAGCAGCTATATGACCTTAACATAGTCAACAAATCATAAGTGCTAGTCAAGTTCAACCCATCATTTCCCGATTGAATTAAACCCACCAGCACGACCCTTAACATAGTCAACAAAGTCGCACGACTATCCTAATCCAATCGCATCATATGCTTATGCAGATAAGCACCAATCAGCTACCGCACACTACGCCTTAACATAGTCAACAAACGTAGCACGAATACTAACTAGTACTTATCTGAAATGACGGAGGGCTACGACAGGTTTTTCTGAAAACCTATTGCGTAATGAACTTGATATCGTTGTAGGATCGAATGAATTTTGAAATGGAGTGTTTTTGAGGCTTTTCTAGTTTTGCTAAAGGAGTCACTCCCGGTGAAGGGATCGTCGGTCTTTTCCTCGTCGAATGAGGTGCGGGATATATCATATATATCACTGTGCAAAGCAAAAACTCTTAAAAGCAATCAAAAGACAAACCGAGTGTGTAGCATCTGCCAGTTATTGCTAAAGGAGTCACTCCCGGTGAAGGGATCTCGGTCCTTTCCTCATCGAATAAGGTGCAGGATATATCACATATACCGCTGTGCAAAGCAAGAACTGTAGCTACCTGTTTTATTTTAAAATTCGATTCTACAACATCTTAGGTTTCTTTTATTTCATTAATCACATTAATGAAGTCCCATCATTTAAGTACCTAAACATCACAGATAAATACGACGTACACTTATGCCATCCGCATTTGCCTCGATGTCCTCTCGTGCACCGTTAGGTTAGGTAACTAACGGCAGAGCAGGGCAGGGCTAGCACGGGTGTAAAACATAAGTAACATCTATATAATATATCATATATACTATATATAGTACCCATTACAGAACATATCACATGATCACATCACAGATATCGCAGCAGAAGAAACATATGAAATATTGGATATACTAGGACTCTGTGTTTTCAATACGAGCCAGTATAAAACACGGATTCCACGGTCGTGATGAATAGCCAAACCCACACCCCTAGACCCCTACGAGAGCGGCAAGCAACCCTACCAATTCTAGAGTTAGGAGACCCGGACTCGACTCCTCGAGTTGGTCTCCCACTGGACTCCAGAACCGGGTTACTTGTGCTCCCCTCCTTGGGTCTATCCTAGTGCGGAAAAGGAAATAATATACAAAGGGTGACATCTTCCGCAACCTGGAAGTGCCCCAATAAAAGAATATTACATACAAGTTTTTACATGAATGAAAATGAAAAACACTCATCTCACATAAAAACCCCCGGCTATTCAAACACGACGATCCAATATAACATATCCAGCAACACATAACATCACATGTCATCAACGTAAGTAAATATGCGCATCCCAATTGTCGTTGACATATAGCAACGAAACCGGCGATATCACATATTACACTTACGGTCACAGAAAAGAAAATGTAAAACTACAACAGTTGGAATCCGCAATCTCTTTAGACATCACATGCCTAATCAAATGAATTCTTTAGACATCGCATGCCTAACAATTATAAACTCCGCATTTCAGTCTCATTATCGAAAACACTTTTCAATACCAAGTCGGGCAATTCAACAAGATTCCCGACATCCTGATCGAATGCTCGTCGCAAACTTTAGTAGACGGCCGCACCCCCGATACCGTCGACGAAGTGCACCAAGGGGGAACACCGCTGCCGCGAGCACCCGGACGGATGCTTTCGGCGACGGGGTTCTCCTACAGTCACTTGGTCGGGGCTATGGAGTGAGGCTGTCTATTAAGTTTACCCGGCGAGTATCCGCGTACGCTACGTGATTGCGACGGACTTTTGATCACATCAAAATTCCGTGGCAACCGATCAAGTGAGACTAAACTGCTATGTTTATAACATTCATTCAGTTATCTCATAACTTCTTGTGAATTCCAATTATTGTATCACATTCCAGATAAACAGAAAATGTTAAACTTTCCGATCGAACAGTCGAACACCCAAGTTTTCCCAAAACAGATCAACACATGAAACAAGTCTAAAAACATTCAGTTCGTGCCTCAGTACCAACGGTCCAGCCGTAGAAGGGTCAAGCCAACGCCTTACATGTGGCACGCCGTACTGCCCCAAACCCTAAGGTTCAAAGGGCAGTTCAAGACGGTCACATAATCGAGTTAAGGTTTGTTGTCTTCTAGAGGGACCATCGCATTACTTGCACTACTTAGAACGTCTTTAAACCACGGAAAAATCCAACACTTGGAAATTTCCCGACAGGGGAAAAGTTGGGTATTTATATCCGGTCGAACTTTCTAACATATTCTAAAATATCCGGAAAAACACATAGACGAAGTCTGATAATCCGATCGAAACTCCGAGTCCCCAATACAACCCAGAAAATTCAACTCCTGAATAATTATTAAAAATTCCCAGGAAAACCAGCACTGAAAAATAAGAATTACTGTATAAATTTCTACAGCTGATGTGACATAATGGCCGCGGAACCGCCGCACGAGCCATGCTCGTGCCGCGGTTCCGCCGCGCTATGGATGAATCAAAGGTACGTGCTGCACAGTATTTCTTACAATTCCCTACTGATTTTTCTTCATATTTTTAATATGGAAAATTCCACAATTTTGAAAAAAGTCCAGAGAGCGGGTCGGATTAGGGTTTCGGGGTTTATTCAGATTCGAAATTCCGTCTACGCATCGCCTAAGGCTCTAGCTAGGCTCTGATACCACTGTAGGGTTCCTAGGCACTCTAATGAGGTCTCACAAGGCATCAACCATGCCAATTTCAAAAATTTCAAGTGCCGAGAATGTTGGAGATAGTGCCCTCAGAGTCAATTATTGGATCACAGGCACGTGATTGCAATGATTGAAGGAGGACCTATCCCGGTAGGACAGTCTTACTCGAGATGATAGTTTGCTATCTGGTTTACCTTTATCATCGTGTACTGCTTTAGGTAACCTGACAGGTCGCTATTGCACGTTGATAGAGCCCCTAGGATTCTTGCTTGACTGCCAGCAGTATGAGGGCGATCATATAAGTGAGAGCTGGAGTCTATAAGCACATCCTTAAAAGGTCCCTAGTCGTGGGAGTTTCGAGACAGGGCATCGATACTCCAGAGTAGACTAGTGTATACAGTCGAGACCCCGACGAGGGGCGGTGGCCGGTCTCACAGGCCACTGGTGTCAGTTGGTTCACCTAAGATGTATACAGGTGCTCATTGGGTTATGAGTACACCGGACAGGACTCGCCAGGAACATGCTAGTTGGTCTTATACCTGACGTCAGATAGCAGTTCCCAAGTGACATGTGTACAGGTTAGTTCATCGACCTGGGGATCGTCATTTGTCTCGTGTGAGTTCCCACTGTGCTTTGATTACTACCCTACCACGGCTCAAAGGAGTCGTGCAAACAGGTTTTAGTTGGGTACAGTCCCGAGCCACATGGAGGCAGTGAGCGGATCTTCGGGGGTTCGTCTCTCCCGGTATTGGGGGTGAGGTCGCGCTGTGTCTAGGAGAGCCATTACACGAAGTCCTTGGCCAAGGCAGGAGATTTACTGGTAGGTATTCCAGTAGTATCTCAGGGTGTTCTGGGCTACACTCCGACACGACTTGTACCGCTTTTGGGGGTCTGACTTTTACCCAACCCCTAGGCCCGACATGCGATGCTCATAGACGAACGGACCGGACTGTACGGATATTGTTACTGACAGGCTCAGTAGGGTGTCAGGATGAGTTCGCTCATCGACGTCCCTTTTGGTCAATAGCTGGTGGCCCGTTACGTATTGGCTTATACCTCTGACGTGCTAGTGGTTAAATCCACAGCCATTGTATTGACGAGTCTTTAGAGTCCACCACACTTTCAGTTACTCAGCTTTCGGGCGAAACGCTGTAGAGGCCGTATGGAGATATGGCAGGGTCCGATCAGATACGTGCGGTATTGCACGGGTCAGGATTGGACAGTTTGTACTTGAGGCCGTATAGTTATATGGCAGGGTTCGATCTGATACGTGCGGTATTGCACGGATCAGGATCGGACGAACATTACTAGCCGGCTTTGTTTTAAGCCGGATCCTAGTTTAGTACAGTGTAGATTTTGTCTCTTTGCATTTGTATCCGGACGGAATACAGATGCGGGTGTGTATGCACTGTATCGGGGTTTTCCTGTAATTTATTACGGGACCAGTTTTCTGGAGTTGCCAGTTTGCATTCCGTTCCGGCCGGTTTTCCTTTGTTCTTACCCGGCCGGACTTTTCCGATGGAGGGGGTTATTTGCAATTGTGCAAATAACATTTGTGGAGGGGGTTTCTTGCAAAAGGATTTATTATGATAGCTTCATTTCTTTTGCTCCATCACTTGCATTAAATGAGACTTGAAAGGTTAAGGTGCTTGAAGTATGGTTGATGTTTGTTTAGGGTCACCACTTCTTTTCTCCTACCATCACCTCCCTCTTGTATTTGGTTTTGCCTCCACCACCATTCCTCATGGAGATGGGCCGGCCACAATTTTTGGGTGAGAGGGAAAATGAGAGATTTTCATTTTGGTGTGGGAAAATTAATCATTCATATCATTTTCCATTGCCACAAAAATCCCCAAGTTCATATCATCTTGATTCCTCCATCAAGGCAACACAACCCCAAAGAGACTAAGCACTACACATTCTACAACAAATCTTGGGCACGTCGACTTGCCAGCTTCGTGCCCGAGTTGCCTCGGTATTGAGGTGGGAGCCCGTAAAAGATGCAGGCGATGTGGTGCCCTTCCGGCGAGGAGGCGACGACCGAAGTTTCCGCGAGGAGATCGGAGTGGAGATGAAGACCGGAGGACTGGGATCAGTCGGTATATCTCTTCCCTATCTTGTTACTTAGCTAGATCTAGTTTAATGGCCCGATCCGGAGTTTTGTGCGCGGTGGTGCCGGTTTGCAAAGTTCGCAAAATTAAAGTTTATCACCGTTTCCGCATTTGGCCGTCGGATTGACGACCGGGGCACCGCCGTGCACTTACAGTGGTATCAGAGACTCGCCATTAACTTCGTCTAGCTTCGTTTGATGTGTTTTTCAGTTCCGATCGACCAAAATTCCAAAACTTGCATTTTTGTTCACGACAGTTTTCTGTTGAAATTTTTTGTTCTCCAAAAATTTTTCAGGTTGTATAAAACTAATGTACTGGAAATTATAAGACTGCTGTAAAAATTTGACGCACTCAGTCGATGGATGAAGCGCGGAACCGCGGCCAAACCCCCCTTGGGCCGCGGTTCCGCCGCACTTTACTGTCCTCACTGTGTCCAATTTTTACAGTGGGCTTGTGGGATGATTTTGGGGGTTTTGGGATATTAAATTTGGGCCCAGATTTTCTGTGAGTGCTACAGTATTGCTTGGGGGCCCATTTGTTAATTTTTGATCGATCGGATATTTTAAACACATTTTTCACAGTATTTACATTATATCTGCGACCGTGAATGTCACTCGATCGGTAAATCCGGTCTAACTGCTATAGCTCGGTTAGACGGATTTGCGAACGTGATTTTCACGTTGATGTTCTGTGTATTTGCTGTGATGTTGCGGATTGGTCGTGGGGGATAGCCTGGATGCAATGCTAGTACAGTGTTGTTGTATTATGTACATTTGATATTGCGGGGCGAGCGTCCGACATGTGGACTGCCGTCACTGCCTGATTGTATTATTCTTTTGGGGCACGACCTGGTTGCGGTCGATGTACCCGTTGTATGTATATTTTACTTTCTGTACTAGGGTTACCCCGCGGAGGGGTGCACGGATAGCCGGGTTCTAGAGGGTAACAGGCCCGCATCTCAGGGCATTGAGACGGAGGGGGCTTCAGTCTGGAATTGGCGGGCTATTCGCCGCACTCGTAGGGGGTACAGGTTGACCCAGGAGGGGTGCCCAAGTTGCCGGATTCCGTGAAGTGCTGGGTGGTCCATTCACGGTGCTGAAGGGGGCTGCCTCGCTTCAGGTTTTGGCGGGTAACTTGCCGCGCCCGTAGGGGTCTAGGATTTCATTGCACAGGCTATCCACACAACCAGGGGAACGTCGGGTTTCAGTAGTGGCTCTGTGAAACCCGGGGATCCCAAATATCTGTTTTGTTCTGTGATGCTGTACATTTCTGTGATGTTGCATTTTATTCACGCCTTGAGCGAAATACTATATATTGGTACATATATTAGTAGATGTTGTATATGTTTTTCATCCGCGCTAGTCCAGTCCCCGCTCTGCCGTTAGTTAGCTAACCTAACGGGTGATGACGGGACCCAGTGGCGAATGCGGATGGCATATACGTACGTCAGTATATTTTCGTTCTTTGTGGTGTGATCAATTGATGGGACTGCATTGATTCGGATCAATGCAAGATAAACAAACCTAATCTGATGTTGTTGGAACACTTTTCAAAAAAAACTGTTATTGCAAGGAGGTTCACTTTTGTTTTGCATCGTGGTATTCATTTGGAATATCCTGCTCCTCAGTCGACGAGGCAAGGGCCGAGATCCCTTCACCGGGAGTGACCCCTTGGACAGAAGTTTGCGTCAGGGCATTAACTTCACTATAGCCGATTACTTTTGCTTTGCATCGTGGTATTCATTTGGAATATCCTGCACCCCATTCTACGGGGAAAGAGCCGAGATCCCTTCACCGGGAGTGACCTCTTTAGTAAAGGTTTTCGTCACTATATTTTCTAAAAAGCTATCCGTTCCTTCAACGATATCAAGTTCTTTACGTTAAAGGTTTTCGCCAGAAACCATTCGTAGCCCTCCGTCGTTTCAGACGGGTAGCACGTAGTATTCATGCTATGTTTGTTGGCCTTCGTCAAGGCATAGTGTATGGTAGCTGCTTGTTGCCTTTCTGCTGCATAGATAGATGTGTTGGTTTGGGACAGTCGTATAGCCTTGTTGACCTTCGTCAAGGGCTTGTACGGGTGGGTTCAAATTAACCTGGACAATGACGGGTAGAACTTGACATGTGACTTATGATTTGTTGACCTTCGTCAAGGTCATAAGAGCATGGGGCAGAAATCACATCGGGAGTTTCAAAAGAACTGAAACTTGCCAGATATGCGCATACCTTCTGGAGTGTTATACCGTGAGCGGATTCCGTCACGTTGTCATGCGATGATAGTTGGATCCCGATTCCCACTGATGAGTTGGTTTACTCCTCGGGTGACCCCGACTAATTCTTCTTTCAGGTTTGGAGGAGAATTTGAGGTACAGTGGGAGGTTTCCAGATTAGATAAATTGGTAACCATTCTGATCTTGGTTTGAGTGCACGCTGAGTGTTTCTTTTCTCTCTCTCTGGCAGCGACCATTGACCCGACCCTAAGACCATGACTCAGTGACCAAGTTGACCGAACCTTCTTTACACTGGCTGTTGGATTGTCAGAGTTGCAGACCTCATTGCCACTCCTACTTTTACCCTTTTCTCCGGGACACCCCGTATTACTACGAACGTCCACTTCCATTGGACAAAACCATCGTATGGTTAGATACGAACTCGAAGGAATTCGAGGATGGTTTCTGGTTCTGGAGAAAACGGATAGGATTATTCAGTTGTCTTTTCCCTTTTACCTTCTCTCAAGTTGTGAGTACTCCTTGGTTTAGGAGATAGTACACCTATTATGCAAATTGGATAGTCTTCTTCCAAACCGTAGGCTGGAGCCGACCGGTAGGGAATGAAGAAAACCAATTAGAATAACGATGGTGTGCAGAAGGTATTAAGATTAAGACAAAGCAAGGGATTAGTAAGAGGGCAAAGTAAATTGCGACTGATATTCACGACCAAACCAAGTATTTCTTCGCCAATCCTAAATCACCTTTGTATTTCTCCAGGACACTCCGTATCACTACGAAGATCCACAGTTTATTGGATACTCCATCGTATGGTTATATACGAACTCGAAAGGAACTTGTTCCAGTTCGGGGATGGATTCTGGTCCAGGAGAAATAGGAATAAGGTTTATTCGGTTGTCTTTTATCTTCACCTTCTCTCGCATTGCGAGTGCTCCTAGGACTAGGACAGTACACCCATTATGCTTATTGGATAGTCTTCTTCCAAACCATAGGCTGGTGCCGAACGGTAGGGAAGGAAGAAAACCATTTGGCCTAAGGGGTGTGCAGAAGGTAATGACTAAAGACATATAAAGGGATTTGAAGAGGTGGCAAAGAATTATACGGTTATAGTTGTGAATCTGGATAATGGTAGAGGCATTACTAGGAATACCAGGATACCCCATCGAAACATTTCAATGTTTCAGTTCAACTGTGTACTGTTAAAAGAAAACTGATTTCCCGATTAGACACTTGCTCCAGGGTATGTATCTACCAGGTTTGATTCTCACATCTGTATGGTTTTACAGATGATGAGTGGGAGTAACTTATTGGGAATTGGGTGATCATCCTCATTATATCGGGATTCGTTGTAATTGGTGATATTTGAGGAGATCACCTGGGCTGTTTGCCGGTCGGCAAATATTTGGTTTTGAATATCCGCTGTTGTGCACCAATTTCAAATTGATATATCTGTACGTCTATTTTCATAGAGTGAGATATACCTTTTGATATTATGTCGATGACATTTACCTATATCAGTGGATGGTTAGGTAAGGAGCATTAAACAGCGGTGTAATTCTTCTTAACCATAAGTACAGTTTTCAACCTACGACACACAGTGAAAGAGTTGTTAGACTCAGCGGACTTATACAGAGTATTGTATGTTGTCCAGTGTCCATTAGGACAGAGGGGTTGGTCCTCATACTATATTCTGTTTACTTTTAACTTCTCTAGTTCTTAGACATGTATTTCGTAGAAACACAGGGTCTAAGTTTTGAGGAGTTATAGGTATTTGAATAGAGTAGAGAACCAGGTGTAGCAAGTATCGGGATTCTTCAAAGTGATCGAAGATGTAGATACTTGTGTATGGTATTCAGTTGATAGTAATGATAAAGAGAAATTGCTTCTCTTTCAGGTTACTCATAATTGGAAGCATTCCTAAGTTGAGTAACGCTGATCGGCCTCTCTCCATTTAGTTGACATGCACTGGAGATAGTTGCATGATTTGAATCTGGTTCAATTAAATCAGTGCCTCTGGTTCTATATTGGATATAGTACAGTTCATATCTTAACATTGTTAAGGTACGGGGAGTTGTCCGGCTTATGATTAAAACCAGACACTGGACGACTCAAGGCACGTTTCTGTAATGGCTGTTTGTGGGTTGACCCAGGCTATGACGAGGGTTGATTTTCTACCATCTGGAAGATCAATAGAAATATTGTTCTGGACTCGCCACAGTTTTATTAAAAATGGATTTTTTCAAAAACAGTAGTGGGAGTATGGTAGAACTGGAAGTGATTCCAGAACCGCAAACGATTACTGAAGATTTGATAAGGAACCTAAAGATTCAATCTGATTTGACATTCCATTAGCCACTCCGCAGATAAGGTGGGTAACTTCAGGCACCCGAGAGGTACTCCGGTAGCCTCAAGGACGGTGACAGGGAAGTTCTTGTTTACCCACACTTGCCATTGTTGTTGTTCCAGACTGCGAGACCCGGCAGGAGGATGAGTATAGCGTCGTTCTAAACTAGCTTTAGAAGTGCACGTCTATATGACTCTGCCAGAGGGTTGTCGTAGTCAGTGGGAGCAGCGGAAGCATTGGTGGACATCAGGCTTATGTCTATTTATAGACTAAAGCAGATATAGCGGAGATAGATCATCTGTTTCTGATGTGACAGTCATAGGTTTGACGTCATCAGAATAAGGGATGGATCTGTTGAGAAGGTAGTAGGAAGTGATATTCCTATACTACGATCGGTTATATTTTGGTCGTCACACAGTGGTTTCTCCACATGGGACTTGGACATTATATCAGACATACTGGTTACTAGATCTATGGTTTTAGATCTGGATTTGGGTGGTTTCCCAATCAGGGTACTTTGACAGCATTCTAAGAGTATTTAGAATGGACGACTCCTGGCACGGTAGTGTACCTGCAGGTGATGGAGTCACCCTCTCTAAAGGTGTCTTATAGACTAAAGTAGAGAGGGATGTGCATGATTGGCAGATCACTTGCTTAGGCAATTGAGTCAATCATGAGATGTCGAGTACCACACCAGATGTTGTTCTTGCACTAGATGCACTAAGTTGATATTGTTCCAATCCTGGAGAAACAGTCGGAAGCAGTTTTAGAACATAAGTGGATGTTCTAGGGATATGATAACGACAGCCTCTTTTGGGAGACAGTTATCATTCCAGGCTTCCAAGGTGACATGGACGACAAGGAGGTTGTCAGAGTTATAGTTTTCCTTCTGACGAGGGGCAGTATTTTGGACAGGCGGTCCAGATGGATACTGAGGGAATGGCATGGCGCAGGATACTGATTAAGTTCAGTTGACAATACGGTCTAAGAAGTTTGGATTTGGAGTTCATTTATGAACTAGGTCCCATCAGACATCCAGACATTCCAAGACAGGTATTGCTCATTTCGGGAGATGGCTTTCTCCGCGAACTTGAGATATAGAGAGAGACATAGAAAGAAACATCAGAGCGGATCCACTCGCTGAGGCTATTTCTCGAACGCAATAGTTTCGCAAACAGGTTTTGTGCGACTGACTAGTAGAGGAGTTGGGTGTTCGGTATCACACGGGCTGTGAGTATGCGACATCGCAATAATTAGCCTTGAGTGCAAGTGGGAGATTGTTGGAGATAGTGCCCTCAGAGTCAATTATTGGATCACAGGCACGTGATTGCAATGATTGAAGGAGGACCTATCCCGGTAGGACAGTCTTACTCGAGATGATAGTTTGCTATCTGGTTTACCTTTTTCATCGTGTACTGCTTTAGGTAACCTGACAGGTCGCTATTGCACGTTGATAGAGCCCCTAGGATTCTTGCTTGACTGCCAGCAGTATGAGGGCGATCATATAAGTGAGAGCTGGAGTCTATAAGCACATCCTTAAAAGGTCCCTAGTCGTGGGAGTTTCGAGACAGGGCATCGATACTCCAGAGTAGACTAGTGTATACAGTCGAGACCCCGACGAGGGGCGGTGGCCGGTCTCACAGGCCACTGGTGTCAGTTGGTTCACCTAAGATGTATACAGGTGCTCATTGGGTTATGAGTACACCGGACAGGACTCGCCAGGAACATGCTAGTTGGTCTTATACCTGACGTCAGATAGCAGTTCCCAAGTGACATGTGTACAGGTTAGTTCATCGACCTGGGGATCGTCATTTGTCTCGTGTGAGTTCCCACTGTGCTTTGATTACTACCCTACCACGGCTCAAAGGAGTCGTGCAAACAGGTTTTAGTTGGGTACAGTCCCGAGCCACATGGAGGCAGTGAGCGGATCTTCGGGGGTTCGTCTCTCCCGGTATTGGGGGTGAGGTCGCGCTGTGTCTAGGAGAGCCATTACACGAAGTCCTTGGCCAAGGCAGGAGATTTACTGGTAGGTATTCCAGTAGTATCTCAGGGTGTTCTGGGCTACACTCCGACACGACTTGTACCGCTTTTGGGGGTCTGACTTTTACCCAACCCCTAGGCCCGACATGCGATGCTCATAGACGAACGGACCGGACTGTACGGATATTGTCACTAACAGGCTCAGTAGGGTGTCAGGATGAGTTCGCTCATCGACGTCCCTTTTGGTCAATAGCTGGTGGCCCGTTACGTATTGGCTTATACCTCTGACGTGCTAGTGGTTAAATCCACAGCCATTGTATTGACGAGTCTTTAGAGTCCACCACACTTTCAGTTACTCAGCTTTCGGGCGAAACGCTGTAGAGGCCGTATGGAGATATGGCAGGGTCCGATCAGATACGTGCGGTATTGCACGGGTCAGGATTGGACAGTTTGTACTTGAGGCCGTATAGTTATATGGCAGGGTTCGATCTGATACGTGCGGTATTGCACGGATCAGGATCGGACGAACATTACTAGCCGGCTTTGTTTTAAGCCGGATCCTAGTTTAGTACAGTGTAGATTTTGTCTCTTTGCATTTGTATCCGGACGGAATACAGATGCGGGTGTGTATGCACTGTATCGGGGTTTTCCTATAATTTATTACGGGACCAGTTTTCTGGAGTTGCCAGTTTGCATTCCGTTCCGGCCGGTTTTCCTTTGTTCTTACCCGGCCGGACTTTTCCGATGGAGGGGGTTATTTGCAATTGTGCAAATAACATTTGTGGAGGGGGTTTCTTGCAAAAGGATTTATTATGATAGCTTCATTTCTTTTGCTCCATCACTTGCATTAAATGAGACTTGAAAGGTTAAGGTGCTTGAAGTATGGTTGATGTTTGTTTAGGGTCACCACTTCTTTTCTCCTACCATCACCTCCCTCTTGTATTTGGTTTTGCCTCCACCACCATTCCTCATGGAGATGGGCCGGCCACAATTTTTGGGTGAGAGGGAAAATGAGAGATTTTCATTTTGGTGTAGGAAAATTAATCATTCATATCATTTTCCATTGCCACAAAAATCCCCAAGTTCATATCATCTTGATTCCTCCATCAAGGCAACACAACCCCAAAGAGACTAAGCACTACACATTCTACAACAAATCTTGGGCACGTCGACTTGCCAGCTTCGTGCCCGAGTTGCCTCGGTATTGAGGTGGGAGCCCGTAAAAGATGCAGGCGATGTGGTGCCCTTCCGGCGAGGAGGCGACGACCGAAGTTTCCGCGAGGAGATCGGAGTGGAGATGAAGACCGGAGGACTGGGATCAGTCGGTATATCTCTTCCCTATCTTGTTACTTAGCTAGATCTAGTTTAATGGCCCGATCCGGAGTTTTGTGCGCGGTGGTGTCGGTTTGCAAAGTTCGCAAAATTAAAGTTTATCACCGTTTCCGCATTTGGCCGTCGGATTGACGACCGGGGCGCCGCCGTGCACTTACAGAGAAATCCTAATACGGATCGTTAACTAGATGTCTAGGCGAACACATGCAACTAGTTAACAATTTAACTACAAGAACGGAAATACAACCTTTGTAGATCCGGTGCTCCACCTCCATAGCTCCGCAATGAAGTCTCCTCGCTGTCCAAATGGAAACCCGGGCTCTAGCGTCGGCTTCATCGGAGAAATGGGCGGGCAAGGTCGTCGGCTTCGTGCCGAAGATGATCTACGTCGAGGCATCACAAGATCAAGCTCCCATTTCACCAAGTCATGAAACTTGTGAAGAAAACACACTCTACTACTTGGCAAGAGGTAGAGGATGAAGAAATAGGAAGTGGGTTCACTTTAGAATTGGATTTCTCACTCATTTTCAAGAGTTGCCATTGATGGAGGAAGCTTTCTTCAAGTGAAGAAGAAGAAGAAGAAGAGAAAGAATATGATAAGTTTCTTATTTTAAAAAAGAAACTAATATGAATACTTATCATATCCTAACCATAGTCAAGTGTAGAGAGTAAACTAGGGTTAGTTGGAATGGTTAAGGTTAAGGATGAGATAAGAATGGTGGACTAGGTCAAAGTTTCATGAAGCTTCAACAAAACTACAAATAAAGCCACCATTCTTTTCTTATCATTTCCAAAATGAATAAACAAATAAATAAATGAATAAGAAAATGAAAAACAAAACCCTAACCATTTAAATAACCATGGTTTAATCTTTACACAAACTCAAGTAAGCATGTATCATCAAACATGATACAATCAAGTGCACAAAAGTATATCACATATACAACTTGTGAACTTCAAGTGAGAAAATCCATTTAAAGTGAACCAATACTAGTTAATGCAAAGTAATATATCAAATATATAATTATGCATTAAATCATTAAATCAACACTTGATTCAATGATCCGGTCATGTCGCACACAACCGACTAGTATACAATGTATCGATTTATCGAATCAATCCTTGATTCGATAACTAGGTTATATCGCATACAACCAATCGACACATTCATCGCGAGAATGAAATACGGTATCACATACACGCATTATTCTCGGTCCCGCACATATCTCATATGCGCTCCTATTTCGTTTCGCTTGAGCCAGGAAACCTCTGTGTAGGACTCTAAAGACTCGTCAATACGCCGGCAGCAGGTGATGATCATATCAAACACCCACAAGCCGCAAGCGGTCTGCTAAACGTAACGGCCACCCGGGTATTGAGCGATCAGAAGATCGACGAGCAAGCCCGCTCACACTCCTGTGAATCCAACCAGTAACACTACCGTACAGTCCGGTCAGATCGTCTGATATGTCGCATATCTCGCCTAGGGGTGGTAAACGTCAGACCCCAATAGCTCGATAAGTCGTGTCGATATGAGGTCTATAACAATTCGAGAAACTACTGGTAACACTTACCAGTAAATCTCAGCAACCCTGGCCAGGGATTTCCTGTTATAGCCAATCGAACACAGCGCAACATCAACTCCCTATACCGGGAGAGACGAATCCCCTCCTATCGCTCATTGCCTCCATGTGATTCGGGACTGTACCCAAAAACCACTGTTTTGCACGCCTTCTTGGACGTGGTAAGATGGAAATCAAAGCACAGTGGGAACCACACAAGACTCTATGACGATCTCGGTCAACAGACTACTCTGTACCAGTGTCACCAGAGAACTGCCATCTGACGTAAGGTATAATACCATCTGGGAGTTCTCGGCGAGTCCGTCCAGTGTACCCAGTCTCCACTGAGCACCCGTATATCATCTCTGATGTCAAACACCAATGGATATGGGATCATCCATCGCCCATCTGTATGGGTCGAGAAGGTATACGCTAGTCTACTCTGGTATATCGATGCCCCGTCTCGATATACCCACGACTAAGGACTTTGAAGGATGTACTTATGGACTACCATGTCCCCACTAGTATGATCCGCATCACAGTCCAGGTAGTCAAGTACACATCCTAAGGGCTTTACCAACATGTAACAGAGAGACAATCAGTGTACACGTTAAGGTAAAGAGTAACCAGATAGCATACTATCATGTCGAGCAAGAAAGTCCTCCCTATATATGTCCAAGCATCCACTACAATATACATCCTATGTATAGTAATGGCCTCTAGGGCATACATATAACTAACAATTGGAACTGACTTGACTCGAACCATGAATACAACTTGACATGAATACATGCACACTTGGTACGGATACTTGATATTGACATGAACTCAATCTTGCAACTCGATGTATTCATGGATTCGACCAAGGCTAGTAATTTTA
Source organism: Agapanthus africanus (assembly GCA_030015575.1). Lineage (NCBI taxonomy): Eukaryota > Viridiplantae > Streptophyta > Magnoliopsida > Asparagales > Amaryllidaceae > Agapanthus > Agapanthus africanus. Next base: position 376,776,310 of record CM057344.1, on the reverse strand, counting down.
ACTGTAACCTAGAATACACGGGGGATTGGGGTAGTTCACGTGTGAATCCAACGAAATCTCAGGAGTCTCCCTAGATCATGATTCCATATCTACTAACACAAGCAAGATATCATGATGGCCCGTGTTTTCTTGCTCCTAGATTATAGCCTGTTGAGTTTAGAATACTTCAACACTTGGTTGAAGTCCCGTTACTAACACTTGATTCGGGCCCGTGGTTCCTTACCTCTGGATTACAGCCTGTTGGGTTTGAGAACACTCTTGAGATTTGTTGACATTCACTCTTGAACTTACGTTAAATTCGTTTACCTATGTAGAGACCTTTTAAGACATTTACATGCAATTCATGTTTACTATACCTACACTACATGGCCATGTTATACTATGCTCATGTTATTTTGCCATGATATATATAGAACTGCATGTTAAATAGAATTGCCATGTTTACATTAAATGACATGTTTAAACACCATATATCATAGTCCATTGCTTCATGATATCCATTTTTCTTTGTCATTATACTTTTATACTTCACACCCTTTTTCTTAGGACCTTACCGAACGAAAGTTCGCCGACAGGTATTCCACCCATCTTTGTTTCTTAGAATGTTCGTCAGATACTGTGGAGACTGAGAAGGTAGACACCACAAAGGAGGAGCACGATCAAATCGCGACTCAGGCCTAAACTAGTTATCCTTTCATTTCAGTTTATGTATGCCACCTGTTTAGGCATTTCTTTTATTGTATTTTCTTTCAATTGAACTCATGTATTGTAAATGTATCAAGTCGAATATAAATAAAGTTGTTGAAGTTTAAATCTCATGCTAATTTCTTGTCATTTTTATATTGCTCATTTATGCTTAGCGTATTTATTCCGGGAAATAATCTTCTCGAAATAAATACGTCGCAAGCCTCGTTACGTGCCTGTTTCCGTCTTTTAAGAAGCGGGGTGTGACAGAGTGTCCATCACCAACACTCAAAATCATCATAAATCTCATGTCTATCACTGTCACGTAACTCCAGATTTCATAGGCACCGTCTCATCAAACCAGTCCTCCCTTGATATCAATAGCCCCGATTAGTATCCCTTGGATATCCGCCATGCTCTAATCTATTTCTGGTATCGAGTGTCCTCGCTAGGCCCCCCGCCTCAAATGCGTCTTTCCTTCCCCTCGGCCTCGGCCGGGTCCACAATGTATCCGGTTGTATACTCTCCCACTCAGTCCAGATAATGTAGCATGTCCACCACCGTATAGCTCCTCCACTCGGTTCAGAATAAAATCAAATTAGAAAATATCAAGCTCATGGTGGACGCCAACTCATCGTATCAAGAGAAAACATCAAGTTAAGAAGAACAATATTTGCATAATTCATTATGATGATATAATATATATACATATATATATATATATAGCAGTGTCCCATACCACTGAGATATATCTTCGCAGATAAAAACATCATAAAACCCATATCAATCATATATGAATACCCATGGTAATGGTATTCGCATCACAATCAGCAAATAACGTAATGCATCTAACATAATATAGTCAACACGCAAACAGATGCGACAGTTCCTACCGTGTCATGGCAATACTAATGATATGTAGTGTAGCATGCGCATCTGTGCTCGTGCAGCATGTCAATCATTAGTATTTATACAAGTGTTCTATAAATGTGTTCATAAAAGAATAGATTTCAATCCCTATCCACAGCGCGCGCGCACACACACACACGAATCAATCCCATAGATATAGGGAAGTCCTATTGAACCATATCAACATCTACGTGAATATAACGTATTATGGCAATCTTACAGTGTCATGGCAGTACCAATGAGGTGTAGTGTAACATGTACGTCTGTGATTTGTACAACATAATACTCATTGGTAAGTGTGCAGTGTCCTATCAGTGTGTTTGTATGAGAATAATAACGCAACTACTGTAGGGTTCCTAGGCACACTAATGAGGTCTCACAAGGCATCAACCATGCCAATTTCAAATTTTACAAGTGCCGAGAAACCCTAATACGGATCGTTAACGAGAATTTTAGGCGACAAATGAAACTAGTTAACAACTTAACTAAAAGAACGGAAATACAACCTTTGTAGATCCGGTCCTCCACATCCATAGCTCCACAATGAAGTCTCCTCGCTGTCCAAATCGAATCCCGGGCTCTAGCGTCGGCTTCATCGGAGAAATGGGCGGGCTAGGTCATCGACTACGATGCCGAAGATGATCTACGTCGAGGCATCACAAGATCAAGCTCCCACTTCACCAAGTCATGAAACTTGTGAAGAAAACACCCTATACTACTTGGCAAGAGGTAGAGGATGAAGAAATAGGAAGTGGGTTCACTTTAGAATTGGATTTCTCACTCATTTTCAAGAGTTGCCATTGTTGGTAGCAAGCTTCTTCATGTTGAAGATGAAGAAGAAGAAGAAAAGAATTATGATAAGAATTATTTTCAAAATAGAAAATAAACCAAACCTTATCATATGGCAACCTTGGTTAGTTGTAGAGAATAAACTAAAGTTAGTGTGAAGGGTTAGGGTTAAGCATGAAGACAAAATGGTCACTTGGTCAAAGCTTCATGAAGCTTCAACTACAAACAAAGAAAGCCACCATTTTCTCTTTTCTTTTCCAAAATAAATAATCAATATAAATAAATGAATAAGTAAACAAAACCCTAACCATTCATACAACCTTGGTTTAATCTTTACACAAACTCAAGTTAACATGTATCATCAAACATGATACAATCAAGTGCACAAAAGTATATCATATATACAACTTGCACAATCCAAGTGAGAAAATCCATTTAAAGTGAACCAATACTAGTTGATGCAAAGTAATATATCAAATATATAATTCTACATTAAATCATTAAATCAACACTTGATTCAATGATCCGGTCATGTCGCATATAACCGGCTAGTATCCAATGTATCGGCTTATCGAATCAATCCTTGATTCGATAACTAGGTTATATCGCATACAACCATTCGACACATACATCGCGAGAATGAAATACGGTATCACATACACGCATTATTCTCGGTCCCGCACATATCTCATATGCACTCCTATTTCGTTTCGCTTGAGCCAGGAAACCTCTGTGTAGGACTCTAAAGACTCGTCAATACGCCGGCAGCAGGTGATGATCATATCAAACACCCACAAGCCGCAAGCGGTCTGCTAAACGTAACGGCCACCCGGGTATTGAGCGATCAGAAGATCGACGAGCAAGCCCGCTCACACTCCTGTGAATCCAACCAGTAACACTTACCGTACAGTCCGGTCTGTTCGTCTGATATGTCGCATATCTCGCCTAGGGGTGGTAAACGTCAGACCCCAGTAGCTCGATAAGTCATGCCGACGTGAAGTCCATGACATGTGTGAAACTACTGATAATACTTACCAGTAGGTCACTGCAACCCTGGCCAGGGATTTCCTGTTATGGCCAGTCGAGCATAGCGCAACATCAACCCCCAATACCGGGAGAGACGAATCCCCTCCTATCGCTCATTGCCTCCATGTGAATCGGGACTGTACCCAAAAACCACCTGTTTGCACGACTCAGTAGAGCCGTGGTAGGGTGGAAATCAAAGCACAGTGGGAGACACACAAGACTCTATGACGATCTCGGGTCAACAGACTAAGCTGTACCAGTGTCACCAGAGAACTGCAATCTGACGTGAGGTATAATACCATCTGGGAGTTCTCGGCGAGTCCGTTCAGTGTACCCAGTCTCCACTGAGCACCCGCATACCATCTCTGATGTCAAACACCAATGGATATGGGATCATCCATCGCCCATCACATGGGTCGAGAAGATATACGCTAGTCTACTCTGGAATATCGATGCCCCGTCTCGATATTCCTACGACTAGGAACTATGAAGGATGTACTCATTGACTACCCAGGCCCCACTAGTATGATCTGCATCATAGTCTTGGAAGTCGAGTACTCATCCTAAGGGCTTTATCAACATGTAATCAGAGAGACAGAAAGTATACATGTTAAGATAAAGAGCAACCTGATAGCGTACTATCATGTCGAGCGAGAAAGTCCTACCTATATATGTCCCAGCATCCACTACAATATACATCCAATGTACAGTAATGGACTCTAGGGCATACATACAACTAACAATCTCCCACTTGCACTAGGGCCATCTGTAGCAGTGGTTGCGGTATCACATACTCAACCATCCCCTAAAAGTCTCTCTTTGGGAAAAGGCCTTCGTGAGTGGATCCGCCGTGTTATCCTCTGAGTCTACTCTCCCAACCTCGATCACCCTGGAGATCAACTATCTCCATGATCAGGTGATGCTGCCTCAGAATATGTCTGGGTCACTGATGGGACCAGGGTTCCTTGGCCAAAACCATAGTTCCATTGTCATACAATGGTAGGAACCTAGTTCATCTTATGAACCATTATACACCCAAACTGCCTCTTTGGTAGTATCATTAATAGCGATGTTATCAGCCTTTATTATCTAGTTTGCCATGGTATCTAGCTTGGAACTTTTCCAACATACCGTCCCTTTACTGAGGGTAAAGACAATGCCTGTGACTGACATTCAGTCGTCTTTATCACCTTGGAACACTTCCAGTGATTCTCCCCAGGATCAACTGATACTATCTCACTATAGCTAGTGAGAATCCTAAAATCTATTTAGATCTATCTCATAAATCCAAATCCCAGGATTTAGGAGGTATCGCTTTGATCCTTTATGGAGAATCTATGTGATAAGAAGAGATCGACCGATCGTAGCATAGGAAATTCCTTTCCTTTCAAGAGTATGTTGTCACGTACAATACGAGGATGACCACTTCACTCTCTACTACCGTTTTGTATATACAAGGTTCATCTACCATTTTGATGATGTCAAATTTTTGACTAACTCATCAAAACAGATGTTCCACCTCCGTGATGCCTGCTTCATCACATAAAACATCTTGCACACGTTTCCGCTGCTCCCACTGTTTACGTAGCCCTCTGGCTGTGTTCTTATAGACGTTCTCTTCTAAATCATTATTTAGAAAAGTAGTCATGGCACCCAACCACCAGATATCGCAGTTATGGTATGTAGCAGTGGCAAGTAGGATCTGGATGGACTTAAGCATAGTCCCTGGAAAAGGTTTCATCATTATTCGTGCCTGGTCGATGATGAAAACCTTTAACAAGTCTAGCTTTGAAAGTCTCAACTTGTCCATCTACACCAAGTAATCTTCTCAAGATATACTTGCTCCTGATGGGGATTTAACCCTTCAGATATTGCAACCAAAGTCCATACTTTGTTGGTGTATAAGGATTCCATCTCAGATCGCTAAGCATCCAGCCATTCTTACAGAGTCCCAACTCTAGATGGCCTGCTCGAAACTGGTTGGGTCATCATCTCATGATGCAATCCTTGCTCCCACTGTCATCGAGAAACCGAGGTATCTCTCAGGCAGGCGAGGAACCCTACCAGATCGGCGGAGAGGCTGAGGTTCGTCGGGGACTATTGAATCCTTTGGTTCTGTCAAATCATCAGCAGTTTTGTACAGCTGGAACCTTTCCAGTTCTACAGAACTGATCTTGCCTCGATCTTGTCCGGATTTTGCTTTTGACATAGGCCGGACAATCCCAAATCTTAACTAACTTAAGATATAGGTGTAAGTTCACGGCGGCGCCCCGGCCGTCAAACCGACGCCGGAATGCGGAAGCGGTGATAAACTTTAATTTTGCGGACTTTGCAAACCGGCACCACCGCGCACTAAACTCCGGATCGTAACCATTAAACTAGTCTAGCTAACTAACAAGAGGGGAAGAGATGTACCGACTGATCCGAGTCCTCCGGTCTTCATCTCCACTCCGATCTCCTCGCGGGATCTCCGTCCATCTCCTCCTCGTCGGAAAGGGCACCACGTCGCCTGTAGCTTTTACGGGCTCCCACCTCAATACCGAGGCAACTCGGGCGCGAAGCTGGCGAATCGACGCGTCCAAGATTTGCTGTAGGAAGTAGTGTAGAGTATGTCTCTTTGGGGTTGGTTGCCTTTGGATGGAGGAAACATGAATGGACTTTGGAATGAAGTGAGGAATTTTGCAAGCTTGAAAATGATATGTGAATTAATCCCTCATACCAAAAATGAACTCCTCTCTCTCTCACTCCAAGATGTGGCCGGCCATAATACATGAGGAATTGTGGTGGAGGGTGAAACAAAAACAAGAGGGAGGTGAGTGTAGGAGAATGGAAGTGGTGACTCTAAACAAACATACACCATGCTTCAACTTTAATCAAACCATACCCTTTCCAATCATAAGTAAATGCAAGCATGGATGAAAGATATCAAATCCTATCATAATCAAACCATTATGCAAGAAAACCCCTCCACAAAAATAATTTGCAAAACTGCAAATTACCCCCCTCCATCGAAAAAGTCCGGCCGGGAAAGAACAAAGGAAAACCGGCCGGAACGGAATGCAAACTGGCAACTCCAGAAAACTGGTCCCGTAATAAATTACAGGAAAACCCCGATACTGTGCATACACACCCGCATCTGTATTCCGTCCGGATACAAATGCAAAGAGACAAAATCTACACTGTACTAAACTAGGACCGGCTTAAACCAAAGCCGGCTAGTAATATCCGTTCGATCCTGATCCGTGCAATACCGCACGTATCTGATCGAACCCTGCCATATATATCCATACGGCCACTAGTACAAAACTGTCCGATCCTGATCCGTGCAATACCGCACGTATCTGATCGGACCCTGCCATATCTCCATACGGCCTCTACAGCGTTTCGCCCGAAACTTGAGTAACTGATAGTGTGGCGGACTCTAAAGACTCGTCAATACTATGGCTATGGATTTAACCACTAGCCCATCAGAGGTATAAGCCAATACGTAACGGGCCACCAGCTATTGACTAAAAGGGACGTCGATGAGCGAACTCATCCTGACACCCTACTGAGCCTGTCAGTGACAATATCCGTGCAGTCCGGTCCGTTCGTCTATGAGTATCGCATGGCGGGCCTAGGGGGTTGGTAAAAGTCAGACCCCCAAAAGCGGTACAAGTCGTGTCGGAGTGTAGCCCAGAACACCCTGAGATACTACTGGAATACCTACCAGTAAATCTCCTTGCCTTGGCCAAGGACTTTGTGTAATGGCTCTCCTAGACACAGCACGACCTCACCCCCAATACCGGGAGAGACGAACCCCTGAAGATACGCTCACTGCCTCCATGTGGCTCGGGACTGTACCCAACTAAACCTGTTTGCACGACTCCTTTGAGCCGTGGTAGGGTAGTAATCAAAGTACAGTGGGAACTCACACGAGACAAATGACGATCCTCAGGTCGATGAACTAACCTGCACACATGTCACCAGGGAACTGCCATCTGACGTCTGGTATATGACCAACTAGCATGTTCCCGGCGAGTCCTGTCCGGTGTACTCATAACCCAATGAGCACCTGTATACATCTTAGGTGATCCAACTGACACCAGTGGCTTGTGAGACCGGCCACCGCCCCTCGTCGGGGTCTCGACTGTATACACTAGTCTACTAATGGAGTATCGATGCCCGGTCTCGAAACTCCCACGACTAGGGACCTTTTAAGGATATGCTTGTAGACCCCCAGCTCCCACTTATATGATCGCCCTCATACTGCTGGTGGTCAAGCAAGAATCCTAGGGGCTCTATCAACGTGTAATAGCGACATGTCAGGTCACTTAAAGCAGTACACGATGATAAAGGTAAACCAGATAGCATACTATCATCTCGAGTAAGACTGTCCTACCGGGATAGGTCCTCCCTCAATCATTACAATCACGTACCTGTGACCTAATAATTGACTCTGAGGGCACTATCTCCAACAATCTCCCACTTGCACTCAAGGCTAATTATTGCGATGTCGCCTACTCACAGCCCGTGTGATACCGAACATCCAACTCCTCTACTAGTCAGTCTCACAAAGCTCGTTTGCGGAACTATTGCGTTCGAGGAATAGCCTCAGTGAGTGGATCCGCTTAGTTGTTTCTTTCTATGTCTCTCTCAAAATCTCAAGTTCGCGGAGAAAACCATCTCCCGAAAAGAGCAATACCTGTCTTAGAATGTGTCTGGATGTCTGATGGGACATAGCTCATAAATGAACTCCAAATCCAAACTTCTTAGACTGTATCGTTAACTGAACTTAATCAGTAACCTGCGCGCCATGCCTCCCTCAGTATTGCCTTGGACCACCTGTCCAAAATACTGCCCCTCATCAGAAGGAAAACTATAACTCTGACAACCTCCTTGTCATCCATGTCACCTTAGAAGCCTGGAATGATAACTGTCTCCCGAATGAGGCTGTCGTTATCATATCCCTAGAACATCCTCTTATGTTCTAAAACTGCTTCCGACTGTTCCTCCAGGATTGGATCAATATCAACTTATTGCATTTCGTGCAAGAACAACATCTGGTGTGGTACTTGACATCTCATGATTGACTCAATTGCCTAAGCAAGTGATCTGCCAATCATGCACATCCCTCTCCACTTTAGTCTATAAGACACCTTTGGAGAGGGTGACTCCATCACCTGCAGGTACACTACCGTGCCAGGAGTCGTCCATTCTAAATGCTCTTAGAATGCTGTCAAAGTACCCAGATTGGGAAACCACCCAAATCTAGATCTAAAAACCATAGATCTAGTAACCAGTATGTCTGATATAATGTCCAAGTCCCTTGTGGAGAAACCACTGTGCGACGACCAAAGTATAACCGATCGTAGTATAGGAATTTCTTTTCCTATTCTATGTATGTCATCCAAATACCAGGATATCACACCCTACTACCTTCTCAACAGATCCATCCCCTATTCTGATGACGTCAAACCCATGACTGTCACATCAGAAATAGATGATCTATCTCCGCTACATCTGCTTTAGTCTATAAATAGATATAAGCCTGATGTCCACCAATGCTTCCGCTGCTCCCACTGACTACGACAACCCTCTGCCAGAGTCATATAGACGTGCACTTCTAAAACTAGTTTAGAACGACGCTATACTCATCCTCCTGCCGGGTCTCGCAGCCTGGAACAACAACAATGGCAAGTGTGGGTAAACAAGAACTTCCCTGTCACCGTCCTTGAGGCTACCTGAGTACCTCTCGGGTGCCTGAAGTTACCCACTTTATCTGCGGAGTGGCCAATGGAATGTCAATCCAGATTGAATCTTTAGGTTCCTTATCAAATCTTCAGTAATCGTTTGTGGTTCTGGAATCACTTCCAGTTCTACCATACTCCCACTACTGTTTTCTGAAAAAATCCATTTTTATTAAAACTGTGGCGAGTCTAGAACAATATCGCTATTGTTCATCCAGATGGTAGAAAGTCAACCCTCGTCATAGCCTGGGTCAACCCACAAACAGCCATTACAGAAACGTGCCTTGAGTTGTCCAGTGTCTGGTTTTAATCATAAACCGGACAACTCCCCGTACCTTAACATCGTTAAGATATGAACTGTTCTATATCCCATATAGGACCAGAGGCACTGATTTAATTGAACCAGATCCAAATCATGAAACTGTCTCCAGTGCATGTCAACTAAATGGAAGGAGGCCAGATCAGCGTTACTCAACTTAGGAATACTTCCAATTATGAGTAACCTGAAAGAGAAGCAATTTCTCTTAATCATTACTATCAACTGAACACCATACACAAGTATCTACATCTTCGATCTCTTTGAAGAATCCCGATACTTGCTATACCTGGTTCTCTACTCTATTCAAATACATATAACTTCTCCAAATTCGGACCCTGTGTTTCCACGAAACACCTGTCTAAAAATTAGAGGAGTCATAAGTAAACCGAATATAGTACGAGGACCATCCCCTCTGTCCTGATGGACTCTGGACAACATACAATACTCTGTAAAAGTCCCTTGAGTCTGATTACTCATTCACTGTGTGTCGTAGGTTGAAAACTGTACTTATGGTTAAGAAGAATTACACCGCTGTTTAATGCTCCTTACCTAACCATCCACTGATATAGGTAAATGTCGTAGACATAATTTCAGAAAGGTATATCTCACTCTATGAAAATAGACGTACAGATATATCAATTTGAAATTGGTGCATAACAGCGGATATTCAAAACCAAATATTTGCCGACCGGCAAACAACCCAGGTGATTTCCTCAAATATCACCGATTACAACGAATCCCGATATAATGAGGATAATCACCCAATTCCCAATAACTTACTCCCACTCATCATCTGTAAAACCATACAGATGTGAGAATCGTATCTGGTAAATACATACCCTGGAGTAAGTATCTAATCGGGAAATCAGTTTTCTATTAACAGTACACAGTGAAACTGAAACATTGAAATGTTTCGATGGGGTATCCTGGTATTCCTAGTAATGCCTCTTCCAGATTCACGACTGTAACCGTATAGTTCTTTGCCACCTCTCCAAATCCCTTCATATGTCTTTAGTCTTTACCTTCTGCACACCCCTTTAGGCCAAATGGTTTTCTTCCTTCCCTACCGTTCGGCACCAGCCTATGGTTTGGAAGAAGACTATCCAATAAGCATAATGGGTGTACTGTCCCAATCCTAGGAACACTCGCAACACGAGAGAAGGTGAAGATAAAAGACACCTGAATGTACTTTATTCCTATTTCTCCTGAACCAGGATCCATCCCCGAACTGGAACAAGTTCCTTTCGAGTTCGTATATAACCATACGATGGAATATCCAAATAAACTGTGGATCTTCGTAGTGATACGGAGTGTCCTGGAGAAATACAAAGGTGATGTGGGAGTGGTAACGAAATATTTGGTTTGGTCGTGAATATCTGTTGCAATTTACTTTGCCCTCCTACTAATCCCTTGCTTTGTCTGAACTTAATACCTTCTGCACACCATCGTTATGCTAATTGGTTTTCTTCATTCCCTACCGGTCGGCACCAGCCTAAGGTTTGGAAGAAGACAATCCAATTTGCGTAATAGGTGTACTACCCCTAAACCAAGGAGTACTCGTAACCTGAGAGAGGGTAAAAGGAAAAGACAACTGAATAATCCTATCCGTTTTCTCCAGAACCGGAAACCATCCTCGAATAATTCTTTCGAGTTCGTATCTAACCATACGATGGTTTTGTCCAATGGAAGTGGACGTTCGTAGTAATACGGGGTGTCCTGGAGAAAAGGGTAAAAGTAGGAGTGGCAATGAGGTCTGCAACTCTGACAATCCAAAAGCCAGTGTTAAGTAAGTTCGGTCAACTTGGTCACGGAGTCATAGTCTAGGGTCGGGTCAATGGTCGCTGCCAGAGAGAGAGAGAGAAGAAACACTCAGCGTGCACTCTATCCTAGATCAGAATGGTTACCAATTTATCTAATCTGGAAACCTCCCACTGTACCTCAAATTCTCCTCCAAACCTGAAAGAAGAATTAGTCGGGGTCACCCGAGGAGTAAACCAACTCATCAGTAGGAATCGGGATCCAACTCTCATCGCATGATAACGTGACGGAATCCGCTCACGGTATCACACTCCAGAAGGTATGCGCATATCTGGCAAGTTTCAGTTCTTTTGAAACTCCCGATGTGATTTCTGCCCCATGCTCTTATGACCTTGACTTTGGCCAACATATCATAAGTCACATGTCAAGTTCTACCCGTCATTCTCCAGGTTAATTTGAGTCCACCCGTACATACCCTTGACTTTGGCCAAAATGGCAGTACGACTGTCCCAAACCAACGCATCTATCTATGCTGCATATGAATACCCCAATAGCTACCAATCACTGTGCCTTGACTTTGGCCAACATACACAGCTTGAATACTATTGACCACCCATATGAAACGACGGAGGGCTACGAATGGTTTCTGGCGAAAACCTTTAACGTAATGAACTTGATATCGTTGAAGGAACGGATAGCTTTTTAGAAAATATAGTGACGAAAACCTTTACTAAAGAGGTCACTCCCGGTGAAGGGATCTCGGCTCTTTCCCCGTAGAATGAGGTGCAGGATATTCCAAATGAATACCGCGATGCAAAGCAAAAGTAATCGGCTATAGTGAAATTAATGCCCTGACGCAAACTTCTGTCCAAGGGGTCACTCCCGGTGAAGGGATCTCGGCCCTTGCCTCGTCGACTGAGGAGCAGGATATTCTAAATGAATACCGCGATGCAAAACAAAAGTGAACGTCCTTGCAATAACAGCTTTTTGAAAAGTGTTCCAACAACATCAGATTAGGTTTGTTTTTAACTTGCATTGATCCGAATCAATACAGTCCCATCAATTGATCACACCAAAAAGAACGAAAATATACTGATGTACGTATATGCCATCCGCATTCGCCACTGGGTCCCGTCATTACCCGTTAGGTTAGCTAACTAACGACAGAGCGGGGACTGGACTAGCGCGGATGCAAAACATATACAACATCTACTAATATATATACCAATATATTATATTTCGCTCAAGGCGTGAAAGAAATGCAACATCACAGAGAATGAACAGCATCACAGAAACAATACAGATATCTGGGATCCCCGGGTTTCACAGAGCCGCTGAAACCCGACGTTCCCCTGGTCGTGTGGATAGCATGTGCAATGAAATCCTATACCCCCTACGGGCGCGGCAAGTCACCCGCCAAAACCTGAAGCGAGGCAGCCCCCTTCAGCGCCGTGAATGGACCACCCAGCACTTCACGGAATCCGGTAACTTGGGCACCCCTCCTGGGTCAACCTGTACCCCCTACGAGTGCGGCGAATAGCCCGCCAATCCTAGAGTGAAGCCCCCTCCGTCTCAATGCCATGAGATGCGGGCTTGTTGCCCTCTAGAACCCGGCTATCCGTGCACCCCTCCGCGGGGTAATCCTAGTACAGAAAGTAAAATATACATACACCGGGTACATCGACCGCAACCAGGTCGTGCCCCAAAAGAATAATACAATCCGGCAGTGACGGCAGTCCACAAGTCGGACGCTCGCCCCGCAATATCAAATGTACATAATACAACAAAAACTGAACTAGCATTGCATCCAGGCTATCCCCCACGACCGATCCGCAACATCACAGCATAAACATAGAACATCAACGTGAAAGTCACGTTCGCAAATCCGTCTAACCGGGCTATAGCAGTTAGACAGGATTTACCGATCGAGTGACATTCACGGTCGCAGATATAATGTAAATACTGTGAAAAATGTGTTTAAAATTTTCCGATTGATCAAACAATTAACAAGTGGGCCCCCAATCAAAACTGTAGCACTCACAGAAATCCTGGGCCCAATTTTAATATTCCAAAACCCATATATTAAGCCCAGAAGGCCTCTGTAAAAAATTGGTGAAGTGATGTGAATAGTGCGCGGCGGAAGGGCCGCACAAATGGGGTTTTCGCGGTGGTTCCGCGCTCCAACTGTGGAGTTACTTCGTCAAATTTTTACAGAACTCTTAGATTTTCCAGTACATCAATATTTTATAACCTGAAAAAATTTTCGAGACCAAAAATTTTCAACAGAAACTGATGCGAACTAAAATGCAGTTTTGGAACTTTTTGATCGATAGGAAATGCAAACACATTACACAAAGCTAGACTAAGTTAATGGTGAGGCTCTGATACCACTGTAAGTTCACGGCGGCGCCCCGGCCGTCAAACCGACGCCGGAATGCGGAAGCGGTGATAAACTTTAATTTTGCGGACTTTGCAAACCGGCACCACCGCGCACTAAACTCCGGATCGTAACCATTAAACTAGTCTAGCTAACTAACAAGAGGGGAAGAGATGTACCGACTGATCCGAGTCCTCCGGTCTTCATCTCCACTCCGATCTCCTCGCGGGATCTCCGTCCATCTCCTCCTCGTCGGAAAGGGCACCACGTCGCCTGTAGCTTTTACGGGCTCCCACCTCAATACCGAGGCAACTCGGGCGCGAAGCTGGCGAATCGACGCGTCCAAGATTTGCTGTAGGAAGTAGTGTAGAGTATGTCTCTTTGGGGTTGGTTGCCTTTGGATGGAGGAAACATGAATGGACTTTGGAATGAAGTGAGGAATTTTGCAAGCTTGAAAATGATATGTGAATTAATCCCTCATACCAAAAATGAACTCCTCTCTCTCTCACTCCAAGATGTGGCCGGCCATAATACATGAGGAATTGTGGTGGAGGGTGAAACAAAAACAAGAGGGAGGTGAGTGTAGGAGAATGGAAGTGGTGACTCTAAACAAACATACACCATGCTTCAACTTTAATCAAACCATACCCTTTCCAATCACAAGTAAATGCAAGCATGGATGAAAGATATCAAATCCTATCATAATCAAACCATTATGCAAGAAAACCCCTCCACAAAAATAATTTGCAAAACTGCAAATTACCCCCCTCCATCGAAAAAGTCCGGCCGGGAAAGAACAAAGGAAAACCGGCCGGAACGGAATGCAAAATGGCAACTCCAGAAAACTGGTCCCGTAATAAATTACAGGAAAACCCCGATACTGTGCATACACACCCGCATCTGTATTCCGTCCGGATACAAATGCAAAGAGACAAAATCTACACTGTACTAAACTAGGACCGGCTTAAACCAAAGCCGGCTAGTAATATCCGTTCGATCCTGATCCGTGCAATACCGCACGTATCTGATCGAACCCTGCCATATATATCCATACGGCCACTAGTACAAAACTGTCCGATCCTGATCCGTGCAATACCGCACGTATCTGATCGGACCCTGCCATATCTCCATACGGCCTCTACAGCGTTTCGCCCGAAACTTGAGTAACTGATAGTGTGGCGGACTCTAAAGACTCGTCAATACTATGGCTATGGATTTAACCACTAGCCCATCAGAGGTATAAGCCAATACGTAACGGGCCACCAGCTATTGACTAAAAGGGACGTCGATGAGCGAACTCATCCTGACACCCTACTGAGCCTGTCAGTGACAATATCCGTGCAGTCCGGTCCGTTCGTCTATGAGTATCGCATGGCGGGCCTAGGGGGTTGGTAAAAGTCAGACCCCCAAAAGCGGTACAAGTCGTGTCGGAGTGTAGCCCAGAACACCCTGAGATACTACTGGAATACCTACCAGTAAATCTCCTTGCCTTGGCCAAGGACTTTGTGTAATGGCTCTCCTAGACACAGCACGACCTCACCCCCAATACCGGGAGAGACGAACCCCTGAAGATACGCTCACTGCCTCCATGTGGCTCGGGACTGTACCCAACTAAAACCTGTTTGCACGACTCCTTTGAGCCGTGGTAGGGTAGTAATCAAAGTACAGTGGGAACTCACACGAGACAAATGACGATCCTCAGGTCGATGAACTAACCTGCACACATGTCACCAGGGAACTGCCATCTGACGTCTGGTATATGACCAACTAGCATGTTCCCGGCGAGTCCTGTCCGGTGTACTCATAACCCAATGAGCACCTGTATACATCTTAGGTGATCCAACTGACACCAGTGGCTTGTGAGACCGGCCACCGCCCCTCGTCGGGGTCTCGACTGTATACACTAGTCTACTAATGGAGTATCGATGCCCGGTCTCGAACTCCCACGACTAGGGACCTTTTAAGGATATGCTTGTAGACCCCCAGCTCCCACTTATATGATCGCCCTCATACTGCTGGTGGTCAAGCAAGAATCCTAGGGGCTCTATCAACGTGTAATAGCGACATGTCAGGTCACTTAAAGCAGTACACGATGATAAAGGTAAACCAGATAGCATACTATCATCTCGAGTAAGACTGTCCTACCGGGATAGGTCCTCCCTCAATCATTACAATCACGTACCTGTGACCTAATAATTGACTCTGAGGGCACTATCTCCAACAATAGGTTCTTCCCATACTATATCTCATATGGAATGGTAGGCAGTGATCTGATTCGAACCTAATTCAATAGGTATGCAGCTTCTCAAGCGCATAACACCCAAAAGGAAATAGGTAACTCAGTAATACTCATCACAGAGCACACCATATCTAATATTGTGTGATTGCTCCGCCCTGATACACCGTTGTGCTGTGGTGTATTCAGAGGAGTAATACGGAGAGAGAATCTCATTCTCCTTTAAAATGGTCCAGGAATGCCATGCACAAGTATTCTCCTCTCTGATCTCATCATAGAACAAAATACTTATACCCAGTTATTGGTTCTCTACTTCTAACTTATATTCTGTGAATACCTCAAAAGGTTCGGACTTATGTTTCAACAGGAACGTATGACTGAATCTTGAGAGATTATCAGAGAATATAATGAAGTATAAAAAACCAGTCTGGCATGTGTAGACAGGAGACCTTACATACATCATCATGCATCAGTCCCAAGAGTTTACTAACTCTTTCTCAGTTTTCAGCAAACAGAGCTATGGTCATCTAATCTTTGTGACATGACTGGCAAGTTTCACAAGATGTAAATTCAAACTAATTTAAATATGCATCTAAAATGTAACTTCAGCCAGTCAGGTCGCATTGATGTGACCTAGTCTACAATACCTCAAGAGGGATTCGTTCATTCTGAACTCTTCCTCTTATGTGTGTTCCGTATACTAGGAACTGTAGTTTGATTTAGAACGTCAATGCTTTTAGATAACGTGCCTGAACCGATCAACTTTTGATATAGGAAATGTTCAAAACATTATCCAACAATACAAAATTTTATCATTCTTTACTTGTAAAGAGAGTGATATGATTTTGTATATCAGGTTCGGTATCTAATAACATTCGTTCAGAATCAATGTATTGGTAATACAGGGTGACAGTGACCAATAGACTTGGCTGCAACACTTGCCCCGTTTTCTGTCTCATGAAACTTATCACCCATTCTCAGTTTTTCTACCCTTTTGTAGCCCTATGTAACAGATTACATATCTGAGATCCTGATCCGGTATCATATACCCAGGATGCATTGGATACTGAGAAACAGTTCTTTGTAACGAACATACCCGAAGGAGATGCATCATATGCACTTTCTTCGTTTGGGCGGCATGGGAATCCTGGTATTCCCTAATTCCTGCTCTGTCTTATAACAATTATAAGTTGGAACGGGACCAACGTTCTTCAGCTCAGTATAACAAGCGGGTTCGGTCAATACATCCATTTTATTATCTTGATTAAGGCGTGATATGGTCGCTACCAGGAGAGAGAGAGAAGAAAACACTCAGCGTGCGCTCTTGCAAGATCAGATTGGTTCTTATTTTATCTAATCAGGATGGCTCCCACTGTTTTTATCAAATCTTCCTTCAAACCCTAAAAGGAAAGACTAGCCGGGATTAATTACACTCTACAAGTTCGCCAATCTTTCAGCCAGGCCAGTGTCGGTACTTTGAGGGAGGTTCCCCGTGCTTTCGCACGGACCTAATTACAGTAAACCTCGTTTTTCCAGAGGCGTAACCCCGTTGACACCTTTCTAGACACCTACTTGATCGGCTAATTGTAAAGTGCAAAACTCTCCCAGGAGTAACAATTACTCGCAGTGGGTATCAGGATCCAACTATCACATAGAAGGTATGCAATCTCATTGCAAATTTCAACACTTGAAACTCCCGATAATGGTTTTACCCTAGCACCTATGACCTTGGCTAAGGTCAACAAATCATAGGTACTAGTCAAGTTCTACCCGTCATTTCGTGATTAATTAGACCCACCCACATGACCCTTGGCTAAGGTCAACAAAGCCACATGACTGTCCTAACTAATCGCATCATATGCTGTGTAGGAAGACATCACTTAGCTACCGCACACTACGCCTCGGCTATGGTCGACAAACGTAGCACGAATACTAAGTACTCTACTTCCTAAAATGACGGAGGGTTGCGAATGGTTTTTATGAAAATCTTTAATGCTTTGAACTTGATCTCGTTGCGGAATAAAATGGTTTTTAAATGGAATGTTTTCGAGGCTTTTCTAGTTTTGCTAAAGGGGTCACTCTGGTGAAGGGATCGTCGGCCCTTTCCTCGTCGAATGAGGTGCCACTAGTAAAATAGGGGGTTGCCCCTACGGATAACGAAATCCGTAGGGGCAGATTTAGTTTTACCCTACGGATTAGTCCGTAGGGCCTTAAGGTTGCCCCTACGGTCCTTACTATTAATTTAAAAAATATTAAATCGTAAATTGTTGTTTGCCCCTACGGAGCCGCAAACCAAGAACCTACGGAATTATCCGTAGGGTCAACTAAATAGAGATTTAATTAAAAAGGCACGGATCGATCCCTACGCTCATTACCTAAAATTTTTTTTCCCAATATCGCGCGCGAACCCAAAATCCCCAAACCCTTGTTCCCGCCGATCGCCTGTGTTCATCGCCGTTATCGTCATCGCCAGCGCAGGCCAATTCTCCGTCGCCACCGCCTGGTTCATCCTCATCTCCGTTTTCGTCGTCGCCTCCTTTCGTCGCCGCCTCCAATGGATCGTCGACGCCTCCACTGCACAGGTAAAATAATCTTAAATTAAATAAATTTTTGATTATTTTAGGGCTAGGGTTCATGGTTTGGGTACCGATGAGGCATCCGTTGGGGGTAGCGTTAGGGTTGGGGTTGGGGTTGCGGTTGGGGTTGGGGGTTCGGCAGGGGGTTGCGGTTGGGGTTGGGGTTCGGCAGGGGGTTGCGGTTGGGGTTGGGGTTAGGGTTAAGGTTGGGGTTAGGCTGGGGTTGGGGCTGGGGTTAGGGTTAGGGTTAGAATTATGGTTGGGGTTGGGGTTGCCCCGTTTCGTATCAGAACTCGAGTCTGACATCGTTGATCTTTCAGCCATTTTGGTTATATTGTTATCATGATGTTAAATTCTTTATGCTCTCATCAAATTTTTGGGATCTTTGTAATTTGCTTGCTCTGTTTGGGGTTTCAGTTGATCCTCATTAAAAAATTGGTGATTGATCTCTTCAATCATATTATTATCTGTATTTAAAATTTTTGTGAAGCCTTCAGAGTTGGAAAAATCTAGAATTACCGTTGAAATTCTGGCAACATTCAAAAACTGTGTATATGATGTGTGTGTGTGTATGCATGTATATACATTTGAAATTTATCTTTCTTCTATGATATAAAACGGTTAAACGAGGAAATTACTGGGGGAATTTTTGCTAAAATGTCTTGAGAGGGGGTTCAAGTGATGGGATAATTTCATTTGGTAATCTTTTACTTATTTTACATCTCTTATTTTTTCATGCAAAAATCTGAATAGGTTTCTTGCAATTTGCCTATCGATCAATTATTATATTTATTTCTATTTTTTGTGGATGATTTGGCTTCAATTGAATGGAGGCGATGATGGCTTGCCCTCAAGCTTCCACTTTTATGAGCTTTATAGTTATGAGATTGGCGAGGCAAGCTGGTTTGTAGCCATCTTATTTCTTTCCTAAATTCAAATCCAAATATAAACTGTCTGATTGAGAGAGAGAGTATGGGAGATTATGTATTATTCAATGTGTTTGGAAGCTGGCATGTTCTGAGCGTCATCTCTGCATGAAAGCTATGGTTTTGCAAAGGGTTTGCCCTAACTATTTTCTGTGGGGAAGCTGAAGGGCCTGAAGCTTCATCAAACTCAGGATGGGATTCTGGTCGGGTATTGTAAATTCTTGTGAAAGTTCCGTTCAAGATTTGTTCAGAGCTTGCATAACATCCTTTTCATCTTTATGAGATCTTTATGCAGTCATTTTTTTGGTTTATATATTTCTAGAGCCCGTTTGACTTTGGACTTAGGATAACCCCAAATCTCTTTCTTATTTGATTCCTAAGCTGCATATCTGAGGCTCGTATTCCAGTATCGTTGCAGGAAAAGCTAGGGTTGCGAACATTTTTGCAACGATAATTTCTGTATGACAGCTTAAGCACACATAAAACTTAAACAATCTTGAAGCACTGCAGTTTTTCACTAAACTACCTAAAAGTTTTTATATTGCTGCAAGCTTCCTTAAAGTGCTGCATCTAAGTGTATTTTAGTGGGAAAACCCTTGAAAGCCAAACTTCATGGGGTTTGCTGTTTGCCTTCTCTGTAGCTAGTTTGAGGTTTATTTAGTTTTGGATTTGTTTTGCAACACTCTCTGAGTTCCAAATCAACAAAAAGCTGAATGTTGGATCACAAGCAAGAAGCAGCCAAACTGGCCCTAAAGTAATCCTGAGTGATGATAATTTTCCAGGAGTTTAAAATTATAGAAATGGCGAGGCAACATTGGATTGTCTGCAAGTATTCAAGCAACCTGTTTGCAGCCATCATGCTATTTGTGATCCCAGTATAAAACTCAAACATGCCTCTTAGTTAGTTTACTTTAATTTGTTATTTATGTGTGTGTGTCAACATTGGATTGTCCCAAGTATAAACCAACCCACAAAACATCAAAACTGTCTCCGACAATCTTATGGTCATTAGACATAAGATTTATGCATATAGGTAACATCTGCCAATATGCCATATCCAGACCGCAGTCTATTTTTGCCTATTGGCTAATATGAAAATATCGGCCCGCGTATATGACATAATCAAAGTTGTTAAATCTTGATACGGTTTGTGTTTCGTTTTTTTATTTATCAGTTCTATCCGTTCTCAGCCCGCCACCGCCTTCCGTTCTTGGCCCACCACCGCCCTCGTTCTTCCTCGTCGCCGATATTTGTGCCTACATTGATGCCTCAAGCAACGAATCAAATGATGTGGATCACAAACTAATTAAATAAATTTTGAATACCAATCTGGACTGGGATTTGAATACCAATCCTAGTTTGCTATATTTTTTTATATATAGTAGATGGTGATACTTCTTTAAGTAAAAACAACCCTACACTTAAGCGAAATCATAAATCGAAACACACATATATAGAATACAACTCATACATGGGTATCCTCAAATCTAACTTTCATTGAATTTGCACGCGCACTTAAAATAACAACCTTTATACTAAAAAATTATGTATGCCATTACTTAGTAGTTTATGGTTTTTAGACGCAAAAGCCATTTGAGAAATACTTTTCCAACCCACTATTAATCCATATTCTCAATATAGTCATTGAATTTGCACGCGCACATAATAAGAAGGAGAAGACAATAATGTGGCAGAAGAAGAAGGAGAAGACAGTAATGTGGCAGAAGAAGAAAAAAATGACATTCCTCGTTCTCTGTTTCAGCATCAATCTTCTGATATGAACTAATGATGGCTTTCACATAGGCTTTTCCCTTTAGAGACTTCTTAGTGTCCAATGGAAAAGCATACATCAGATTTGTGCAGGTCGGGTTCTTCTATGACTTTCAAGAGTCTCAACTGATTTTGTAAATTACACTCTAGTTGGGTGGTACTTTTACCACTTCTCACTGCAGGTGCGCTCTCTAATATCCATTTTGAATGTAATATTATCGATATTCAAAATGGATATTAGAGAGCGCACCTGCAGTGAGAAGTGGTAAAAGTATCACCCAACTAGGGTGTAATTTACAGAATCAGTTGAGACTCTTAAAAGTCATAGAAGAACCCGACCTGCACAAATCTGATGTATGCTTTCCATTGAACACTAAGAAGTCTCTAAAGGGAAAAGCCTATGTGAAAGCCATCATTAGTTCATATCAGAAGATTGATGCTGAAACAGAGAACGAGGAATGTCATTTTTTTCTTCTTCCGCCACATTACTGTCTTCTCCTTCTGCCACATTACTGTCTTCTCCTTCTTATTATGTGCGCGTGCAAATTCAATGACTATATTGAGAATATGGATTAATAGTGGGTAGGAAAAGTATTTCTCAAATGGCTTTTGCGTCTTAAAACCATAAACTACTAAGTAATGGCATACATAATTTTTTTAGTATAAAGGTTGTTATTTTAAGTTTTCCCTTATAGAGATATGATCTAACTGCATCTATAAACTATAAGTGTGCAGAAAATTATGATAAGAAACCATAAGAAAGGGTCGTAGCCATGCATAACCTTGAATCTACATACCAAATCATGCAAAAGCATGCACTTATTGTCACCTTGCCTTGGAATATAAAATATCTTGGAAGACTATAAGCGAGCATTTAAATCTTGATAGCTTTTGACTTCAACATATATTTTTCTCAAGTACCATGAAATATACTTGCTCCGTATAAACCGTTTTCAGGAAGATGGATTAATAATGACAAATTATCCATTGTGGCTCACTAGGTTAGCATTTTCTCTTCTATTGACCATCTTACTAATCTGTTTGGTAAATTTATTCGGAACCGGCTGCGAATCATTAAAAGACATGCATAAGAAAGAAAGCTAAAATACAGATATATAGCATACCGATACATCGAAACTTCATAGTTGCGATGGCAATCCAGAGATATTTATTTCTACACACGTGGTGCGCGTGCGAATGCGTCAGGCATCATAGACAAATATTTCAGAACATGGAAAGTATTATTCGTATAAAGTAATTAAAACTTTTAAACACCTTGGGTAGATATTTTCTTAGTTGATGCAATCATATCATGAGGACTAAATTTAAGCTATTATACATATGCTTATGTATTTTTCTAACCTAATATATCACACACACACACACAGAGAGAGAGAGAGAACACCTGGTAGGTAGAGAAATCAGGTAGCAGGATCCTGAAGAAATGGAGTCCATAGCATTGCTCATCATCATCATCCGTGATCCCTTTGAAAAAATATTATCAAAGGGATCATGGATGATGATGATGAGCAATGCTATGGACTCCATTTCTTCAGGATCCTGCTACCTGATTTCTCTACCTACCAGGTGTTCTCTCTCTCTGTGTGTGTGTGTGTGTGTGATATATTAGGTTAGAAAAATACATATGCATATGTATAATAGCTTAAATTTAGTCCTCATGATATGATTGCATCAACTAAGAAAATATCTACCCAAGGTGTTTAAAAGTTTTAATTACTTTATACGAATAATACTTTCCATGTTCTGAAATATTTGTCCATGATGCCTGACGCATTCGCACGCGCACCACGTGTGTAGAAATAAATATCTCTGGATTGCCATCGCAAATATGAAGTTTCGATGTATCGGTATGCTATATATCTGTATTTTAGCTTTCTTTCTTATGCATGTCTTTTAATGATTCGCAGCCGGTTCCGAATAAATTTACCAAGCAGATTAGTAAGATGGTCAATAGAAGAGAAAATGCTAACCTAGTGAGCCACAATGGATAATTTGTCATTATTAATCCATCTTCCTGAAAACGGTTTATACGGAGCAAGTATATTTCATGGTACTTGAGAAAAATATATGTTGAAGTCAAAAGCTATCAAGATTTAAATGCTCGCTTATAGTCTTCCAAGATATTTTATATTCCAAGGCAAGGTGACAATAAGTGCATGCTTTTGCATGATTTGGTATGTAGATTCAAGGTTATGCATGGCTACGACCCTTTCTTATGGTTTCTTATCATAATTTTCTGCACACTTATAGTTTATAGATGCAGTTAGATCATATCTCTATAAGGGAAAACTTAAAATAACAACCTTTATACTAAAAAAATTATGTATGCCATTACTTAGTAGTTTATGGTTTTAAGACGCAAAAGCCATTTGAGAAATACTTTTCCTACCTACTATTAATCCATATTCTCAATATAGTCATTGAATTTGCACGCGCACATAATAAGAAGGAGAAGACAGTAATGTGGCAGAAGGAGAAGACAGTAATGTGACGGAAGAAGAAAAAAATGACATTCCTCGTTCTCTGTTTCAGCATCAATCTTCTGATATGAACTAATGATGGCTTTCACATAGGCTTTTCCCTTTAGAGACTTCTTAGTGTCCAATGGAAAGCATACATCAGATTTGTGCAGGTCGGGTTCTTCTATGACTTTTAAGAGTCTCAACTGATTCTGTAAATTACACCATAGTTGGGTGATACTTTTACCACTTCTCACTGCAGGTGCGCTCTCTAATATCCATTTTGAATGTAATATTATAGATATCCATGCCTGTTTATGTCAAAATTACTTATATTGTTAATGTTTGATTGTCTAGTTGTTGGTGATGCGTCCATATCAAGGACAGAGGCCACTCCCGTTCCTCCAGGTATGTTTATATATTATATAGGGCATGTATATTGATTTAGAATGCTATATCATAAATATACACACATTCCTTTTGCTCTTAGTCGTCCAACTCATTATCATGGGCTGCTTGATGAGATTAGATTTGCGCCTGATGATCTACAAGAGCTTGTTCACTCCCTGTCATATGTGTAAGCAGCGCTATATGCGAGTTTACCTTGTTAGTATGTATGTACTGAAATTAATTAATATTATTCAAATTTTGATACATGCAGATACCAGAGGAGCACATCTTCTATCTCTGTAGGTAAGGCTTTGAATTTGTTGATTTTGGTGTTTCTTGTCAATTTTATAGACCAGTATGTGCTAAATATAATGTTCCACACGCATCTCCTTCGGCTGCGGCTCCGCAAGCCACTACATCGGCTGCGGTTCCGCAGACAAGCTCCTGTAGCTCCACCGCCCACTCAGACTCCCGCTCGCGACGAATTGCAGAGTTTATTGACCGAGGAGCAGGCGCGCGTTATTCTATCGTTATTCAGAGGTGGAGCTGGACCGAGCTAGGGTAGATTTTTGGTTCTTTTTTTTTGAAACATGTATTTATTTATATCATACACATTGTACTACATTTTGAAACGATATTGATATTGGTTTGTATTTATATCATATTCAGTTTTTGTGTTTCTTTTATATATTATATATATGCGTGAGATGTGATTATGAATACTGTAATATATGATTTGATTGATGTATATATTATTGTGCACAGGGCGGAAAAAAATCAAGCAGCCCATTTTTAAAAAAAAATTACAGACAATATGTACCTACGGATTAATCCGTAGACACACATTTTACCCCTACGGATATATCCGTAGGGGCTAAATATCAGCAGTAACTGATATTTCCCCCAGATGTCAGTGCCAGGGGGTTGGGAGTGCCCCTACGGATATATCCGTAGGGGCCACTGACTCTCCCCTACGGCGTTATCCGTAGGGGTAAAATATCAGGAATCCTGAATTTGTGCCCCTACGGAAACGTACCTACGAATATATCCGTAGGGGGTAGTACGTGCCCCTACGGGTATATCCGTAGGGCCAAGTAATTTATTAAAATAAACCGTAAATAATATAAAATATTATACCCTACGGCTTAATCCGTAGGGGCAACTGGACCTACACAGATATCCGTAGGGGCAAAAATTTAACCGTAGGGGCAAGTTCAGGGCCTCAACTTGCACCTGCGGCCTTTGCACCTACGGGGTATTTTTTCGCCCCTACGTATATATCCGTAGGGGTAGTGTGTTGCCCCTACGGATAAATCCGTAGGGACAACCCTTCTTTGTAGTAGCGGGATATATCACATATATCACTGTGCAAAGCGGAAACTATAGAAGCGATCAAAGACAAACCGAGGGTTGTAGCATCTGCCAGTTATTGCTAAAGGAGTCACTCCCGGTGAAGGGATCTCGGTCCTTTCCTCATCGAATAAGGTGCAGGATGTTCTATAATGAACACCGCGATGCAAAGCAAGAACTGTTGCTACCTGTTTTATTTTGAAATTCGATTCCACAACATCAATTAGGTTTATTTTCTTTCATTAATCTCATTAATGAATATCCCATCATATAAGTCCACCTAACCATCATAGATAAATATAACGTACGCTTATGCCATCCGCATTCGCCTCGATGTCCCATCTGAACCGTTAGGTTAGGTAACTAACGCCAGAGCGAGGCAGGGCTAGCGCGGGTGTAAAACATAAGCAACGTCTATATAATATATCATATATACTATCTGTCACAGAACATCACATGATCACATCACAGATAACGCAGCAGAAAATATCATATGAAATATTGGATATACTAGGACGTCCGTGTTTTCAATACGAGCCAGTATAAAACACGGATTCCACGGTCGTGATGAATAGCCAATCCCACACCCCTAGACCCCTACGAGAGCGGCAAGCAACCCTACCAATTCTAGGGTTAGGAGACCCGGACTCGACTCCTCGAGTTGGTCTCCCACTGGACCCCAGAACCCGGTTACTTGTGCTCCCCTCCTTGGGTCTATCCTAATGCGGAAAAGTAAATAATATACATCAACGGTGACAACTTCCGCAACCTGGAAGTGCCCCAATAAAAGAATATTACATACAAGTTTTTTACATGAATGAAAATGAAAAACACTCATCTCACATAAAAACCCCCGGGCTATTCAAACACGACGATCCAATATAACATATCCAGCAACACATAACATCACATGTCATCAACGTAAGCAAATATGCGCATCCCAATTGTCGTTGACATATAGCAATGAAACCGGCGATATCACATATTACACTTACGGTCACAGAAAAGAAAGTGTAAAACTACAACAGTTGGAATCCGCAACCTCCTCAGACATCGCATGCCTGACCAAATGAATTACTTAGACATCGCATGCCTAACAATTATAAACCCCGCATTTTAGTCTCATTATCAAAAACACTTTTCAATACCAAGTCGGGCAATTCAACAGGATTCCCGACATTTTGATCGAATGCTCGTCGCAAACTTTAGTAGACGGCAGCACCCCCGATACCGTCGACGAAGTGCACCAAGGCGGAACACCGCTGCCGCGAGCACCCGAACGGATGCTTTCGGCGATGGGGTTCTCCTACAGTCACTTGGTCGAGGCTATGGAGTGAGGCTGTCTATTAAGTTTACCCGGCGAGTATCCGCGTACACTACGTGATTGCGACGGACTTTTGATCACATCAAAAATCCCGTGGCAACCGATCAAATGAGACTAAAGTACTATGTTTATAACATTCATTCAGTTATCACATAACTTATGTGAATTCCAATTGTTGTATCACATTCCGGATAAACAGAAAATGTTAAACTTTCCGATTGAACATTCGAACATCCAAGTTTTCCCGAAACAGCTCAACACATGAAATAAGTTTAACAACATTCAGTTCGTGCCTCAGTACCAACGGTCCAGCCGTAGAAGGGTCAAGCCAACGCCTCACATGTGGCACGCTGTACTGCCCCAAACCCGAAGGTTCAAAGGGCAGTTCAAGACGGTCACATAATCGAGTTAAGGTTTGTTGTCTTCTAGAGGGTCCATCGCGTTACTTGCACTACTTAGAACGTCGTTAAACTACGGAAAAATCCAACAATTGGAAATTTCCGGGCAGGGGAAAAAGTGGGTATTTATATCCGGTCGAACTTTCTATCATATTCTAAAATACCCGGAAAAACACACTGACAAAATTAGACAATCCGATCGATACACTGAGTTCCCAATACAACCCAGAAAATAAAACTCTGGAATAAATATTAAAATATTCCCAGGAAAACCAGCACTAAAAACTAGGAGTTACTGTGAAAATTTAAACAGATGATGGGACAACTTGGCCGCGGAACCGCCGCACAAGCCATGCTTGTGCCGCGGTTCCGCCGCACTCTAGAGGAATCATGCTCTCGAATTTCACAGTAATTCTTAGGAATACCTGCTGATTTTTGTGCATATTTTTAATTCACAAAAATCCACGAATTTCAAAAAAGTCCAGAGAGCATGTTAAAATCGGGGTTTCGGGTCGATCGGACTTCTAACTCCGTCTACGCATCGCCTAAGGCTCTAGCTAGGCTCTGATACCACTGTAGGGTTCCTAGGCACACTAATGAGGTCTCACAAGGCATCAACCATTCCAATTTCAAATTTTACAAGTGCCGAGAAACCTTAATACGGATCGTTAACTAGAATTTTAGGCGACAAATGAAACTAGTTAACAACTTAACTAAAAGAACGGAAATACAACCTTTGTAGATCCGGTCCTCCACCTCCATAGCTCCACAATGAAGTCTCCTCGCTGTCCAAATCGAATCCCGGGCTCTAGCGTCGGCTTCATCGGAGAAATGGGCGGGCTAGGTCATCGACTACGATGCCGAAGATGATCTACGTCGAGGCATCACAAGATCAAGCTCCCACTTCACCAAGTCATGAAACTTATGAAGAAAACACCCTATACTACTTGGCAAGAGGTAGAGGATGAAGAAATAGGAAGTGGGTTCACTTTAGAATTGGATTTCTCACTCATTTTCAAGAGTTGCCATTGTTGGTAGCAAGCTTCTTCATGTTGAAGATGAAGAAGAAGAAGAAAAGAATTATGATAAGAATTATTTTCAAAATAGAAAATAAACCAAACCTTATCATATGGCAACCTTGGTTAGTTGTAGAGAATAAACTAAAGTTAGTGTGAAGGGTTAGGGTTAAGCATGAAGACAAAATGGTCACTTGGTCAAAGCTTCATGAAGCTTCAACTACAAACAAAGAAAGCCACCATTTTCTCTTTTCTTTTCCAAAATAAATAATCAATATAAATAAATGAATAAGTAAACAAAACCCTAACCATTCATACAACCATGGTTTAATCTTTACACAAACTCAAGTTAACATGTATCATCAAACATGATACAATCAAGTGCACAAAAGTATATCATATATACAACTTGCACAATCCAAGTGAGAAATCCATTTAAAGTGAACCAATACTAGTTGATGCAAAGTAATATATCAAATATATAATTCTACATTAAATCATTAAATCAACACTTGATTCAATGATCCGGTCATGTCGCATATAACCGGCTAGTATCCAATGTATCGGCTTATCGAATCAATCCTTGATTCGATAACTAGGTTATATCGCATACAACCATTCGACACATACATCGCGAGAATGAAATACGGTATCACATACACGCATTATTCTCGGTCCCGCACATATCTCATATGCGCTCCTATTTCGTTTCGCTTGAGCCAGGAAACCTCTGTGTAGGACTCTAAAGACTCGTCAATACGCCGGCAGCAGGTGATGATCATATCAAACACCCACAAGCCGCAAGCGGTCTGCTAAACGTAACGACCACCCGGGTATTGAGCGATCAGAAGATCGACGAGCAAGCCCGCTCACACTCCTGTGAATCCAACCAGTAACACTTACCGTACAGTCCGGTCTGTTCGTCTGATATGTCGCATATCTCGCCTAGGGGTGGTAAACGTCAGACCCCAGTAGCTTGATAAGTCATGCCGACGTGAAGTCCATGACATGTGTGAAACTACTGATAACACTTACCAGTAGGTCACTGCAACCCTGGCCAGGGATTTCCTGTTATGGCCAGTCGAGCATAGCGCAACATCAACCCCCAATACCGGGAGAGACGAATCCCCTCCTATCGCTCATTGCCTCCATGTGAATCGGGACTGTACCCAAAAACCACCTGTTTGCACGACTCAGTAGAGCCGTGGTAGGGTGGAAATCAAAGCACAGTGGGAGACACACAAGACTCTATGACGATCTCGGGTCAACAGACTAAGCTGTACCAGTGTCACAGAGAACTGCCATCTGTCGTGAGGTATAATACCATCTGGGAGTTCTCGGCGAGTCCGTTCAGTGTACCCAGTCTCCACTGAGCACCCGCATACCATCTCTGATGTTAAACACCAATGGATATGGGATCATCCATCGCCCATCACATGGGTCGAGAAGATATACGCTAGTCTACTCTGGAATATCGATGCCCCGTCTCGATATTCCTACGACTAGGAACTATGAAGGATGTACTCATTGACTACCCAGGCCCCACTAGTATGATCTGCATCATAGTCTTGGAAGTCGAGTACTCATCCTAAGGGCTTTATGAACATGTAATCAGAGAGACAGAAAGTATACCTGTTAAGATAAAGAGCAACCAGATAGCGTACTATCATGTCGAGCGAGAAAGTCCTACCTATATATGTCCCAGCATCCACTACAATATACATCCAATGTACAGTAATGGCCTCTAGGGCATACATACAACTAACAACTAACATATATAACATGCAATCGAATCGTAACGTATATAATCATTAAACATAACTAATTATTATGAGCTATACCGTTACTATTGAAAATGGAACGAAACATTATTTTACAAATAAGGAAGCTGCTGTGTATTTAAATAAATATCCATTTTGGAAATAGCAGCACATCCTTGTCATTTATCATTTAAAAGTGGAAACGAATCATTGGTTTTAAAGAGTATAGCTCAAGAAATTTTAATGTCCCAAGTCGGGATAAACGTATGACTCCGTGAGTCCAAATAAGTCTCAACCGTATTCAGTACACTATCCTCATCATGACAAGTACGGTATGATTCCTTGTACAATATCCATCCAATATCATATCCATATCGTACAGATCTATAGTCGCGTAGATATGTTACCATAATCATATATCAAGATATATCTATATATGTAACCTACTAGATACAAAATATACACCAATATAGTTAAATTAAGTTATCTCCATAATACTAAAATCTAAGTAGATAGCATAACTATCCTAGTTAATTAGTTGCGGGGGTTCTATACGCCATCCACCCGACTTCTCCCGTAGATTTAAATCTACTCACCAACATATCGAGCTAATTGAAATTTACAATCGCTTATCCCGTCCTTACCGTCTCGGAAATCCCCATGATCGTACCTATAATCGTAATTATGACACAACGGTGTAAATATTAAATCAAAATCGATACAACGAGCTAAGCGCACATAGGTTAGAAATAGCTCACTTACTCCAAATACGACCAAATACCCCCGACGTCAACGTACGAACATTGAACAATTCAGTCGAGGTATAGAAATACGAAAAATCAAGTTTTAAATGTCGGAAAACATTGCCAAAACTATACTAAAACACTCCTATATTTTTCTATATGTAATCTGGGACAAAACAAACAATACAGTGGCCTACTTACTACCAAAAGAAGCTATAGAACAAAATTCAAAACCCAATTCAACAGTAAAATTGCCGGTAGCGGTGATTTGGGATTTTCTGACGGTTGAAGTGAGGAGTTAGGGGCTCAGGCTTCTAGAGTAGTTGTTGGATATAGTGCCCTCAAGTCAATTATTTTAATCACAGGCAGACGATTGTGATGATTGAGGGAGGACCTGTACGGGTATAACAGTCTTACTCGAGATGATAGTATGCTATCTGGTTTAACTTTATCATCATGTACATGCATTATGTGGTATTACAGATGTAACATCTTCAAAAATATAAAATATTAATTTTGGGAATTTTTATAATTTAATATTATTTTATTGATTATTTTAATATTAAATTTATAATTAAATGCAAATAAATAGGAAAAATGTTAGAAAAATTATGGAAAATTCTAAAATAGGGTAAATTAGAGAATTTTGACATTTTAAAGTTTTTGTGATTAGTTTGACACTAATTTAGTACTAATCGCGATTAAAAATCGCTAATCGGATTTTTGGCTTTTTGTGCAAAACTTGCACATATCATTATTTATCACACTTGTGCATTTTCTACCATGTTACTTTGGGTTTACTATTGGGGTGAGAAGGTTTTGGAATTTTAGAAAAAGGAAAAGAAAAAGAAAAAGAGAAAAGAAAATAGGTATGGTGAGAGAGAGAGAGTAGGTGAGGACTTTGACTAAAAACCTTAGCCTTTTCTCATCACTCTCCTCCTCATTTCTCTCCCTCTCCCACCATTTGCTGCTGCTGCTCCTGCACCCCCCTTTCCCTCCCTTTTCAACTCCTCACTTCACCTCAAAAACAACCTCAAAACCACATATCCATTTCATTAAAGTTGTGCAAAATCCCTAGATCTACACATGGAGCTAAAGAAGCAAGGATTTTGGCCACTAGGGGCAACTCAAGAATTTTCTTGAGTTGCTAATGGAGGTAATTTCTGAACCATTAGTTTAGCTATAGCATTTTCCTTACCCCATGTTTAGTTTAGAATTGAAATTGTGTGATGTTATGGACTTGGTGAAAACCTAGTTAGGGTTTGAGAGGAACTTGTGTTGTATTATGAAATTGAGCTCAGTAGAGGTCTTACCAACACCCTAGTGTTTGAATTGGAACCCAAACATGAAGCTAAAACCAGAATACGGATTTTAGAAACCAATATTGGGGGAAATCTGGAATCTGTCACTGTGATTGAGAAT
This sequence comes from Agapanthus africanus, assembly GCA_030015575.1. Classification (NCBI taxonomy): domain Eukaryota; kingdom Viridiplantae; phylum Streptophyta; class Magnoliopsida; order Asparagales; family Amaryllidaceae; genus Agapanthus; species Agapanthus africanus. Next base: position 376,744,328 of record CM057344.1, on the reverse strand, counting down.
CTGCTAACACACCGAGACTCCTAAAATAATATTGAGTAGACAGTGAGATGTGCAGGCACTAATGAACCATCACCCCAAACCCTAGCTCCCCACTCCACCTTCAGGCCGCCAAAATCCCCTTTCTGGCCGCAATTTGCGGCCAGACCAGAGAGGAACTTCCTCGTTTTGCGTGCCTGGCCCTATTTCCTCAATTCTTGGCCCTGGGTACTTCTAGTTTTGACAGATTCTATCTAGGGTGAAATCTGGGACATATATCCTAAGTTGCTATTTTGGATTCGTGTTTCCGTATTCCGTATTTTTGATTCTGAAATGGTGTAATGTGTTTTGCCTCGACTATTTGGCGTTTATACGACGATATAGAGGATTTATTGATGGTTTTGAAGGCGTGCTATAGGTTCTCACTTATAGGCCCCCTTATCGTATCGTTTTGGATTTCATGCGCCGTTTTAGCTTGGATTTGGTTTTAATGCGCATATACGATATCTGATGTGTAGGTACCCATGAAGACTTCGGGACGACAAGCAAATGCGTGGTGACGTCTGCAAATGATGATGCAAGGTGAGTAGATTATATCTACAGGGGGAAGTCGGGTGGATGGCGTATAGCACCCCCGCAGTCCGTAGATAGATTACTATGTAGTTTATTGTGATAATAGGTGTATTATGGATAGTGTAGGGTTAGAAGTGACTAATGTAGTTCATAGTCGCGAACCCTAGGATAGAATTACACCTACACACACACCCTTGCTTATTACTTGTACTTGCACGGTGTTTGATGATATGTGATGACTTTGGAGATGAGTCGATGATGTGGGCTTGATGCCGTGAGATCGGTGATTGGATACGATTCATATGTGGGATATGACTTGTGATTCTTTCTTGCGGGCTTGGGATATGTGTTTACCCCCGCATGCATACTTTATTGATGGTATCGATTTGTACTAGACATAGAGTAGTACCCCCAGATTATATGATCTGATGATAGTGATACCTGCTATGTGACGAGATAGTGAGATGTTGACCTGTACCCAGCTTTTGGGGATGCTGTACGATGATTTACCGTACGAGCCGATATTGATGATAGATCCGCACTCATAACTCGAGGATTCTTACGATATGACATTGAGGCTGGATCACCGACTATATATCTATATATATATACATTGACTCAGATTTAGGTGGTTTCCACACCTACCCCTCCTGATCGACCTTATACTTAGATGTAGTTTGCATAGTAGATACTTCACTGTGGTGTTGACTATTAGATTCTGCATTTTCATGCTATTCGCACTGCTGGCATATGTTCATTGCTATATTATTATCATGCTGATAGGACACCAGCACCATTATCGATGATGCGTATGTTTCACATACACTATTTTGCCGGCTCACACACTTCATCATCGATAATTGCCATGCCACTGCACTGTAGTACTGTTGCATTCATGATATGATTCTTGCTTGGCATATTGTACACATGTACCTGTACACAATCATAGATGATTCATTCTAAAGGGGCGGTTTCCCTCGACATATGCACATTACTATTCCATGTTGCAAGATTTCCGATATGATTACCTTTCTTTACATGTCGCATACATCATGGATTGATTGCATAGCACATCGCATTGGATTTATTCTTGATGTGGATTTTCATGTGATTTCTGGTTTTGAGGACCGTGGGATTATTTAAGAAAAGATGCTTTATTATGAAAAACCCGGTTCCCTTGATATGATATTTGGGGCGTCGCCCCGTGTTTCCTCGGTGCTAGAGGCATGTATTGAGAGAGGGATGACCCGGACTGACGGATTCCCGATATATACTCTGAGAGAGGGCTGACCCGGAATGACGGATGCCCGATGTATTGAGAGAGGGATGACCCGGACTGACGGATTCCCGATATATATACTTTGAGAGAGGGCTGACCCGGAATGACGGATGCCCGATACAGGAGGATTTACGTGTCGATGCTAGGCACGGGTTTCATGATGTTTTTCCATGATTTTGTTTATATCCTCACATTGCATACATGATGCTTATTGTCATTGGGTGACGGGTGGACGGGTTCCACATATTCACAGACATGGATCATATACAGACTGGATTTACACTGATCATACTTCATTTGTATATATAACAGGGTATGAGGGCGCTGTTATATATACCCTTACACCAATATTAGTGGTATGGGACGCTAATATATGTGTATTGATATCATTGATATTTCATCATATTTACTTCATGCAGACATACCTTATACTGATGGCATGTTATTACCTGAGTACCTGGCACTACATACATGATTAGATGTTACCTTGCCACCTTGTTACACTCAGATGTACTCTTGTGGATTATATTACTGATCGTTGACTTAGGTTTATGTCTTGCATTCGGTTTCTGCTTGTAGATGTTTCTATTCACGAGTTGGCAACTCACCCCCGTTGTGCCACAGTTCTTGCAGGTTCTGCCGTACAGGTTCCATTGCGGCATTTCTGGCACACTACCTTCTTGCGGGTGATTTGCTTTTGGTAGGTGGATTCTTTCGCATCAAGAACCACCATTGTATTTACTTTATTCATTGTATCTAGAATTTCCATCAACCAAAACTTGTATATTGTTTCAGACCTAGACTAGTGATGTATTATTCGACCATAGAGTCGCGCTTAGTAGTATTGCGGTTTCCTTGTTGCTTGAGCTTTCTTTTGGTTTTGATCCTCGCCACTTGGCGTTGTATATTATATCATTGCGTGGTTGTGACCGTCGATTGACGAAGAGCTAGCTCCCGCTTGGGGATGCCTTTATTATTGCATATATATATTGTTATCCTTGTTGTACCCCATTCGGGGCCAATTTTACAAAAGAAACTCTGCCGAAATTTTTAGAAAAGACTGTACCGTTTTAAATTGCATATTCGGCTTAGTTATTTAAAAACCTTGATTTACAACATGTTTTTCTTCACTCCTTTAAACAAATTTCTTTACTTATTCTTAAATTGGTTTTAGATTTCTGGGCTTTTGGCTTACTTGGATCAGATGGAGTCCTATAGACTTCATATGGTTCAAGGGCCAGTCACGTGCTCTTTCGGGTCGTGACAAAGTTGGTATCAGAGCGCTAGGTTGACCTTGGTTCGAGTCTAAGTTTGACTATGTGGAGCCTAGGGAGTTATTTATATACGGAACTTAGGCTTGACCTTACGGAACTTAGACTTGGTCGAGGGGGTGTTAGACCCGAACTTTCTTCGCATAGGACGACCCTTGGTTGATGGAATAGGTGACTAAAGTAGAGTGACGTACCGTTGGTATGTTCCGCGGCATACTTACGACACGCCACTCCGCTTAAGGAACCTTAGGATGTGCATATTTTTCGAGATCAGTGATTCTCTTTATATTCAGGATTATTCATCCATTTGAGATTCCCGATTCTATTAGTTTCATGATCATACCTTCATTGATGCTGTTCCTTCCTATGATCATGTATCCACTTTGGATCTGCTGTTTCCCTTCTGGCCACTGATGTGCTCTCTTTGATACTCGATTGAGGTTCCTGTCACCATGTTTGAGCGCAGTTTGGGCTGCTGCTAGGGTTACGGCCGGTGTGAGCTCGTTTGGCACGAGGGCCGACCATTGTGTTTGCTGGTGACATGGAAACGTCTCGAGTTAGTATTGGTGATTTTGACCTCTAGTGGAGGCGAGTGCTTGGTCTTGCACCGGGTGATCGGGCCATTGTTAGAGCTGCCAGTTGAGAGAGGACTGTTGATGTACAACACACCTCAGAGATTGTGATGTCGCCTACCGTGCAGACAGATGGACCAGCTGTTGCTGAGGTTGGCAGGACGTTGCTTTCGGAGCTTACGAGCTGAGATTTGCCGGAGCTTTCAGGCGGATATGCGACGGATGATAGCTAGTCTACCCGGTTTGAGAGACGAAGGTGATTTGTCCGATTTTGCGCCAGAGCGGGCCCAGTTGAGTTGAAGATTTCCAGTGTGGAGAGTCTTGCTCAGATCTAGAGCAGACCGATTCAAAGATGACCGCCAATGTGTTGCCTTTCCTGGAGGATTGAGGCGCTGTTCGGCGTACAGGCGAATGAGCCAGTTGCTGCTGCAAATGATGAGATATCGCCCAGATGGTTGGAGCTACTGCAGCATGAGCATGTTCTTGGAGACGTGATAGTGAGTCGCTAGTCACCTGAGGATAAATGACTAGGACATGTGGTTCGTTCGGTTACCGATGCGAGGTCGTCAGATAGATTGTTTCCAGCTAGAGACGACTTCACGCAGGTTCGTTGAGAGTCGATAGAGACGATCGAATGTCAGGAGCCCATTTTCCAAGTTTAAAGTATACGGAAAGACATGCAGGTGATTCTATGGACCCTCTAGAAGAATGAAACCCTAACTCGACTTAATGACCGTGTGAAAGCCTTTGAACCTTCGGGTTTGCGGCGGTTCCTCGGCGCCATTAGTGAGGCTTGGGTTTGCCCTTCTACGGCTGGACCACCGACGCTGTGGTATGTACTCGATACTATTAAACTGTACCCGAGATGTGAGCTCTTGGGGGATTATGAGGATCTGACGAGTCGATCGGATGGTTCGACATCTTTCGGATATCGTGATGGGACACTGCTTAGGAGACTCCAGATGCGAGCGTAGCCGTCGGAGCGCAGTTCGTGCAGCCATGATGAGACGAGTCCGAATCAGTCGATATTGACGCAGAGTGAAGAAAAGAGTTCGCAAGATATTTCGACGAGATGACGTCCCACTCCGCCGACATCAGAGATGTGATACGCACCCAGAGGCGTGGTATATGGATATATCTTCCAGAAAGAAGCGCGATAAGTATGCAGCCGTTCCGGAATAAGCTTTAGCTTCAGCATTGGATGATGACTTCCGGGCAATTCGGCAGGAATGAGATTGAGAAAGGAACCTCGACAGGACCTTTCTGGAGTACGATACGAGGAGACCTAGACCCAGGAGAGGTCGTATTGCGCACACCCAGCAAGACAGAGTTCAGCATTGTCGACGAGGTAGTTGACCAGGTTCGGATAAAGGAAATTGCCCTGATGCGTTGCGAATTGATCAAGGGCGGATGAGTGATGAGTATTCCTTCGATGGTTGGGACGTGTTCCCGAGGACCTGTTCGGCCTGACATCTCCTACAGAATGGTGAAGCTACAGAATACGCGATTTCGAGTCCGTGTGAGAGACTTCAGATTTACCGTGGCCGAGAACAGTGCAGTGCGTAGTAGCTTGACGTGACGTCATAGTGGACGACGATAGAGACAGTTGGAACGAGAGGTTCGTGTGAGACACTGACGAGCTGCCATTACTTCCCATCGAGACTAGAGACGTGATATGCTACCTTACGAGTAGTCGTGAGGTTTGACCGAGAGATGACCAGAGAAGTGCCAGAACGGAATCGTCCCCGTTAGCACACCTGACAGGGCCGATGAGCCGATTGACTGCGAGATAGGGAATCCGCAAAGAAGATAAGGACCCAGAGTCAGAGGACGCCAGACCGTGAACAAGAGGCAAGTAGATATCCTGCGCTGCTAGCAGTGGATGCACCGACTCCTTCTCGACCTTGGAGGAGGAACTACCGACGACGGTATTTATGATTTGTGATTTTGTGATTCGATTATCACGTATCCGTCATTTTGGATTTCGGTATTTTGGGCGTTCTGTTTGCATGATTTAGTTTTGATGATTGAGTTTCATGATATTGGTTTCATGCACCCACTGGATATTTATATATTTGCGCAGAGTTATTACATTTGAGATATTGATTGAGATTTCATGCCTACCGTATGCAGTGATTTGATTTGCACTTCCAGCGTAGTTTTCATGCACCTTAAGTGTTTTGATATACGATTTTGGGTGCACACCAGATGCACTAAATCGGGATTCTTCGTGCATGTCACATGCACCTGATTTTTTCTGTCAGGCACACACGTTGCCTACGACAGATGTTTCGTGCACACCAGTTGCACCTAGATGTTGTTTTGTATACCTGTTTGACACATTTATGGATTTTGATTCCTTGCGCACCAGACGCATAGGATATTCTTAGATATGCATTTCGGGATTGATTTCTAGTAGAGCAGTACATTTTATGATATTCTCTCTGTATTGATATTTTTGGAGCCCCGACAAATGGATTACTACTGAAATTGTTTTAGTATTGGGGGTTTAAATTTAAATTCGGGGACCGAATTTATTTAAGGGGGGTAGATTGTAACATCTTCAAAAATATAAAATATTAATTTTGGGAATTTTTATAATTTAATATTATTTTATTGATTATTTTAATATTAAATTTATAATTAAATGCAAATAAATAGGAAAAATGTTAGAAAAATTATGGAAAATTCTAAAATAGGGTAAATTAGAGAATTTTGACATTTTAAAGTTTTTGTGATTAGTTTGACACTAATTTAGTACTAATCGCGATTAAAAATCGCTAATCGGATTTTTGGCTTTTTGTGCAAAACTTGCACATATCATTTTTTATCACACTTGTGCATTTTCTACCATGTTACTTTGGGTTTACTTTTGGGGTGAGAAGGTTTTGGAATTTTAGAAAAAGGAAAAGAAAAAGAAAAAGAGAAAAGAAAATAGGTATGGTGAGAGAGAGAGAGTAGGTGAGGACTTTGACTAAAAACCTTAGCCTTTTCTCATCACTCTCCTCCTCATTTCTCTCCCTCTCCCACCATTTGCTGCTGCTGCTCCTGCACCCCCCTTTCCCTCCCTTTTCAACTCCTCACTTCACCTCAAAAACAACCTCAAAACCACATGTCCATTTCATTAAAGTTGTGCAAAATCCCTAGATCTACACATGGAGCTAAAGAAGCAAGGATTTTGGCCACTAGGGGCAACTCAAGAATTTTCTTGAGTTGCTAATGGAGGTAATTTCTGAACCATTAGTTTAGCTATAGCATTTTCCTTACCCCATGTTTAGTTTAGAATTGAAATTGTGTGATGTTATAGACTTGGTGAAAACCTAGTTAGGGTTTGAGAGGAACTTGTGTTGTATTATGAAATTGAGCTCAGTAGAGGTCTTACCAACACCCTAGTGTTTGAATTGGAACCCAAACATGAAGCTAAAACCAGAATACGGATTTTAGAAACCAATATCGGGGGAAATCTGGAATCTGTCACTGTGATTGAGAATCTGCTAATACACCGAGACTCCTAAAATAATATTGAGTGGACAGTGAGATGTGCAGGCACTAATGAACCATCACCCCAAACCCTAGCTCCCCACTCCACCTTCAGGCCGCCAAAATCCCCTTTCTGGCCGCAATTTGCGGCCAGACCAGAAAGGAACTTCCTCGTTTTGCGTGCCTGGCCCTATTTCCTCAATTCTTGGCCCTGGGTACTTCTAGTTTTGACAGATTCTATCTAGGGTGAAATCTGGGACATATATCCTAAGTTGCTATTTTGGATTCGTGTTTCCGTATTCCGTATTTTTGATTCTGAAATGGTGTAATGTGTTTTGCCTTGACTATTTGGCGTTTATACGACGATATAGAGGATTTATTGATAGTTTTGAAGGCGTGCCATAGGTTCTCACCTATAGGCCCTCTTATCGTATCGTTTTGGATTTCATGCGCCGTTTTAGCTTGGATTTGGTTTTAATGCGCATATACGATATCTGATGTGTAGGTACCCATGAAGACTTCGGGACGACAAGCAAATGCGTGGTGACGTCCGCAAATGATGATGCAAGGTGAGTAGATTATATCTACAGGGGGAAGTCGGGTGGATGGCGTATAGCACCCCCGCAGTCCGTAGATAGATTACTATGTAGTTTATTGTGATAATAGGTGTATTATGGATAGTGTAGGGTTAGAAGTGACTAATGTAGTTCATAGTCGCGAACCCTAGGATAGAATTACACCTACACACACACCCTTGCTTATTACTTGTACTTGCACGGTGTTTGATGATATGTGATGACTTTGGAGATGAGTCGATGATGTGGGCTTGATGCCGTGAGATCGGTGATTGGATACGATTCATATGTGGGATATGACTTGTGATTCTTTCTTGCGGGCTTGGGATATGTGTTTACCCCCGCATGCATACTTTATTGATGGTATCGATTTGTACTAGACATAGAGTAGTACCCCCAGATTATATGATCTGATGATAGTGATACCTGCTATGTGACGAGATAGTGAGATGTTGACCTGTACCCAGCTTTTGGGGATGCCGTACGATGATTTACCGTACGAGCCGATATTGATGATAGATCCGCACTTATAACTCGAGGATTCTTACGATATGACATTGAGGCGGGATCACCGACTATATATCTATATATATATACATTGACTCAGATTTAGGTGGTTTCCACACCTACCCCTCCTGATCGACCTTATACTTAGATGTAGTTTGCATAGTAGATACTTCACTGTGGTGTTGACTATTAGATTCTGCATTTTCATGCTATTCGCACTGCTGGCATATGTTCATTGCTATATTATTATCATGCTGATAGGACACCAGCACCATTATCGATGATGCGTATGTTTCACATACACTATTTTGCCGGCTCACACACTTCATCATCGATAATTGCTATGCCACTGCACTGTAGTACTGTTGCATTCATGATATGATTCTTGCTTGGCATATTGTACACATGTACCTATACACAATCATAGATGATTCATTCTAAAGGGGCGGTTTCCCTCGACATATGCACATTACTATTCCATGTTGCATGATTTCCGATATGATTACCTTTCTTTACATGTCGCATACATCATGGATTGATTGCATAGCACATCGCATTGGATTTATTCTTGATGTGGATTTTCATGTGATTTCTGGTTTTGAGGACCGTGGGATTATTTAAGAAAAGATGCTTTATTATGAAAAACCCGGTTCCCTTGATATGATATTTGGGGCGTCGTCCCGTGTTTCCTCGGTGCTAGAGGCATGTATTGAGAGAGGGATGACCCGGACTGACGGATTCCCGATATATACTCTGAGAGAGGGCTGACCCGGAATGACGGATGCCCGATGTATTGAGAGAGGGATGACCCGGACTGACGGATTCCCGATATATATACTTTGAGAGAGGGCTGACCCGGAATGACGGATGCCCGATACAGGAGGATTTACGTGTCGATGCTAGGCACGGGTTTCATGATGTTTTTCCATGATTTTGTTTATATCCTCACATTGCATACATGATGCTTATTGTCATTGGGTGACGGGTGGACGGGTTCCACATATTCACAGACATGGATCATATACAGACTGGATTTACACTGATCATACTTCATTTGTATATATAACAGGGTATGAGGGCGCTGTTATATATACCCTTACACCAATATTAGTGGTATGGGACGCTAATATATGTGTATTGATATCATTGATATTTCATCATATTTACTTCATGCAGACATACCTTATACTGATGGCATGTTATTACCTGAGTACCTGGCACTACATACATGATTAGATGTTACCTTGCCACCTTATTACACTCAGATGTACTCTTGTGGATTATATTACTGATCGTTGACTTAGGTTTATGTCTTGCATTCGGTTTCTGCTTGTAGATGTTTCTATTCACGAGTTGGCAACTCACCCCCGTTGTGCCACAGTTCTTGCAGGTTCTGCCGTACAGGTTCCATTGCGGCATTTCTGGTACACTACCTTCTTGCGGGTGATTTGCTTTTGGTAGGTGGATTCTTTCGCATCAAGAACCACCATTGTATTTACTTTATTCATTGTATCTAGAATTTCCATCAACCAAAACTTGTATATTGTTTCAGACCTAGACTAGTGATGTATTATTCGACCATAGAGTCGCGCTTAGTAGTATTGCGGTTTCCTTGTTGCTTGAGCTTTCTTTTGGTTTTGATCCTCGCCACTTGGCGTTGTATATTATATCATTGCGTGGTTGTGACCGTCGATTGACGAAGAGCTAGCTCCCGCTTGGGGATGCCTTTATCATTGCATATATATATTGTTATCCTTGTTGTACCCCATTCGGGGCCAATTTTACAAAAGAAACTCTGCCGAAATTTTTAGAAAAGACTGTACCGTTTTAAATTGCATATTCGGCTTAGTTAATTAAAAACCTTGATTTACAACATGTTTTTCTTCACTCCTTTAAACAAATTTCTTTACTTATTCTTAAATTGGTTTTAGATTTCTGGGCTTTTGGCTTACTTGGATCAGATGGAGTCCTATAGACTTCATATGGTTCAAGGGCCAGTCACGTGCTCTTTCGGGTCGTGACAACAGATCACCATTATATGTTGATAGAGCCTATAGGATTCTTGCTTGACTGCCAGTATTATGATGGTGATCATATACGTGGGAGCTGGAAGGTCCATAAGCACATCCTTAAATGTCCCTAGTCGAGAGAGTATCGGGACTATGCATCGATACTCCGAAGTAGACTGGTGTATACTTTTCGAGACCCCGATGAGGGGCGGTGGCCGGTCTCACAAGCCATTGGTGTCTGTTAGTCACCTAAGATAGTATACAGGTGCTCACTGGAGGTGAGTACACTGGACGGACTCGCCGGGAATATGCTTGATGGTATTATACGTGTTGTTAGATAGCAGTTCTCAGGTGATATGAGTAAAGGTTAGTCTGTCGACCTGAGATCGTCATTTGTCTCGTGTGAGTTCCCACCGTGCTTTGATTACTACCCTTCCATGGCTCAAAGGAGTCGTGCAAATAGGTTTTACTTCGGTTCAGTCCCGAGCCACATGGAGACAGAGTGTAACATTTCAGAAATACAAAATATTATTTTTGGAATTTAAATAATAAAATAATATATTTCACGAAAACTATTTGAGTATGAATTTGGGGTTTTCGTAAAATGGTATAATTATATACCGATATTTGGAAAATAATTGGAGATTAATATGTATTATTAATTATAAAGGCATTTATTGGATTTAGACATTTGATAAATAACTATGCAATTAATTAGATGCAAGTTTATGTTAAGCTTGATTAGTGTACTACTAATTATGATTAAGCCAAATCCATCTTTTAAATAACCATAGCTAGTGCACCATGATATGTTATAGTTGTTGCATATTGTTTCATTTGTATTTGTGGTATTTGGTTTTAAATGAAAAGAGAAGAGAAAAATGAGAAAGGAAAGAAAAGAAAAAGTTATTTGTTGTAATGTTTTAGAAATCGTTTTGCGAATTTTCCGTTTTTAAGGCAAAATAGTCGGTATTTTCTGTTTTAACCCGATTGTGATCCAACTTCAATATAAACTTGCCGACACCTAGTTTAGCTAGAATAAAGCTAGTGTACGAACTTTGGGTGTCAATTGGAAGTTTTGGTTCACATAGAATTTTTCCCAAATTAAATATTATTTTAATGCATTTAATTAATAGTTTCATTTGTGCATTCTTTTTTTTTTTGGCCAAAATTCCATTCATTCTTGCTTTGGCCGAAATCTTTTTCTTGATGGGTTTGATATGGATAAGTGCATGAGTCATTGCTATGTTTCTAGAATGGTATGAGGTGTTTATATGACTCATTCTTTGCATTAATGTCTTTTGTTCACCTTAAGATCTTTGTTGGATATTTTTGTGGAGAGATTTTTTCTTATGGTCACCCCCCATTTCCATTCACTGTGACAAATTGTGCTTCATTGTGGCCGAGCACTATTTATGCTATGATTTGGCCAAGCCCAATTTATATTGGGTGAGGAAATTTTTCTCATTTGCAAAATCCTTTTCTCACTTCATCAAATTTCCAAAAGGCAACTTCAATTAACTTTCACCCGATTCGTTGGGTGTCTTAAGGCAATGTATTCTACATTCTCTCCTTCAATCTTAGACTTGTCGGCTAGCAAACTTGAGTTTCAAATCAAATTTGGAGGTATAAAATCCTAACCCTAATCTCTTTGTTGTTCTAATACTTTAATTGGCTTATTAGTTGTTAAAATTAAGCTATTTAATTGCATGTTTAAAATTCTAGGAATGGTTTTTGGGCAAATCAATTAGGGTTTTGATTAGTGAATAGATTAATTGTTAGTTTTAACCAAATGAAAACTAACCATGTTGCTAATTTGTTAAATGATATTTTCCTAATTACCTAATTAGCTTAATTACAAACTAGACTTTTGCTAATCCTAATTAAGTGAGTTTTAAAATTACAGTAAAGGTTTAAATGGTTTAACCTTGCTATTTTGTGATGTTTGTAAATTCTAGTTTGGTAAAAACTTGTAGTTTTGTGCTAAATTGATATAAGTTGCTTACTAGGTTTCGGTGAATTTTAGGCGTGGGTTTCTTTTGACGTTGCGACGTTATTTATATTAGATTCCACGTTTATTATTGTGTTGTGAATGCGCGATCGGTACGATCAGAGTCTAGGCTTGGTAGTTGTGTCGCTTTGCGTTCCTAGCTAGGGTCGTACCGATGTCGTTTGTGACTTTGTGTAGTTTTTGCTCTTGAGTTCGTTTCGTAGTGTCGCTACGCACGTTAGCCACTAAACGGACACTCGAGAGTATGTTTGGAGTAGGTGCGTCGGTTAAACGTAGTTTGTACGTGTTTTGGGTCTATTGCTAATATATACATGTTATATTGTTATATGCTTTCAGGATCGCAGGCGGGGACTTCGGGCGCTGCGAACAGGGAAAAACAGGTGGTAGGTTTTACTTAGCCAGGAGCGTTGGTGAGTAGATTTAATATCTACAGGGGGATCGCCCGCATGGCGTTATGCGTCTGGGCTAGAGATGACATGATATCGTCGCATATTTTATTTCATAAATAGAGTTGCGCATACACCTTATTGCTTAATTATTTGTTGTGCTTGGACTTGTACCCTTAGGACACTGCACTATTATTGACGGCTCATGTTGCACGAGCACTGATTGTATGCCACACACACCGTCAATAATTGCCATGGCACGCATACCACACATACCTATATGATATTGTTTGGTTAGGGACATTGAGACATTGGTTCATATTTCTTTATGCATATGACATATAGCATACCTGCATACCTACATGCTTACACATACGCTTTGACATGCTTACATGCTAGTTACCTGTATACCTATAGGGTATTGTACCATTAGCGATAGATACATATACACATAATGACATAGCTACATGTATACCTTGTATACATAGTTCGCTTATACCCGGAGGGTATATTACATCATCACTGATAGGTAGATGCATATACCTTACTATACCTTATGTTCACACATATATCTGGCTATAGCTACATATTTACCTTTATTTGATATTATATAGACTTGGAGAAATTAGGAACCGCATGTATATACTTTAACTTATTGCAGTTAAGTAGCGGCTTTTCCTTTATATGCTCACATTACAGTTTTATGTTGCATATATTATATTCATGGATTTTCGCATTGAGATATGGATTTTCGCATTGAGATATGGATTTTTCATGAAGTTTTCTGGATTTGAGGACCGTGGTAGTTTCATGAAATTATGTATTATTTGAAAAACCCGGTTTCTCTTGATATGATATTTCAGCAGCCACCATGAGTTTTATCGGTTCGGATATATATACCCTATGCGAGGAGCGTCGTGGGCCGTGTGAGGGTACATGGTAGGGCCCGGTACGGTTTCCCTCGGCAAGATGATCAACGGTCCATGCTGATTGAGCCTGGAAGGTGGGCAAGTACCTACCGGTGACAGTACCAATGACTTGGCGGTTATCTTGGGGATACCGACGGGAGTCATGTACGTATGGATACGTACCTATCAGGGTATAGCGTATGATACGTACCTATCAGGGGGCCAGTCGTGGTGACAGCACCTGGTAGATCAGTATTTAGGTGTCGATGATTGACACTTGGTTTCATGATATTTTTACTTCTAAGTATATATAACAGTGGAATGGGACGCTGGTATATATGCATATATATATATATATATATATATATATATATCTTAGTGGAATGGGACACTAATATATATGTATATATATAAATTCATATACTTCATCTTAATTATTCATGCAAATATACTTTGGGATATAGGAGATTCATTTGAGATTGGATACAGGATATATATGAGATTGCTGATTTTGTACATTCAGGATATATGAGATTTACTTGATATTGTACATTCAGGGTTTGTGAGACTTACATGATATGAGAGCCAATTTGGGGGCTGATTTGAGGAATTGGGATTTGGATTGTCTTGATGGACTTTGGTCCTACCACGATGTCAGGATTCCGTGGAAATGACATGTTTCATTCCATACTCCACATTTATTGTTTATGCACTGCTTCATGTATTAGTAGTACCTGATAGAGTATCTTCCATGACTGTTGCATTTACATACTTTATTTTATATACATTGCTTCATGTATTAGTTGTACCTGCTAGAGTACCTTTCATGATTGTTGCATATATACATTGTCATATCATTGTTCCATGTATTAGTTGTACCCGATGGGGTACATTACATGACTATTGCATACATATTGTCATATTACTGCTTCATGTATTAGTGATACCTGCTAGTGTACCTTTCATGACTATTGCACACATATGACTTTTATTGCTATTAGCTTGCTTATGTTAGATTCGCGCCGTACGTGCATATTTGCGATTATCTGCATATGTTATTTACTATTCACGAGTTGGCAACTCACCCCCGTTGTGCCATATTGTTTTGCAGGTTGTTCCCCAGAGTAGTCGAGGCAGGCTATTCATCTATCACATCATCTTTTGCAGCGGATACCGCTTCGGCTTACAGTGTGCAGTTTTGCTTAGCTGGGTTTTACGGTTATCCAAGATTGTTTATTGTTTATTCATTGTATCCATGTACTCTCCATTTACCATTATCTTGTATGACTTAGAGACTTGATGTGAGGACGATATTGTGTATTATTTTGTGACTTGGAGATCTTTTATACAGTTTTACTTCTATCGCCTTTTATTTCTTCGCTACGGCGTCGTATATCTGTTGTGGTGGTTGTTTTCCGCCGTTGGGCGTGGATTTGCTCCCGTTGGAGATGCTTTAGTTATATTTATGTTATACCCATTTTTGGGATTGGTTTTTACAAAGGAGGTGCCGCCAAAATTTTAAAGGAAGAAAAGTTGGACTTTAAAGAATTTGGGTTGAGATTTCAAAGGTTTTGAAAATGCTATTATCACTTTCTTACTACTTTTGATGGTTTAGATTGCTGGGTTTTCGGTTTACTTAAATTGCGTTACGCCTGTAGACGTTGCGTAGTTTAAGGGCCGTCACGTGCTAATTTCGGGTCGTGACATTTATGAGAGGGGGACAACAGAGAAAGTGAGAGGGGGGTCCTTATCTCTACAACCATGGCACCATCTATTCTTCACTTCCCTCATCCTTCATTCCTTCATCATCTTCACCCTCATCCTCCACCTCCTCTACACCCCAAAACCACCTCAAAACCTCATGCCACCTTCACAAAAAATGTGCACCACCTCATCCTACACCCCCTAGCAAGCTCAAGTTTGGATTTTGAGCATTTTCAACCATCTCAGAATTTTATTCAGTTGCTCTAAGAGGTATAACCTTCACTTTTTATCTTGTTAAGTGGTTTCTTCATCTCCTAGTTAAGTTTAGTGTTTGTTTAAGCAAGATTAGTGACTTTGGTAAATTCTAGAATGATGTTAGTGGGTGATTTGAGTTGTAGAGGTGTATTTGAGGTTTAGTTAGTGACCACAACCCTTCTAGTGTTAGAATTCTGTCCCAAACTGAGTTTAGAAGTCCAAAACACGAACTTAGGTTTTTCTGATATCTGGTTTTGTGGAAAATATGATGATGAATTAGGATCTGCTATAACTTGGAGTCTCTGAAATTTAATTAGCAGATATAGTGAGATGTGCAGATCTATAGAAAGCTACCCTGGAAGCCTGAGCTCAATCGCTCATTTTCTGGCCGCCCTTTTATTAGATTTGGCCGTAATTTGCGGCCCAATTTTGGAATTAGGGTGCGAAACTTGGTCTGTAGCTCACACATTAGATAACTAGACCTACCTTGTATGAAAAAAGTCTAATTTCACCTTAACAAAAATTTAGAGTCATTTTACATTATTTCTGGCGATATTTTGCGACTTTTGAAATTTGATTTTTGGATATTTGTGTTTTGACTCGGTCGTTGGACGTTCGTACGTCAACGATGAGGGTTATTTGGTTGTTTTTGCATGCGCAGGCTATAGGTTCTAACCTATGAGCATTTCGTGTGCCGTATCGGTTTTCGGACTTGATTTAATATCCTTACGATGTGTATTGAATGCAGGTACCTTCGCGTGGACTTCCGAGACGACGAAGGAGATCAAGAAGTTCATCGACTTCGGCTAAGCGAGAATATTGCAGGTGAGTAGATCTATATCTACAGGGGAAGTCTGGTGGATGGCGTATAGCACCCCCGCAACCATTGTAATTGAAAGTCATTATATAGAATATAATTTGGAGAAACATATGCTATGAACTTACGGATATGATCAAAAGATTTAGTATGAGATGATATGATAAATATAAGATGACTCAGATTGATATATTAATATGATGAAATGAGGATGTGAAGCGATATATAGATATATAATTGAACAGAGGACAAGTATGAGATGATATATATTAATATGAGGATATGATGAAATAAGATAACATGAGCGGATATGCTTGATATGAGGATGTGAGGCGATATGAAAACATAGATACATATGCCAAGATTTGTTATGAGATTGATGAGATATGATATGAGATTGATATAGATATGATATGAGGTTGATATAGATATGACATGAGATATCAATATATTCATGTGTATATATATGAGAATATGAGATGATGTTAGGTTTTAGGACGATAGATCCTTATTCTGATTTGATGACACCGTACGATTGATTATATCGTACGTGATAGAATACTAGATGATTGATCCGCACTATCAACTCGAGGATGATGTACGAGGATTATATCACATCTAATGCTATGAGGCTGGATCGTCGACTTATGGATTTGTCTTGATTCAGAGAATCATTGCTGCTAAACGCCGTAGTGGATAATGAGTTATATTTGATGTATCCAGTGATAGTTACATATCTTATTACCGTTCATGTTATGCTATATTATTTCCCGTGACATACGTACTATGTTCTAGCACTTACCTGCATATGGCTTTGTCTACTAGTACACCTGCACTATTACCGATGATGCGCATGTTACACTTACACAGATTTGCCGGCTCACACATTCATCATCGGTAATTGCCTTGCCACCTACACAGTAGAACTGCCATATCACGGTATTATTCTTGACTGTAAAGTACATTCATTGTTCAGTAATTATCACATGATATGCTTACATGATATTACTTGAGATGCTTACATTACTGTTCTATGTTGCATAGACTGTACTTTATAGTTGCATGCATTGCGATGCTGTTTTCATGAGATCTCTGGATTTGAGAACCGCGGTTATATTTCAAAGGAAATTATGTATTGTTTTAAAAACGCGGTTTCTCGTGATTTGATATTTTGTGTCCACCATGAGTTTTCTCGGTTCTGAGCTATGTGATACCCGATACGAGGAGTGGGGAGGAACCGTCTTTGGGTATATGGTAGACCCGGTAAGGTACCCCGTGTTAGTGTATATACCTTATAGGCCATTATTGTATCATACTGGTGTGTATATTACTTAATGGAAGCTTGGGATATTCACAGTTGTATTGACAGTCTTGCTCAAAACGGTAGTATGTACTTGGTTTGTTTCTACTTCAATGTGTGCATGTGTTTCTTTTAGCATATCGCTTATACATATTAGTAGAGCCCTTAGGATCTTTGCTTGATTACCAGCGTTGTGATGGTAGTCACAGTAGTGGGGGCTGGGTAATCTACAAGAACATCCTTATACAGGTCCCTAGTCGTAGGATTATCGAGACGGGGTATCGATACTCCGGAGTAGATTTGTGTATACGCTTCTCATCCCAGCAGGGGAGATGGTCTGTCCCACAGCCATTAGTACGTCGTACTGGAGATAGTATGCAGGTGCTCGTTAGGTTACGAGTACACTGGACATGACTCGTCGGGAACTGTTGGTTGGTATTATACCTATCGTCGGGTAGCAGTTCCCAGATGACATGAGTACAGCTTAGTCCGTTAACTTGACACTGCTACTTCGCCTCGAGTGTGTTCCCACTGTACTTTGATTACTACCCAACCACGGCTTAAAGGAGTCGTGCAAACAGGCAGTAGTTGGGTGCAGTCCCGAAGCACTTGAAGGCAGTGGCGGTTAGATAGGATTCTTCTCTCCCGGTATTGGGGGTTGATATCGCGCTGTGTTCGGAGAGCCATTACACAAAGTCCCTGGCCAGGGCAAGCGAGATTTACTGGTAGGTATTCCAGTAGTTTCTCAGGGTGTTTTGGGCTACACTTTGACACGACTTATTGCGCTATTAGGGGTCGGACGATTACCGCCCCCTAGGCCCGATATGCGATACTCTTAGACGAACGACCGGACTGTACAAAGATTGTCACATTCAGGCTCAGTAGGAGTTCGGATGGGTTTCCTCATCGGCCTTCTTATTGACAGATACCTGGGTAGCCATTACATGCAGCTAGTACCGCTTGCGACTTGTTGTTAAACCCACAGCCAGCGTACTGTCGAGTCTTTAGAGTCCCACACAGAGAGTTTCCCTACATCGGAAGAAAGATATAGAGGCCGTATGGTTATACAGCAGGGCTTCGATCACGTACGTGCACTTGTGCGCGTATGATGTTCGGGTGGATAATACTAGTGGGTTCTGGTTTAAGTCGGATCCTAGTATTATATTGATGGATGGGTTTGTCTCTTTGTATTCGTGTTTTTTGAAACATGGATGCGGGTATATATATACGGATGAGAGGGGCATAGAAGGAGACACCTAATTAAGGTTTTGACCACTGACTTGATTAAAACAATTATGAGGTAGAGGAAAGTATTTGTTATATTTGTAAATGATAATTATGGCATGGCTACTTGTATTGACTACTTGACTTGGTTTGACCATTTGACTAGGTTTGACCACTTGACTTGGTTTGACTCTTTGACTAGATATTTCTTGTGAGATATTTTGTGGCACTAGATATTTTGGGTGAGATATTTTCTTGCCATGCTTGTAGTCATATCAAGTGAGCCATATCATTTTTATTATCATAATCAAAAACCATTTCTATTTCCTCAAGTTAGCTCTCTTCTTCTTCCTCTCAACTAAAAACCCTTAAGGTCTCATGAGTTGATTAAACTAGGGTTTCAAGAGACAAATAAATCCGTCGTCATTATCTACATCACCCAGGCCTTCAAGTTTAGCAAGCTTGTTACCCTAGTTATCTCGGATTTGAGGTTGGAGCTCGGACTATAGACTCTTGGGTGGATCGTCTTTGACTCGAGAAAGCCGACGAGGAAGCCACGATCCGGATCGATCCTTGGAGCCTACGATAACGAGGAGGATAGCGGAGAAGACCCGAAGGACTTGTATCATGAGGTATAACATTCTTTCCGAGTAGTTAAATCTCATGTAGTTTGTTAGCTAGGGTTTATGTTCGATCCTTGGTTCTAGTCGGTGTTACGAAGGCCGTAAAAATCATTTTTTGCAATTTCCGCCTCCCCGTTAACACGTGGGGTGCGCGACATCGACTTACCGTGGTATCAAATGCTCTCATAAACCTTAGATAGCTTGTAGCAATATTAGAATTCCGCCGTTTTTTGTCGCGCAAAAACTGCCGAAAAAACAGTTTTCAAAAATGATGTTTTGAGTTGTTTTCACACCCCGCGGGCTCACGGATTGAACCGAGAAGCTGCGGGGTAGAGCGTGCGCACCCCGGGGACCTTTCGAGGGGGAGAAGGGGTGAACGGCTGGGCCCACTCCCCAAGACCACCACAAGGTGGTCTTGGAGATGGGGACCCTTGGGCAGTTTCGGGTCTGCCTCACCCCCTGGACACCTCATGGTGGCCTCGGGGGTGGGGTGTCTCCTCTAGACCCCCCGACTCGAATTTAATTTCGTTCTTTAACTTCCCGCGAAGGTTCGGGTGGGTTTCGAGTTCGTTTCGACTCCCGGATTGGCTTAAAACGATCGTTTTTGGAACTTTAGCTCACTGGATTTTCAAGTTTTGGAAAATTGGTTAAGTTTGCTAATTGCGTGCAGAATTCTAATGTCGTAGTTACTTTACAAGCTTTGTGATGTATATATGTGTTTGGAAACGTCGACTAATTGATATACGTCGATTAGTCGGGGTTGCACATATCTGTGATGATGTAATGTTGGTTTGTGTATATGAACTTGTTGGATCGTCGTGGATGAATAGCCGGGGATGTGAGATGAGGGTTTTCATTCTTTTATTCGATGTAAATTTGTAAAGTGATGTAATATTATTTTTGCAGGGCACATCCTGGTTGAGTTTGTAGCCACCGTTGTATTATTTCTTTTACCGTTTTCTGCTCTTAGGATAGACCCAAGGTGGGGTGCACAAACTACCGGGTACTTTGAAGTCCCGAGTGGCCTACTCACTTTGTTGAGGGAGGTTGCTTCACTTCGGGTATTTGGCGGGTAGTTTGCCGCACCCGTAGGGGTCTAGGGTGGGGTTTGGCTCTTCATCACGACCGTGGAATCCGTCTTTCGTTACAGGCTCAAACGAAACGCGGAATTCCTAGTATATCCAATGTGTTCATCTGTGATCTGGAATGCCTATCATTGCGTCTGATGAATGGATATTATTATATATGTATTATACAATAGACGTTGCTTATGTTTTGCATCCGCGCTAGTCCAGCCCCCGCTCTGTCGTTAGTTAAGTAACCTAACGGGTGATGACGGGCCCCATGGCGAACACGGATGGTATAAGCGTACGTTGTATTTTCGTTGTTTTCTGCAATGGTAGGTTAATTGATGGGACTGCATTACATTAATGCAAAGCAAACAAACCAAAGCTGAATCGTTGGAACAAATTTTAAAACCACTCGGTTATTTTAAAACAGCAGACTTTTAAATGCGAAGTTTGAACCACTCCTTTTAAAAGCTATCAGGTTCCTTCGATTATATCAAGTTCACTACGTTCACGGTTTCGCCAATACCATTCGTAGCCCTCCGTCATTTCATATGAATAGTCAGTAGTATTCAAGCTATGTTTGTTGGCCTTCGTCATGGCATAGTGATTCGTAGCTGCCGGGTGTTCATATGTAGCATAGATAGATGCGTTGGTTTAGGACAGTCGTATTACTTTGTTGGCCTTCGTCAAGGGTATATACGGGTGGGTTCGAATTAACCTGGACAATGATGGGTAGAACTTGATATGCCTATCCGTGAGCGAGGGAATTTCCTTAGATTCTTTCTGAACCGAACCGGGAAAGCAAGCATCCAAAGCAGCAGATTTATTGGCCTTCGTCAAGGTCATAAGAGCATGGGGAAAAAATCCACATCGGGAGTTTCTAAAGAAACTGAAACTTGCTAGTGCTGCATACCATTTGGAGTTTGATAATGTTGGTACGATTCCTTCAGCATTATCACACAATGATATTTAGATCCCGATCCTACTGTGAGTATCCGCTACTCCTCGGGAGAATACCATTTGGAGTTTGATAATGTTGGTAGGATTCCTTCAGCATTATCACACAATGATATTTGGATCCTGATCCTACTGTGAGTATCCGCTACTCCTCGGGAGAATTTTCACTTAACGATCAATACTATAAACCAAGTAGGTGTCTAGAACAGTGTTAGCGGGGCTACGCCTCCAGGGAAAAGAGGTTATTTAATTAAGAAACTTCACGAAAGCATCGTAAAACCTCCCTCGAAGTACCGACACTAGCCTGGCCGAACGGTTAAGCAAGAATTGTACGGTGAGATCAATCCTGACTGATTCTTCTTTTATGATTTGATGAAGGATTCGAGAGACAGTGGGAGCTATCCTGTTTAGATAAATTAAAAACCAATCTAAACTTGCAAGAGCATCATGCTAAGTGTTTTCTTCTCTCTCTCTTAATTGCAGCGACCCAGTGACCAAGACTAGGTTACATCTAGATAATAAAATGACTGAATCTGACTATAATGACTGGCAAAGGTCTGTCCAGATGTCCTTTACCTATGAAAAGCTTCGAAACCTCTTTACTACTCAAGCCCCCACCGTCTCAGGTCCAGTTTCCACCGTCGCGGATATTGATATCCGTAAGACATCGGAAAAGGACAGTGCGAATGCCAAGTGCCTCGTGTTGTCCTCAGTAGATGGTGTAAACCAGAAGAAGCACGAGATGATGGACTTAGCTTCCATCTTCCTCCATAACAAAGATTTATATGGAGAGCAATCTCGTATCGCAAGATATGAGACCTCGAAGGAATTGCTTCAAGCGAGGTTGGCTGTTGGGTCATATGTAGGGGACAACATCCTTACGATGACTAGCTATATTAATGAGCTTACGGACCTGGAGACCACGTTGGGAAATGGGTCATATGCTGACTTGTTTCTACAGTCCCTACCTCCTACTCACGCCCAGGGGAAAAAAGTTATACTTCCAGTTGAGGGCATACTGAAGGAAACCAGGGAGACACCCGCTCTACTTATTGGGGAAATCTTTCTCTTCTGGATTTAAGGCGGATGCCAAGGGTGAGAAGAAGAAGACCTCCACAAAGATGATATGCGGTGTCAGTAAGGTAGAAGGACAGGAAAGGGCAAAAGTTTCGGGGCTAACAGTAGGGAATGAGGGATGTTCTTATTGTTGCGGGAAAGGACATTGGCAGAGGGATTGTATAGCTTGTAAAGCTAGTAGACAGGATTCGAAGCACTTTGTGGCTTCGGTTTCGAGTGTGTTTGTAATTGAAAACTGTCTATCAATTAACTCTACTTCCTGGGTACTAGATACCGGATCAGGATCTCATATCTGTAATTCATTACAGGCTTTGAGAAAATATAGAGTTATCAGGGTAGATGATATGACTCTTAGGGTGGCTAACGGAATGAGCGTGACGCTGAATCCGTAGGGGAATATCACTTAGAATTGACGAGTGGGCAGATATTGATTCTACGTAACTGTTTGTATGTACCTAGTCTAGCTTGTAATATCATATCTGTATCCTTAATTTCTAAGGAAGGATATGATTTTACATTTGTAAGCGATGTGGTCCACATCCACCTAAATCAAACTCTGATTGGATCAGGTACATTAGATAATGGTATATACGAATTAAATCAAGCTCAGGTTTTCAGTGTCCAGAACACACTTAAAAGAAAGTCTCCGGAAACAAATCAGGCTTTCTTATGGCATTGTAGACTGGGTTACATCAATGAAACACGGTTGACTAAGTTATATAGAGAGAGGGATAATTGGATCCGTTCGAATATCAGTCTTATGCAACTTGTCAATCTTGTCTCATGGGAAAAATGACAAAGACTCCATTCACTGAACACGGAGTAAGAGCGAGTGAGCTCTTGGGACTTCGTTCACTGAACACGGAGTAAGAGCGAGTGAGCTCTTGGGACTCATACACAGCGATGTATGCGGTCCAATGTCTACACATGCACGAAGTGGTTATTCCTATTTCATTACTTTTACGGATGATTTCTCTAGGTATGGACATGTCTTCTTGATGAAGCATAAATCCGAGGCCTTTGAGAGATTCCGGGAATACAAGAATGAAGTGGAAAAACAAACAGGCAAAAGTATCAAGACACTGAGATCTGATCGAGGTGGTGAATACTTAAATGCTGAGTTCCTGGAATACTTAAAAGAGAATGGAATTCTCTCTCAGCTTACTCCTCCATACACACCTCAACACAACGGTGTATCGGAAAGGCGGAATCGAACCTTATTGGATATGGTTCGTTCCATGATGAGTAAGGCTGAGTTACCGTGATCCTTCTGGGGTTATGCATTAGAATCAGCTGCATATCTTTTGAATAAGGTTCCCACTAAGTTAGTGCCTACCACACCATATCAGATGTGGAGTGGGAAGAAACCCTATCTTAAGTACCTTAAGACATGGGGATGTCCAGCTTTTGTTAAAAAGCAGCATACGGACAAGCTCGAGGCACGATCAGTACTGTGTAAGTTTATGGGATACCCAAAGAATTCCAAGGGGTATCTTTTTTATTACGCAGGGGAACAAAAGGTTTTTGTTTCTCGTTATGCCCACTTCTTGGAAGCTGAATTTTTAGAAAATCAGAAAATTGGGAGCGCAATAGAACTGGAAGAAATTCCAGAACCACAAGCATTACTGAAAACTTGGTAGAACCAGAGGTTTCAGAAGAACTGGACATCCCAACGCTACTCCGCAGAAGTAGTAGGCAGTCTCATCCGCCTGAGAGATACTATGGTTTTCTCATAGACGAGGATCGAGAGGATTGCATCATTGACAATGATGAGCCTACTAGCTTCCAGCAAGCCATTCAGAGCGGTGACTCAGTAAAATGGCTGGATGCAATGCAGACTGAAATGGAGTCCATGTACACTAACAAAGTTTGGACTTTGGACATTGCTCCAGAAGGGGTAAAACCCGTAGGCTGCAAATGGATTTTCAGAATTAAGATTGGTGTAGATGGACAGGTTGAAACCTATAAGGCTAGACTTGTT
Source organism: Agapanthus africanus (assembly GCA_030015575.1). Taxonomy (NCBI): domain Eukaryota; kingdom Viridiplantae; phylum Streptophyta; class Magnoliopsida; order Asparagales; family Amaryllidaceae; genus Agapanthus; species Agapanthus africanus. The sequence goes on along the minus strand of CM057344.1, from coordinate 376,719,773 downwards.
GCAAAGGGTTTTCGTCAAAGAACTGGTTTGGACTATGATGAAACCTTTTATCCAGTGGCTATGCTCAAATCCATTCGGATCCTTCTTGCCATTGCTGCCTTCCACGATTATGAGATCTGGCAGATGGACGTAAAGACGACTTTTCTAAATGGTAATTTGGAAGAGTGCGTCTATATGGATCAGCCAGAGAGTTTCATTCAGAGTGGGAGCAGCGGGAAAGTGTGCAAGTTGCTTAAGTCCATTTATGGACTAAAGCAGGCATCGCGGAGTTGGAACATCTGTTTTAATGATACTGTCAAAGAATTCGACTTTATCAAAAATCCAGATGAACCATGCATATATAGTAAGATTGTAGGGAGAAATGTGGTATTCCTCGTGTTGTACGTGGATGACATTCTCTTGATAGGAAATGACATTCCTATGCTACAATAAGTTAAAGGATTTTGTCACAGAGGTTCTCCATGAAGGACCTGGGTGATGCCTCCTACATTCTGGGGATCCAGATCTATCGTGATAGATCTAAACGGATAGTGGGACTTTCACAGTCAAGGTACATCGACACCATACTAAAAAGATTCAGTATAGAAGATTCAAAGCGCGGTAATCTACCGGCTTATCATGGAATCACCCTCTCCAAAGAGATGTCTCCAAAGACTGATTTGGAAAGGGCTCGCATGTCATCTATACCCTACGCTTCTGCAGTAGGCTCTATAATATATGTGATGTTGTATACCAGACCAGATGTAGCCTACGCATTGAGCGTTGTAAGTCGGTATCAGTCAAACCCAGGGGAGAAGCACTGGATAGGAGTAAAGAATATTCTCAAGTACCTGAGAAGGACTAAGGAGATGTTCTTGGTGTATGGCGAAAAAGACCTCCAGATCGAGACCTTTACTGACTCCAGCTTCCAGAGTGACAAAGATGACTCCAAGTCTATGTCGGGTTGTGTCTTTACCCTCAATGGAGGGGCGGTCTGTTTGAAGAGCTCCAAGAAGGACACCGTTGCTGACTCGACGATGGAAGCGGAGTACATAGCTGCTTGCGATGCCGCAAAAGAAGCTGTCTGGATGAAGAAGTTCCTCACAGAACATCAGGTGGTTCCGACCATTGTTGATCCAATACTGCTGTATTGTGACAACAACGACGCTATAGCTTTAGCGATGGAACCCAGGTCCCATCAGAAGTCCATACACATTTTGAGCCAGTACCACCTAATCAGGGAGATCGTAGATCGCCGAGAGATCGAGGTGAGGAAAGTAGATACGGAGAATAACACTGCAGATCTACTCACGAAGGCCATCCCTCAGACACAATTCGTGCTGCTGATCGAGATGATAGGTCTGCGATACGCCAGTACATGGCCCTAGTGCAAGTAGGAGATTGTTAGTGTATATGCCCTAGAGGCCATTATTGTATCATACTGGTTTGTATATTACTTAATGGCAGCTTGGGATATTCACAGTTGTATTGACAGTCTTGCTCAAAACAGTAGTATGCTACTTGGTTTGTTTCTACTTCAATATGTCCATGTGTTTCTTTTAGCATATTACTTATACATATTAGTAGAGCCCTTAGGATCTTTGCTTGATTAGCAGCGTTGTGATGGCAGTCACACTAGTGAGGGCTGGGTAATCTACAAGCACATCCTTATACAGGTCTCTAGTCGTAGGATTATCGAGACGGGGCATCGATACTCCAGAATAGACTAGTGTATACGCTTCTCATCCCAGCAAGGGAGATGGTCTGTCCCACAGCCATTAGTACGTCGTACTGGAGATAGTATGCAGGTGCTCGTTAGGTTACGAGTACACTGGACATGACTCGTCGGGAACTGTTGGTTGGTATTATACCTATCGTCGGGTAGCAGTTCCCAGGTGACATGAGTACAGCTTAGTCCGTTGACTTGACACTGCTATTTCGCCTCGAGTGTGTTCCCACTGTACTTTGATTACTATCCAACCATGGCTCAAAGGAGTCGTGTAAACAGGTAGTAGTTGGGTGCTGTCCCGAAGCACTTGGAGGCAGTGGCGATTAGATAGGATCCATCTCTCCCGGTATTGGGGGTTGATATCGTGCTGTGTTCGGAGAGCTATTACACAAAGTCCCTGGCCAGAGCAAGCGAGATTTACTGGTAGGTATTCCAGTAGTTTCTCAGGGTGTTTTGGGCTACGCTCCGGCATGACTTATTGCGCTATTAGAGGTCTGACGATTACCGCCCCCTAGGCCCGATATGCGATACTCTTAGACGAACAGACCGGACTGTACAGAGGTTGTCACATTCAGGCTCAGTAGTAGTTCGGATGGGTTTCCTCATCGGCCTTTTTATCGACAGATACCTGGGTAGCCGTTACGTGCAGCTGGTACCGCTTACGGCTTGTGGTTAAACCCACTGCCAGCGTACTATCGAGTCTTCAAAGTCCCACACAGAGAGTTTCCCTGCATCGTGCGAAAGATGTAGAGGCCGTATGGTTTTACGGCAGGGCTTCGATCACGTACGTGTACTTTTGCGCGTATGATGTTCGGGCGGATAATACTAGTGGGTTTTGGTTTAAGCCCGATCTTAGTATTAAATTGATGGATCGGTTTCTTCTCTTTGTATTCATGTTTTTCGGAACACAGATTCAGGTATGTATATACGGATGAGAGGGGCATAGAAGGAGACACCTCATTAGGGTTTTGACCATTGACTTGATTAAAACAATTATGAGGTGGAGGAAAGTATTTGTTATATTTTTAAATGATAATTGTGGCATGGCTACTTGTATTGACTACTTGACTTAGTTTGACCATTTGACTTGGTCTGACCACTTGACTTGGTTTGACTCTTTGACTAGATGTTTCTTATGAGATATTTTGTGGCACTAGATATTTTGGGTGAGATATTTTCTTGCCATGCTTGTATTCATATCATGTGAGCCATCTCATTTTTATTATCATTATCAAAAACCATTTCTCTTTCCTCAAGTTAGCTCTCTTCTTCTTCCTCTCAACTAAAACCCTTAAGGTCTCATGAGTTGAGTAAACTAGGGTTTCAAGAGACAAATAAATCCATCTTCATTCTCTGCATCATCTATGCCATCAATTTTAGCAAGCTTGTTGCCCTAGTTACCTCGGATTTGAGGTTGGAGCTCGGACTATAGACTCTCGGGTGGATCGTCTTTGACTCGAGGAAGCCGACGAGGAAGCCGACGAGGAAGCCAAGATCCGGATCGATCCTTGGAGCCTACGATGACGAGGCGAACAGCGGAGAAGACCCGAAGGACTTGTATCATGAGGTATAACATTCTTTCCGAGCAGTTAAATCTCATGTAGTTTGCTAGCTAGGGTTTATGTTCGATCCTTGGTTCTAGTTGGTGTTGTGAAGCCCGTAAAAATCATTTTTTGCAATTTCCGCCTCCCCGCGAACACGTGGGGTGCGCGACATCGACTTACACCCCGTGGCAAGAAGGTCGTAGAGTAGACGATGAGCTTGGCAGGGGATGCATTATCTACCGGTGATAGTTTGGACCCGGCAGTTATCCGGAGGATACCTTCCGGAGTTGTGAGATCAGATGGATATGAGAGCCGATCTGATGATGCAGCGCCTGAGATATGAGGATTTATGTGTCGATGCTGGACACGGGGTTCATGATGTTTTGAGTGTCGATGTTGGACACTCAGGTTTCATGATATTGATGTGCCGACGCTGGACACGGGTTGCATGATGTTTCGAGTGTCGATGTTGGACACTCAGGTTTTCATGATGTTGATGTGGCGTTGATGGACACACGTTGCTTGATACACATGCATACATGCATACATTTCAGATGACTATCATTACATGTTGTTATTGGCATGACTCTATTGTTGATACATATGCATACATGGTCACCCTAGATACCATAATATTACCTTCATGATAAAGTAGGACCTAGGGATAGTTGTCTATTCGATTTCTACCTGCTGATATTTCTACTCACGAGTTGGCAACTCACCCCTATTGTGCCACAGTTTTCTTGCAGGTTTGACCGCTTGGATCAGTAGCGATATCGCTGGCAAACAGTTTCCTTCAGGGTGTTTTGCTTTGGTAGGTGGGATACACATTTGGATCGTGACCACTCTTGTACCTATTATTTCCATTTATCTAGATAAGCTCCATCAATCAGAAACTAGACTTGTATATTGGTAGACCTAAACACAGACTTGTATATTTGCGAGACTTAGAGTAAGATGGGTGTATGTTCGCTATTTGAGCTGATGATGTCTTGCTTTACTTATTATTCTTTCTGTGTTTGATCTTCGCCGTAAGGCGTCATATATATGCTTATTGCGTGGTTGTGATTCTGCCAATTGACGAAGAGCTAGCTCCCACTTGGGGATGCCTTTTTATTGCATGTATATGGTTTTGGATCAAAAAATACAACGGAGGTGCTGCCCAATTTTCAAAGAAGAAAATGTTTTCAAAGATAGCAAACTGTTGCATTTTCATATGATATGGCTTATATTTTAAAAAGGGATGGCATGAATTTCATTATGCCGATATTTCAAAACTGCACCTCCACTATTTTCCGCAAAACGGTTTAGATTTCTATGCTTTGGCTTACTTGAATTACGTTACGCCTTTAGACGTTGCGTGATTTAAGTGTCGATCACGTGCCAAATTTCGGGTCGTGACAAAGTTGGTATTAAAGCATTAGGTTTAACCTTAGTTCGAGTTTAGGCTTGACCTTATGGACCTTAGACTTGACTAGGGGGGTTGGGACCCGAGATTTCATCTCATATGTTGACCTTGGTTGATGGAGTAGGTAGCTTGAGTAGAGTGACGTACCGTGCGTATGTTCCGAGGCATACTTACGAGACGCTGCTCTGCTTAAGTGACCTTAGGATGTACATTCCTGAGATCCATGCTTCTATTCATTCCTATGATCATACTCCCATTGATTCCATTCCTTCCTATGATCATATTTCCATTTCTGACCTATCGATTCCATTCGTTCTTTTGATCTATCCTCATCGATATTTTCTTGAGGTTCCTGTCACCATGGCTACGAGCGCAGAGAGAGAGAGAGAGAGAGAGCTGCTGCTGGAGACGTGGTCAGAGCGAGCTCTTCACGGACGAGGGCTGACCATGATATTCTTCTGGTGACATAGGAACGTATCGGTGTATTGTTTGTGTTGAGATCTCTCGTTTGAGGCGAGTGTTCGGATCTGTACCGAATGATCGGGCCATTGATAGAGGCTGCCAGACTGAGAGGACTGTTGATGTACAGCCTACCCCAGAGATCGTGTGTTGTCTACCGTGCAGACAGATGACCCAGTTGTTGCTGAGATTAACGGGATGTCGCCTCCAGAGTTTATAAACTGAAACCATAGGAGCTTACAGGAAGAGATGTGACAGAAGATCGCTAATCCATCTTGAATAGAGTGACTAAGATGATTCGTCTAATTGGATGTGTCGACGCAGGTTCAGTTGAGTTGAAGAATTCCAGTTGAAGGATTTTACTCAGATCTAGAGTAAATCGATCAAGAGAGGACATTGTTCATTGGATGTTCCGATGTGAGATTAGTAAGTTGACCAGCTTCAGATAGAAGGACCTCACCCAGACGTGTTGTGAGTTGATCGAGAAGGGACGAATGAAGTGTATTCCTCCGATAATTTGGACGAGTTCCCGAGGATGTAATTAGCTAGATATCTTCCACAGAATGGTGAAGATACCCGAGTTTGTAATTTCGAGTCCGTGTGAGAGACTCCGAATTGACTGTAGCCGAGAACGAATTGCACTACTTAGCCAGCAGGTTATGACATTGAAGTGGATAATAATGAAGACTGGTGGAACAATAGGTTCGTCCGAGATATTAATGAGCTGTTGTTACTCCCCGTTGATGCCAGAGGATTGATGTGTATGCAGAGGCGTTGGATACGGCCAAATTCTAGAGGAAAGCCGTGCCGAGGACACAGCCGTCCGGAAATGAGAAAAGGGATTTAGTAAAGAGTGCCAACCTCCATACAGTTCAGTATAGGCGTGATCGGAAGAGACCATAAGCAGGTTCTTTCTAGGACATAGCAGCGATAAAGATTTGCACCTAAGATCAATTGTATCGCGCGTATTCAGAGGGCTAGATGCTGCCATCAGTAATGTGCTATGGTAATGTTGATTGGCCAAACGATGACCAGAGGAGTGCCAGAGCAGAACTGTTTCGTTATTACACCTAACCAGGCTGACGAGTAGAAAGATTATGGGATTGGTAATCCACAGAGAAAACAAAGACCCAGAGACAGAGGACGCTAGACCATGAGCAGGAGGCAAGTGGATGTTCTTGCTCTGCCAGCTTTGGACGCACCGACATTTTTCGACATTGAAAGAGGTGTACCTCAATGTCAGCTATTGCGATTTGTGTTTTTTGATCCGAATATCACACTTTTATCGCTTGGACTTGAGTTTTGATGATTTGGTTTCGTGATATTTTTTTTCGTGCACCATGGCTGCACCTACTGGATATTTTCATTTGTGCACAGTTGTTGCACTTGATTTATGCTTTATACATCCGTTATGTTGGTTTACGATTTGTGCATATCTTTTGCACTTGATATCGATTTTCTGCCTTGGCTGCACGTATTTATGATTCCGTGGATTTCGATACTGTCGATTTGATTTCGTGCATGTTGTATGCACTTGACTTGACTTATGCACTCAGTATAGCTCACATGTGCTTGCAGTGCATTGATACGTGTTTTGTGCACACAGTTGCATACGTTTATGATTTTATACATCTTGGCACGCTCGGTGTTGTTTTTATGCGCTTTTGGTACATTGACGAGTTTTCGGGCACCTAGTGCACCCGATGTTGTTTTCGTGCATTTGTTGCACTAGATTTATGTTTTCGTTCACCGTGTGCACTTGACGTTCGTTATCGTGCACTCTACTGCACTAGATGTTTTTGTGCAGACCTGACACACTTGGTTTAGATTTTCGTGCATACTGGGCGTATGGGTTGTGACTTTGTGCACACTGGATGCACTTGATCGGGATTTTTATTCATGCATGATAGTTGCACTTGGTTGAGATTTTCGTGCACTCTAGATGCACTTGATGTGGTTGTCGTGCACACCTATTGCACTTGACAGATGCTTTCGTGCACACCCGTTGTACTTAGTTTTGCTTTTGTGAACATTCATGGCACTTGTATTGGACTTGGATTTCCGTGCACACCAGACGCACGTGATGTTTGGTACGCCTTTTGAGGCTGATTTTGCTCATGAGCATCATATTTTCATGATGGGTACTATATTATATAGTAGCCGAGCAGGACCGATCTGAGTACAATACCTGAGTACTTTTGCATGCATAAAAAGTTTATCAAGAGCTTTTAAAAAAGGAGCTATAGTCTCGCTATTTTCTACGTGTCCATAGTGATACAAACTCTTACAAGGAGAACTTTTTTGGATATTTCAAAAAGTTGGGATGTATATGTCACGACCCAAATTTAGGAACATGACCGACATTTAAACCACGTGATGTCAACAGGCGTAACGTAATTTAAGTAAGCCGAAAACCCAGAAATCTAAACCATAAAAAGAAGTAAGTGATAAAACATTGTTAAAACATTTGGAAATCTCAAGTAAGAATCTTAAAGCTTAAGTTTATTTTCTTAAAATTTTGGCAGCACCTCCTTTGTAAAACTAGCCCCGAAATAGGTACAAACACATGATATAAATAAAGCATCCCCAAACGGGAGCAAATCACGCCCAAAGGCGGAAAACAATCACCACCAGCATATATATACGACGCCATAGCAAAGAAATAGACAATAAAATGAAAACAACATAAAAGGGATAAAGTAACATAAGAAAGGCCGGCTCACACGAGCACGACACCCAAAGTCACATAATATACAATATCGATTTTCACAAACTCGTCTCTAAGTCAATACATAAAAGTGGTAGATGGAGAGTACTAGATACAATGAGATATGCAATGGATATAATCAGATAACCGCAAACCCACCTACAGCAAAAAGGCCTCACAGCCAACCATAGCGGTATCCGCTGAAATCGATACAATAAGGAGCCTTGCCGTGACTACTTTGAGGGTCAAGCCTGCAAAACACTGTGGCACAACGGGAGTGAGTTGCCAACTCGTGAATAGTAAGTAACATCATACAGATAATCGCAGGTACGCACGAACAACGATAATCTGTCACATGCAATCTGATAGCATAAGTATGGAAATATGGATATGCAACAATCATGATCAAGGTACACCATCAGGGTACTACAACTACATGAAACAATGCATATCTAATAAATCCTGAGTGTGGGATAAAACATAACATCATCAATGAATCATCATCATGGAAAATCCCGGTGTCCATCAACGACACCCCAAATCCCAATACCTCAAACGCCGTCACTTTGATCGGTCATATCCGTAAATCTCATGGAACCTGAGTGCCCAACATCGACACTCAAAATATCATGAAAACCCGTGTCCAACATCGATACGTAAATCCACATAACATAGGCTCCATCAGTCCGGATCGGCCCATATCCATCTCACAACTCCGGTTGGTATCCTTCGGATAACCGCCGGGTCCAAACTATCACCGGTGGGTAGTAGTCCCTCTGCCAGGCTCATTGTCTACTGCACAACATACCTTTCTTGCCCCGGGGTACCATATCGGGTCCACCATGAACCCGCAAACGGATCATCCATCTCCTCGAATCGGGTTTCCAAAACTAATCTCAGAACCGAGAAAACTCATGGTGGACGCATCGAAATATCATATCAAGAGAATCCGGGTTTTCAAAACAATACATACTTTCTTAAAATATCACCACGGTTCTCAAATCCATAAATCACATGAAATCCATATCTCAATGCGTAAATCCATGAAATATGATGTATGCAACATAGAACAGTAATATGAGCATATCAAGGGAAAACCTCTCTTTTAAATGAATCAAGTTTTTAATAATATCATGCGGTTCCCACATTCTTCAAAATCAAATGCAACATCATATAAAGGTGCATATGTAGCTATAGCAAGGTGTGTGTATATGCATGTAGGTATGTATGCATGATGCATTTCATATGTGCAATAGAACAAGAATCAACGTCTAACTAATGATAGTAGTGAAGGCGGAACCATACATATTCTATTAGTAAGGTGGTACAAGAACACTGCCTCAATGTCAATAATTAATGCAGTACCACATATGTGTATATGTTGGGCGTGTCATGGCAATTACCAATGGTGTGTGTAGCATACAATTTAGTGCTCGTGCAACATGAACCGTCAGTAATGGTGCAGTGTCCAATAGTTACTAAGTCAAAGTACAACAAGTAATGGTATGCAATGATGCTCATGCACAATCAACTCATATGCATATAACATGTGGCTATAACATCATATCTAGCCCTCGACGCTTAACACCATACGGGCGATTTCCCCGTAGATGTTAAATCTACTCACTGATAATCTCGAGCCAGGTAAATCCAACCACCCGCTTTCCCTTCTTTGTAGCGTCTGAAGTCCCCGCAATCGATCCTAATATCACACAAAACATAACAAGTGCAACTTAGAAACCATTCAATAATACATACAAACTACATTTAGATCGACGCACCGACTCCAACAAATTCTCAAGTGTTCGCTTAGTGGCTAACGTGTGTAGCGACATTCTAAATCAAACCTAAGTGCATCAAGCTACACCAAGAACACGAACCATGTTGGATACCGTAACACGCGTTGTCGAAACACTAGAAACTAGCAAAGTGTTCCCAGATTTTGCCTACAGTTAATACATAAAAATCAAGCAGTACCAAACACCCAGTATAACATACAAACAGCTACCCTCAAAAACACAACCCCCCAGGTCCCTACAAATCCGGCGACGCTGGAATTCCACTCTATCTCGCTGGTTTTACTAGGTGGGATGGGGTTCGGGTTTCAGGTGAACTCTCAAGGCTTCTAACACAACACTACCACATTGCTAGATTTTACATTAACCCATCATGGTGATAGCAGATCACATAGACCCCAATATCTCACTAAAAATACGATATTAAACAAAAAATATAACTTTAGTGTTCTAAACAGCAACTACTAGGCAACACAACATTATAAGGATCTAATTAACAGTTAGAGATCACTACCTTACCACACTTGCCCAAAAACCCTAGCTTTCCATGCTCCAAGTCCTCTTTAGTGGCTTAACTTGACTTTGTGAGGGTTTAGGTGAAGTTTAGTGATGATTTGGCTTGGTTTAGTGATGATTTAGGTAGGGTTTTAGTTTGGGGATGGGGAAAATGAGAAGGAGAAGAAGAACATAAATGAGCGAGTGTGGGTGATGGGGAAAATAGGGGTGTGAGGTTAGGATGAGCCATGCCCCTTTCTCTCTCCTTATTAAATGCTCCCCATGCTTTCCCATGCCTCATCATTCCCATTGTCAACTCTCTCCCCCCCTCTCTTTCTCAAGTCAACCCTAATTCAAACCTTTTTTTTAAAAACTAAATAATTAAATAAATACATATAACATAACGGCATGAGGGTTAAGGTGCCATGGTTACTTAAGCATGGTTAACACTTCCATAATCCCCAAGTTAACATACACATGTGTGTGCAAGCCAAAACAAATAATAATAAAATATTAACAAATTTTTATAAAATATGTGAAAACTATTTTGGTTAACTTTTTACTAAAAACCCGCATTATCGCTTAATTAATACTAATCGCATTCGAAGGTGTTACAATCTTCCCCCTTAAAGAAATTCGGTCCCCGAATTTAAAAATCTTACTATGTGTACCTTCAAAAAGATAAGGGAATTTCTTCCGCATCTCGTTCTCGGCCTTCCAAGTGACCTCTTTACTTTCGGGCACATCAAAGAACCTTCACTGATGGCAAGACCTTTGACCGAAGTTTCTTCACCTGCCGATCCAATATAACTACCGGCTGCTCCGTGAATGAAAGATCGCACTCTAGCTGAACGGTCTGGTGCTGAATCATGTCAGAAGGGTCATGAAGGTACTTGCGAAGCATCGATACATGGAATACGGGGTGAACATCTGGAAAACTGGGTGGAAGTGCCAAACGATAGGCAACGGTACCAACTCGCTCAAGGATCTCAAAAGGATCTACAAACCTGGGACTAAGCTTCCCTTTCTTCCCAAATCTCATCACGACCTTCATCGGAGAAATCCGTAGGATTACATGATCCCCCACTACGAACTCGAGCCTGCGACGACTACGGTCGGCATAAGACTTCTGTTTACACTGGGCTGCTCTCATCCTATCCTGAATCAACTGGATCTTCTCCGTAGTCTCTTGAACTAGCTAGGGTTCCAAAATCCTGCTTTCGCTGAGTTTGGTCCAATAGACCGGCGATCGACACTTTCTACCATACAAATCCTCAAAAGGCGCCATCTAAATCGTCTCCTGATAACTGTTATTGTAGGAGAACTCTATCAACGGCAAGTGACGATCCCAACTGCCACCAAAATCAAGCACGCATGCACGAAGCATATCCTCCAGAGTCTGTATAGTCCGCTCTGACTGACCATCGGTCTGCGGATGGAAAGCGGTGCTAAAACTCAATCGGGTATCCAAAGCTTCCTGAAGCTTTTGCCAAAGACGGCTAGTGAACTGGGTACCCCTGTCAGATACGATGCATGTGGGAACGCCGTGCAAACGCACAATCTCATCAATGTACGACTGAGCATACTGAGTATAACCGAAAGTGGTCTTCACTGGAAAGAAGTGAGCCACTTTCGTCAACCGGTCAACAATCACCCAAATGGAGTCATACCCTCGACTGGACCTGGGTAGACCTACAACGAAATCCATGGAGATCTGTTCCCATTTCCACTCCGGAATGGGTAAAGGCTGCAACTCTCTTGCCAGATGCTCAGCCTTGACTTGCTGACAAGTCAGGCACCTCAAAATGAAATCCGAAACATCACTCTTCATCCGTGCCCACCAGTAGATATCTCTCAAGTCATGATACATCTTGGTGGAACCTGGGTGAACACTATAAACTGACTGATGTGCCTGCTCTAGGATCTCGCGTCTCAACCCACCGGTATTAGGTACACACAAACGAGTCCCAAAATGTATTACACCCTGGTCATCAATCAAGAACTCCGAATCCCGACCTTGCTGAACATGCTCAAGAATCTCAGACAAACGGGCATCATCGGGCCGTGCCTCACGAATACAATCAAGTAGAAGTGGACGGGTGCGGACATGAGCAAGCTGTCCCCCAGTGGAAGTGAACTCAATCTGTACTCTACTATCGCACAAGATCTGCCAATCTGCAGAAGACTGTCTCTGAACTGCGCTCAACTGGGACAAGCTACCCCCGGGCCTACGACTCAAAGCATCAGCTACCATATTCGCCTTGCCCGAGTGATAAAGGATCTCACAATCATAATCCTTCACAAGCTCTATCCAACGGCGTTGTCTCAATTCAGATCCCGCTGCTGGAAGATGTACTTTAAGCTCCGGTGGTCTATGAAAATCTGACACGACTCCCCGTACAAGTAGTGTCTTTAAATCTTAAGCACAAAGACTACCGCGACCATCTCAAGATCATGAGTGGGATAATTCTGCTTGTGCTTCTTCAACTGCCGAGAAGCATAAGCGACAACTCTATCATGCTGCATCAATACACAACCGAGCCCCACTCGAGAAGTATCACAGTAAACGACAAAGCCGCCCGATCCAAAAGGCAAGGATAAAACTGGTGCAGTCGTCAACCGAGTCTTCAACTGCTGAAAACTCAGCTCGCATGCCTCAGTCCAAAGAAAAGGAACCCCCTTCCTGGTCAGTCTGGTCAGCGGTGCAGTGATACTCGAGAAGTCTCGCACGAAACGACGGTAATAACCGGCTTAGCCTAAAAAGCTGCGGACCTCTGTCACTGATACAGGTCTGGACCAAAGCTGTACAGCCTCGATCTTCCTCGGGTCCACACGAATACCGTCTCCCGTAACAACATGACCCAGGAAGTCAACACTATCAAGCCAGAAGGTACACTTCGATAATTTAGCAAACAGCTGGTGCTCTCTCAATGTCTGCAAAGCAATCCTCAAGTGTTGCTCATGCTCCTCACAACTCTTGGAATAAACCAGAATGTCATTAATAAACACAATAATAAAATGGTCGAGGAACAGCCTGAAAATCCGGTTCATCAAATCCATGAACGCTGTTGGGGCATTGGTGAGTCCGAACGACATCACCAAAAACTCATAATGCCCGTAGCGCGTACAAAAATCAGTCCTCGGAATGTCATCATTCCGAACCCGCAACTGATGATAACCTGATCTCAAATCAATCTTGGAAAAATGTCCCGCACCCTGGAGCTGATCAAACAAATCGTCAATGCGAGGTAAAGGATACCTATTCCGCACCGTAACTCGGTTCAATTGATGATAATCAATGCACAACCTCAAACTGCCGTCCTTCTTCTTGACGAACAGTGTTAATGTGATATGCCCTAGAGGCCATTATTGTATAGTACTAGTTTGTATATTATATTTTGGAAGCTTGGGATATATATACACACAGATTTATAGCAGTCTTGCTCGATATGGTAGTACGTTACTTGGTTTGTATCTATCTTAATATGTGTATATGTTTCTTTTGACGTATCGCTAATACATATTGATAGAGCCCTTAGGATCTTTGCTTGACTACCAGCGTTGTGATGGCAGTCACACTTGTGGGGGTTGGGTAGTTTACAAGAACATCCTTATACAGGTCCCTAGTCATAGAATTATCGAGACAGAGCATCGATACTCCAGGGTAGACTAGTGTGTACGCTTCTCATCCCAGATGGGGAGATGGTCTGTTCCACAGCCATCAGTACGTCGTACTGGAGATAGTATGCAGGTGCTCATTAGGTTATGAGTACACTGGACATGACTCGTCGGGAACTGTTGGTTGGTACTATACCTATCGTCAGTTAGCAGTTCCCAGGTGACATGAGTACAGCTTAGTCCGTTGACTTGACACTGTCACTTCGCCTCGAGTGTGTTCTCACTGTTCTTAGATTACTACCCTACCATGGCTCTATTGAGTCATGCAAACAGGAAGTAGTTGGGTGCAGTCCCGAAGCACTTGGAGGCAGTGACGGTTATACAGGATTCGTCTCTCCCGGTATTGGGGGTTGATATCATGCTGTGTCTAGGAGAGCCATTACACAAAGTCCCTGGCCAGGGCAAGCAAGATTTACTGGTAGTGTTTCCAGTAGTTTCTCAGGCTGTACTGGGCTACACTCCAACACGACTTGTACCGCTATTAGGGGTCTGACGTTTATGGTCCCCTAGGCCCGACATGCGATACTCTTAGACGAACAAACCGGACTGTACGGAGATTGTCACATTCAGGCTCAGTAGGAGTTCGGATGGGTTTTACTCATCGGCCTTCTTATCGATATCTACCTGGAGACCGTTACGTGCAGCTAGTACCGCTTGCGGCCTGGGGTTAAACCCACTGCCAGCGTAGTGTCGAGTCTTTAGAGTCACACACAGAGGGTTTCCCTGCTTCGGGCAAAACGAGTAGTGGTCATATGGTTTTACGATGGGGTTCGTTCACATATGCGTACCTGTGCGCGTATAGTGTTCAGGCAGTTGATACTAGTGGGCTTTGGTTTAAGCCATATCCTAGTATTTGATTTTGGCTTGGTTCAATCTCATTGCGTTTGTGTTCTTCGGAACGCGGAAGCGGGTATGTATATACAGTTGACAGAGACAAATGAAGGAGACACCTCATTAGGGTTTTTGACCATTGACTTGATTAAGACCTTAATGAGATGAAGGTAATTGATTAATAGTTTTAATTAGTGATAATTGTGTTATGGTTATTTGGATTGACCATTTGACTTGTTGACCGAAGTTGACTTAGATATTTTTTTGTTAAACATGAGATATTTTGTGCCTAGCATTAATGGTGACATGATAATGGTCAAATCAAATAAGCCATCACAATTTTTGCTAATTAAAATTATTATTCTTTTATACTAATAAGATAGGTATCTCTTCATTCTATTATGAGAGATTCTCTCTCCTAGCTCTCTCTTCTTCATCCTCTCTCTCAAACCCTTACCTCTCATGTGTTGAGAACCAAGGGAACTTGAGACCAAACCACTAAAATCACTCTTTACTCTCTCTAGGGTTCTTAGTCTAGCACACCAAGCACCTTAGTTACTTCAAGATAGAGGTTGGAGCTCAAGGTAGAGGCCTTCGGGTGGATCTTTGTTTGACATAGAGAAGACGGTGAGAAGGAGCCATCTACACCACTCTAAGGAGCTCACAACAAGGAGGAGCAACACAAGAAGAGAAGGAGTTCAAGCTTTAGGTATAATCTCTTAACCTAGTAGTTAAAGCTCCATGTTAGTTTGTTAGTTTTTGTTTAGCAAAGATCTTAGTGCATAGTCTATGTTACCTTGTGATAAAAAATTCATTTTTTACTCTTTCCGCCTCCCCGTAAGTACCGGGGTGGGTATCATAGACTTACAGTGGTATCAGAGCCTAGCTAAATAACTACTAACATGTTAGCAAAGACTTTAGAACTTCGATCCCGGACAAATCGCAAAATACATCAAAAAATTTATGTTTTTTGCCGATTTTCAAAACAGGTCTAAAAATATTTTCAGAGACCTGAAAAATACGTGCTGGCTTTTTTAGGGACACCGAAGAAAAATGAGCTCATGACTCGGTCAGATTGCCGCGGAAGTGCGGCGAAACCATGCGTTTCGCCGCGGATCCGCGGTCGAGTCGACTCGGAGTCAACTCGTTTTTCTTGCAGATTGTCCAGCTTGATGTTTTGCGATTTTTCAGATACTTTGTTTCTGCCCAGATTCCTTTGAGTACAGTGTTGTATTTGGGGTAGTTTCAAATTTGAAATATCGATCGAAATTCTATAAACTTTGGCTAATCGGATTATATCTGTAATGTGTTATATGTGCTGAACGTCTGCTAATCGCTATACGTCGATTAGTGGGGGTTGCACATATTTGTGATTTGTGATATTGGTTTGTGTATATAAACTTGTTGTATTATTGTGGATGAATAGCCGGGGATGTGAGATGAGTGTTCTTCATTTTTCATTCGATGTAAATTGTAATTTGATGTAATATTGTTTTATGGTCGCACATCCGGGTTGAGGTTGTAGCCACTATTGTATATTATTTCTTTTACTGTTTTTGCTCCTAGGATAGACCCAAGGTGGGGTGCATAAACTACCGGGCACATTGAAGTGCCAAGTGGCTTACTCACTTTGTTGAGGGAGGCTGCTCCACTTCAGGTATTTGGCGGGTAGTTTGCCGCACCGGTAGGGGTCTAGGGTGTGGCTTTGGCTATCCATCACGACCGTGAAATCCGTCTTTCGTTGCAGGCTCGAACGAAACGCGGATTCCTAGCATATCCAATGTGTTCATCTGTGATCTGGAATGACTATCATTGCGTCTGACGAATGTATAAATCTATATATGATATCTAGTAGACGTTGCTTATGTTTTGTATCCACACTAGTCTAGCCCCCGCTCTGTCGTTAGTTAAGTAACATAATGGGTGGATGACGGGGCCCAGTGGCGAATGTGGATGGCATAAGCGTACGTTATATTTTCGTTATTTTTCTGCAATGATAGGATTAATTGATGGGACGCATTATATTAATGCAAAGAAAATAAACCAAAGTCAAATCGCTGGAACAATTTCAAAACCACTCGGTTTTTCCAAACAGCAAAACTTTTAAATGCGGAGCTTAAACCACTCCTTTCAAAAAGCTATCACGTTCCTTCGATGATATCAAGTTCACTACGTTCACGGTTTCGCCAAAACCATTTGTAGCCCTCCGTCATTTTATATGGATAGTCAATAGTATTCAAGCTATGTTTGTTGTCCAAAGTCAAGGCATAGTGATTGGTAGCTGTTGGATATTTATATGAAGCATAGATAGATGCGTTGGTTTGGGACAGTCGTACTACTTTGTTAGCCAAAGTCAAGGGTAGGTACGGGTGGGTTCAAATTAACCTGAAAAATAACGGGTGGAACTTGACATGTGACTTATGATTTGTTGGCCAAAGTCAAGGTCATAAGAGCATGGGGCAAAAATCCACATCGGGAGTTTCTAAAGAAACTAAAACTTACTAGTGTTGCATACCATTTGGAGTGTGATAATTTTGGTAGGATTCCTTCAACTTTATCACACAATGATATTTAGATCCCGATCCTACTGTGAGTATATGCTACTCCTCGGGAAATTTTCTCACTTAACGATCAATGCTATAAACCAAGCAGGTGTCTAGAAAAGTGTTAGCGGGGCTACGCCCACAGGGAAAAGAGGTTATTTAATTAAGGAACTTCGCAAAAGCGTCGTAAAACCTCCCTCGAAGTACCGACACCGGCCTGGATGAACGGTTAAGCAAGTATTGTACGGTGAGATCAATCTCGACTAATTCGTCTTTTATAGTTTGAGGAAGGATTCGAGAAATAGTGGGAGCCATCCTGTTTAGACAAACTAAAAACCACTCTAAACTTGCAAGAGTATCATGCTAAAGTGTTTCTTCTCTCTCTCCTAATTGCAGCAACCAAACATCATGATGGGCCTTAAGTTACTATTAGATAAAAATATATTGATAGGGCCAAACTACAAAGATTGGTTCAGGAATGTAAAAATGGCAATCACTTATGACAAGTTGGGGTATCTCCTTACCACTAAGGCCCTCGCCGTCCCAGGTCCAGAATCCAGTGTCGCGGATAGGGAAATCCGTAAGACCTGGGAGATTGACTGTGCGAAGGCCAAGCGTCTCGTGCTTGCCTCTATGGACAATGAACATCAGAGGAGGAACGAGAATATGGATCTTGAATCCATATTTCTCCATACTAAGGAACTATATAGAGAGCAATCCCGTATCGCAAGATACGAGACCTCGAAGAAGCTGTTTCAAGCGAGGTTGGCCGTCGGATCATCTGTAGGGGAACACCTCTTGAAAATGATTGGCTACATTGAGGAGCTCACGGACCTCGGGACCACGTTAGAGAATGAGCTGTACACTGACTTGATTCTCCAGTCCCTTCCTTCCACCTACACCCAGTTTATCCTGAATTTCAACATGCAAAGAAAAGAAGTTGAACTTCCGGAACTCCTCAACATGTTGAGGAGTGCAAAGGGCACCCTGCAGAAAGTCAGGGAAACACCTTCTTTGTTTGTTGGAGGAACTTCCTCTTCTAGGTCCAAGACGAAAGCCAAAGGAAAGAAGAAGAAGGCCCCCACCAAACCAAGGGGTTGTGTTAGTAAGGTGGAAGCTAAGGGAAAAGCATAGGTAGTGGTACAGACTGTGGGAAAGGAAGAATGCTTTTATTGTCACATGAAAGGACACTGGAAGAAAGATTGCAGAGCTTGGAAGGCCAAGAACCAGGACCCGAAGCAAGTTGTGGCTTCGGCTTCAGGTGTGTATGTTATTGAAAACTATCTGTCAATCAACTCTATTTCCTGGGTATTGGATACTGGATCAGGATCTCATATCTGTAATTCTTTGCAGACACTGAGAAGGCGTAGAATTTTGAAGGCAGGTGATATGACCCTCAGAGTTGCAAACGGAGCAAGCATGGATGCTGAGTCCGTGGGGGACTATCACTTAGGATTGACAGATGGACATGTTTTGGTTTTGCGCAACTGTTATTTTGTACCCAGTTGGACTTGTAATATCATATCTGTATCTTTAATGTCTAAAGAAGGTTATGATTTTGTGTTGTAAGCAATGTTGTAAACATTCACCTTAATCATGTTTTGATTGGGTCGGGTACATTAAGCAACGGAATATACGTATTAAACCAATCGTAGATTTTCAAAATCCAGAATACACACAAAAGAAAGTCTCCAAAATTAAATCATGCTTTCTTATAGCATTGTAGACTGGGTCACATCAATGAAACACGATTGACTAAATTATATAAAGAGAGATATTTGGATCTGTCCGAATATAACTCTTATGCAACTTGTCAATTTTGTCTCATGGGAAAGATGATAACGACTCCGTTCACTGGACACGGAGTAAGAACGAGCGAGCGCTTGGGACTCATACACAGAGATGTATGTGGTCCAATATCCACACATGCGCGAACTGGTTATTCATACTTCATTACTTTTACGGATGATTTTTCAAGGTATGGACATGTCTTCTTAATGAAGCATAAATCTGAAGCCTTTGAAAAATTCCAGGAATACAAGAATGAAGTAGAAAAACAAACGGGCAAGAGTATCAAGACACTGAGATCTGATCGAGGTGGTGAATACTTGAGTGCCGAGTTCCTGAATTACCTAAAAGAGAATGGAATTCTCTCTCAACTTACTCCTCCATACACATCACAACAAAATGGTGTATTGGAGAGACAGAACCATACCCTATTAGATATGGTACGTTCCATGATGAGTAACGCTGAGTTACCGTGATCTTTCTGGGGTTATGCACTAGAATCAGCTGCATATTTTTTGAATCGGGTTTCTACCAAGTCAGTGCCTATCACACCATATCAGATGTGGAGTGGGAAGAAACCCTATCTTAAACACATTAAGACATGGGGATGTCCAGCTTTTGTCAAAAGTAGCATACGGACAAACTCGAGGCACGCTCAGTACAGTGCAAGTTTGTGGGATATCCAAAGAACTCTAAGGGATATTTCTTCTATAACGCAGAGGAACAAAAGGTATTTGTTTCTCATCATTCCTGTTTCTTGGAAACTGAATTTTTAGAAAATCAGATAAGTGGGAGCGCAATAGAACTAGAAGAAATTCTAGAACCACAAGCTATTACTGAAAGCTTAGTAGAATCAGAAGGTTCAAATGAACAGGACATTCCCATACCGCTCCGCAGGAGTAGTAGGCTTTCTCATCCACCTGAGAGATATTACGGTTTTCTCATAGACGGGGATAGATGATTGCATCATTGATAATGATGAGGCAACTAGCTTCCAGCAGGCCATTCAGAGTTCTGACTCGGTAAAATGGTTGGACGCAATGCGGACCGAGATGGAGTCCATGTACACCAACAAAGTCATCGGGAAATACGTCGGGAAAACTCTCTCATAATAGGAACTCGGTCCAAAAAATCTACCGTGGCTCCGGTATCATGAATGAAAGCTAAGAATCCTCGACATCCTCTCCTCAAGAGCCGACTAGCACAAAAGGACAGAAATCAAATTGTGAGGGGCGGCACCACGGTCCTCCTGCACAACAAGAACTGACTCGCCCGGAAAACAAAACCTGATTGTCTTCTCGTGGCAGTCTACAGACGCGTAGCAAGTAGCTAACCAGTCCATGCCCAGGAGAATGTCGAAGTCCAACATCTCAAGAAGGATCAAGTCGATAGACGAATCTCTATCTCTAATACGAATGGCATACGAACGAAACACATGTCGCACAACAACAGATTCGTCAACAGGAGTAGTCACGACAAGCGGCTGATCTAGCAAACATGACTCTCGGCCCAACCTCGGCACAAAGTGTATAGAAACACATGAGTGCGTAGATCCCGGATCAAACAAAACGCGTGCATCAAAGGAACATACTGAAAGAGTACCTGAAACCACTGCATTGGATGCCTGCGCGTCCTGATGAGTCAAAGCAAATACTCAAGCCTGCCTTCTACCGGCGACTGGCTGCCCTCCGCCTCTGCCGCCCTGTCCTCTCTGAACAAAACCTCCGCGACCACGACCTCTCTGAGCATAAGTATGATGCGAAGCAACAACAGGTGTAAGAGGCAATGCTCTCTGAGGTGGAGAAGGTGGTAAGGTAACATGTGGTATGGCTTCTCGTCCTCACGTGCCTCAGTACAATCTCTGACGCGATGATAAAAACTCCCGCACCGGAAACATCCAGACGATGACTGCCGACCCTCCTGGGGATAAGAGCTAAATAACTGGCCTCGTCCCAAGCCTCTGCTACTCCTACGACCTGAACGAAATTTGTCGTGGTGTTTATACATCTGTCTCCGGGTTGAAACACCAGTACGAACCATCTTCAATTCTGGAACGACCGAAGTCCTGGAAAGAGCTCCTCAACCAGTAGGGCTGCGTTCACTGTGGCTGCATATGTGTCTAAATGCTGGGCGCATAGCGATGAACAACTGGGTAAGCAGGCCTCACACAAATCTATTGATCCACATCTCCTCAGTGTCCACCAAATATGGAGCATACACAGATAGCTGGGTAAACTGAAAATCGTACTCTGCCACCATCATACCCGGAGTCTGGCATAATGACTCAAAACCGCGAGCTCGAGCATCCCTGACGCTCTGCGGAAGAAAACGGGCAAGAACAACCGTCACGAACTTCGTCGGGGCCATCAGGTAAGGTGGTATAGAATTAGGCCCCGCACCCGGAATCAAGTCAATGCAAAATTCGATATCGCGATCGGGTGGTAATCCTAGTAATTCAGCAGGAAACACATTCGGAAATTCTCGTGCAATCGGAACCTAGTCCAACGGAACTTCAGCGGCTCCTAAGTCCCGAACAAATGCTAAGAACCAATGACAACCTTTCTTCAAGAGCCGTTCCGCACAAAGAGCAGAAGTCATGTTGGCAGGAGTTATACTACAGTCTCCCTGCACAACAACATCGGTCCTCCTGGATAACAGAATCTGACCACTTTCCTCCGACAATCTACTACAAATAGCAAGCGACCAATCAATCTGTACCAAGAAGTATATCAAGAACTAACATATCTAGGAGAATCAAATCCACCAATAAATACCTATCACCAAAATGTACTGAACATGACCTGAATACGTGTCGAGCTACATAAGAATCTCCTATAGGAGTAATCACAACTAGCGGTAACTCTGACAACGGCGACTCTCTTCCTAAAGAAAGTGCAAAGTGTGCAAATACGTATGAATGCGTAGAACCGTGATAAATTGGAATATGTGCGTTTAAGGAACATACTGAAAGAATACCTGTTACGACTGCATTGGATGCATGGGCATCCCGTGGAGTCAATGTAAAGACCTGAGCCTGGCCCCTACCAACATCCTGACGTCCTTCCTTAGAGTCTACAATTCCTAGCGAAATGCCCTAGACGTCCACAACTAAAACAGGTAGATGGGGGCCTCTGCTCAACGGGGTACGAACTGAACATCTGGCCCTGAGTCCTATCTCGACCAAAACTACGCCCTGAAATAAATCTTCCTCGACCTCCTCGTCCTCTCGAGTTACGCCCGTCACAACCACGGCCTCTATGGGCGTTGATATGGCTTGGAACAACAACAGGTGTAGGAGGTAATGTGCTCGGGGGAGGTGGTGAAGGTGGTGAAGTCACATGTGAGACCGATGACTCACCCTGTCGCATCACGGGACAATTCCGAATAAAGTGATACGGACACCCACACCCGAAACATCTTTGCTAGGACTGTTGATTATATGGGTATAAGTAACATAACTGGTCCATAAAGAATCCGCCACGACCTCTGTGAACATGTCTAAGAGCTGATATATTAGCACGAATTTGCCTTGGTCTCTGAACAACCGTACGTGGAGTAATGGCCGATCTCCGTGTTCGACTAATTTCTATCAATGATCCGATCATTTGGCGCATCTCCTGAACACTCGCCTCCATCCTAGCTATACGATCAATAAAGGGTAGATCACTCTGTTCAGGAAAGATAGGCGTACTTCCTAGGTCTGTCCTCGTCTCAGACGAGCCCGCTCCAATCTCATCTCTAACAGCACCCCCCTGAGTCCTCGTAGTCATTGGTGACTTAGTGACTGGAGTAAGAAACATGATTGATAAGGACATTGGGATCGAATCAGAGGAAACATGGAATCAAGAAAGGAAATACGAATCATTATGTCCTAAGGTCACTTAGGCTGAGTATCATAGCGTAAATATGCCGCGGAACATATGTACGGTACTCTACTCATCCTAAATCACTTACTCCATCAACCAAGGGTCAACCTACCAAACGGCATTAAAGCCTTCTATACTCAATTCACTACTCGGTTCCGTAAGGTTAATCCTAAACTCTAATACCAACTTTGTCACGACCTAAATTTTGGATCTGACTGGCACTTAGATTGTATAATATCTAAAGATATATACACAAACCGAGTAAGCCAAAAACCAAGATCAAAACCCTTTTTGCGGAATTTTTAAGAAAATTTAGTTTTTAAGTAAAAATCACAGTTTTAAGTAATTAAGATCTTAACAGTAACTCCCTATTGAATTCATAATAAAAACAGTTATAAAGTGTTTAATTTGGTTGCATCCCTAGTTGGGATCAACAATGTCAACAGCAGAAATAAATATAGAACTTTATACGACATCAATAAGAATCTCAGACATAAGTAAAAGAAATATCATTTAATATAACTAAACGATCTTATCTGTCAAATAATATACATACAACCACCTCTCGCTCTAAGTCATAATACAGGGTCTGATGGAGATATTCTAGATTCAATATACAATACCAAAAGAGAAGGTTACTATATATATAACCCACCTAGCAAAAGATGTGATAAAATCTGATAAGTGGATCTGTCCTGCTGCTAACCGTCCACTCGACACCTGCAAGGAACTGTTGCACAATGGAGGTGAGTTGCCAACTCAGTGAATAAGACTAACATCTATCGGCTGATAATATAAGTATGACGAATTAGAACTACTATCAACAGTAATGAATGCGATGCATGATAACCGGTGGAAGAATGAATATGTACTATTCAGTGTATAAATCAAAACTGAAATCTCATCAATTATTTTCCAAATCAGGTTCATTTTTCCGTGTCTAACAGCGACACAAATCTTCGGTGTTTCATCAGGCATCGTTCCTTGAACAATCCTGTTTCTCAATAACACCGGTCGGTATCATCTAGATATCCGCCATGTTCACAACTGTCTCCGGTATCGAGTATCTTCGTTAAGCTCCCCGCCTAAAATGCGGCTATCCTGCCCCTCGGTCTCGACCGGGTCCACCATGTATCCAACTGTATGCCCCCCGACTCAGTCTGGATAAAATGTAAATCCGCAACCGTATGACCCCCAATTTGGTTCGGAATAAAACCAAATCATAAAAATGACATCTCATGGTGGACGTGACACATAATCATTAAAATCACTGATTTTACGCAATAGTATATGAAAACTTAAAACCACAAATCCTCGAAAATACAAATGCCACTTATATCAACTCCTAACACTTGAATATGAAACATGATGTCATTTGTGCAAAGTACTAATAATTTTGATGTTTAAGGTATGATAGGAATCATATTTAACAGGATAAATACTAAGTGTGAAAGTGACATGTAATATCGACGGGGTGTAGTGTAACATGTAGATATGTGCATGTGCGGCATAACTCGTCGATAATGGTGCAGCGTTCTAACAAGTATTAATCATGGATATATATATATATATATATATATATATATATATATATATATATAAGAATGCATATGATCAATTTAACATACAAAAGTAAAACTTTTATTTAAACTTAACTACGGGCGTATCACACCATCTATACAAAATCCCCCGGTAGATGTTTAGTCTACTCACCAGAATACGTCATAAACTACTCAGAAATCTCCAATCCTTTTCCTTTCCTTGCGGCCTCCGAAGTTCCCGTATTTAAATCTAACATCGAAATTAACTTGTATAAGGAAACGGCTAACTTCGATACGGCGAAATATGGAAATACGAGTTTCACATAATAACTATACTACGTACGACTAATTTAAACTATCTAACACTTATACTAACTGAGTTTTAACCCCTCGCTGTTTGCAACAGAAAACATAAACGCGTTACTAATTTACCGTGTCGTATTTTAGAACTTTCATCCCTTTTCCGATATTAGTTCCTATATTTTATATACTGTTAAATTAACTTAAATAAACAATACCAAAATATCCCAACACCTATACAGAGACCTACCCAAAAACCCAAAACACCAAACTTCACTAAAAATCTGGCGACACCAGAAATTTCCTATATCTCGCCGGCCAAACTCCGAGCTCCTTGGTTCGTACTCCTAGTATTTGTTCTAGGTCCAGTTTATAAGATTTAGAAACTGTTTGGTTAAGTTGATTTTTCTCTAAATTATAGCAGATTAATACAGAGCTGAGTTTTTACCTAAAATACGATATTCGATTTCTAAATTTTACAATTACAGAACTAAATCTACTGAGTTAAGAATTATACCCACTGAGGATGGTTGAGAGCTTCCTCCAAGACACTCAAGTCCTTAGCCCCTAATTTGATAGTGGAAATCCTTAGCCTAGTTCTTCTTCTTCACTTCTCTTTTCTTTTATTTCTCTTTTGTGAGTTCTAAGTGTTTTCTTTCTCTTTGTTTTGAAATTTCAGAATTTTTATTTGGTTATAATGATCTGAACACATAATATATGGTCAAGGGAAAGAGTGAGGTGTAGGAGGAGGTGTCACCAAGCAAGGGGTGTCATTCTCCTGCAAGGAGGAGATGTTGTGCATGAAGTGTGCATGCAAGTAGGTGGTGGCTATGCATTATCACTCCAATTTGTTTTGTCTTGATATAATTTCTGAGCTAAGCATTATCTAACCCCTTTTTCACTTACACCCTCAAAAATTCCAAGTTTGCATAATTTCCTAAATTTTTCACAAAGACCCTTCACTACCTATGTTATTATATAATACCATTTTAATTAAAATGAAGCTAAATTTCACACTAAAACCCTTGTAATTTATAAATGTTACACACTAAAATTTCAATTTAATTTGTTTTATATACTACTTAAGAAAATGTCTTAATTTGATTTAATAACTTTTTAAATTAACATTTTATTATTTAATTAATTAATTTTATTTATTTCCAAATTTTCAGAATGTTACAATATTCCCCCTTAAGAAAATTCGGTCCCCGAATTTAAAACTTAACTAGACATACCTTCAAAAAGATGTGAAAATTTCCTTCGCATCGCATCCTCGGTCTCCCAAGTAATCTCCTCGCGATTCGTTCCTCGCCAAAGAACCTTTACAAATGGAAGTACCCTTGATCTCAGTTTCTTTGCCTGCCGGTCAAGAATAGCTACTGGTTGCACTGTATAGGATAAATCCGACTCAAGCTGTAAGGTCTGATGCTGGATCGCGTGAGAAGGATCGTGAAGATACTTGCGAAGCATAGACACGTGAAACACCGGATGCACATCGGGAAAACTCGGTGGAAGTGCTAAACGATAAGCTACAACACCTACTCTCTCTGGCATCTCATAAGGTCCGATATATCTGGGGCTGAGCTTCCTCTTTTTCCCAAATCGCATCGCACCCTTCATCGGAGATACTCGAAGGAACACCTGATCTCCCACATCAAACTCGAGTCTACGACGGCGTCGATCGGCATAAGATTTCTGTCTGCACTGTGCCGCTCTCATTCTGTCCCGTATCAACTGGATCTTTTCTGTAGTCTCCTGTACTAGCTGTGGTCCAAAAACACTACTCTCGCCGAGTTCAGTCCAGCAAATGGGTGATCGACATTTCCTCCCATACGAAGCTTCAAAGGGTGCCATCTGGATCGTCTCCTTAAAAATGTTGTTGTACGGGAATTCTATCCAAGGTAAGTGACGATTCCAACTACCACCAAAATCAAGGCTGCAAGCTCGAAGCATATTCTCTAGAGTCTGAATGGTCCGCTCTGACTGACTATCTGTCTGTGGGTGAAAAGCTGTACTATAACTCAATCGTGTACCAAGAGCTTCTTGAAGTTTCTGCCATAGCCTGCTGGTAAACTGGGTACCCCTATCGGATACTAGGCACGTCGAAACTCCATGCAATCGTACAATCTCGTCGATATAAATCTGAGCATACTGCACAAACCCATACGTCGTCTTCACCAGAAGAAAGTGAGCTGCCTTTGTCAATCTATCTACAATCACCCAGATGGAATCATACCCTCTACTAGTCCTGGGTAGACCCACAACGAAATCCATGGAAATCTGTTCCTATTTCCACTCCGGAATAGGCAAGGGCTGCAACTCTCCTGCCGGTCTCTGGTGGCCTTGACTTGTTGACAAGTCAAACATCTCGAAATGAATTCCATGATATCTCTCTTCATTCCTTCCTACCAATAGATATCCTTTTAGTCATCATACATCTTGGTGGAATCAGGATGAATACCATTTGCTGACTTAAGGCCTCCTCTAAGATCTCACGTCGCAGTCCCTACTAATTCGGCACACAAGGACGAGTCCTAAATCGTAATATTTCACGTCATCTATCACGAACTCAGATTCTCTATCCTATTCTAACTTGATCTATGATCTCCAACAAGTGAGTGTCGGCTAGCTGTGTCTCTCGAATAAGATCCAATAACTGAGGGCGGTTACGAATATGAGCTAACTGTCCCTCTGTCGATATGAACTCAAATAGTACATGGCTATTATATGGAATCTACCAGTATGCAGAAGATCACCTCTGTATTGATCTCAAAATACGATAAGCTACCTCCGGGCCTCCGACTCAAAGCCTCTACCAACTTTGTCACAACATTCGCGTTGCCCGGATGATAAAGAGTCTCGCAATAATAATCCTTCACGAGTTTCATCCATCTACGCTGCTTCCGATTGAGCTCTCACTGCTGAAAGATTGTAACGTCTTGAAAAATCGTTTTGGTGTTTTCCTGAAAATCGGTGAAAATTCGGTATTTTTCCGTAAACCGTCTTTTTTGTTATTTTGCAGTTTAGGACTAATTATACCTAATTTTGATAGGTAATTGCTAGTTTTTAGTAGCTAATGAGTTACTTATTAATTTTTGGTCATTTAAAAAATTTTCCCTATTTTTTCAATTTTTTTATATTATTTTAAGCCGGTAAGAAAATACATTAAATTAGCGATAAATACAAATTACTTTGGGCTAATTTTAATCTTTAAAATCATGTTAATTAAAATCTAGTTGTAATATAAATTTTTCGTATTTTATTTCAAGTTTTAACTAATTTTTATTATGGAAAACGAAATTTATTTAATTTAAGCTAAAACTTGCAACTTTGGACTTGTAGGGGGTCTTTATGCATAAAAAATTTTGTTCACTCTCTCACACACACCCTCACATTCCCTAGGCCGGCCCCATCACAGCAGGAAATCCCATCCTTTTTTTTGGTTTCAATTCTTGTGGTGAAATGTATTTGGAGGATTAAAATATATTAATTTGGAGGTGGGTTGTACTTTGATATATGAGGGTTTGACTTGGAAAAAAATTTCCACAACTCCCCACACCTCACCCCACTCCCTCCACTGCTGGAAATCTGCAGCCACTCCCCCTCCAATTTCCCCTTCTCTTTTTCCTTCCAAAAATTCATCAAAATCCATCAAAATCCATCAAAAATCAACAATTTCCTTTAAAATTTCAAAGCAAAACCTTATTCCCTCTCTTCTCAAACCCAAATTGGCTCAAATCTTAGAGAAAGATGGCATCTTGGGAGGCTTTAGCATCATAGGGTTTGAACTTTTGAGGTATAACTTTTAATCAAATGGTTACATTGTTGCTTAAGTGTGCTAAATAGAACTTGAAAGTTGTTTTAGTGTTAAAATTATAGCTAAATTCTAATCTAGTTTTTTCTAGTTCATGGTTTGAAATTAAACTAGGGTTTTAGAAATCATTAGTAGGTTAATTAAATCTATTTTGTTATCTAGTTATTTTGTTAGCCTAATCTAAGTGGTTAACTTGCCTTTTGGACCTTAAATTAGAGTTAATTTAGTGTATCATGTATGATTTGGGTTGGATTTTGTTAACTTTAAAAAAATCGAGAAAGGGTTGTTTATGGAAACATAGGATTTGAAGCTTTGTAATGTGTTTTAATCAAAGTGATTGTGGTTAACTAGTTATGCGGTTGGATGTTATGCTAGATTGTAGTCCTTTTTGTCGCAAAACGGCGATGTTGCGCCGATTTTTTGGAATGTTTATGCTTGCTAGTTTTATTAAAATTATTGTGGTGATGTATTTGCGATATCTTGATGATATTTTTGGCATATCCTATGACATTTAGGATGTCTGAGTGCGGAATTTTATGTGATCGGGTTTTAGTTTTGCCGGGCGTCCCAAAACGACGATTCTAGTTAGTTTTGCGATTTTCGTGTGTGTTCCGCGCACCCTGTGCACGTTGTGCCTAGCCTGTGAACGTGGATGTTTTCGTTGGGTTTTGCGTCGTTTCATGATATGTAACCTTATGTTTTGTATTGGTGCAAATTCCAGGTTCGGTCGCGGAGACTTCGGACGCGGCACGAAAAGGAAAGGCGGTGATTGGACGTAGCTAGCTAGGGATTCCGGTGAGCAGATGTAACATCTATGGGGGACTATCGTTCAGATGGAGCAAGTCGCCCGATAGTTTAAGTAGTTTAAAGATTTCTAGTAATATTAGTAATTAGGAGTAAATGCTTGCGTAACATCTTGCTACATCCATGCTTTATATTGTCAGACATATGCGAACCCATTCTATAGGACACCTGCACCAGTGCCAGGGTTTTTATATGTAGCACGAGCACTATTCATGCGAACACACACGCCCTGGTAATTGCCATGCCACGACACTAGATAACTTATAATCTAGAATGTTGTCACCATACTTGATACTTAAACCTGTACTATTGCAATAAATCCTTAAAATAACATTGTAGAATTGCTATTCATGTGCATGTATACCATTACATCAATTGTTCATGCCTAGTTTATTAATCATACATTGCAATTTGGTTATTGATACCATATGCATTCATTATCATTGACATATGCACTTATGATGATTTATTGAGATTTATGATATTTCTGGATTTCGGGGAAAGCCGCAAAATTTACAACTTATGATCTTTTAAAATATAAAAAGTTGCGGTTTTCTAGTGATGTAAAGTGTCATCCACCATGAGTTTGCTGTGGTTTTCGAGATCCGTGTCGAGGAGTGGAGGAACCGTCACGGGTACATGGTGGGCCCGGTAAGGTACCCCGGGGCAAGAGGATCGTGTTGTTGACGTTGAGCCTGGCAGGGGATGGATTACCTACCGGCGACTGTTTTGGCACGGCGGATATCCAGAGGATACCGACCGTGGCCGTGAGATGATGAGATATTGATATTTGAGATGGGTCAGCCGGACGGCTGAGGCCAGAGATACTACGATATGGATATATGAGATTTGAGACAGTTTTGAGGTGTCGTTGCTGGACACGGATTCTTGTTGATTCTATTGGTATTGTGCTGATATTTCAAAAGAGATGCCTAAAGGAAAAAGACGATTTCTTATATTTACACATGCAGATCACGAGTATATTCATATTGCATACATACCTGCTAGTATATTCATATTGCATACATACCTGCTAGTATATTCATATTGCGTACATACCTGCTATTATATCTTGCCATACCTGTATTATAGATGCTAGGATGCTTGTGTGCATACTTGCGATAGCCTCTATAGATGTTATTTATTACTCACGAGTTGTCAACTCACCCCCGTTGTGCCACAGTCTCTTGTAGGTCCGTTCCATCAGCACAGTAGCGGCGGGCGCACCGCTTCTTTGCCTCTTTTGCCAGGACTCGAGGCTTTTGCTCGTAGGTAGGTTGTATTATTATTTTGTACCACCTTGTATATTCCTTGTATTTAGAGTACTCCATCTACTGTATCTACCATTATTGTTGTATATTGACCTAGAGACGAGACTGTGAGATTTGTGGGCTTTTATGCTGTATTTTGGGGTCGAGCTCACTTGTGTCGACATGCTGTTTTACTTATGCTTCTTATGTTTATTTATGCACATTGCTGATTTACATTGCGTGGGATTTGTGACCGCCTTGTGGCAAAGAGCTAGCTCCCGCTTGGGGATGCTTTATTTGTTGTATTTATATATTTTCTTGTTGTACCCATTTTGGGGGCCAGTATTTACAAAGGAGACTCTGCCGAAATTTTCGAAAAAATTGATATTGTTTTTAAAAAAGGGTTTGATATGACTTATTGATAAACCCGCTTTCAATTGATTGGTTTCCTTCACTCTTTTGCTTATTTGGTTTTGGTTTCTAGGCTTTGGCTTACTTATTTTACGGACGTCTTGAGACGTTTCGTAAACTTAAGTGCCAGTCACGTTCCGTACCCTGCGGGTCGTGACAAAGTTGGTATCAGAGCGATAGGTTTTACCTTTTTGAGTGTAGGATGACCCTTGGTAGATGGAGTGAGTGACTTAAGCAGGGTAACGTAGAGTGTGTATGTCCGCGGCATACTTGCGATACGGTACTCCGCCTAAGTGACTTTAGGATATACTTGCTTGAAAATTCCTTTTTCAATTCCGTGTATCCTATGATTCTATTGCACTGTTCTTATTATCCTTTTTCCTGTACCAGCCACTATGCCGCCGAAGGCTACGAGAGCGCAGAGGGCTGCCGCCCGAGATGAGATCCGAGCAGGCTCGTCCGAGACGAGGACCGAGTAGGGTGGTATGCCTACGCCGCAGGGGCAGACTGATCCGCCTTCCCCAGGGCGATGGATAGGCTTGAGTCCGGTATGGAGGAGCTGCGACAGATGATGGGGAGTATGCAGGAGCTACGTCAGATGGTAGGATCCCTAGTTGCAGCTATTCGTACACCGAGGCCGGAGGACGCACCTACTGCATCCCAGACTACTTTGGTACCCGCTCCTACTACTACCGCCGTGACTATCCCGGTTTCACTACAGGAGTTCATGAGGTTGAGACCTCCAGTTTTCACGGGTACCGATGCAGCAGAGGACCCGCAGACGTTCCTTGACAGCTTGACCAGGATCTGCCGATCGTTGAGATGTTCTGACGAACCCTGGGTAGAGCTTGCGAGTTTCCGACTAGAGGGTCTCGCACAGATATGGTGGGAGTCAGTCTTGAGAGGTCGAGCTGCAGGTCTACCGCCTATGACTTGGGTCGAGTTTACAGCAGTCTTTCTGGCTCGTTTCCTCCCAGAGAGCGTTCGTGACGCCAGAGCTCGTAGTTTCGAGGCCTTGGTCAAGACACCTGGGATGACGGTGTCTAAGTATGATGTTCAGTTTACACAGTTGTCCCGATATGCCCCGTACCTGGTTGATACCGAAGCGAAGAGGGTGAAGAGGTTCATACAGGGATTGGATGCCCAGCTATATCTTGCCATTGGCGCCCAGCATTTCGATACCTATTCTGCAACTATGGATACGGCATTGCGGATGGAGACACGTATTTCAGCGACGTCGGCCGTTCCCGGGACGAAGAGGATTCGTACCAGCACACCAGATCAGAGACAGCATGCCAGATTCATTCCGAGAGATAGGGCCGACAGAGGGTTCGGACGAGGTCAGCTGTACGGATCGTATACGCAGGGACATCAGTCGTCGCCAGGGTGCTTTAGGTGCGGGAGTCTACACCATCATATTAGAGATTGTCCAGTGAGACGACAGGGAGCGGCGACAGTTCCGCATATGACTCTACCTCCATCACCGCCCCCTCCTCAGAGAGCTCTACTTCCTGCTACAGGCGATACTCCATGCCAGTTAGGTGCACCCAGAGGCCGTGGGCACGGCGCACCGATCCAGAGAGGACGAGGAGGCAGAGGCCGAGGCCGAGGTCAGCCCGCTATTGGAGGAGGTCAGGCCCAAGTTTTTGCATTGACACCCCAGGATGCGCAGGCATCCAATGCCGTCGTTACAGGTACCCTGTCAGTATGCTCTGTTGATGCACACGTGTTGTTTGATCCCGGATCCACGCACTCTTACGTTTCCACCCACTTCGTGCCGAGTTTGGGTAGAGAGTCCGGTTTGCTTGATCAGCCACTCGTTGTGACCACTCCTATGGGAGAGTCTTTTGTTGCTAGGCACGTGTTCCGATCCTGTACCGTTCGTATTGGCGAGCGAGAGCTGCCTGTCGACTTGATCCTTCTGGAGATGTTGGACTTCGACGTTCTCTTGGGCATGGATTGGTTAGCCACGTGCTATGCGTCGGTGGACTGCCGTGAGAAGACAGTTAGATTTTGTTTTCCCGGCGAGTCGGCTTTTGTTGTGCAGGGGAACCGTGGTGCCGCCCCTTACATTTTGATTTCTTCCCTTCGCGCTAGTCAGCTGTTGAGGAAGGGATGTCGGGGATTTCTAGCCTGCGTATGTGATACTAAAGCTACGGATGTACCATTGGACCAGGTTCCGATTGCATGCGAGTTTCTCGATGTTTTCCCTGACGAGCTGCAAGGACTGCCACCTGAGCGCGATGTCGAGTTTTGTATTGATTTGATTCCCGGCTCGGGGCCTATTTCTATACCGCCTTATCGGATGGCCCCGGCGGAGCTTAGAGAGTTGAAGGTTCAGCCGCAAGATTTGCTAGATAAGGGACTTATTCGACCCAGTGTTTCTCCATGGGGTGCTCCAGTCCTGTTTGTCAAGAAGAAGGACGGAAGTTTGCGCTTATGTATCGACTACCGCCAGCTAAACAAGGTGACCATTCGGAACAGATATCCGTTGCCACGCATTGATGATTTGTTCGACCAGCTCCAGGGTGTGGGTTATTTTTCGAGGATCGACTTACGATCAGGATACCACCAGCTGCGAGTCCGACAGGAGGATATACCGAAGACAGCCTTCCGTACGCGCTATGGCCACTATGAGTTTCTGGTGATGTCGTTCGGACTCACCAACGCCCCCGCAGCATTTATGGATTTGATGAACTGTACCTTCAGGCTGTATCTTGACTTGTTCATCATCGTGTTCATCGACGATATTTTGGTGTACTCCCGGAGCAGAGAGGAGCACGAGCAGCACTTGCGGATTACGTTGCAGACTTTGAGGGAGCACCAGCTGTTCGCGAAGTTCTCCAAGTGTGCATTCTGGCTGGACAGCGTCGGATTCTTGGGTCACGTGATTACGAGAGACGACATATGTGTGGACCCGAAGAAGATTGAGGCTGTTCAACAGTGGCCCCGACCTACATCGGTTACTGAGATCCGTAGTTTTCTAGGCCTGGCAGGCTACTACAGGCGTTTTGTTCAGGATTTCTCCCGTATAGCTGCACCTTTGACCGGTTTGACCCGGAAGGGAGTTCCTTTCGTTTGGACGGAGGAGTACGAGCGCAGTTTTCAGCAGCTACGGACGTGTTTGACTACGGCGCCGGTATTATCTTTGCCTTCGGGATCAGGCGGATTTGTGGTCTATTGTGACGCTTCACGAGTAGGGTTAGGATGCGTATTGATGCAGCATGGCAGGGTGATCGCGTATGCTTCGCGGCAATTGAAGAAACATGAACAGAACTACCCTACTCACGATTTGGACATGGCTGCAGTGGTCTTTGCACCGAAGATATGGCGGCATTACCTATATGGCGAGTCGTGCCAAATATTCACAGACCACAAGAGCTTAAAATACATATTTCAGCAGCGAGACCTGAACCTCAGACAGCGTCGTTGGATGGAGTTGGTGAAAGACTACGACTGCGAGATCTTATATCACCCAGGCAAGGCGAATGCGGTGGCAGATGCTTTGAGCAGGAGGCCCGGGGGTAGTCTATCCTATTTGCGCGCAGTGTAGAGGCAGTCGTCAGCAGATTAGTAGATTTTATGCGACAGCCGAGTTGAGTTCGAGTTCACTCAGACAGGGGGACAGCTCGCGCATGTTCATGCACGCCCACATTTGCTTGACCGTATATATGAGGCACAGCGCAGAGACGACCATTGCTCAGAGATCATGGCACAGATAGGACATGGCAGATTTTCCGAGTTCGTGATTGATGATCAGGGGATTTTACGATATGGATCTAGACTGTGCGTACCAGATGCTGATGGATTGCGGCGCGACATTCTTGAGGAGGCACACCGATCAGTGTATAGTGTCCACCCCGGTTCCACCAAGATGTACCATGATATGAGAGAGACCTACTGGTGGGATGGGATGAAGAGGGACATTGTGGAGTTTGTATCGAGATGCCTGACTTGTCAGCAAGTCAAGGCCGAGCACCAGAGGCCCGCAAGAGAGCTACAGCCGTTACCCATTTCGGAGTGGAAATAGGAGCAGATTTCGATGGATTTCGTTGTGGGTCTACCCAGGACCAGTCGAGGGTACGACTCCATCTGGGTGATCGTAGATCGATTGACGAAAGCGGCTCACTTCCTGCCAGTGAAGACCACTTTCAGCTTCGCTCAGTATGCCCAGCTTTACATCGACGATATCGTGCGGTTGCATGGCGTACCGACTTGTATCGTGTCAGACCGAGGCACCCAGTTTACCAGCCGACTTTGGCAGAGATTTTAGGAGGCTTTGGGCACTCGTTTGAGCCTCAGCACAGCATTTCATCCGCAGACCGACGGACAGTCAGAGAGGACCATTCAGACTTTCGAGGACATGCTCAGAGCATGCGTTTTAGACTTCGGCGGTAGCTGGGATCGTCATTTACCGTTAGTGGAGTTCTCCCACAACAACAGCTTCCAGGATACTATCCAGATGGCACCTTTCGAGGCGTTGTATGGGAGGAGATGTAGATCGCCCATTTGTTGGACCGAGCTGAGCGAGAGCAGTATCTTCGGACCGCAGATCGTGCAGGAGACGACCGAAAAAGTACAGTTGATTCAAGACCGGATGAGAGCAGCTCAGAGCAGACAGAAATCCTATGCAGACAGGCGCCGTCGTAGATTAGAGTTCGCAGTTGGCGACCATATTTTTCTGAGAGTCTCTCCGATGAAGGGCGTGATGCGTTTTGGGCGAAAGGGGAAGCTTAGCCCTAGATTCGTAGGTCCTTTCGAGATCCTCGAGCGTGTCGGCGCTGTTGCATATCGTTTGGCTCTTCCACCCAGCTTTCCCGATGTTCACCCCGTCTTCCATGTTTCGATGCTCCGCAAGTACCTTCACGACCCTTCGCATGCGATTCAGCACCCAACAGTCTAGCCAGAGCGCGACCTTTCTTTTGCAGAGCAGCCGGTGGCCATCCTTGATCGGCAGGTGAAGAAATTGAGATCGAAAGTTATACCGACCGTCAAGGTCCTTTGGCGTGGCCCGAGCAGCGAGGAGGTCACCTTGGAGACCGAGGGCGAGATGAGGAAGAAATATCCCCATCTCTTTGAAGGTACGCGTAGCTATATTTTTAAATTCGGGGACCGAATTTTTTTAAGGGGGGAAGATTGTAACGCCTTGAAAAATCGTTTTGGTGTTTTCCTGAAAATCGGTGAAAATTCGGTATTTTTCCGTAAACCGTCTTTTTTGTTATTTTGCAGTTTAGGACTAATTATACCTAATTTGGATAGGTAATTGCTAGTTTTTAGTAGCTAATGAGTTACTTATTAATTTGTGGTCATTTAAAAAAATTTCCCTATTTTTTCAATTTTTTTATATTATTTTAAGCCAGTAAGAAAATACATTAAATTAGCGATAAATACAAATTTCTTTGGGCTAATTTTAATCTTTAAAATCATGTTAATTAAAATCTAGTTGTAATATAAATTTTTCGTATTTTATTTCAAGTTTTAACTAATTTTTATTATGGAAAACGAAATTTATTGAATTTAAGCTAAAACTTGCAATTTTGGACTTGTAGGGGGTCTTTTTGCATAAAAAATTTTGTTCACTCTCTCTCACACACCCTCACATTCCCTAGGCCTGCCCCATCACAGCAGGAAATCCCATCCTTTTTTTTGGTTTCAATTCTTGTGGTGAAATGTATTTGGAGGATTAAAATATATTAATTTGGAGGTGGGTTGTACTTTGATATATGAGGGTTTGACTTGGAAAAAAATTTCCACAACTCCCCACACCTCACCCCACTCCCTCTACTGCTGGAAATCTGCAGCCACTCCCCCTCCAATTTCCCCTTCTCTTTTTCCTTCCAAAAATTCATCAAAATCCATCAAAATCCATCAAAAACCAACAATTTCCTTTACAATTTCAAAGCAAAACCTTATTCCCTCTCTTCTCAAACCCAAATTGGCTCAAATCTTAGAGAAAGATGGCATCTTGGGAGGCTTTAGCATCATAGGGTTTGAACTTTTGAGGTATAACTTCTAATCAAATGGTTACATTGTTGCTTAAGTGTGCTAAATAGAACTTGAAAGTTGTTTTAGTGTTAAAATTATAGCTAAATTCTAATCTAGTTTTTTCTAGTTCATGGTTTGAAATTAAACTAGAGTTTTAGAAATCATTAGTAGGTTAATTAAATCTATTTTGTTATCTAGTTATTTTGTTAGCCTAATCTAAGTGGTTAACTTGCCTTTTGGACTTTAAATTAGAGTTAATTTAGTGTATCATGTATGATTTGGGTTGGATTTTGTTAACTTTAAAAAAATCAAGAAAGGGTTGTTTATGGAAACATAGGATTTGAAGCTTTGTAATGTGTTTTAATCAAAATGATTGTGGTTAACTAGTTATGCGGTTGGATGTTATGCTAGATTGTAGTCCTTTTTGTCGCAAAACGGCGATATTGCGCCGATTTTTGGAATGTTTATGCTTGCTAGTTTTATTAAAATTATTGTGGTGATGTATTTGCGATATCTTGATGATATTTTTGGCATATCCTATGACATTTAGGATGTGTGAGTGCGGAATTTTATGTGATCGGGTTTTAGTTTTGCCGGGCGTCCCAAAACGACGATTCTAGTTAGTTTTGCGATTTTCGTGTGTGTTCCGCGCACCCTGTGCACGTTGTGCCTAGCCTGTGAACGTGGATGTTCTCGTTGGGTTTTGCATCGTTTCATGATATGTAACCTTATGTTTTGTATTGGTGCAAATTCCAGGTTCGGTCGCGGAGACTTCGGACGCGGCACGAAAAGGAAAGGCGGTGATTGGACGTAGCTAGCTAGGGATTCCGATGAGTAGATGCAACATCTACGGGGGACTATCGTTCGGATGGAGCAAGTCGCCCGATAGTTTAAGTAGTTTAAAGATTTCTAGTGATATTACTAATTAGGAGTAAATGCTTGCGTAACATCTTGCTACATCCATGCTTTATATTGTCAGACATATGCGAACCCATTCTATAGGACACCTGCACCATTACCAGGGTTTTTATATGTAGCACGAGCACTATTCATGCGAACACACACGCCCTGGTAATTGCCATGCCACGACACTAGATAACTTATAATCTAGAATGTTGTCACCATACTTGATACTTAAACCTGTACTATTGCAATAAATCCTTAAAATAACATTGTAGAATTGCTATTCATGTGCATGTATACCATTACATCAATTGTTCATGCCTAGTTTATTAATCATACATTACAACTTGGTTATTGATACCATATGCATTCATTATCATTGACATATGCACTTATGATGATTTATTGAGATTTATGATATTTCTGGATTTCGGGGAAAGCCGCAAAATTTACAACTTATGATCTTTTAAAATATAAAAAGTTACGGTTTTCTAGTGATGTAAAGTGTCGTCCACCATGAGTTTGCTGTGGTTTTCGAGATCCGTGTCGAGGGGTGGAGGAACCGTCACGGGTACATGGTGGGCCCGGTAAGGTACCCCGGGGCAAGAGGATCGTGTTGTTGACGTTGAGCCTGGCAGGGGATGGATTACCTACCGGTGACTGTTTTGGCACGGCGGGTATCCAGAGGATACCGACCGTGGCCGCGAGATGATAAGATATTGATATTTGAGATGGGTCAGCCGGACGGCTGAGGCCAGAGATACTACAATATGGATATATGTGATTTGAGACAGTTTTGAGGTGTCGTTGCTGGACACGGATTCTTGTTGATTCTATTGGTATTGTGCTGATATTTCAAAAGAGATGCCTAAAGGAAAAAGACGATTTCTTATATTTACACATGCAGATCACGAGTATATTCATATTGCATACATACCTGCTAGTATATTCATATTGCATACATACCTGCTAGTATATTCATATTGCGTACATACCTGCTATTATATCCTGCCATACCTGTATTATAAATGCTAGTATGCTTGTGTGCATACTTGCGATAGCCTCTATAGATGTTATTTATTACTCACGAGTTGGAAACTCACCCCCGTTGTGCCACAGTCTCTTGCAGGTCCGTTCCATCAGCACAGTAGCGGCAGGCGCACCGCTTCTTTGCCTCTTTTGCCAGGACTCGAGGCTTTTGCTCGTAGGTGGGTTGTATTATTATTTTGTACCACCTTGTATATTCCTTGTATCTAGAGTACTCCATCTACTGTATCT
The DNA here is from genome assembly GCA_030015575.1 of Agapanthus africanus. Classification (NCBI taxonomy): domain Eukaryota; kingdom Viridiplantae; phylum Streptophyta; class Magnoliopsida; order Asparagales; family Amaryllidaceae; genus Agapanthus; species Agapanthus africanus. Next base: position 376,680,664 of record CM057344.1, on the reverse strand, counting down.
ACCATTATTGTTGTATATTGACCTAGAGACGAGACTGTGAGATTTGTGGGCTTTTATGCTGTATTTTGGGGTCGAGCTCACTTGAGTCGACATGCTGTTTTACTTGTGCTTCTTATGTTTATTTATGCATATTGCTGATTTACATTGCGTGGGATTTGTGACCGCCTTGTGGCGAAGAGCTAGCTCCCGCTTGGGGATGCCTTATTTGTTGTATTTATATATTTTCTTGTTGTACCCATTTTGGGGGCCAGTATTTACAAAGGAGACTCTGCCGAAATTTTCGGAAAAATTGATATTGTTTTTTAAAAAGGGTTTGATATGACTTATTGATAAACCCGCTTTCAATTGATTGGTTTCCTTCAATCTTTTGCTTATTTGGTTTTGATTTCTGGGCTTTGGCTTACTTATTTTACGGACGTCTTGAGACGTTTCGTAAACTTAAGTGCCAGTCACGTTCCGTACCCTGCGGGTCGTGACAAAGATATACCTTAAGCTTCTGTGATTTGTGAATAATTTGGCACGACTCTCCGTATAAGTAATGCCTCCAAATCTTCAGTACGAATACCACAGCAGCCATATCTAAGTCATGAGTGGGATAGTCCTGCTCATGCTTCTTCAACTGCCGAGAAGCATATGCGATAACCCTGCCGTGCTGCATTAATACACAGCCTGGCCCTACTCGAGAAGCATCTCAATAACCCACAAAATCACCCGATCTCGAAGGAAAAGATAATACGGGTGCAGTTGTCAAGCGAGTCTTCAACCGCTGAAAGCTCTGCTCACACGCCTCAATCCAAAGAAATGGAACCTCCTTTCAGGTCAACACGGTCAACGGTGCGGCGATACGAGATAACCCCGCACAATGCGTTGATAATAACCGGAAAAACTCAAGAAGTTGCGAATCTCCGTAACTGACACAGGTTTGGGCCGGTGCTGGACTGCCTTGATCCTCTTTGGGTTCACACATATTTCGTCTCTCGTAACCACATGACCCAAGAAATCCACACTATCCATCCAGAAAGCACACTTGGAAATTTTAGCAAACAGCTGATGCTCCGTTAAGGTTCGCCATATGATACGCAAGGGCAGCTCATGCTCTTCTCGCCTACGGGAGTATACAAGGATGTTATCCATGAATACAATAATTAACTGGTCAAGAAATGGCCTGGAAATCCAGTTCATCACCTCCATGAAACTTTCTCGGGCATTGGTGAGCCTGAATGACCTCACCAGAAATTCATAATGCCCACATCGTGTGCGAAAAGCCGGCTTCGGAATGTCTTTCTTCCGAACTCTCAACTGATGATACCCTGACTGCAAATCAATCTTCAAGAAATAGCCAGCTCCCCGCAGCTAATCGAATGAGTCATTGATATGAGATAGTGGATACTTATTTCGCACAGTAACTCGATTCAGCTGCCTGTAGTCGATGCACAGTCTCATGCTGTCGTCCTTTCTTTTAACGAACAAGACAGGAGCTCCCCATGGTGATATGCTCGGAAGAACAAGTCCTCTATCCAACAACTTTTGCAACTGGCTTTTGAGTTCCTTCAACTCCGTCGGGGCCATCCGGTAAGGTGGTACAGAATTAGGCCCCGCACCCAGAATCAAGTCAATGCAAAATTCGATATTGCGATCGGGTGGTAATCCTAGTAATTCAGCAGGAAATACATCCGGAAATTCTCGTGCAATTGGAACCTGGTCCAACGGAACTTCAGCGACTCCTAAGTCCTGAACAAATGTTAAGAACCCATGACAACCTTTCTTCAAGAGCCGTCCCGCACAAAGAGCATAAGTCATGTTGGCAGGAGTTATACTACAGTCTCCCTGCACAACAACATCGGTCCGCCTGGAAAACAGAATCTGACCACTTTCCTCTGACAATCTACTACAAATGACAAGCAGCCAACCAATCCGTACCAAGAAGTATATCAAGAACTAACATATCTAGGAGAATCAAATCCACCAATAAATCCCGATCACCAAAACGTACTGAACATGACCTGAATACGTGTCGAGCTACACAAGAATCTCCTATAGGAGTTATCACAACTAGCGGTAACTCTAACAACGACGACTCTCTTCCCAAAGAAAGTGCAAAGTGTTCAAATACGTATGAATGCGTAGAACCATGATCAATTGGAATATGCGCGTTTAAGGAACATACTGAAAGAATACCTGTTACGACTGCATTGGATGCCTGGGCATCCCGTGGAGTCAAAGTAAAGACCCGAGCCTGGCCCCTACCAGCATCCTGACGTCCTTCCTTAGAGTCTACAATTCCTAGCGAAATGCCCTGGACGTCCATAACTAAAACAGGTAGATGGGGGCCTCTGCTCAACGGGGTACAAACTGAACATCTGGCCCTGAGTCCTATCTCGACAAAAACTGCAGCCTGGAATAAATCTGCCTCGACCTCCTCGTCCTCTCGAATTACGACCGTCATGACCACGGCCTCTATGGGCGTTGATATAGCGTGGAACAACAACAGGTGTAGGAGGTAATATGCCCGGGGGAGGTGGTGAAGGTGGTGAAGTCACATGTGAGACCGATGACTCACCTTGTCGCATCACGGGACAATTCCGGATAAAGTGATACGGACACCCACACCCGAAACATCTTTGCAAGGGCTGTTGATTATATGGGTATAAGTAACATAACTGGTTTATAAAGAATCCGCCATGGCCTCTGTGAACATGTTTAAGAGGTGATATATTAGTACGAATTTGCTTTGGTCTCTGAACAACCGTACGTGGAGTAATAGCCGATCTCCGTGCTCGACTAATTTCTATCAATGATCCGATCATTCGGCGCATCTCCTGAACACTCGCCTCCATCCTAGCTATACGATCAATAGAGGGTGGATCACTTCGTTCAGGAAAGATAGGCGTACTGCCTAGGTTTGTCCTCGACTCAGACGAGCCCGCTCCAATCTCATCTCTAACAGCGGCCCCTTGAGTCCTCGTAGTCATTGGTGACTTAGTGACTGGAGTAAGAAACATGATTGATAAGGACATTGCGATCGAATCAGAGGAAACATGGAATCAAGAAAGGAAATACAAATCATTATGTCTTAAGGTCACTTAGGCTGAGTATCGTAGCATAAATATGCCGCGGAACATATATACGGTACTCTACTCTTCCTAAATCACCTACTCTATCGACCAAGGGTCAACCTACCTAACGATATTAAAGCCTACTAAACTCAAGTCACTACTCGGTTCCGTAACGTTAATCCTAAGCTCTAATACCAACTTTGTCACGACCTAAAGTTTGGATGTGACCGGCACTTAGATTGTATAATATCTAAAGATATCTACACAACCCGAGTAAGCCAAAAACCAAGATCAAAACCCTTTTTGCGGAATTTTTAGGAAAATTTAGTTTTTAAGTAAAAATCATAGTTCTAAGTAATTATGATCTTAACAGTAACTCCCTATTGAATTCATAATAAAAACAGTTATAAAGTGTTTAATTTGGTTGCATCTCTAGTTGGGATCAACAATGTCAACAGCGGAAATAAATATACAACTTTATACGACATCAATAAGAATCTCAGACATAAGTAAAAGAAATATCATTTAATATAACTAAACAATCTCATCTGCCAAATAATATACATACAAGCACCTCTCGTTCTAAGTCATAATACAGGGTCTGATGGAGATATTCTAGATTGAATATACAATACCAAAAGAGAAGGTTACTATATATGTAACCCACCTAGCAAAAGATGCGATAAAATCTGATAAGTGGATCTGCTCTGCCGCTAACCGTCCACTCGAATCCTGCAAGGAACTAAGGCACAACGGAGGTGAGTTGCCAACTAAGTGAATAAGACTAACATCTATCGACTGATAATATAAGTATGACGAACTAGAACTACCATCAACAGTAATGAATGTGATGCATGATAACAGGTGGAAGAATGAATATGCACTATTCAATGTATAAATCAAAACTGAAATCTCATCAATTATTTTCCAAATCAGGTTCATTTTTCCGTGTCTAACAGCGACACAAATCTTCGGTGTTTCATCAAGCATCGTTCCCCGAACGATCCTGTTTCTCAATAACACCGGTTGGTATTATCTAGATATCCGCTGTGTTCACAACTTTCTCCGGTATCGAGTATCCTCGTTAGTTTTCCAGCCTAAAATGCGGCTATCCTTCCCCTCGGTCTCAATCGGGTCCATCATGTATCCAACTGTATGCCCCCCTACTCAATCTGGATAAAATTGTAAATCCGCAACCGTATGACCCCCAACTTGGTTCGGAATAAAAAAAAATCATAAAAACGACATCTCATGGTGGACGTGACACATAATCATGAAAATCACTGATTTTACGCAATAGTATATGAAAACTTAAAACCACAAATCCTCGAAAATACAAATGCCACTTATATCAACTCCTAACACTTGAATATGAAACATGATGTCATTTGTGCAAAATACTAATAATTTTTATGTTTAAGGTATGATAAGAATCATATTTAAGAGGATAAATACTAAGTGTGAAAGTGATATGTAATATCGACGAAGTATAGTGTAACATATAGATATGTGCATGTGCGGCATAACTTGTCGATAATGGTGCAGTGTTCTAACAAGTATTATTCATGGATATATATATATATATATATATATATATATATGTGATCAATTTAACATACAAAAGCAAAATTTTTATTTAAACTTAACTACGGGCGTATCACACCATCTATACAAAATCCCCCGGTAGATGTTTAGTCTACTCACCGGAATACGTTGTAAACTACTCAGAAATCGCCAATCCTTTTCCTTTCCTTGCGGCCTCCAAAGTTCCCGTATTTGAATCTAACATCGAAATTAACTTGTATAAGGAAACAGCTAACTTCGATACGGCGAAATATGGAAATACGAGTTTCACGTACTAACTATACTACGTACGACTAATTTAAACTATCTAACACCCATACTAACTGAGTTTTAACCCCCTCGTTGTTTGCAACAGAAAACTTAAACGCGTCACTAATTTACCGTGTTGTATTTTAGAACTTTGATCCTATTTCCGATATTAGTTCCCAGATTTTATATACTGTTAAATTAACTTAAATAAACAATACCAAAATATCCCAACACTTATACAGAGACCTACCCAAAAGTCCAAAACACCAAACTTCACTAAAAATCCGGCGACGCCGGAAATTTCCTATCTCACCGGCCAAACTCCGAGCCCCTTGGTTCGTACTACTAGGATTTGTTCTGGGTCCAGTTTATAAGATTTAGACACTGTTTGGTTAAGTTGATTTTTCTCTAAATTAAAGCAGATTAATACAGAGCTATGTTTTTACTTAAAATACGATATTCGAATTCTAAATTTTACAATTACAGAACTAAATCTACTTAGTTAGGAATTATACCCACTGAGGATGGTTGAGAGCTTCCTCCAAGACACTCAAGTCCTTAGCCCCTAACTTGATGGTGGAATCCTTAGCCTAATTCTTCTTCTTCACTTATCTTTTCTTTTAATTCTCCTTTGTGAGTTCTAAGTGTTTTCTTTCTCTTTGTTTTAGAATTTCAGAATTTTAATTTGGTTATAATGATCTGAACACATAATATATGGTCAAGAGAAAGAGTGGGGTATAGGAGGAGGTGTCACCAAGTAAGTGGTGTCATTCTCATGCAAGGAGGAGGTGTTGTGCATGAAGTGTGCATGCAAGTAGGTGGTGGCTATGCATTATCACTCCAATTTGTTTTATCTTGATATAATTTTTGAGCTAAACATTATCTAACCCCTTTTTCACTTACACCCTCAAAAATTCCAAGTTTGCATAATTTCCTAAATTTTTCACAAAGACCCTTCACTACCTATGTTATTATATAATACCATTTTAATTAAAATGAAGCTAAATTTCACACTAAAACCCTTGTAATTTATAAATGTTACACACTAAAATTTCAATTTAATTTGTTTTACATACTACTTAAGAAAATGTCCTAATTTGATTTAATAACTTTTTAAATTAACAATTTATTATTTAATTAATTAATTTTATTTATTTCCAAATTTTCAAAATGTTATAGTAAGTAACATCATACAGATAATCGTAGGTATGCACGAACAGCGATAATCTATCGCATGCAATCTGATAGCATAAGTATGGCAATATGGATATGTAACAATCATGATCAAGGTACACCATCAGGATACTACAACTATATGAAACAATGCATATCTAATAAATCCTGTGTGTGGGATAAAACATAACATCATCAATGAATCATCATCGTGGAAAATCCCGGTGTCCATCAACAACACCCCAAATCCCAATACCTCAGGCACCATCGCTCTGATCGGCCCTCATATCCGTAAATCTCATGGAACCTGAGTGCCCAACATCGACACTCGAAACATCAAGAAAACCAGTGTCCAACATCGATACGTAAATCCACATAACTCGGGCTCTGTTAGTCCGGATTGGCCCACAGGTTCCGTCAGTCCGGATCGGCCCATATCCATCTCACGACTCCAGTCGGTATCCTTCGGATAACCGCCGAGTCCAAACTATCACCGGTAAGTAGTAGTCGCTCTGCCAGGCTCATCGTCTACTGCACAACATACCTTTCTTGCCTCGGGGTACCATACCGGGTCCACCATGAACCCGCAAATGGATCATCCATCTCCTCGAATCGGGTTTCCAAAACCAATCTCAGAATCGAGAAAACTCATGGTGGACGCATCGAAATATCATATCAAGAGAAACCGGGTTTTCAAAACAATGCATACTTTCTTGAAATATCACCACGGTTCTCAAATCCATAAATCACATGAAATCCGTATCTCAATGCGTAAATTCATGAAATATGATGTATGCAACATAGAATAGTAATATGAGCATATCAAGGGAAAATCGCTCTTTTAAATGAATCAAGTTTTTAATAATATAATGCGGTTCCCACATTCTCCAAAATCAAATGCAACATCATATAAAGGTGTATATATAGCTATAGTAAGGTATGTGTGTATGCATGTAGGTATGTATGCATGATGCATTTCTTATGCGCAATAGAACAAGAATCAACGTCTAACTGATGATAGTAGTGAAGGCGAAACAATACATATTCCATTAGTAAGGTGGTACAAGAAAACTGCCTCAATGTCAATAACTAATGCAGTATCACATATGTGTATATGTTGTGCGTGTCATGGCAATTACCAACGGTGTGTCTGTAGCATACAATTTAGTGCTCGTGCAATATGAACCGTCAGTAATGGTGCAGTGTCCAATAGTTACTAAGTCAAAGTACAACAAGTAATGGTATGCAGTGATGCTCATGCATAATCAACTCATATGCATATAACATGTGGCTATAACATCATATCTAGCCCTAGATGCTTAACGCCATACGGGCGATTTCCCCGTAGATGTTAAATCTACTCACCGATGATCTCGAGCTAGGTAAATCCAACCATCTGCTTTCCCTTCTTTGTAGCGTTTGAAGTCCCCGCAATCAATCCTAATATCACATAAAACATAACAAGTACAACTTAGAAACCGTTCAATACTACATACAAACTACGTTTAGATCGACGCGCCGACTCCTACAAACTCTCAAGTGTTCGCTTAGTGGCTAACGTGTGTAGTGACATTCTAAATCAAACCTAAGTGCAGCAAGCTACACCAAGAACGTGAACCATGTCGGATACCATAACGCGCCTTGTCGAAAAACTAAAAACTAGCAAAGTGTTCCCAGATTTTGCCTACAGTCAATACATAAAAATCAAGCAGTACCAAACACCCAGTATAACATACAGACAGCTACCCTAAAAAACACAACCCCCCAGGTCCCTACAAATCCGGCGACGCTGGAATTCCACTGTATCTTGCCAGTTTTACTAGGTAGGATGGGGTTCGGGTTTCAGGTGAACACTCAGGGCTTCTAACACAACAATAATTGGTAAATTTTACAGTAACCTATCGTGGTGATAGCAGATCACAGAGACCCTAATATCTCACTAAAAATACGATATTATAAAAAAACTATAACTTTAGTGTTCTAAACAGCAACTACTATGCAACAAAACATTACAAGGACCTAATTAATAGCTAGAGATCACTACCTTACCACACTTGCCCAAAAACCCTAGCTTTCCATGCTCCAAGTCCTCTTTAGTGGCTTAACTTGACTTTGTGAGGGTTTAGGTGAAGTTTAGTGATGATTTGGCTTGGTTTAGTGATGATTTAGGTAGGGTTTCAGTTTGGGGATGGGGAAAATGAGAAGGAGAAGAAGAACACAATTGAGAGAGTGTGAGTGATGGGGGAAAATGGGGGTGTGAGGTTAGGATGAGCCATGCCCCTTTCTCTCTCCTCATTAAATGCTCCCCATGCTTGCCTCATGCCTCATCATTCCCATTGTCAACTCTCTCTCTCCCTCTCTCTCAAGTCAACCCTAATTCAAACCCTTTGTTTTAAAAACTAAATAATTAAATAAATACATATAACATAATGGCATGAGGGTTAAGATGCCATGGCTACTTAAGCATGGTTAACACTTCCATAATCCCCAAGTTAACATGTACATGTGTGTGCAAGCCAAAACAAATAATAATAAAATATTAAAAAAAAATTATAAAATATGTGAAAACTATTTTGGTTAACTTTTTACTAAAAACCCACATTATCGCTTAATTAACACTAATCGCATTCTAAGGTGTTATAGTATATTTTTAGCAAAACATATATAGATATATATCTATTTCTTTACCAAATGAGCGTCTGCCACTTGTACCGTGAGTTACGCATCGCATGGCGATTCGGAAAAGATTGTGCATGTGTTTTATTCATTTTTTAGAAGGTTTTACAAGGATGCGTACTATATACGTATTATGAATTTGACTATAGTATATTTGGATTTTTGCAGTGGATTTCGAGATTTGCATCACCATTATAACTCTTAATATTGCATGACGCTTGACAGAGTTTCAATTTTGAGTTTCGCACTCGTTTTCATGTACACATGATGCGCTGTGATGTTCTTGAGTATTCTATATTTCGGAGCCCCGTTGATTTGGACTGATTATTGAAATATTTTAGTATTTGGGGGATTAAATTTAAATTCGGGGACCGAATTTATTTAAGAGGGGGGAGATTGTAACATTTCAGAAATACAAAATATTATTTCTGGAATTTAAATAATAAAATAATATATTTCACGAAAACTATTCGAGTATGAATTTGGGGTTTTCATAAAATGGTATAATTTGTTGGATATAGTGCCCTCAGAGTCAATTATTGGATCACAGGCACGTGATTGCAATGATTGAGGGAAGACCTATACCGGTAGGACAGTCTTACTCAAAATGATAGTATGCTATCTGGTTTATCTTTATCATCGTGTACATGTTTTAGGTGACATTACAGGTCACATTGCACTTTGATAGAGCCCATAGGATTCTTGCTTGACGGCCAGCAGTATGATGGCGATCATATACGTGGGAGCTGGGGTCTATAAGCGTATCCTTAAAAGGTCCCTAGTCGAGAGAGTTTTCGAGACTGGGTATCGATACTCCATTAGTAGACTAGTGTATACAGTCGAGACCCCGACGAGGGGTGGTGGCTGGTCTCACAAGCCATTGGTGTCAGTTGGTTCACCTAAGATGTATACAGGTGCTCATTGGGGTATGAGTACATCGGACAGGACTCGCCGGGAACATGCTAGTTGGTATTATACCTGACATCAGATAGCAGTTCCCTAGTGACATGTGTACAGGTTAGTTCATCAACCTGAGATCGTCATTTGTCTCGTGTGAGTTCCCACTGTGATTTGATTACTACCCTACCACGGCTCAAAGGAGTCGTGCAAACAGGTTTAAGTTGGGTACAGTCCCGAGCCATATGGAGGCAGTATGCGGATCGGCAGGGGTTTCGTCTCTTCCGGTATTGGGGGTGAGATCGCGCTGTGTCTAGGAGAGCCATTACACGAAGTCCTTGGCCAAGGCAGGAGATTTACTGGTAGGTATTCCAGTAGTATCTCAGGGTGTTCTGGGATACACTCCAACACGACTTGTACCGCTTTTGGGGGTCTGACTTTTACCAACCCCCTAGGCCCGACATGCGATGCTCATAGACGAACGGACCGGACTATACGGATATTGTCACTGACAGGCTCAGTAGGGTGTCAGGATGAGTTCGCTCATCGACCTCCCTTTTGGTCAATACTTGGTGGCCCGTTACGTACAGCTAGTACCAATGACGTGCTAGTGGTTAAATCCACAGCCAATGTATTGACGAATGTTTAGAGTCTCCCACAGACAGTTTCTCAAGTTTCGGGCGAAACGTTGTAGAGGCCGTATGATATATGGCAGGGTTCAATCATATACGTGCAGTAGTGTACGGATCATGATCGGACGGATCATACTAGTGGGCTTTGGTTTAAGCCGGATCATAGTATTAGATTTGTTGGATTACTTTAGTCTCATCGCATTCGCATTCGGTCGGAATGCGGATGCAGGTATGTATATACAGGTGAGGGGTATCCTTATGATCCGTCACGAGTTTACTTTAGATGTTGCCGTATCTTTTTATTGTTGTAAACATTTGGGTTAATGTTTACAAATGGAAATAATGAGCTAAAAGTCATGATTAGGAGCATTAATTGTGACACATGCACAAGTGATGACTCATGGTCTCTTTCTTTGTGGATGTGTCACATTATTGATTGATTTATGGGTTGATATGATAAGAAGAGAGAGAGAGGGCAGCTAAGAGGGGAGAGTTTGCTCTTGTATTTTTCATCTCACTTTCTCATTTTATCATAGAACACATAAGAAAAAGAAAGGCTTCTTCTTCTTCTTCTTGTTCTAGCTCACAACCTCCATTGATGGCATCATCTCCAACCTCCATCCATACACTCTCATGTGTTGAGAATCAATGGATGCTTGAGACAAAGTGATCACACACATTCTCTACTTCACCTTGGCCACATCGGCTAGCAAACTTCGTGTCCGAGTTGCTTCGGACGAAGCGGGAGCTCGTAAAAAGACTCGTTGATGTGGTGCCCTTTCGACGAGAAGACCGGAGATCGAAGATCGGAGATGCCGCGAGGAGCTTGGGTTGGCGGCCAAAGACCGAAGGACACGGATCGATCGGTATAGCCTTTTCTAACCCTTCTCTAGTTTGCTAGTTATAGCTTAATGGTTCGATCCGGGATTAAAGTCTGCGATAGCGCCGGTTTCAAGTTTTGAAAAAGTTTTCGTTTCCGTATTTTGGCCTCGGACAGACGGCCGGGGCGCTACCGTAGACTTACATGGTATCAGAGCCACGCCATTAACCTTTACTAGCTTACTCTAACGTGTTTAAAATATCGATCGAACGAAATTTCCGAAACCGCGATTCCATTCATGAAGTTTCTGTCGAATTTTTTTTGTGGTCTAAAAATTATTTTGGGTATGTCAAAAAATCAGGCAGGCTTTTCTAAGACCACTGCAGAAATTTTGTACAACGATCTCACTGTAGCACCAAGGAACAGCGGCATTACCCACGTTTTGGCCGTGGTTCCGCCGCACTACTGTAGCTTTAGTGCACCAGTTTTTCTACAGTGGTCTCTGACTTGGAATTGGGGTTTCTGGTATTTTTAGTTTTGGCCCAGATTATTTTGAGTACTGGATTTGTGCTTGGGGCCCACTTCGGGAAATTTTGTCGATCAAAAATTTTAAATATGTTAGTTCACAGTGCTTACTTTATATCTGTGATCGTGAATGTCATTCGAGCGGTAAATCTTGTCTAATTGCTATAGTTCTTTTAGATGGATTTGCGAACGTGACATTCACGTTGATGTTCTGTGTTGTGCTGTAATGTTGCGGATTTGTCGTGGTGGATAGCCTGGATGCAATGGTAGTACAGTTTGGTTGTATTTGTACATTTGATATTGCGGGACGAGCGTCCGACATGTGAACTGCCGTCACTGCCTGTTTATATATTATTCTTTTGGGGCACGACCGGGCTGAGGTTGATATACCCGTTGTATATATTTTACTTTCTGTATTAGGATTACCCCGCGGTGGGGTGCACGGATAGCCGGGTTCTAGAGGGCAACGAGCCCGCATCTCATGGCTTTGAGACGGAGGGGCTTTACTCTAGAATTGGCGGGCTATTCGCTTCACTCGTAGGGGGTATAGGTTGACCCAAGGAGGGGTGCTCAAGTTACCAGATTTCGTAAAGTGCTGGGTGGTCCATTCACTTTGTTGAAGGGGGCTGTCTCGCTTCAGGTTTTGGTGGGTAACTTGCCGCATCCGTAGAGGTCTAGGATTTCATTGCACAGGCTATCCACACGACCAGGAGAACGTCGGGTTTCAGTAGCGGCTCTATGAAACCCGGGAATCCCAGATTATCTGTAATGTTCTGTGATGCTTATTACATTTCTGTGATGTTGCATTTTATCACGCCATGAGCGAATATTATATATTGATATATATACTAGTAGATGTTGTATATGTTTTACACCCGCGCTAGTCCAGTCCCCGCTCTGTCGTTAGTTAAGTAACCTAAAGGGTGATGATGGGACCCAGTGGCGAATGTGGATGACATATACGTACATCATATTTTCGTTCTTTTGTGGTGTGATTAATTGATAGGACTGCATTGATTCGGATCAATGCAAGCTAAACAAACCTATTCTGATGTTGTTGGAACTTTTTTCAAAAAGCTGTTATTGCAAGGACATTTTCTTTTGTTTTGCACAGTGGTATTCGGTTATGAATATCCAGCACCTCAGTCGACGAGGTAAGGGACGAGATCCCTTCACCGGGAGTGACCCCTTGGGCAGAAGTTTGCGTCAGGGTAATAACTTTACTATAGTCGATTGCTTTTTGCTTTACAACGTGGTATTCAGTTGGAATATCCTGCACCTCATTCTACGGGGAAAGAGCCGAGATCCCTTCACCGGGAGTGACCTCTTTAGCAAAGGTTTTCGCCACTATATTTTTATAAAAATCTATCCGGTTCCTTCAACGATATCAAGTTTATTACGTTAAAGGTTTTTCGCCAAAAACCATCCATATCCCTCCGTCATTTCAGACGGGTAACACTTAGTATTCATGCTATGCTTGTTGGCCTTCGTCATGGCATAGTGTATTGTAGCTATTTGTTACTTTTCTGCTGCATAGATAAATGCGTTGGTTTGGGACAGTCGTATATCCTTGTTGACCTTCGTCAAGGGCTTGTACGGGTGGGTTCAAATTAACCTGGAAAATGACGGGTAGAACTTGACATGTGACTTATGATTTGTTGACCTTCGTCAAGGTCATAAGAGCATGGGGTAAAAATCACATCGGGAGTTTCTAAAGAAACTGAAACTTGCCAGATATGCGCATACCTTCTAGAGTGTGATAACGTGAGTGGATTCCATCACGTTATCATGCGATGATAGTTGGATCCCGATTCCTACTGATGAGTTGGTTTACTCCTCGGGTGATCCCGACTAATTCTTCTTTCAGGTTTGGAGGAGAATTTGACGATACAGTGGGAGGTTTCCTGATTAGATAAATTGGTAACCATTCTGATCTAGGTTAGAGTGTACGCTGAGTGTTTCTTTTCTCTCTCTCTTTGGCAGCCACCATGGCCCGACCCTAGACTATGACTTAGTGACCAAGTTAACCGAACTTTCTTAAAACACTGGCTTTTGGATTGTCTGAGTTGCATACCTCATTGCCACTCCTACTTTTACCCTTTTCTCTAGAACACCCCATATTACTACGAACATCCACTTCCTTTGGATAAAACCATCGTATGGTTATATACGAACTCGAAGGAACTTGTTCCAGATTCGAGGATGGTTTCCGGTTCTGGAGAAAATGAATAGGACTATTCAGTTGTCTTTTCCTTTTACCTTATCTCAGGTTGCGAGTGCTCCTTGGATTAGGACGGTACACCTATTACGCTAATTGGATAGTCTTCATCCAAACCATAGGCAGGTGCCGAACGGTAGGGAATGAAGAAAACCATTTAGCCTAAAAGTTGTACAGAAGGTATTAAGTAAAGACAAATAAAGGGATTAGTAAGAGGGTAAAGTAAACTGCGACTGCTATTCACGATCAAACCAAGTATTTCATCGCCACTCCTACTTCACCTTTGTATTTCTCCAGGACACTCCATATTACTATGAAGATCAACAGTCATTTGGATACTCCATCGTATGGTTATATATGAACTCGAAGGAACTTGTTCCAGTTCAGAGATGGATTCTAGTTCAGGAGAAATAGGAATAAGGTTTTATTCAGTTGTCTTTTATCTTTACCTTCTTTCGGGTTGCGAGTGCTCCTAGGATTCGGAGAGTACACCCATTATACTTATTGGATAGTCTTCTTCTAAACCATAGGCTGGTGCCGAACGGTAGGGAGGGAAGAAAACCATTTAGCCTAAAGGGGTGTACAGAAGGTAATGACTAAAGACATATAAAGGGATTTGGAGAGATGGCAAAGAAATATACGGTTACAGTTGTGAATCTGATAATGGAAGAAGCATTACTAAGAATACCCGGATACCCCTTCGAAACATTTACATGTTTCAGTTTCACTGTGTATTGTTAAAAGAAAACTGATTTCCCAATTAGTCCTTACTCCAGGGTATGTATTTACCAGATTTGATTCTCACATCTGTATGGTGTTACAGATGATGAGTGGGAGTAAGCTATTGGGAATTAGGTGATCATCCTCATTATATCGGGATTCGTTGTAATTGGTAATATTTGAGGAAATCGCCTGGGTTGTTTGCCGGACGGCAAATATTTTGTTTTGAATATCCGTTGTTATGCACCAATTTCAAATTGATATATCTGTACGTTTATTTTTATAAAGTGAGATATAACTTTTTTAAATTATGTCTATGACATTTACCTATATCAGTGGATGGTTAGGTAAGGAGCATTAAACAACGGTGTAATTCTTCTTAACCATAAGTACAGTTTTCAACCTACGACATACAGGGAACGAGTTATTAGACTCAGGGGACTTATACAGAGTATTGTATATTGTCCAGTGTCCATGAGGATAGAGGGGTTGGTACTCATACTATATTCTGTTTACTTGTGACTTCTCTAGTTCTTAGACATGTATTTCGTAGAAATGCAAGGTCTAAGTTTTGAGAAGTTATAGGTATAAGAATAAAGTAGAGAACCAGGTGTTGCAAGTATCAGGATTCTTCAAGGTGATCGAAGATGTAGATACTTATGTATGGTATTCAGTTGATAGTAATGATTATGATAACTTACTTCTCTTTTAGATTACTCATAATTGGATGCATTCCTAAGTTGAGTAATACTGATCGGCCTCTCTCCATTTAGTTGACATGCATTGGAGACAGCTGCATGATTTGAATCTGGTTCCAATTAAATCAGTGCCTCTGTTTTTATATTGGATATAGAATAGTTCATATCTTAACGATGTTAAGGTACGGGGAGTTGTCCGGCTTATGCTTAAAACTAGACTCTGGATAACTCAAGGCACGTTTCTGTAATGGCTGTTTGTGGGTTGACCCGGGCTATGACGAGGGTTGATTTTCTACCATCTGGAAGATCAATAGTGATATTGTTCTTGACTCGCCACAGTTTTGATAAAAATGGATTTTTTAAGAAAACAGTAGTGGGAGTATGGTAGAACTGGAAGTGATTCCAGAACCGTAAACGATTACTGAAAATTTAATAGGAGCTAAAGATTCAATCTGGTTTGACATTCCATTAGCCACTCCGCAGATATGGTGGGTAACCTCAGGCACCCGAGAGGTACTCCGGTAGCCTCAAGGACGGTGACAGGGAGGTTCTTGTTCACCCAGACTTTCCATTGCTGTTGTTCCAGACTGTGAGACCCGGCAGGAGGATGAGTATAGCGTCGTTCTAAACTAGCTTTAGAAGTGTACGTATATATGACTTTGCCAGAGAGTTGTCGTAGTCAGTGGGAGCAGCGGAATTATAATGGACAAGTAGCTTATGTCTATTTATGGACTAAAGCGGATATAGCGGAGATAGATCATCTATTTCTGATGTGACAGTTATAGGTTTGACTTCGTCAGAATAGGGGAAGGATCTATTAAGAAGGTAGTAGGGTGTGATGTCCTGGTATTTGGATGGCATGCACATAGTAGGAAGTGAAAATCCTATACTACGATCGGGTATACTTTGGTTGTTACACAGTGGTTTCTCCACATAGGATATAAATATAATATCAGACATTCTGGTTACTAGATCTATAGTTTTAGATCTAGATTTGGGTAGTTTCCCAATCTGGGTACTTAGACAGCATTCTACAGGTGTTTTAGAATGGACGACTCCTGGCACGGTAGTATACCTGTAGGTGATGAAGCCACCCTCTCTAAAGGTGTCTTACAGTCTAAAGGAGAGAGGGATGTGCATGATTGACATATCACTTGCTTAGGCAATTGAGTCAATCATGAGATGCTAAGTACCACACCAGTTGTTGTTTTTGCACTATATGCAATAAGTTGATATTAATCCTATCCTGGAGAAACGTTCGGAAGCAGTTTTAGAACATAAGTGGATGTTCTAAGGATATGATAACAACAGCCTCTTTTAGGAGACGGTTATCATTCCAGGCTTCCAAGGTGACCTAGATGTCAGAGTGATTGTCAGAGTTATAGTTTTTCCTCTGACGAGGGGCAGTTGTTTGGACAGGAGGTCCAAGCGGATACTGAGGGAGGCATGGCGCAGGATACTGATTAAGTTCAGTTGACGATACAGTTTAAGAAGTTTGGATTTGGAGTTCATTTATGAACTAGGTCCCATCAGATATCCAAACATATTCTAAGACAGGTATTGCTCATTTCGGGAGATGGCTTTCTCCGCGAACTTGAGATAAAGAGAGAGACATAGAAAGAAACATTAGGGCTGATCCACTCACTGAGGCTATTCCTCGAATGCAATAGTTTCGCAAACGGGCTTTGTGAAACTGATTAGTAAAGGAGTTGGGTGTTCGGTATCACACGGGATGCGAGTATGCGACATTGCAAAAATTAGCCTTGAGTGCAAGTGGGAGATTGTTGGACATAGTGGCCTCAGAGTCAATTATTGGATCACAGGCACGTGATTGCAATGATTGAGGGAGGACCTATACCTGTAGGACAGTCTTACTCAAGATGATAGTATGCTATCTGGTTTATCTTTATCATAATGTACATGCTTTAGGTGACATTACAGGTCACTATTGCACTTTGATAGAGCCCGTAGGATTCTTGCTTGACGGCCAACAGTATGATGGCGATCATAAACATGGGAGCTGAGGTCTATAAGCACATCCTTAAAAGGTCCCTAGTCGAGGGAGTTTTTGAGACTGGGCAACGATACTCCATTAGTAGACTAGTGTATACAGTCGAGACCCCGACGAGGGGCGGTGGCTGGTCTCACAAGACATTGGTGTCAGTTGGTTCACCTAAGATGTATACAGGTGCTCATTGGGTTCTGAGTACACTGGATAGGACTCGCCGGGAACATGCTAGTTGGTATTATACCTGACGTTAGATAGCAGTTCCCTGGTGACATGTGTACAGGTTAGTTCATCGACGTGAGATCGTCATTTGTCTCGTGTGAGTTCCCACTGTGCTTTGATTACTACCCTACCACGGCTCAAACGAGTCGTGCAAACAGGTTTTAGTTGGGTACAGTCCCGAGCCACATGGAGGCAGTGAGCGGATCGGCAGGGGTTTCGTCTCTCCCGGTATTGGGGGTGAGATCGCGCTGTGTCTAGGAGAGCCATTACACGAAGTCCTTAGCCAAGGCAGGAGATTTACGGGTAGGTATTCCAGTAGTATCTCAGGGTGTTCTGGGCTACACTCCGACACGACTTGTACCGCTTTTGGGGGTCTGACTTTTACCAACCCCTAGGCCCGACATGCGATACTCATAGACGAACGGACCGGACTGTACGGATATTGTCACTGACAGGCTCAGTAGGGTGTCAGGATGAGTTCGCTCATCGACCTCCCTTTTGGTCAATACCTGGTGGCCCGTTACGTACAGCTAGTACCACTGACGTGCTAGTGGTTAAATCCACAGCCAATGTATTGACGAGTCTTTAGAGTCCCCCACAGACAGTTTCTCAAGTTTCGGGCAAAACGTTGTAGAGGCCGTATGATATATGGCAGGGTTCGATCATATACGTGCAGTAGTGCACTGATCATGATCGGACGGATCATACTAGTGGGCTTTGGTTTAAGCCGGATCCTAGTATTAGATTTGTTGGATTACTTTAGTTTCATCGCATTCGCATTCGGTCGGAATGCGGATGCAGGTATGTATATACAGGTGAGGGGTATCCTTGTGATCCGTCACGAGTTTACTTTAGATGTTGCCGTATCTTTTTATTGTTGTAAACATTTGGGTTAATGTTTACAAATGGAAATAATGAGCTAAAAGTCATGATAAAGAGCATTAATTATGACACATGCACAAGTGATGACTCATGGTCTCTTTCTTTGTGCATGTGTCACATTATTGATTGATTTATGGGTTGATATGATAAGAAGAGAGAGAGTGGGCAACTAAGAGGGGAGAGTTTGCTCTTGTATTTTTCATCTCACTCTCTCATTTTATCATAGAACACATAAGAAAAAGAAAGGCTTCTTCTTTTTCTTCTTGCTCTAGCTCACAACCTCCTTTGATGGCATCATCTCCAACCTCCATCCATACACTCTCATGTGTTGAGAATCAATGGATGCTTGAGAAAAGTGATCACACACATTCTCTACTTCATCTTGGACACGTCGGCTAGCAAACTTCGTGTCCGAGTTGCTTCGGACGAAGCGGGAGCCCGTAAAAAGACTCATTGATGTGGTGCCCTTCCGACGAGAAGACCGGAGATCGGAGATGCCGCGAGAAGCTTGGGTTGGCGGCCAAAGACCGAAGGACACGGATCGATCGGTATAGCCTTTTCTAACCCTTCTCTAGTTTGCTAGTTATAGGTTAATGGTTCGATCCGGGATTAAAGTCTGCGATAGCGCCGGTTTTAAGTTTTGAAAAAGTTTTCGTTTTCGCATTTTGGCCTCGGACAGACGGCCGGGGCGCTACCGTAGACTTACATAATTATATACCAATATTTGAAAAATAATTGGAGAATAATATATATTATTAATTCTAAAGGCATTTATTGGATTTGGACATTTTTTAAATAATTATATGCAAGTTTATGTTAAATTTGATTAGTGCACTACTAATCATGATTAAGCCAAATCCATCTTTTAAATAACCATGGCTAGTGCACCATGATAAGTTATAGTTGTTGCATATTGTTTCATTTATATTTATGGTATTTGGTTTTAAATGAAAAGAGAAGGGAAAAATGAGAAAAAGAAATGAAAAAGATATTTGTGAGAGGGGGACAAGAGGGCATGGGCCAAGAGAGAGAGAGAAGGGGGTCCTTATCTCTACAACCATGGCACCATCTATTCTTCACTTCATTTCTTCACTTCCCTCTTCCTTCATTCCTTCATCATCTTCACCCTCATCCTCCACCTCCTCTACCACCATGAAACCACCCCAAAACCACCTCCAAACCTCATGCCACCTTCAAAAAAAATGTGCACCACTTCATCCTACACCCTCTAGCAAGCTCAAGTTTGGATTTTGAGCATATTCATCCATCTCGGAATTTTTTGCAGTTTCTCTAAAAGGTATAACCTTCACTTTTTATCTTGTTAAGTAGTTTCTTTATCTCCTAGTTATGTTTAGAGTTCGTTTAAGCAAGATTAGTGACTTTGGAAAATTCTAGAATGAATGTTAGTGGGTGATTTGAGTTGTAGAGGTGGATTTGAGGTTTTGTTAGTGACCACAACCCTTCTAGTGTTAGAATTCTGGACCAAACTGAGTTTAGAAGTCCTAAACACGAACTTAGGTTTTTCCGATATCGGGTTTTATGGAGAATGTGATGATGAATTAGGATCTGCTGTAACTTGGAGACTCTGAAAATTAATTAGCAGATAGAGTAAGATGTGCAGACCCATAGGAAGCTACCCTAGAAGCCTAAGCCCAATCCCTCATTTTCTGGCTGCCTTTTTATTCGATTTGGCCACAATTTGTGGCCCAATTTGGAAATTAGGGTGTGAAACTTGGTCTGTAGCTCACTCATTAAATAACTAGACCTACCCTGTATGCAAAAAAGTCTAATTTCACCTTAAGAAAATTCTAAAGCCATTTTACTTTATTTCTGGCGATGTTTTGCGACTTTTGAAACTTGATTTTTGGATATTTCTGTTTTGACTTGGTCGTTGGACGTTCGTACGTCAACGATGAGGGTTATTTGGTTGTTCTTGCATGCGTAGGCTATAGGTTCTAACCTATGAGCAATTCGTGTGCCGTATCGGTTTTAAGACTTGGTTTTAATATCGTTACGATGTGTATTGAATGTAGGTACCTTTGCGTGGACTTTCGAGACGACGAAGAAGATCAAGAAGTTCATCGACTTCGGCTAAGCGAGGATATTATTGGTGAGTAGATCTATATCTACGGGGGAAGTCGGGTGGATGGCGTATAGCACCCCCGTAGCCATTGTAATGGAAAGTCGATATATAGAATATAATTTGGAGAAACCTATGCTATGAACTTACGGATATGATCAAAAGATTTAGTATGAGATGATATGATAAATATAAGATGACTCGGATTGCTATATTGATATGATGAAATGAGGATGTGAAGCGATATATAGATATATAATTGAACAGAGGACAAGTACGAGATGATATATATTGATATGAGGATATGATGAAATAAGATAACATGAGCGGATATGCTTGATATGAGGATGTGAGGCGATATGATAACATAGATACATATGCCAAAATATGTTATGAGATTGATGAGATACGATGTGAGATTGATATAGATATGGTGTGAGGTTGATATAGATATGACATGAGATATCTATATATGTATTTGTATATATATGAGAATATGAGATGATGTTAGGTATCAGGACGATAGATACTTATTCTGATTTGATGACACCGTACGATGGATTATACCGTACGTGATAGGATACCGGATGATTGATCCGCACTCTCGACTCAAGGATGATGCACGAGGATTATATCACATCTGGTGCTATGAGGCTAGATCACCGACTTATGGATCTGTCTTGATTCGGAGAATCATTGCTGCTAAACGCCTTAGTGGATAATGGGTTATATTTGATGTATCCAGGGGTAGTTACATATCTTATTACCGTTCATGTTATGCTGTATTATTTCCTGTGACATACGTACTATGTTCCCAGCACTTACCTGCATATGGCTTTGTTTACTAGTACACCTGCATTATTACCGATGATGCGCATGCTACAATTACACAGATTTGCCGGCTCACACATTCATCACCGGTAATTTTCATGCCACTTACACTGTAGAACTGCCATATCACGGTATTATTCTTAACTGTAAAGTATATTCATTGTTCGGTAATTATCACATGACATGCTTACATGATATTACTTGAGATGCTTATATTACCGTTCTATGTTGCATATACTGTACTTTATAGTTGCATGCATTGCGATGTTGTTTTCATGAGATCTCTGGATTTGAGAACCGCGGTTATATTTCAAAGGAAATTATGTATTATTTTAAAAACGCGGTTTCTCGTGATATGATATTTTGTGTCCACCATGAGTTTTCTCTGTTATGAGCTATGTGATACCCGATTCGAGGAGTGAGGAGGAACCGTCTGTGGGTACATGGTGGACCCAGTAAAGTACCCCGGGGCAAGAAGATCGTGGAGTAGACGATGAGCCTGGCAGGGGAAGCACTATCTACCAGTGATAGTTTGGACCCGGCGGTTATCCGGAGAATACCGTTTGGAGTTCTGAGATCAGATGGATATGAGGGCAGATCCGAAGATGCGGCGCCTGTGATATGAGGATTTATGTATCGATGCTGGATACGGGTTTCATGATGTTTCGAGTGTCGATGTTGGACACTCAGGTTTCATGATGTTGATGTGTCGATGTTGGACATGGGTTGCATGATGTTTCGAGTGTCGATGTTGGACACTCAGGTTTCTTGATGTTGATGTGTCGTTGATGGACACACATTGCTTGATACACATGCATACATGCATACATTTCAGATGACTATCATTACATGTTGTTATTAACACGACTCTATTGTTGATACATATGCATACATGGTCACCCTAGATACCATAGTATTACCTTCATGATACAGTAGGACCTAGGGATCGTTGTCTATTCAATTTTTACCTGCTGATATTTTCTACTCACGAGTTAGAAACTCACCCCCGTTGTGCCACAGTTTTCTTGCAGGTTTGACCGCTTGGATCAATAGCGGTATCGCTGGCAAACGGTTTCCTTCAGGGTGTTTTGCTTTGGTAGGTGGGATACACATTTGGATCGTGACCACTCTTGTACCTATTATTTCCATTGTATTTAGATAAGCTCTATCAATCAGAAACTAGACTTGTCTATTGGTAGACCAAGACACAGACTTATATATTTGCAAGACTTAGAGTGAGATGGGTGTATGTTCGCTATTTGAGTTGATGATGTCTTGATTTACTTATTATTCTTTCTGTGTTTGATCTTCGCCATAAGGCATCATATATATGCTTATTGCGTGGTTGTGATTCCGCCAATTGGTGAAAAGCTAGCTCCCGCTTGGGATGCCTTTTTATTGCATGTATGTGGTTTTGGATCAAAAAATACAAGGGAGGTGCTGTTCATACCATAATATTGCATTATTATATTCCCCATTCTTATGTATTTTACAAATAAACAGGTGCTTTTGACCCATGTCTGCTATATAGTACATGTTACAAGTTCTTGAAGTAAAAATAGTGAAAAGATAAAAGACGATGCAAAAGTAGGACTACAACCAACAAATAGAAGGATTTTGATCAAATCTACACAAAGATCAGTTTACAAAGTACAAAGGCAGCGCAAGGTCCAATATTACAAAGCGAACGGTTAAAAGTCCACTGCAATTGTTCACTGGGAGATCTGGAAGAAACCTAGAAGCCATTGTGATAAAAGTACTGAAGAAGTAGGAAGAATAAAATGCCCAGAATAAGCACAAAAGTTTTCAGCATCCAACTCCACCATTGGACCGCGGAACCGCGGCCCAACCCCTGCTGCGGCCGCGGTTCCGCGGCCATTAAGAGCCCACAGTTGAAGAATTTTTTACCAAAATGCAGAGCGGCACTGACTAGTCAACCTAGGGGTATTCTTGTAAATGCAGACATGCTACAATTGTAAACCTAGGGTTTTCTATATCCTATAAATAGAAGCCCAATTCCTTGTATTAGGTTATGTCTCCTTTCATTAATAAAATTCAGAATTCTTTTTGGAGAGCATCAATTTGTAAGTTCTTAATTTATTTTTCTGCCTTAGGTTAAATTTCTTATCTGCCCTAGGTAATTTCTATTCCTTGCCCTAGTTAGATCTTTAATTCCTTGCCCTAAATAAATAGTTAGATCTGTTCTTAAATTCCCTAATGAGCGAGTAGTCTCCTCGCTTGTTAGGGTTAGATTTGGGGAAGGTTTGAGAGATAAAGATCTCTCACCCCCTTCTTACCCGTCATATATTTTAATAGGACTTCATGCATACATGCACATACCGCTCCCTACGGCACCCTATCCCACGATGTAGCGGTGATACCGTAGTATAAAGGCCCGGTTGAGCGTGTTTTCCATGGAGGTTAGGGTAAGGATTGATAAGGAAGGACAAGAACCTAGAGGAAGAAACATCTTTCCAAATGGTTCTAATCCCCTTTATTAATAATTACCATAACTCCTAATAGATCTTAATATGGGTATAGAAAGCGGTGAGATTTATTGACTTTCCAAACTTAACCTAAACCTAACCCTAGCAAGATTTAGATCTAGATTAATTTAGTTTTTAGATTTAATCAATCAATCCGTTCACACCGTTCGGAATTAACTCGTAAGAACAATTAGGAAATTCACAACATCCCTGTGGACCGACCCGTACTCACCGGCTAGCTGCAAAGCGACGCCGTTCTTGATTGCGGTTACTAGATATTGGAAACTCACCCCCGTTGTGCCACAGTTTTCTTGTAGGTTTGACCGCTTGGATCAATAGCGGTATCGCTGGCAAACAGTTTCCTTCAGGGTGTTTTGCTTTGGTTGGTGGGATACACATTTGGATCGTGACCACTCTTTTACCTATTATTTCCATTGTATTTAGATAAGCTCCATCAATCAGAAACTAGACTTGTCTATTGGTAGACCAAGACACAGACTTGTACATTTGCAAGACTTAGAGTGAGATGGGTGTATGTTCGCTATTTGAGCTGATGATGTCTTGCTTTACTTATTATTCTTTCTGTGTTTGATCTTCGCCGTAAGGCGTCGTATATATGCTTATTGCGTGGTTGTGATTCCGCCAATTGGTGAAGAGCTAGCTCCCGCTTGGGATGCCTTTTTATTGCATGTATGTGGTTTTGGATCAAAAAATACAAGGGAGGTGCTACCCAAATTTCAAAGATGAAAATGTTTTCAAAGATAGCAAACTGTTGCATTTTCATATGATATGGCTTATATTTTAAAAAGGGATGGGTTGAATTTCATTATGCCGATATTTCAAAACTACACCTCCACTATATTCCGCAAAATGGTTCAGATTTATAGGCTTCGGCTTACATGAATTACGTTACGCCTTTAGACGTTGCGTGATTTAAGTGCCATTCACGTGCCAAATTCCGGGCCGTGACACAGTAAGCGGATCGTCGGGGATTCGTCTCTCCCGGTATTGGGGGTTGATGTTGCTCTATGCATGGGTGGACATCACTAGAAATCCTTGGCCAAGGTGGACGAGAATTACTAATTTGGATAAGTATTTTCTCAGTGGGTGATGGGCTTCACACCGACACGAAATATTGCGTTATTAGTGGTCTGACTTTATCCACCCCTAGACCCGATATAAGATACTCTTAGACGAATAGACCGGACTGTACAGAGATTATCACAAACAGGCTCAGTACGGGTTCAGATGAGTTTGCTCGTCGGCATTCCTTTCGCTCAATACCTGGGCAGCCGTTACGTACAGCTAGTGTCGCTGACGTACTTGTGGTTAAACTCACTGCCAGCGTATTGACGAGTCTTTAGAGTCCCACACATAGGGTTTTCACGGTTCAGGAGATATGATGTAGATGACATATGTTGGTACATACAGGTGTCCGATTAAATATGTGTACAGACTTTAATCAGACAGTTGATAATACTAGCGGCTTAGGATTAAACCGGATTATTAAATCAAAATTTAATAATTTATATATATATATTTAGTATAGTATTGTAGTATTATTGTTCACTATTCATTTTCTCTCTTAGCTATTCGTATTTTATACGAATACGAGTATATGTATTTCGATACGTATACCGGGTTGTATTCCGTATTTATACGGAATATCTTCTAGAAGATGGACACCTTATTATATAATTTTCTTTTTAGAAAATCATTTGCAAATGAGGTGGAGGGTGAGGTGGCATGAGCATGGTTGGAGGTATGTAGTGTAAGTCGATATCGTGCACCCCACGGGTTCGCGGGGAGGCGGAATTTTCAAAAAACGATTTTCATAAAGCTCACAACACCGACTAAACTCTAGGATCTATTCGAAAACCTTAACTAACAATTAACTAGGAGGTTCTAACTAATCGGTAGAAAGTTATACCTCCAAGAACCAGTCCTTCGGATCTTCTTTGCCTCCTCTCCTTGAGCTCCTCGGAGAGCGGATGAAGGTTTGCAACATTGGCCTCCTCGCGTCAAAGATGATCCATCCGAGAGTATGTGCTTCAAGCATCAACTTCAAAACCGAAGTAACTAGGTTACTTAGTTCGCTAATCTAAGTAGCCTAGGTGATGAAGAGTAGCTAATAGATTGTTTTATCTAATTAGATCCTTTGTTTCACAACACATGTGAGGGTAAGGATCATGGAGGAAGAAGGAAAGAAAATTAAGAGAGAGAATGCAAAGAAGCAAATGAGCAAGTGCAGTCTTGTGTGGAGAATGGTTCATTTCTTTCAATAATGAAGCATGCATTATTTTTACATAGAAAATAACTCACCATGCTTCAATAGTGTAGCCAAACAAATAAACAAATGAATGAACCATGCTTCACACCCATACCACAAATATCTCTCCAATTCCACCTCATTAATCCATTTTGGAAAATAGATAAATCAATAATGAGGTGTCCCCTTCTGGAAGCATGTCTTGCCAAATTACAAGAATGCCCTCACTGTATATACATACCCGTATTTGTATTCCGAAAAATACGAATACAATAAGATGATAACAATCCAATAATACAATACTAGGATTCGACTTAAACCAAAACCCACTAGTATTATCCACCCGAACAACATCCGTGTAGCCAGTACACGTATGTGATCGGAACCCTGCAGTAAAACCATACAGCCTCTACATCTTTTCCCCGAAGCAGGGAAACCCTCTGTGTGGGACTCTAAAGACTCGACAATATGCTTGCAGTGGGTTTAACCACAAGCACGTCAGCGGTACTAGCTGCACATCACGGCTACCCAGATATCTGTCGATAAGAAAGCCGATGAGCAAACCCACCCGAACACCTACTGAGCCTATCTGTGATAATCTCTGTACAGTCCGATCTGTTCGTCTGAGATACTCGCATATCATTCCTAGGGGGATGGTAAACGTCAGACCCCTAATAGAGCAATAAGTCATGCGGGGACAGAGTCCAAAACACCCTGAGAAACTACTGGAGTACCTATCAGTAAATCTCGCTTGCCCTGGCCAGGGACTTTGTGTAATGGCTTTCCGAATACAGCGCGATATCAACCCCCAATACCGGGAGAGACGAATCCTATCTAACCACTACTGCCTCCAAGTGATTCGGGATTGCACCCAACTACCACCTGTTTGGACGACTCCTTTGAGCCGTTGTAGGATAGTAATCAAAGAACAGTAGGAACACACTCGAAGCGAAGTGCGATGTCAAGTCAACGGATAGTAAGCTGTACTCATATCACCTGGGAACTGCTACTTGACTATAGGTATAATACCAACCAGCAGTTCCCGACGAGTCCTGTCCAGTGTAACTCATACCCTTATAAGCACCTGCATACTATCTCCGTTACGACGTACTAATGGCTGTGGGACAGACCATCTCCCCTGCTGGGATAAGAAGCGTATATACTAGTCTAGTCTAGAGTATCGATGTCCCGTCTCGATAATCCTTTGACTAAGGACCTGTATAAGGATGTGCTTATAGACTACCCAGCCCCCACTAGTGTGACTGCCATCATAACGCTGGTAATCAAGCAAAGATCTTAAGGGCTCTACCAATATGTATAAGCGATATGCTAAAAGAAACACATACACATATTGAGGTAGAATCAAACCAAGTAGCATACTACTATTTCGAGTAAGACTGTTATTAAACTGTGAATATCCCAAGCTTCCAATATGTAATATACAATCCAATATGATACAATAATGGCCTCTAGGGCATATCTCACTAACAATCTCCCGCTTGCACTAAGGCCATGGCATATCGCAGACCTATCATCTCGATCAGCCTCTCGAACTGCATCTGAGGGATGGCCTTTGTGAGTGGATCTGCAGTGTTGTTCTCCATATCAACACTCCGCACCTTGATCTCCCGGCAATCAACGATCTCCCTGATCAGGTGGTACCGCCTCAAGATGTGTCTAGACTTCTGATGGGACTTTGGTTCTTTTGCTAAAGCTATAACGTCATTGTTGTCACAATACAGCTGTATTGGATTAACAATGGACGGAATCACCTGAAGTTCTTTCACGAACTTCCTCATCCAGACTGCTTCTTTCGTGGCGTCACATGCAGCGATATACTCCGCTTTCATAGTCGAGTCAGCAACAGTGTCCTTCTTGGAGCTCTTCTAACAGACCGCCCCTCCATTGAGGGTAAAGACATAACCCGACATGGACTTGGAGTCTTCCTTGTCACTATAGAAGCTGGAGTCGGGAAAGGCCTTGACCTGGAGGTCTTCTTTGCCGTACACCAAGAACATCTCCTTAGTCTTTCTCAGATACTTGAGAATGTTCTTTACTGCTGTCCAGTGCTTCTCTCCTGGGTTTGACTGATACCTGCTTAGAATGCTCAGTGCTAAGCTACATCTGGTCTGGTATATAGCATCGCATACATTATAGAGCCTACCGTTGAAGCGTAGGGTATATTAGACATGCGATCCCTTTCCAAATCAGTCTTAAGAGACATCTCTTTGGAGAGGGTGATTCCATGACAAGCCGGTAGATTACCATGCTTTGAATCTTCCATACTGAATCTTTTCAGTATGGTGTCGATGTATCTTGACTGTGAAAGTCCCAACATCCTCTTAGATCTATCACGATAGATCTAGATCCCCAAAATGTAGGAGGCATCACCCATATCCTTCATGGAGAACCTTTGTGACAAGAATCCCTTGACTGATTGTAGCATAGGAATGTCATTTCCTATCAAGAGAATGTCATCCTCATACAAGATGAGAAATACTACGCTTCTCGCTACAATCTTACTATAGATGCAAGGTTCATCTGGATTTTTGATAAAGTCAAATTCCTTGACTGTCTCATCAAAACAGATGTTCCAACTCCGCGACGCCTGCTTTAATCCATAAATGGACTTAAGCAACTTGCACACTCTTCCGCTGCTCCCACTCTCTATGAAACCTTCCGGCTAATCCATATAGACACACTATCTAAATTTCCATTCAGAAAAGCGGTCTTTATGTCCATCTGCCAAATTTCATAATCGTGGAAAGCAGCAATGGCAAGAAGGATCCGAATGGATTTGAGCATAGCCACTGGAGAAAAGGTTTCATCATAGTCCAAATCAGGTCTTTGACGAAAACCTTTTGCAACAAGTCTAGCCTTATAGGTTTCAACCTGTCCATCTACACCAATCTTCTTTTTGAAGATCCATTTGCAGCCTACGGGTTTTACCCCTTCTGGAGCAATGTCCAAAGTCCATACTTTGTTGGTGTATATGGACTCCATTTCGGTCCGCATTGCATCCAACCATTTTACCGAGTCTCTGCTCTGAATGGCTTGCTGGAAGCTAGTTGGCTTATCATCATCGATGATGCAATCCTCTCTATCTATGATAAAACCATAGTATCTCTCGGGCGGATGAGACTGTTTACTAGTCCTGCGGAGTGGAGCTGGGATGTCCGGTTCTTTCGAAACTTTTGGTTCCACCATCCTTTCAGTAATAGCTTGGGGTTCTGGAATTTCTTCCAGTTCTATTGCGCTCTCACTTATCTCTTTTTCTAAAAATTGAGTTTCCAAAAAGTGAGCATGACGAAAAACAAAAACCTTTTGTTCCTCTGCGTAATAGAAAAGATACCCCGTGGAGTTCTTTGGGTATCCCACAAACTTACACAGTACTGAGCGTGCCTCGAGCTGTCCGCATGTTGCTTTTTTACAAAAGCTGGACATCCCCATATCTTAAGATACTTAAGATGGTGTTTATTCCCACTCCACATCTGATATGGTGTGGTAGGCACCGACTTAGTAGGAACCTTGTTCAAAAGATATGCAGCTGATTCTAGTGCATAAATCCAGAAGGATCGCGACAACTTAGCGTTACTCATCATGGAACGTACCATATCCAATAAGGTTCGGTTCCACTTTTCCGATACACCGTTGTGTTGAGGTGTGTATGGAGGAGTAAGCTGAGATAGAATTCCATTCTCTTTTAAATAATCCAAGAACTCGGCACTCAAGTATTCCTCGATCAGATCTAAGTGTCTTAATACTTTTGCCGGTTTGTTTTTCCATTTCATTCTTATATTCCCAGAATTTCTCAAAGATCTCAGATTTATATTTCATCAAGAATAAATGTCCATACCTTGAGAAATCATCCGTAAAAGTAATGAAATAGGAATAACCACTTCTTGCATGTGTAGACATTGGACCACACACGTCGCTGTGTATGAGCCCCAAGAGCTCAGTAGCTCTTTCTCCGTGTCTAGTGAACAGAGTCTTTTGTCATCTTTCCTTTGAGACATGATTGACAAGTTGCATAGGACTGATATTCGAACGGATCCAAATATACTTCTTTATGTAACTTCGTCAATCGTGTTTCATTGATGTGACCCAGTCTACAATACCATAAGAAAGCCTGATTTAATTCTGGAGACTTTCTTTTAAGTGTGTTCTGGATGTTGAAAACTTGAGCTTGATTTAATACGTATATACCGTTATCTAGTGTACCTGACCCAATCAAAACTTGATTTAGGTGGATGTTGACAACATCGCTTACAAATGTAAAATCATAACTTTCTTTAGAAAGTAAAGATACAGAGATGATATTATATGTCAAACTAGGTACAAACAAACAGTTACGCAAAATCAAAATCTTCCCGCTTATCAATCCTAGGTGATATTCCCTTACGGATACAGTGTTCATGCTCATTCCGTTAGAAACCCTGAGAGTCATATCACCCGCCTTAATAACTCTACGGTTTCTCAAAGCCTATAATGAATTGCAGATATGAGATCCTAATTCGGTATCAAGTACCCAGGAAGTAGAGTTAATTGACAAACAGTTTTCAATCATAAACACACCCGAAACTGAAGCCACAACATGCTTCGAATCCTGGTTTCTGGCTTTCCAAGCGCTGCAGTCCTTCTGCCAATGTCCTATCCTATGACAATAGTAACATTCCTCCTTCCCTACTGTTAGCCCTGAAACTTTTGCCCTATCATTTCCCTCTACCTTACTGACACCGCCTATCGGCTTGGTAGAGGCCTTCTTTTTCTCTTCCTTGGCTTTCGCCTTGGATCTAGAAGAGGAAGATTCTCTAATGAGTAGAGCGGGTGTCTCTCTGGATTCCTTCACGGTGCCCTCAGCGCTCCTCAACATGTTGAGGAGTTCTGGAAGTGAAACTTCCTTCCCTTGAATGTTGAAATTCAAGATAAACTGGGCGTAGGTGGATGGGAGCGACTATAGAATCAAGCAAGTATATAACTCGTTCTCCAATGTGGTCCCAAAGTCCATGAGCTGTTCAATATAGCTAATCATCGTAAGGACGTGGTCCCCTACAGATGACCCAACAGCCAACCTCGCCTGAAGCAATATCTTCGAGGTCTCATATCTTGCGATACGAGATTGCTCTCCATATAAAACTTTGGTATGGAGGAAGATGGAAGCTAAGTCCATCTTCTCGTGCTGCCTCCGGTGTTCACAATCCATTGAGGCTAACACGAGGCACTTGGCTCTCGCACACTTCTGGGTT
This sequence comes from Agapanthus africanus, assembly GCA_030015575.1. Classification (NCBI taxonomy): domain Eukaryota; kingdom Viridiplantae; phylum Streptophyta; class Magnoliopsida; order Asparagales; family Amaryllidaceae; genus Agapanthus; species Agapanthus africanus. The sequence goes on along the minus strand of CM057344.1, from coordinate 376,649,392 downwards.
AAAGTTCATCATTATATAGGCAAGCACGAACGTCTCTTGCTGCTGGTGGGCCCAGGGAAGTCCAATAACAGGACTTTCTAGATACACAAATCCTATTCCCATGTCTTACGGATATCAATATCCGCGACGGTGGAATCTGGACCTTCCCTGGTAATCCATCGGCTCATCGGCCTGGTCAGGTGTGCTGACAGGAACGATTCCGTTCTGGCACTTCCCTGGTCATCTCTCGGTCAATCCTCACGACCGCTCGTAAAGCAGCACATCTCTGGCGCCGACCTCTGGTCCTCTGAATGCACATCACGCATCTGCTCATGGTGCAAATCTTATTGCAGCAGTGTACTGGAAGGAATCCCTGCTCAAGGTCTCTTCTGATCTTGCCTAAGCCAAACTGTACGGAGGCTGGTACTTTGGCATAATCTTTTCTCGCTCTCTGATCCTCTGCGTCCATAGTACAACATCCTTTCGGAAGCTGGTCGCATCCCTGTGCCTCTGTATGCATATCCGACCTTTAATCTTAACAGAGTGTAGTAACAGCTCGTCTGCCTCTCGCACGAACTTCTTCTCCCGCTTGTCTGTATCATCGACCATTTCGACATCGCGTCTCTATCTGCGCACTGCAATGTCCTCGGCTACGGTCCCTCCGAAGTCTTTAACACGGACTCGAAATCACGAACTCGGTATCTTCGTCACTCAGTAGGAGATATCTAGCCGATCACGTCCTCAATGTGCGTATCGCATCTCTGATGTCAGCGGAGTGGAACGTCATCTCGTCGAAATCTCATGCGAACTCTTTACTCCACTCGGCTCCAATGTCGACTGATTCGGACTCGTCTTCTCGTGGCTATAAGGACTGCGCTCTAATTGCTATGCTCGTATCTGTAGTCTCCCAAGCAATGTATCCCATCACAAGGTATCCGAATGATGTCGAACCATCCGATCGGCAAGTCAGAACCTCATAATCCCCCAAGAGATCAACATCTTAGATACAGTTTAATAGTATCGAGTACATGCCACAGCATCAGTGATCCAGCCATAGAAGGGCAAACCCAAGCCTCACTAATGGCGCCGTGGAACTGCCGTAAACCCTAAGGTTCAAAGGCTTTCACACGGTCATTATGTCGAGTTAGGGTTTCATTCTTCTAGAGGGTCCATAGAATTGCTTGCAAGTCCTTCCGAATACTTTAAACTTGGAATATGGTTTCCTGACATTCGATCGTCTCTATTGACTCTCAACGAATCTGCATGAAGTCGTCTCTCGCTGGAATCAAGCTACCTGATGATCTCGCATCGGGGTAAGCGAACGAACCACGTGTCCTAGTCATTCACCCTCGGTGACTAGCGACTCACTATCATATCTCCAAGAATATGCTCATGCTACAGTAGCTCCAATCATCTGGGCGATATCTCATCATTAGCAGCAACGACTGGCTCCTTCGTCCGTGCGCTGAACAGCGCCTCAATCGTCCTGGATAAGCGATAATATCAATGGTCATCATATCCTGGCTGGCCTCTATCAATGGCTCAATCCTCTGGTGCCGATCAGCACATCCGGAAATCTCGTAAAAGCGATCAATCCAACTCTCATGGCGCGAAAATACAATAAGACGACTCCTCAATTTGCAATCGTAAGTCTCTGGAATCACGCCCTGGTCAGTCCTCGTCCACGACGAGCTCATGCTGACGCAACTCGAGCCGTAGCTCACTCTGCCCGTGCAATCGCGGCAGCAAAACCATAACCAGTATCGATGAGGATAGATCATAGGAATGAATATAATACGGTGCAAGGAAATGTACATCCTAAGATTTCTTAAGCGGAGTGGCGTGTCGTAAGTATGCCGCGGAACATACGTATGGTACGTCCCTCTACTCAAGCTACCTACTCCATCAACCAAGGGTCATCCTATGCGACGAAAGTTCGGGTAGAATACCCCCTCGACTAAGTCTAAGTTCCGTAAGGTCTAGCCTAAGTTCCGTATATATATAACGCCCTAGGCTCCACATAGTCAAACTTAGACTCGAACCAAGGTCAACCCAGCGCTCTGATACCAACTTTGTCATGACCCGAAAGAGCACGTGACTGGCCCTTGAACCATATGAAGTCTATAGGACCCCATCTGATCCAAGTAAGCCAAAAGCCCAGAAATCTAAAACCATTTTAAGGAGTAAATAAGGAAAACTGGTTTTAAGAAGTAAGGAAATCATGTTTTGAAAATCAAAGCTTTTAAATAACTAAGCCGAATATGCATTTTTAAAATGTGTAACTTTTCCTGAAAATTTCGGCAGAGTTTCCTTTGTAAAACTGGCCTCGAACGGGGTACAACAAGAATAATATATATGAAATCATAAAAGGCATCCCCAAGCGAGAGCTAGCTCTTCGTCAATCGACGGTCACAACCACGCAAGCAATAATAATATACAACGCCAAAGGGCGAGGATCAAAACCCAAAAAGAACTCAAAATAGCCAGAAAACCGTATTACTACAAGCGCGACTCTAAGGTCGAAATAATACAACACTGTTTTCTAAGTCTGAAACAATATACAAGTTTTGGTTGATGGAATTTCTAGATACAATGAATAATACATGAACAATGGCGGTTCTGATACAAAGGAACCCACCTACCCAAGCAAGTCACCCATAAGGAAGCAGTGTGCCAGAAATGCCGCTATGGAACCTGTACGGCAAAACCTGCAAGAACTGTGGCACAACGGGGGTGAGTTGCCAACTCGTGAATAGAAAATATCTACAAGCAGAGATCGAATGCATGACCCATCCTAGGTCAATACGATCAATATATAAATAAACCTCAATATGAATAAGTCTGAAGCATGCTAAACTGGCAAGGTAATCTCTATGCATGAGTGTAGTGCCAAGTGCTCGTGCCAGTGCCTCAGGTAATAGCATATCATAAATATGAGGCATGATTAATGTAATCAATTTACATGTACGTGGATCCCATCCATTCGTCACCCAATGACAATAAGCATCATGCATATAAATGTCATGGAGCATATGCATGGAAAATATAAGGATATAACCAAAAGCATGGAACCTGAGTGCCTAGCATCGACACTCGAAAACATCATGAAAACCTGTGCCTAGCATCGGCACGTAAATCCTCCATATACCGGGCATCCGTCAGTCCGGGTCAGCCCACTCTCCCATATATCGGGCATCCGTCAGTCCGGGTCAGCCCTCTCTCAATATATCGGGCATCCGTCAGTCCGGGTCAGCCCACCCTCAACATATCGGGCATCCGTCAGTCCGGGTCAGCCCACCCTCAACATATCGGGCATCCGTCAGTCCGGGTCAGCCCACTCTCAATATATCGGGCATCCGTCAGTCCGGGTCAGCCCACTCTCAACATATCGGGCATCCGTCAGTCCGGGTCAGCCCACCCTCAACATATCGGGCATCCGTCAGTCCGGGTCAGCCCACCCTCAACATATCGGGCATCCGTCAGTCCGGGTCAACCCACTCTCAATATATCGGGCATCCGTCAGTCCGGGTCAGCCCTCTCACAAAACCAGAAATATCATAGAAACAACATATCTCAATGCGCAAATCAGAAAGCATGATGCATGTGACATATAAATGAAATGAAAGTAACAATATATCCTGCAGCATGGAATAATAGTATGCACATACAAGGTCATATCCTGATGCAACAGTACTACAGTGTAGTGACATGGAAATTATCGATGATGAAGTGTGTGAGCCGGCGAGCAGTGTACGTGAAACATATGCATCATCGATGTCACGCCCCGAAAGTACGGAACATGACCGGCACTTAAACTACGAAACATCTCGAGGCGTACGTAATCTAAGTAAGCCGAAAACCCAGAAATCCAAAACCAAGAAAAGTAGTAGAGTGAAGGAAAACCAATTTAAAATCAAGTAGTTTTAATAGCATAAGCCGAGTTATGCGGTTTTAAAAACATCAAGTATTTCCTGAAAATTTCGGCAGAGTCTCCTTTGTAAATACTGGCCCCCAAACGGGATACAATATGGATAGTATACGAAATCAATAAAAAGGCATCCCCAAGCGGGAGCTAGCTCTTCGTCAATCGACGGTCACAACCACACAAGCAATATAATATACAACGCCAACGGCGAGGATCAAAATTCAAAAGGAAACTCAAAACCACAAGAAAACCACAGAAATATAACGCGCGACTCTAAGGTCGAAGGAATAACATCACTGGTCTCTATCTCAAAATAAATACATGTTTGGTTGATGGAATTTCTAGATACAACAGAATAATGATATACAAGATATAATGGGGGGTACGATACAAATAAACCTACCTAATAGCAAATCACCCGGAAAAGGAAGTAGTGCCAGCAAAGCCGTAATGAAACCTGTACGGCAAAACCTGCAAGAAACTGGGGCACAACGGGGGTGAGTTGCCAACTCGTGAATAGAAAAACATCTACGCATAGAAATCGCATAAATAACGCAACCTAGGTCAATGATCATAATATATCCTCAAATATATGAATAACATGCAGCCTATAACAATGGCTAGGGTAATATCTAACCCGAGTGTGATCTCATGTGCCCGTATCAGTGCCTCAGGTAGCAATATATCATATGAATAAGGTATGAATGCATGAAAACAGAATACATGTAAATGAAGAAAATGTTTTCATAAATTAGTGAGATTTCCTTTGTATTTTTAAAATGAGGTATCATAAATGAAATCAGCATCAACAGTGTCTAGCATCGACACAAAACATAAATCTCAATGTCTCAAAGCCTCAGGCTCCGGCTATCCGGACTGGCATGTATCATCAAATCTCAGTACCTCAATATCTCGAAATCTCAATGTCTCAATCTCAATATCTAGGGCGCCGTCAGTCCAGACCGGCCCCTACCATCCATCTCAAGACCACGACGGTATCCTCCGGATATCCGACGCGTCGGGTAAAATCACCGGTAGGTAGTCTCCCCCTGCCAGGCTCATCGTCATCACCACGAGCTTCTTGCCCCGGGGTACCTTACCGGGTCCACCATGTACCCGAAATGGTTCATCCAACTTCTCGAATCGGGTCTCGAAATCCATCAGCAAACTCATGGTGGACGACTCAACATCATGGGAAAAACCGCGCTTTTCATTTAAAAAGAGAAAGAAGAAGTTTGTATATGTTTTGCGATTTTCCCCAAATCCAGAAAATCTCATGGAAATCCGAATCCAAAACCTCAATAGCACGTAAAAAGTGAATATATGCATGAGAATCCATGAATGCGGCATAACAATGAATAACAGTATGCATGAAGTAGCAGGTAATAACTACAATGTCTAAACTAACATATAAGGCAAGTACACTAATATCATGTCTAAACTATTAGCTAACAGGCTATGTCAAGCAATAATATTTTCTAAGGTGTACGTGACATGGCAATTACCGATGAAGATGTGTGTGAGCCGGCAAGTAAGTGTACGTGGTACATACGCATCATCGGTAATGGTGCTGGTGTCCTAACCACAAGATATCAACAGTAGAATATGAAGCATAATATAAGCATGTGATGCGGAGCGAACAACAATAATGAGCGGGAGCTGAATACTAGACGCGGCGATAACTAATCTGCATTAACCTAATATAAGTCCTGCAATGGTTCCTTTTGAAATAACACGAATCGTGGGGTTTTGAAAATAGGGGCTACGGTGTTTTTAAGAAAAGATACGTTTTTTGAAATATCCGTAGAATCCCTTGACTTGTCTTTTAAGATACGCACGATTCGTAAGCTTTGAAATAGGTAGGAACCGAATCTAATCTAACAACTAACTAAACTAAAGGGCTATGCTACAAGCTAGACTACAGGTAAGGAAACCGCCTAACATCTGAGTCGATACATATACATACTTGTATATATATTAGTCGGTGATCCCGCCTCAATAATATCATATCCGATACCATATCTATAACCAGACATCCCACGTCAAGAGTGCGGATCAATCATCAAAATATAGCTCGTACGTAAATCCGTCGTACGGCATCCCAAAATCTGGGTACGGGTCAATATCACATTCATCATACTATTCACCTGGTATCCTCTTTATCAAATATCATGATCGGGGTACTGATCTACGTCAAGTACAATACTGATACCGCCTAAGTATGCATGCACGTGTGTGAAACACTACGTCAAGGACCCGTTACAACGTCATGTCGTATCTCAAATACGAACCATGTTATATCACCGATCTCACGGCCTCAAATCAAATCTCATCGACTCATCTTAAATCCCAAGTACCATCCTCATTATCCATGCATGCGTATATGAATGTACATATGCATAGTCCCATACCCACGCATATATACACATATACACATCCCAATCTGCCCACAAGAAAGTAAAGTATGCAAGTCTGTGTGTGCGTATGTGGGTATAACAACTACTCTAGGGTTTCGCAACTAACCCAAAGGTACTCCATGAACACATAAACATAACATGAATGAACATTCTCGTATCATAAAACACCTATATAAACATATATATATGAGCTACACTACGGATTGCGGGGGTGCTATACGCCATCCACCCGACTTCTCCCCGTAGATATAAATCTACTCACCCGGTCCTCGCTCGCCGGTGCCGACGTCGCCACGCGCTTCCTTGTCGTCTCGAAGTCCACATGGGGGTACCTACATATCACAACGCATCGTATCGTATTAAAATCCGACTCATGACCAAAACGACACACGAATCCCACATAGGTCAAAACCTATGGTTGCTTTCACAAATCAACCCAAAAACTCTCGACGTCGGTGTACAAACGCCAGACCATCGAGAAAAACCCAAATACACTCATTTTCACATTCACGAACACTAGTTTTAATATAAAATAGGTTAAAACTCACAAAAACCCCAATTTCACTTAAAAAGTCATTTTTCCGAAAATCTAGCAAGCACAAATCACCGTTTTAGTACAAAACTCGATGTATGAACGAATCTAGCGGCCACAATATTCACTAAATATCTTAAATAAGTTATAAAAACAATTTCCACAATTTAATCTCATTAAATTCCATTAACCCCAAAATTCTAGTTTACAAAATACCGAATTTTTAACAATTTATAGCAAAAATACACAAACAACAATTTAGCTAGGATTTTCATGAACTAAAGGCAATAAACCACTCAATATATTATCTATAATGACATGAAACCATAATTATAATTTAATCTAAAGCATTTAATAATTTTCCAAAACTCTAGTTAGCAAAATAACTTAATTAGGGCATTTTACAAGTAATGGTTTGGAATTAACAACTAAATTAGCTTTCTATAAAACTTAAGATATTAATCCACATAACAAAACCATGCACAATTTATCACAACCCATTTCCACAACAAAACCCTAACTTGAAATCTTTAATCATGCAATTAAACTCATCAAAAACCTAATTAAGCACTTAGTTAACTTAGATTAAAGCAACTAGATAACAAATTTTAACAAAAGCATGAGATTATACCTCCCATGATGAGATCAAGCTCAAGATCTAGCCTCCCAAAATGCCATTTTGATCCCTAGATCCATGCTAGAATGGTCAAGTAAAAATGGGTAGGATTTAGATTTAGATTTTGTGGGCTTTATGTTGATTTTTTTGAAGGAAAAAGGAGGGAATTTGGGGAGGGCTGTTGCTGTTGAGGGGGAAGGGCAATCTCGTTCAGAATTTGGAGGGGATGGGTGAGGAGGAGAGAGAGTGAGGTGGAGAAAGTGAGGGAAAGTCAAAGTCCACCATTTTTCTTTTATCATTTTCTTTTCTTTTCTTAAGAAAGTGAGGTGATTGGAGAGAGAGGGAGAGGGAGGGCTGTCAAGGTGGGGCCGGCCATATAGGGAGGGGGGAGAGAGGGTGAGGTGTGGGTGTGTGTGTTAGGAAAAAGATAAATGCTAAACCCCAATTCCCATTAACACTAATTTCACCGAAAAAAGCCTTTTTCTTCGATATTTTCTAAACCGTTTTGGCAAACGATTTCGTTTCAAAAACCACATGATAAAATTTTATTTAATGTTTTATGATGCACAAAATTTGTTTCAACTCATTCCAATTTGTAATTTTCCCTAATTAAATGTATTAGTGACGGCTTAAAATAATAATAAAATAATTTTTTTTCAGAAAATTTGAAATTTCACCAGTGGCTCAATAAACAGCAAATACTAGCAATTACATAGCTACAATATGTATATTTAATTTTTATAATAAGATATTTGTATTTTGACTTTTTACAGAAAACCCCCTTATTTTACCGATTTTTCGAAATTTCACCGAAACGATTTTCAAAACGTTACAATCGATAATGGTGCTGGTGTCCAAGCAGCATGATAATAATATATCAATAAACACAAGCAATGCAATGCAATTAGCATGAATATGCGGAATCGAATAATCAACGCAACAGTAAAGAACCTGCTTCCATAGATATATCATGCAACCTTGCCTTTTGAAATAAGACGAATCAGGGCTTTTGGTAAAATAAGGGCTACGGTGTTTTAAAAAAAGATGCGTCGCTTGAGAATATCTGTAGAATCCCTTTTTTCCTATCTTTAAAATATCCCCGATTCGTTAGTTCTGAAATAGGTATGACTCGGGTCTAGTCTAACGCCTACTATGCGAACTACGAACCCAACAATCAAGTCTATCGGGAGGGGTATGGAAGCCACCTAAATCTGAGTCGATATATATATATATATATATATATATATATATATATAGTCGGTGATCTCGCCTCAATAGTATCACGTACGATACAGTGTATCGTATAACATCATCGAGTCATGAGTGCGGATCTAACATCAATATAAAGCTCGTACGGTAAATCGTCGTACGGCATCCCAATAGCTGGGTACGGGTCAATATCCCATTCATCTCATCACATATCCGGTATCACTACCATCATATCACATCTCAAATACGAACTCTGTCATATCGCCGAATCTCGCGGCCTCAATCAAACCTCATCGACTCATCTCAATCCCATGTATCATCCTCAATCCCGTATATGAACACATAGTCTCATACCCATGTGTAGATATACACATCTCTATATGCGCACAGATAAATGAAAGAATGCATGCAATTATATGTGTACGTGTATGTGTGGGTGCAACCACTACTTTAGGGTTTCGCACTATACTAAACCAATACATCCTTATCACCAATAATACCATTATTACCATCAATAATTCCAAACAACACATAATAAATATATGTGTGTATACGTATTCGTATACATCACCACGGACTGCGGGGGTGCTATACGCCATCCACCCGACTTCTCCCCGTAGATATAATCTACTCACCTTGCTTCTCGTGTGCCAATGCCGATGTCGCTATCTTCATCTTCTTTGCCTCAACATCACGTGGGGTACCTACAAGGATATCACAAATGCTAAAGCACATGAAAATCACATCGGAAACCAAAACGACACACGCTACGCCTATAGGTAAAAACCTATAACCTCGCATGCAAACACGATCAATATCCACTTGTCGTTGACGTCCAAACGCCACCCGACAGGAACGAAACACCAAATACCAAAATCCATGCTAAAACATGTCGTAAACCATGCACCAACATAGGAAAATCAACCCAGATTTTACCCTAGATGGAATCAGTCAAAACTAGACGTACCCAGGGTCAAGAATAGAGGAAATAGGGCCATGCACCAAAATCGAGACGGTTTCCTCCTGCTCTGGCCGCAAATTGCGGCCAGAAGGAATTAATTGGCGGCCGAGGGAATGAGTTGGGGGCTAGGGTTTGGTGTGGTGGTTCCATGGTGCCTACACATCTCACTGTCAACTCAGTTTTATTTTTGGGGTCTTGGGGTGATAGCAGATTCCTAATTACGATCACAGATTCACAGTTTTCCCCGATATCGATTCCGTAATTCCGTATTCTGTGTTCTAGCTTCAGGTTTGGTCCAAAATAACATCACACCAGGGGTTCTAAGGTCACCATCATCCTCAATTTCATTTGATTTCAGGTCTAACCCTAAACCCTAACTTGAATTCTCCAAAATCCACAAAACGACACAATATCGATATGAAACTAGTATTGATGCAATAAGAATTGAATTACTAAACTAGGGGTGCAGAAATTACCTTCTTTGGCAACTCAAGAAAATTCTTGAGTTGCTCAAAGTCCTCCAAATCCAATCTTGCTAGGTTCAATGTGTAGCTAGTGAGCTTGGGAGCAAGTTTTGTGAAGTGGGAATGGGGTTTTGGGGTTGATTTCATTGTGGATCTAGGGTTTCATGAAGAGGGAGAGAGAGGGAAAGGGAGCAGGAGCAGCAACAGCTCTTCATGAAGAGGGGAGAGAAAAGGAGAAGGAAAATGATGGGTATGGTTCAAAAATTCAAAAGCAACTACTCTCTCTCTCTCTTTCATCATACTTACTTTTTCCTTTTCTTTTCTTTTCCTTTTTCTTTTCCTTCTCACTCCAATAGTGAACCCAAAAGAACAACCATGGCAATAGAAATGTAACACAAGTGTAACAAGTGTGGAAAATGATATGTGCACATTTTTGCACAAAAAAGCTAAAAATCTAATTAGCGATTTTTAATCGCGATTAGCACCAAATTAGCATATAACTAATCTTAAAAACTTTAAAATGGCATAATTCCATAAAATACCCTATTTTAGAATTTTCCATAATTTTCCCCATTTATTTGTATTTAATTATACCCGAATATTAAAATATTCATTAAAATAATATTAAATTATAAAAATTCCCGAAAATAATATTTTATTATTTTTGGAAACATTACAAGTGCGAAGTCAAGTCAACGGACTAAGCTGTACTCATATCACCTAGGAACTGGTACCTGACGATAGGTATAATACCAACCAGCAGTTCCCAACGAGTCTTGTCCAGTGTAACTCATAACCAAATGAGCACCTGCATATTATCTCCAGTACAACGTACTAATGGCTGTGGGACAGACCATCTCCCCTGCTGGGATGAGAAGCATATACACTAGTCTACTCTGGAGTACCGATGCCCCGTCTTGATAATCCTATGACTAGGGACCTGTATAAGGATGTGATTATAGACTACCCAGCCCCCACTAGTGTGACTGCCATCATAATTCTGGTAATCAAGCAAACATCCTAAGGGCTCTAAATATGTATAAGCAATATGCTAAAAGAAACACATGCACATATTGAGGTAGAATCAAACCAAGTAGCATACTACTATTTCGAGCAAGACTGTTATTATAACTATGAATATCCCAAGCTTCCAATATGTAATATACAATTTAGTATGATACAATAATGGCCTCTAGGGCATATCTCACTAACATGTAGAGAGGAATGTGCCATTATTTGTTTATTGTAAAATGATGTGAGATATTTTGCATGGTTGAAAAATGGCAAGCCATTCTATTCTACATACTACTAACACTCTTCATTCTTTGAACACTTAGCTCATTCTTTCTTGAGTTGCTTAAGCCTATGTTTTCCTCACCTCCTCCTCCTTCTTCTTTAGTTGCCCACTTGAGCTTTGGAAATGAGAGAAAATGATTTTGGAAAATTCCTACATCCCCACTCTCCATTAGTAGCGACCTTGGAGCGTCGGTTACTTCGCTAGGCGAAGCAAGAGCTTAAATCGTTTTCCTCAGGTGGATCATCTTCTGCAAAGGAGGACCGGCATCCGGAGCACTTGAAGAAAGCTTGAGGATGTGAGTATTCTACACATAGTAGATTAGTTTAGCTCACTTGGTTTTGTTTACAAGTTCTAGCTCTTTAGTTCGATTCATGGTTTTGGAAGTTTAGCAAACTAGAAAATTTTGAAATCCATGTTGCCATCTTGCAAAATTAGTTTGCTAGTATGCCTAAATTCCCAGCAGTGGTATCAGAGCCATGCTAAAAGATAGATTTGTTTGCACTAATTTAGAGTTTCGATTGACGGAATTTTCCGAATTGCATTTCCAAAATCTCTGCTTGCTGTTCGAATTTTAAAGTTGTTCAAAATTTTTTTCTGGTTGCATTAAAATTATGTGTAGGCAAAAGTAGAGCTAGGAAAAAAATTTGGCACCTAAGCCCGAAATTCGATCGCGGAACAAAAGTCAAATGCGCCATTTGACCAAACCGCAGTCCAATTTTGGCTACAGTGGCCCAAATTTTTTCTGGGGCTCTAATACATGTAAATATGATTTTTGGGAAATTGGTTTTGGTCCAGATCTGTTTGTGTACTGGTTTGTACTTGGGGGACGAATGCGGAAAGTTTCAATCGATCGAAATTTTAAATTTGTGTTTTTCTGAGCATTTGTTTCTGCGACCATGAATATCATAGCGCGGTATAATTCGACTGGTTGCTATATGCACAATCAAACGGGTTTACATACATGATATTCGCGTTGATATTCTGTGTTGCTCTGTGATTATGGTTATGTTGGATTTGTTGCGATGGATAGCCCGGTGTACGTAGTATTAGATGTAGTTCTCTGTGATGTAATGTATATTCATATTGCATGGTGAGCATCCGACATGTGGACTGCCGTCATCGCGGCTTGTATTGTTCTTTGGGGCACGTCCAGGTTGCGGATGTAGTCACCGTTGTATATTCAGTTTTTTCATTACATGCACTAGGATTACCCCACGGCGGAGTGCTTGAGTAGCCGGGTTCTAAAGGGCAACAGGCCTCCATCTCATGGCGTTGAGATCGGGGTGCCTTACTCTAGAATTGGCGGGCTATTTGCCGCACTCATAGGGGCTATAGGATTGACCCGTGGAGGGGTGCCTGAGTCATCGGATTTCTGAAGTGCTGGGTGGCCCACTCACTTGGTTTATTGGGGTTGCCTCGCTTCTCGGATTGGCGGGTGGCTTGCCGCACTCATAGGGGTCTGATACTACGGGCTATCCACACGACCGAGAAATTGTATTTCATAATTGGCTCCACTGAAATGTACTTTTCATTGTTTATCCGTATTTCCATATTGTGTTTGCTTTCGCTGTGATTCTGCTGTGATGCTTCTGTGATGTTACTTGATATCATGCGTGTGACGATGTTCATATTATATATATATATATATATATATATATATATATATATATATAGTAGACACTGTAGGGTTCCTAGGCACTCTAATGAGGTCTCACAAGGCATCAACCATGCCAATTTCAAACTTTATGGGTGCCGAGAAACCCTAATACGGATCGTTGGCTAGAAGTTTAGGCGACAAAGCAACTAGTTAACTACTTTAACTAACAGTACGGAAATACAACCTTTGTAGATCCGGTCCTCCACCTCCACGGCTCCGTGATGAAGTCCTCTCCGCTGTACAAATCGGATCCCGGGCTCTAGTGTCGGCTTCATCGGAGAAATGGGCGGGCAAGGTCGTCGGCTTCGTGCCAAAGATGATCTATGTTGAAGCATCACAAGATCAAGCTTCCACTTCACCAAGTCATGAAACTTGTGAAGAAAACACACTCTACTACTTGGCAAGAGGTAGAGGATGAAGAAATAGGAAGTGGGTTCACTTTAGAATTGGATTTCTCACTCATTTTCAAGAGTTGCCATTGATGGAGGAAGGTTTCTTCTTCAAGTGAAGAAGAAGAAGAAGATGATAATTATCATAAGAATAATTAGAAAAATAGAAAAAAGATTATTCTTATCATAACTATAACCATGGTTAAGTGTAGAGAGAGAACTATGGTTAAGTGGTTAGAGTTAAGGATGAGACAAAATGGTCACTTTAGTCAAAGCTTCATGAAGCTTCATGAACAAACAAAGAAAGCCACCATTTTTCTCATTATCATTTCCATAATAAATGAATAAATAAATAGATATGGAAATTAAAACCCTAACCATTTAAATAACCATGGTTTAATCTTTACACAAACTCAAGTGAGCATGTATCATCAAACATGATACAATCATGTGCACAAAAGTATATCACATATACAACTTGCACAACTTCAAGTGAGAAAATCCATTTAAAGTGAACCAATACTAGTTAATGCAAAATAATATATCAAATATATAATTATACATTAAATCATTAAATCAACACTTGATTTAACGATCCTGTCATATCGCATATAACCGACTAGTATCCTATGCATCGGCTTATCGAATCAATACTTGATTCGATAACTAGGTTTTATCGCATATAACCAATCGATACATTTATCGTGAGAATGAAATACGGTATCACATACACGCATGATTCTCGGTCCCGCACATATCTCATATGCGCTCCTATTTCGTTTCGCTTGAGCCAGGAAACCTCTGTGTAGGACTCTAAAGACTCGTCAATACGCCGGCAGCAGGTGATGATCATATCAAACACCCACAAGCCGCAAGCGGTCTGCTAAACGTAACGGCCACCCGGGTATTGAGCGATCAGAAGATCGACGAGCAAGCCCGCTCACACTCCTGTGAATCCAACCAGTAACACTTACCGTACAGTCCGGTCTGATCGTCTGATATGTCGCATATCTCGCCTAGGGGTGGTAAACGTCAGACCCCAATAGCTCGATAAGTCGTGTCGATATGAGGTCTATAACAATTCGAGAAACTACTGGTAACACTTACCAGTAAATCTCAGCAACCCTGGCCAGGGATTTCCTGTTATAGCCAATCGAACACAGCGCAACATCAACTCCCTATACCGGGAGAGACGAATCCCCTCCTATCGCTCATTACCTTCATGTGATTCGGGACTATACCCAAAAACCACCGTTTTGCACGCCCTCTTGGACGTGGTAAGATGGAAATCAAAGCACAGTGGGAACCACACAAGACTCTATGACGATCTCGGGTCAACAGACTACTCTGTACCAGTGTCACCAGAGAACTGCCATCTGACGTAAGGTATAATACCATCTGGGAGTTCTCGGCGAGTCCGTCCAGTGTACCCAGTCTCCACTGAGCACCCGTATATCATCTCCGATGTCAAACACCAATGGATATGGGATCATCCATCGCCCATCTGTATGGGTCGAGAAGGTATACGCTAGTCTACTCTGGTATATCGATGCCCCGTCTCGATACACCCAAGACTAGGGACTTTGAAGGATGTACTTACGGACTACCCTGTCCCCACTAGTTTGATCTGCATCATAGTCCAGGTAGTCAAGTACACATCTTAAGGGCTTTACCAACATGTAACATAGAGACAATCAGTGTACACGTTAAGGTAAAGAGTAACCAGATAGCATACTATCATGTCGAGCAAGAAAGTCCTCCCTATATATGTCCCAGCATCCACTACAATATACATCCAATGTACAGTAATGGTCTCTAGGGCATACATATAACTAACAATCTCCCACTTGCACTAGGGCCATCTGATAGCAGTGGTTGGAGTATCTCATACTCAACCATCCCATAAAAATCTCTCTCTGGGAACAGGCCTTTGTGAGTGGATCCGCTGTGTTGTTCTCTGAGTCTACTCTCCAAACCTCGATCTCCTTGGAGATCAACCATCTCCATGATCAGGTGATACCGCCTTAGAATTTGTCTGGATCACTGATGGGACGGGCGTTCCTTGGCATAAGCCATAACTCCATTGTCTCACAATGGTAGGAACCTAGTTCATCTCATGAACCAATATACACCCAAACAGCCCCTTTGGTAGCATCTTTAGTAGCGATGTATCCTGCCTTTATCGTCTAGTATGTCACGGTATCTAGCTTGGAACTCTTCCAGCATACCGTCCCTTTACTAAGGGTAAAGACAATGCCTGTGACTGACATTCAGTCGTGTTTATCACCCTAGAACACTTCCAGTGATTTTCCCCAGGATCAACTGATACCATCTCACTACAACTAGTGAGTATCCTAACATCCATTTGGATCTATCTCATAGATCCAAAACCCAGGATTTAGGAGGTATTAATTTGATCCTATATGGAGAATCATTGTGATAAGCGGGGATTGACCGAGCGTAGCATAGGAAACTCCTTTCTTATCAAGAGTATGTCATCCACGTACTCTACGAGGATCATCACCATACTCCCTACTACCTTTTTGTTTATACAAGGTTCATCTACCATTTTGATGATATCAAACTCTTTGACTAACACATCAAAACAGATGTTCCAACTCCGCGATACCTGCTTGATCCTATAAAGCATCTTGTACACGTTTCCGCTGCTCCCACTGTCTACGAAGCCCTCTGGCTGTGTACTTATAGACGTTCTCTTCTAAAACATCATTTAGAAAAGCAGTCATGGCACCCAACCGCCAGATATCGTAGTCATGGTATGTAGCCGTGGCAAGTAGGATCCGGATGGACTTAAGCATAGCCACTGGAAAAAGGTTTCATCATTATCCACGCCTGGTCGATGACGAAAACCTTTAACAAGTCTAGCTTTGAAAGTCTCAAGTTTTCCATCTACACCAAGTAATCTTCTCAAGATATACTTGCTCCTGATGGGGATTTAACCCTTCAGATATAGCAACCAAAGTCCATACTTTGTTGGTGTACATGGATTCCATCTCAGATCGCTAAGCATCCAGCCATTCTTACAGAGTCACACTCCTGATGGCCAGCTCGAAACTAGTTGGGTCATCATCTCATGATGCAATCCTCGCTCCCACTGTCATAGAGAAACCGAAGTAGCTCTCAGGTGGGTGGGGAACCCTACTAGATCGGCGGAGAGGCTGAGGTTCGTTGGTAACTATTGAATCCTTTGGTTGTTTCAAATCATCAGCTGCAGTTTGTATAGCTGGAACATTTCCAGTTCTACATAACAGACCTTGCCTCGAGCTTGTCCGGATTTTGCTTTTAGACATAGGCCGGACAACCCCAAATCTTAAATAACTGAAGAGATGGGCTCTTCCCTTATCATATCAAATATGAAGTGGTAGGCAACAGATTTGATTTGAACCCTATTCAATAGGTATGCAGCTTCTCAAGTGCATAACTCCCAAAAAGGAAATAGGTAACTCAGTAGTACTCATCATGGAGCACACCTTATCATATAGGGTGCTATTGCTCCGCCCCGATATACCATCGTGCTATGGTGTATACGGAGGAGTAATGCTGAGAGAGAATCTCATTCTCCTTTAGAATAGTCCAGAAATTCCGTGCTCAAGTATTCTCCTCCTTGATCTCATCAAAGGACATAATACTTATACCCGTATTGGTTCTCTACTTCTAACTTATATTCTGTGAATATCTCAAAAGGTTCGGACTTGTGTTTCAACGGGAACATAGGTCTGAATCTTGAAAGATCATCAGAGAATGTAATGAAGTATAAAGAACCGGTCTTGGCAAGTGTAGACAGGGGACCTTACATACATCAACATGTATCATCCCAAGAGTTTACCAACTCTTTCTCTGTTTCTAATAAACAGAGCTGAGGTCTTTATATCTTTGTGACATGACTGGCAAGTTTCACAAGATGTAAATTCAAACAGATTTAAATATGCATCTATGTGTAACTTCAGCTAGTCAGGTCACATTGATATGACCTAGTCTACAATGCCTCAAGAAGGATCCGTTCATTTCTGAACTCATCCTCCTGTGTGTGTTCTGTATACTAAGAACTGTAGTTTGATTTAGAACTTCAATGCGTTTAGATAACGTGCCTGAACCGATCAACTTTTGATATAGGAAATGTTCAAAACATTATCCAACAATACAAAATTATATCCTTTCTTTACTAATAAAGAGAGAGATATGATTTTGTATATCATGTTCGGTATCTAATAACATTCGTTCAGAATCAATGTATTGGTAATACAGGGTGACAGTGACCAACAGACTTGGCTGCAACACTTGCCCCGTTTACTGTCTCATGAAACTTATCACCCGTTCTCAGTTCTCTACCTTTCTGTAGCCCTATGTAACAGATTACATATCTGGGATCCTGATCTGGTATCACATACCCAGGACGTAAAGGATACTGAGAAATAGTTCTTTGTAATGAACACACCCGAAGATGATGCATTAGCATGCACTCTCTTCGTTTGGGTGGCACGGGAATTCTGGTATTCCCCAATTTCCTGCTCTGTCTTATAACAATTATAAGTTGGAGCGGGACCAACGTTCCCCAGCTCAGTATAACAAGCGGGTTCGGTCAATTATCCGTATTATTATCTTGATTAAGGCGTGATATGGTCGCTACCTGGAGAGAGAGAGAAGAAAACACTCAGCGTGCGCTCTTGCAAGAATAGATTGGTTATTATTTTATCTAATCAGGATAGCTCCCACTGCTTTTTATCAAATCTTCCTTCAAACCCTAAAAGGAAAGACTAGCCGGGATTAATTACACACTACAAGTTCGCCAATCTTTCAGCCAGGCCAGTGTCGGTACTTTGAGGGAGGTCCCCGTGCTTTCGCACGAACCTAATTAATGTAAACCTCGTTTTCCCAGAGGCGTAACCTCGTTGACACCTTTCTAGACACCTACTTGATCGGCTAATTGTAATGTATAAAACTCTTCCAGAAGTAACTCTTACTCGCAGCGGGTATCGGGATCCAACTATCTCATAGAAGGTATGCAATCTCATTGCAAATTTCAACACTTGAAATTCCTGATAATATTTTTCCCCTAGCACCATATGACCTTGACGGAGGTCAACAAACCATAGGCTACTAGTCAAGTTCAATCCGTCATTTCTTGATCGAATTAAACCCACCCGCACGACCCTTGACGGAGGTCAACAAGGCCGCACGACTACCCTAATCCAATCTGCATCATATGCATAAGCAGATAAATACTAGTTAGCTACCGCACACTACGCCTTGACGGAGGTCAACAAACGTAGCACAAATACTAAATAGGACTTATCTGAAATGACGGAGGGCTACAATAGGTTTTTCTGAAAACCTATTGCGTAATGAACTTGATATCGTCGTAGAATCAAATGATTTTAAAATGGAGTGTTTTTGAGGCTTTTCTTGTTTTGCTAAAGGAGTCACTCCCGGTGAAGGGATCGTCGGTCCTTTCCTCGTCGAATGAGGTGCGGGATATATCATATATATCACTGTGCAAAGCAAAAACTCTTAAAAGCAATCAAAAGACAAACCGAGTGTGTAGCATCTGCCAGTTATTGCTAAAGGAGTCACTCCCGGTGAAGGGATCTCGGTCCTTTCCTCATCGAATAAGGTGCAGGATATATCACATATACCTCTGTGCAAAGCAAGAACTGTAGCTACCTGTTTTATTTTGAAATTCGATTCTACAACATCTTAGGTTTCTTTTATTTCATTAATCACATTAATGAAGTCCCATCATTTAAGTACCTAAACATCACAGATAAATACGACGTACACTTGTGCCATCCGCATTCGCCTCGATGTCCCCTCGTGAACCGTTAGGTTAGGTAACTAACGGCAGAGCGGGGCAGGGCTAGCGCGGGTGTAAAACATAAGTAATGCCTATATAATATATCATATATACTATATACTGTATCTATCACAGAACATCACATGATCACATCACAGATATCGCAGCAGAAGAAACATATGAAATATTGGATATACTAGGACGTCCGTGTTTTCAATACGAGCCAGTATAAAACACGGATTCCACGGTCGCGATGAATAGCCAAACCCACACCCCAAGACCCCTACGAGAGCAGCAAGCAACCCTACCAATTCTAGAGTTAGGAGACCCGGACTCGACTCCTCGAGTTGGTCTCCCACTGGACTCCAGAACCCGGTTACTTGTGCTCACCTCCTTGGGTCTATCCTAGTGCGGAAAAGTAAATAATATACAACAACGGTGACAACTTCCGCAACCTGGAAGTACCCCAATAAAAGAATATTACATACAAGTTTTTACATGAATGAAAATGAAAAACACTCATCTGACATAAAACCCCCCGGCTATTCAAACACGACGATCCAATATAACATATCCAGCAACACATAACATCACATGTCATCAACGTAAGTAAATATGCGCATCCCAATTGTCGTTGACATATAGCAACGAGACCGGCGATATCACATATTACACTTACGGTCACAGAAAAGAAAGTGTAAAAGTACAACAGTTGGAATCCGCAATCTCCATAGACATCGCATGCCTAATCAAATGAATTCCTTAGACATCGCATGCCTAACAATTATAAACTCCGCATTTTAGTCTCATTATTGAAAACACTTTTCAATATCATGTCGGGCAATTCAACAAGATTCCCGACATTCTGATCGAATGCTCGTCGCAAACTTCAGTAGACGGCTGCACCCCTGATACCGTCGACGAAGTGCACCAAGGCGGAACACCGCTGCCGCGAGCACCCGAACGGATGCTTTCGGCGACGGGGTTCTCCTACAGTCACTTGGTCGGGGCTATGGAGCGAGGCTGTCTATTAAGTTTACCCGACGAGTATCCGCGTACGCTACGTGATTGCGACGGACTTTTGATCACATCAAAATTCCGTGGCAACCGATCAAGTGAGACTAAAGTGCTATGTTTATAACATTCAAATTAGTTATCTCATAACTGCTTGTGAATTCCAATTATTGTATCCCATTCCAGATAATTAGAAAATGTTAAACTTTCCGATCGAACATTCAAACACCCAAGTTTTCCCGATACAGATCAACACATGAAACAAGTCTAAAAACATTCAGTTCGTGCCTCAGTACCAACGGTCCAGCCGTAGAAGGGTCAAGCCAACGCCTCACATGTGGCACGCCGTACTGCCCCAAACCCGAAGGTTCAAAGGGCAGTTCAAGACGGTCACATAATCGAGTTAAGGTTTGTTGTCTTCTAGAGGGTCCATCGCGTTACTTGCACTACTTAGAACGTCGTTAAACTACGGAAAAATCCAACACTTGGAAATTTCCTGACAGGGGAAAAATTGGGTATTTATATCCGGTCGAACTTTTTAACATATTCAAAAATCATCCGGAAAGCCACATAGACAAAATCTGATACTCCGATCGAAACACCGAATCCCCAAAACAACCGCAGAAAATTCAACTCTTGAATAAATATTAAAATTATCCAGAAAACACAGGAGTCAAATATAACAATTACCGTGCAAACAAAAGTCAAAGATTCAACATAACGGCCGCGGAACCGCCGCGCCACGTGGGGTAAGGCCGCGGTTCCGCGGCGGGTTGACTGAGTTCGGGCTCCGTTTTGCATAGTAATTCATAAAAAACCCTGCTTAATTTTCTGGTCTATCATATTTTGTCTATGTGGTATATCGATGCCCTGTCTCGATACACCCACGACTAGGGACTTTGAAGGATGTACTTACGGACTACCCTGTCCCCACTAGTATGATCTGCATCATAGTCCAGGTAGTCAAGTACACATCCTAAGGGCTTTACCAACATATAACAGAGAGACAATCAGTGTACACGTTAAGGTAAAGAGTAACCAAATAGCATACTATCATGTCGAGCAAGAAAGTCCTCCCTATATATGTCCCAACATCCACTACAATATACATCCAATGTACAGTAATGGCCTCTAGGGCATACATATAACTAACAGACGCTATATATATTTTGCATCCGCGCTAGTCCTGTCCCCGTCCTGCCGTAAGTTAAGTAACCTTATGGTGAAGACCCGGAACCCTGTGGCAAATGCGGATGGCATATATGTGCGTGATTATTTTTTATTTCTTTCTGGCATGATATGATTAATTGATGGGACTATATTAATTCTGATTAATGTAAGGAAAACAAACCTATATGATGTTGTTGGAACCAATTTTTGAAACTGACATTACAGGCATTTCCTTTTTCTTTGCACATCGGTATTCGGTTATGAATATCCAACACCTCATTCAACGAGGCAAGAGCCTAGATCCCTTCATCGGGAGTGACCTCTTGGGCAAAAATTTGAGTCATTGTAATAATTTCACTATAGTCGATTCTTATGCTTTGCATCGTGGTATTTGGTTAGGAATATCCTGCACCTCATTCGATGAGGAAAGAGCCTAGATCCCTTCACATGGAGTGATCTATTTGGCAAGAGTTTACGTGACTATAAACTGCTCGGTTTTCTTCAAATCCATTGGTTTTCTACAAAACCACTCATTTAAAAAATGCGGAGCCTAAACCACTCCTTTTTTCAAAACTGCTTAGGTTCCTTCAACGATATCAAGTTCATTACGTTAAAGGTTTTTCGCCAAAAACCAGCCGTAGCCCTTCGTCATTTCCTACGAGTAGTGCTCAGTATTCGTGCTGCGTATGTTGGCATTGTCAAGGCGTAGTGTACGGTAGCTGAATATTACTTGTTTGTAGCATTAGATGTGATTAGTTAGGACAGTCGTACGGTTATGTTGGCATTGTCAAGAAATCGTACGGGTGGGTTTAATGTGTAAGTGCACGGCGGCGCCCCGGCCGTCAAACCGACGGCCAAATGCGGAAACGGTGATAAACTTTAATTTTGCGAACTTTGCAAACCGGCACCACCGCGAACTAAACCCCGGATCGGGCCATTAAACTTGTCCTAGCAAACTAACAAGATAGGGAAGAGATATACCGAGTGATCCGAGTCCTCCGGTCTTCTCGTCATCGTCCCGATCTCTTGCGGAAACTCCGGTCGTTGCCTCCTCGCCGGAAGGGCACCACATCGCCTGCATCTTTTACGGGCTCCCGCCTCTATACCGAGGCAACTCGGGCATGAAGCTGGCAAGTCGACATGCCCAAGATATGCTGTAGAATGTGTAGTGTAGAGCTTATGTCTCATTTGGGGTTTGTTGCCTTTGAAGATGATGGAGGAATCAAGATAAGAAAAATGGTGCTTGCATTTTTCTAGCATGAAATGAGATGAACAAATTTTCCCTCTTGAAAATGATCCTCTCTTCTTCTTCTCTCAAGTATGAAAAACTTATCATCTTAGAAAATGGTGGAGGAAAGAATATGAAGCATGAAGGGAGGTGATGGTAGGAGCACAAGTGGTGACCACATCCAAAACATCATCATAACCATCTCACATCAAGCTCTAATCACTTCTAATCAACAAAAAGCAAGTGATGAGAATGGTATCAAAAGATGCTTTCATAATAAATATATATGCAAGAAAAACCTCCACAATGTGTTATTTGCAAACTTGCAAATAACCCCCCTCCAACGTAAAGTCCGGCCGTGAAGGAACAATGAAAAACCGGCCGGAACGGAATGCAAACTGGCAACCCCAGAAAACTGGTCCCATAATAAATTACAGGAAAACCCCGATACTGTGCATACACACCCGCATTTGTATTCCGACCGAAATACAAATGTAAAGAGACAAAACTACACTATCAAATACTAGGATCCGGCTTAAGCCAAAGCCGGCTAGTAAAAACCGTTCGATCACGATCCGTGCAATACCGCACGTATCTGATCGAACCCTGCCATATCTCCATACGGCCTCTATAGCGTTTCGCCCGAAAGCTGAGTAACTGAATGTGTGGTGGACTCTAAAGACTCGTCAATACTATGGCTGTGGATTTAACCACTAGCACGTCAGAGGTATAAGCCAATACGTAACGGGCCACCAGCTATTGACCAAAAGGGACGTCGATGAGCGAACTCATCCTGACACCCTACTGAGCCTGTCAGTGACAATATCCGTACAGTCCGGTCCGTTCGTCTATGAGCATCGCATGTCGGGCCTAGGGGGTGGGTAAAAGTCAGACCCCCAAAAGCGTTACAAGTCGTGTCGGAGTGTAGCCCAGAACACCCTGAGATACTACTGGAATACCTACCAGTAAATCTCCTGCCTTGGCCAAGGACTTCGTGTAATGGCTCTCCTAGACACAGCGCGACCTCACCCCCAATACCGGGAGAGACGAACCCCTGAAGATCCGCTCACTGCCTCCATGTGGCTCGGGACTGCACCCAACTAAAACCTGTTTGCACGACTCCTTTGAGCCGTGGTAGGGTAGTAATCAAAGTACAGTGGGAACTCACATGAGACAAATGACGATCCCCAGGTCGATGAACTAACCTGTACACATGTCACCTGGGAACTGCTATCTGACGTCAGGTATAAGACCAACTAGCATGTTCCCGGCGAGTCCTGTCCGGTGTACTCATAACCCAATGAGCACCTGTATACATCTTAGGTGATCCAACTGACACCAGTGGCCTGTGAGACCGGCCACCGCCCCTCGTCGGGGTCTCGACTGTATACACTAGTCTACTCTGGAGAATCGATGCCCTGTCTCGAAACTCCCATGACTAGGGACCATTTAAGGATGTGCTTATAGACTACCAGCTCCCACTTATATGATCGCCCTCATACTGCTGGTGGTCAAGCAAGAATCCTAGGGGCTCAATCAACGTGTAATAGCGACCTGTAAGGTCACCTGAAACAGTACACGATGATAAAGGTAAACCAGATAGCAAACTATCATCTCGAGTAAGACTGTCGTACCGGGATAGGTCCTCCCTCAATCATTGCAATCACGTGCCTGTGATCCAATAATTGACTCTGAGGGCACTATCTCCAACAATCTCCCACTTGCACTCAAGGCTAATTATTGCGATGTCGCATACTCACAGCCCGTGTGATACCGAACACCCAACTCCTCTACTAGTCAGTCTCACAAAGCTCGTTTGCGAGACTATTGCGTTCGAGGAATAGCCTCAGCGAGTGGATCCGCTCTTATGTTTCTTTCTATGTCTCTCTATATCTCAAGTTCGCGGAGAAAGCCATCTCCCGAAATGAGCAATACCTGTCTTAGAGTGTCTGGATGTCTGATGGGACCGAGCTCATAAATGAACTCCAAATCCAAACTTCTTAGACTGTATCGTCAACTGAACTTAATCAGTATCCTGCGCCATGCCACCCTCAGTATTTCCTTGGACCACCTGTCCAAAATACTTCCCCTCGTCAGAAGGAAAAACTATAACTCTGACAACCTCCTTGTCGTCCATGTCACCTTGGAAGCCTGGAGTGATAACCGTCTCCTAAAGGAGGCAGCCGTTATCATATCCCTAGAACATTCACTTATGTTCTAAAACTGCTTCCGACTGTTCCTCCAGGATTGGATCAATATCAACTTATTGCATCTAGTGCAAGAACAACATCTGGTGTGGTACTTGACATCTCATGATTGACTCAATTGCCTAAGCAAGTGATCTGCCAATCATGCACATCCCTCTCTACTTTAGTCTATAAGACACCTTTAGAGAGGGTGACTCCATCACCTGCAGGTACACTACCGTGCCAGGAGTCGTCCATTCTAAATACTCTTAGAATGCTGTCAAAGTACCCTGATTGGGAAACCACCCAAATCCAGATCTAAAACCATAGATCTAGTAACCAGTATGTCTGATATAATGTCCAAATCCCATGTGGAGAAACCACCGTGTGACGACCAAAGTATAACCGATCGTAGTATAGGAATATCACTTCCTACTATGTGTATGTCATCCAAAACCCGGATATCACACCCTACTACCTTCTCAACAGATCCATCCCCTATTCTGATGACGTCAAACCTATGACTGTCACATCAGAAATAGATGATCTAACTCCGCTATATCTGCTTTAGTCTATAAATAGACATAAGCCTGATGTCCACCAATGCTTCCGCTGCTCCCACTGACTACGACAACCCTCTGGGAGAGTCATACAGACGTGCACTTCTAAAGCTAGTTTAGAACGACGCTATACTCATCCTCCTGCCGGGTCTCGCGGCCTGGAACAACAACAATGGCAAGTGTGGGTAAACAAGAACTTCCCTGTCACCGTCCTTGAGGCTACCGGAGTACCTCTCGGGTGCCTGAAGTTACCCACCTTATCTGCGGAGTGGCCAATGGAATGTCAAATCAGATTGAATCTTTAGGTTCCTTATCAAATCTTCAGTAATCGTTTGCGGTTCTGGAATCACTTCCAGTTCTACCATACTCCCACTTACTGCTTTTGAAAAAATCCATTTTTATTAAAACTGTGGCGAGTCCAGAACAATATTACTATTGATCTCCCAGATGGTAGAAAGTCAACCCTCGTCATAGCCTGGGTCAACCCACAAACAGCCATTACAGAAACGTGCCTTGAGTTATCCAGAGTCTGGTTTTAATCATAAGCCGGACAACTCCCCGTACCTTAACAATGTTAAGATATGAACTGTACTATATCCAATATAGCACCAGAGGCACTGATTTAATTTAACCAGATTCAAATCATGCAGCTATCTCCAGTGCATGTCAACTAAATGGAGAGAGGCCGATCAGCGTTACTCAACTTAGGAATGCTTCCAATTATGAGTAACCTGAAAGAGAATCAATTTCTCTTTATCATTACTATCAACTGAATACCATACACAAGTATCTACATCTTCGATCACTTTGAAGAATCCCGATACTTGCTACACTTGGTTCTCTACTCTATTCAAATACTTATAACTCCTCAAAACTTAGACCCTGTGTTTCTACGAAACACATGTCTAAGAACTAGAGAAGTTAAAAATAAACAGAATATAGTATGAGGACCAACCCCTCTGTCCTAATGGACACTGGACAACATACAATACTCTGTATAAGTCCGCCGAGTCTAACAACTCTTTCACTGTGTGTCGTAGGTTGAAAACTGTACTTATGGTTAAGAAGAATTACACCGCTGTTTAATGCTCCTTACCTAACCATCCACTGATATAGGTAAATGTCATCGACATAATATCAAAAGGTATATCTCACTCTATGAAAAATAGACGTACATATATATCAATTTGAAATTGGTCCACAACAGCGGATATTCAAAACCAAATATTTGCCGACCGGCAAACAGCCCAGGTGATTTCCTCAAATATCACCGATTACAACGAATCCCGATATAATGAGGATAATCACCCTATTCCCAATAACTTACTCCCACTCATCATCTGTAAAGTCATACAGATGTGAGAATCAAACCTGGTAAATACATATCCTGGAGCAAGTGTCTAATCAGGAAATCAGTTTTCTTTTAACAGTACACAGTTGAACTGAAACATTGAAATGTTTCGATGGGGTATCCTGGTATTCCTAGTAATGCCTCTACCATTATCCAGATTCACAACTATAACCGTATAATTCTTTGCCACCTCTCTAAATCCCTTTATATGTCTTTAGTCATTACCTTCTGCACACCCCTTTAGGCCAAATGGTTTTCTTCCTTCCCTACCGTTCGGCACCAGCCTATGGTTTGGAAGAAGGCTATCCAATAAGCATAATGGGTGTACTGTCCTAGTCCTAGGAGCACTCGCAATGCGAGAGAAGGTGAAGATAAAAGACAACCGAGTAAACCTTATTCCTATTTCTCCTGGACCAGAATCCATCCCCGAACTGGAACAAGTTCCTTTCGAGTTCGTATATAACCATACGATGGAGTATCAAATAAACTGTGGATCTTCGTAGTGATACGGAGTGTCCTGGAGAAATACAAAGGTGATTTAGGATTGGCGAAGAAATATTTGGTTTGGTCGTGAATATCAGTCGCAATTTACTTTGCCCTCTTACTAATCCCTTGCTTTGTCTTAATCTTAATACCTTCTGCACACCATCGTTATGCTAATTGGTTTTCTTTATTCCCTACCGGTCGGCACCAGCCTAAGGTTTGGAAGAAGACTATCCAATTTGCGTAATAGGTGTACTATCTCCTAAACCAAGGAGTACCCGCAACCTGAGAGAAGGTAAAAAGGAAAAGGCAACTGAATAATCCTATCCGTTTTCTCCAAAACCGGAAACCATCCTCGAATTCCTTCGAGTTCGTATCTAACCATACGATGGTTTTGTCCAATGGAAGTGGACGTTCGTAGTAATACGGGGTGTCCTGGAGAAAAGGGTAAAAGTAGGAGTGGCAATTAGGTCTGCAACTCTGACAATCCAAAAGCCAGTGTAAAGAAGGTTCGGTCAACTTGGTCACTGAGTCATAGTCTTAGGGTCGGGTCAATGGTCGCTGCCAAGAGAGAGAGAAAAGAAACACTCAGCGTGCACTCTAACCAAGATCAGAATGGTTACCAATTTATCTAATCTGGAAACCTCCCACTGTACCTCAAATTCTCCTCCAAACCTGAAAGAAGAATTAGTCGGGGTCACCCGAGGAGTAAACCAACTCATTAGTGGGAATCGGGATCCAACTATCATCGCATGATAACGTGACGGAATCTGCTCACGGTATAACACTCCAGAAGGTATGCGCATATCTGGCAAGTTTCAGTTCTTCTGAAACTCCCGATGTGATTTTTACCCCATGCTCTTATGACCTTGACTTTGGCCAACAAATCATAAGTCACATGTCAAGTTCTACCCATCATTCTCCAGGTTGTTTTGAATCCACCCGTACCTACCCTTGACTTTGGCCAACAAGGCAGTACGACTGTTCCAAACCAACGCATCTATCTATGCTGCATATGAATAACCAACAGCTACCAAACACTGTGCCTTGACTTTGGCCAACAAACACAGCTTGAATACTATTGACTACCCATATGAAACGACGGAGGGCTACGAATGGTTTCTGGCGAAAACCTTTAACGTAATGAACTTGATATCGTCGAAGGAACGGATAGCTTTTTAGAAAATATAGTGACGAAAACCTTTACTAAAGAGGTCACTCCCGGTGAAGGGATCTCGGCTCTTTCCCCGTAGAATGGGGTGCTGGATATTCATAACCGAATATCACTGTGCAAAGCAAAAGTAATCGGCTATAGTGAAGTTAATGCCCTGACGCAAACTTCTGTCCAAGGGGTCACTCCCGGTGAAGGGATCTCGGCCCTTGCCTCGTCGACTGAGGAGCAGGATATTCCAAATGAATACCACGATGCAAAACAAAAGTGAACGTCCTTGCAATAACAGCTTTTTGAAAAGTGTTCCAACAACATCAGATTAGGTTTGTTTATCTTGCATTGATCCGAATCAATGCAGTCCCATCAATTGATCACACCACAAAGAACGAAAATATACTGACGTACGTATATGCCATCCGCATTCGCCACTGGGTCCCGTCATCACCCGTTAGGTTAGCTAACTAACGGCAGAGCGGGGACTGGACTAGCGCGGATGAAAAACATATACAACATCTACTAATATATATACCAATATATAGTATTTCGCTCAAGGCGTGAAAAAAAAATGCAACATCACAGAAATGTACAGCATCACAGAACAATACAGATATCTGGGATCCCCGGGTTTCACAGAGCCACTACTGAAACCCGACGTTCCCCTGGTCGTGTGGATAGCCTGTGCAACGAAATCCTATACCCCCTACGAGTGCGGCGAATAGCCAGCCAATCCTGGAGTGAAGCCCCCTCCGTCCCAATGCCATGAGATGCGGGCTTGTTGCCTTCTAGAACCCGGCTATCCGTGCACCCCTCCGCGGGGTAACCCTAGTACAGAAAGTAGAATATACATGCAACGGGTACATCGACCGCAACCTGGTCGTGCCCCAAAATAATAATACAAACAGGCAGTGACGGCAGTCCACATGTCGGACGCTCGCCCCGCAATAACAAATGTACATCATACAAAAAAACTGTACTAGCATTGCATCCAGGCTATCCCCCACGACCGATCCGCAACATCACAGCAAAACACAGAACATCAACGTGAAAGTCACGTTCGCAAATCCGTCTAACCGGGCTATAGCAGTTAGACTGGATTTACCGATCAAGTGACATTCACGGTCGCAGATATAATGTAAATACTGTGAAAAATGTGTTTAAAATTTTCCGATTGATCAAAAATTAACAAGTGGGCCCCAAAGCAAT
Source organism: Agapanthus africanus (assembly GCA_030015575.1). NCBI lineage: Eukaryota > Viridiplantae > Streptophyta > Magnoliopsida > Asparagales > Amaryllidaceae > Agapanthus > Agapanthus africanus. The sequence goes on along the minus strand of CM057344.1, from coordinate 376,619,768 downwards.
ACTGTAGCACTCACAGAGATTCTGGGCCCAAATTTAATATTCCAAAACCCACAAAATCAGCCCACAAGCCCACTGAAAAAATTGGACACAGTGAGGACACTAGAGTGCGGCGGAACCGCGGCCCAAGGGGGGGTTTGGCCGCGGTTCCGCGCTCAAGTCGTCGACTGAAAGTGTCGAATTTTTACAGAGGTCTTATAATATCTTGTACATCAGTTTTATGCAACCTGAAAAATTTTTGGACACCAAAAAATCTTAACAGAAAACTGATGTGAACTAAAATTGGGTTTTTGGAATTTTGATCGATCGGAACTGAAAAACACATCAAACGAAGCTAGACGAAGTTAATGGCGAGGCTCTGATACCACTGTAAGTGCACGGCGGCGCCCCGGCCGTCAAACCGACGGCCAAATGCGGAAACGGTGATAAACTTTAATTTTGCGAACTTTGCAAACCGGCACCACCGCGCACTAAACCCCGGATCGGGCCATTAAACTTGTCCTAGCAAACTAACAAGATAAGGAAGAGATATACCGAGTGATCCGAGTCCTCCGGTCTTCTCGTCATCGTCCCGATCTCTTGCGGAAACTCCGGTCGTCGCCTCCTCGCCGGAAGGGCACCACATCGCCTGCATCTTTTACGGGCTCCCGCCTCTATACCGAGGCAACTCGGGCATGAAGCTGGCAAGTCGACATGCCCAAGATATGCTGTAGAATGTGTAGTGTAGAGCTTATGTCTCATTTGGGGTTTGTTGCCTTTGAAGATGATGGAGGAATCAAGATAAGAAAAATGGTGCTTGCATTTTTCTAGCATGAAATGAGATGAACAAATTTTCCCTCTTGAAAATGATCCTCTCTTCTTCTTCTCTCAAGTATGAAAAACTTATCATCTTAGAAAATGGTGGAGGAAAGAATATGAAGCATGAAGGGAGGTGATGGTAGGAGCACAAGTGGTGACCACATCCAAAACATCATCATAACCATCTCACATCAAACTCTAATCACTTCTAATCAACAAAAAGCAAGTGATGAGAATGGTATCAAAAGATGCTTTCATAATAAATATATATGCAAGAAAAACCTCCACAATGTGTTATTTGCAAACTTGCAAATAACCCCCCTCCAACGTAATGTCCGGCCGTGAAGGAACAATGAAAAACCGGCCGGAACGGAATGCAAACTGGCAACCCCAGAAAACTGGTCCCATAATAAATTACAGGAAAACCCCGATACTGTGCATACACACCCGCATTTGTATTCCGACCGAAATACAAATGTAAAGAGACAAAACTACACTATCAAATACTAGGATCCGGCTTAAGCCAAAGCCGGCTAGTAAAAACCGTTCGATCACGATCCGTGCAATATCGCACGTATCTGATCGAACCCTGCCATATCTCCATACGGCCTCTATAGCGTTTCGCCCGAAAGCTGAGTAACTGAATCTGTGGTGGACTCTAAAGACTCGTCAATACTATGGCTGTGGATTTAACCACTAGCACGTCAGAGGTATAAGCCAATACGTAACGGGCCACCAGCTATTGACCAAAAGGGACGTCGATGAGCGAACTCATCCTGACACCCTACTGAGCCTGTCAGTGACAATATCCGTACAGTCCGGTCCGTTCGTCTATGAGCATCGCATGTCGGGCCTAGGGGGTGGGTAAAAGTCAGACCCCCAAAAGCGGTACAAGTCGTGTTGGAGTGTAGCCCAGAACACCCTGAGATACTACTGGAATACCTACCAGTAAATCTCCTGCCTTGGCCAAGGACTTCGTGTAATGGCTCTCCTAGACACAGCGCGACCTCACCCCCAATACCGGGAGAGACGAACCCCTGAAGATCCGCTCACTGCCTCCATGTGGCTCGGGACTGCACCCAACTAAAACCTGTTTCCACGACTCCTTTGAGACATGGTAGGGTAGTAATCAAAGTACAGTGGGAACTCACACGAGACAAATGACGATCCCCAGGTCGATGAACTAACCTGTACACATGTTACCTGGGAACTGCTATCTGACGTCAGGTATAAGACCAACTAGCATGTTCCCGGCGAGTCCTGTCCGGTGTACTCATAACCCAATGAGCACCTGTATACATCTTAGGTGATCCAACTGACACCAGTGGCCTGTGAGACCGGCCACCGCCCCTCGTCGGGGTCTCGACTGTATACACTAGTCTACTCTGGAGAATCGATGCCCTGTCTCGAAACTCCCACGACTAGGGACCATTTAAGGATGTGCTTATAGACTACCAGCTCCCACTTATATGATCGCCCTCAAACTGCTGGTGGTCAAGCAAGAATCCTAGGGGCTCAATCAACGTGTAATAGCGACCTGTAAGGTCACCTGAAACAGTACACGATGATAAAGGTAAACCAGATAGCAAACTATCATCTCGAGTAAGACTGTCGTACCGGGATAGGTCCTCCCTCAATCATTGCAATCACGTGCCTGTGATCCAATAATTGACTCTGAGGGCACTATCTCCAACATAATGCAACCAAGATAATGACGGGTTGAACTTGACTAGGACCCTTTGATATGTTGGTAATGTCAAGGTCACTTGGATCCTAGGGGTAAAAACTATATCGGGAGTTTCAAATATAAAAGAAACTTGCCAGGCATGCTCATGCCTTCTTGAGTGTGGTGACTTGAGTGGATTTTATAAAGTTATCATGCGATGATAGTTGAATCCTGATTCCTACTGATGAGTAGATGTTACTCCTCGGGTGATTTTCAGATGATCCTGACTAATTCTCCTTTTAGTGTTTGAAGGAGAATTCGAGGAAACAGTGGGAGCCATCCTGATTAGATAAAGTGATTAACCAATCTAATTTAGGTTAGAGTACACACTGAGTGTTTCTTTTCTCTCTCTCTCTCTCTCTCTGTGGCAACGACCATGACCCGGCCTTAAACTAAAACTCATGAACCAAGTTAATCGAACCTTCTTACACACTTTGGTTTTGGATTGTCATTATTCACGACGAAGTCGCATATATCCTTGCCACTTCTACTTCCCTTTGCATTTCTCTAGAACACTTCGTATCACTACGAAGATCCATATTGCTTGGGTATTCCATCGTATAGTTACATATGAACTCGAAGAAACTTGTTTCAGTTCGAGGATAGATTCTGATTCTGGGGAAATTGAATAGGACTATTCGGTAGTCTCTTCTGTTTACCTTCTCTCAGGTTACGAGAGCTCCTAGTATTAGTAGAGTACACCTATTACGCGTATTGGATAGTCTTCTTCCAAACCTTAGGCAGGTGCCGAAAAATAGGGAAAGTAGAAAACCAATTTGCCTAAGTGTGGTGTATAGAAGGTAAGAAGTAAAGACATATAAAGGGATTAGAGTGAGGGCAAAGGAAATTGCGACTACTGTTATGATTCACAACAAAGCTGCATATATCCCTGCCACTCCTACTTCCCATTTGCATTTCTCCAGAATACTCTGTATCACTACGAAGATCCATATTGCTTGGGTATGCCATCGTATAGTTACATATGAACTCGAAGAAACTTGTTTCTGATGGATTCCGGTTCTGAAGAAATTGAATAGGATTATTCGGTTGTCTTTTCTTTTTCCCTTCTCTCAGGTTGCAAGAGCTCCTAGTAGTAGGAGAGTACACTTATTGCTCTTATTGGATAGTGTTTTTCCAAACCTTAAGCATGTGCCGAAAGGTAGGGAAGGAAGAAAACCAATTAGCCTCTAAGTATGGTGTATAGAAGGTAAGAAGTAAAGACATATAAAGGGATTGGATTGAGGGCAAGAAAATTGTGACTACTGTCATGAATCTACATAGTGGAAGAGGCATTACTAGGAATACCCGGCCACCCATCGAAACATTTTCATGTTTCAGTTTTACTGTGCGGTGTTAATTGAAAACTGTTTTTCCAATTAGATTCTGACTCCATGGTATGTATTTACCAGACTTGATTCTCATATCTGTATGTCGTTACAGTTGTTGAGTGTGAGTAGAATATTGGGAATTGGGTGATTAGATCCTCAATATATCAGAATTTTTTGTAATTGGTGATATTTGAGGAAATCACCTGGTTTCTTCCTGACAGCAAATTTTTGGTTTTGAATATCCATTGTTATGCACCAATTTCAAACTGATATATTTGTACGTTTATTTAGTGAGATATAACTTTTTGAAATATGTTTATGACATTTATCTATATCGGTTGATGGTTAGGTAAGGTGCATTCAACAACGGTGTAATTCTTTTTAACCATAATACAGTTTTCAACCTACGACGCATAAGGTTTGAGTTATTAAACTCAGAGGACTTATACAAAATATTGTATGTTGTCTGATGTCCATTAGGACAAGGGGTTGGTACTCGTACTATATTCTATTTACTTATGACTTCTCTAGTTTTAGACAAGTATTTCATTGAAATACAAGGTTTAAATTTTGAGAAGTTATAGGTTTAAGAATAAAGTAGAAAACCATATGTTGAAAGTATTAGGATTCTTCAAGGTGATCAAAGATGTAGATACTTATGCTAGGTATTCCGTCGTAAATAATATATTTGAGAACTTCTCTTTCAGGTTACTCATCCGTAGGTGCGCTTCTTGATGAGTAATGCTGCACGGCCTTCTTCCATTTAGTCGATATGCACTGGAAACAACTGCATTTATTTTGAATCTGGTTCAAATTAAATTAGTGCCTTTGTTTCTATATTGGATATAGAATGGATTCATATTTTAACGATGTTAAAGTATATGGAGTAGTCCGGTTTATGCTTAAAACCAGAATCTGGATAAACTCAAGGCACGTTTCAATAATGACTGTTTATGGGTTATCCCAGGCTTTGACGAGGGTTAACATTCAACCATTTGGAGGATCAATAATTATATTGTTCTTGACTCGCCACCCGTTTTAGTAAAATGAATTCTTTTTAGAAAACATTAGTGGGAGTATGGTAGAACTGGAAGTGATTCCAGAACCACAAACGATTACTGAAATTTAGTAGAACCTAAGGATTTAATTGGATTCGACAATTCATTAGTTACTCCGCAGATTTGGTGGGTAACCTCAGCCACCCGAGAGGTACTTCGGTCTCCTCAAAGACGGTGACAGGGATGTTTTGATGATCCAAGCTTGCCACTACTGCTGTCCTAGACTATGAGATCTGGCAGGTGGATGACTATAACGTCATTCTAAATTAGCTTTAGAAGTGCACATGTATGACTCTGCCAGAGAGTTGTTGTGGTCAGTAGGAGCTGCGGAAGAGTGGTGGGTCAGTGGTGTTTATTGCTTATGTCTATTTATAGACTAAACCAAGTATAGCGGAGATAGATCATCTATTTTTGATGTGACAGTCATAGAGTTTGACTTCATCAGAATAACATATGGACCTGGTAAGAAAGTAGTAGGGAGTGATGTCCTGTTATTTAAATGATGTACTCCTGATAGAAAGTGATCTTCCTATACTATGATCGGTTATATTGTAGTTGTCAGAAGGTGTTTCTCCACATACGATCTGGATAAAATATCAGATATTCAGGTGACTAGATCTATGGTTTTAGATCTAGATTTAGGAAGTGTCCCAATTCGAGTACTTTGACACTATTCTAAAGTGTTTTAGAATGGATGACTCCTGGCGTAGTGGTGTACCCGCAGGTGATGGAGTCACCCTCTCTAAAGAGATGTCTTCTAAACTGATGAAGAGAAAGATTTGCATGATTGACATATTATTTACTTAGGCAATTGAGTCAATCATGAGATGTCAAGTACCATACCAGATATTGATTTTGCACTAGCCGCAATAAGCATATATTAATCCAATCCTGGAGAAACATTGGGAAGGAGTTATGAACATAAGAGGATGTTCTCGGTATATGGCAACGGCGGGCTCCTTCAGGAGGTGATTATCATTTAAGGCTTCCAAGGTGACCTGGATGACAGAGTGACTGTCAAAATTAAAGTTTACCATCTTTTGAGGGGAAGTATATTGGACAGGGGGTCCAAGCGGATACGGAGGAAGGCATGGCGCAGGATACTGATTAAATTCAGTGGAATATACAGTCTAAGAAGTTTGTTGGATTTGGAGTTAATTTATGAACTTGGTCCTATCAGATATCCAGACAAATTCTAAGACAGGTATCGCTCATTTCGGGAGATAGTCTTTCTCTGCGAAGTTGAGATATAGAGGGATAAAGATAGAAACATTGGAGCGGATCCATTCACCGAGGCTATTTCTTGAACGCGATAGTTTCACAAACAAGTTTTGCGAGACTAATTAGTAGAGAAGTTAGGTGTTCGGTAGCATAAGGGCTGTGAGTATGCGACACCGCAATAATCAGTTTTAAGTGCAAGTGGGCGACTTTGGATATGGCGCCCTCAAGTCAATTATTGTAATTGTAGGCAGGCGATTGTGATGATTGAGGGAGGACCTGTACGTGTAGAACAGTCTTAGTCGAGATGATAGTATGCTATCTGGTTTGACTTTATCATCATGTACATACATTATGTGGTATTACAGATCACTACTACATGTTGATAGAACCAATAGGATTCTTGCTTGACTACCAGCATTATGATAGCGATCATATGCATGGGAGCTGGGTGGTCTATAAGCACATCCTTAAATGTCCCTAGTCGAGGGAGTATCGGTACTGGGCATCGATACTCCGGAGTAGACTAGTGTATACTTTTCGAGACCCCGACGAGGGGCGGTGGCCGGTCTCACAAGACATTGGTGTCAGTTAGTCATCTAAGATAGTATATAGGTGCTCACTGAAGGTGAGTACACTGGACGGAATCGCCGGGAACATACTTGATGGTATTATACCTATTGTCTGATAGCAGTTCTCAGGTGACATGAGTATAGGTTAGTCTGTCGACCTGAGATCGTCATTTGCCTCATGTGAGTTTCCATTGTGCTTTTATTACTACCCTACCACGGCTCAAAGGAGTCGTGCAAATAGATTTTAGTTAGATACAGTCCCGAACCATATGGAGAATCAAGTCTGGTAAATACATACCCTGGAGTCAGAATCTAATTGGGAAACCAGTTTTCAATTAACATCGTACAGTAAAACTGAAAATATTTCGAGGGGGTGGCCTGGTATTCCTAGTAATGCTTCTTCCACTATTCAAATTCATGACGGTAGTCGCAATTTCCTTTGCCCTCACTCCAATCCCTTTATATGTCTTTACTTCTTACCTTCTGTAACCACACTTAGGTTAATTGGTTTTCTTCTTTCCCTACCTTTCGGCACCTGCCTAAGGTTTGGAAGAAAACTATCCAATAAGCGTAATAGGTGTACTCTCCTAATACTAGGAGCTCTCACAACCTGAGAGAAGGGTAAAAGAAAATACAACCGAATAATCTGTTGGAGATAGTGCCCTCATAGTCAATTATTGGATCGCAGGTACGTGATTGCAATGATTGCGGAGGACCTATGCCGGTAGGACAGTCTTACTCGAGATGAAAGTATGCTATCTGGTTTGCCTTTATCAGTCGTGTACATGTTCAGGTGACTGATTACATGTTACACTTTGATAGAGCCCTTAGGATCTTGCTTTACCACCAACAGTATGATGGCGATCATATACGTGAGGGTTGGGTGGTTTATATGCATATCCTTAATTGTGGTCCCTAGTCGTGGGAGTTTCGAGACAGGGCATCGATACTCCGGAGTAGACTAGTGTATACAGTCGAGACCCCGACGAGGGGCGGTGGCCGGTCTCACAAGCCACTGGTGTCAGTTGGATCACCTAAGATGTATACAGGGGCTCATTGGGTTCTGAGTACACCGGACAGGACTCGCCGGGAATCTACTAGTTAGTATTACACCTATCGTCAGATAGCAGTTCCCTGGTGACATGTGTACAGGTTAGTTCATCGACCTGAGGTCGTCATTTGTCTCGTGTGTGTTCCCACTGTGCTTTGATTTCTACCCTACCACGGCTCAAAGGAGTCGTGCAAACAGGTAGCTTTTGGGTACAGTCCCGAGCCATATGGAGGCACGTGAGCGGATCGGCAGGGGATTCGTCTCTCCCGGTATTGGGGGCGAGGTCGTGCTGTGTCTAGGAGAGCCATTACACATAGTCCATGGCCATGGCAGGAGATTTACTGGTAGGTACTCTAGTAGTATCTCAGGGTGTTATTGGGCTTCACTCCGACACGACTTATACTGCTATTGGGGGTCTGACGTTACTAGCCCCCTAGGCAGATATGCGATACTCATATACGAACGGACCGGACTGTATATACATTGTCACTGTTAGGCTCAGTAGGGTTTCTGGATGAGTTCGCTCATCAGCCTCCCTTGAGGTCAGTCCATGGGCGGCCGTTACGCATAGCTAGTGCCGCTGACGGTTTGTGGTTAAACCCACTGCCAGGGTACTGACGAGTCATTAGAGTTCCCCACAGACAGTTTCCCAAGTTCGGGCGAAACGTTGTAGAGGCCGTATGGTTTTATGGCAGGGTTCGGAAAATGCACGTGCGTTTACGCATGTGTCAGTTTTCGGGCAGATAATACTGGTCGGCTTTGGTTTAAGCCGGATCCGAGTATTATATTGAGTAGATATAATATCTTTGTCTCAGTTGCATTTGTATTCGGTCGTAATACAAATGCGGGTATATTTATACAGTTACGGGGTTATCCTGAAAGTCGTTTCAGGATCACTTTTGGATGTTGCCAGTTTCAAGTTTCCTATCAGCCGTCTTTTAACATTCGGTTAAAGACGGATTTATCTTTTCTTGGATGAGGTGAGTCATTCTTCTAGAAGTTTCTAGATATGGGGTCTAGGTTGATGAGGTGGCTAATGACTCATCTTGACATTAATTGTTGCATTAATGACTTGATGAGGTGTATTAGTGACTCATGCTTTCATTAATGTGTTTTGTTTTGCCTAAGGATATTTGTTGTTGATATTTATCCTTATGCTCACCCTCTTTGCTCCTACACTCACCTCCTCCTTCCTATATATATGGCTGGCCCCTCCTCTCACTCTCTCACTTGTGGTTTTCATTTTTGGAAAAAGATTATGATAGCTTTGAGGTGTATGGAAATATCATTGCTCATTTCATTCCATCACCCGAACCAATCGGCAACTTCATTAACCGATCCTCCACGGTTTTGGACGAAGTGAGACAAAGTCATCTACTCATTCTCTACATCATTCTTGGTCGTCTCTTTTAGCAAACTTGACGACCGAGTTGCCTCAAGTCAGAAGCGGGAGCCCGTTTAAAGAATCAGTGATGTGGTGCCACCTGGACGAGCAGATCGGAGATCGAAGAGATCGGAGCAGCCGCGACGGAGCGTGGGATGATGGTTAAAGAACGAAGGACTCGGATCGTTCGGTATAACCTTTCTACACTCTTTACAGTTTGTTAGTTTAGCAATAATGGAAGATCCGGGTTAAAGTATACGATAGCGCCAGTTAAAAGTTTTTTTGTTCCGCATTTGGCGTCTGTAGACGGCCGGGGCACTAGCGTAGACTTACAGTGGTATCAGAGACTAACCATTTTGCTATACTAACTTGTGCTAACGCGTTTAAAACATCGATCGAACCGGAAATCAAAAACTGCAAAATCCAAGCTTGACAGTTTCTGTTGATTTTAAATGGTGTCCTAAAAATATTCCATATATCACAGAAATCTGTACAGGGTTTTATAAGAACACCGACAAAATTTGGGCACGTGATTCCACCAAACCGCCGCGGAAACGCGGCCAAACCCATGGTTTGGCCGCGCATCCGCGCCCATTTGGTGAGATCATGCTCCCAAATTTGTACAGTGTGTTCCCCTCTGGAAATTGGGGTTTTTGGTATATATCTTTTGGGCCCAGATTTTGTTACTGTTCACCAGTTGTTCGTGGGGCCCACTTTGTGATATTTAGTCGATCGAAATTTAAACATGTTAGTTTACAGTGCTTACATTATATCTCCGACCGGGAATGTCATTTGATCGGTAAACCGCGTCTGATTGCTATAGTTCTTTTAGACGGGTTTGCGAACGTGACATTCGCGTTGATGTTCTGTGTTGTGCTGTGATGTTGCGGATTTGTCGTGGTGGATAGCAGTGTGCAATGGTAGTACAGTTTGAGTTTATTTGTACATTTGATATTGCGGGGCGAGCGTCCAACATGTGGACTGCCGTCACTGCCTGTTGTATAATATTCTTTTGGGGCACGACCAGGTTGCGGTCGATGTACCTGTTGTACTATTTTTCATTTCTGTACTAGGTTTTGCCCCGAGACGGAGTGCACGGATAGCCGGGTTCTGGAGGGCAACGGGTTTGCATCTCATGGCTTTGAGAGGCAGAAGGGCCCCACTCTAAAATTGGCAGACTATTCGCCGCACTCGTAGGGGGTACAGGTTGACCCAAGGAGGGGTGCCCAAGATTACCGGATTCCGTGAAGTGCTGGGTGGTCCATTCACTTTGCTGTAGGGGGCTGCCTCGCTTTAGGTTTTGGCGGGTAACTTGCCGCACCCGTAGGGGTCTAGGTTTCATTGCACAAGCTATCCACACGACAGGGGAACGTCGGGTTTCAGCAGCGGCTCTGTGAAACCCGGGGATCCCAGATTATCTGTATTGTTCTGTGATGCTTATTACTTTTCTGTAATGTTGCATATTATCACGCCTGGAGCGATTATTGTATATTAGTTTATATACTATTAGATGTTGTATATGTTTTTCACCCGTGCTAGTCCAGTCCCCGCTCTGTCGTTAGTTAAGTAACCTAACGAGTGATGACGGGACCCAGTGACGAATGCGGATGGCATATACGTACATTTATTTTCGTTCTTTTCTGGTGTGATTGATTGATGGGACTGCGTTGATTCTGATCAATGCAAAGTAAAACAAACCTATTTGGCAGTTGTTGGAACAATTTAAAAAGTGTTATTACAAAGATGTTTCCTTTTGTTTTGCATAGCGGTATTCAGTGGAATATCCTGCACCTCATTCGACGGGGCAAGGGCCGATATCCCTTCACCGGGACTGACCCCTTGGGCAGAAGTTTGCGTCAGGGTAATAACTTCACTATAGTCGATTACAAGTTGCTTTGCATCGCGGTATTCAGTGGAATATCCTGCACCTCATTCCACGAGGAAAGAGCCGAGATCCCTTCACCGGGAATGACCTCTTTAGCAAAAGGTTTTCGCCACTATATTTTTTATAAAAAGCTATCAGGTTCCTTCTGCGATATCAAGTTCACTACGTTAAAGGTTTTTCGCAAAAACCAGCCGTAGCCCTCCGTCATTTCATATGAATGGTCAGTAGTATTCAAGCTATGTTGGTCTGGCCCTTAGCCAGGACATAGTGATTGGTAGCTGCTGGGGTATTCACATGTTGCATAGATAGATGCGTTGGTTTGGGACAGTCATACAGCCTTGTTGGCCCTTAGTCAAGGGCGAGTATGGGTGGGTTTAAATTGACAAGATAATGATGGGTAGAACTTGGCATGTGACTTATGATGGGTTGGCCCTTAGTCACGATCATAAGAGCATGGAGCAAAATTCTTATCGGGAGTTTCTAAAGAAACTGAAACTTGCCAAGTATGCGCATACCTTCTGGAGTATGAGTAACGTGGAGGCATTCCATCACGTTATCATGCGATGAGAGTTGGATCCCGATTCCCACTGATGAGTTGGTTTACTCTTCGGGTGATCCCGATTGATTCTTCTTTCTGGTTTGGAGGAGAATTTGACAGGACAGTGGGAGGTTTCCGGATTAGATAAAGCGATAACCATTCTGATCTAGGTTAGAGTGCACACAGAGTGTTTCTTTTCTCTCTCTCTTTGGCAGCGACCTTTGACCGACCCTAGACTATGACTCAGTAACCAAGTTGACCGAACATTCTTAAAAATACTGGCTTTTGGATTGTCCGAGTTGCATAAGTCATTGCCACTCCTTCTTTTACCCTTTGCATTTCTCAGAACACCCCGTATTACTAAGGACATCCACTTCCATTGGATAGATCCATCGTATGGTTATATACGAACTCGAAGGGACTTCTTCGAGGATGGATCCAGGTTCAGGAGAAATAGAATTGGTTTATTCAGTTGTCTTTTATTATCACCTTCTCTCAGGTTGCGAGGGCCCCTTGGTTTAGGAGAGTACACCTATTACGCTTATTGGATAGTCTTATTCCAAACCATAGGCTGGTGCCGAAAGGTAGGGAATGAAGAAAACCAATTAGCCTAAGTAGGGTGTGCAGAAGGTAATATGTAAAGACATAATAAAGGGATTAGAAAGAGGGCAAAGTAAATTGCGACTGTTATCATTCACGACCAAACCGCGTACTTTATCGCCACTCTTATTTCACCTTTAAAAGAATAAGGTATTATTCAGTTGTCTTTTATCATCACCTTCTCTCGAGATGCGAGTACTCCTTGGTTTAGGAGGGTACACCTATTATGCTTACTGGATAGTCTTCTTCCAAACCATAGGCTGGTGCCGAACGGTAGGGAAGGAAGAAAACCATTTAGCCTAACGATGGTGTACAGAAGGTAACGACTAAAGACAAATAAAGGGATTTGGAGAGATGGCAATAAAATATACGGTTGAAGTCATGAATTGGATTATGGAAGAGGCATTGCTATGAATACCAGGATACCCCTACGAAACATTTTCATGTTTCAGTGCATTGTTATAGAAAAACTGATTTCCCGATTAGATACTTACTCCAAGGGTATGTATTTACCAGGTTTCATTCTCATATCTGTATGGTTTTACAGATGATGAGTGGGAGTAAGTTATTGGGAATTAGGTGATTATCCTCATTATGTCGGAATTCGTTGTAATTGGTAATATTTGAGGAAATCGCCAGGGAACAGTTTTCAACCTACGACGCACAGGTTTTGAGTTGTTCAACTCAGCGGACTTATACAGAGTATTGTATGTTGTCTAGTGTCCTTCAGGACAAAGGGGTAGGTCCTCGTACTATGTTCTGTTTACTTATAACTTCTCTAGTTTTTAGACAAGTGTTTCGTAGAAATACAAGGTCTAAGTTTTGAGAAGTTGTGGGTATAAGAATAAAGTAGAGAACCAGGTGTCACAAGTATCGGGATTCTTCAAAGAGATCGAAGATGTAGATTCTTGTGATTGGTATTCAGATGATAGTAATGATTTTTGAGAAACGTGTTTCTCTTTCAGGTTACTCATAATTGGATGGATTCCTAAGTTGAGTAATGCTGATTAGCCTCTTTTCATTAAGTTGATATGCACTGGAGAGAGCTGCATGATTTGAATCTGGTTCCAATTAAATAAGTGCCAAAGTTTCTGTATTGGATATAGAATGGATCGTACCTTAAAAGATTTTAAGGTACGGGGAGTTGTCCAGCTTATGCTTAAAACCAGACTCTGGATAACTCAGGGCACGTTTCTGTAATGGCTGTTTGTGGGTTGACCCTGGCTATGACGAGGGTTGATATTCTACCATTTGGAAGATCAATAGTGATATTGTTCTTGACTCGCCACAGTTTTAGTAAAATGAATCTTTTTCAGAAAACAGTAGTGGGAGTATGGTAGAACTGGAAGTGATTCCAGAACCGCGAACGATTACGGAAAATTTAATAGAACCTATATATTCAATCAGGTTTGACATTCCATTAGCCACTCCGCAGAAATGGTGGGTAACCTCAGACACCCGAGAGGTACTTCGGTAGCCTCAAGGACGGTGACAGGGAGGTTCTTATCTACCCAGACTTGACACTACTGTTATTCCAGGCTATGAGACCCGGTAGGAGGGTTGTCGTAGTTAGTGGGAGCATCGGAAGAATAGTGGGCAAGTAGCTTATGTCTATTTATAGACTAGAGCAGTTATAGCGGAGATAGATCATCTAATTTTGATGTGACAGTCTTGGGTTTGACTTCAATCAGAATAGGGGATGGATCTGTTAAGAAGGTAGTAGTGTTGGAGATAGTGCCCTCAGAGTCAATTATTAGGTCACAGGTACGTGATTGTAATGATTGAGGGAGGACCTATCCCGGTAGGACAGTCTTACTCGAGATGATAGTATGCTATCTGGTTTACCTTTATCATCGTGTACTGCTTTAGGTGACATGACACGTCGCTATTACACGTTGATAGAGCCCCTAGGATTCTTGCTTGACCACCAGCAGTATGAGGGCGATCATATAAGTGGGAGCTGGGGGTCTATAAGCTTATCCTTAAAAGGTCCCTAGTCGTGGGAGTTTCGAGACTGGGCATCGATACTCCATTAGTAGACTAGTGTATACAGTCGAGACCCCGACGAGGGGCGGTGGCCGGTCTCACAAGCCACTGGTGTCAGTTGGATCACCTAAGATGTATACAGGTGCTCATTGGGTTATGAGTACACCGGACAGGACTCGCCGGGAACATGCTAGTTGGTCATATACCAGACGTCAGATGGCAGTTCCCTGGTGACATGTGTGCAGGTTAGTTCATCGACCTGGGGATCGTCATTTGTCTCGTGTGAGTTCCCACTGTACTTTGATTACTACCCTACCACGGCTCAAAGGAGTCGTGCAAACAGGTTTTAGTTGGGTACAGTCCCGAGCCACATGGAGGCAGTGAGCGTATCTTCAGGGGTTCGTCTCTCCCGGTATTGGGGGTGAGGTCGTGCTGTGTCTAGGAGAGCCATTACACAAAGTCCTTGGCCAAGGCAAGGAGATTTACTGGTAGGTATTCCAGTAGTATCTCAGGGTGTTCTGGGCTACACTCCGACACGACTTGTACCGCTTTTGGGGGTCTGACTTTTACCAACCCCCTAGGCCCGCCATGCGATGCTCATAGACGAACGGACCGGACTGCACGGATATTGTCACTGACAGGCTCAGTTGGGTGTCGGGGTGAGCTTCCTCATCGACGTCCCTTTTGGTCAATAGCTGGTGGCCCGTCACGTATTGGCATATACCTCTGACGTGCTAGTGGTTAAATCCACAGCCATAGTATTGACGAGTCTTTAGAGTCCACCACGTTTACAGTTACTCAGCTTTCGGGCGAAAGGTTGTAGAGGCCGTATGGAGATATGGCAAGGTCCGATCAGATACGTGCGGTATTGCACGGATCAGGATCGGACAGTTTGTACTATAGGCCGTATGGTTATATGGCAGGGTTCGATCAGATACGTGCGGTATTGCACGGATCAGGATCGAACAGATATTACTAGCCGGTTTTGGTATAAGCCGGATCCTAGTATAGTACAGTGGAGATTTTGTCTCATTGCATTTGTATTTCGGTCGGAATACAAATGCGGGTGTGTATGCACAGTATCGGGGTTTTCCTGTAATTTATTACGGGACCAGTTTTCTGGAGTTGCCAGTTTGCTTTCCGTTTCGGCCAATTTCCATTGTTCCGTTCATTGGCCGAAGATTGGTGGAGGAGGGCTTATTTGCATTGTTGCAAATAGGCATTTGTGGAGGGGGTCTTTGCATCTTTGTTTTATCATGATAGCCTCTCATTGACCTTGACTTCTAGCTTCATGATTGCTTGACTTTTAGTGATCATCATGGTTGTTGATGATGAGTTTGGTGATGATGGTTGGATGAGTGTTGGTTTTGCTTGTGATCATTGCTTGATATCATAACCATTCCTTTCTTTCTCTTTTTGATTATGGTTGTGGTTTTTGATCTTTTGATATATATATCATATCACTCCCTCACTCCATTTTTTCTCTCCTCACCTCTCATGGCCGGCCAAACATAGTAGGGGCTGTCCCAAATTTTTGTGGGGAGGTTTTGGCTCATTTCATGTTGCAAAAATCCCACAAGTTCAATCCACAAACCCCCAAGTTCTATCCCTCCAAAAATGGCAACTCCACAACCCCAAAAATGAGACTTCTTCTACTACACATTCTACAGCGATTCTTGGGCACGTCGAGTAGCCGGCTTCGTGCCCGAGTTGCCTCGGCATTGAGGTGGGAGCCCGTAAACAAAGTTGGCGATGTGGTGCACTTCCGGCGACGAGGAGGAGACGGGACTTTTCCGCAGGAGATCGGGAGCATGACGAGAAGACCGGAGGACTTGGATCGTCGGTATATCTCTATTCCCATTCTTGTAGATAGCCTAGACTAGTTAATGGTTCGATCCGGAGTTTAGTGCGCGGTGGTGCCGGTTTGCAAAGTCCGCAAAATTTTAGTTATTCACCGCTTCCGCATTCCGGCGTCGGATTGACGGCCGGGGCGCCGCCGTGCACTTACAGTGGTATCAGAGCCTCGCCATTAACTTAGTCTAGCTTTGTGTAATGTGTTTGCATTTCCGATCGATCAAAATTCCGAAAACCCAATTTATGTTCACATCAGTTTTCTGTTAAGATTTTTTGGTGTCTAAAAATTTTTCAGGTGGTCTCAGAATGATGTTCAGAAAGTTCTAAGAACTCTGGGAAAATTCGACGTACTGATCCCTCTTCCAGAGCGCGGAACCGCGGCCTCACCCTTCTATTGGGCCGCGGATCCGCCGCAACTTAGAGAGATCAATGGGCCAAAATTTCCCAGTGGGCTTCTGGGCTAGTATTAGGGGTTTTGGAATATTAAAATTGGGCCAATTATTTCTGTGAGTGCTACAGTATTAGTTTGGGGCCCACTTGTTAATTTTTGGTCAATCGGAAAATCTTAAACACATTTTTCACAGTATTTACATTATATCTGCGACCGTGAATGTCACTCGATCGGTAAATCCTGTCTAACTGCTATAGCCCGGTTAGACGGATTTGCGAACGTGACTTTCACGTTGATGTTCTATGTATTTGCTGTGTTGTTGCGGATCGGTCGTGGGGGATAGCCTGGATGCAATGCTAGTACAGTTCTGTTGTATTATGTACATTTGATATTGCGGGGCGAGCGTCCGACATGTGGACTGCCGTCACTGCCTGTTTGTATTATTCTTTTGGGGCACGACCTGGTTGCGGTCGATGTACCCGGTGTATGTATATTTTATTTTCTGTACTAGGATTGCCCCGCGGAGGGGTGCACGGATAGCCGGGTTCTGGAGGGCAACAAGCCCGCATCTCATGGCATTGAGACGGAGGGGGCTTCGCTCTAGGATTGGCGGGCTATTCGCCGCACTCGTAGGGGGTACAGGTTGACCCAGGAGGGGTGCCCAAGTTGCCGGATTCCGTGAAGTGCTGGGTGGTCCATTCACGGCGCTGAAGGGGGCTGCCTCGCTTCAGGTTTTGGCGGGTGACTTGCCGCGCCCGTAGGGGTCTAGGATTTCATTGCACAGGCTATCCACACGACCAGGGGAACGTCGGGTTTCAGCGGCTCTGTGAAACCCGGGGATCCCAGATATCTGTATTGTTTCTGTGATGCTGTACATTTCTGTGATGTTGCATTTTATTCACGCCTTGAGCGAATACTATATATTGGTATATATATTAGTAGATGTTGTATATGTTTTACATCCGCGCTAGTCCAGTCCCCGCTCTGTCGTTAGTTAGCTAACCTAACGGGTAATGACGGGACCCAGTGGCGAATGCGGATGGCATATACGTACATCAGTATATTTTCGTTCTTTTTGGTGTGATCAATTGATGGGACTGCGTTGATTCGGATCAATGCAAAGTTAAAAACAAACCTAATCTGATGTTGTTGGAACACTTTTCAAAAGGCTGTTATTGCAAGGATGTTCACTTTTGTTTTGCATCGAGGTATTCATTGGAATATCCTGCTCCTCAGTCGACGAGGCAAGGGCCGAGATCCCTTCACCGGGAGTGACCCCTTGGACAGAAGTTTGCGTCAGGGCATTAACTTCACTATAGCCGATTACTTTTGCTTTGCATCGCGGTATTCATTTGGAATATCCTGCACCCCATTCTACGGGGAAAGAGCCGAGATCCCTTCACCGGGAGTGACCTCTTTAGCAATGGTTTTCGTCACTATATTTTTAAAAAGCTATCCGTTCCTTCAACGATATCAAGTTCATTACGTTAAAGGTTTTCGCCAGAAACCATTCGTAGCCCTCCGTCGTTTCATATGGGTAGTCAATAGTATTCAAGCTGTGTTTGTTGGCCAAAGTCAAGGCACAGTGTTTGGTAGCTGTTGGTTATTCATATGCAGCATAGATAGATGCGTTGGTTTGGAACAGTCGTACTGCCTTGTTGGCCAAAGTCAAGGGTATGTACGGGTGGATTCAAAACAACCTGGAGAATGACGGGTAGAACTTGACATGTGACTTATGATTTGTTGGCCAAAGTCAAGGTCATAAGAGCATGGGGCAGAAATCACATCGGGAGTTTCAAAAGAACTGAAACTTGCCAGATATGCGCATACCTTCTGGAGTGTGATAGCGTGAGCGGATTCCGTCACGTTATCATGCAATGATAGTTGGATCCCGATTCCCACTGATGAGTTGGTATACTCCTCGGGTAACCCCGACTAATTCTTCTTTCAGGTTTGGAGGAGAATTTGAGGTACAGTGGGAGGATTCCAGATTAGATAAATTGGTAACCATTCTGATCTAGGTTAGAGTGCACGCTGAGTGTTTCTTTTCTCTCTCTCTTTGGCAGCGACCATTGACCCGACCCTAAGACTTTGACTCAGTGACCAAGTTGACCGAACCTTCTTAAACACCGGCTTTTGGATTGTCAGAGTTGCAGACCTCATTGCCACTCCTACTTTTACCCTTTTTCTCCAGGACACCCCGTATTACTACGAACGTCCACTTCCATTGGACAAAACCATCGTATAGTTAGATACGAACTCGAAAGAATTTATTCGAGGATGGTTTCCGGTTCTGGAGAAAACGGATAGGATTATTCAGTTGTCTTTTCCTTTTACCCTCTCTCAGGTTACGAGTACTCCTTGGTTTAGGGGTAGTACACCTATTACGCAAATTGGATTGTCTTCTTCCAAACCTTAGGCTGGTGCCGACCGGTAGGGAATGAAGAAAACCAATTAGCATAACGATGGTGTGCAGAAGGTATTAAGTTCAGACAAAGCAAGGGATTAGCAAGAGGGCAAAGTAAATTGCAACAGATATTCACGACCAAACCAAATATTTCATTACCACTCCCACATCACCTTTGTATTTCTCCAGGACACTCCGTATCACTACGAAGATCCACAGTTTATTTGGATATTCCATCGTATGGTTATATACGAACTCGAAAGGAACTTGTTCCAGTTCGGGGATGGATTCTGGTTCAGGAGAAATAGGAATAAGGTTTATTCGGTTGTCTTTTATCTTCACCCTCTCTCATTGCGAGTGTTCCTAGGATTGGGACAGTACACCCATTATGCTTATTGGATAGTCTTCTTCCAAACCATAGGCTGGTGCCGAACGGTAGGGAAGGAAGAAAACCATTTGGCCTAAAAGGGTGTGCAGAAGGTAAAGACTAAAGACATATGAAGGGATTTGGAAAGGTGGCAAAGAATTATACGGTTACAATCGTGAATCTGGAAGAGGCATTACTAGGAATACCAGAATACCCCATCGGAACATTTCAATGTTTCAGTTTCACTGTGTAATGTTAAAGGAAAACTGATTTCCCGATTAGACACTTACTCCAGGGTATGTATTTACCAGGTACGATTCTCACATCTGTATGGTTTTACAGATGATGAGTGGGAGTAAGTTGTTGGGAATTGGGTGATTATCCTCATTATATCGGGATTCGTTGTAATCGGTGATATTTGAGGAAATCACCTGGGTTGTTTGCCGGTCGGCAAATATTTGGTTTTGAATATCCGCTGTTATGCACCAATTTCAAATTGATATATCTGTACGTCTATTTTCATAGAGTGAGATATACCTTTCTGAAATTATGTCTACGACATTTACCTATATCAGTGGATGGTTAGGTAAGGAGCATTAAACAGCGGTGTAATTCTTCTTAACCATAAGTACAGTTTTCAACCTACGACACACAGTGAATGAGTTATTAGACTCAAGGGACTTATACAGAGTATTGTATGTTGTCCAGGGTCCATCAGGACAGAGGGGTTGGTCCTCGTACTATATTCGGTTTACTTATGACTTCTCTAGTTTTTAGACAGGTGTTTCGTGGAAACACAGGGTCTAAGTTTTGAGGAGTTATAGGTATTTGAATAGAGTAGAGAACCAGGTGTAGCAAGTATCGGGATTCTTCAAAGTGATCGAAGATGTAGATACTTGTGTATGGTATTCAGTTGATAGTAATGATAAAGAGATCTTTCTTCTCTTTCAGGTTACTCATAATTGGAAGTATTCCTAAGTTGAGTAACGCTGATCGGCCTCCTTCCATTTAGTTGACATGCACTGGAGACAGTTGCATGATTTGAATCTGGTTCAATTAAATCAGTGCCTCTGGTTCTATATATGATATAGAACAGTTCATATCTTAACGATGTTAAGGTACGGGGAGTTGTCTGGCTTATGCTTAAAACCAGACACTGGACAACTCAAGGCACATTTCTGTAATGGCTGTTTGTGGGTTGACCCAGGCTATGACGCGGGTTGACTTTCTACCATCTGGATGAACAATAGCAATATTGTTCTAGACTCGCCACAGTTTTATTAAAAATGGATTTTTCAGAAAACAGTAGTGGGAGTATGGTAGAACTGGAAGTGATTCCAGAACCACAAACGATTACTGAAGATTTGATAAGGAACCTAAAGATTCAATCTGGATTGACATTCCATTGGCCACTCCGCAGATAAGGTGGGTAACTTCAGGCACCCGAGAGGTACTACGGTAGCCTCAAGGACGGTGACAGGGAAGTTCTTGTTTACCCACAATTACCATTGCTGTTGTTCCAGGCTGCGAGACCCGGCGGGAGGATGAGTATAGCGTCGTTCTGAACTCGCTTCAGAAGTGTACGTGTATATGACTCTGCCAGAGGGTTGTCGTAGTCAGTGGGAGCAGCGGAAGCATTGGTGGACAAGTAGCTTATGTCTATTTATAGACTAAAGCAGATGTAGCGGAGATAGATCATCTACTTCTGATGTGACAGTCATGGGTTTGACTTCATCAGAATAGGGGATGGATCTGTTGAGAAGGTAGTAGGGTGTGATATCCTGGTATTTAGATGATATACACAGAGTAGGAAAAGAAACTCCTACACTACGATCGGTTATACTTTGGTCGTCACACAGTTGTTTCTCCACAAAGGAAATGGATTTTATATCAGACATACTGGTTACTAGATCTATGGTCTTAGATCTAGATTTGGGTGGTTTCCCAATCAGGGTACTTGACAGCATTCTAAGAGTATTTAGGATGGACGACTCTTGGCACGGTAGTGTACCTGCAGGTAATGGAGTCACCCTCTCCAAAGGTGTCTTACAGACTAAAGGGGAGAGGGACGGGCATGATTGGCAGATCACTTGCTCAGGCAATTGAGTCAATCGTGAGATGTCAAGTACCACACCAGATGTTGTTCTTGCACTAGATGCAATAAGTTGACATTAATCCAATCCTGGAGAAACAGTCGGAAGCAGTTTTAGAACATAAGTGGATGTTCTAGGGATATGATAACGACAGCCTCATTCAGGAGACAGTTATCATACCAGGCTTCCAAGGTGACATGGACGACAAGGAGGTTGTCAGAGTTATAGTTTTCCTTCTGATGAGGGGCAGTATTTTGGACAGGTGGTCCAAGGCAATACTGAGGGAGGCATGGCGCGCAGGACACTGATTAAGTTCAGTTGTCAATACAGTCTAAGAAGTTTGGATTTGGAGTTCATTTATGAGCTACCTCCCATCAGACATCCAGACATATTCTAAGACTGATATTGCTCATTTCGGGAGATGGGTTTCTCCGCGAACTTGAGATTTAGAGAGACATAGAAAGAAACAACTAAGCGGATCCACTCACTGAGGCTATTCCTCGAACGCAATAGTTCCGCAAACGAGCTTTGTGAGACTGACTAGTAGAGGAGTTGGATATTCGGTATCACACGGGCTGTGAGTATGCGACATCGCAATAATTAGCCTTGAGTGCAAGTGGGAGATTGTTGGAGATAGTGCCCTCAGAGTCAATTATTAGGTCACAGGTACGTGATTGTAATGATTGAGGGAGGACCTATCCCGGTAGGACAGTCTTACTCGAGATGATAGTATGCTATCTGGTTTACCTTTATCATCGTGTACTGCTTTAGGTGACATGACACGTCGCTATTACACGTTGATAGAGCCCCTAGGATTCTTGCTTGACCACCAGCAGTATGAGGGCGATCATATAAGTGGGAGCTGGGGGTCTATAAGCTTATCCTTAAAAGGTCCCTAGTCGTGGGAGTTTCGAGACTGGGCATCGATACTCCATTAGTAGACTAGTGTATACAGTCGAGACCCCGACGAGGGGCGGTGGCCGGTCTCACAAGCCACTGGTGTCAGTTGGATCACCTAAGATGTATACAGGTGCTCATTGGGTTATGAGTACACCGGACAGGACTCGCCGGGAACATGCTAGTTGGTCATATACCAGACGTCAGATGGCAGTTCCCTGGTGACATGTGTGCAGGTTAGTTCATCGACCTGGGGATCGTCATTTGTCTCGTGTGAGTTCCCACTGTACTTTGATTACTACCCTACCACGGCTCAAAGGAGTCGTGCAAACAGGTTTTAGTTGGGTACAGTCCCGAGCCACATGGAGGCAGTGAGCGTATCTTCAGGGGTTCGTCTCTCCCGGTATTGGGGGTGAGGTCGTGCTGTGTCTAGGAGAGCCATTACACAAAGTCCTTGGCCAAGGCAAGGAGATTTACTGGTAGGTATTCCAGTAGTATCTCAGGGTGTTCTGGGCTACACTCCGACACGACTTGTACCGCTTTTGGGGGTCTGACTTTTACCAACCCCCTAGGCCCGCCATGCGATGCTCATAGACGAACGGACCGGACTGCACGGATATTGTCACTGACAGGCTCAGTTGGGTGTCGGGGTGAGCTTCCTCATCGACGTCCCTTTTGGTCAATAGCTGGTGGCCCGTCACGTATTGGCATATACCTCTGACGTGCTAGTGGTTAAATCCACAGCCATAGTATTGACGAGTCTTTAGAGTCCACCACGTTTACAGTTACTCAGTTTTCGGGCGAAAGGTTGTAGAGGCCGTATGGAGATATGGCAAGGTCCGATCAGATACGTGCGGTATTGCACGGATCAGAATCGGACAGTTTGTACTATAGGCCGTATGGTTATATGGCAGGGTTCGATCAGATACGTGCGGTATTGCACGGATCAGGATCGAACAGATATTACTAGCCGGTTTTGGTATAAGCCGGATCCTAGTATAGTACAGTGGAGATTTTGTCTCATTGCATTTGTATTTCGGTCGGAATACAAATGCGGGTGTGTATGCACAGTATCGGGGTTTTCCTGTAATTTATTACGGGACCA
This sequence comes from Agapanthus africanus, assembly GCA_030015575.1. Taxonomy (NCBI): domain Eukaryota; kingdom Viridiplantae; phylum Streptophyta; class Magnoliopsida; order Asparagales; family Amaryllidaceae; genus Agapanthus; species Agapanthus africanus. The sequence goes on along the minus strand of CM057344.1, from coordinate 376,596,513 downwards.
GTTTTCTGGAGTTGCCAGTTTACTTTCCGTTTCGGCCAATTTCCATTGTTCCGTTCATTGGCCGAAGATTGGTGGAGGAGGGCTTATTTGCATTGTTGCAAATAGGCATTTGTGGAGGGGGTCTTTGCATCTTTGTTTTATCATGATAGCCTCTCATTGACCTTGACTTCTAGCTTCATGATTGCTTGACTTTTAGTGATCATCATGGTTGTTGATGATGAGTTTGGTGATGATGGTTGGATGAGTGTTGGTTTTGCTTGTGATCATTGCTTGATATCATAACCATTCCTTTCTTTCTCTTTTTGATTATGGTTGTGGTTTTTGATCTTTTGATATATATATCATATCACTCCCTCACTCCATTTTTTCTCTCCTCACCTCTCATGGCCGGCCAAACATAGTAGGGGCTGTCCCAAATTTTTGTGGGGAGGTTTTGGCTCATTTCATGTTGCAAAAATCCCACAAGTTCAATCCACAAACCCCCAAGTTCTATCCCTCCAAAAATGGCAACTCCACAACCCCAAAAATGAGACTTCTTCTACTACACATTCTACAGCGATTCTTGGGCACGTCGAGTAGCCGGCTTCGTGCCCGAGTTGCCTCGGCATTGAGGTGGGAGCCCGTAAACAAAGTTGGCGATGTGGTGCACTTCCGGGGACGAGGAGGAGACGGGACTTTTCCGCAGGAGATCGGGAGCATGACGAGAAGACCGGAGGACTTGGATCGTCGGTATATCTCTATTCCCATTCTTGTAGATAGCCTAGACTAGTTAATGGTTCGATCCGGAGTTTAGTGCGCGGTGGTGCCGGTTTGCAAAGTCCGCAAAATTTTAGTTATTCACCGCTTCCGCATTCCGGCGTCGGATTGACGGCCGGGGCGCCGCCGTGCACTTACAAGTAGGTTGTGATGTCATGGTATTTGGATGACATACACAAAGTAGGAAGTAAAATTCCTATACTACAATCGGTTGTAATGTGGTCGTCACACAGTTGTTTCTCCAGACAGGATATGGATATAATATTTGACATTCTGGTTTCTGGATCTATGGTTTTAGATCTGGATTTGGGTAGTTTCCCAATGTGGGTACTTTGACAGTATTCTAATGGTTTTTAGAATAGATGACTCCTAGCATAGTGGTGTACCTGCAGGTGATGGAGTCACCCTCTCTAAAGATGTCTTACAGACTAAAGGGGAGAGGGATGCGCATGATTGGCAGATCACTTGCTTAGGCAATTGAGTCAATCATGAGATGTCAAGTACCACACCAGATGTTGTTTTTGCACTAGATGCGATAAGTTTGTATTAATCCAATCCTGGAGAGACATAAGGAAGCAGTTTTAGAACATAAGTGGATGTTTTACGGATTTGATGACGGCAGCCTCCTTCGGGAGACGATTATCATTCCAGGCTTCAAAGGTGACGTGGATGACAGAGTGATTGTCAGAGTTTTAGTTTTTCCCTCTGATGAAGAGGGACAGTATTATGGACAGGTGGTCCAAGAGGATACTGTGGGTGGCATGGTGCCGGATACTGATTAGGTTCAGTGATCGATACAGTCTAAGAAGTTTGGATTTGGAGTTCATTTATGAACTAGGTCCCATCAGATATCCAGACATATTCTAAGACAGGTATTACTCAATTCGGGAGATGGCTTTCTCCGCGAACTTGAGATTTAGAGAGATATAGAAAGAAACATCTAGGCGGATCCACTCACTGAAGCTATTTCTCGAACACAATAGTTTTACAAACGGGCTTTGTGAAACTGATTAGTAGATAAGTTGGATGTTCGGTTTCACACGCGCTGTGAGTAGTCGACATCGCAATAATTAGCCTTGAGTGCAAGTGGGAGATTGTTGGAGATAGTGCCCTCATAGTCAATTATTGGATCGCAGGTACGTGATTGCAATGATTGCGGAGGACCTATGCCGGTAGGACAGTCTTACTCGAGATGATAATATGCTATCTGGTTTGCCTTTATCAGTCGTGTACATGTTCAGGTGACTGATTACATGTTACACTTTGATAGAGCCCTTAGGATCTTGCTTTACCACCAACAGTATGATGGCGATCATATACGTGAGAGTTGGGTGATTTATATGCATATCCTTAATTGTGGTCCCTAGTCGTGGGAGTTTCGAGACAGGGCATCGATACTCCGGAGTAGACTAGTGTATACAGTCGAGACCCCGACGAGGGGCGGTGGCCGGTCTCACAAGCCACTGGTGTCAGTTGGATCACCTAAGATGTATACAGGTGCTCATTGGGTTATGAGTACACCGGACAGGACTCGCCGGGAATCTGCTAGTTAGTACTACACCTATCGTCAGATAGCAGTTCCCTGGTGACATGTGTACAGGTTAGTTCATCGACCTGAGGTCGTCATTTGTCTCGTGTGTGTTCCCACTGTGCTTTGATTTCTACCCTACCACGGCTCAAAGGAGTCGTGCAAACAGGTAGCTTTTGGGTACAGTCCCGAGCCATATGGAGGCACGTGAGCGGATCGGCAGGGGATTCGTCTCTCCCGGTATTGGGGGCGAGGTCGTGCTGTGTCTAGGAGAGCCATTACACATAGTCCATGGCCATGGCAGGAGATTTACTGGTAGGTACTCCAGTAGTATCTCAGGGTGTTATTAGGCTTCATTCCGACACGACTTATACTGCTATTGGGGGTCTGACGTTACTAGCCCCCTAGGCAGATATGCGATACTCATAGACGAACGGACCGGACTGTATATACATTGTCACTGTTAGGCTCAGTAGGGTTTCTGGATGAGTTCGCTCATCAGCCTCCCTTGAGGTCAGTCCATGTGCGGCCGTTACGCATAGCTAGTGCCGCTGACGGTTTGTGGTTAAACCCACTGCCAGGGTACTGACGAGTCATTAGAGTTCCCCACAGACAGTTTCCCAAGTTCGGGCGAAACGTTGTAGAGGCCGTATGGTTTTATGGAAGGGTTCGGAAAATGCACGTGCGTTTACGCACGTGTCAGTTTTCGGGCAGATAATACTGGTCGGCTTTGGTTTAAGCCGGATCCGAGTATTATATTGAGTAGATATAATATCTTTGTCTCAGTTGCATTTGTATTCGGTCCTAATACAAATGCGGGTATATTTATACAGTTACGGGGTTATCCTGAAAGTCGTTTTAGGATCACTTTTGGAAGTTGCCAGTTTCCAGTTTCCTATCAGCCGTCTTTTAACATTCGGTTAAAGACGGATTTATCTTTTCTTGGATGAGGTGAGTCATGCTTCTAGAAGTTTCTAGATATGGTGACTAGGTTGATGAGGTGGCTAATGACTCATCTTGACATTAATTGTTGCATTAATGACTTGATGAGGTGTATTAGTGACTCATGCTTTCATTAATGTGTTTTGTTTTGCTTAAGGATATTTGTTGTTGATATTTATCCTTATGCTCACCCTCTTTGCTCCTAAACTCACCCTCCTCCTTCCTAGATATATGGCCGGCCCCTCCTCTCACTCTCTCACTTGTTGTTTTCATTTTTGGAAAAAGATTATGATAGCTTTGGGGTGTATGGAAATATCATTGCTCATTTCATTCCATCACCCGAACCAATCGGCAACTTCATTAACCGATCGTCCACGGCTTTGGACGAAGTGAGACAAAGTCATCTACTCATTCTCTACATCATTCTTGGTCGTCTCTTTTAGCAAACTTGACGACCGAGTTGCCTCAAGTCAGAGGCGGGAGCCCGTTTAAAGAATCAGTGATGTGGTGCCACCTGGACGAGCAGATCGGAGATCGAAGAGATCGGAGCAGCCGCGACGGAGCTTGGGATGATGGTTAAAGAACGAAGGACTCGGATCGTTCGGTATAACCTTTCTACACTCTTTACAGTTTGTTAGTTTAGCAATAATGGAAGATCCGGGTTAAAGTATACGATAGCGCCAGTTAAAAGTTTTTTTTGTTCCGCATTTGGCGTCTGTAGACGGCCGGGGCGCTAGCGTAGACTTACATAATCTTATTCAATTTCTCCAGAAACGGAATACATCCTCAAACTAAAACAAGCAATATGGATCTTCGTAGTGATACAGAGTGTTCTGAAGAAATGCAAAGGGGAAGTAATAGCGGAAGGGATATATGCGATTTTGTCGTGAATCATGACAATCCAAAAGCCAAAGTGTGTAAGAAGTTCGGTTAAGTTGGTTCATAAGTTTTAGTTTATGGCCAGGTCATGGTCGCTGCCAAAGAGAGAGAGAAAAGAAACACTCGGCGTGTACTCTATCAAGATTAGATTGGTTAATCACTTTATCTAATCAGGATGGCTCCCACCGTTTTTTCGAATTCTCCTTCAAACCCTAGAATGAGAATTAGTAAGGTTCATATGAAAATCATCCGAAGAGTAACACCTACTCATCAGTAGGAATCAGGACCCAACTATCATCGCGTGATAACATGATGGAAGCCACTCAAATCACCACACTCCAGAAGGTATGCGCATGCTTGGCAAGTTTCCTTTATGTTTGAAACTCCTGATATGGTTTTTTCCCCTAACGACATCATGACCTTGACGTAGGCCAACATATCATAAGTCGTTAGTCAAGTTCAACCCGGCATTGCCCTGGATTAGATTAGACCCACCCGTACAAGTCCTTGACGTAGACCAAAATAACTAGACGACTGTCCTAAATAATCACATCTCTATGCTGCAAAGAAGCATTACCCAGCTACTATTTACTATGCCTTGACGTAGGCCAATATATATAGAATGAATACTAGGTGATACTTGTAATAAATGACGGAGGGCTATTGATAGTTTTTGGCAAAAAACCTTTAACGTAATGAACTTGATATCGTTGAAGTGACCGATGTAAGTCGATGTCCAACACCCCACGAGTTGCGGGGAGACGGAAATATGAAAAACGATCTTGTTCTTTGAATAAACATCTACTAACGGAAGAATCTTTGCTAAACGATAACTAACAAAAACATAGGAGTTCTTAACTACTATGAAAAGAGATTATACCTAGTGAACCTAGTCCTTCTTCTTTTCGTTATCCACCTCCTCCTCAGCCTCCTCTACGTAATAGACGATCCACCCGAGAGCTTCTATTCCAAGCTTCACCTCTAAACTTGAGGTAACTAGGTTTCTTTAGTTGCTAATCAAAGGTACCTAGGTGATATAGAGTGAGGTTATGGATTAATTAGTCTATCTAATCCTTGATCTCAACACATGAGAGGGGAGGATTAGGTTTGAAGAGAGAGAGAGCTTGAGGAGAGAGAAGGTGAGCAAGAGAATGAGAGTGAGATAATGATCTCTCATGAATATATGAAGCATAATGATTTATCAAATAAATAAATAAATGATTTAACAACCATGCTTCATTTATTCATATGAGTGATTCATCTTATGAGTCATTAGAACAATTAATGAAGCATTAACTCCATGGATGAATCACACAAATGAGTCATTAAAACAATAAATGCAAATGCCACCTAAACCCTTAAGTTACCATCCTTCTAGAAGCTTCTCGCGAAATTACGAGAACGCCCCTCCTATCTGTGAAAACACGGAAAAACTTTAGACAGTATAAATCCAATAACCCGATACTAGAATCTGGCTTAAACCAAAGCCGGCTAGTAAAAACTGTCCGAATGTCGTACGTGCGTAAACACACGTATGCGTCCAAACCCTTGTCGGAAAACTATACGACTTCTATATCGTTTCGCCTGGAGCAGGGAAACTCTTTGTGTAGGACTCTAAAGACTCGACTACTACGCTGGCAGTGGGTTTAACCACAGACCGCAAGCGGCACTAGCTGTACGTAACGGTCCCCAGGTAGATGTCGATAAGAAGGCCGATGAGGAAACCCATCCGAACTCCTACTGAGCCTGATGTGACAATCTCCGTATAGTCCGGTCTATTCGTCTAAGACTGTCGCATATCGGGATTAGGGGGCGGCAAGCGTCAGTCCCCTAATAGCGGTATAAGTCATGTCGGAGCGTAGCCTATTACACCTTGAGAAACTACTGGAACCTACTAGTAAATCTCGGTTGTCCTGGCAATGGACTTTGCGTAATGCCTCTCTGACACAGCGCGATATCAACTCCTAATACCGGGAGAGACGAATCCAGTCTAACCGCCACTGCCTCTAAGTGCTCGGGACTGCACCCAACTGCTACCTGTTTACATGACTCCTTTGAGCCGTGGTAGGGTAGTAATCTAAGAACAGTGGGACACACTCGAGGCGAAGTAGCAGTGTCAAGTCTGCGGACTATGCTGTACTCATGTCACCTGGGAACTGTTGACTGACGACTGGTATAATACCAACCAACAGTTCCCTGCGAGTCTTGTCCAGTGTACTCGTAACCCAACGCGCACCTGTATACTATCTCCAGTACGGCGTACTGATGGCTGTGGGACGGACCATCTCCTCAATTGGGATGAGAAGCGTACACACTAGTCTACTCCGGAGTATCGATGCCCTGTCTCGATAATCCTACGACTTGGGACGTGGAAAAGGATATGCTTGTAGACTACCCAGCCCCCACTAGTGTGACTGCCATCACAACGCTGGTAGTCAAGCAAGATCCTAAGGGCTCTATCAATACGAACATACATATTAAGATAGATAAAACCAAGTAGCATCTACCATGTTTAGCAAGACTGTTATATAACTGTGAATATCCCAAGCTTCCATTAAGTAATATATAAACTAGTATGATACAATAATGGCCCCTAGGGCATATACACTAACAATCTCCCACTTGCACTAGGGCCATGTACTGGCATATCGAAGACCGATGATCTCGAGTAGCCTCTCGAACTGAATCTGAGGTAGGGCCTTTGTGAATGGATCAGCAATGTTCTCTTCAGTAGCAACTCTTCGGACCTCGATCTCCCGGCGATTTATGATCTCCTTGATCAGGTGATACCGCCTTAAGATGTGTCTGGACTTCTGATGGGACCTTGGTTCCTTCGCTAAAGCTATAGCTCCATTATTGTCGCAATACAGAGGTATTGGATCAACTATGGTAGGAACCACCTGAAGTTCTGTTAGGAACTTCTTTATCCAGACCGCTTCTTTTGCGGCATCGCAAGCAGCAATATACTCCGCTTCCATAGTCGAGTCAGCAACGGTGTCCCGCTTGGAACTCTTCCAGCACACCGCCCCTCCATTGAGGGTAAAGACATAACCAGACATGGACTTGGAATCGTCCTTATCACTATGGAAGCCGGAATCAGCAAAGGCCTCCATCTTGAGGTCTTTTCCACCGTAAACCAATAACATCTCCTTAGTTCTTCTCAGGTACTTGAGAATGTTCTTTACCACAATCCAGTGATTCTCCCCTGGGTCTGACTGATACCGGCTTACCACGCTGAGTGCGTAAGCTACATCTGGTCTGGTGCACAACATCACATAAATTATAGAGCCTACCGCAGAAGCATAGGCTATAATCGACATGCGATCCCTTTCCAAATCAGTCTTGGGAGACATCTTTTTGGATAGGGTGATTCCGTGACAAGCCGGTAGATTACCGCGCTAAGAATCTTCCATACTGAATCTTTTCAGTATAGTGTTGATATACCTGGACTGCGAAAGTCCCAACATCCTCTTGGATCTATCACGATAGATCCGGATCCCCAGAATGTAAGATGCATCACCCAGGTCTTTCATGGAGAACCTGTGTGACAAGAATCCCTTGACAGATTGTAGCATAGGAATGGCATTTCCTATCAATAAAATGTCATCCACGTACAAGACGAGGAACACGACACTTAGTGCTACAACTTTACTATATATACATGGTTCATCTGGATTTTTGATAAAGTCATATTCTTTGACTGTTTCATCAAAACAGATGTTCCAACTCCGCGATGCCTGTTTCAGTCCATAAATGGACTTAAGCAACCTGCATACTTTCTTGCTGCTCCCGCTCTGATTGAAACCTTCTGGCTGATCCATATAGACGCACTCTTCTAAATTACCATTCAGAAAGGCCGTCTTTACGTCCATCTACCAAATTTCATAATCATGGAAGGCAGCAATAGCAAGAAGGACCCGCATGGATTTGAGCATAGCCACTGGAGAAAAAGTTTCGTCATAGTCCAAACCAGGTTTTTGACGAAAACCCTTTGCAACAAGTCTAGCCTTATAGGTTTCCACCTGTCCATCTACACCAATCTTTTTCATGAAGATCCATTTGCATCCTATGGGTTTTACCCCATCTGGAGCAAAGTTCAAAGTCCATACTTTGTTGGTGTACATGGACTCCATCTCGGTATGTATTGCATCTAGCCATCGTACCGAGTCGTCGCTCTGGATGGCCTGCTGGAAGCTAGTAGGTTCATCATCATCAATGATGCAATCCTATCTATCCCCATCTATGAGAAAACCGTAGTATCTCTCAGGCGGATGAGACGGCCTACTACTCCTGCGGAGGGGTGCGGGAATGTCATGTTCTTCTTGAACTACTGGTTCTACCAAACTTTCAGTAATAGTTTGTGGTTCTGGAATTTCTTCCAGTTCTATTTCGCTCCCACTTATTTCCTTTTCTAAAAACTGATATTCTAGAAAATGGGCATTACGAGAAACAAAAACCTTTTGTTCCTCTGCGTAATAGAATAGATACCCTTTGGAGTTCTTTGGATATCCCACAAACTTACACTGTACTGATCGTGCCTCGAGCTTGTCCACATGCTGCTTTTTAACAAAAGCTGGACATCCCCATATCTTCAGATACTGAAGATAGGGTTTCTTTCCACTCCACATCTGATATGGCGTGGTAGGCGCAGTCTTGGTAGGAACCATGTTCAAAAGATATACCGCTGATTCTAGCGCATAAGCCCAGAAGGATCGCGGTAACTCAGCATTACTCATCATGGAACGTACCATATCCAATAGGGTTCGATTCCGTCTCTCCGATACACCGTTATGCTGTGGAGTGTATGGAGGAGTAACCTGAGAGAGAATTCCTTTCTCTTTTAGGTAACCTAGGAACTCGGCACTTAAGTATTCACCACCTCGATCAGATCTCAGTGTCTTGATACTTTTGCCGGTTTGGTTTTCTACTTCATTCTTATACTCTTGGAATTTCTCAAAAGCCTCGGATTTAAGTTTCATCAGATAAATGAATCCGTACCTTGAGTAATCATCCGTAAAAGTAATGAAATAGGAAAAACCACCTCTTGCATATATAGACATTGGACCACATACATCGCTGTGTATGAGTCCTAAGAGCTCGCTCGCTCTTACTCCATGTCCAGTGAATGGAGTCTTTGTCATCTTTCCTTTGAGACATGATTGACAAGTGGCATAAGTTTGATATTCGAACAAGTCTAAATATCCTTCTCTATGTAACTTAGTTAACCTTGTCTTATTGATGTGACCTAGTCTACAATGCCATAAGAAAGCCTTATTTAAATCTGGAGACTTTCTTTTTAGTGTGTTCTGGACATTGAAAATCTGGAGTTGGTTTAAGACATATATACCGTTATCCAGTGTACCGGACCCAATCAAACTATGATTAAGGTGGATGCTAACAACATCGCTTACAAACGTGAAATCATAACCTTTATTTGATAACAAGGAAACTGATATGATATTACACGTTAAACTAGGTACACAAAAACAGTTATGTAAAACCAAAATATGTCCACTCGTCAATCCCAGGTGATAATCCCCTACGGACACAGCTCCCACGCTAGCTCCATTAGCAACCATCAGGGTCATATCACCATCCTTCAGCACTCTACGGTTTCTCAGTGCCTGCAATGAATTGCATATATGAGATCCTGATCCTGTATCCAATACCCAGGAAATAGAGTTGATTGACAGACAATTCTCAATTACAAACACATCTGAAGTCGAAGCCACAGCTTGCTTTGGTTTCTGGTTCTTGGCGTTCCACGCCTTGCAGTCTTTCTTCCAGTGCCCTTTCCTATGACAACGGAAGCACTGATCCTGGGCCACTATTGATACCGCAAACTTTTTCTTTCCCTTCGCTCCCACCTTACTAACACCTCCTCTAGGTTTGGTGGCGGCCTTCTTCTTCTTTCCTTTGGCCCTAGCTTTGGACCTGGAAGATGAAGCACCACTAACAAACATATCGGGTGTTTCCCTTGCCTTCTGCAAGGTGCTCTCTGCACTCCTCAACATGTTAAGGAGTTCTGGAAGTTCAACTTCTTTTCTTTGAATGTTGAAATTCAGAATAAACTGGGCGTAGGTGGAAGGAAGGGACTGGAGAATTAAGTCTGTATAGAGCTCATTATCCAAAGTCGTCCTAAGGTCTGCGAGCTCTTCTATATAGCCTATCATCTTTAGGACATGTTCTCCTACCGATGATCTGACGGCTAACCTCGCTCGAAACAAGTTCTTTGAGGTCTCGTATCTTCTTATACGAGATTGCTCTCTATAAAGTTCCTTTGTATGGAGAAATATGGCATCTAGATCCATATCCTCGTGCCTCCTCTGATGTTCATTGTTCATCGAGGCAAGCACGATGCACTTGGCCTTCGCGCAATCTAACTCCCAGGTTTTGCGGATTTCCTTATCCGCATTACTGGATTTGGGACCTGGGACTGCAGGTGCCTTAGTGGTGAGGACATACCCCAATCTGTCATAGGTCAAAGCTATTTTGATATTCCGCAGCCAATCTTTATAGTTTGGCCCTGTCAGTATATTTTTCTCTAAAAGTAACTTAAGTCCAGTCATTTTAGGGTCGCTGCAAGTAGGAGAGAGAGAAGAAACACTTTAGCATGATACTCTTGCAAGTTTACAGTGGTTTTTAGTTTATCTAAACTGGATGGCTCCAACTGTTTCTTGAATCCTTCCTCAAACCATAAAAGAAGAATTAGCCAGGACTATTCTCACCGTACAATACTTGCTTAACCGTTTAGCCAGGCCGGTGTCGGTACTTCGAGGGAGGTCTTCCAACGCTTTCGCGAAGTTCCTTAATAAATAACCTCTTTTCTCTGGGGGCGTAGCCCCGCTGACACCTTTCTCGACACCTACTTGGTTTATAGCATTGATCGTTAAGTGACGAATCTCCTGATGAGTAGCATATACTCACAGTAGGATCGGGATCCAAATATCATCGTATGATAATGTTGAAGGAATCCTACCAACATTCATCAAACTCCAAATGGTATGCATCTCTTTGCAAATTTCAGTTTCTTTAGAAATTCCCGATATAAATTTTTGCCCCATGCTCTTATGACCTTGGCATTGGTCAAAATGTCATAAGTCACATGTCAAGTTCTACCCATTATTATCTTGTTAATTTGAACCCATCCGTACATATCCTTGACGTTGACCAAAATGATAATACGACTGTCCCAAACTAACTCATCTATCTATGCAACAAATGAATACCCAGCAGCTACCAAACACTATGCCTTGGCGTTGGTCAAAATACATAGCTTGAATACTACTGAATACCCAAATGAAATGACGGAGGGCTACGAATGGTTATAGCGAAACCGTGAACGTAGTGAACTTGATATGACCGAAGGAACCTGATAGCTTTTTAAAAGGAGTGGTTAAAGCTCCGCAATTAAAAATATCTTCTGTTTTAAAAATAACCGAGTGGTTTCTTTTAAACTGTTCCAACGATTCAACTTTGGTTTATTTTCTTTGCATTAATAATAATGCGTCCCATCATTAACCTATCATCGCAGAAAACAATAAAAATACAACGTCCTCTTATGCCATCCGCATTCGCCACTGGGTCCCGTCATCACCCGTTAGGTTACTTAACTAACGGCAGAGCGGGGGCTGGGCTAGCGCGGGTGTAAAACATAAGTGGCGTCTAAATAGCTATCATATATAGATATTGTACATTCGTCAGACGTAATAATAGGCATTCCAGATCACAGATGAACATTATTGGATATGCAAGCAATCCGCGTTTCTTTTGAGCCTGCAACGAAAGACGGATTACACAGTTGTGATGAATAGCCATTACCCCACCCAAGACCTCTACGGGTACGGAAAACTACCCGCCAAGTACCCGAAATGAAGCGGTCTCCCTCAACAACGTGAGTAGGCCACTAAACACTTCAAAGTACCTGGTAGTTTGTGCACCCCACCTTGGGTCTATCCTAGGAGCAAAAACAGTAAAATGAAATAATACAACGGTGGCTACAACCGCAACCTGGATGCGCCCCGCAAAATAATATTACAACATATTACAATTACATCGAATGAATTAATATAATAACCCATCACAAACCCCGACTAATCATCACAACAATCCAATACAGTTCATAACCACAAATAGTAAAATCCATTACAGAAATGTGCAACCCCCTGCCAACCGACATACTAGCAGTTAGGAGAGGTTTACGAACACATTAAACAGTTCACAGATATAATCAAATTAGCAAATATCGTATAATTTCGATCGAGCAAACATATCAGATTCTACTCCAAAACTTCTCTGTGCACCTGAGACTTGAGCAGAAAATAATCATTCCAGAAAAGACAAAAACATCACTGAAGAGCCACTGGAAAAACTTGGGCTGAATCGGCTCCAACAAGGCCGCGGATCCGCGGTGGATCGGTGGGATCGGCCGCGGTTCCGCGGCTGTTTGGCCGATTCATGAACCCAATTTTTTTCAGTGTTCTTATATTTCTCTGTAGGTTATTCTGCAGGTCCCCGAAAAATTTTTAGACCACATTTTAAAATCGACAGAAACTATGTGATATCGATGTTTTTTTCCGGTTCGTTTTGCGTTCGAAATTCATACGACTTTGCTAATAAGTTAATTATTGTTTAGCGAGGCTCTGATACCACTGTAAGTCGATGTACAACACCCCACGAGTTGCGGGGAGGCGGAAATATGAAAAACGATTTTGTTCTTTGAATAAACATCGACTAACGGAAGAATCTTTGCTAAACGATAACTAACAAAAACATAGGAGTTCTTAACTACTATGAAAAGATTTTATACCTAGTGAACCTAGTCCTTCTTCTTTTCGTTATCCACCTCCTCCTCGGCCTCCTCAACGTAATAGACGATCCACCCGAGAGCTTCTATTCCAAGCTTCACCTCTAAACATGAGGTAACTAGGTTTCTTTAGTTACTAATCAAAGGTACCTAGGTGATATAGAGTGAGGTTATGGATTAATTAGTCTATCTAATCCTTGATCTTAACACATGAGAGGGGAAGATTAGGGTTTGAAGAGAGAGAGCTTGAGGAGAGAGAAGGTGAGCAAGAGAATGAGAGTGAGATAATGATCCCTCATGAATATATGAAGCATAATGATTTATCAAATAAATAAATAAATGATTTAACAACCATGCTTCATTTATTCATATGAGTGATTCATCTTATGAGTCATTAGAACAATTAATGAAGCATTAACTCCATGGATGAATCACACAAATGAGTCATTAAAACAATAAATGCAAATGCCACCTAAACCCCCAAGTCACCATCCTTCTAGAAGCTTCTCGCGAAATTACGAGAATGCCCCTCCTATCCGTGAAAACACGAAAAAACATTAGACTGTATAAATCCAATAACCCGATACTAGAATCTGGCTTAAACCAAAGCCGGCTAGTAAAAACTGTCCGAATGTCGTACGTGCGTAAACACACGTATGCGTCCGAACCCTTGTCGTAAAACCATACGATTTCTATATCGTTTCGCCTGGAGCAGGGAAACTCTTTGTGTGGGACTCTAAAGACTCGACTACTACGCTGGCAGTGGGTTTAACCACAGACCGCAAGCGGCACTAGCTGTACGTAATGGTCCCCAGGTAGATGTCGATAAGAAGGCCGATGAGGAAACCCATCCGAATTCCTCCTGAGCCTGAAGTGACAATCTCCGTACTGTCCGGTCTGTTCATCTAAGACTATCGCATATCGGGCCTAGGGGGGCAGCAAGCGTCAGTCCCCTAATAGCGGTATAAGTCATGTCGGAGCGTAGCCCATTACACCTTGAGAAACTACTGGAACCTACCAGTAAATCTCGGTTGCCCTGGCCAGGGACTTTGCGTAATGGCTCTCTGACACAGCGCGATATCAACTCCCAATACCGGAAGAGACGAATCCTGTCTAACCGCCATTGCCTCCAAGTGCTCGGGACTGCACCCAACTGCTACCTGTTTGCACGACTCCTTTGAGCCGTGGTAGGGCAGTAATCTAAGAACAGTGGGACACACTCGAGGCGAAGTAGCAGTGTCAAGTCTGCGCACTATGCTGTACTCATGTCACCTGGGAACTGTTAACTGATGACGGGTATAATACCAACCAACAGTTCCCTGCGAGTCCTGTTCGGTGTACTCGTAACCCAACGAGCACCTGTATACTATCTCCAGTACGACGTACTGATGGCTGTGGGACAGACCATCTCCCCAACTGGGATGAGAAGCGTACACACTAGTCTACTCCGGAGTATCGATGCCCTGTCTCGATAATCCTACGACTAGGGACGTGGAAAAGGATGTGCTTGTAGACTACCCAGCCCCCACTAGTGTGACTGCCATCACAACGGTGGTAGTCAAGCAAGATCCTAAGGGCTCTATCAATACGAACATACATATTAAGGTAGATAAAACCAAGTAGCAAACTACCATGTTTAGCAAGACTGTTATATAACTGTGAATATCCCAAGCTTCCATTAAGTAATATATAAACTAGTATGATACAATAATGGCCCCTAGGGCATATACACTAACAACTGAGTAGTTTTACAAATATACAGTGGCATAAACTTTTGCCAAAGAGGTCACTCCCTATGAAGGGATCTTGGCTCTTTCCTCATCGAATGAGGTATTGGATATTCCTAACCGAATACCACGATGCGAAGCAAAAGAATCGACTATAGTGAAGTTATTACAATGTCGCAAACTTTTGCCTAAGAGGTCACTCCCTGTGAAGGGATCTAGGCTATTGCCTCATCGGATGAGGTGCTGGATATTCATAACCGAATATTGTCGTGCAAAGCAAAAGGATACGCCTGTAATGTCAGTTTTAAAACAAAATCAGTTCCCGCAACATCATTTAGATTTGTTTTCCTTACATTAATCAGAATTAATGCAGTCCCATCAATTAAACATATCATGACAGAAAGAAACGAAAATAGGCACGTACATATATGCTATTCGCATTTGCCACAGGGTCCCGGGTCTTCATCATAAGGTTACTTAACTTACGGCATGGCGGGGACAGGACTAGCGTGGATGAAAAACATATATAGCGTCTACTATATATATATAATAAGAACATTCGTCTCATGCATGATATCAAGTAACATCACAGAAGAAGCAACCAAAGAATGGAAATGTGGATAATATAGGAAAAGTACATTTCAATAGAGCCAAATATGAAATGCAATTTTCACGGTCGTGTGGATAGCCCGTAGTTTCAGATCCTAGACTCCTATGATTACGGCAAGCCACCCACCAATCCTAGAAGCGAGGCAATCCTAATCAACGAAGTGAGTGGGTCACCCAGTACTTCCAAGGTCCGGTGACTTGGGCACCCCTCTACGGGTCAATACTATACCCCGTACAAGTGCGACAAATAGCCCACTAATTCTAGACTAAGGCACCCCAGTCTCAATGCCATGAGATGGAGGCCCGTTGCCCTCTAGAACCCGGCTACTCGAGCACTCCACCGCGGGGTAATCTTAGTGTATGTAATGGAAAAACTAAATATACAACGGTGACTACGTCCGCAACCTGGACGCGCCCTAAAGAATAATACAAGCCGCAACGACGACAGTCCATATGTCGGATGCTCACCATGCAATATGAATATACATTACATCACAGAGAATAGCATCTAATACTACATACACCAGGCTATCCATTACGACAAATCCAACACAACCATAAACAACAAGCAATATCCATCACATAACATGCAAACTTATGAGTATCAATTCCGTAACCCCGTCTAATTAATACATATAGCAATTAGATGATGTTTTACCAAATGTTATGATACACACAACCATCACAAAACCTACGACAATCGAACACCACACACAAATAGCCAACACTTCAATTTTCCAAAACACCAAAAATCAAGTGTGCTAAAAACTGACAAGAAATTCCATGCTAAAACCCACATCAGGAGTCCGAAATGAGCTCGGATTGATCCAAAACTTTACGGAGGGCCTTGGGATAAAATTAACTTTGACCCGGAAGCACCTAGGGGGTTACCCACTGTTAGGAATATGTATGCCCTAGAGGCTATTATTGTATATTATAGTGGATGCTTGGACATATATATAGAGGACTTTCTTGCTCGACATGATAGTATGCTATCTGGTTGCTCTTTATCTTAACATGTACACTTATTTTAGTTTACTATCTTATTGATACATGTTGATAAAGCCCTTAGGATGTTGGATTGACTGCCAGGACTATGATGCATATCATACTAGTAGGGCTTGTGTAGTCCGCAAGCACATCCTTTAACAGTTCCTAGTTGAGGGAGTATCGAGACACGGCATTGATATTCCAGAGTAGACTAATGTGTAAGTTTCTTGATCCCATCCATAACCATTGGTGTTTGACATCAAAGATTGTTCACAGGTGCTCATTAGAGAATTGGTACACTGAACATGACTTGCCGAAAACTCCTAGATGGTACCATACCTATCGTCAGATAGCAGTTCTCTGGTGACATTTATACAGGTTAGTCCGTAGACCCGAGACCTTCATAGAGTCTTGTGTGGTTCCTACTATGGTTTGATTTCCTCCCTACCACGGCTCAAAGGAGTCGTGCAAACAGGTGGATTTTGGGTTCAGTCCCGAGTAGCACTTCTTTCTATGGAAAAGAAAGATAATACGAACGATTGATTCCCTTGTAATATAATACACTTTGAATTTGAATGGAGGCAATGAGCGATAGGAGGGGTTTCGTCTCTCGCGGTATTGGGAGTTAATGTTGCGCTATGCTCGATTAGCTATAACAGCAAGTCCCTGGCCATGGCTGATGAGATTTATTGGTACGTGTTATCAGTAGTTTCTCAAAAGGTTATATGCCACACATCGGCATGACTTATCAAGTTAGTAGGGTTTGACGATTCCATCCCCAGACTCGATATGTGACATATCAGACGAAGAGACCGGACCGTACGGTAAGTGTTGCTTATAAGCTCTACGGGAGTTTGGACAAGTTTTCTTATTGATCTTCAATTCGTTCAATACCTGGGTAGCTGTTACGTTCAACTAGTACCGCTGACGGCTTATGGGTATCTGATGTGATCATTACCTATTGCTGGCATATTGACGAGTCTTTAGAGTCCCACATAGAGGTTTCCTAGCTCAAGCGAAACGAAGTAGGGCACATATGGAGATATGTGTGAGAGCTTGATTAAATTTGAGTCTGTGATACCGTATTCGAATCTAGCGATATTTGATATCAGGTTATATGTGATATAACCGGATTATTGAATCAAGTGTTGATTCAATGATTTGATTAATATATATATATATATATATTTGATATTGGCCGGTTATATATGATATAACCGGATTATTGAATCAAGTGTTAATTTAATAATTTGATATACATATATATATGATGTTAGTCGGTTATATATGATATAACCGGATTATTGAATCAAGTGTTGATTTGATAATTTGATATATTATATATATATATATATATAATTGTATCATGGTTGATGATACATAGAACTAGGATGTATGAGAATCACACATGAGCTTAAGATGAGAAGATAATGGTTGGATTAGTGAATTAAATGAAAAGAGAACGAGTCATTGTTCTTAAGTAGCTTGTAGAAGACTTGAGAAGCCATAACTTACCTCTTAACTTTTGGATTATTCATTGATATTTATCACCATCAATCTCATCTTATCTCATTTGAGACATGGTTCACAATTCATCCAAGTTCATCCCCTTCTTCTCCTCCTATCTAGATTTTTCTTAAGTTGAGAAAAGAAAAGGAGAAAAATATTCTAAGTGAGCAAATATTCTACTTCATCAACTTACACTAATCTAGCCCATTAGTTTAGGTTGTTAACTTCATTAATATCTTCATTAGTGAAGAGAGAGCTTGAGTGAGAGAGACTTCAAGGTGGATCATCTTCGGCAACGAAGACAACAAGTAAGCTCGATCCTTTCTTCAAGTAGAGCCTCAAGAAAAGTTCTAGGGACTACTATTCGAAGCTTTAGAAGTGAAACACCGGTCTACAAAGGTTGTAAACTCTCTTCACTTAATTTGGAACTTGCTTGCTTACCTTGAAACCCTAATTCCCTAGTTCGATTCTAGGTTAGTATGATTAGCACTCTAGATTTTTTTAAATTGCATACTTGATGCTCATTTAAACCTAGTAGAGGTGCTAAGACATACTTTCATGGTATCAGAGCCAAGCTAGAGACTTAGACGAAGTCTAGACGACGTTAAAGTGTTCGATCGACGTTTCAAAATCTATATTTTAGCTAGTTTCTGTCCATTTTTCAAAAGTTGATTTTTTCACAATTAAAAATTCTCAGAAATCATGCAGGGTGTTTTATGGAGCCTCAAGAAATACGAGAGCTTAACTCCACAATTTGGCCGTGGAACAGCCGCCTAGACCATGTCTTGGGCGCGGTTCCTCTGCCGACTTGAGGTGTTATTGCCTCGTTTTTCTTCTGGTGCTTCATGTTGATATTTTGGACTTTCTGGGTATTTTTGGTGAGGCTCAAGTTGTTGAGGTCTCTGTGAAATGGTAGTGTTTGAAATATCGATCGAAATGTTTAATATCGTCTAGATAGCTTTGGATATGTGATACAATTTTTGGAATCCGTATTGATTAGTTTTGAGAAAACTAGTTAACGATATGTAAATCTTGCATTTTAGTCTCAAATGATGGATTGCCATGGAATTTTGATTCGGATCAAAACTCCGTCGTAATCTTGTATCGTACGCGAATACTCACCGGGAGACACTGCTAGACAGCCACGCCCCATAGCCTCAACCAAGTGACTATAGGAGAACCCCATGGCAAAAAACATCCACTCGGGTGCTCGCGGCCACGGTGTTCCGCCCAAGTGCACATCGTTGACGGCCCCAGGGGTGCGACTATCTACTAAAGTTCCCGGCAAGCATTCGATCTTTTAATCCGGAATCTTGTTGAATTGCCCGACTTATTTTTGAAAAATGTTTTCAATTTGAGACTTAAATGCAAGGTTTATAGGGTTAGGCATGAAATCCGGAATATGTGATAATCCGGGTTTATGATGTCTAAAGATGATGCGGATTCTAATTATTGTAGTTTTCATTTCTTTTCTCCGATCGTAAGTGTAATATGTTACAGTTTTCCTGATCTCGTTACTATATGTCAACGACATTAGGGATACACATATTTACTTACGTTGATGACATATGATGTTATTGTATTGCTATTGATATGTTATATTGGATCGTCGTGATTGAATAGCCAGGGTTTTTACGTGAGATGGGAGTTTTTCAATTTTCATTCATGTAAATAAATGTATGTAATATTCTTTTATTAGGACAGTTCTGGGTTGAGGTTGTTGTCTCCATTTGATATATATTATTTACTTTTCCGCATTAGGATAGACCCGAGGTGGGGAGCACAAGTAACCGGGTTCTAGAGTCCAGTGGGAGGCCATCTCGAGGAGTCGAGACTGGCCGCCTAACTCTAGAATTGGCAGGGTTGCTTGCCGCTCTCGTAGGGGTCTAGGGGTGTGGGCTTGGCTATTCATCACGACCGTGGAATCCGTGTTTTTCATTACTGGCTTAATCTAAATCACGGACCTCTTAGTATATCCTATATTTCATATATTTGCTTCTGCTGTTTCTGTGATGTGATCATATAACTGCGTGAGACGAATGCTACTTATATATATGATATACTAGTAGACACTGTATATGTTTTGCATCTACGCTAGTCCTGACCCCGCCCTGCCGTAAATTAAGTAACCTTACGGTGAAGACCCGGGTCTCTGTGGAGAATGTGGATGGCATATATGTGTGTTTTATTTTCGTTTCTTCTGTGATGTTTAGGAAACATAAATGATGGGACGCCATTAATAAGTTTAATGAAAAGAAAAGAAATCTAAAAAATGTTGTAGAATCAAATTTTTCAAAAAGGCAGCTCTAGTTCTTACTTTGCATAGCTGTATTCCATTATGAATATCTAGCACCTAATTCGACGAGGAAAGAGCCTAGATCCCTTCACTGGGAATGACCTCTTTAGCAAAACTAGCATATGTTATAACCCACTCGGTTTGTTTTGAAAACTACTCGATTTTAAAGCGGAGCTTAAACCACTCTTTTTCAAATCACTAGATTATACAACGATATCAAGTTCATTATGCTAAAAGTTTTCTTCAAAACTAGTCGTAGCCCTCCGTCATTTTAGGTAAGTACTATTTAGTATTCGTGCTGTGTTTATTGACCTTGTCAAGGCGTAGTGTTCGGTAGCTGATTAGTGCTTTTCTGCCGCATGTTGATGCGATTGGATTATGGTAGTCATATGGCCTTATTGACCTTGTCAAGGGTCGTGTGGGTGGGTTTAATTCAATCACGAAATGACGGGTTTAATTCAATCACGAAATCACGAAATTGAACTCGACTTGTGGTTTATGGTTTGTTGACCTTGTCAAGGTCATAAGCCGCAGGTAAAAACAGATATCGGGAATTTCAAGTGTTGAAATTTGCAATGAGATTGCATACCTTCTATATGATAGTTGCATCCCGATACCCACTGCGAGTAAGTGTTACTCCTGTGAGAGTTTTCCATTTTACAATTAGCTAATCCAGTAGGTGTCTAAGAAAGGTGTTAACGGGGTTATGCCCATGTGGAAACGAGGTCATTTAATTAGTTCCATGCGAAAGTACGGAGAGACTCCCTCGGAGTACCAACACCTGCCTGGTCGACCGATTGGCAAACTTGTAGAGTGTAATTAATCCTGGCTAATCTTACCTTTTAGGGTTTGAAGGAAGATTTGATAAAAACAGTGGGAGCCATCCTGATTAGATAAGATAATAACCAGTCTAATCTTCCAAGAGTGCACACTAAAGTGTTTTCTTCTCTATCTCTCTCTCCAGGTAGCGACCATGCCACGCCTTAATCAAGATAATAATATGGATGTATTGACCAAACCTTCTTATTATACTGGGATAGGGAACATTGGTTCCGCTCTATCTTATGACAACTGTCATAAGTCTGGGCAAGGGTTAGGGTGTAAGTCTACGGTAGCGCCCCGGCCGTCTACAGAAGCCAAATGCGGAACAAAAACTTTTTAACTGGCGTTATCGTATACTTTAACCCGGATCTTCCATTATTGCTAAACTAACAAACTGTAAAGAGTGTAGAAAGGTTATACCGAACGATCCGAGTCCTTCGTTCTTTAACCATCATCCCACGCTCCGTTGCGGCTGCTCCGATCTCTTCGATCTCCGATCTGCTCGTCCAGGTGGCACCACATCACTGATTCTTTAAACGGGCTCCCGCCTCTGACTCGAGGCAACTCGGTCGTCAAGTTTGCTAAAAGAGACGACCAAGAATGATGTAGAGAATGAGTAGATGACTTTGTCTCTCTTCGTCCAAAGCCGTGGACGATCGGTTAATGAAGTTGCCACTCGAATCGGGTGATGGAATGAAATGAGCTGTGAAATTCCATGCACCGAAAACTATCATAATCTTTTCTTACAAAGTGAAAACCTCAAGTGAGAGAGTGTGTGAGGAGAGAGAGGGGGCCGGCCTCTTATAAGGAGGAGGAGGTGACCGTAGGAGTAAAGAGGGTGACCACAAGGAAAATATCATGTGTGAACACATGAAAAAATCAAGCATAAAGATCTTAAGGAAAACAAGAAATGGTTGAAATCAAAGAATGAGTCACAATCCTTGTCACCATTTTCTAGAACCTTCTAGAAGCATGACTCACTCTCATCCAAGAAAAGATAAATCCATCTTTAACCAAATGTTAAAAGACGGCTGATAGAAAACTGGAAACTGGCAACTTCCAAAAGTGATCCTGAAACGACTTTCAGGATAACCCCGTAACTGTATAAATATACCCGCATTTGTATTACGACCGAATACAAATGCAACTGAGACAAAAATATTATACCTACTCAATATAATACTCGGATCCGGCTTAAACCAAAGCCGACCAGTATCATCTGCCCGAAAAATAACACGTGCGTAAACGCACGTGCATTTTCCGAACCCTGCCATAAAACCATACGGCCTCTACAACGGAAACTGTCTATGGGGGACTCTAATGACTCGTCAGTACCCTGGCAGTGGGTTTAACCACAAACCGTCAGCGGCACTAGCTATGCGTAACTGCTGCCCATGGACTGACCTCAAGGGAGGCTGATGAGCGAACTCATCCAGAAACCCTACTGAGCCTAACAGTGAAAATGTATATACAGTCCGGTCCGTTCGTCTATGAGTATCGCATATCTGCCTAGGGGGCTAGTAACGTCAGACCCCCAATAGCAGTATAAGTCGTGTCGGAGTGTAGCCCAATAACACCCTGAGATACTACTGGAGTACCTACCAGTAAATCTCCTGCCATGGCCATGGACTTTGTGTAATGGCTCTCCTAGACACAGCACGACCTCGCCCCCAATACCGGGAGAGACGAATCCCCTGCCGATCCGCTCACGTGCCTCCATATGGCTCGGGACTGTACCCAAAAGATACCTGTTTGCACGACTCCTTTGAGCCGTGGTAGGGTAGAAATCAAAGCACAGTGGGAACTCACACGAGACAAATGACGACCTCAGGTCGATGAACTAACCTGTACACATGTCACCAGGGAACTGCTATCTGACGATAGGTATAGTACTAATTAGCAGATTCCCGGCGAGTCCTGTCCGGTGTACTCATAACCCAATGAGCACCTGTATACATCTTAGGTGATCCAACTGACACCAGTGGCTTGTGAGACCGGCCACCGCCCCTCGTCGGGGTCTCGACTGTATACACTAGTCTACTCCGGAGTATCGATGCCCTGTCTCGAAACTCCCACGACTAGGGACCACAATTAAGGATATGCGTATAAACTATCCAACTCTCACGTATATGATCGCCATCATACAGTTGGTAGTAAAGCAAGATCCTTAGGGCTCTATCAAAGTGTAACATGTAATCAGTCACCTGAATATGTACACGACTGATAAAGGCAAACCAGATAGCATACTATCATCTCGAGTAAGACTGTCCTACCGGTATTGGTCCTCCGCAATCATTGCAATCACGTACCTGCGATCCAATAATTGACTATAAGGGCACTATCTCCAACAATCTCCCACTTGCACTCAAGGCCAATTATTGCGATGTCGACTACTCACAACCCGTGTGAAACCGAACATCCAACTCCTCTATTAATCAGTTTCACAAAGCCCGTTTGTAAAACTATTGTGTTCAAGAAATAGCCTCAGTGAGTGGATCCGCCTAGATGTTTCTTTCTATATCTCTCTTAATCTCAAGTTCGCGGAGAAAGCCATCTCCCGAATTGAGTAATACCTGTCTTAGAATATGTCTGGATATCTGATGGGACCTAGTTCATAAATGAACTCCAAATCTAAACTTCTTAGACTGTATCGATCACTGAACCTAATCAGTATCCGGCACCATGCCTCCCACAGTATCCTTTTGGATCACCTGTCCATAATACTGTCCCTCTTCGTCAGAGGGAAAAACTGTAACTCTGACAATCACTCTGTCATCCATGTCACCTTTGAAGCCTGGAATGATGATCGTCTCCCGAAGGAGGCTGCCGTCATCAAATCCGTAGAACATGTACTTATGTTCTAAAACTGCTTCCTTATGTTTCTCTAGGATTGGATTAATACAAACTCATTGCATCTAGTGCAAAAACAACATCTGGTGTGGTACTTGACATCTCATGATTGACTCAATTGCCTAAGCAAGTGTTCTGCCAATCATGCACTTCCCTCTCCACTTCAGTCTATACGACACCTTTAGAGAGGGTGACTCCATCACCTGCAGGTACATTACCATGCTAGGAGTCATCTATTCTAAAAACCATTAGAATACTGTCAAAGTACCCACATTGGGAAACTACCCAAATCTAGATCTAAAACCATAGATCCAGAAACCAGAATGTCAAATATTATATCCATATCCTGTCTGGAGAAACAACTGTGTGACGACCAAAGTACAACCGATTGTAGTATAGAAATTTTACTTCCTACTCTGTGTATGTCATCCAAATACCATGACATCACACCCTACTACCTTCTTAACAGATCCATCCCCTATTCTGATTGAAGTCAAACCCATGACTGTCACATCAAAATTAGATGATCTATCTCCGCTATAACTGCTCAAGTCTATAAATAGATATAAGTATCTTGCCCACTATGCTTCCGCTGCTCCCACTGACTACGACAACCCTCCTACCGGGTCTCATAGCCTGGAACAACAGTAGTGTCAAGTCTGGGTAGATAAGAACCTCCCTGTCACCGTCCTTGAGCCTACCGAAGTACCTCTCGGGTGTCTGAGGTTACCCACCATATCTGCGGAGTGGCTATTGGAATGTCAAACCTGATTGAATATATAGGTCTTATTAAATTTTCCGTAATCGTTCGCGGTTCTGAAATCACTTCTAGTTCTACCATACTCCCACTACTGTTTTCTGAAAAAGATCCATTTTACTAAAACTGTGGCGAGTCAAGAACAATATCACTATTGATCTTCCAAATGGTAGAATATCAACCCTCGTCATAGCCAGGGTCAACCCACAAACAGCCATTACAGAAACGTGCCCTGAGTTATCCAGAGTCTGATTTTATGCATAAGCTGGAAAACTCCCCGTACCTTAATATCTTTTAAGGTACGATCCATTCTATATCCAATATAGAAACTTTGGCACTTATTTCATTGGAACCATATTCAAATCATGCAGCTGTCTCCAGTGCATATCACTTTAATGGAAAGAGGCTAATCAGCATTACTCAACTTAGGAATCCATCCAATTATGAGTAACCTGAACGAGAAACACGTTTCTCAAAAACCATCACTATCATCTGAATACCAATCACAAGAATCTACATCTTCGATCTCTTCGAAGAATCCCGATACTTGTGATACCTGGTTCTCTACTTTATTCTTATACCCACAACTTCTCAAAACTTAGACCTTGTATTTCTACGAAACACTTGTCTAAATACTAGAGAAGTTATAAGTAAACAGAACATAGTACGAGGACCTACCCCTTTGTCCTGATGGACACTTGGACAACATACAATACTTTGTATAAGTCCGCTGAGTTATACAACTCAAAATTTGTGCGTCGTAGGTTGAAAACTGTACCCTGGCGATTTCCTCAAATATCACCAATTACAACGAATTCCGATACTTGTGAGGATAATCACCTAATTTCCAATAACTTACTCCCACTCATCATCTGTAAAACCATACAGATATGAGAATGAAACCTGGTAAATACATACCCTTGGAGTAAGTGTCTAATCGGGAAAACAGGTTTTCTTTAACAATGCACTGAAACATGAAAATGTTTCGTAGGGGTATCCTGGTATTCATAGCAATGCCTCTTCCATAATCAATTCATGACTTCAACCGTATATCTCTTTGCCATCTCTCCAAATCCCTTTATTTGTCTTTAGTCGTTACCTTCTGTACACCATCGTTAGGCTAAA
This sequence comes from Agapanthus africanus, assembly GCA_030015575.1. Classification (NCBI taxonomy): domain Eukaryota; kingdom Viridiplantae; phylum Streptophyta; class Magnoliopsida; order Asparagales; family Amaryllidaceae; genus Agapanthus; species Agapanthus africanus. The sequence goes on along the minus strand of CM057344.1, from coordinate 376,570,917 downwards.
TGGTTTTCTTCCTTCCCTACCGTTCGGCACCAGCCTATGGTTTGGAAGAAGACTATCCAGTAAGCATAATAGGTGTACCCTCCTAAACCAAGGAGTACTCGTATCTTGAGAGAAGGTGATAATAAAAGACAACTGAATAATACCTTATTCCTTTAAAGGTGAAATAGGAGTGGCAATGAGGTACGCGGTTTTGGTCGTGAATGATATCAGTCGCAATTTACTTTGCCCTCTTTCTAATCCCTTTATTTTGTCTTTACATATTACCTTCTGCACACCCTGCTTAGGCTAATTGGTTTTCTTCATTCCCTACCTTTCGGCACCTGCCTATGGTTTGGAATAAGACTATCCAATAAGCGTAATAGGTGTACTCTCCTAAACCAAGGAGCCCTCGCAACCTGAGAGAAGGTGATAATAAAAGACAACTGAATAAACCAATTCTATTTCTCCTGAACCTGGATCCATCCTCGAAGAAGTCCCTTCGAGTTCGTATATAACCATACAATGGAAGTGGATGTCCGTAGTAATACGGGTGTTCTGAGAAATGCAAAGGGTAGAAGAAGGAGTGGCAATGACTTATGCAACACGGACAATCCAAAAGCCAGTATTTTAAGAAGGTTCGGTCAACCTAGTCACTGAGTCATAGTCTAGGGTCGGTCAAAGGTCGCTGCCAAAGAGAGAGAGAGAAAAGAAACACTCTGCGTGCACTCTAACCTAGATCAGAATGGTTATCGCTTTATCTAATCCGGAAACCTCCCACTGTCCTGTCAAATTCTCCTCCAAACCTGAAAGAAGAATCAATCGGGATCACCCGAAGAGTAAACCAACTCATCAGTGGGAATCGGGATCCAACTCTCATCGCATGATAACGTGATGGAATGCATCCACGTTACTCATACTCCAGAAGGTATGCGCATACTTGGCAAGTTTCAGTTTCTTTAGAAACTCCCGATATGATTTATGCCCCATGCTCTTATGACCTTGGCGTATGTCAACAAATCATAAGTCACATGTCAAGTTCTGCCCGTCATTATCTTGTTAATTTGAACCCACCCGTACATACCCTTGACGTATGCCAACAAGGTAATACGACTGTACCAAACCAATTCATCTATCTATGCAACAAATGAATACCCAGCAGCTACCAAACACTATGCCTTGACGTAAGCCAACAAACATAGCTTGAATACTACTGACCATCCATAAGAAACGACGGAGGGCTACGGCTGGTTTTTGGCGAAAAACCTTTAACGTAGTGAACTTGATATCGCTGAAGGAACCTGATAGCTTTTTATAAAAATATAGTGGCGAAAACCTTTTGCTAAAGAGGTCATTCCCGATGAAGGGATCTCGGCTCTTTCCTCGTGGAATGAGGTGCAGGATATTCCACTGAATACCGCGATGCAAAGCAACATGTAATCGACTATAGTGAAGTTATTACCCTGACGCAAACTTCTGCCCAAGGGGTCAGTCCCGGTGAAGGGATATCGGCCCTTGCCTCGTCGAATGAGGTGCAGGATATTCCACTGAATACCGCTATGCAAAACAAAAGGAAACGTCTTTGCAATAACACTTTTTAAATTGTTCCAACAACTGTAAACAGGTTTGTTTAACTTTTTGCATTGACCAGAATCAACGCAGTCCCATCAATCAATCACACCAGAAAAGAACGAAAATAAAATGTACGTATATGCCATCCGCATTCGTCACTGGGTCCCGTCATCACCCGTTAGGTTACTTAACTAACGACAGAGCGGGGACTGGACTAGCGCGGGTGTAAAACATATACAACATCTAATAGTATATAAACCAATATACAATAATCGCTCCAGGCGTGATAATATGCAACATTACAGAAAAGTAATAAGCATCACAGAACAATACAGATAATCTGGGATCCCCGGGTTTCACAGAGCCGCTGCTGAAACCCGATGTTCCCCTGTCGTGTGGATAGCCTGTGCAATGAAACCTAGACCCCTACGGGTGCGGCAAGTCACCCGCCAAAACCTGAAGCGAGGCAGCCCCCTACAGCAAAGTGAATGGACCACCCAACACTTCACGGAATCCGGTAAGCTTAGGCACCCCTCCTTGGGTCAACCTGTACCCCCTACGAGTGCGGCGAATAGTCTGCCAATTCTAGAGTGGGACCCCTCTGCCTCTCAAAGCCATGAGATGCGGACCCGTTGCCCTCCAGAACCCGGCTATCCGTGCACTCCGTCTCGTGGCAAAACCTAGTACAGTAATGAAAAATAGTACAACAGGTACATCGACCGCAACCTGGTCGTGCCCCAAAAGAATATTATACAACAGGCAGTGACGGCAGTCCACATGTTGGACGCTCGCCCCGCAATATCAAATGTACAAATAAACTCAAACTGCACTATCATTGCACACTGCTATCCACCACGACAAATCCGCAACATCACAGCACAACACAGAACATCAACGCGAATGTCACGTTCGCAAACCCGTCTAAAAGAACTATAGCAATCAGACGCGGTTTACCGATCAATGACATTCCCGGTCGGAGATATAATGTAAGCACTGTAAACTAACATGTTTAAATTTCGATCGACTAAATTTCCCGAAGTGGGCCCCACGCAAATCTGCTGCACAGTAACAAAATCTGGGCCCAAAATATATATACCAAAAAACCCCAATTTCCTACATGGAATGCACTGTAGAAAACTGAGTGAGTGATCCCACTTTCCTGCGGCGGATCCGCGGCAAAACCCTAGCTGGGGCCGCGGATCCGCGGCGGAACAGTGGATTCACTTCCTCGAATTTCTACAGTATTCCTCCAAAACCCTGCTTGATTTTCTGGTATCGTCCAAATGTCATTTTGACCAGTTTGAAAATGAACAGAAACTTTAATACTAGAAATTGCGATTTTCGAAAAATCCGTTCGATCGATCTTTTAAACGCGTTAGCACAAGTTAGTATAGCAAAATGGTGAGGCTCTGATACCACTGTAAGTCTACGGTAGCGCCCCGGCCGTCTACAGACGCCAAATGCGGAACAAAAACTTTTTAACTGGTGCTATCGTATACTTTAACCCGGATCTTCCATTATTGCTAAACTAACAAACTGTAAAGAGTGTAGAAAGGTTATACTGAACGATCCGAGTCCTTCGTTCTTTAACCATCATCCCACGCTCCGTTGCGGCTGCTCCGATCTCTTCGATCTCCGATCTGCTCGTCCAGGTGGCACCACATCATTGATTCTTTAAACGGGCTCCCGCCTCTGACTCGAGGCAACCCGGTCGTCAAGTTTGCTAAAGGAGACGACCAAGAATGATGTAGAGAATGAGTAGATGACTTTGTCTCTCTTCGTCCAAAGCCGTGGACGATCGGTTAATGAAGTTTCCACTCGAATCGGGTGATGGAATGAAATGAGCTGCGAAATTCCATGCACCGAAAACTATCATAATCTTTTCTTACAAAGTGAAAACCTCAAGTGAGAGAGTGTGTGAGGAGAGAGAGGGGGCCGGCCTCTTATAAGGAGGAGGAGGTGACCGTAGGAGTAAAGAGGGTGACCACAAGGAAAATATCATGTGTGAACACATGAAAAAATCAAGCATAAAAATCTTAAGGAAAACAAGAAATGGTTGAAATCAAAGCATGAGTCACAATCCTTGTCACCATTTTCTAGAACCTTCTAGAACCTTCTAGAAGCAAGACTCACTCTCATCCAAGAAAAGATAAATCCGTCTTTAACCAAATGTTAAAAGACGGCTGATAGAAAACTGGAAACTGGCAACTTCCAAAAGTGATCCTGAAACGACTTTCAGGATAACCCCGTAACTGTATAAATATACCCGCATTTGTATTACGACCGAATACAAATGCAACTGAGACAAAGATATTATACCTACTCAATATAATACTCGGATCCGGCTTAAACCAAAGCCGACCAGTATCATCTGCCCGAAAAATAACACGTGCGTAAACGCACGTGCATTTTCCGAACCCTGCCATAAAACCATACAGCCTCTACAACGTTTCGCCCGAACTTGGGAAACTGTCTGTGGGGGACTCTAATGACTCGTCAGTACCCTGGCAGTGGGTTTAACCACAAACCGTCAGCGGCACTAGCTATGCGTAACGGCTGCCTATGGACTGACCTCAAGGGAGGCTGATGAGCGAACTCATCCAGAAACCCTACTGAGCCTAACAGTGACAATGTATATACAGTCCGGTCCGTTCGTCTATGAGTATCGCATATCTGCCTAGGGGGCTAGTAACGTCAAACCCCCAATAGCAGTATAAGTCGTGTCGGAGTGTAGCCCAATAACACCCTGAGATACTACTGGAGTACCTACCAGTAAATCTCCTGCTATGGCCATGGACTTTGTGTAATGGCTCTCCTAGACACAGCACGACCTCGCCCCCAATACCGGGAGAGACGAATCCCCTGCCGATCCGCTCACGTGCCTCCATATGGCTCGGGACTGTACCCAAAAGCTACCTGTTTGCACGAATCCTTTGAGCCGTGGTAGGGTAGAAATCAAAGCACAGTGGGAACTCACACGAGACAAATGACGACCTCAGGTCGATGAACTAACCTGTACACGTGTCACCAGGGAACTGCTATCCGACGATAGGTATAGTACTAACTAGCAGATTCCCGGCGAGTCCTGTCCGGTGTACTCATAACCCAATGAGCACCTGTATACATCTTAGGTGATCCAACTGACACCAGTGGCTTGTGAGACCGGCCACCGCCCCTCGTCGGGGTCTCGACTGTATACACTAGTCTACTCCGGAGTATCGATGCCCTGTCTCGAAACTCCCACGACTAGGGACCACAATTAAGGATATGCGTATAAACTACGCAACTCTCACGTATATGATCGCCATCATACAGTTGGTAGTAAAGCAAGATCCTAAGGGCTCTATCAAAGTGTAACATGTAATCAGTCACCTGAACATGTACACGACTGATAAAGGCAAACCAGATAGCATACTATCATCTCGAGTAAGACTGTCCTACCGGTATAGGTCCTCCGCAATCATTGCAATCACGTACCTGCGATCCAATAATTGACTATGAGGGCACTATCTCCAACATAGGGGAATACAAGGATTTCCACGCAACCCAAATGACGAAAGAGCATTTTGATGCATCTTCTTCGGGTGTGTTAGTTATTGAGAACTGTTTCTCAGTCTGCTCTATGTCCTGGGTATTAGATACCGGATCAGGATCCCATATTTGTAATCTGTTACAAAGGTTAAAAAGAAGTAGAGAACTGAGAAAGAGTGATATGTCTCTCAGAGTAGGGAATGGAGAAATTCTTGCTATCGAAGCCGTCGGCAAATATCACTTTGTATTGCCAAATGGTAATACATTGATTTAGAACGACTGTTATTTCGTATCGTCAATGATGTGCAATACAATATCCGTTTCTTTATTAGATAAAGAAGGATATAATTTTGCATTAGAGAAAAATGTTATGAATATTTTCCTAAATCAAGTGTTGATTGGGTTTGGTACATTGTGTAATGGGATATACGTTCTAAATCAAAATACAGTTCTAAATATACAAAACACACATAAGAGAAAAAGTTCAGAAATGAACGAAGCCTTCTTGTGGCATTGTAGACTTGGTCATATCAATGTGACCAGACTGGCTAAGTTGCATAAAGATGGATATTTGAATCCGTTCGAATTTACATCTTATGAAACTTGTCAGTCATGCCTCAAGGGAAAGATGACCAAAACTCCGTTTACGGGACACGGAGAAAGAGCTACTGAACTCTTGGGACTGATACATAGTGATGTATGCGGTCCTATGTCTACACATGCCAGGATTGGTTCCTCGTACTTCATTACATTCACCAATGATCTCTCAAGATTCGGACATGTGTTCCTGTTGAAACACAAATCTGAAGCTTTGAGAAATTCAAGAAATATAAGAGCGAAGTAGAGAACCAGACGGGTAAAAATATTAAAATCCTTCGATCTAATCGAGGAGGTGAATACTTAAGCACGGAATACGGAGATTATTTAAAAGAGAATGGGATCCTCTCTCAACTTACTCCTCCGTATACACCACAGCACAATAGAGTATCGGAGCGGAGGAATCACACCCTATTAGATATAGTGCGCTCTATGATGAGTACTGCTGAGTTATCTATTTTCTTTTGGAGTTATGCACTTGAGACAGCTGCATACCTATTGAATCAAGTTCCATCAAAATATGTGCCTAAAACACCATATGAGATATGGTGTGGAAAGAGACCATATCTTAAACAAGTTAAGATATGGGGTTGTCCGGCCTATGTTAAAAAACAGAATCCGGACAAACTCGAAGCACGATCAGTTCTTTGCAAGTTTGTGGGATATCCAAAGAATTCATATGGATATCTATTCTACCACAGTGAGGAACAAATGTGTTTTGTTGCTCAACATGATACCTTTTTATAAAAGGAATTTCTTGTAAAAGAAATTGGTGGTAATGAGGTAGAGCTGGAAGAAGTTCCAGAAACACAAACTGCAATAGAATATTTGGTAGAACTGGAGGATTCAATAGTCTCCGACGAACCTCAGCCACTCCGTAGATCTAGTAGGGTTCCTCATCCACCTGATAGATACTATGGTTTTCTTATAGACGGTGGGAGCGATGATTGCATCATGGAAGATGATGACCCAACTAGTTTCGAGCAGGCCATCACAAGTGGAGACTCTGTGAAATGGCTGGATGCTATGCGATCATGTACACCAACAAAGTATGGACTTTCGAAGTTGCTCCTGAAGGGGTAAACCCTATTGGGAGTAAGTGGATCTTTAAGAAAAAAATTGGTGTAGATGGAAAGGTTGAGACCTTCAAAGCTAGACTTGTAGCAAAAGGTTTTCGTCAACGACCAGGTGTCGACTATGATGAGACCTTTTCTATAGTGGCTATGCTTAAGTCCATCAGGATCCTACTTGCTATTGCTGCATACTATGACTATGAAATCTGGCAGATAGACGTCAAGACCGTTTTTCTAAATGGTGATTTAGAAGAGAGCGTGTATATGACACAGATAGAGGGCTTCGTAAACAGTGGGAGCAACGGAAAGGTATGCATGCTTCTTAAATCAATCTATGTATTAAAGCAGGCGTCGCGGAGTTGGAACATCTGTTTTGATGTAGCAGTCAAAGAGTTTGACTTTATCAAAAACGTAGATGAACTATACACACACACACACATATATATAAAGGTTGTAGAGAGTAAGATTGTCTTTCTCGTATTATACATAGTTGACATACTCTTGATAAGGAAATAATGTTCCTATACTGCACTCGGTCAAACTCTTCCTGTCAAAAAAGTTCTCCATGAAAGATCTGGGTGATGCCTCCTACATCCTGATGATAAAGATCTATAGAGATAGATCTAAAAGGATGTTGGGATTGTCCCAATCCAGGTACATAGACACTATACTAAAGAGGTTTAGTATGGAAGATTCTAAGCATGGTAATTTACACGCTTGTTCAGGAATCACCCTCTCCAAAGAGATGTCTCCCAAGACTGATTTGGAGAGGGCTCACATGAATGTGATACCCTATACTTCAGCAGTTGGGTCTATCATGTACGCGATGTTATGCACCAGAACGGATGTAGCTTATGCACTAAGTGTTGTAATTAGGTATCAATCAGCCCCAGGGGAGAAGCACTGGATAGCTATGAAAAACATTCTTAAGTACTTGAGAAGGAATAAAATGATGTTCTTGGTGTATGGTAACGGAGAACTCCAAGTGGAGTCCTTTACCGATTCGAGCTTCCAGAGTGATAAGGACGACAACAAGCATGTCTCGGGTTTTGTCTTTACCCTCAATGGAGGGGGGTATGTTGGAAGAGTTCCAAGCAAGATACCGTAGCAGACTCGACGATGGAGGCTGAATACATCGCTGCCAACGATGCTGTCAAAAAGGCTGTCTTGATGAAGAAGTTCATTGCTGAACTTGGTGTGGTTCCATCCATTGAAGATCCAATACCTTTGTATTGTGATAACAATGGAGCTATGGTTTTGGCCAAGGAACCCCGGTCCCATCAGCGATCCAGACATATTCTGAGGCAGTATCACCTGATCCGGGAGATCGAAGTTAGGAGAGTAGATACGAATGACAATACAGCGGATCCACTCACGAAGGCCCTCCCCCCAGACACAGTTTGAGAAACTTTTTGGGATATTGGGTATGCGATACTACAACAACTGGTCTTAGTGCAAGTGGGAGATTGTTAAGAATATGTATGCCCTAGAGGCTATTATTATATATTATAGTGGATGCTTGGACATATATATTGAGGACTTTCTTGCTCGACATGATAGTATGCTATCTGGTTCCTATTTATCTTAACATGAACAGTTGTTTTAGTTTACTATCTCATTGATACATATTGATAAAGCCCTTAGGATGTTGGCTTGACTACCAGGACTATGATGCAGATCTGTAAGTCGATGTCGCATATTCCACACACTTGTGGGGAGGCGGAATTTACAAAAAAACAATTTTCTTGACTTTGCAATGCAGGATTCCCTAGCACGGCAGCAAGGTTTTGGGAGGTATCGTCCATGCCAAATTCAAAAATTTGCCGTTCTAGCTAACCCTAACCTTAGAATCGTATACTAGATATCCGACGGAATAAAATGCAAACAACTTTGCAATAAGAAGTGAACAAGGAATACAACCTTTGTAGACCGGTCCTTCACTTCATTAACTCCGTGTAGTCGTCCTTTCGCTGCGATCCATAAACTCCCGGACTCTTGAGAGGCTCCACAAGACGTACGGAACAAGCTTGCTAGAAGACTTCGAGGCCGAAGATGATCTACGTCGAGGAGACACTAACCCAAGCTACCCCTTCACTAATTATGGAATTAGTGAAGCAAACACCCTATACTAAATGGCAAGTAGTAGAGGATGATGAAGTAGGAATTTTACTCATTTTAGATATATTTTTCTCACACTAATTCTTTATTAATCCAAAACCTAGAAAGCTTTGGAGTTGTGATGAAGAAGAAGAAGAATGAACTCATGAGAGAGTGAAGCAACCATGGGTGAGTTAAGTATCATATACTTAACCTTTGTAGAGACTTAACCAAGACTAGGTTAATTGGAAGGGTTAACAAATATCTTAGGTATAACAAAACTTGAAGACTTAGTCAAAGATCTACAAGCTTTTACAAGCTTATGTGCCATGACAAAATCAATTAGTTTTAGAATTAATTAAATAAATAAAACCCTAGCAATTTAACCAAGCATGGTGTAAGTCATACACACACCTTTGTTGAATGTATCATCAAGCTTGACATAAAATAATGTACACTTATATATATCACATATATAAACATGCACAGAACTAAGTGAGAAAATAAACCTTAAGTGAGCTAATACTAGTTAATGTAAATTAATATATCAAATATATAATTATACATTAAATCATTAAATCTGTAAGACTACGGTAGCGCCCCGGCCGTCTTTCCGAGGCCAAAATGCGGAAACGAAAACTTTTTCAAACTAGAAAAACGACCCTATCGTATGCTTAAAACCTGGATCGAACCATTAACCTATACCTAGCTAGAAGAGAAAAGGTTGGAAAGCTATACCGATCGATCCGTGTCCTTCGGTCTTCGGCCACCATCCCAAGCTCCTCGTGGCATCTCCGGTCTCGATCTCCTCGTCGGAAAGGGCACCACATCTACGAGTCTTTTTACGGGCTCCCGCTTCATCCGAAGCAACTCGGGCACGAAGTGTGCTAGCCGACGTGTCCAAGGTGTTGTAGAGAATGTTTGTGACCACTTTGTCTCTTACATCCATTGCTTGGATGGAGGTTGAAGGTGTTGCCATTAATGGATATAATGAGCTAGAGGAAGTAGAAGAAGAAGAGGCATTTTTCTTTTTGTTGTTCTATCATCAAATGAGAGTGAGAGAGTAGAATAATATGAGATCCAACCTCACCCTTGGTTGCCCCTCTCTCTCCTCTCATCAAATCAAGACCCAAATCAATCCACTAATGTGACATATTTCACAAAAAAGAGACCATTAGTCATAATATATGTCCATGTCACATTAATGCATCTCATGATGAATTCTAGCTCATTATTTCCATAAGCAAACATTAATCCAAATGTTTGCCACAACAAAAAGATACGGCAACATCTAAAGTAAACTCGTGACGGATCACAAGGATACCCCACACCTGTATATACATACCTGCATCCACATTCCAACTGAATGCGAATGCGATGAGACTAAAGTAATCCAACAAATCTAATACTAGGATCCGGCTTAAACCAAAGCCCACTAGTATGATCCGTCCGATCATGACCCGTGCAATACCGCACGTATAAGATCGAACCCTGCCATATATCATACGGCCTCTACAACGTTTCGCCCGAAACTTGAGAAACTGCCTGTGGGGGACTCTAAAGACTCGTCAATACCTTGGCTGTGGATTTAACCACTAGCACGTCAGAGGTACTAGCTATACGTAACGGGCTACCAGGTATTGACTAAAAGGGAGATCGATGAGCGAACTCATCCTGACACCCTACTGAGCCTGTCAGTGACAATATCCATACAGTCCGGTCCGGTCGTCTATGAGCATCGCATGGCGAGCCTAGGGGGTTGGTAAAAGTCAGACCCCCAAAAGCGATACAAGTCATGTCAGAGTGTAGCCTAAAACACCCTGAGATACTACTGGAATACCTACCAGTAAATCTCCTGCCTTGGCCAAGGACTTCGTGTAATGGCTCTCTTAGACACAGCGCGACCTCACCCCCAATACCGGGATAGACGAACTCCTGCCGATCCTCTCACTGCCTCCATGTGGCTCGGGACTGTACCCAACTAAAACCTGTTTGCATGACTCCTTTGATCCGTGGTAGGGTAGTAATCAAAGTACAGTGGGAACTCACACGAGACAAATGACGATCTCAGGTCGATGAACTAACCTGTACACATGTCACCAGGGAACTGCTATCTGACGCTAGGTATAATACCAACTAGCATGTTCCCGGCGAGTCCTGTCCGGTGTACTCATAACCCAATGAGCACCTATATACATCTTAGGTGAACCAACTGACACCAATGGCTTGTGAGACCGGCCACCGCCCCTCGTCGGGGTCTCGACTATATACACTAGTCTACTAATGGAGTATCGATGCCCAGTCTCGAAACTCCCACGACTAGGGACCTTTTAAGGATGTGCTTATAGACCCCAGCTCCCACGTATATGATCGCCATCATACTGCTGGTCGTCAAGCAAGAATCATAAGGGCTCTATCAACGTGTAATAGTGACCTGTAATGTCACCTAAAACATGTACACGATGATAAAGATAAACCAGATAGCATATTATCATCTTGAGTAAGACCGTCCTACCGGCATAAGTCCTCCCTCAATCGTTGCAATCACGTGCCTGTGATCCAATAATTGACTTTAAGGGCACTATATCCAACAAAATCAACACTTGATTTAATAATCCGGATATATCGCATATAACCGACTAATATCTTATGTAACAACTTATTGAATCAACACTTGATTCGATAACCCGACTATATCTTATATAACCGACCGATATCACAAATCGTGAGAATAGAATACGGTATCACATATCATATTAATCTCGGTCCTGCACATATCACATATGTGCTCCTACTCCATTTCGCTTGAGCCAGGAAACCTCTGTGTAGGACTCTAAAGACTCGTCGATACGCCGGAAGTAGGTGATGATCATATCAAACACCCACAAGCCGCAAGCGGTCTGCTAAACGTAACGGCCACCCAGGTATTGAGCGATCAGAAGATCAATAACCAAGCCTGCTCGTACTCCTACGAATCCAATCAGTAACACTACCGTACAGTCCTGTCTCTTCGTCTGATATGTTGCATATCTCATCTAGGGGTGGTAAACGTCAGACCCCAGTAACTCGATAAGTCGTTTTGATATGAAGCTCATAACGGGTCGAGAAACTACTGATAACACTTACCAGTATATCTCTGAAGCAGCGCTGGCCAGGGACTTCCTGTTATAGCCAATCGAGCACAGCGCAACATCAACTCCCAATACCGGGAGAGACGAAACCCCTCCTATCGCTCATTGCCTCCATGTGATTCAGGACAGTACCCAAAAGCCACCGTTTTGCACGTTATCTTGAACGTGGTAAGGTGTAAATCAAAGCACAGTGGGAATCACACAAGACTCTATGACGATCTCGGGTCTACAGACTAACCGGTACCAGTGTCACCGGAGAACTGCCATATGACGTGAGGTATAATACCATCTGGGAGTTCTCAGCAAGTCCGTACAGTGTACCCAGTCTCCACTGAGCACCCGTATACTGTCTCTGATGTCAAACACCAATGGATATGGGATCATCCATCACCCATCTACATGGGTCGAGAAGCTATACGCTAGTCTACTCTGGTATATCGATGCCCTGTCTCGATACACCCACGACTAGGAACATTTGAAGGATGTACTTAGCGACTACTCTGTCCCCACTAGTATGATCTGTATCATAATCCTGGTAGTCAAGTACTCATTCTAAGGGCTTTATCTGTAAGTCTACGCTAGCGCCCCGGCCGTCTACAGACGCCAAATGCGGAACAAAAACTTTTTATCTGGCGCTATCGTATACTTTAACCCGGATCTGCCATTATTGCTAAACTAACAAACTGTAAAGAGTGTAGAAAGGTTATACCGAACGATCCGAGTCCTTCGTTCTTTAACCATCATCCCACGCTCCGTTGCGGCTGCTTTGATCTCGTCGATCTCTGATCTGCTCGTCCAGGTGGCACCACATCACTGATTCTTTAAACGGGCTCCCGCCTCTGACTCGAGGCAACTCGGTCGTTAAGTTTGCTAAAAGAGACGACCAAGAATGAAGTAGAGAATGAGTAGATGACTTTGTCTCACTTAGTCCAAGTCCGTGGACGATCGGTTAATGAAGTTGCCATTTTATCGGGTGATGGAAAATGAAAGAGGCAATGAAATTTCCATGCACCCTAAACCATAGTCTTTTCTCTCAAGAATGAAATTAATCTCTCTCTCTCTCTCACTCAAGGGCCCGGCCACTATTTATGCAAGAGGGAGGTGATGGTAGGAGCAAATAAGGAGGTGACCATATACAAAGATCATGAAGAAATATCCTTAAGTAAACAAAACTCATTAATGAAATGAATGACTCACTAAACCTAGTCATCCATTCATTAATGCAACCAATGAAAACTCAACACCAAATAGCCAAGTCATCACCTTCTAGAAGCATGACTCACCCTCATCCAAGAAAAGATAAATCCGTCTTTAACCGAATGTTAAAAGACGGCTGATAGAAAACTGGAAACTGGCAACTTCCAAAAGTGATCCTGAAACAACTTTCAGGATAACCCCGAAACTGTATAAATATACCCGCATTTGTATTACGACCGAATACAAATGCAACTGAGACAAAGATATTATATCTACTCAATATAATACTCGGATCCGGCTTAAACCAAAGCCGACCAGTATCATCTGCCCGAAAACTGACACGTGCGTAAACGCACGTGCATTTTCCGAACCCTGCCATAAAACCATACGGCCTCTACAACGTTTCGTCCGAACTTGGGAAACTGTCTGTGGGGGACTCTAATGACTCGTCAGTACCCTGGCAGTGGGTTTAACCACAAACCGTCAGCGGCACTAGCTATGCGTAACGGCCGCCCATGGACTGACCTCAAGGGAGGCTGATGAGCGAACTCAAGGGAGGCCGATGAGTGAACTCATCCAGAAACCCTACTGAGCCTAACAGTGACAATGTATATACAGTCCGGTCCGTTCGTCTATGAGTATCGCATATCCGCCTAGGGGGCTAGTAACGTCAGACCCCCAATAGCAGTATAAGTCGTGTCGGAGTGTAGCCCAATAACACCCTGAGATACTACTGGAGTGCCTACCAGTAAATCTCCTGCCATGGCCATGGACTTTGTGTAATGGCTCTCCTAAACACAGCACGACCTCGCCCCCAATACTGGGAGAGACGAATCCCCTGCCGATCCGCTCACGTGCCTCCATATGGCTCGGGACTGTACCCAAAAGCTACCTGTTTGCACGACTCCTTTGAGCCGTGGTAGGGTAGAAATCAAAGCACAGTGGGAACTCACACGAGACAAATGACGACCTCAGGTCGATGAACTAACCTGTACACATGTCACCAGGGAACTGCTATCTGACGATAGGTATAGTACTAACTAGCAGATTCCCGGCGAGTCCTGTCCGGTGTACTCATAACCCAATGAGCACCTTTATACATCTTAGGTGATCCAACTGACACCAGTGGCTTGTGAGACCGGCCACCGCCCCTCGTCGGGGTCTCGACTGTACACACTAGTCTACTCCGGAGTATCGATCCCTGTCTCGAAACTCCCACGACTAGGGACCACAATTAAGGATATGCATATAAACTACCCAACTCTCACGTATATGATCGCCATCATACAGTTGGTAGTAAAGCAAGATCCTAAGGGCTCTATCAAAGTGTAATATGCAATCAGTCACCTGAACATGTACACGACTGATAAAGGCAAACCAGATAGCATACTATCATCTCGAGTAAGACTGTTCTACCGGGATAGGTCCTCCGCAATCATTGCAATCACGTACCTGCGATCCAATAATTGACTATGAGGGCACTATCTCCAACAATCTCCCACTTGCACTCAAGGCTAATTATTGCAATGTCGACTACTCACAGCCCTTGTGAAACCGAACATCCAACTCCTCTACTAATCAGTTTCACAAAGCCCGTTTGTAAAACTATTGTGTTCGAGAAATAGCCTCAGTGAGTGGATCCGCCTAGAAGTTTCTTTCTATATCTCTCTAAATCTCAAGTTCGCGGAGAAAACCATCTCTCGAATTGAGTAATACCTGTCTTAGAATATGTCTGGATATCTGATGGGACCTAGTTCATAAATGAACTCCAAATCCAAACTTTTTAGACTGTATCGATCACTGAACCTAATCAGTATCCGGCACCATGCCACCCACAGTATCCTCTTGGACTACCTGTCCATAATACTGTCCCTCTTCGTCAGAGGGAAAAACTATAACTCTGACAATCACTCTGTCAACCATGTCACCTTTGAAGCCTGGAATGATAATCGTCTCCCGAAGGAGGCTGCCGTCATCAAATCCGTAGAACATCCACTTATGTTCTAAAACTGCTTCCTTATGTCTCTCCAGGATTGGATTAATACAAACTTATCGCATCTAGTGCAAAAACAACATCTGGTGTGGTACTTGACATCTCATGATTGACTCAATTGCCTAAGCAAGTGATCTGCCAATCATGCACTTCCCTCTCCCCTTTAGTCTATACGACACCTTTAGAGAGGGTGACTCCATCACCTGCAGGTACACCACCATGCTAGGAGTCAACTATTCTAAAAACCATTAGAATATCTGTCAAAGTATCCACATTAGGAAACTACCCAAATCCAGATCTAAAACCATAGATCCAGAAACCAGAATGTCAAATATTATATCCATATCCTGTCTGGAGAAACACCTGTGTGACGACCACAGTACAACCGATCGTAGTATAGGAATTTTACTTCCCACTCTGTGTATGTCATCCAGATACCATGACATCACACCCTACTACCTTCTTAACAGATCCATCCCCTATTCTGATGAAGTCAAACCCATGACTGTCACATCAAAATTAGATGATCTATCTCCGCTATAACTGTTCTAGTCTATAAATAGACATAAGCTACTTGCCCACCATGCTTCCGCTTCTCCCACTGAATACGACAACCCTCCTACCGGGTCTCATAACCTGGAACAACAGTAGTGTCAAGTCTGGGTAGATAAGAACCTCCCTGTCACCGTCCTTGAGGCTACCGAAGTACCTCTCGGGTGTCTGAGGTTACCCACCATATCTGCGGAGTGGCTATTGGAATGTCAAACCTGAATGAATATATATAGGTCCTATTAAATTTTCTGTAATCGTTCGCGGTTCAGGAGTCACTTCCAGTTCTACCATACTCCCACTACTGTTTTCTGAAAAAGATCCATTTTACTAAAACTGTGGCGAGTCAAGAACAATATCACTATTGATCTTCCAAATGGTAGAATATCAACCCTCGTCGTAGCCAGGGTCAACCCACAAACAGCCATTACAGAAACGTGCCCTGAGTTATCCAGCGTCTGGTTTTAAGCATAAGCTGGACAACTCCCCGTACCTTAATATCTTTTAAGGTACGAACTATTCTATATCCAATATAGAAACTTTGGCACTTATTTAATTGGAACCATATTCAAATCATGCAGCTGTCTCCAGTGCATATCACTTTAATGGAAAAAGGCTAATCAGCATTACTCAACTTAGGAATCCATCCAATTATGAGTAACCTGAAAGAGAAACACGTTTCTCAAAACTATCACTATCAACTGAATACCAATCACAAGAATCTACATCTTCGATCTCTTTGAAGAATCCCGATACTTGTGATACCTGGTTCTCTACTTTATTCTTATACCCACAACTTCTCAAAACTTAGACCTTGTATTTCTACGAAACACTTGTCTAAATACTAGAGAAGTTATAAGTAAACAGAACATAGTACGAGGACCTACCCCTTTGTCCTGATGGACACTGGACAACATACAATACTCTGTATAAGTCCGCTGAGTTAAACAACTCAAAACCTGTGCGTCGTAGGTTGAAAACTGTACCCTGGCGATTTCCTCAAATATCACCAATTACAACGAATTCCGATATAATGAGGATGAACACCTAATTCCCAATATCTTACTCCCACTCATCATCTGTAAAACCATACAGATATGAGAATGAAACCTGGTAAATACATACCCTTGGAGTAAGTATCTAATCGGGAAAACAATTTTCGTTTAACAATGCACTGAAACATGAAAATGTTTCGTAGGGGTATCCTGGTATTCATAGCAATGCCTCTTCCATAATCCAATTCATGACTTCAACCGTATATTTTATTGCCATCTCTCCAAATCCCTTTATTTGCCTTTAGTCGTTACCTTCTGTACACCATCATTAGGCTAAATGGTTTTCTTCCTTCCCTACCGTTCGGCACCAGCCTATGGTTTGGAAGAAGACTATCCAGTAAGCATAATAGGTGTACCCTCCTAAACCAAGGAGTACTCGCATCTCGAGAGAAGGTGATGATAAAAGACAACTGAATAATACCTTATCCTTTTAAAGGTGAAATAGGAGTGGCGATGAATTACGCGGTTTTGGTCGTGAATGATATTAGTCGCAATTTACTTTGCCCTCTTTCTAATCCCTTTATTTTGTCTTTAGTTATTGCCTTCTGCACACCCTATTTAGGCTAATTGGTTTTCTTCATTCTCTACCTTTCGGCACCTGCCTATGGTTTGGAATAAGACTATCCAATAAGCGTAATAGGTGTACTCTCCTAAACCAAGGAGCTCTCGCAACCTGAGAGAAAGTGATAATAAAAGACAACTGAATAAACCAATTCTATTTCTCCTGAACCTGGATCCATCCTCGAAGAAGTCCTTTCGAGTTCGTATATAACCATACGATGGATCTATCCAATGGAAGTGGATGTCCGTAGTAATACGGGTGTTCTGAGAAATTCAAAGGGTAAAAGAAAGAGTGGCAATGACTTATGCAACAAAGACAATCCAAAAGCCAGTATTTTAAGAAGGTTCGGTCAACTTGGTCACTGAGTCATAGTCTAGGGTCGGTCAAAGGTCGCTGCCAAAGAGAGAGAGAAAAGAAACACTCTGCGTGCACTCTAACCTAGATCAGAATGGTCATCACTTTATCTAATCCGGAAACCTCCCACTGTCCTGTCAAATTCTCCTCCAAACCTGAAAGAAGAATCAATCGGGATCACCCGAAGAGTAAACCAACTCATCAGTAGGAATCGGGATTCAACTCTCATCGCATGATAACGTGATGGAATGCATCCACGTTACTCATACTCCAGAAGGTATGCGCATACTTGGCAAGTTTCAGTTTCTTTAGAAACTCCCGATCTGATTTTTGCCCCATGCTCTTATAACCTTGGCGTTGGTCAAAATGTCATAAGTCACATGCCAAGTTCTACCCGTCACTATCTTGTCAATTTGAAGCCACCCGCACATGCCCTTGACGTTGGCCAAAATGGCAGAACGACTGTCCCAAACCAACTCATCTATCTATGCAACAATTGAATACCCAGCAGCTACCAAACACTATGCCTTGGCGTTGGTCAAAATACATAGCTTGAATACTACTGAATACCCAAAAGAAGTGACGGAGGGCTACCGCTGGTTTTTGGCGAAAAACCTTTAACGTAGTGAACTTGATATCGCTGAAGGAACCTGATAGCTTTTTTTAAAATATAGTGGCGAAAACCTTTGCTAAAGAGGTCACCCCCGGTGAAGGGATCTCGGCTCTTTCCTCGTGGAATGAGGTGCAGGATATTCCACTGAAGACCGTGTAAGTCCATATTGCGACCCCCGGTTCTTACGGGGAGGCGGAAACGGTATAAAAAATGAATTTTTATCGCAAGAGGCAACATGGACTAACTTATGGTCGGGATCGTTACCTAAACTAAAACTAGCAAACTAAGCTAAAGATATTTAGCTACTCGGATGAAGATGGTTATACCTAAACTTGAACTCCTTCTCTTCAAGCTCCGGTGGTGGTCCGATGGCTCCTTCTCGTCGTCTCCGTACGCCGAAGATAGATCCACTTGAAAGCTCCAACCTTTAGCTCCTTCTTCGGTCTTTGAAGAAACTAGTTCACTTGGTTTGCTAAACCTAGTGAACTAGAATGAGTAGAGAGGAAAATAGAATGGGATTTTATCTATGGTTCTTAATTCTCAACTCATGAGACAAGAGAACCATAGATCAAGAGAGGGAGCAAGAGGTTGAGGGTGAGAGCAAGGGGAGAGCTCAAGAACAAGAGAGAGAATGAGCAAGAAAGAATGAGGCTCTCTTTTTCCTTTCACCCTCTCATAATCCAAAGTGATCATAACTCATCATATCAAAAAAGTCTTTTGGTGATGGTTAGAAGCAACCATAAGGTTATCATATCATGCACTCATTTTACTCAAAAAAGCAAGCAAGAAAAAAAGTCTTTGGCATGAAATGATAACCATGGTCATCATGATGGTCAACTAGTCAAGCCTAGTCAACCGGTCAACAAGTCAACAAAAGTCAACAAGTCACCAAAGTCAACAAGTCAACAAAAGTCAACAAGTCAACAACCATATCACCATAATACTTAATTAATATAATAGTTAATCACAAATCATATTCTCATTAGGGTTGAGCAAAAAGTCAAAAGTCAACGGTCAACTGTCAACAACCCTAATGAGAATCCACTGCCTCTGCCTCCCTGTCAACTGTGCATACACACCCGCATCCGCGTTCCGAGGAACACGAATGCAAACTGGATAAATCCAATCCCATAAGGTACACTAGGATCTGGCTTAAACCAAAGCCCGCTAGTGTAAACTGTCCGGACACTGTACGTGCACAAGTGCACGGATGTGACCGAACCCTGTCGCAAAACCATGCGACCTGTCGCAATACCATGCGACCTCTACTCTTTTGCCTAAAGGCGAAAAGCTTTCTGTGTGGGACTCTAAAGACTCGACACTACGCTGGCAGTGGGTTTAACCACAGACCGCAAGCGGCACTAGCTGTGCGTAACGGTCCCCAGGTAATGCCGACAAGAAGACCGACGAGGCGAAACCCATCTGAACTCCTACTGAGCCTGAGTGTGACATTCT